>CM077097.1:671698-2021540 GCA_039513925.1 Platanthera zijinensis
TGATGATTCTCTCTCAGGCTAAGGGGGATGGCTTAGGGCATGTGGCTGTGCCTGGTAAATCATCCAGGAGAAACAAAAATCAGAGGAAAAAATAAGGCTACTAAAAAGGCCTCTGCTGTAGAAAAGGGAAAGGCCCCACTCGGTCATATTTCATTCCGAAAGCCTAGCTTTCCCTGCAATGAGCTTGACTTTGAGTCAACCTATGTCCACCTCTTCTGGCCCACGGTTGAAAATCCTAAGAGCCGGTATGATGGATGGACCTTCCCCCGCAACTATGGTGCGAGTGTCTTCAAGGCACCTTATGAGGAAATCCAAGTGGAGAATTATAGCCCCTTCTCTAGCGGCCATAATAGGAAGCAGGCACCAAAGGCCAAGCCTGTTATACAGAAGGAACATGAAGTGAAGAAATCGTGTGACTGCTGTCATCATGATGCCTCCACCTCCAGATCCAAGGCCCCGGCTGGACCCACCGTTCCAAGGGTGAAGCAGGAGCCTTGGAAACGGTACAACAGGTTTGACTATTGGTGCTGTGGCAAAGTTGGTCACTTTGCCGTGGATTGCTGGTTTAATCCAAGAAACAATGAGACTCCTCATATTAGCAATGCGAGCCGACCACTCGTAGGTTTAACCACCTGAGGGGGAGTATGCTAACAAGGAATCTAAAACCCAAGTCCGATTGGGTTCCTATAGGAAACTAATTCTATTTTGCTGGTATGTCCAAAGGCCACCAAAACGCCAATCTAGTACTTTGATAGTAGATGTTCCCGACATATGACCGGGACAAGAAGCCTGTTGCGTGATTACTCCCCAGTCAAAAATGGACCTAAAGTAATCTTTGGTGGTTCAGATCGAGGAGTCACTAAGGGTTATGGTATGATATCCAACAGTGTATTCTCTATCACAGACGTGGCCTATGTTGAAGGGTTAAACCACAACCTGATCAGTGTAAGCCAGTTGTGTGATAAAGGATACGACGTTAAGTCCTGCAAGGAAAAGTGCCTGATAATATCGTGTGCCTCTTCGGAGACGGTATTAACTGGCATTAGGAGCAGAAATATTTTTTGTTTAGATTTTCTTAGCATAGACTCTTCTACTACCCCATTTGCCTAGTAGCAAAAGATAGTGCATCTCTCTGTGAACAAGGGCACAAGAGATTAACATATATTAATTTCAAAAATATAATATGCTATTTTATAAGAACTTAGTAAGAGATGCCCCTACTATTAAGTGCATCAAAGATAGCCCTTTTCCTGCATGCCAGAAGGGCAAACAGACTCGGGCTACCTTTAAGGGAATTGCAGACAAAGACTCTTCCAGATGTCTTTATCTTCTGCATATGGACTTGTTCGGTCCAATGCAAGTTCATAGCTTAGGAGGCAAATCGTATACGCTAGTGATTGTTGATGATCACTCTCAGTTTACGTGGGTGTTCTTCTTGAAACGAAAGTCAGATACGTTTGACATCTTCACTAAGTTTGTCAAGCAGATTCAAAACGAACTTAACTGCTCCGTGGTCAAAATCAGAAGTGACCATCCAACAGAATTCGAGTCTGGGGCTATGATAGAATTCTGTGAAGAACATGGTGTCTTTCATGAGTTTTCCTCCCCGCATACTCCTCAGCAAAATTTAGTTGCGGAGAGGAGGAATAAAATGCTCATTGAGGCATGTACGATAATGTTTAATGACTTCTCTTCTAGAGTACTTCTGGGCAGAGGCTGTCAATACAGATTGCCACGTACAAAACTGAGCCTTGATCAAAAAGAACCATCGCAAGACGCCTTATGAGCTATTGAAAGGCAGGAAACCGACCATGTACTATCTAAGGATTTTTGGCTGCAGATGCTATGTACTCAATAATGGGAAGTACGCACGTACTTAATTCGGAGAAAATACTTCGAAGGCATCTTCATGGGCTATAATAGCCATAGTTGGGCATATAGGGTTTTAAATAAGAAACCCTAGTGGTAGAAGAGTCAATTAATGTTGTATTTGATGAAGGAAGCTTGCTTCACAAAAATTCTTCTAGTGGCATTCTGAAGATGCAGGTGCAAGGCTTAAACAACTAAGTCTAGATGAGACTGCTAAAAATGAAGCTCCCAAGTATGTCAAGGTCTCCACCTCAACACCAACTGGAGAAGATGATGGTCAGGATGGGGAGATTCTCCCAGAAGAGGGAGAAGCCTGAGAAGCTATAGGAGCTCCAGATGCCAGACTCTTAGAGCTCAGACACGTGAGGGATCACCCAAGAGATCAGATCATAGGAGATCCTCAGGACAGTGTCAGAACTCGCAGAGGTATAATTAACGAGATTCTGCACCTTAGTTTTCTGTCATAGGTTGAGCTAAATAAGTTCGACGAAGCGAACAAAGATGCGTCATGGATATTGGCCATGTAAGATGAACTTCATCAATTCGAACGATGCAACGTCTTGACGCTAGTTCCTAGACCAAAGAAACAGAATGTGATTGGCACTAAGTGGATCTTCAGAAACAAACTGGATGAACACGGTGTCATCATCAAGAACAAAGCCAGACTGGTGACTCAAGGATACAGACAGGAGGAGGGGATTGACTTCGACCAAACCTTTGCACCAGTTGCAAGGCTCGAGGCGATCAGGTTGTTCCTGGCGTATGCCTCTCACAAAGGATTCACAGTCTATCAGATGGACGTGAAGTCTGCTTTCCTAAATGGAGATTTAAAAGAGGAAGTATGCGTCACGCAACCCCCAGGTTTTGTTAATCCAACTCTCCCTGATCATGTTTACTTTCTTAATAAAGCATTATATGGCTTAAAACAAGCTCCTCGAGCTTGGTATGAGACTCTTTCTAGTTTTCTTCTTGAGAACAAGTTCTCGAGAGGAAAAATAGATAATACATTTTTTCTTAGGGAAGTCAAAGGCAAGATTTTGCTGGTGCAAATCTATGTCGATGATATAATATTCGGCTCAACGGACAAAAACCTGTGTAAGAAGTTTTCCAAACTTATGTAAGGGAAGTTTGAAATGAGCAGTATGGGAGAGCTGAAGTATTTCTTGGGACTTCAAGTGAAACAGTCTGAGGATGGAATTTTCATCTCTTAGAAGAAGTTCATAAATGAACTCCTCAAGAAATTTGGAATTGAGATTACAACCCCTATGAGGAATCAAATGGGATCCACTGTGTCTCTGGACAAGGATGAGAAAGGGAAACCTTTTGATGAAACCAAGTACAGAAGCATAATTGGATCCCTGCTCTACCTTACTGCTAGTAGACCGGATATTATGTTTTCCACATGCGTTTGTGCCAGATATCAGGTGAACACTAAGGAATCTCATTATGTCGCTGCAAAGCGGATTCTTAGATACATTAAAGGTGTAACGCCCCCATTCGTCACATGGAATATAACAGAGGGTCCGGCCGGGGCCCCACGCCATATTTCACAGACAGATGAGAGAGCCACTTGAGAGTATCAAAAACCTTTATACACGCATCCTAACTCAGAGCATTCTAGCGGAAGATTTTAAGTTACAGAACTCATAACAATGAATGTCCACTACAACCATATAAATAACACATTTATATACGACCAGGAATGTTCACACGAATACACCGCACATGGCCTTACGGCCTTACAGGTTTCTCTTTACAAATATATAAGTTCATACATCGGCACGCAGGACGGCCACACATGAAATCCAACACTTCGCACGGCCTTCAAGGGCCTACCAGCAGCATGGGCTTCTGCCCGCTCAATCCAATCAGCCCGCAACACCTGCATATGGACGTCCACCCCATGGGTGATAAACAAGGCAACGGTCAGCATTCAGCTGACCAATTATAACGACCCTACCCCTTACCCGGGGCAGTGGTTCCTTCCCTACATGTAAAGCCACCAAAACATATATATATATATCACACACACAACATCACAAACGCCGGCCTCAATGCCAGGCACTCCGTGCACTCAGGGCACATTTATGGCTTATACTTGGTAGGCGGGCATAAGCCTCCAAACCCCTGTTGAAGACCTCACGCACCCATCTCACTCAGAGGTACGCACCTCACCAAAACTCGTGAGCACTACCAGTCGACCTACCCACGTAGTGTAATAAGCCTAGGGAATTCGCCCTGCTGCTTTGCTACCAATCGACCGCTCATCCGATCTTAACATCGCCACTTGGTGGAATGGGCATAAGCCTCCAAACCCCTATTGAAGACCTCACACGCCCACCCACTCAGAGGTGTCCGCACTCAAACAACCAGCTCTTAACAAGCATGCAACCAAAGGAGCTATGCAAAGCATCCTTCACACCAAGCACATCGTCCTCACCATCTCCGCAGGCTAAATGATGAATACACGGAGTCTTCTCCGGTTCGCAATATAAACATCACCAATCCCGACATACGTCTGTATGGGCTTCACACAGCATGCCTATACCATACTACATACTTCCGGCTCTAGATGCAGACTCAACTGCTGGAATCGCTTACGCTTTTCCATCTCTTGATGGAGGATCCCATGCACATGCATAAACAAAGGGCTTCACCTGCCCAAGGAAGAAAGACCGTTACCCTTGACGATCGCTTCGGCGCCATGGAAGAACTAGCCGGATGGAAATCACCGCAGCGGCCTTGCCTTCGCAACGCTGAACTCGGCTCTCGATTCGGACCAACGAAGCTCCACTGACGGCCGGAAAGCTCCTCCTCCTTCTCCTCCAAGCTCTCCTCTCTTTCTTCTCTTTAGAAAGAGAATGGCTAAGTGAGAATGAGATTTCATCTCAATCCATGGCCTTATAGAAGCTGGAAAGGCTTTGGACCACAAGATCCAAATAGAAGGAAACGAACGGCTGAGATCTGCTCTGAAAAACATTTCAACAGGCCTGACACGCCCTATGACACGCCCGTGTCACAGGCCGTGTACCCCCAGTCGGTTAGCAACCGACTCAAAAGATACTAGAACACGGGCTTGGACACGCCCGTGTCGGACCTGACACGCCCGTGTCAGTCAATCGACACGCCCGTGTCAGTCAATCGACACGCCCGTGTCACCCCTGTAACACGGCCTTACACAATTACCAAAACGACCAGAGAAGTACACGGCCAAGGCACACGCCCGTGTCCATGGCCGTGTCCCTCAAGCTCTACAATCGTCGATGTCGACCGCTGCCCCACGCTCGTCGACCAAGCCTGGACACGCCCTGGAACACGCCCGTGTTCCAGGCCGTGTCGCCGCTTGACGACCGCCAACTGCCAGGTCGACACCTCGACACGCCCAGGATGGACACGTGTCGGACACACCCCGTACACGCCCTGGGACACGCCCGTGTCCCAGGCCGTGTCAAGCGACACGCCGCCCGACCTTGCCGCCTGCAAGTCGCTGGCCAACACACACGACACTTGGCTGGACACGCCCCCCGACACGCCCGTGTCGCCGGGCGTGTCAGCCCCCCCTCAACAATTTTCGAAAACATTGTTGAGTAAACGATCCCGAGCAACCCGAGCAAGACACGCCCTGGGACACGCCCGTGTCCCAGGCCGTGTCAGCCTACAAAATCTCCATTTTGTCTTGGGGATATTTGTGGTGTTACAATCCTCCCTCCTTAAAGAAATTTCGCCCCGAAATTTAGCGCAACACACATGTATCAACATAACCACGCTGTTGCGATACAAACCAAAATGATCCAGGTTTAGAGCTCAGAGGCCGCAGCTTGTCTCGCTCCATGGAATCGTACCACCACAACTGTTTGTCACAAACATAGATACATACATACAATATAACAAAAGATAATAAAGTGCAACTTCACTTTATTTCGGCTTCTCCGCATCTCGCAGAATCCGTTTCGCGACTTCCATTAAGTCCAAAGCACGGATTTGCTATTCTGCTTGGTTTGCACTTTGCGGCTCCTGCAACTCAAGAGTGTAAATTCGAGGTTGCGCCCGCGATGCAGACGATTCTGCCACGGCTTTGCCCTTTTCGTCATAGGACGCACCTGCCTTTTTCTCACCACCACTCCAGCAAAATCGGGCGATATGCCCTTGCTTCCCACAAATGAAACATGTACGCGGCCCATTCCGTCCTTGCTCAAACGTAGCTCCTGACGCAACATCCGAAGTTTGTTCAGCAGGCCTGAACCGCTTCTTATCACGTTTCCTCAAATCTGATTGCTTTGATTGCGGAACTTTGAATTCGGACTTTTCCACTGCCGCATTCTTCTTCTCCCGCACCCGCTTCAAATCCTTCTCCAGCGCACTAGTGGTATGAACCAACGCTTGAAATCCTTGGTTCACTGAACTCGGGAGAGCCAACCTCAGCTCATCACGCAGTCCTTCATAGAACCTATTCATCTATAGAGCCTCTTCCGCAAACATCGACCCCGCATACCGACAAAGTCTAGTAAACTCATGCAGGTAATCATCTACGGTCTTATCACCCTGCACCAGACGCTGAAATTCATTTTCCATTGCAATTCTCCGCGACATTGGCAGGTATTTCGCCCAGAATAATCTGGAGAATTCATCCATCGATATGTCGCCCAGGTCTCTACCTCTCAACTGGTGCAACTCGATCTCATCCCACCAAAGCCTCGCCTCTCCTTCCAGTAGGAAAGTGGCTAACGGGACTTTCTGCTCCTCACTAATCCTGAGCGCAGCCAGGATTCGTTTCACTCTGGAGAGCCAATCAACTGCCTCTGTTGGAGACGTCGTCCCGACAAACGTAGGCAGATTAAACTCCATAAATTGCTTCAGTTGCTCGTCCGCTGCTTGCACAGCAACCGGAACCTCAACATGCTCTTGCCTCGCACCAACCTGTAATGGCGCCACAGCAGGCCTCGCTTGCCCGAATGGTTGTGCTTGAAGCATGGCAAAGATCACCTCCGCAACTAAGCACACCGTATCCGCAGAAGGGGAGGTGTAGGCACCTCAGCTGGTGCCACACTCTCATCCGAACGCTGGGGCTCAGACTGCCCAGCTCCACTCCTTGTCACCTATAGGTGAACAAGAAAGCATTACTCCTCCATGCTAAAACGGTAAACAAACCGAATAGAAACAGACACATTCCTAGTGGACATTCTTGAGTTCAATTATGCGCTCCCAACTCAACCCTAAGCTCTGATACCAAATTTGTAACGCCCCCATTCGTCACATGGAATATAACAGAGGGTACGGCCGGGGCCCCACGCCATATTTAACAGACAGACGAGAGAGCCACTTGAGAGTATCAAAAACCTTTATACACGCATCCTAACTCAGAGCATTCTAGCGGAAGATTTTAAGTTACAGAACTCATAACAATGAATGTCCACTACAACCATATAAATAACACATTTATATACGACCAGGAATGTTCACACGAATACACCGCACACGGCCTTACGGCCTTATAGGTTTCTCTTTACATATATAAGTTCATACATCGGCACGCAGGCCGGCCACACATGAAATCCAACACGTTTCGCATGGCCTTCAATGGCCTACCAGCAGCATGGGCTTCTGCCCGCTCAATCCAATCCAGGCCCGCGGACACCTTGCTATGGACGTCCACGCCCATGGGGTGTAGAACAATGCAACGGTCAGCATTCAACGACCAATTATCCCGACCCTACCCCTTACCAACCTGGGCAAGTGGTTCCTTCCCTGCATGTAAAGCCACCAAAACATATATATATAATCACGCACCACGATCACATCACAACGCCGGCCTCAATGCCAGGCGCTTCCGTGCACTCAGGCACTTTTGGCTTGTACTTGGTAGGCGGGCATAAGACTCCAAACCCCTGTTGGACCCAGACCGCATTAGCACCCTTCTCACTCTGAGGTACGCACCTCACCAAAACTCGTGAGCACTACCAGTCGACCTACCCACGTAGTGTAACAAGCCTAAGAATTCACCCTGCTGCTTTGCTACCAATCGACCCGCTATCATCCGATCTTAACATCGTCACTTGGTGGAATGGGCATAAGCCTCCAAACCCCTGTTGAAGACCTCACACACCGCCCACCCACTCAGAGGTGTCCGCACTCAAACAACCAGCTCTTAACAGCATGCAACCAAAGGAGCTATGCAAAGCATCCTTCACACCCAAGCACTCGTCCTCACCATCTCCGCAGGCTAAATGATGAATACACGGAGTCTTCTCTGTTTCGCAATATAAACATCACCAATCCCGACATACGTCTGGATGGGCTTCACAACAGCATGCCTATGCCGTACTACATACTTCCGGCTCTAGCTGCAGACTCAACTGTTGGAATCGCTTACGCTTTTCCATCTCTTGATGGAGGATCCCATGCACATGCATAAACAAGGGCTTCACCTGCCCAAAAGAAGAAAGACCGTTACCCTTGACGATCGCTTCGGCGCCATGGAAGAACTAGCCGGATGGAAATCACCGCAGCGGCCTTGCCTCTGCAACGCTGAACTCGGCTCTCGATTCGGACCAACGAAGCTCCACCGGCGCCGAAAAGCTCCTCTCCTCCTCCTCCAAGCTCTCCTCTCTTTCTTCTCTTTAGAAAGAGAATGGCTAAGTGAGAATGAGATTTCATCTCAATCCACGCCTTATAGAAGCTGGAAAGGCTTTGGACCACAAGATCCAAATAGAAGGAAACGAACGGCCGAGATCTGCTCTGAAAAACATTTCAACAGGCCTGACACGCCCTGTGACACGCCCGTGTCATAGGCCGTGTACCCCCAGTCGGTTAGCAACTGACTCAAAAGATACTAGAACACGGGCTTTGGACACTCCCGTGTCAGACCTGACACGCCCGTGTCAGTCAATCGACACGCCCGTGTCACCCCTATAACACGGCCTTACACAATTGCCAAAACGACCAGAGAAGTACAACGGCCAAGGCACACGCCGCGTGTCCATGGCCGTGTCCCTCAAGCTCGACAATTGTCGACGTCGACCGCTGCCCCACGCTCGTCGACCAAGCATGGACACGCCCTGGAACACGCCCGTGTTCCAGGCCGTGTCACCGCTTGACAACCGCCAACCGCCAGGTCGACACCTCGACACGCCCAGGATGGACACGTTGCGGACACGCCCCGGACACGCCCTAGGACACGCCCGTGTCCCAGGCCGTGTCAAGCGACACGCCGCCCGACCTTTCCGCCTGCAAGTCGCTGGCCAACACACACGACACTTGGCTGGACACTCCCCCCTACACGCCCGTATCGCCGAGCGTGTCAGCCCCCCCTCAATAATTTTCGAAAACATTGTTGAGTAAACGATCCCGAGCAATCCGAGCAAGACACGCCCTGGGACACGCCCGTGTCCCAGGCCGTGTCAGCCTACAAAATCTCCATTTGTCTTGGGGATATTTGGGGTGTTACAAAAGGTACACCAAATCTTGGCTTGTGGTACCCAAGAAACAATAATGTCGAGCTGATAGGATTTTCAGATGCTGACTCTACAGGAAGCAGGGATGATAGGAAAAGCACTTTCAGGACATGCCAATTCCTCGGAAGAAGGCTTATATCGTGGAGCAGTAAAAATCGGAACTGTATCGAAACCTTACGGTTGAATCTGAGTTCATCTCAGCAGGAAACTGTTGCACACAACTTCTATGGATCAGAAATAAATTCGAAGATTATGACATGCAGTTCAGAGAAGTTTTCATGTATTGCGACTCCTCGAGCGCAATTGCAATTGCGAACAATCTAGTGTCGCACAGCAGAACAAAGTATATTGAAGTGCGCTACCACTTCATTCAGGAGCATATAGAGAACAAAGATATATCTCTCTGCTATGTCCCCATGGATAAGCAGATTGCAGATATCTTCACGAAGCCACTAGACGAGGCCAAGTTCAATTCCTTCAAAACTGAACTCGACATGCTGAACTTTGAATATTGAAGACTGAAAGGCTCAAGGATCTTGGATCAAGGGGAAGCATCCGCTAGGAACTCAAGATCGGGCACGGATGCAAGAATTGAGGGGGAGCATTTTGCTCCAAGTGAAGTCCCAAGTTTGCAGAAGCCGAAAAGGGGGAGATTACCCTCTCAGCCAAGGCAAAGGTGGCTGCTAATGCTAAGTGGGCCACAAAGGCTATGCTGCTCTCAGATAGGGGGAGATCAACTCGGCTAAGGCTATGTTGCTCTCAGGAATATGGTAATGAATTCCACACTCAACTGAATTTTCATTTTATGATTTTCATTTCCATCTATTCTATTCACCTTAGCTTGTAGGGTTTAGGCTTCTTCAAATAGGGGGAGATTATTGGGTATTGCATCCATAATAGACCTGATTTGAAGAAGATCCTGAACAAGCTAAGTTGAATTAATAATGTATTTGACAAATCTATCAAGTTGTGCTTGCAGTTATTCTATGCTAAGTACGCACAAAGGTTAGAGTGCAGTGAGTCAATATAAACGGGTCTGCGCAACGTAATCCCTCGTTGTGTAGATCAGTGTGTTGATCCACATGTGCTCTCTCTATTGGAGTGTTTTTTATTTTCAAGCACAGGGTCAAGGTAGATCAAGAGCAGAAGAAGGAGCAAGGATGGATCAAAGACCAAGCTATCAAAAGAAGGAAGGAGGAAATTATTCCAAGTAAGAATCGACGGGAGTCGTTAGTGATTCCCGCCGACTTCGACGAGAATCACTAAGTGACTCCCGCCGACTACTTCCGGCAGGCAAAAGTCAAAAATTCTGCCAAGGTAGAATCGACGGGAGTCGGAAGTGATTCCCGCCGACTTCGATGGGAATCACCAACGACTCCCGCTGATTTTGCCTTAGGCATATTTCGCCACTCGCTGGACCAGTACAGGACGCCGTGCCTATTTTGGCCGAGGCTAGGGCTTCTCCTCATGGGCCCCACAATGACTCTTAGGGTTGGCTCCTAGTATAAATACATGAGTATTTTGAAACTCTACAGTACCAACACTGGAAAACGAAATCAAGCCGCCGTGACCTAGCGCATCGCGAGCTTCGCCCGCACGCACGTCGCCGATCGAAAGTTATCGCCGCCGTTGATCTCAGCTTGTCTCTGATCGCTCGACGAAAGTACCGAGGCAAGCACCCGGTCTCACGTGTCTCTCTCGAGATCTCTTGTCTTCCGATTTGTTGAACGAGACTTGTTCTCCCTTCCGAATCGGTTAAGACGTTTGATCCGACTGACATCATTTGAAGACCTAGCTTGCTTCGCCAAGAAGTTTGGATTTGCAAAGCATCGCCGCCGCACTTGCTTGCCGCCGTCGATCTTGACAAGATCCATTCCAAGTGAGTAATCCGGTTGTGGACTCTTCGTACTTTTAGTGTGCAAGCTTCAACGAACGAAGAAGGACATCGGAATCTCCAAAAAGCATTGTTTGTATTTTTATTTACATTCAATTTTCTTATAAAGGAATTTTCATTCCTATTTGTAAGGGTTAGGTGTAACCCATTGTGGTGGAGTTGTGACTCCGTTGTTGGAAGGGTTTCTTCCGTGGTTAGGGGAGCATTGCTCCTAGTGTGAGGATTGGATTTCAATCCGTTTGGAGAAGTGAACGAGTCGTCCCTTGGTGGGAGATAGGTCGAAGGGGGAAAGTGGACGTACCCAAATCGGGAACCACTATAATTCTTTGTGTTTTCTGTGTTTTGTTTGTTTACTTGTGCAGGTTAGTTTAATTCCGCAAAAGACTGCACGACACCTATTTCCCCCCTATAGGTAGATTAGGTTGACACTAGATACTTTCAAGTTGGCATGCGCTTATAGAGCTAAAAGTTATGCTGAGGCAGTGGAAGCCACTCTGACAGTTGAGGCAATCGATAACGCCAAGAACCGAGGTGCTGCATTAAGAAAAGATAAGAGAAAGGTCGAAGATGATGGAAGTTCTAGGGCATCTGGCCTTGCTTCCAAGAAGAAAGGTGGAGAAGCATGTTGCTTCTGTGGTCATGCTTCCACCCTTATGAAAAGTATTTTAAGAGGATCAGAGCTCAGAAGCAGCAGCGGGTGCTCTCCATTAAGGGTGCACCCAAAGGAGATCTGGTATGCCCTATTTATAGAAAGAAGGGGCATGATACAAGTCGATGCTGGTCAAAGGATAGATCCTGCCACCAGTGTGGGCAGAAGAGAGATATAAAGTTTACATGCCCACAGACTCTGTATCCATTGCAGCCTGCTCTGCTACGGGCCCTGCCACCTCCGTAGTATCTGGGCAAAAGAAAGGGCAAGCTGAACGTGATGAACGCGGAGGAAGCGCAGACCTCCACTCAAGTGATACCAGGTTAAATTCTACACTAACTCTTAGATTTTACCTTTTACCCTACCATCCTGTTTAGATTATCACATATCCACTTTTGTTTAGGAGAGTTTAAGGTAAAGAACAGTATGGCGTGCGTTTTATTCGATTCCGTGCTACCTACTCATTTGTGGCTAGAACTTTCATAGAGCGTCATTGGTTGCCTCTAGATCTGGTTGGTGATTCTTTCTGTGTAAAGTTTACCTCCGGTGACTCGGTAGTGTCAAACCAGGGCATCCAGAGTTGCCCTATTCTCTTAGGTGAATTTGTCGCATTCACTGATCTTAAGGTGCTTGACTTGGAGGACTTTGACATGATTTTGGGCATGGACTGGTTGTCTCATTATGATGCTGTGATCTAGTGCAAGGTTAAGTGCCTAGACTTCAAGAAGGACAATGACCACCCCATGAGTGTGTATGGCTTCCCGTGCCAGAGTTCCCCGATTATTTATGCGATATGTGCTCGGAAACTCTTAGATTCCGGTTATTTTGCTTACCTCATTTCTATTTTAGAAATTGCTAGTGGTTCGCCGCGTGTCGAGGATATTGCTGTGGTGCAGGAGTTTCGGATGTTTTTCTAGATAATCTTCCTGGTCTCCCACATGAGAGATGTAGAGTTCATTATTGATCTTGGGCCTGGTACTCGCCCCATCGCCAAGGAACCATACCATATGGACCCACACGAGTTGGAAGAGTTACGTATTCAGCTCGAAGAGTTGCTGCAATATGGATTTATTAGGCCAAGCTCTTCGCCTAGGGGTGCTCCAGTCCTGTTCGTGAAAAAGAAGGATGGCTCGATGAGGCTGTGCATCGATTACAAAGAGTTAAACATGGTAACCATCAAGAACCGGTACCCGTTGCCGAGGATAAATTATTTATTTGATCAGTTGCGTGGAAGCATGGTGTTTTCGAAGATTGACCTTCGCTCAGGCTACCACCAATTAAGGATACGTGAGACTGATGTCCCACTGATAGCTTTTCAATCTTGGCACAAATATCTTGAGTTCTTGGTGATGTCCTTTTGACTGATGAATGCACCCTCTGCCTTATGGATATGATGAATATAGTGTTTAAGGATTTCTTGGACCATTTTATAGTCGTATTTATTGACAATGTTCTTGTGTACTCACAGAGTGCGGAGGAGCATGCCCAGTACTTGTATTTGGTCCTTTCTACTATGAGAGAGCATAAGTTATACATGAAGCTGAGCAAGTATGAGTTATGGCTACCTCAGGTATCCTTTCTGGGTCATGTGGTGAGTAAAGATGGGATTTCAGTTGATCTAGAAAAGATCTCTACTGTTATGGATTGAAAGAGACCTACTACACGTATGGAGATCAGAAGCTTCCTAGGGTTAGCAGGTTATTATAGATGGTTTTTGGAAGGGTTTTCAGTATTATCTGCCCCAATAACTAAGCTCGCATAGAAGAACAAAGCTTTTGTATGGAGCGATGAGTGTGAGGGAGCCTTCCAAGAATTGAAGAGGAGATTGTGCACTGCCCCAGTATTAACCTTGCCTACCGAGGGAGTAGAGTACGCTGCATATGTGGATGCATCACATGTCAGGATTGGATGTGTCTTGATGCAGGAAGGTAAAGTGATTGCGTACTAATCAAGACAATTGAAGATCCATGAGAAGAATTATCCTACGCATGATCTAGAGTTTGAGGCTGTTATTTACGCCCTAAAGCTTTGGAGACATCTATTATATGGTGCATTGTGCAAGATTTATACAGACCATAAGAGCTTAAAGTACATCTTCACTCAGAAGGAGCTGAATTTGTGCCAGAGTAGGTGGTTGGAGTACATTGCAGACTATGATGTAGAGATCTTTTATCATCTAGGTAAGAGACCTAAGGAACTTATCATTTAGCTCATATTTTCTAAAGACCTGACCATAGGTCCTTAGCTCATTAATAGATCTGAAAAATCTTTCATAGCAGCTAGCTATGGTATCCTCCCTGATCTGTCTGAACGCTTCATACTCTTGATTGAGCATTGACTTTCTATCATCTCTAACTTCCTCAGTACCTTCCATGTAAATTACCAAAGTGTACAACATTTCCTTTGAGGTCTTGCAATGCACCAAGTTATTAAAGATGTGTCATCTATGACACTAACTATAATGTTTTGTGCCCTCTTATCCATTGTAGCTAAAATGACTTCATCCTTAGTCATTTTTGTATACTTCTTTGGAGTCTGAATGTTTGCATCAAGGACAGATACCATCATATGGATGAAGGGTCCTTCCTAAACTGTTATGTAGATCCTAAGATCAGATGCCTCCATGAACAATCTGACTCTTTCCTTCTATATACCAAAATTCTCCTTCCTATAGAGAGGAAGTTTCATGGATCCTAGATCTTTGTGATTCTCTCCTAAACCCATCCGAACCTTCTGAAATCTACCCTGGAGATCTACTCAGACTGTTAAGCCTTTCTTGAGTAACCTCCCTCTGACACCACATGAAAGTCTTTGAATACAAGTGTAGCTAATCACCTAAAGGGATGGGGGTGAATAGGTTATTAAGGTATTTTTAAGTTTTTTAAAACCTTTTACTATTTTAGGTCCTACTATGTTTGATTAGTTCTGCTTTCAAGAAAATGATACACAACACACTAAATATTTATAGTGATTCCCTAATATATGGGTACATCCACTGTCCCTCCAGCCTTTCTAACAGAATGTTATATAAGGAATTTATCCAATAACTTGGCTCCTCAAAGATTACAAAATGATCCCACTGGATCACTTAGTCTCCACTAAGACTTACAACACAGGCACTCAGCCCCACCACACAGTATTCACCTGATCACCTTACACAGGCACAAATGCCCTTCAACACAGGCTGGGAGATCAGTCCTAAAACACAGATCCTACACTGGATCCTACTCTTAGCCTTAAAAACTTAGGCTTTACAACACTGATCTCACAGTCCACACACGGCCTTTATAATCAAGGACTTACAACACAAATGTTGAATAGATCCACAAAATTTGAAAGATTAATATAAATTTGATCGAGAAGCAACTTCAGCTAGGGCTTGCCTAGACTGATTCTTCTTCCTCAGAGTAACCCTCTGATCTTGCTGTAGCAGATGTTGATTGTAGCAACTAACTCAGAGACTCTTCATATTTGTCGAATTGAAGTTCTTATCTCTACAATAATGGCAGGGGTGGGGGAAGAAGACAAACTCCCGTTCCTCTTTTTTTTGCGAAATGAATTGATCTGTCAGAATATTAATTTGATCCAGATCTCATCCTCTATTTATAATTCCGTCATAAAATGAGATGATTGACACACGTTGCTGCTTAATCGCCTGATTATATCCTTAGTTTTACAGAATGAGATTGATGGCACCGTTAATAATGGATAATTGCTCTTCCTTAGTAATTTTGAACTTTGTTGACTTTTGTTGACTTTGTTGATGTCAGCCATTCTGGACTTAGAAAATTTCAGACAAGTACCCAGGTGTTGAGTGGGTTGAGTGAATAAGCATTACTCATAGAATCTGGACTTAGAAAATTTTCAGCTTTACTAGGCGTTTAGTGAGTAAGCTCCACTCAACTCTTTTTAACTTAGTCAAATCCTCAGCTTGTCCAAACATTGAGAGCATTGAGTGTATAAGCTTCACTCAATGTTTTTTGTCTTAGCTTAATCTTCAGCCCTTTCTGTAACTATGTCATTGAGTGTGTTGACTACACTCAACGATTTTGGACTTGGAATAATTCTGTTCTGCTTGATGACGTTGAGTGTGTTGACTAGACTCAACAATTCTGGACTTAGAATAATTCTATTCTGCCTGATGGCGTTGAGTGTATTGACTATACTCAACGATTCTGGACTTAGAATAATTCTGTTCTGCCTGAAGGCGTTGATAACAACAACATGACTCAATGATATCTGTCATATGGCGTTGAGTGAGCTGACCTCACTCAACGCTTTTGTACTTAGATAGATTTTCCTGTCTTTCTTTCAAGGCTTTGACTGAAACATCATGGCGTTGAGTGACTAATCTTCACTTAATGCTTCTGGACTTAACAAATTTTTTGTGACAGATTTTCTTTGGCTTTGACAGAACTAGTATGGCGTTGAGTTACCAAGCTTCACTCAACGCTTTTGGACTTAGTATATTTTTCTTTTCCTGAAACTCTATAGCTTTGACTTAGGAAATAATACTTGACGAATTATACCACATGGCATTGAGAGAGTTGACATCACTCAACGCCTATGGACTTAACTATTTTTCTGGCTTCCACTACTTAGGCTTTGACAGATCCAACTTTATTCAACGCTTTTTGTGTTATGGCATTGAGTGAACTTCCTTCACTCAATGCCTATGGATTTAGCTACATTTCTTCATCCAACTTCCTTCCTTAAGCCATCTAGCGTTGAGTGAGCTTGCTCCACTCAATGCCTGTGGACTTAGGCAATTTCTTGCCTATCCAGCTAACTTCTTTGTGTCCACCTATCCTATCATTATAACAAGGACTAACCTTCATGCATTAACTTGCAACCATATCAAATACAACTTGGTGTATATCATTGACTTGTTTAATTTCTTACAAATCATGGACATTGGGTTCAATGGACCCAACACCCGATGTTAGTGATAACGCGGGTGGTAGCCCCGCTGAATTATTTGACATGGCGCTCGATAAGTTATCGCGCGGTGTTAGGAAGAGTACAATATGGTGATAAAGTATAGGTGGCAACACTTGAGTGGGCAGTTTGGACAGTGGCTTGCGACATAAGTTAATTTCGAGGCTACCGCGCGACGGTAGCGTGCCACCGCGCGACGATAGATCCTGAATCAAGAAAACCTAACTCTATTTGGCCGCTTCCTTTATATACAGTTGTTCAAGACTTAGCCGTCATTCTTCTTCTCCGATTTTCCTGAGAGAATGAAGGGTGTGTAGCTTTTCTTGGAAGGACAAGGAATGAACATTCTTTCTCTCAGATGAGGAAGAGTGAGAGCCGATGCCATCATGCCGCCAAGTAGGATAACAAGGTACATGGTCGGAAATTAGGTGAGCTTACTACCCTTTACCTTGGTGCTATATCTTTAGTTATGATGTAGGAGAGATGTCGACTCAAAAGAGTTTGACATGTGCATGATGAAGATCTCCTAGGAAAAGACCATACTAGGACCTTGTCCTAGGGATTAGTTGTCTTCAACCTCTCCTCTCTTCATTATGAAGATGGTGGACTTGATTTCGTGGAGAAGGATCGTATTTTGAGGGTGAATAAGGGAGGAGGAAGTGTTGTATGTGGTTTTTGACAAATGTTAAATAGATGAAGGCAAACCGATGTCGTTCGTTTTGCTTTAAGATGTATGCAGAAATCAATTTTCTGCGCGCAGCGGTCTTCGATGCCATTTTTGAGCGTGATGCGCCGGATCAAGGTCTTGGGCTGAACAAGAAAGTTGTAGTCCTCAGAAAGTCCTTTCCAATAGATTGTTACACATTTTCATAGAGCTTTGTAGCTCCCGGAATGTCCAGTCAAAGTTGCTGTATGGTAACGACTTATGTGAATTATGCTTTTGGGTTAGTGTATAACCGAGTTTGGATTTGGTAGAAGAAACATAGCAAGATGATGTTGAGGTTTGGATAAGCCTAGTTATATGTAGCTAAGATAAACAAATGGTCTGGAGGAATTTAATAAACAAATTTTTTGGGAAATTAATGAACAAATGGCTTGATAAGATTTGGTTGTACAAATGGTTACTTAAGAAATCTGGTAAGGATGCGCGCAATTGTAATCTGGTGAATGATACAAGTTTTGAAAGAGGGTGTTGTGCCCGATAATTGAATATACAATCTATACTTACGATAACATGCTTGATGAATACGTGAAGAGTTAATATATTATTTTGATAAATATATGAAAGTATAATTGTTTGTGAATGCTTGATTATAAGGAAGGAATCAGATGAGGTAAATCTCATGGCCATGAAAAATGTTGAATCGTGATCTCAAGTGTTTGAAGGGATAATTTGTATAGTCCACTGTTTAGAGTGTGTCTCCTTACAGGTAGCGGTGTGGGATTGGAATGTTTTTAAGGTGTCTTGACACCTGTGTTGATGTTTAACCCTTGAGTACTTGGGAGCACGAAAATGTGAAGGGTGTAAGTGCGTGAGTATTTGACCGCACTGGATTTGTAATGATGATAAGAGACTTAGTGTGGAGCCCTTGAGTGCTATTGAGCACTGGATTGGTAATGTTGAAAAGGGACTCGGTTGGAGCACTTGGATGGTTGATGGAAAGGCCATGTGATATTGCATGCTGTGTGAGTTGACACGCGGTATCATGATCTTTGGTTAAGGATAGTATGGCAGGTATACGGGCTCGCCAGTCATCACACTGATGGGAGTTGACAGATAAACTTTAGGTGGTTGGGGAGTGTCCTCGGTGCTTATTCCCATCGCCCCTTCCATGCTAGTGGATGGTTTGGCTGTGTTCTTTGGTGATACACTCCCGAAGACCCTTACCGTACCACATCGGTAGACAAGTTTGGGATGTGTTCTTGGTGCACATCTACCCAAGACTCCTCTGAGCCGTAGTATGCATGGGCTCTGCTATTGTGTTCTTAGCATTGAAGCATACGAAGGCATAGGCAAAGTATTGTAAAGACCAGCCTAGTAGTGGAGATGCCCGCTCTACTGTCAACGTCCGGCCATGGAGGATGACGCCTGAGAGGTTAGCTACCTGCTCGAAAAGTGGGAACTATAAGTCTGTGTCGACATAGTAGTATGGGTGTGTGTGCATGGGTGAGTCATCATATGCATTCATAATATTGCATTGCATTACATTACACAAGATCCTTATCATATAAGTTTGTATGGGCACTCTTATATGATAAGTTACATTTCTGTTATGCTAATCCTTAACTTATAAATCTATATGGGAATTTTTATAAGTTAAGTTACATTCCTATTATAGAAGTAGACTTGCCGTGATTGAATGATATATACTATTGCTTAATTGCTTTGATTGAATGATGCTATCACTGTTATACACTACTACTATTACTCCTCATAACTTGTACTTTACCATCTACTTGTACTTACTACTTATGTAATTATATATATTGTACCATTATTCCTTCTACCGCCCGGTGCCTAAGAGATGCCAGGGTGAGCAGATATGATAGACACTTAGTCTTTATGACTAACCGTTGCTATGTCTTCCATTTTAGGAGGAAATCCCGCAGATAGAGCAGTAGTAGTAGATCATACAGGAGGGCAGCCAGGCCTGAGTGATAGGTCCAGATACAACGATTCCATCACTGACGTCAGTGAGTGATATGAGTTTTGAGAGACTCATGCTGTAGTCCTTTGGGCAATTTGTGTACTTTGATATTATAGAAGTCGTTATTGCTTCTTATTTCTGTTGTACTTTGTTTGGACTATATAATTTTGTGGATTTTGACTTTTGTACTTCCTTTATGTTGGGTTGGCATAGATGATATTGATTTTAGCTGGCAGAATAGGCGTATTGTGGTATAGGTTGATCTGTGTGTTGACGGTACCACAAGGCGGCTGTTCTGGGCATAAGACTCCCCTCGACCGTATTTTGTGTTCCGGAAGGAGGGTCTTCCAAATGGTTTCATCTTGCAATGATTTTGAACTAAAGAAGTCATTGAACAATGGTGCCACCCCCACTCGATTGGTTAGTTTGTGGACAAACTAACATAGCAGAAGCAGTGGTGTGCCCATCTGTAATTTATACTAAGTATGTCCAGTCGTTATCCTATGATTAGCCAACCTAACCTTAGGTTCTACCTTTATACATAGATCCTGGAACGCACAGAACCAGTACTGGGCACTCCCACCCCTTCTATTCCTACTCAGTTTCAACAGCCAGAGCTGGAACAGACCCTCATAGCAATCCTAGATGCGTTTAGATCCCAGCAGGCCCCCGTGCAACAACAAGCCCAAGGTTCCAACTGGCTGAGTACCTTCCGAGTCCTCTCCCTGCCTGTTTATTATGTGATAAATTCCACAATTCGTACTGAAGAGTGGCTGGATATCGTGCAAGAGCTAATGGCTAGAATCAAATGTACAGCGAGTATGGCTATTGATGTAGGCCTCTAACGAAGTCTCAAATACGGGCTAGGGGAATAAAGCGGACGCGTCTCAAACTCCACTATCACACTCGCACAAGTTTTATTCGGAGCACACTCGCAAGCAAAATAACACAGTTCACCAACGTACGGTTGCAACACCGTTGAAAGGTCGAACGAATGACGATAGGTCAATGTTCTTCCAAGCAAAAGGGACCTACCCTGTCCGGACAAGCGTGGTTGTACAAAAAGAGTCTACCTAAAATACGATCGAAAAATGGTAGATCTCTCCCAACAAAAATACGGGGCTCGACAAGCCCTTTTCGGAAATAACGCGTTAAGGTAGATGCAAATCAAAAGGAAAACCCCGAAGAATTTAACAATTCAAATCCAACGCGAAAAATATTTCCGGCCACTAGACTATCAAGAGAGAATCACACTTGAGTGGAATGGTTCGTTACCCAAGTCGGAATAGATTATTCCGACTACTTTCAAAGGATCACTCTTCCGCGGTTCCGCCGGAGTTACGCCGGATGGAAAGATAGATCGTCCGCCTTGGCCGCTTCACACCGATGTCCATATTCTTCGTCGTTGATGGAGAATTTCCTCGGATAAAAGTCCAAGTGAAGAGGGGGTGCCGTGTTCTCCTTCAAGGGGTGCTCAGGTGGAGGAGGAAGATGGTCGGCCGGCTTTGGATAATGGAGAATGGTTGATGTAGAGGGAGAGGAGGAGGCGGCTATGGAAGAGGGAGGAGAGGGGCGACCAGACTTGAAGTGGAAGAGGAAGGGGCGGCGGCTTTGGAAGAGGAAGATGAGGGAGGATAGGGTTGGCCGAATGCTTAAAGAGAGAGAGAGAGAAGGAGGGTGGCGGCTAAGAGAGGAACAGAGAGAGAGAGAGAACTTTTGGAAAGATTAGGGTTAAGAGTTTTCTTCATTCAACTTGACTTAAACAAAACACTACATGCCTATATATAGGCTTAACTCCAAGTCTTGGCTATATGTAGCCCAAATAAAAATAACACACTCCATGGCTACATGCAGCCCAAATAAAATAACATACTCCAAATGATTAAATAAAGCATGCTAAAAATAAAAATGCTCTAAAGCTAATAATAGAAGTTCAACTAGTTATTTGTCTTGCGCCAAGGGCGGAGATTGTAGCGCCGCTCCATACGAACGCAATGGCGACGCGATTCCTTTGTTGGAGACGAAGGAGGGTTGTCCGTTAGCGTGCCGTCATCAACAACTTAGGGGCCGTCATCTCCACCAATCCTCCCCTGCTTGAAAGGACTCATCACCGATGAGTTGTCTTGAAGATACCGTCGTATAAGAACACCATCCAACAGAGTGACCTACGCTTCCGGGAGCCAAGAGTCATCAGAGGCGGGGCGATCACACCAACGAATCAAGTATCA
The DNA here is from genome assembly GCA_039513925.1 of Platanthera zijinensis. NCBI lineage: Eukaryota > Viridiplantae > Streptophyta > Magnoliopsida > Asparagales > Orchidaceae > Platanthera > Platanthera zijinensis. The sequence continues at coordinate 693,376 of CM077097.1, forward strand.
GCGCACATCTCCATCATGCACTGGGAAATACGTCATCCTTCAGAATCCTGTCTGGCAAAAATGCTGTCCTAGCAAACCTGGGAAAAGTATTAGGCAACAAAGGGGGAAAATCTATATCATCAACATTTAGCGTACCTCCGTTGGAGACCGACAGAGAGAGCGATCCCTTACCCCACTCAACCCCACACCCATGAAAATCTGTAGTGGAACTAAACAGACAGGAAGATAATTCTAGTGGCGGAGCAATAAATGGCGTTAAATCCGAAACATTAAAAACAGGGGAAATACCCCAATCAGTTGGTAATTCCAAAAGAAATGCATTATCTCCTAACCTCTTTAAAATCCAAAAAGGTCCCGCTCGCCGGTCCGCTAACTTTTTTAAGGTGCCCATAGGCAACCGTTCAGGGATGAGACGCACCATGACTAAATCGCCTACTTTCAAGTAAGACACTCTCTTATGTGTGTTGGCATTAACTTGATAAGATGCATATTGAGTGGTAAGCGTTTCATTTATGTGCTTGTGCAGATCATGGATGTGAGAGGCAAAGTCCTGTGCAAATTGACTTGACTTAAAAGATGGCGGTAACGAAATCAAGTCAAGTGGCACGGGTGCTTTATAACCATGCACGATCTCATTCGGGGACAAACCCGTGGACCTATTTTTGGAATAACTGAGCATGAGTGAGGATAAGGTCCCATGTACCCTTGTGGTCTCCTACAAGGCATCAGAGAAAACTACCTAAACTTCTGTTTAGAACTTCGGTTTTCCCATCCGTCTGCGGGTGGTAAGCTGAAGAGAATAGAAGTTTGGTGCCCATAATCCTCCACAGGGTCTTCCAAAAATAACTAGTAAACTTCACATCCCTATCGGTAACTATCGATTTTGGAACGCCTCGATGGCCAACTACCTCTTTAAAATATAATTGTGCAATGTGTGACGTATCATTGGTTTTATTGCACGCGATAAAATAGGCTATTTTGGAGAAACAATCTACAACAACTAAGATAGAGTCGTGACGTATAAATGTGATTGGGAGGCCGAGAATGAAGTCCATGCTAACGTCTTCCCAAGGGATAGAAGGAATCGGAAGAGGGGTATAAATCCCCGCATTTGTTTTGTTCCCCTTAGCCAATTGGCACGCTCGAAAACTTCCCACGATTTTACTAACCATGGCCTTAAGAATGGGACAATAGAACTTATCTTCTACTAACGTGATCATCTTGTCACGGCCAAAATGTCCACCTAGCCCTCCGCTATGCAATTCCCACACTATGAAGTGTCGTAGGGAGGAACGGGGAATGCATAGCTTCGAATGGTTAAATAAATAGCCGTCACGAATATAAAAAGAAGTAATGGTTGTAGGCAAGTTGTCTTGAGTGGTTAAATAGATATCCTTGAAATCTGGATAATTGATATATTCGTCCTTAATCCTATCGAAGCCAATCACCTTAACTTCTAGCATGGATAGTAATAACGAAACACGACTAAGAGCATCGGCTATGCGGTTGAGAGTTCCCTTAATGTGTTTGATAATGAAAGTGTACTCCTGGAGATAGGAGACCCACTTGGCATGCCTAGGACTAACCTTAGTTTGAGAGTTAATAAATCTTAGCGCGTCATGATCGGATAGGATGACAAACTCCTTAGGAAGTAAATAATGCCGCCAATGTTGGAGGCATCTAATGACCGCGTAAAACTCCCGATCGTAATTGGAATAATTTAATTTTGGACCCGCCAGTTTCTCACTGAAATACCCCACATGGTGACCTTCCTAACTCAACACTCCGCCAATTCCCACTCCTGGCGCATCACATGACAACTCGAAAACTTTGGTAAAATCTGGTAGTCGCAAGAGGGGGGCTTCCGACATGCGCGATTTAATTAATTGGAATGCCCTAGCGGCCGAGTTCGTCCATGTAAATTCACCCTTTTTCATGCACTCGGTAATGGGGGCCATAATACTACTAAAATCCTTAATAAATCTCTGATAGAATGTAGCGAGCCCGTGTAATCTCCTAACATCCCGAATGTTGGCGGGCTCGGGCCAATCTATAATGGCTTGCACCTTCTTGGGGTCTACATGGATCCCCTTCGAACTAACGATATAACCGAGGAACTCAACCGATGACACATGGAAAGTACACATCTTAATATTCACGAATAATTTTTCCGATCTCAGCGTGGTAAGGATGATTTTTAAATGTGACTCGTGATCGATCGTGGAGGTGCTAAAAACAAAAATGTCGTCAAAATATACCACGATGAATTTTACCATATAGGGTTGGAAGACGTTGGTCATCATCCTTGAAAACATGCTCGGCGCGTTGGAAAGCCCAAACGGCATCACTAACCACTTGTAGAGCTCTTCCTTAGACTTAAATGCGGTTTTCCACTCGTCCCCTTCCCTAATTCGGATCTAATGGTAGCCGCTCCTAAGGTCCAATTTTGAGAAAATCGTGGCACCGGCTAACATGTCCAATAAATTGTCAAAGCGAGGGATGAGAAATCAGTACTTAATAGAGATCTTATTAATGGCTCTACTATCCACGCACATCCTCCAAGAGCCATCTTTCTTGGGGGCAAGTAAGGCGGGTACGGCACACGGGCTTTTGATGTGGCGGATAAAACCTTTTTGCAATAAATCCGAAATCTGGGTTTGTAACTCTAAGTGTGCAGAAGGGTTTAGCCGATAATGTGGGAGGTTGGGCAACGAGGAGCCCGGAATGAAATCAATGGCATGCTGGATATCCTGCATGGGGGATAACTTAGATGGTAGCTCGTCCGGGTACATGTCCACAAACTCATCTAAGAGCTTTCTCAGTGCCAGCGGCAAATTCTCAAACGTTGCTGCATCTTCCTTAACTTGTAGACACACTAATGCATAGAGGACACCGTCTACAAAGGTAGTACACTTCAATTCTTTATTCCCTATCAGACTCAATGTTTTCTTCTCGACCGGGACGACCGTATCCTTGGAAAGGGCCGAAAGATCCTTTGGCGGAGCGGGTTTAAAGATAATGGTTCTGCTATTAAATTTAAACTCGTAAGTGTTAGCCCGACCAAAATGAGTAACGTCATTATCATACAACCAAGGGAGACCCAGCAAGACGTGACAAGCATCCATAGGGATGACGTCACACCAAATCTGATCAGCATAAGCTTTGATGGTAATGGGTACCAAGCATTGCTTCGACACAGGGAGGGATGACTTGTTTACCCATGCCACCATATACGGGTGAGGGTGCGGCTCAGCAGCAAGTGACATACGCTTCACCGCGGCTTCAGAAATAACGTTCATGCAACTACCGCTATTGATGATCAACCTACACCATTTTCACCACTTTTAAAATTCAACGTGAAAATGTTCGTCCTATTCCAGTCTTCTAATGCTCGTGGGGTCGCCAGAATACACCTCATAACCATCATATGGGAGTCATCCTCCATATCACTTGGCACTCCGTCCGACTCGCTCTCTTCTCCCGCCTTATAAGTAAGGTTGTCTGACCCACCAGTGGAATCTAACAGGGCTAATGGTTTGGGTTTAGTAGGACAATCACTAGCATTGTGCCCTTGGATCCCACAAGCGAAACAAGTGACATTCGTTCTGTTGACCCTACCCTCTAGGACTCTCTCACCAGAGGGGTTTCTATTATTCCTAGCCGTTACGACTATGGAGGTCGAGTCGGGGGACTGATATTTTCCTTTGTCCTTATAGGTGGAGGTGGGCGGGGGTCCTATGATGGACTTGCCATTTTGGAACGAGCGAGTGTTACCCTTAAGCACATTGTTCTTCTCAATATCTAAGGCATCGTTGAATGTGACGTGCAAGTTAGTGTGACCATAACGCAAAAGCTTTCCTTGGATGTCGGGGTTTAGTCCCTTACGAAACCTTGAGAGGGTGACCTCGGGCATCTATTTCACGTCACACCTAACCATCATGTCCTTCAGCAGACTCATGTACTCAGAAATCGACCTAGTCCCTTGCTTAAGGGTAGCTAAATCATCGAACATCTGTGTTCGATGGTACGTGGGGATGTACTGCTCTGTCAGCCTAGCCTTCATGTCATCCCAACCAATGGGCAACGCACCATTCTCGACTCTCAAACACCATTCCTCATTCATCCAAAATATTTTAGCACGCCCTAGCAACTTCATCCTCGCTACTCAAACCTTATCCGCGTCGTTCAGAGCATACCACTCGAAATAGCATTCGATTTCCATGACCAAGTCCTAGAAGACTTGGGGATCCCCCATGCCATCATAGGATGGTGGCTTGACTCGGACGGCCTGAGTAAGATCAAACTCGTAAGGTGCGCGTGGAGTGTGCTCATTAGGAGGGTGGGGGTAAGGATTGTGATTGTCTCCCACCCGTTGGTGAGCGGGTTGATTACGGGGTGCCCCTTGTGGTAATCCCATTTCATGAAGTGCCTCCCTAATGGCCGTCATCTGCTTCGTGAAATCCTGACAGAGTTTCTCAATCTCAGTGAGGGCACGTCCCTCGCCCTGGTCATCATCCATAGTAGAAGATGATGGAGGATATTCCGTACCTAGCCTAGTGCGCATGCAACGGTGATAACAACAGATTTAGACAGACCACGGAAGGATTTAATCCCGCTTAACGATTATAGAAAAATAAATTTTTTTTTGATTTTCTTACAGGAAATAAAATGAGGACTATTAAAAATTTTTTTTTTGATTTTTTTGCTGAAAAATAAGAAATCTACGCCGCTATTGGCAGACCAAAAATAATTTTTTTTTTGAGATTTTGACAACAAACGTGCAAAAAAATAACAGGGGAGGGTGCCAATTAAAAAATTGATAAGAACCGCCTCTGATACCAAATTGATATAGGCCTCTAACGAAGTATCAAATACGGGCAAGGGGAATAAAGCGGACGCGTCTCAAACTCCACTATCACACTCGCACAAGTTTTATTCGCAGCACACTCACAAGCAAAATAACACAGTTCACCGACGTACGGTAGCAACACCGCTGAAAGGTCGAACGAACGACGATAGGTCCATGTTCTTCCAAGAAAAAGGGACCTACCCGGTCCGGACAAGCGTGGTTGTACCAAAAGAGTCTACCCAAAATGCGATCGAAAAATGGTAGATCTCTCCCAACAAAAATACGGGGCTCGCCAAGCCCTTTTCGGAAATAACGCGTTAAGATAGATGCAAATCAAAAGGAAAACCACGAAGAATCTAACGATTCAAATCCAACGCGAAAAATCTTTCCGGCCACTAGACTATCAAGAGAGAATCACACTTGAGTGGAATGGTTCGTTACCCAAGTCGGAATAGATGATTCCGACTACTTTCAAAGGATCACTCTTCCGTGGTTCCGCTGGATTTGCACCGGATGGAAAGATAGATCGTCCGCCTTGGCCGCTTCACACCGATGTCCAGACTCTTCGTCATTGAAGGAGACTTTCCTCGGATAAAAGTCCAAGTGAAGAGCGGTGGCCATGTTCTCCTTCAAGGGGTGCTCGGGTGGAGGAGGAAGATGGTCGGACGGCTTTGGATAGTGGAGAATGGTTGATGTAGAGGTAGAGGAGGAGGTGGCTATGGAAGAGGGAGGAGAGGGGCGGCCGGACTTGAAGTGGAAGAGGAAGGGGTGGCAGTTTTAGAAGAGGAAGATGAGGGAGGAGAGGGTTGGCCGAATGCTTAGAGAGAGAGAGAGAAGGAGGGTGGCGGCTAAGAGAGGTAGAGAGAGAGAGAGAGAACTTTAGGAAAGATTAGGGTTAAGAGTTTTCTTCATTCAACTTGACTTAAACAAAACACTACATGCCTATATATAGGCTTAACTCCAATTCTTGGCTATATGTAGCCCAAATAAAAATAAAACACTCTATGGCTACATGCAGCCCAAATAAAATAACATACTCCAAATGATTAAATAAAGCACGCTCAAAATAAAAATGCTCTCAAGCTAATAATAGAAGAAGTTCAACTAGTTATTTGTCTTGCGCCGAGGGCGGAGATTGTAGCGCCGCTCCATACAAATGCCATGGCGATGTGAGTCCTTTATTGGAGACGAAGGAGGGTCGTCCGTTAGCGTGCCATCATCAACAACTTGGGGGCCGTAATTTCCACTATCTATGAACTTAGCTGTGTCGGTTCTGGAGTCACACGCCAAAAGGTGGTGGAAGTCCCTCATGGATTCTACTTTCCAAGGCCAAGTGTACACGAAGATCAGTTGGAGCGAATTTTCTGATGCTTTCTTGGAGCATTTCATTCCCTCTACTGCTCTAGACGAGCATGAAGAAAGTTTCTTGTAGTTGAAGCAAGGATCCAAGTCTGTGACAGAATACCAAATGGAGTTTCAACACCACGCTAGATTTGCTGACTCCTATGAGTTGGTTGATTGTGGGTATGCAAAATGGTTTTACAAAGTCTTGCGAGATCCCCTAAGGCAAGTACTTTTGTTTATAGTGAATAGGAGCTTGGAGGAGATAATCGATATGGCGAAAATGTTGGAGGCAGATCACTTGGGAAGTAGTAAGAGACCCGCCGAGGGCGTGATGGATGCAGTCCCCAACTTCAAAAAGAGGAATAATGGTAGAGGTGGAAGAGGAAATCGAAGAGGTGGCAGCCGTTTCAATCAGAATTTTAGGATGGAACGTTCGGGCTCACAGTTAACTCTATCTCCACCCCAACAATTACAACCTCATCAATAACCAGGAGGAACATTTAGGCAAGTATGTTATCAATATAACCAGTTGGGCCACATTCGACATTTTTGCCGACAACTAGGTGGAGATGCTCCCCTTGCTTTTCCAGTGGCAGCTCCGAGAGGAAGAGCACAAGGGCGTGATCGAGGACGAGGACCACGAGGAAGGAATCCTGGACCCGCTAGAGAGCAGATGTTTGCTCTGAACATGAGTCAGGAGTAGAAACCTCAAGATGTGATTTCAGGTATGTCGTAACTTGATTAATATATTTATAAGCATCGGTCCTTAGCTTGCCTATGTTGTGCTAGGAATTTAGCATTGTGGTTATTATGATATGGTACTTAGGTACCGTGACTGTTTGTGGGAAACCAGCCTACACCCTATTTGATACCGGTGCCATGCATTCGTTTCTCTCGGCGGACTTTGTAAAAGATTTAGAGGTTGTGCAATATTTCACCGGTGTCACTCGGAGAGTACGCCTCCCAAATGGCTCCGAGATGACGTCGTCCGCCAAGTGCGACTTGGAAGCATGTAACCAAGGAATGATTTTTTAAACCCCTACAATGGTGTTGAGAATGTCAGAGTTCGATCATATCCTGAGCATGGCTTGGTTGGATTGGCACCACGCCAGAATTGATTGTGCGGAAAAACAAATCACTTTGAGGCATGGAGACTCTGAGGTCATCTTTCAAGGTATTAAATTCATGCCTCAAATGTTGTTATATTCAATCCAGTCCCTTAAGGCCCATATGAAAGGGGAAGAGGTACATATGATATATTTCAGATTAAAGAGATGACAGCGAGTATGAAATATGTGTCGGTGGTACGGGATTTTCCTGAGGTATTCCCCGAGAAGCTGCCAGGATTACCCCCACATAGAGAAGTGGAATTTCAAATTAAACTAGTACCAGTTGCCAAGCCCATCTCTCGGACCCCTTATAAAATGGATCGAAAGGAACTCACTTAGTTTAGAGTTCAGTTGCAGGAGTTGGGGGTGAAAGTATCTAGTGTTGACTAAATCCACCTAGGGGGGGGGGGGGAATATGTATCGCGCGGTCTTTTACAGAATTAAATTAACTTACACAAATTAACGAACACAACACAAAAAACACACAAAAAGTTATAGTGGTTCCCCGATTTGGGTACGCCGACTTTCCCCCTTCGAACTATCTCCCACAAAGGGGCGACTTGGTCACTTCTCCAAACGGATTGAAATCTAATCCTCACACTACGGAAGGAACCCTTCCAACAAAGGAGTCATCACTCCACCACCACGGGTTGCACCAAACCCTTACAACTAGGAATAAAAATTCCTTTACAACAAAACCAAAATAGAATGTATAAGAAAATACAAATAACGCTTATGGAGAATCCGATGTCGTTCTTCATTCATTGAGGCTTTCTTGAAAGTAACGAAGAGTCCACAACAGGATTTCTCTCTTGGAGAGGATCTTGACAAGATAGGCGGTGGCAAGTGAATGGGGCGGCGATACTTTGTAGATCCAAACTTCATGACGAAGCAAGCAAGGTCTACGAACGATCTCAGTCGGATAAGTCGTCTTCACCGATTCAGAATGGAGAACTAGTCTCGTTCAACGAATCGAGAGACAAGAGATATCAAGAGAGATGCATGAGACGCATTGCTAGCCTAGGTGCTATTGCCAGAAGATCAAAGATGACCGGAGATTATCGGCGATGACGAACTGCGAGCGGCGACAAGCGATCGGCGGTTTCCGCGATCAGCTAGGGCACGACGTCGGCTGCTTTTGATTTCTAGTGAATAGTTACTGTAGAAGTTAAAAATACGCGAGTATTTATACATGAGGCCAACCCTAAAGTCCGTTGTGGGACCCACAAGGAGAAACCCTAGCCCCGGTCGAAACAGCACACGACCTCTTGGTTCGGTCCAGCGAACGGAGGAAAAATGCCTAAGGCGAAATCGGCGGGAATCGTTGGTGATTCCCGTGGAAGTCGGCGGGAATCATTCACGATTCCCGTCAATTCTGCCTTAGCAAAATCCCTGTCTGGAAAACAGTCAGCCGAAAGAAATCAGCGGTAGAGGCTAGCTGATACTCGATGAATTGGCAGGAATGCAGACAGATTCTCGTCGAAGTCGGCGGGAATCACTTGCGATTCTCGTCGATTCTGCCTTGGCAGAATTCCTGTTGGATAACTGTCAGCCGGAAGGAAGTCGGCGGGAATGCAGACTGATTCTCGTTGAATCGGCGGGAATCACTAACGATTCTCGTCGAAGTCGGCGAGAATCACTTAGTGATTCCCGACGATTTTGACTTAGAAGAATTTCTCTTCCTTCCTTTGAAGACTTAGTATTTGACCCATCTTTGATCCTCTTCTTCTCTTGATCTACCTCGACCCTGTACTTGAAAATACGTACACTCTAATAGAGAGAGTACACGTGAGTCAACACACTATTCTACTCAACGAGAGATAACGTTGCGTAGACCCGTGTATATTGACCCACTATACCCTAACATTGGTGTGTACTTAGCATGGAATAGCTGCAAGCACAACTTGATAGAAGATCATCAAATACATTGTCGATTCAACTTAGCTTATTCAGGAGCTTCTTCAAATCAGGTACATTGTGGATACAATACCCAACAATCTCCCCCTATTTGAAGAAGCCTAAACCCTACAAGCTAAGGTGAATAGAACAGATGGGAATGAAACTCATAAAATGAAAATTCAGTTGAGAGTGAAATTCATTACCATTTTCCTGAGAGAATACTTAACATTGGTATCCACCTTAGCCTTATCCCCTTAGCCGAGAGGGTAATCTCCCCCTTTTCGGCTTCTGAAAATCTGGGACTTCACTTGGAGCACAAAGCTCCCCCTCAGTTCTTACAACCGTGCTCAATCTTGAATTCATAGCAGATGCTCCCCCTTGAACCAAGAGACTTGAGCCCTTCAGTCTTCAATCTTCATAGTTCAGTATGCCGAGTTCAGTTTTGAAGAGACTGAACTTGGCCTCATCTAGGGGCTTTGTGAAGATATCTGCAATCTGCTTATCTGTGGGGGCATAGCAGAGAGAGATATCTTTGTTTTCCACATGCTCCCGAATGAAGTGGTAGCGCACTTCAATATGCTTTGTTCTGCTGTGCGACACTGGATTGTTCGCAATTGCTATTGTGCTCGAGGAGTCGCAATACATATGAACTTCTCTGAACTGCAAGTCATAATCTTCGAGTTGATTTCTGATCCATAGAAGTTGTGCGCAACAGCTGCCTGCTGAGATGTACTCAGATTCAGCCGTAGAGGTTGCGACATAGTTCTGCTTTTTACTATTCCACGAAATAAGCCTTCTTCCGAGGAATTGGCACATCTCGGAAGTGCTTTTCCTATCATCCCTGCTTCCTATAAAGTCAGCATCTGAAAAGCTTATCAGCTCGACATCATTATTTCTTGGGTACCACAAGCCAAGATTTGGTGTACCATTAAGGTATCTAAGAATCCGCTTTGCAGTGACATAATGAGATTCCTTAGTGTTCACCGGATATCTAGCACAAACGCATGTGGAAAACATAATATCCGGTCTACTAGCAGTAAGGTAGAGCAGGGATCCAATTATGCTTATGTATTTGGTTTCATCAAAAGGTTTCCCTTTCTCATCCTTGTTCAGAGACAGTGGATCCCATTGGAGTCCTCATAGAGGTTGCATTCTCCATTCCGAATTTCTTGAGGAGTTCATTTATGAACTTCGTCTGAGAAATGAAAATTCCATCCTCAGACTGTTTCACTTGAAGTCCCAAGAAATACTTTAGCTCTCCCATGCTGCTCATTTCAAACTTTCCTTGCATAAGTTTAGAAAACTTCTTGCAAAGATTGTTGTCCGTTGAGTCGAAAATTATGTCATCGACATAGATTTGCACCAGCAGAATCTTGCCTTTGACTTCCCTAAGAAACAATGTCTTATCTATTTTTCCTCTCGAGAACTTGTTCTCAAGAAGAAAACTAGACAGAGTCTCATACCAAGCTTGAGGAGCTTGTTTTAAGCCATATAATGCTTTATTAAGAAAATAAACATGATTAGGGAGTGATGGATAAACAAAAACTGGGGGTTGCACGACATATACTTCCTCTTTCAAATTTCCATTTAGAAATGCAGATTTCACGTCCATCTGATAGACAGTGAATCCTTTGTGAGAGGCATATGCCAGGAACAATCTGATCGTCTCTAGCCTTGCAACTGGTGCAAAGGTTTGGTAGAAGTCAATCCCATCCTCCTGTCTGTAACCTTGTGCAACCAGTCTGGCCTTGTTCTTGATGATGACACCGTGTTCATCCAGTTTGTTTCTAAAGATCCACTTGGTGCCGATCACATTATGTTTATTTGGTCTGGGAACAAGCGTCCAGACGTTGCATCGTTCGAATTGATGTAGTTCATCTTGCATTGCCAATATCCATGACGCATCTTTGTTCGCTTCATCGAACTTCTTTGGTTCAACCTGTGACAGAAAACTAAGGTGCAGAATCTCATTAATTGTACCTCTACGAGTTCTGACACCATCCCGAGGATCTCCTATGATTTTATATCTTGGGTGATCCCTCATGTGTATGAGCTCTAAGAGTCTGGCATCTGGAGCTCCAACAGCTTCTCGGGCTCCTCTCTCTTCTGGGGGAATTTCTCCATCCTGATCGTCATCTTCTCCAATTGGAATTGAGGTGGAGACATTGACGTACTTGGGAGTTTTATCTTTAGCAGTCTCATCGAGACATAGTTGTTCAAGCCTTGCACCTGCATCTTCAAGAATGCAACTGGAAGAATTACTGTGAAGCAAGCTTCCTTCATAAAATACAACATTAATGGACTCCTCTACCACTAGGGTTTTCTTATTGAAGACCCTATATGCCTGACTATGGCCACTATAGCCCATGAAGATGCTTTCGAAGCATTTTTCTCCGAATTAAGTACGTGGCTACTTCCCATTATTGAGTACATAACATCTGCAGCCAAAAATCCTTAAATAGGACATGGTCAGTTTCCTGCCTTTCAATAGCTCATAAGGCATCTTACGATGATTCTTGTTGATCAATGCTCGGTTCTGCACATGACAAGCTGTATTGACAGTCTCTGCCCAGAAGTACTCTGGAATAGAAGCGTCTTTCAACATTGTCGTACATGCTTCAATGAGCGTTCTATTTCTCCTCTCCGCAACTCCGTTTTGCTGAGGAGTACGCGGGGAGGAAAAATCATGAAAGATACCATGTTCTTCACAGAATTCTGTCATAGCACCAGACTCAAATTCTGTTCCATGGTCACTTCTGATTTTGACCACGGAGCAGTTAAGTTCGTTCTGAATCTGCTTGATAAAATTAGTGAAGATGTCAAACGTATCTGAATTTCGTTTTAAGAAGAGCACCCACGTAAACCGAGAGTGATCATCAACAATCACTAGCATATACGATTTGCCTCCTAAGCTATGAACTTGTACTGGACCGAACAAGTCCATATGCAGAAGATAAAGACATCTGGAGGAGTCTTTGTCTGCAATGCCCTTAAAGGTAGCCCGAGTCTGTTTGCCCTTCTGGCATGCAGGACAAGGGCTATCTTTGATGTACTTAATAGTAGGGGCATCCCTTACTAAATTCTTGGAAAACAACATATTAATTATCTTGAAATTAATATGAGCTAATCTCTTGTGCCATTATTCATAAAGAGATGCACTACCTTTTGCTACTAGGCATACGGGGGTAGAAGAGTCTAAGCTAAGAAAATCTAAGCAAAAGATATTTCTGCTCCTAATGCCAGTTAATACCATCTCCGAAGAGGCACACGATATTATCAAGCACTTATCCTTGCAGAACTTAACGTCGTATCCTTTATCACACAACTAGCTTATCTTGATCAGGTTATGGTTTAACCCTTCAACATAGGACATGTCAGTGATAGAGAATACACCGTTGGAAATCATACCATAACCTCTGGTGACTCCTCGATCAGATCCTCCAAAGATGACTTTGGGTCCATTTTCGACTGGGGAGTAATCACGCAACAGGCTTCTTGTCCCGCTCATATGCCGGGAACATCCACTGTCCAAGTACCCGATATGCGTTTTGGTGGCCTTTGGACATACCGTCAAAATAAAATTAGTTTCCCTTAGGAACCCAATCGAACTTGGGTACTAGATTCCTTGTTAGCACACTCCCCCTTGGGTGGTTAACCCCACGAGTGGTCGGCCTCGCATTGCTAACACGAGGAGTCTCGTTGAATCTTGGATTAAACCAGCAATCCACGGCAAAGTGACCAACTTTTCCACAGCACCAACAATCAAACCTGTTGTACGGTTTCCTAGGCTCCTGCTTCACCCTTGGAACGGTGGGTCCAGCCGGGGCCTTGGATCTAGAGGTGGAGGCATCATGATGACAACAGTCACACGATTTCTTCACTTCCTATTCCTTCAATATAATAGGCTTGGCCTTTGGTGCCTGCTTCCTATTATGGCCGCTAGAGAAGTGGCCATAATTCTCCACTTGGATTTCCTCATAAGGTGCCTTGAAGACACTCTCACCGTAGTTTCGGGGGAAGGTCCAACCATCATACTGGCTCTTGTGCTTTTCAACCGAGGGTCGGAAGAAGTGGCCATAGATTGACTCAAAGTCCTGCTCATTGCAAGGAAAGCCAGGCTTTCTGAATGAAATAGGATCGAGTGGGGCCTTTCCCTTTTCTACAGCAGAGGCCTTCTTAACAGACTTATTTTTCCTCTATTTTCTAATTCTCCTGGATTATTTACCAGGCACACCCACATGCCCTAAGCCAACCCCCTTAGCCTGAGCAGAGAATTCATCAACTAGAGGAAGAACGGTCTTAGGCATAGAGAAGCTTTTGACAATCTTCCTTTCTGCCGCAAGCTGTTCTTCCAACTTGTTGATTTCTTCCTGTTTTTGGTCAAGGAGCCTTAGAGACTCTGAGTCCTCAGAAGTCAGGTCCAGGTGTTCCTGTCGGAGAGAAATAAAGCTAGTGATCTCTTCTCTTAGGGACACACCCCCAGCCTTAAGGAATTTGACTTCCTTTTTCTAAGCCCTCAAACTCTTACGGCATTCCTAAAAGGTATTCAGCAAAAGCTCATACTTTTCGAGGAGCTCAGCTTCACGAGCAGATGGGCTGCCCTCGAGATCATCATCAGGAGACTCAGAGTCAGAGTCAGAGGGGGGGGGGGTATGATCTTTTACCTTCCCAGTAAATGGGGGGGGGGCAGTCTCCTTCTGAGTCGGAGCGACCCATTAGCCTGAAGTAGGCTTCCTCATCATCACTGGAGTCAGAAGAATCAGATTCACTCAGTGTCTTTGGATTTTTAGCAATGTAGCTCCTCTCCTTCTTCTTATCTCTTAAGGACCTGTGCTCCTCTCCCTTCCCCTTATCTCTCTTGCTTTGGTGGCAGTCAGCAATGACGTGGCCTGGCTTATTGCATCCAAAGCAAATGATGTCAGTAGAGCGATGTTTGTTCTGTTTGGATTCATACCTGTCAGAAGAGTAGTTATTCTTCTGATGTCTGGAGGAGGAGCCGCCTCTCTTTCTTTGATTCCTCAACTTGAGGAACTTCTTGAACTCTCGAGTGATGAAGGAGAATTCTTCTTCAGATAGCTCTGAGCCGGAAGAGCATATCTCAGAGTCTTCTTCCTCATCCTTTTTCCAGGAGCGGGACAAGGCTGCACCCTTTCCTTTCCTTGAGTGATTGGCTTTCAAAGCAATAGTATTTTCTTTGGCAGCGGCTTTATTGGCTTCTTCTTCAGTTTTTCTGGTGTTCAGCTGAAGCTCACAGGACATAAGCTTTCCAAACAGAATCTGGGGATCAGTTTATGCCAGCTTGCCAAACTCTCTGATGGCGCAGATCTTGGTGTCCCATTCCTTAGTAAGGGATCTTAGGAATTTATCATTTAGTTAACCATCGGTGAACACTCTGCCATAACCCTTCAGGGCATTGACGATCATCATGAAGTTCTCGAATGTCACTCCGATTTCTTCCTTGGGACCTTGCCTGAAGGCCTCATACTTTTGGTTCATAAGGGATCTTCGATCATCCCTTACTTCATCTGTGCCTTCCATCAGGATAATTAGGCAGTGCCAGATGTCCTTGGCAGTCCTGCAGTTGCTGAAATTCTGCATCATGGAATCATTGACGGTGCTTATAAGAATGTTCTGAGCTTTCTTGTCTAGTCCGACAAGCACCATCTCATCCTTATCCATTTCGGAGAGCTTCTTGGGCACCATCTTGGTAGGATAAATGGTCGAGGCCTTAGTGGGGATATAAGGTCCCTCCTCCACTACCATGAAGAGTCGAGGGTTGACTGCTTCCATGTAGAACCTGATCCTTTCCTTCCAGATGGGAAAGTTCAGCTTGGTGCACACTGAGATCTTTCCTTAATACTTGAGTCCGTCCATTCCCAAGATCTTCTTTCCTCTTGACACTAGACATAGGATCTTACTGAAGTTGTTTACCTTATTGACGAGTAACCCCCCTCTGATACCACTTGAAAGTATCTAGTGTCGACTAAATCCACCTATGGGGGGGGGGGGGGAATAGGTGTCGTACGGTCTTTTGTAGAATTAAATAAACCTGCACAAATTAACCAACACAACACAGAAAACACACAAAAAGTTATAGTGGTTCCCCGATTTGGGTACGTCCACTTTCCCCCTTCGACCTATCTCCCACCAAGAGACAACTCGGTCACTTCTCAAAACGAATTGAAATCCAATCCTCATACTACGGAAGGAACCCTTCCAACAAAGGAGTCACCACTACACCACCACGGGTTGCACCCAACCCTTACAACAAGGAATAAAAATTCCTTTACAACAAAACCAAAATAGAATGTATAAGAAAATACAAACAACGCTTATGGAGAATCCGATGTCCTTCTTCGTTCGTTGAGGCTTTCTTAAAAGTAACGAAGAGTCCACAATAGGATTTCTCTCTAGGAGAGGATCTTGACAAGATTGGCGGCAACAAGTGAATGCAGAGGCAATACTTTGTAGTTCCAAACTTCTTGACGAAGCAAGCAAGGTCTACGAACGATCTCAGTCGGATCAGTCATCTTCACCAATTTGGAATGGAGAACTAGTCTCGTTCAACGAATCGAGAGACAAGAGATCTCAAGAGAGATGCGTGAGAAGCACTGCTAGCCTCGGTGCTGTCGCCGGAAGATCAAAGATGACCAGAGATTATCAGCGATGACGAATTGCGAGCGGAGACAAGCGATCAACGGTTTCCGCGATCGGATAGGGCACGGCGTCGGCTGCTTTTAATTTCTCGTGAATAGTTACTATAGAAGTTCAAAATACGCGAGTATTTATACCTGAGGCCAACCCTAAAGTACGTTGTGGGACCCACAAGGAGAAACCCTAGCCCCGGCCGAAACAACGCACGACCTCTTGGTTCGGTCCAGCGAATGGAGGAAAATGCCTAAGGTAAAATCGGCGGGAATCGTTGGTGATTCCCGTCGAAGTCGGCAGGAATCATTCACGATTCCCGTCGATTCTGCTTAGCAGAATCCCTGTCTGGAAAACAGTCAGCCGAAAGAAATCAGTGGGATAGGCTAGCTGATACTCGACGAATCGGCGGGAATGCAGACAGATTCTCGTCGAAGTCGGCGGGAATCACTTCTGATTCCCGTCGATTCTGCCTTGGCAGAATTCCTGTTGGATAACTGTCAGCCGGAAGGAAGTCGGCGGGAATGCAGACTGATTCTCGTCGAATCGGCGGGAATCACTAACGATTCCCGTCGAAGTCGGCGAGAATCACTTAGTGATTCCCGACGATTTTGACTTAGAAGAATTTCTCTTCCTTCCTTTAAAGACTTAGTCTTTGACCCATCTTTGCTCCTCTTATGCTCTTGATCTACCTCGACCCTGTACTTGAAAATAAGTACACTCCAATAGAGAGAGCACACGTGAGTCAACACACTGATCTACTCAACGAGGGATTACATTGCACAGACCCGTGTATATTGACCCACTGCACCCATACATTGGTGTGTACTTAGAATGGAATAGCTGCAAGCACAACTTGATAGAAGATCATCAAATACATTGTCAATTCAACTTAACTTATTCAGGGGCTTCTTCAAATCAGGTACATTGTTGATAAAATACCCAACAGGTGGAATCAGGGTTTATTCGTCCCAGTTCATCACCCTGGGGAGCCCCTATTTTGTTTGTTAAGAAGAAAGATGGATCACTACGGTTGTGCATAGACTACAAAGAACTAAACTGACTTACGGTGCAGAACACCTATCCGTTACCTCAGATCGATGAGTTATTCGATCAGTTGGAAGGAGTGCATTGCTTTTTCAAGTTGGATTTGCTTTCGGGGTACTTTTAATTGAGAATACAATTGGAAGACATTCAGAAAACAATGTTCATTTCAAGATACGGTTTATATGAGTTCACGATGATGCCGTTTGGGCTCACAAATGCCCCTTCTGCGTTCATGAGTTTGATGAATAGGGTGTTTGAGCCGTATTTGGATGTCTTTGTCATCGTCTTAATCGATGACATTCTAATCTACTCAAAGATGGAAGAGGAGCATGCGAGGAACTTGGCCTTAGTTTTGGAGAAACTAACAGAGCATTCCCTGTTTGCTAAGTTCAACAAGTGCGAGTTCTGGCATCGAGAAGTTGCCTTCTTAGACCATGTGATTAGTGGTGCTGGATTAGCGTTAGACCCCGCCAAGGTTCATGTCGCAAAGGAATGGTCTCCTTTGAAGTCGGCGACCGATGTACGAAGCTTTCTTATACTTGCTGGTTATTATCTCAAGTTTATGAAGGGAGTTTCGAAGATAGCCCTTCCTCTCACCGCTCTGACAAAGAAAGGTGTGTCATATGAGTGGACACCCCAGTGTGAGGCTGCATTTCAAGAACTAAATGATCGACTTACCTTTTCTCTGATCCTAGCTCTTCCATCGAGGAAAGAAGGATTTCAAGTTTACACTGATGCCTCATATCAAGGGATGGGAGCAGTGTCGATGCAACATGGGCATGTGATTTCATACGCTTCAAGATAGTTGAAGAAGTATGAGATTAATTACCTAGTTCATGATTTGGGGTTGGGGGCAGTGGTGTTCGCCTTAAAGGTTTGGAGACATTATTTGTATGGCGTCCACTGCGAGATCTTTTCAGACCAAAAGAATTTGAAGTATGTTTATACTCAGAAGAAGTTGAATTTGAGGCAGCGGCGGTGGCTAGAATTTTTGTGTGATTATGAGTTTACATTGAACTACCACCCTGGAAATGAAAACTCCGTGGCAGATGCCTTGAGCAGAAAAGTACCTGAGTCGAGCCCCGAGTCTCGGATGTTGAGTATGGAATTGACTCGAGTGCTCGAGGAGATGGTGAGCACATTGGTTTGTAAGGACCATCCCGAGATGTATACTTAATATCTAAATGCCATAAGTATAATTTGTGACATTCGAGATCTTATTCGGGCAGAGCAATGGAATGATGCTACTCTGCCCCTTGTAATTAAAGTAATTGAGGATGGATCTACTGAATACTATACCCTGAAGGATGACCTCATTCATTTCCATGGCAAACTTTACATTCCCGCAGGCGGTGAAATTCGGGAAGATATCTTGAGAGAGGCACAATGCTCCAAGTATTCGGTACATCCTGGAATTTCCAAGATGTATAGCGATTTAAAAAAGACCATGTTCTGACAAGGAATGAAGAGTGTTGTAAAGTATTATGTTACACACTGTGAGGCTTGTCTGAAGGTGAAGGTGGAGTGCAAGAGCCCTTGAGGATTGTTACAATCATTGCCCATTCCATAGTGGAAATTTGAAGATGTCTCCAAGGATTTAATTTACGGTCTTCCCTGATCACGATCAGGGAATGACTCAGTTTGGGTGATAGTGGATCGCATGACTAAGGTTTCCAAGATTATCCCAATAAGGAAGGAGACACATGTGGATGTATTAGTACATCTCTTCGTGGAACAGTTTGTAAGATACCATGGAGTGCCTAAGACGATAGTATCTGACCGTGATGGCCATTTTACCTCTAAGGAATGGAAGGAGGTTCAAGCATATTTGGGTTCTTGCCTTACCTTTAGCATGGCCTTTCATCCTCAGATGGACGGTCAGTTTGAGAGAATGATGAATAATAATTTATACATATTTTAGTATAGATTTTAGTTGTATTCCTAAGCACAAATTATAATAATTCATGTAAATTAATGAATAATGGACTTATTTTAAATATTTATAAATAAATAAATATATATATATATATGTATATATGTAAATATATATAATAAAAAACTATATAAATATGTATAAAAACTATAATATATATTAGTGTATTAAGTTAATTATTTTATAATTAAGTTTAGTATATGTTGTTATTTATTAATTCTGTAATAAGTACAATATATTATAGTTCTTATCTTTACAGATATGACCAATTGGCCTCGTGGAGTGGAAGCTTTGATGAGTTTCATAAGATCACGGTTCGAATCCGGGTGCTGGAGTTTTGTGCCAATTTAATCCCGACCCGCCATCTCGACCCGCTACCCAACCTGCTACCTGCGACCCACTACCCAACCTGCTAGCCGTGACCTGCCAGCTCAACTTGCTACACATCCCGCTAGCTCGACCCGCCAGCCCGACTCGCCAGCTCGACCCGCTAGCCTCCTTAGCCAGCCAACTAAAAATCAGTTGCCCTTATCCAGCCACCAAATCAGCTGCCAGCTCATCATCATCCGCCACATGTCCACTTATCAAATCGCTAGCTGTCCCATAAGATGATTTTAAGCTTTTCCAAAAGCTTATTTTTAGCTTTTCCAAAAGCTGTTTGGCAACTTTTCAAAAAGCACTTTTCCAAAAGCACTTATTTTTCTCTCTATAAATAGATGGCCAAGGCTGATGGTTAGAGAGAACTGGTAGAGTTCCACATAGTTCTTCTTAATGTTTATGAGTAGCTTTTGAATGATATTTTTCAAACCCTATTTTGGGTTCTGTGTGTAACACTTTTTATGTCTAATAAATTTCAGTTTTCAAGTTATTGTTCAAGTATTATTTCATTTCTGTCTTTTAATTTCTACTATGATCCCCATCCCGGATGAGAGGCTAAGAACTTTTTAGCGCTTGATTAAGATGGTTGTGATATATATTATTTCTGCACTTTTATATGTCATTTCAATTTCTACTACCACCCTTATCCCGGATGAGAGGCTAAGAACTTTTTAGCGCTTGATTAAGATAGTGGGACGGTTATTATTTCTACACCTTTATATGTTATTTCAATTTCTACTACCACCTCTATCCCGATTGACTGGCTAAGTATTTTTT
This sequence comes from Platanthera zijinensis, assembly GCA_039513925.1. NCBI lineage: Eukaryota > Viridiplantae > Streptophyta > Magnoliopsida > Asparagales > Orchidaceae > Platanthera > Platanthera zijinensis. Next base: position 713,357 of record CM077097.1, read on the forward strand.
AGCGGTCCACCAAGATATGTTGGGAAGGATATATATTTTTAATTCCAACTATATTTTGAAAATACGTCATTGTAGCGCTTGTTTGAAATAAATGCTGGACATAATATTATTTGAAACCCTAAATTTCTACATAGTAAATTAAAAACTTAAGAATTACCTAAGAACGAAATTGAGTGGAACCATACAAATCGATATATGATTTTCAATTCTGAATTTTGTAACTAGTAGCCGAAAGGTTCGTGTCTATGAATTGATCACTCTCAATTAAAGAGAAACTACGCATCGTACTCGAATGAGATGAACGTAAGCCTCTTGATTTGAACCTTCGAAAATCAGTAGGATGTCAATAGCGGGGTTCACAACGTAAAGAGTGTGCTAAGATATTTTTGGAGGATGAAAGTTCGATCAATTTATCTTAATCTCAGGTGGGTGTATCCTCGATAGAGGTGCATTCATATCTAGCGAATCTCCACGGTCAAGTATTTTAAATAATAACAACTTCGAATGTTTCTTAAATATCTTCCAAAATAATCAAAATCAAGGTCTCTCTCCTTCATCTATTTTCAAAACCTAAACATATAAATTTTATTTTCACTTTAAAAATAAACATAAACCTCAACTCTTTTTGATAAAATAATAGCTCCATTCCTTCAAGTAGAGTACTCGATATAGATCCGTGGAAAAATACGACCTTGATATTTTAAAATAAATACTATACTATTACTTGATAGGTACGGTTGCCTTAATCGCAGTATATAAGTAAAGAGATAAAACACAACACATAAAATGAATTATCCAAATCAGCGTCAAAAGAAAAAAAAAGAAACACAACTTTTTTACTTATCAAGTTTTTGGCGTCGTTGTCGGGGATCATTTTGTGTTGATAATTGAAATAAAAAGGAATTACTATTACTTTCATCTTAGTTGTTATTTAAAGACTACTGTTTTTATAAAATTAAACAAAACCACAGATTCTCTATTAAATACAAAATCTTTATTTTTATAAAACCTATATTTTTATTAACGTCACTTTTATTTTTGCCTTTTTTAAAATAAAAAAAAACCACAAAAAAACAAAAATAAAAATATAAGTTTTTATATAATAGTTTTTTTTAGTGCATGACCCGACGAAACTCTCTAATTGATCATAATCTCGATTTTGATCCTGAAATCGACCGCACCTATTACAGGCGCCTTCGATCTCTTGACCAAGACCAATCTTTAAATCTGGAAGAGTCTATCGGAACCACGCACATTGAAGCTATGACAGAAAATATTCCAGTCGTAGTCCCGCAAAGGACTATGTCTTATTATGCGAGGCCGAACTCGGACGACACCAGGTCAAGTATAGTTCATCCCATGATAGCTAATAATAATTTCGAAATCAAATCTAGCATAATTCAAATGATTCAAAACTCTTTACAATTCGATAGATTGACAGATGAAGATCCAAACACTCATCTATCAAATTTCTTAGAAATATGCGATACCTTTAAAATAAATGGCATCACTGATGATGCTATTCATTTGCGTTTATTTCCATTTTCATTACAGACTAAAGCCAAGTAGTGGTTAGGTTCTCTACCTAGAGGATCTATTACAACTTAGGCTAATACGATCGAAAATTTTTTAACAAAGTATTTTCCGATTGCTAAAACTGCTAAATTACATGCAGATATTTCTTCCTTTATTCAGGGCGAGTCTGAGTCTCTCTATGAGACTTGGGAATGCTTAAAAGAATTTTTACGTAGGTGTCCACATCACGCACTGCCGGCTTGGCTCCAAGTGCAGACATTCTATAATGGTTTGAATTTCCAAACAACACAAATGATTGATGCTGCCGCCAGGGGAACATTAAATTATAAAACCCCCAAGGCCACTCAAGATTTGTTTGAGGAAATGGACATGAATGCCTACTAATGGAATGTGCCTAGGTCACGCCCGAATAAACCCGCTGGGCTTTATTAGCTCAATGCTTCTTCAAATTTAGCACTCCAAGTAGAATTTCTAACTAGATAAGTAGCTGGGATGTCTTCTCCCTCCGCCACTCCTCCTTGGAATTCAACTAATAATAATATAATTGAAGAACAAGTCGATTATATGGAAAATCCATATCGACCTCCTTCCTATAACCCAAATATTAATTTGTGTAATAATACTTATAATCCAGGGTTTAGGAATCATCCAAACCTGTCATGGAGGAACCCCAATAATGCTCAACGACTGCCTAATGCAAATCCAAATGGATTTGCACCACATCAACCACCACCAAAATCGCAGCCACTATGACCCACCCTGATAGAAGACATCTTTACTAAATATGTCGTCACAAATGAGTCAAATATCCAGAACCTGACCGGATCAATTAAAAATTTAGAAACTCAAATTGGACAGATTTCAAAGATGCTGTCGGAGCGCCAACCTGGAACTTTAATAGGAAATATAGAGCCAAATCCACAGGAGACTGCCCATGCCATAACACTTCGAAGTGGAAAGGAGGTATAGTTACCTGATAAAGCTGAATCTGAAGTTAGAATTTCTACCCCACCTCCTGTTACTTCTTCTTCTTCTCCTTCTTTTATTTCACCGCATATTTCTCCAACGTCTTTACCCTATACTTCTAAACTAATTAATGAGCGATAAGACGAGCATTATAAATTTTTTTTACAAATTTTAAAACAAATACAAATTAATGTTCCTTTATGCGAGGCAATCACACAGATGCTAAAACACGCAAAATATCTTAAAGCGTTACTTTCTAATAAAAAGAAACTCGAAGATATATCTCGAGTTTCCCTTAACGCTGAATGTTTGGTAGTTTTATTAAACAAATTACCTCAAAAATTAAACGATCCGGGACTATTTTCAATCTCATGCCTTTTCGGTAATTTATTAATAAAGAACGCCTTAGCAGATTTGGGCGCTAGTATTAACTTAATGCCGTACTCGCTTTTTCAATAACTAGGATTGGGTATTCCAAGCCAAACCAAAATGAGGATCCAATTAGCGGATCGTTCTATAAAATATCTGATAGAGATAGTGGAGGATGTTTTAGTCAAGGTTGACAAGTTTATCTTCACGATAGAATTTGTTACCCTTGACATCGAGGAGGACGCCGATGCACCCATTATACTTGGCCGCTCCTTTCTCGCCACCTCTCGCACTTTAATTGATGTAAGTAACAGTAGACTTTACCTTCGGGTTAGAGATGATGAGGTTACTAATAATATAAATCCCTCTATTCGAAATTTGCTTTCAAACGTTGATTCCTGCTTTCAACTTGAAGACTCTTTTGAGGAAAATGGTTTTTCTTTTTTTAATGATTTTTCTAAAACTTTAGAAGAAACAGACTTGGCAAACTTACCTATTTCATATAAAAAAACTAATAATTTGCCTTTTGAAACTATTACTTCTAAAAATTTCAAAATAAAAAATTCCTATGAAGAACCACCAACCCTCGACCTTAAACCACTTCCCGATCATTTAAAATAAGTTTTTCTCGAAGAAAATTCAAAAAATCCCTGTTATCATTTCTTCAAAGTTAAACGATTCGGAAACTTTCGATTTAGTGGAAGTGTTAAAAAAACATCGCCATGCAATTGCATGGTAGATTTCTAATATTCAGGGGATTAACCCCTTGTTCTGTACACATAATTTTTATCGAAGATAATCCTCACAGATCTATCCAGCCTCAACAATGCCTAAATCCTAATATGAAGGATGTCATTAAGACCGAGGTAATTAAACTTCTGGATGCAGGGATTATCTACCCAATTTCAGAAAGCACGTGGGTTAGTCCCGTGCACATTGTCCCGAAAATGGGTGGCATAATGGTAGTGCCAAACACAAATAATGAATTAATTCCAACTCGTAATGTTACGAGTTTAAGGATGTGCATCGACTATAGAAAATTAAATGATTCCACCCGAAAAGATCACTTTCAACTATCGTTTATCGATCAAATTTTGGAGCAGCTCTTTGGCCACTCATATTATTATTTTTTTGATGGTTTGTCAGGGTATTTACAAATACCAATCTCCCCCGAAGATCAGGAGAAAACCATATTTACTTGCCCCTTCGGCACATTCACATATAAAAGAATGCCGTTTGGTCTTTGCAATGCACCAACTACATTTCAAAGATGTTTGCTGGCCACTTTTGGCAAGTTAGTAGGGGATGTTATTGAGGTTTTTATGGACGATTTCTCCGTATTCGGAGACTCATTCCATATTTGCTTAGATAACCTTGCTCGTGTTCTTCAACGCTGTGAAGACACGAATTTAACACTGAACTGGGAAAATGTCACTTTATGGTCCGGGAAGGCTTAGTTCTCGGCCATAAAATTTCTATCCAGGGAATCGAGGTCGATAAGGCTAAAAAATAAATTATCGAAAAACTTCCCCTACCTACAAACGTAAAAGCTATACAAAGTTTTTTAGGCCATGCCGGTTTTTACAGACGGTTTATAAAATTTTTTCCCAAAATTTCAAAACTGCTGACTCACGTCCTAGAAAAAGATTCCCCATTTATTTTTGATAGCAAATGCTTATACGCATTCAATTTTATAAAAGAAAAACTTATCAATTCTCTTATTCTAGTAGCACTAGACTGGTCCTTTCCATTTGAAATTATGTGTGATGTGAGCGATTATGCAGTATGAGCTGTATTAGGACAACGCATAAACAAGTATTTTCATCCTATTTATTACGCAAGTAAAATGCTCACATCTACACAAGCCAACTACACCACTACGAAAAAGGAACTACTAGCAATTGTATTAGCTTTTGATAAGTTTCGATCATATATAACGCTATCTAAAGTTATAGTTTTTACTGATCATTATACTTTGAAATATTTATTAAGTAAAGCAGAAGCCAAACCCCGTTTACTACGATGTATTCTCCTCCTACTAGAATTTGACTTAGAGATCCGAGATAAAAAAGACGCAGAGAACTTGGAAGGTGATCATCTTTCTTGACTAGAGAATGCTGCTACATATACGCTAGTGGAGGCCGATATTGAGGAAAAATTCCCTCAAGAATGCCTCCTTGCCATAAAAATGGTAACGACTTCCTCTACTCCTTGGTTTGCAGACCTAGCAAATTAGTTAGTTGCTTGAGTCCTTCCGAAATTTTTTTCAAGTCAGCAAAATAAGAAATTCTTTTCTGACCTTAAAAACTATTTTTGGGAAGACCTGTTTGTATTTCGAGTTTGTGCAGACCAAGTGATTAGGAGATGTATTTTTGGGAAAGGAAGGTGCCAAAATATTGTGACACTGCCACGGAGGACAAACCAGTGGACATTATCAAGCAAACCGGACTACGCGAAAAGTGTTTGAAGCAGGCTTCTTCTTGCCCACTTTATTCAAAGATGCTCAAAAATTGGTAAGAACTTGCAATAGATGCCAACTGTCAGGTAATATTTCTCATCGGGGTGAAATGCCCCATAACTTATTTATCGAATGTGAAATATTTGATCTATGGGGTATCGATTTTATAGGCCCTCTACCTCTATCTTTTAAAATCATTATATTCTAGTAGCGGTTGACTACGTGTCAAGGTTGCCAGAAGCGCAAGCTCTCCCTACCAATGACGCGAGAGTTATCGTGACATTTTTGAAAAACTTATTTTCTCATTTTTGCACGCCTCGTGCAATCGTTAGTGATCGCGGTACACATTTTTGTAATGCCCAATTAGCTAAAGTTTTAGCTAAGTATGGAGTTACTCGCAAACTAGCCACCGTTTATCACCCACAAACGAGCGGCCAACTTGAGGTAGTCAATAGAGAACTGAAGCGTATTCTTGAAAAAAATGTAGCCATCAATCGAAAATATTGGTCGCTTAAACTTGACGACGCACTTTGGGCTTATCGGACGACATACAAGACCGCTATCAGTGGTATGCCTTATCGGTTAGTCTACAAAAAAGCATGTCATCTTCCGGTAGAATTAGAACATCGCGCCTACTAGGCGCTAAAATTTTTAAACTTAGATATGAACTTAGCCTCCGAACAAAGAAAATTTTAACTCAATGAAGATGAATGGCGTGCCAATGCCTACAGAAGCAATAAATTTTATAAAGAGCATTCTAAGTTTTATTATGATAGAAAAATAAAATTTCCAAAATCTTGTTCACCGGGCGATCTCGTCCTTCTTTATAACTCACGCCTTAGACTTTTTCTTGGGAAATTAAAATCCTGATGGTCCAGCCCCTTTACTGTTAAAGAGGTTTGGCCATATGGGAATGTTTTTATTTCTCACCCCGAACTAGGCTCTTTTAAAGTAAACGGGCACCGCTTAAAACTTTATCTTGCGGTGGACTCTTCAAATACACAAATGGAATTCTACACTCTCCCTAACATATAAATAATCCCATTAAATAAGTCAAGCTATGCGACAAATAAATAAAGCGCTAGTGGGAGGCATCCCATAGTTATCTTCTTTATCTATTTTGTTTTATTAAATATGCAGGTTTTTGCTTACGGCCTCCCCGACCTCCAATCAGGAAGACCTCTTTATCTTAGTTGATTGTTATTAGCACTGCACTTTTGGATATTCACACTACATTTACTCTTAATTTTCCGCGCCTTTTGAAAATACTCCTTGTACATGCATTTTTAGGAAAAGTGTTCAACACGAAAGTTGTAGATCTCGACGAGATCTACAACTTTCGTGTTGAACACTTTTCCTAAAAATGCATGTATAAAGCGTATTTCTAGAAATACGCTCAGATTTCACGCCTTTTAGAAATACGCTTTATACATGCATTTTTAGGAAAAGTGTTCAACACAAAAGTTGTAGATCTCGTCGAGATCTACAACTTTTGTGTTGAACACTTTTCCTAAAAATGCATGTACAAGAAGTATTTTCAAAAGGCGCGGAAAATTATGAGTAAATGTAGTGCGAATATTCAAAAGTGCAGTGCTAATAACAGTCACCTTATCTTATTGTACTTTACAGTTTTGTATATATATAGTTTTTCTTTTTTCTCCAATCTTATGCAAAATATTTTCTAAAGTTTATATATATTTAGTCTTTTAAAAAATATTTTCTTTTCAATAGTCATGTATATATATTCGTAAAAAAACATCTACCTAAAGTATATATTTTTGCTTAGTCAATCATCCGAAAATAAAATTAAAACCCCTACTTCATTTGTCTCTTTTCAAAAAATGAAAAATAAAATGTGTTGATATATATGGAGTTATCTTGTTTTTCAATTTGCTAGTCGTTTATTAATCATAACTAGATAGATCTAAATTGCTGGGGTTAAGTTTTAAAGAATACCTTATGCATTTTATGTTTAAAGGATTTTTTTTGAGCACTACTTCTGGTTTACGATAAATATAGACATGTGTATTATGTTAGCCAAACATATGTAGATTGTAATTATCTTTAATTTACTTTTACTGAAATATTGGAATTTTCAAACATATGTAACTCATACTTTTGCTCTATAATAGTAAAACTCAAGTATCGGGGTATTTGATTAATAATAATTTATACATATTTTAGTATAAATTTTAGTTGTTTTCTTAAGCACAAATTATAATAATTCATGTAAATTAATGAATAAATGACTTGTTTTAAATATAAATATATATATATATATATATATGTAAATATATATAATATAAAACTATTCAAATATGTATAAGAACTATAATATATATTAGTGTATTAAGTTAATTATTTAATAATTAAGTTAAGTATATGATGTTATTTATTAATTCTGTAACAAATATAATATATATATTATAGTTATTATGTTTACAGATATGACCAATTGGCCTAGTGGAGTGGAAGTTTTCATGAGTTAAATAAGATCACGGGTTTGAATCCAAATACTGGATTTTTGTGCCAATTTAATCCCGACCCGCCAGCTCGACCCGCTACCCAACCTGCTACCTGCGACCCGCTACCCAACCTGCTACCTGCGACCAACTACCCAACCTGCTAGCAGCGACCTGCCAGCTCAACCCACTACCCATCCCGCCAGCTCGATCTGCTAGCCCGACCCGCCATCTCGTCCCGCCAGCCCGACCCGCCAGCCTCCTTATCCAGCCAGCTCAAAATAAGTTGCCGTTATCCAACCACCAAATCAGATACCAGCTCCTCATCATCTGCCACGTGTTCTCTTCTCAAATCGCCAGCTATCTCATAAGCTGATTTCCAACTTTTCCAAAAGCTGATTTTCAGCTTTTCCAAAAGTTGTTTGGCAACTTTTCCAAAAGCTCTTTTCCAAAAGCACTTTTTTTCCCTCTATAAATAGATGTCCAAGGATGATGGTTAGAGACAACTGGTTGAGTTCCACATTGTTCTTCTTAGTGTTTATGTGTAGCTTTTGAGTGATATTTTCCAAATGCTATTTATGGTTTTTTGTGTATCACTTTTTAAGTCTAATAAATTTAAGTTTTCAAGTTATTGTTCAAGTATTATTTCATTTCTGTCTTTTATTTTCTGCTATCACACCCATCCCGGATGAGATGCTAAGAACTTTTTAGCACTTGATTAAGATGGTTGGGATGGATATTATTTCTGCACTTTTATATATCATTTCAATTTCTACCACCACCCCTATCCCGGATGAGAGGCTAAGAACTTTTTAGTGCTTGATTAAGATAGTGGGACAGATATTATTTCTGCACCTTTATATGTCATTTCAATTTCTACTACCACCTCTATCCCGATTGATAGGCTAAGTTATTTTTAGCGGTCCACCGAGATACATTGGGAAGGATATATATTTTTAATTCAAACTATATTTTGAAAATACGTCGTTGTAGCGCTCGTTTGAAATAAATACTGCACATAATATTATTTGAATCTCTAAATTTCTAGATAATAAATAAAAAACTTAAGAATTACCTAAGAACGAAGTTGAGTGGAACCATACAAATCGATATATGGTTTTCACTTCTGAATTTCATAACTAGTAGCCGAAAGGTTCGTGCCTACGAATTGATCACTCTCAGGTAAAGAGAAACTACACATCGTATTAGAAAGAGATGAACGTAAGCCTCCCGAGTTGAACCTTCGAATATCAGTAGGAGGTCAATAACGGGGTTCACAACGTAAAGCGTGTGTTAAGATATTTTTAGAGGACGAAAGTTCGATCAATTATCTTAATATTAGGTGGGTGTATCCTCGATAGAAGTGCATTCATATCTAGGGAACCTCCACAGTCAAGTATTTTAATTAATAAAAACTTTAAATGTTTTTTAAATATCTTCCAAAATAATCAAAATTGAGGGCTCTCTCCTTCATCTATTTTCAAAACCTAAGCATATAAATTTTTATTTCACTTTAAAAACAAACATAAACCTCTACTCTTTTCGATAAAATAATAGCTCCATTCCTTCATGTAGAGTACTTGACAAAGATCCATGGAAAAATATGACCATGATATTTGAAAACAAATATTATACTATTACTCGATAGGTACGCTTGCCTTAATCACAGTATATAAGTAAAGAGATAAAACGCAACACATAAAATTAATTATCCAAGTAAGCGTTAAAAGAAAAAAAAAGAAACAGAACTTTTTACTTATCAGAGGACCATCAGAACAATGGAAGATCTGTTGAGGTTGTGTTTATTGGCTAGAGGGGAGCTGTGGGAAAGGCTCTTACCACTAGTGGAATTTTCATATAACAATAGTCATCAAGCTAGCATCGGGATGACACCCAATGAAGCACTTCTTGGGACGAGGTATAGAACACCTTTATCATGGGCACATGATGAAGATCCGAGGATTTTTGGAATAGGGTATATTGATGATGCCAATGCTATGGTTAGGCTGATACGAGAACACAGGTTGGAGGCTCGGAGTTGATAAGAAAAGTATTATAATATGAAACATAGGATGGTGGAGTTTGAAGTAGGTGACAAGGTGTTCTCAAAAATCTGGCCTATGCTTGGAGTATCACGAGTGCGTGGTAAGAAGAATCTCAACCCGGTATATGTAGGGCCCTATTCTGTATTGGAAAAAAATTGGCCCTTTGGCCTATCAGCTAAAGCTACCACCTGAACTAAAAAATTTGCACGACACCTTTCACGTGTCTTTGCTTCGGAAAGCACTCCTACAGCCCGATCAACATGTAACTACCACAGATGGAACAATGAAAACTGATAGGTTTGTTCAATTAGAGCCAGTGCGGATAGTGGACACTGAGACAAGACGATTGAGGTGAAAGAGAGTCCCTTTGGTGAAGGTCAAGTGGTATAATCACGAAAAAGAGGAATACACTTTGGAGCTGGTGGACTTGATTAGGAAGCTCTACCCGGAGCTGTTTCCCCAAGGTACATTTAAAAGCATACTTTACTTTTTATGCTTTGCCTTCCCCATAGACTTTGCCTGATTTCGGGGATGAAATGTTTTATTTTGTTTATAGGATTTGTAACATCCTGATTTCAGGAAGAGATGGGAAGACCATCTCTTTATGATCGAGTTTACCTATAACAATGGCTACCAAGCGAGTATTAAGATGGTGTAACGTCCCAATTCGCTCTAGGCCCCCTCGCACGAGTTCTGAGTCAAGAGACTTGACTCGGGCTCGGGGCGCACTGGCAAAAGGTGTCAAGTGTGTTGAACGGAGTGATGGGTTGAGTGATATCCGATGAATTTATCGAGAATGCCCGGGTATACCCACCGATCATCGAGAATGATGACCGATCGTTGAGTATCGCTGACTGATACTCAATGCACTCAACACCAGGATTTCTGATAAATTAGTTGAGGGAAATTCATCACGAATCATTGTTGATACCCGACAAATTCGTCGAGAATACCCGGCTATACTCGCCGATCGTCGAGAATGGAGGTTGATTCCCGCCGAATTTGACTTTTGCGTTTTTCCGCCCAGGAAGATTCGCTGGCTGGTACAGGCGGACTGAACCGGACTTCGGGATTTATGCTAGACGATCCATTGGACTGGTCATTTCGAATAAGACCTAATTTCGACGGTCCAATCAGAGGTTGACACATGGCGAAGTGATATAACCCTAATGAGCTAATATAAATAAGAAGAAAACTAAACCCTAGCCATCACTTCGATCATTGCCGAGCCGCTACTCGCGCAAAACCATTGGGAGAGAAGCCAATCGCCGGAGTCGGAGCTCTTGAGTAGGAGAGGCTTGCTGGAGCCAGCCAAACTTTTGAAGAGGAGAAATGCCATCGCCGTCGAGGAGGAAATGATGCCACAAAGGAGGATGACTAGATCCATGGCCGGGAATGATGGTACCACTGGAAATAAGGTGAGCTTCCTCCCCTCTCCCTTGGTGCTAGATCTGTAGATATCTAGGTGAGATGTCGACTCAAGAGAGTCTAGATATGGGAGATGGTGATTTCTCTAGGAAAGGCCTTGCTAGAACTTTTGTTCTAATGACTAGTCATCTTCAACCTCCCCCTCTTCAAAGTGATGATGAGGGTGGCTTCTTGAAGAGGAAATGTCCTCGAGAGTTAGAATAAGGGTGGAGGAAATGCTGATGGCGATTTGGGGAAAATTGCTTGAGGAGGAAGACGAACGGATGCCGTTCACTCCGCTTCAAGATGCGTGCAGAATTTGTGTTTTGCACGCAACAACATTCTTGGCTGTTTTCAAGCAAGAAGGGGTCAAATCTGGCCTTTGAATAAACACAAAAGTTGTAGCCCTTGAAATTATCTTTCCAACGAGTTATTACACGCACTCGCTGGATTTCTGTAGCCACAGGAATCCTTAGTCAAAGTTGCTGCCTGGATTAATGCTGCACCTAAATACTAGGCTGTGTAATGTGGAATTTGATTTGGTGGAATTTAATGTTGCGATCCAACTCGAGGTTTGGGTGAACTCTTTTGACATAATCATCATATTGATATGATAAGTTGATGTTATAAATCTGAATTTGTATAACGAGTTGTGGACAAGCTTAATTTAAGGAAAGAGCCTGGTATAAATTGGCAGATACATATTGATGCCCATTATCTATATCATGTTGAATTCATTTGGAAGGGCATATAAATGATTTAACTATGGCCATGATGTATGTTGAATGGATAGAAGGGAATTAGTAATCCAATGCTTATAGAGTCGTCTCCCTACGGGTAGCATTGTAGAAATTAACAAGTGCGGTCTTGACAGTCACTAGTTAGAATGAGGTTGAGATGAGCAAAGTTGGACGATTGGGCTTGGTCCTCGGTGTTCACATCCCGAGGCTCCTTCCATATTTGATGGATGGTTGGGCTTGGTCCTCGGTGTTCACGTCCCGAGGCTCCTTCCATGCCACGATATTATGGAATTGCATGTGGTGTGAGTCGACACGCGGTGTCCCAATCCCGTGTTAAGGATAGTGTGGCAGGTCTACGGGCTCGCCAATCGTCACACCGATGGGAGTTGACAGTTAGACCTTGGGCGGTTGGGCTTGGTCCTCGGTGTTCACGTCCCGAGGCTCTTTCCGTGCCAAGTGAACGGTTGGGCTTGGTCCTCGTACTCATTTCCGGGGCTCCTTTCGTGTCATACCTTAGGCCAGTTCGGGGTTAGGATCTTGGTGCACATTTACCCAAGAGAACCCACTGAGCCGTAGTATGCATGTGAGATCCATTGTTGTGTTCTTAGCATTGAGGCGTATGGGGCATATGCCAGGTAGTGTGGAGACCATCCTAGTAGTGGAGATGCCCGCTCTACTATCACTGTTTGGCCACGACGGTAGACGCCTGATAGGTTAGCTACCTGCTCGAATAGTGGGAACTATCAGTCTGTGTCGACATAGCGATTTCATGTGCATGATCATGGGTGTGTCATTGCATTGCATACATAGCATTGCACATCATTATATACACAAGACCTTGATCATATAAGTTTGTATGGGCACTCCTATACAATGAGTTACTTACTACTGAACGGCCCTCAACTTATATGCTTGTATGGGCATCCATATAAGTCGAGTTACTTATTGTTATATCATTATACTCTCTTGCTGCTTTAGATGGTAGAATTGTAGAATAAGAGGTTGCTCATTTATACACTAATTCTATTGTTACTTATGACATGTATACTTACTTCACCTGCTTGTACTACTATTTTATATATATTGTACCTGTTCCTTTCTCCGCTCGGTGCCGAGGAGTCGCCGGGGGAGCGGATGTGAAGCCACTTAGTCTTTATGACTAGCGGTTTCTACATCTTCCTCTTTAGGAGGAAACCCCGTAGGTGGAGCAGCAGGTCATGCAGCTGGACAACCAGGCCAGGATGACATGTCGTTAGGGGATGGTACCGTCACTACCGTCGGTTACAGATGTGAGTGAGAGAGATTTTATTGTAGCCCTTCGGGGCAATTTTATTTACGTACTCTGATTATATAGAAGCTTATTTAGCTTCTCTTTTGCTATACTTATGGACTTATGCTTAGTATGGATTGACTTCTTTATATTATTATGGTTGGGTTGACATTTATATGTTGATATTGGTTGTATCTGACACCATAGGCGTCTTGCGGTACAAGCTGGCCCGAGTGCTAGTGCTACTGCAAGGCGGCTGTTCTGGGCATAAGACCCATCTCGTTCCATGTTTTGTATTCTGGGAGGGGGGTATTACAAATGGTATCAGCTTGCTACGATCCTCCAAGGAGACAGTCACTTAACAATGGTGCCACCCCCGTTTGATTAGTCAGTTTGGGGACAAATTGACTTAGCGGAAGCAGTGGTGTGCCCATATGTAATTCACACAAAGTTCGTCCATCTTTGCCGTTAGATTAGCCAACCTAACCTTAGGTTTGTACCCTATGTGTAGATCCCAGTACATGCTGAGCCAGTGAGGGGCACCCCCGCCCCATCCGTACCGACACAATTCCAACAATCTTAGCTGGGGCAGACGCGCACAGCTATTTTAGATGCCTTTAAGTCCCAATCTCAGCAGGCACCTGTACAACAACAGGGTCCGAGATCTAGTTGGTTAAGCATTTTCCGAGCTCTCTCCCCTCCCGCTTATATTGGGACAGAGTCGGCAGTGCGTACGGAAGAGTGGCTCTACACTGTACAAGAGTTGTTGGCAGGAATAAGATGCCCAAACAACATTGCGGTGACCCTTGTGGTGACACTCTTAGAGCTGCACGCCAAAAGGTGGTGGAAGTCCCTCATGGGCTCCACTTTTCATGGAAGAGTGTACACGGACATTAGTTGGAGCGAATTCTATGAAGCCTTCTTAGAGCATTTCATCCCCTCGGCCGCTCGGGATGATCTTGAAGAGAGATTTTTTCAACTAAAGCAAGGGTCCAAGTCGGTGACAAAGTACCAATGGGATTTTCAGCACTTGGCTAGATTCACTGACTCCTATGAGTTGGATGATAGAGGGTACGCCAAACGATTCTACAAAGGCTAGCGAGATTCCCTAAGGCAAGCCCTTTTGTTTATAGCGGACTCTAGTCTGGCGGAGATTATCGATATGGCGAAGAGATTGGAAGCGGACCACTTGGGAAGTGGTAAGAGGCCAGCGGAGGGCGTGATGGAAGCCGGCCCCAACAACAGAAGGAGATTTGACAATAGAAGAGTAAGAGGATATCAGAGAGGTGGCGGGCGTTTCCCCCAGAATTTTAGATAGGAGCGCCCGGTTCCGCAACCGCCAGCATTACCTCCACCTCAACAATTTCAGCAACACGGCAGAAGGTAGGAGCGGGTGTGCTTTGAATGCAACCAACAAGGCCACATTCGATGCTACTGTCCGCAACTTTTTGGAGATGCGCCTCTTGCTTTCCCTCCAGCAGCCCCTCAGGAGCGAGGTTCTGTGCATGGTCGAGGACGTGGACCATGAGGAAGAAACCCCGAACCCGCTCGGGATCAGATATATGCCTTGGATATGACACAAGAGCGGAATCCTCAGGAGATGATTGCAGGTACGATTTGAATTAGCCATTTTGCTTCCATTAATATCCTTTAGTGGCTTAAGATATACTAGACGCCTAGCTTGAGTATTATTAATGACATTTAGGCACCGTGATGGTCGGCGGGAAATCGGCTTATACGTTATTTGACACCGGTGCTTCACATTTTTTCGTGTCCGAAGACTTCATCAAAGACACATACGGAGTGCAATATTTCACTGGTATTGCTCGAAGAGTACGCCTCCCAGACAGATCTGAGATGACGGCAACCGCGAAGTGTGAGTTGGAGATAACCATTGGGGGAAAGACCTTTGATACCCCGGCCACAATTTTGAGAATGCTAGAATTCGACCTCATTCTGGGCATGGCGTGGCTAGATTGGCACTATGCAAGAATCGACTTTGCGGAGAAGCAAATCTATTTGAGACATGGAGATACTGATGTAATCTTCCAAGGTATAAATTTCGCACCACGATTATTGTTATCCTCAATCAAGACCTTGAAAGATCATATGAGAGGGGATGAAGTCTACATGGTATGTTTCAAACTGAAGGAGGTGAGGGTAGGTGTGTGATGAGTCCCTATTTTATACCTTATTTTGGACTAATCTAGGACTTTTTCCTCAGCTTTGCACTATCTTTTAGCGCCATTAGTACTCCTTTTGGTTAGCTACGGCATTCCACGCCCTGTGCACCTTTTTAGCCCATTTCTGTGCTTGTGTGCATTTGCATTCTTGCTATTATTATTATTGTTTGCTGCGGCTGCCGCGATCGATGTCCCGTGTAGTTTTCCTGCAGGTTTGGGGATCGTGAGGGCATTCGGGATAGGTGTTTCACTATTTTGGGCAAAGGAGTCAGTGGTCGTACGTTTTTACCCACGCACGACCATCGACCTCCTGGCGCACGATCACTGATCGTGCGCAGCCCGGACTCATTTGTGAAATCTCTATCTTGAACCTTCCGCGCGATCACTTGCCATACCGCGCACGACCACTACTCGTGCGCCGCCGATCGTGCGCAGTCATACCCATTTTACAAAGTTCTGCCAGGCTATTTCCGTACGATCATCAGCATTGCCTCGCACGATCACTGATCGTGCGCTGCTGATCGTGCGCGACCATTGATTTTCTGATGTAGGTCTACAGGTTGCTCGCGCACGGGCGCTGACCTTGGTCGCGCACGACCACTGGTCGTGCGCCAGTGGTCGTGCGCCCTATTTATTCTGCAAGCTATAAAACGCCCTGTTCCGCGAATTAGGGTAACAGACATTGTTACAAAACCTCCGCCAGTCCGCCGTTTCGCCCTCCAGCAGTTCCATTTGCCTCCACCTTCATCCCTACCATCGGGAGGACCTTCTCCGGCGATTCCGAAGCATTCCGCATCCTCCGGTGATCCTCCCGGCCATTGAAGCATTCTTCTCCGAGCTTTCCACCAAGGAAGAAGACGAAGCATACCTAGAGAACGAAATTACAAGCCCTCGAGGTGACCGCTCGGTGGTACCGGAAGCCCTCCTCGGACTGCGCTTGTAAGCGGATTGACAACCCGCACCTCCGGCCAACAACTGCGGTGGATCTTCAATCTCGTGGTTTTGCATTTTCTATCTTTTCTTGTTTCATGTAATGTTTATGCATGTAATGAACATCAATTTCTAGTGTTAATTTGATCGTTTGTGTTTCATCTTGCTTATGAGAATTATTCTTTGATGCACCTCACTCCATCTCGCTCCACTCCACATGTTCGTTTCACTCATTTTCACTCCGCACTAATCACCTCACTCGCTAGACTTCCGTCCACTCACCAACCGAAGTACGGCATCACGGCCGCTACATCCATCTCGCCTTGAGAAGCGGTGATTGCGACCCGCATAGTTTACATTAGTGTAATCGGTCGAAAGACCACCAACCAAAGCCCCTTCTTTTTCTGTTTATTTCAATTAACTCTCATAACAATAGTTTTAGAGTCTAAATCGTTCGACGCTAATTGCATTCCTCAAGAGACCGACATCCGGGGATTTATTCCCAACTTTATTACTTGTGCGACCGGTACGCTTGCCTTATTTTACGCGCATCAAGTTTTTGGCGCCGTTGCCGGGGAATGCAACTGTTGAACGATTATGATTTCTGGAAGTATTGGTATAAGAGTTAGTGCTTTTTGATTTTTGTTTCTTTGTTTTGTTGCTTCAGTGGATGCAGGGATGTGCTGCAAGAGATCTCGTTACTTACGATCCTGAGATCGAGCGAACTCTTCGTGCGCAAAGGCGTGCCGCTGCTATCAATCCAATCATAATGGGAGATCAGTTGAACAATGACAACGGAGTTCGTGTTAGTGGGAACCTCCATGATTACCGGAACAGGGATGAGAATGAGGTGAATCCGCAGCATGTCCGAACCATGAGAGACTACACCACTCCCACTGTAGGGAGCATTTACCCTGGGTTCGGACCGGCGATCGCAAACCAGCAGTTTGAGATCAAACCAGCAATTCTTAACATCATCCGGAACAACGCACAGTTCTCCGGAATGGCCACGGAGGATGCCCATCTTCACTTGGCAGACTTTTCGGAAATCTGCGCTACTTTCCGCTATGCTGGGATTCCTGATGATACGATCAAGCTCCGTCTCTTCCCCTTCTCTCTACGTAACAAAGCCAAGTCATGGCTTCATGCCCTTCCTCCTGGAACTGCCACAACCTGGGAGGCTCTTATCACAAAGTTTCTAGCCAAATTCCATCCGGTCGACCGTATCGTGAGCTTGAGACGGGCCATCGCTAATTTCAGGCAAAACGACCAAGAGAGCTTAGCGGAAGTTTGGGAGCACTTCAATGAGTTGCTGCGGAAGTGCCCCAACCACGGATTCCAAACGTGGAATCTTGTGGAAAGCTTCTACTTCTCCATCGAACCTCAACACCGCGCCATGATTGATGCCACCTCTGGTGGAAAAATTATGAACCTTGCTCCTGAGGATGCTTTGAGAGTTTTACAGGACACCGCCACGCACAGCACCTTTTGGACCGCAGGAAGGAATATCCCCCGTGGGATAAGTGGAGTCTTTGCTGTGGAAGCATCAAGGACCGCTGCTGCTGCTCCGGTGTTGGCCATTTCATGTCAAGGATGCGGAGGAGCCGATCATCATAGCTTTGAGTGCCCTGGAGCGGAGGTAACGTATGACCCCGCCTTTTCCAATAAAACTGTTAATTTTATCGCGAATCAAAACAGGGGGGCGCCTTATGGAAATGCGTATAATCCGGGTGCGAGAAATCAACCGAACTTCTCGTGGAATCAAAATGCACAGGGCCAACGATGGCAACTGGGGCAGCATCAAAATGATGCCTCCGCCTCCGGAGGCCAACCGCGGCCGCCTCACCCGAATTACCCCCAAGGGCCCCCTGCCGTAAAAACCAATTCTTTGGCTGAAATGTTTGAAAAATTTATTGAAGTTTCCCAGACGAACATGACAAACCAAGCCGCTTCAATGCGTAAGCTTGAGGCACAGTTGGGCCAATTGGCTCAAATGGTCTCCGAGCGCACTCATGGTACTCTCCCAAGCAACACCGAAAAAAATCCCCACGAACAAGGGAAAAGCCTTGGGGAGGAAAGGCTGGGGAATAACAACGAACTCGTGATTAGTTGTATGATCAACAATGTTGAAACCACTGCTTTATGTGATTCCGGAGCATCTAGCAACATCCTCACTCTGCAGGATGTCGCGAAGATGCAATTGCAAATAAACACCGAAGACCGGAAATCACTTATTTTAGCTGATGGAAATGTGGTTGATACTGAAGGTGGTGTGAGGGAAGTTGAGATCGTGGTTAAAGGCAAACATTTTACCACTGATTTTCAGGTCATGGGACCAAGAGAAAATGACTCCATTCCGATACTTGGTGTCCCATTCCTGACAACAAGTGGCGCATCCCTGGATTTTTCCAAAGGACGCGTCACCTAGCCTGCAGATGATTTCGCCCTCGATGATACTTCCGTACACCCCTCTCTTGTTCAAAACAACATTTTTTTGAGTAGTGCAGATTTCAAGGAAGATTCTGGAATCCAGGCTTTGAAGGCAACCCTTACGGATGAGAAAACAAAGGGAGGATTGACCGAGACGACTGATGAGAAGAATGACTTATTGACCACGAAGATGTTCAAGTGCACCAAAGACACGGCGACCGTGCCATTTCCCACCGATGCTGTTGTTGAGCATGACATTCCTAGTTCCATGCAGGAGAAATCCCTAGACATTTATTCTTGTAATAATATTCATGACTGTGCTAAGCGTTCTGTCACTTGGGCTGATCCGATCGCCGTCGCGGTGCCGGAAATGACGCCATCGATCATAAAATTTGGGAAAACTGTGGAATCCACCCCTTGGAAGTCTCCATCGGTTGAGAAGCTGAAGGAGGCCAAGCGCTTGCGCGATAAGCGTTATTCTTCCTTCTGGCGCGAAGAAACGCACCATCTGAGCAAGGGGAAATCCCCTTCTCAAGATGCTATGAAAAATTCTGCTTCTCCTTCGCTCTCCACCGGAAAGACTGACCACAAATCAGCATATAGCTGATTGCTTCTTTGCCGCTCTGCCTCGCTTTTCCTGCTTATTTTCCTAGTTGCTTTGGGACCTTATTTCGCTCTCTATTTCGTAGCTTTTATTTTGCTGCAAAAACACTATATACAACTGCTAATACAGGTATTTGGTCCACCTTAAGGACGGTAAACAAAAGGGCTATTCGGGAGACAACCCAAGCTTGGACCTTTTGGCCCCCTTGTTTATGCTTTTTATTTTATGTTTTCTATTTTTTGTATTTTCTGATGTTCGGCCTAATTTGCAGGTTCAGCTTATCTTTTGTGCGAAGCAGCAACTCCCGCGAATCATCACGTAATCTTCTGGCATGCTCCCCTCTTTGGAGCATATGTACTCTCTCTCGCTTCAGATTTCATTCCTTGATTGAATGTCTATTTTACTTGCTTATGTTTTCATTCAAGTCTGGGGGGAAGAGCCGCTTGTGCACTCTACGAGCACATTTAATTTCGCATGCCAGTAGTTTTCCTTCTTGCTTCATTATTTTAGACTCCTGCTGCACACACTTTGGCACCCACATGAGCGCGCACTTGACCATGCGTGCGGCTCGAGTTGATGTATTATTTCGTGTAAACTTTAAGATGGTGGTGCTGACGTAGGATTTTGATTTAGAGTAGTTCGAAACTCGTGCAGTGCTCCTAATCGAGTGCTCACGTTGTGTAGAAATTGTATAGATTTAGTTTTTCTTTATGCTTGCAATTTATATTTTTTTTGCACTCGTAAATACTGTCTGTCCTACGCAAATCTATGAATCCGGAGTAATCACTCGGTAGTGTAGGAATGTGTTTAGGCATCGCTAGCTTTGTATTGCTCGAGTCGGGAGGACGGATCACTTTTCTCGGTGACTAAGAACTTGCCCCAAGCTACTTTCGAAGCATTGGTGCACGGTTAGTCGAGCGTGAGCGTGACG
Source organism: Platanthera zijinensis (assembly GCA_039513925.1). Classification (NCBI taxonomy): domain Eukaryota; kingdom Viridiplantae; phylum Streptophyta; class Magnoliopsida; order Asparagales; family Orchidaceae; genus Platanthera; species Platanthera zijinensis. The sequence goes on from CM077097.1 coordinate 733,688, forward strand.
TAGGCCATCACTTTGGCCCGATTGAGCCTTGCACCTGTCCTAACATAGCCCTCGCTAGCCCCGTTGAGCCTACCTTCCTTTTGTTTCAGCTCCACACTCAATTCACCAATGCCTCAAGCCAATCCTAGTCGCACACCCGCGTCGAGCTCTAGTTCCAAGCATTTTCTCGTTGGGTTGTTGATGTGGGAAGTGGTTTTGTGAAAAATGTGGATTTGCCATCTTGTTATATTTGCTGAAATTCAAGAATTTGAAAAAGAAAAAATTATAAAAGCAAAAAAATTGTGAAAAAGAAACGAAAAAGAGAAAATAAAAAGTATAAATGAAAATCTGTTTTTGAGAAATCTGTTTTGGGGTAGGCGGTGCACACACCCATGTTGTAAAAACCAGGTCTGGGGGTGTGGTGCACTCGCATTCATTTTGCTAGTGGGAAATCTGTAATTGTGCGAGCTCCGTTGGGTTGTGCGTAGCCTTCGTTTTCATCTTTTTCATCCATACCTACGTCTACACCCAAGCCCCAACTCTTCACCTAAAGTCCTACGGATTTATGCTCGAGTCGAACTAGCATCGTGGAGAAAGTGTGAACGGGCAAGCATATGGTCCCCGACATTGGTGGATTCCTTTGGAGGTGATCACGAGCCCCGCTCTTTGGCAATGCTCCACCATCCGACTTGCCTATTTTCTTCCTACACATGACCGCGCGATTCTCCGAAAATTCAACCTTTGAGTAGTGACAGTATTTATTTACGTTTATCGAAAATTATAAATTACATAGCATGATTAAAAACTCCTTCTATTATATTTTCTATGCACTTGTGTTTCTCGATTTCTCGTCCTACTGTATTTTGAAATTACTATGTCAGCTAGCCATTTTTGAGTCCACAAGGTGATTATTTGCCCGGGACGTGCAAATGGTTAAGTCTGGGGGTGTGATGAGTCCCTATTTTATACCTTATTTTGGACTAATCTAGGCCTTTTTCCTCAGCTTTGCACTATCTTTTAGCGCCATTAGTACTCCTTTTGGTTAGCTACGGCATTCCACGCCCTATGCACCTTTTTATCCCATTTCTGTGCTTGTGTGCATTTGCATTCTTGCTATGATTATTATTGTTTGCTGCGGCTACCGCGATCGATGTCCCGTGCAGTTTTCCTGCAGGTTTGGGGATCATGAGGGCATTCGGGATAGGTGTTTCACTATTTTTGGCAAAGGAGTCAGTGGTCGTGCGTTTTTACCCACGCACGACCATCGACCTCCTGGCGCACGATCACTGATCGTGCGCAGCCCGGACTCATTTGTGAAATCTCTGTCTTGAACCTTCCGCACGATCACTTGCCATACCGCGCACGACCACTGTTCGTGCGCCGCCGATCATGCGCATACATACCCATTTTACAAAGTTCTGCCTGGCTATTTCCGCACGATCATCAGCATTGTCTCGCACGAACACTGATCGCGTGCTACTGATCGTGCGCGTCCATTGATTTTCTGATGCAGGTCTACAGGTTGCTCGCGCACAGGCGCTGACCTTGGTCGCGCACGACCACTGGTCGTGCGCCAGTGGTCGTGCACCCTATTTATTCTGCAAGCTATAAAATGCCCTGTTCCGCGAATTAGGGTAACGGACGTTGTTACAAAACCTCCGCCAGTCCGCCGTTTCGCCCTCCAGCAGTTCCATTCGCCTCCACCTTCATCCCTACCATCGGGAGGACCTTCTCCGGCGATTCCGAAGCATTCCGCATCCTCCGGTGATCCTCCCGACCATTGAAGCATTCTTCTCCGAGCTTTCCACCAAGGAAGAATACGAAGCATACCTAGAGAACGGAATTACAGGCCCTCGAGGTGACAGCTCGGTGGTACCGGAAGCCCTCCTCGGACTGCGCTTGGAAGCGGATTGACAACCCGCACCTCCGGCCAACAACCACGGTGGATCTTCAATCTCGTGGTTTTGCATTTTCTATCTTTTCTTGTTGCATGGAATGTTTATGTAATGAACATCAATTTCTAGTGTTAATATGATCGTTTGTGTTTCATCTTGCTTATGAGAATTATTCTTTGATGCGCCTCGCTCCATCTCGCTCCACTTTACATGTTCGTTTCACTCATTTTCACTCAGCACTAATCACCTCACTCGCTAGACTTCCGTCCACTCACCAACCGAAGTACGGCATCGCGGCCGCTACATCCATCTCGCCTTGAGAAGCGGTGATTGCGACCCGCATAGTTTACATTAGTGTAATCGGTCGTAAGACCACCAACCAAAGCCCCTTCTTTTTCTGTTTATTTCAATTAACTCTCATAACAATAGTTTTAGAATCTAAATCGTTCGACGCTAATTGCATTCCTCAAGAGACCGACATCCCGGGATTTATTCCCAACTTTATTACATGTGCGACCGGTACACTTGCCGTATTTTACGCGCATCAGTGTGAAGGATGTGTGGGTAGCACGGGATTTCCCTGAGGTATTTCCTTAGAAATTACCAGGGTTACCCCCGCATAGAGAAGTGGATTTTCAGATTAAGCTCTTATCAGGAGCAAAGCCTGTTTCCAGGACCCCTTATCGAATGACCCCAAAAGAACTCACAGAGTTTAGAGTTCAACTACAGGAGTTTGTAAAATCAGGGTTTGTTCACCCCAGCTCATCACCTTGGGGAGCCCCTATTCTATTCGTTAAGAAGAAAAATGGAACCCTGCATTTATGTATAGACTATCGGGAGCTCAACCGATTGACGGTACGGAACACCTATCCGTTACCTCAGATCGATGAGTTGTTCGATCAACTTGTGGGAGCGCATTGGTTCTCCAAGCTGGATTTGCGCTCGGGGTATTATCAATTGAGAATACAAGAGGACGATATGCAGAAAACGGCTTTCAGCTCAAGGTATGGCTTATATGAGTTTACGGTGATGCCGTTTGGGCTCACAAATTTCCCATCAGCTTTCATGAGCTTGATGAATAAAGTGTTTGAGGCATATCTAGATGTCTTCGTCATTGTGTTTATTTACGACATCTTAGTCTACTCTAAGACGGAGGAAGAGCATGCCGGGCATCTGGCCTTAGTTCTGGAAAAGTAAAAAGAGAACGCCCAGTTCGCCAAGTTTAGTAAGTGTGAATTTTGGCTTAGGGAAGAGGCTTTCTTGGGTCATGTAATCAGTGGGGCTGGACTAGCTGTGGATCCGGCCAAGGTGCGTGCTATGAAGGAGTGGTCGCCCTTGAAGTCGGCGACCGATGTGAGGAGTTTTCTGGGACTTGCCGGATACTACTGCAAGTTCGTAAAAGGATTCTCAAAGAATGACCTCCCGCTTACTTCTTTGACAAAGAAAGGTGTGCCATTTGAGTGGAAAACCCCAATATGAAGCAGTATTCCAGGAATTAAAGGATAGACTTACCTCCGCTCCCATCCTTGTCCTGCCGTCTGGGAAGGAAGGATTTCAAGTTTACACGGACGCGTCTTATCAGGGGTTGGGAGCGGTGTTGATGCAGCAAAAGCACATGATTGCTTATGCTTCAAGACAATTGAAGAAGCATGAAATCAATTACCCGGTGCATGATTTGGAGCTAGGAGCAGTGGTGTTCACCTTGAAGGTATGGAGGCATTATCTATGCGGCGTCCACTGTGAAATCTTCTCGGACCATAAAAACTTGAAGTACGTTTATACCCAGAAGGAGTTGAACCTCAGACAACGGCGGTGGTTAGAGTTTCTATGTGATTATGAGTTCACCTTGAACTACCACCCCGAAAAAGCAAACTCTGTAGCCGATGCGTTGAGCAGGAAAGTACGCGGCTCGAGCCCAGAGTCTCGGTTGATGAGCATGGAGTTAGCGCGGATGATTGAGGAGATGGATATTATATTGATATTTAAGGCTCCTTCGTCAGAATATTCGGAGTACTTGTCCAGCATGAGCATAGTTTGTGATATCCGGGACCGGATCCGAGTGGAGCAAGGATTGGATGCGGCTCTGGCCCCGACACTCAAGGTTATCGAAGAAGGGGCTACCGACGAGTACACACTAAAGGACGGCCTCGTTTACTTTCGCAGCCTGCTCTATATTCCCAAAGGCGGTAAAATCCGGGAGGATATCTTGAGAGGGGCACATTGCTCTCAATATTCAGTGCACCCGGGAATTTCAAAGATGTACGCCGGCTTACAGAAGACGATGTGTTGGCCAGGAATGAAGAAGGATGTCCGATACTTTGTCACGCATTGTGAAGCCTGCAAAAGAGTGAAGGCGGAGTGCAGGAGCCCCGGTGGCCTGTTGCAGTCGTTGCCAATCCCCGTATGGAAGTTTGAGGATATTTCCATGGACTTTGTACATGGGCTACCTCGCTCCCGCTCAGGAAATGATTCAGTGTGGGTGATCGTTGATCGCCTGACGAAAGTTGCCCGATTCATTCCTATGAAGAAGGAGGCTCATGTGGATGTCTTAGTATGCCTTTTCGTGGAGCAGTTTGTACGGTATCACGACGCACCTAAGACGATAGTTTCAGACCGTGATGGTCGCTTTACCTCCAAGGAGTGGAAGGCGGTACAGGCGTATTTGGGCTCGCGCCTTACCTTCAGTACTACATTTCATCCTCAGACGGATAGGCAGTCTGAGCGAACCATCCGAACATTGGAGGATCTGTTGAGGTTATGTGGGATAGATAGGGGAGAGCCGCGGGAAAGACTCTTGCCCTTGGTGGAATTCTCCTATAACAACAGCCATCAAGCTAGCATTGGCATGGCACCCCATGAAGCCCTATATGGAAGGAGGTGTAGAACCCCCTTGTATTGGGTGCAAGATGAAGACGCGAAGACTTTTGGTGTTGAATATATAGATGACACAGATGCGGTGGTTAGGTTGATACAGGATCGTATGTTAGAGGCTCAAAGTCGGCAGGCGAAGTATTATAATGCAAGGCATCGTATGGTGGAATTTCAAGTGGGTGATAAAGTGTTCCTGAAAATCCGGCCGATGCATTGAGTGTCACGGGTGCGGGGAGTGAAGAAGCTCAGCCCACTGTATGTTAGGCCCTATGTCATATTGGAAAGGATTGGCCCTTTAGCCTATCGGCTGGAGCTACCGCCCGAGCTAGAGAATCTCCACGATGTGTTCCATGTATCATCGCTTCGGAAGGCGCTGTTGCGGCCCGAACAATACATCCCCACAACTGATGGTACTGTAGCGTCTGACAGATCTATGCGACTGGAGCCAGTGCGGATCGTTGATAAAGAGATAAGAGCCTTGCGCCGCAAAAGTGTTCCCTTGGTAAAAGTGCTGTGGTCTAATCATGGGAAGGAGGAATTAACATGGGTGCCGATGGATTTGATGCAAGGATGCTACCCGGAGTTGTTTGCTTTAGGTAGTTTTATTTAAAATCAAATGTTATTTTTTTTGTACGCTTTACTCCCCATAGCCTCAGCATGATTTCGGGGGCAAAATCTTTTATTTTGTTTATAGGATTTATAACGTCCCAATTCACGCTAGGCCCCCTCGCACAAGTTTTTAGTCAAGAGACTTGACTCGGGCTCGGGGCGCACTGGCAAAAGGTGTCAAGTGTGTTGAACAGAGTGATGGGTTGAGTGATGTTCGATGAATTCGTCGAGAATGCCCGGGTATACCCACCAATCGTCGAGAATGATGACCGATCATCGAGTATCGTTGACTGATACTCAACGCACTCAACTCCAGGATTTCCGATAAATTGGTTGAGGGAAATTCGTCGGGAATCATTGTTGATACCCGACTAATTCGTCGAGAATACCCGGCTATACTCACTGATCGTCAAGAATTGAGGTTGATTCCCGCCAAATTTGACTTGTGCGTTTTTTCGCCCCGGCAGATTCGCTGGCTCGTAAGGGCGGACTGAAATGAACTTCGGGATTCATGCTGGACGATCCCTTGGAACGGTCATGTCAAATAAGACCTAATTTGGGCGGTCTAATCAGAGGTTGATACATGGCGAAGTGACATAACCCTAATTAGCTAATATAAATAAGAAGAAAACTAAACCCTAGCCATCACTTCGATCATTGCCGAGCCACTACCCGCGCAAAACCATCGGGAGAGAAGCCGATTGCTGGAGTCGGATCTCTGGAGGAGGAGAGGCTTGCGGGAGCCAGCCAAACTTTGGAAGAGGAGAAACGCCATCGCCGTCAAGGAGGAAATGATGCCACGGAGGAGGACGAATAGATCCATGGCCGGGAATGATGGTACCACTAGAAATGAGGTGAGCTTCCTCCCCTCTCCCTTGGTGCTAGATTTGTAGATATCTAGGTGAGATGTCGACTCAAGAGAGTCTAGACATGGGAGATGGTGATTTCTCTAGGAAAGGCCTTGCTAGAACTTTTATTCTAATGACTAGCCATCTTCAACCTCCCCCTCTTAAAAGTGATGATGGGGGTGGCTTCGTGAAGAGGAAATGGCCTCGAGAGGGAGAATAAGGGTTGAGGAACTGCTGATTACGATTTGGGGAAAATTGAATGAGGAGGAAGACGAACAGATGCCGTTCACTCTGCTTCAAGATGCGTGCAGAATTTGTGTTTTGCACGCAGCAACCTTCTTGGTTATTTTCAAGGAAGAAGGGGTCAGATCTGGGCTTTCGACTAAACACAAAAGTTGTAGCCCTTGAAATTATCTTTCCAACGAGTGGTTACACACACTCGCTGGATTTATGTAGCCACGGGAATCCTTGGTCAAATTTGCTACCCGGATTAATGCTGCACCTAAATTCTGGGCTGTGTAATGTGGAATTCGATTTGGTGGAATTTAATGTTGCGATCCAACTCGAGGTTTGGGTTAACTCTTTTGACATAATCATCATATTGATATGATAAGTTGATGTTATAAATCTGAATTTGTATAACGAGTTGTGGACAAGCTTAATTTAAGGAAAGAGCCTGGTATAAATTTGCAGATACATATTGATGCCCATTATCTATATCATGTTGAATTCATTTGGAAGGGCATATAAATGATTTAACTATGGCCATGATGTATGTTGAATGGATAGAAGGGAATTAGTAATCCAATGCTTAGAGAGTCGTCTCCCTACAGGTAGCATTGTGGAAGTTAACAAGTACAGTGTTGACCGTCACTAGTTGGAATGAGGTTGAGATGAGCAAAGTTGGACGGTTGGGCTTGGTCCTCGGTGTTCACGTCTCGAGGCTCCTTCCATGCCATGATGTTGTGGAATTGCATGTGGTGTGAGTCGACACGCGGTGTCGCAATCCCGTGTTAAGGATAGTGTGGCAGGTCTACGGGCTCGCCAATTGTCACACCGATGGGAGTTGACAGTTAGACCTTGGGCGGTTGGGCTTGGTCCTCGGTGTTCACGTCACGAGGCTCTTTCCATGCCAAGTGAACGGTTTGGCTTGGTCCTCGTGCTCATTTCCGGGGCTCCTTCCATGTCATACCTTAGGCCAGTTCGGGGCTAGGATCTTGGTGCACATTTACCCAAGAGAACCCGCTGAGCCGTAGTACACATGTGAGATCCGTTGTTGTGTTCTTAGCGTTGAGGCGTACGGGGCCTATGCCAGGTAGTGTGGAGACCATCCTAGTAGTGGAGATGCCCGCTCTACTGTCACTGTTTGGACATGACGGTAGATGCCTGAGAGGTTAGCTACCTGCTCGAATAGTGGGAACTATCAGTCTGTGTCGACATAGCGATTGCATGTGCTTGATCATGGGTGTGTCATTGCATTGTATACATAGCATTGCATATCATTACATACACAAGACCCTGATCATATAAGTTTGTATGGGCACTCCTATACGATGAGTTACTTACTGCTGAACGACCCTCAACTTATATGCTTGTATGGGCATCCATATAAGTCGAGTTACTTACTGTTATAACATTATACTCTCTTACTGCTTTAGATGGTAGAATTGTAGAATAAGAGGTTGCTCATTTATACACTAATTCTATTATTACTTATGACATGTATACTTATTTCACCTGCTTGTACTACTGTTATATATATATTTTACCTGTTCCTTTCTCCGCTTGGTGCCGAGGAGTCGCCGGGGGAGCGGATGTGAAGCCACTTAGTCTTTATAACTAGCGGTTTTTACGTCTTCCTCTTTAGGAGGAAACCCCGTAGGTGGAGCAGCAGGTCATGTAGCTGGACAGCCAGGCCAGGACGACATGGCATGAGGGGATGGTACCGTCGCTACTGTCGGTTACAGATGTGAGTGAGAGAGATTTTATTGTAGCCCTTCGGGGCAATTTTATTTACGTACTATGATTATGTAGAAGCTTATTTAGCTTCTCTTTTGCTGTACTTATGGACTTATGCTTAGTGTGGATTGACTTCTTTATATTATTATGGTTGGGTTGGCATTTATATGTTGATATTGGTTGTAGCCGGCAGCATAGGCGTCTTATGGTACAGGCTGGCCCGAGTGCTAGTGCTACTACAAGGCGGCTGTTCTGGGCATAAGACCCCTCTCGTTCCATATTTTGTATTTCGGGAGGGGGGTCTTACAGATGGTGCCCTTCGAAGACTTATATAGTAGGAAGTTCCGTACTCCATTTGCTAGGATAGAAATAAGTGAATCGAAGCGTATAAGTGTAAAGACATCGAAGATACGACCTCGATGATACGTTCGATTCAGGAGTGACTATTTATTTCTAAGGATGGGCAGGAAAGTACTATAATGCCAAGCCCCAAAATGTTATGTTTAGGGTTGGCGATTTGGTTTATCTCAAGATTAAGTTGTTCAAGGGTATATCCAGGATTTGACACTTGAAGAAGCTGAGTTCGAGATACCTTGGGCCATTTGAAATTATTGAACGGATTGTTGAAGCTACCTATCGACTTGATCTTTCAGCAGAGCTAAGTGGTTTGCATGATGTGTTTCACATATCGGTACTGCATAAAGCAGTGCAAGAGCCTATGCAAGTGGTTATTATGGATATGGTATTGATCGATAGTAGGTTGACAATGAGAGTCAAGTCTATTCGAGTTGAAGAAACGAAGGTCAGCAACTACGAAACAAGTCGTTCAAAATAGTCCAATTTTGTTAGGACAACTGTGGCAGTGAGGAACTATTGTGGAAGCATGGGAAAACCATGTTCGAGGAGTTCCCTATGCTTTTCCATTGACGTACATTTTGGATATTTTGTACTTCTTTGTTGTTTTATGAACTGTTTGAATTTTGGGATGATATTTCTTAAAGGAGGGGACATTTGTAACACCCCAGGTTTCCCATATATGAGAACAACAAATTTTCTTGTTACTGAAGCTACCGCCTGGCAATAGCAAGATACCATCGCCAGTACCAGGCATCGAGTTGATGGCATCAAGAACAACTAGTGGCATCGAGTTATTGGCATCAAGAACTAGTGGCATCGAGTTGCTATTACCAGGCGATGACAATACTACTGGTGATAAAATGCTACGTGTTGAGCTATGCTGAGGAGGACCTAAAGCTGCAAAGTGGTGCGATATATAACCACTACCACCACCTAAGTTTTCGCCAAGCGATAGCGTACTACTGCGTGGTGGTAGCATATTTAAAGAGAATCATTGATTAAATCGCGCCATCCATATGTTTTGGCCCGAGGATCCTAAGGCCAGGATTCCTCTCGTGTTTCTTAACCATAGGAGTGTAGGAAGGGGATAGTTATTTATCTTTCACTCTCTCTCTCTCTCACTTTCTCTTCATCCTTGAGAAAAGAAGGAAAGAAAGACAAAAAAGCTGGTTTTCAGCCCTTGGAGAGGAGTTATAAAACCTTTAAAGAAGCTCTTGTGGTCAAAGTCACGAGCTAAGGTTGGATCTATGGAAAAGTAAGGTGCTGCAAATGCTTCCATACATATCTCTTGTAATTTCATGGCTCCTAAGAAATCTATAAGGGTAATAATATTCCTCCTAGGACAAGTGAAGTCCTTATTTGGCATGTGCATGGAAACCCTCACCAATTAGTGGAGAACGGGAAATTTCCAATAAGTTGATTGATTATACCCCTGGTAGTGAACTTTCATATAGAATCTAGAATCGAAGTACGAAATATGCATGTTGTGTGAAGCCCATCCGGACAAGTTGTTCTGGATTGGTGATGATTGATTTGCGTGTCCGAGAAGACTCTGTGGATAAACGTATAGTTTTACCGTGTTTTGGGGTGTGCAACTTGCTGCAGATAGTATTGAGATGTGCTCAAGGAAAAATCCCAATTTTAGGACAGGAATATTGTTCTGTCAGATACCTCCTGACGGTAGTGCTATCGCTGAAGGTAGCTCCCATAGAGCTATGTTTGTTAGGCCTGCTTCTTGGAGACTATGGGGATAACATGTTGAGCTGTGAGCTTGAAGTGCCCAACTATGGTGTCCATAATTGCCAGCCTTGGAACATAATGTGGTTATGTATGTGTTAACGGGCAAGGGGAAGCTAACTAGGATCATGTCGGTGGGCATGATGATTTGAGCAATTGTCTTGGTATATCTGTTCCCCCTATGACATTTAACTCGGAGTGAGTCACGGGCTTGAATATCAAAGTAATAGAGCGCCTTTGACTTTATCGTAGCATAGGAGAGAGTATTAGGCTATAGGTTGGAAAGACTAGTATTGCTCAAAGTGGTGGGGCTTTAATCTCAGCACACTGAAAGAGTATTGCTCAAAGTGGTGGGGCTTGAATCTCAACACACCGAAGTATTGCTCAATGTGGTGGGGCTTAAATCTTAGCACACTGAAAGAAAGAGTGCCTTGTGAGCACAAAGCGTGATGTCGTGCGTGCTGTCATTAGTGATGAATGGTGCTTAAATTACACATTCTTATATCAGTATATATACATGCTGCGTACCTGCAGGGAAGGAACACTTCCCCAAGTGAAGGGCGGGGTCATTATAAATTGGTCAGCTAAAGGTGACCGTTGCTTTGTTTGCCATGTCTTGGTGGATTGTCCATTTGTAGGTGCAGGAGTGCTGAGCGGGAATTAGCGGGACGAAGCTCTTTTTGCTATGCTTGATGGTCCTCAAAGGCCTAAGTACAAAACATTTACTGTTTTCAAGTATGGCCGGCCTGTGTGCCGATGTATGTAAGACATATATATAAATGAAATAGTTTGTAAAGTATTAAGGTCAAACTCTATGTGTATTTTTATGTCATTCCTATGTTTGGTTAGTGAATATTCCTGGTGTTTGGTTTTTATGCAATTAATGCTTCCGCTAGAATGTAACTCTAAGTTAAGGTATGTGAATATTTTGGTTTCAATGCGTAGCTCCACTAACTGTCCGTGGAATATAGCGTGGGGACCCGGTTAGACCTTCTGTTATATTCTACGTTACTGATATGGGTGTTATGCACTAGCTGGTAGGGATGGAAAGCACTTGATGGTAGGTTGAAAATAATGGTTGGAAAAATGATCTCGAGAAGATCCGCTATCAAGCTCTCATTAGCTGGCAGGGTTGGATGGCACTCGATGGTAAGTTGAAAATAATGGTTAGAAAATGACCCCGAGAAGATCTCGCTGTTAGGCTCTCACTAGTTGGTAAGGCTAGAAGGCACTCGGTGGCAGGTTGAAAATAATAGTTGGAAAAATGACCCTGAGAAGATCCCGCTGTCAGGCTCTCACTAGTTGGCAGGGTTGGAAGGCACTCGGTGGTAGGTTGAAAATAATTATTAGAAAAAAAACCCGGAGAAGATCCCGTTGTCAGGATCTCACTAGATGGTAGGAATGGGAGACTAGAAGGAAAGAGTAGGCGAGTGGGTTGCCCCATGATAGATCTTACAGACTGAGAGCTCTCATGTCCCCTAGGGAGTCATCATCGAATACCGTCAACTCAAAATGTGTCTGGGATCCACTTTTTTACTTGTATCTTGCCCCTAAGAGGGTGGGAATGGGTGGTCCCCAAGTAGGGACCACATAGAGGATATGAGTAATTAGAGTCGGCCAAAATCGAATGCACATTAGTGTAACATGTTTTGCCCTAGAACAGTTATGCCATGATTATAGCAGGTACACACGAGTGCGGCAGGGTGCGCTTCTAAAAAAATTACCATGATTACATATTAGCGGCTTGGGTCTGCCACAAGCGAGTCTATAATCTAGAGCAAAGTAGCGAGATTCAGGCACTCGAAAGGGATGCATACAGAAAATGATGTGATAATAAAAAGAAAAATATTTTTCCTTTTAAGTAATAACTGCTTACAACGAGATAACCTCGCGAGCGAGTGTGCAAAAAGAAGCACACAATATTATAAGTTTAAAAAATGAAAAAGTAAAAAAAGTTCCTTCCTAGTCGGTGCCTCTAGATTGATCATCATGGTCGTTATCTTGGTCATCGAACATCGAGTCAAACTCATCCTCATCATCAAATTTAGCGACAGGAAGAAACAATTTGGGGACCAGTTCTTTGGCAATAATCCTCTCATAATATGGCATTAGCACCCTGAGATACCTCATAATCATAAGTATATGATTGGTGTCCTTGATGGATGTGACTCTCAAAATATCATTGAACTCTTACTCTCTATACATACGTGACCTACCTTCTCTATTGGTCGATTTGCCGCAAGCTGGAAGTAAGATGGTCTCAACTAGGTGATTGAGTTCAGCTTGGAGATTTTTGTTCTGCTCCTCTAGGTCGGCAACATGCATGTGCATCCGGTCGTCGGTCTCGACATTCTGCAAGATTTAGAGAATTAGAAAAAAGGTTGAGAATAATGGCGCGGATGCCCGGAGGAATCGATACATACCACTCCATAAGTGTTTTTCTCAAGATGGCCCTCGACTATCTATAGCCTCCGCTTCAAGTCCTTTACCTCTTACTCTACGAGTACTTGCGCCTCATTGGAATCACACCACTTCCGATTGGGAGCGAAGCTATCGTGGATAGCAATCTGTGTGAGCTCTAGAGAACGCATTTGAGCTTGTGTGATCTCATGAGCGAGCTTTTGCAAAGTCATGTTGTCATATGCCTTCGCATCCTCGCACCCATAAAGTTCGGAGCTAAGGGCATAGGCGTGCCCACTGGAAGGTTAGAGCTCCAACTAGGAGGGAAGGATCAAGGAGACCGAGAATCTATAATCCATCTCATCCCACAGCACCATCAGCTCACAGGCGTGATCCTTGACTTTTCCACCTAGGCTAAAATTATGGTGTGCATCCCAAAACTCCTCCTCCTGAGCCTTCAGATCAATCCCAGTTTATGGTTTGAAAAGGTCTCCTATGCCCCGTCCCTCCTCCTATTGATCCCTTTGGACATGCTTGTGCTTGGACACCATTACTTTTTTGAGCTTCTTGTGCGACTACGTAGAGCGAGGCATGTTGGGGTTGTAGATACAGTTAGTTTCTTGATGCTGGAGGGAGCGTCTGATTCTAGCTTCTTCCTGAATTCCACTACGGCAGCCCTTTCCTGGGAGAGTGGGTCGGTGGCAATCCCAGCATCCGTATAAGGTTATTGCTTTGGGATCAGTCTCTCCCTTGCAGGGAGATGACTTGGCATCCTCAAAGGAGGATTAATTATCACCGACGAGATTTAAAGGGAGCGAGGAGTATGCATAACTTTGCCTGGAAGTATTGGAGGGAGCAAGTCGAGACCCCTCCTAAGAAATGCAACCTCGAAGTCCTTATGAAGAAAGAATTGATGGAGGTTGGTGTCATGGCCTAACATAATCAGAGTGTGGTAAGTCACCTCGTTCTACTGAACGGGCGTGTAAGGAATATTCCCTAGGTTCCCTTTGATGAAGAAGAACTTTGTAACGCAATGGTTATTTTTGTTGGCGGTCTCAAGCACCTTAAACTACGAGCCGACAAAGAAGGTGACACTAACGTTGGTGGCACGATAGATGAAGACCTTCTATAAAATGATGAAGTTGAACTCGATATTCCCATGGCTGACTACATCACTCCTAGGTTGTGTTGTGCGGGGACGACCCCTAAGTACTTAAGAGCCTAGCATACTTCCGGTCAAAGTGGAAGTTGTAGACCTACTTCGAAGTGTGAGATTAGGAAGGCGAGTTCTTTGGAGAAAAAGTTATTTATCACCTTGCCTCTTTTTGACCTACGCGAAATGAAACTAGGAGTGACATAGTCAGCCATGAATGAGAGATATTCCTCCTTGGTAAGATTTTTGTCTAAGAAAGGGTAATCGATAAATTTTATCGTGCATTTTGACCTTCTGTCCGCATCTACTTTCGCCTTACCTATCTCAACGAGACTATGTATGTAAGTGTTGTAGGGTGAGAGTGATCAAATAAAAAGGTGTACCGAAATAATAAATGTGGTCGATAAGAGAGTGGGTGGGGTACTATTAATTGAAAAAGGCTAGTGGTGTGAAGGTAACAAGCTCACGACCACACACTAATCTTGGTGTAGTCCCCCTAAGAGTTATTATACCATCTAGCAAGTTGAACGAGTGTTCTCATCATGAAGCAGGGAATTAGAAAATTAAAACCCAACACTCGTGTAAAACAAGCTAACGATAATTATTACATCAACTATTGCATGAGCTAGTTCATTGAAAGTTCTCAAATGAAGAAGGATAAAAATCAACGAACAACAATGGAAAGAGTGTGAGAAAAAAAAATATTAGGGGGGCGAGTGCTGGTAGGCTCAGTGTTGGATCCATTTCCATTATCCCTGACCTTGCGCCACCCCTCCTCAGTGGTCAGTGAGGGTTATTGAACTTGCAGATGGACTGGAGTTCCAGATGTATGAGGTGCATGTTTTCCTCTATCCGGTTTATGAGCGGTCTGGGGGAGGTCATCTCGCCTCACTCACCTCGCCTCTCCTTATCAGCAAGCCTCGTGTAGCCTTACTCAAGGTCATGTAGTTGTTGCTCGCTAACTACCCCCTCCCTCTGGAGATCTCGCAACATATATCTATACTTGCTGAGGACCTCAGCCATCTATATCTTTATCTCTACATGATCCCATGGATCACCCAAAAAATCTTCAATCATGTTGAGGGAGGGAGGTGGCGAGAAGAACTCTTGACAAATGATTCTTCAGCCTCCGAGACCCTGTGGGGAACTGGAGAAATTGAAGCCAAAAATAGTTAAGGCCAGCCTAGAATTCAAAGAGGGAGTGAGTATTCCGACCAACCATGCAAAGTAGTGGTCCACGGATTAGGCTGCTTGCAGGAAGAGCTCGGTTATATATGGAAGGGTTTACCGAGAGGGATAGTGAGTGTATTACCATGAGCTGAACAAAAGGAGCCTTGATCAGGGATCAGAGTAGAGGAAGGAACTAGGATGTCTATGACCCCATTCTCCACGGGTGTTGAGCTAAGGGCAATATTGCGCACGAGCTCACGAGCCGGCGACTTAAGCGGAAGAGAGCCCAGGCCGGTGACCCTAAAGGGAGAAACTGCAATAAAGTGGCATGAGATAAGTTGGGTGGATAAGTAAAGCAAATCAATAGGCCGATAAATTACTTGGAGCTTTTATGAGACTGTCAGTAATAGTTCTAGGGTGCACTC
This sequence comes from Platanthera zijinensis, assembly GCA_039513925.1. Lineage (NCBI taxonomy): Eukaryota > Viridiplantae > Streptophyta > Magnoliopsida > Asparagales > Orchidaceae > Platanthera > Platanthera zijinensis. The sequence goes on from CM077097.1 coordinate 749,091, forward strand.
CCTAGAGTGAGAAATTCTCTAAGACTGACTAGTAAGTCGTATCACTGTGAGATGGAATTCTAAGACCCTCCGGAACCTCCTCGACATCTTTTTCTTTAGGGTGGTCTCCCTGTATATATTTGACATAATCACGTCACATACTTTCTTATATAGCACAAGCAATCCCAATCATTGGAACCTACATTTCTATAGAAGGTCTGAGTCTATGATCGGGCTTTCAAGGCAGTATATTTAGGGAGGCTCATCTACCATCAAGTCGCACTAAACTTTCTTGGCTGGTTTTAATTTTAGCAACTCGCTCGGGGACCTTTGCGAGAGCTAAGGCATGAGTTTGACAGTGTTCGATGAATTTAGATCTCTCATCTTGGTAAGGCGATCTTGAAATTCCTTGGAGAGAGGCATCATGTAGTAGAGATTGAAAAGAGGACGGTAAATGGGAATGGAGCTCGCAACCCCCCTTGGTTGTCATGTATATATAACACGTTGTGGAGCCTACCAAAAGACACCCATTAAGATCAGACACCACTCGCTGAACACTTAGGGTTAGAATTTTCTTTCCAAACTTGGTACAATCTCACAAAAGAGTGGCGATTGTGTATAACCCTGTATTTTTTGAGTGGGTCCCTGTGAAGAAGAGCACGAACAAGAGAGCAGTTTTAGGCTCGGGAAAATCGGTTTGGGTGAGTGGAGAACTAATTCCCCAACTCTTATGAGATCAAGCCGCCATCAACATAGGGGTGAGTGGGGAATATAGGATCGCATTCGCCCCAGGTCTAAGGCAAGGGAGATGCGAGTGGAGAAAATATGCCCGCATTCTCCCTCAACCCCAGGATGGCAATGAGTTCCCACCTTACCAGGCAGTCATCGCCCGAGGAAAGTGGTAGTTGTATTAACCAGTCGCCCAGTTGTGTTTTTACCAAAATGCCCCTATTGGCTTATTAATAGCCCCTCCAAACTACCGAGTTGCGATGTTGGTAGACCAATTTTGGCTGCGTATCGTAGAACAAAAAGGCGGGATTCCATTATGTGCATGCCAAACTTGGAAAACTATAAATAAATAGATAAGGGACCTTTGGTGGGGATCCATTTCTCTGGCTCCCTCCTCCTCTAGTTAGCTTTGGTTGGCTTCCAGTGCCCTCCAAGGTTCCCAACTCTAGCATTGGTTTAGGTGGGGAAGCTCTCTTAGATCTTCTAGGTGTGTGGCGAGATCTCCTCGTATAGCTATGGGTATGTTCCTTAGTTCTTAACCACCTTTTAAGTGTCCTGGCTTGGGAGAAGTGGGTGCAGGTTATACCCCTTGGGTTCGAACTCTTCTTGAGATTGATTTTCAGTTTCAATAATATACATTCTATATTATGGGTTATGTTTAGTCCTTTACTTCTACTGGATTGTAACTCTGTGATAGGCTGCGTAAATGTTTGGTATTATAATTCGTACCACTTTCGTTAGTTTATGGAATATGGCGTGAGGCCCTGACTGGACCTTATGTTATATTCTTCGTGATGGTAAAGGTGTTACACATGGCATGCTGTAAGGACTTTTGCAATACATCACATAACATGTGATAGAAAATTATTTACAGTTATTTTACTATAGTTTTTATTTAATAAATAATCACTTTCTATTTATTGTTATATTAATATATATCTAAATTACTTTTTTTTTGTATTTTCGGTTAATCTGGGTTACAAATAATATTTTGAAGCTAGCAGGACTGATTAGGAGAAGATTTGAGCAAATCTGAAAAAATTCCAAGTACACGCCATAGGGTCACGGGCGTGACAAAGAGGTGTGACCTATATCATGACCGTGTTTGCTTCTAGCTGGCAAGAATGCTTTCCACATCATTTAAAAAGTACAAGCCCCCCAGTCACGGGTGTGTTATGGGGCATGACTCGAGTCACAGTGTGACTACCCACCAAAACTCCAGATTCCATTACTAAGCTGGATTAAATTTACACGTCCCGACACAGGCATGATCTAGGGGCATGACCACCAGCTCAGAGGTGTGAATCATCCATTAAGAAGCCATTTTTGGCAACAAGCAATTCCAATTTACAAGCCCTGCTCAAGGGCATGACCTCTTCTGCAACCGCCAGATTAACTCCCACAGTTTCATGTTCCCACCATTTTCTTAAATAGTCAAGACACGCCCTAGGTCACGAGCGTTACCTAGGTCTGTGACTCGCCGATTTACGCAATTTTGGTGGTTTTTCCCGAACATTCTCAGGCTTTCAAGACGACAGTTCCGTACCTTACACGCCTAGTTCATGGGTGTGAACTAGGGGCATGACTCACCAACCAATTTTAATATAAATTCTAGGCAAGACTAGAAGTTGGAGAGTTAGATTTTGGAGTTTTTTTTTCAGTTTTTTTACATTTCTTTTCTGTATTTTTCACTTTATAGTGTAATATTTAGCTTTGCGTAATTTTAATGCAAGTACTCTTTTCATTTTAATCACATCTCTCTCTATCTTCTTATGTAATTCCCTTATTATGATGTGTAGCTAAACTCCATTTAGCACTTGATCATGATGAACTTCGGAATGAAATTAAATTTCTTTACTTTTCTCAGAATTGTCAAGCTCTCTACTTTGTTTACTTCGATTTATCTTTGATTATTATTTATTTGAGTTCTAGTGTAGCAAGTCTGATCCAAGATCTGTATCGTAGAATTTACCGAAGGTTGTGGATATGAGGAGATCATTTAAATGTATCGCTATTATAGTTTTTGATCCTAGAATTGTATCCTAGATTTTACCGAGAGGTTGTGGATACGTGGAGATCACTCAAAGATAAAAGGAGTTACATGCACTCCTCGAGAGAGGACGACATAAATATTCTGGATTGGAGTCAAATACAATAGTGGGGTTCACTACCTAAAGCAAGCTTAGGGGTTTCGACTGGCCGAGGGGTCTTAATCGATCAACCTAAGGTTAGTCAAGAGTGTATTCTCGAGAGAGGTGCTTTCATATTTTGAGAACCTCTACGGTTGAAGTAAGTAATTTAGAAGCATGCATTTTATTATTTCATGTAAGTTTATTTTTATCCAAAGGAATTTTAGATTAAGTGCTAGTCTTTAAAAATATCAAATTCATATTTAGTAAAATCGCTATTTTTCTTAGTTTTTCCGAATTCACAAAACCAACTTTTATTTGATAAAATAATAGCTCTTCCTTGTGAGTACAAGTACTTGATAGGCCCCCAGTCTAAATGCGACACTTGATCCTATACTGTAAAATGATAGGTATACTTGCGTTATCGATTTATAATTGCGCCCTAGCATGAATTTTATCCTTCAAGTTTTTGGCGCCATTGCTGGGGATATTTTTGTTGATATTTTGAAAGTAAGGTTCTATTTCTTTTATCATTTTATTTTTTTAACATTTATTTTCTTGCAATTTAATTTTTATGCAATTATCTTTTCTTTTCCCCTCCTACTTGGATTATAAACATTAGGGACAATATTTATTTTTAAGTATGGGGATAAGATCTCCTATTATTGTTTTTATTTAAAATTCAAAAAAATATTGATGAAAATTATTTTAAAATACAAAAAAATTATAAATCTTTTAAAATACAAAAATTTTTCTTTTAAAATTAATTTCTTAGAAATGGTCGTGTTGGGCTTTCATCCCACAAAACCACCTAGTACCTTGTGAACCCCTCATTGGGTAGTCCTTGGGAAGTCCAAGTAATAACAAAATAATTATGATTATAATTTATACTTATTTTATTAGATATAGTTTCTATACCTTCAGAAAAAATCCAAAAATATAATAAACTCCTGCTTAATTTCATTGTGATTTTCATAAATTTAGTTTTAGTCTATTTATAAGACTTTTTATAATTTTTGATTTGCCAGTCTTTTTTTTTTCATCACAGCTAGTTAGATTTTATTTTTAGGTGATTTAATTTTAAGAAATATCTTCTGAATTCAATTTGTTTAGATTAATTTCTTTAGCACTTTTTCTCTCTTTATTCTAATTAATTTCAATTTTGTGGTACTTTGCCTAACAATCTTTAGATTTAAATTATATTCACTTTATGCTATAAGATTTTTAGGAAAATTTAACTTAATATAGTTACTCTCTAAGTTTTAAATTTAATCTAAAAGTTGTCTAGCCTTTCCCATATATTTTTTAATTTTCTTATTAGATCATATGTCATGGGGATAACATGATAAAATTCATTATCTCTTGGTAAACATATGAATTTTTTTTATTATTAGATTATATGTCATGGGAATCAAACATTCCTTGGTAAACATATGCAACCCCCAAGAATAAAAAATGGAGTAAGAGAATAAAATTTATTACTCCCAATCATTTTTGGTTTTATTTGAAGAGAGAAAAAAAAAATTTGTTCATATATCATGGAAAATGAGAGGATACAATTCATCATTTTCTTGGTAAACTTATGCAAATATCAAAAAAGAAGAAAAAAATTGTGTGGGGTGAGAGGATAAAATTCATCACCTCCAATAAAAAAATCTCTTCATATTCCTTGTTTCCCAAACACTATTAGCCAATAAAATTACTTTAGACTTAGATTAAATACTAAGAAGACATAAGTAGTAGTTTGAATATTTCCTTTAAGTCTCTTTTTGGTTAAGGGTGTTATTAATTTTAATCTGATTTTGTTTGCGAATTACTCAATTTTGAATAATAGTTAATTTATTTGAGAAATTTTTGTTAAATATCTCTCTCTTATCATTTTTATTTCATATTTTAGGACATAATATTTGAATCCCTAAAATTTATTTTAGCTTTCTTTTGATTTAATAAATTTTTAGTATAATTAAAAATAACGTTAATATCTTATAAATTTCTCATATTTTAGCTCTAGAATAGCAAAAGCTTAAGTATTGAGGTATTTGATCGAACATTATTTATAGTTATTTTAATATAGTTTTTATTTAATAAATAATCACTTTCTATTTAGTTTTATATTAATATAAATCTAAATTACTTTCTTTTTATATTTCTAATTAATCTGGGATGCAAATAATAATATGAAGTTGGTAGGATTGATCAGGAGAAGATTTGAGCAAATCAGGAAAATTCCCAAGTATATGCCCTAAGGTCACGAGCGTGATAAAGGGGCGTGACCTATGTCACGGCTGTGTCTGCTTCGAGCTAGCCAGAATGCTTTCCATGTCATTTAAAAAGAATATGCCCCCAATCATGGGCATGACTCCCCACCAAAACTCTAGATTCTATTACTATGCCAGATTAAATTGATATGCCCTGTCACAGGCGTAACCTAGGAGTGTGACCACCAGCTCAGGGGAGTGAATCAACCATTAAGAAGACATTTTCTTCTACATGCCATTCCAACTTACACCCCCTAGTCACGAGCGTGACTAGGGGGCGTGACCTCTTTGCAATTGCTAGATTAACTCTCGCTGTTTCATGTTCCCCCCATTTTCTGAAACTGTCAAAACACGCCATAAGTCATGTACGTTACCTAGGTGCGTGACCTGCAGATTTACTTAATTTTGGCAATTTTTCACCAATGTTCTCGGGCTTTCAAGACGTCGATTCCGTAGCTTACACGCCCTAGATCACGGGCGTGACCTAGGGGCATGACTCACCATAAAATTTTACTTTAAATTCCAGGAAAGACTAGAAGATGGAGAGTTAGATTTCAGAGTTTATTTTCATTATTTTTGCATTTCTTTTTTGTATTTTCCATTTTAGAGTGTAATCTTTAGCTTTGTTTACTTTTAATTCAAGTACTCTTTTCATTTTAATTATGTCTTTATCTACCTTCTTGTGTAATTCTCTTATCATGATGTGTAGCTGAACTCCATTTAGCACTTGATCATGATGAACTTTAGAATGAAATAAACATTATTTACTTTTCTCATAATGATCAAGATATCAATTTTGTTCATTTTTATTTATCTTTGATTCTTATTTGTTCGAATTCTAGTGTAGCGAGTCTGATCAAAGATCCATATCCTAGATTGTATCGAGAGGTTGTGGATATGAGGAGATAATTTAAACGTATTGCTAACATTATTTTTGATCCTAGATCCGTATCCTAGATTTTACTGAGAGGTTGTGGATACGAGTAGATCACTTTAAGATAAAAGTAGTTGCATGCACTCCTCGAGAGAGGATGACATAAATCTTTCGGATTGGTGTCAAATCTTATAGTAGGGTTCACTACCTAAAGCAATCTTAGGGATTTCGACTGGCTGAGTGGTCTTAATCGATCAACCTAAGGTTAGACAAGAGAGTATTCACGAGAGAGGTGCTTTGGTATTTTAGGAACCTCCACAGTCGATGTAAGTAATTTAGAAGCTTGTTTTTTATTCTTTCATGAAAGTTTATTTTAATCCAAAAGGATTTTAGATTAAGTGCTAGTATTTAAAACTTCGAATTCATCTTTAGTTAAATCGCTATTTTTCTTTGTTTTTCCGAATTCACAAAACTAACTTTTGTTTGATAAAATAATAGCTTTTTCTTGTGATTACAAGTACTCGACAGTCCCCGAATCTAAATACGACACCTGATCCTATACTCTAAAATGATAGGTATACTTGCCTTATCGATTTAGAAATGCGCTCTACCATGAATTTTATCCATCGAGTTATTGGCGCCAGTATTGGTGATATTTTTGTCAATATTTTGAAAACAAAGTTCTATTACTTTTATCACTTTTTTTTGTTTTCTAACAAAAAATTCTTTCGTTTTATTATTTCTTGATTCATTTTTATTATAATTTTTATTTTGTAATTCTTTTTATCCACCCCAATTCCCTTTTCAATTGTTCTTTTTGAAATTCGATTCTATTAAGTGAAGGTTGTTTTAATTTTCTTTTTTTTAAAATGCTATAAAATTTGGCCGCTAAGGTTGTCGAGCTACAAAGTAAAGATGATCTTTTTGAAGCTGCACAAAAGCGCCAATGTTTTTGTAATTTTTGTGGTTCTCCTGATCGAAGTGAGGATTGTTATCTTTATTATTATCATCAAAATTATCCTTATGAAAATAATTTTGATCCTAATTTTTAAAATAATTATTCGAACATTGATGAAAATATTTTTTTGAGTTTTAATGAAAATAATTCTTTGATTTTAATGTATTGTCTTCGTCTGTCAATGTTGATTTTTTTTAGTGGCAAGGCCACCCAGATAATTCCAGTTGTGAAGAAGAAAATTCAGTCGATCCGAATTATTATTCTTCCACTACAACACTACAAGGCTCTTTTTCTAATTTTGGGGAGCTTTCTCAATCTCCATGTGATTTTATTCCCCAAAATTTGGAATAGAGTAATTTTAATTATATTTCTCCATTTTCGAGTACTTCACCTTTGGAGGAACATGATTCTTCATGTACACCCTTAGTTTTGTATACTAAAGATTAAGAAAATTTTTTATTTCAAGAAATTATTAATCGTTTGGATGCACCAGGTGAATTTGAAGAAAAACATATTTCTTCTCCTACTTCTCCCATTTTTTCTCTTCTTCTTCATGAATTTTCAAGCACAATATAAATATTTATGAATTCAAATTCATGAAAATGTTGTGTCCCATGATTTTATTTTAAATAAAGTTTCAGATAAAATTTTTATTTTAGAAAATAAACAACCAAAACTTGATTATATAGTTTCGCAAGAACCTCCTGCTTGTGAAAATTTACCTGACATGTTTATTTTTGAATTTTCTTATATTAATTATTTCCATATAGAAGATGAGTCATTACAATCAAACATTATCAACGTTCCATTTTCCGCTCATCTACATAAATTCAAATCACCTCAGGTATGTATAGATGATTTGGATTTACATTTTCAAGCTAACCGCTAAAAAAAGAATCAAGAATCAAGCGGAGGAGTAGTCGGGCGACCGACTTCGAAACATTCACCTAAGCATGAATTAAGGGAGTTGCTCGTACACTTTAATTTTTTTTTCCTAACAATAACCATCAAGCTTAAAGACGGGAAAAAGAAATCGCTTTTGGGAGGCGCCCCTTTGTTATTATTTATTTTCTTGCAATTTAATTTTTATGCAATTTTCTTTTCTTTTCCCCTCCTACTTGGCTTATAAATATTGGGGACAATATTTATTTTAAAGTATGGGGGTGGGTTCTCCTATTGTTGTTTTTATTTAAAAATCCAAAAAAAATTTTGATGAAAAATATTTTAAAATACAAATAAATTATAAATCTTTTAAAATACAAAAAAACTATAAAATTATAAAAATTAATTTCTTGGAAAGGGTCATATTGGGCTTTCATCCCACAAAACCGCCTAATACATTGCGAACTCGTCATTGGGTTGTCCTCATGAAGTCTAAGTAATAACACCCTTACTATAGTTGCTCTCTAAGATTTTAATTTAATCTAAAAGTTGTCTAGTTTTTCCCCTATTTTTTTTAATTTCCTTATTAGATCATATGTCATGGGGAAAAAGGATAAAATTCATTATCCCTTGGTAAACATATGTATTTTTATTTTTATTATTAGATTATATCTCATGGGAATCAAGCATTCCATGGTAAATATATGCAACCCCCAAGAAAAAAAGGAGTAAGAGGATAAAATTCATTACTCTCAATCATTTTTGTTTTTGAATGAAGAGATAAAAAAATATATATTTGTTCATATATCATGAAAAATAAGAGGATAAAATTCATCATTTTCTTGGTAAATATATGTAAATATCAAAAAAAAGGAAGGAAAAAATGTGTGTGTGGTGAGAGGATAAAATTTATCACCTCCAATAAAAAACATCTTCATATTCCACGTTTCCCAAACCCTATTAGCCAATAAAATTGCTTTAGACTTAGATTATAATTCTAAGTTAGCATAAGTAGTAGTTTGAATTTTTTCCTTTAAGTCTATTTTTGGTTAAAGTTGTTAATCATTTTAATCTGAATTTGTTTGCTAATTACTCAATTTTGAATGCTAATTAATTTATTTGAGAAATCTTTGCAAAATATCTCTCATCTCATTTTTATTTCATAATTTAGGACTAAATCTTTGAATCCCTAATTTTTTTAGCTTTCTTTTGATTTAATAAATTTTTAGTTTAATTAAAAATTACATTAATTTCTTATAAATATTTCTCATATTTTTGCTCTAGAATAGCGAAAGCTTAAGTATGAGAGTATTTGATAAAACATTATTTATAGTTATTTTACTATAGTTTTTATCTAATAAATAATCACTTTCTATTTAGTTTTATTTTAATATATGTCTAAATTACTTTCTTTTTATATTTCAGGTTGATCTGGAGTGCAAATAATATTTTGTAGCTGGCAAGATTGATCAGGAGTAAATTAGAGAAAATCTAGAAAAATCTCAAGTACACGCCCCAGGGTCACCGGCGTGACAAAGGGGCGTGACCTATGACACGATCGTGTTTTCTTCCAGCAGGCCAGAATGCTTTCCATGTCATTTAAAAAGTACACGCACCCTAGTTATGGGCGTGACTTGGGGAGTGACTCTAGAGTCACGGGAATGATTCCCCACCAGAACACTAGATTCTATTTCTACGTCAGATTAAATTTACATGCCCCCTCATCTTGGGACATGACCACTAGCTCAAAGGCGTGACTTAGTCATTAAGAATACAATTTCCACTGCAATCCAATCTAGCTTACATGACCTGGTCACTAGCCTGACCATGGGGCATGACCTCTTCTACAACTGCCAGATTACCTCCCGTCATTTCATGTTCCTTCCATTTTCTGAAACATCCAAGACACGCCCTAGGTCATGGGCGTGACCTAGGGGCGTGACCTGCTGATTAACTCAATTTTGGCAGTTTTACCCCAAAATTCCAGGGAATTTAAGACGTCGTTTCCATACCTTACACGCCATAGGTCACAGGCGAGACCTAAGGGCGTGACTCACCAGCAAATTTTACTATAAATTCTTGGAATGACCAGAAGCTGAAGAGTTTGATTTTGGAGTTTATTTTCAGTTTTTTTGCATTTTGTTTTTGTATTTTCCATTTCATAGTGTAATCTTTAGCTTTGTTTATTTTTAATCCAAGTACTCTTTTCATTTTAATCATGTTTCTCTCTACCTTCTTGTGTAATTCCCTTATTATGATGAGTAGCTAAACTCCATTTAGCACTTGATTATGATGAAATTTGGAATGAAATAAACTTTCTTTACTTTTCTCATAATTTTCAAGCTCTCTACTTTGTTCACTTTGATTTATCTTTGATTCTTATTGTTCGAATTTTAGTGTAATGAGTCTGATCTAAGATCCGTATCCTAGATTTTACCGAGAGTTGTGGATATGAGAAGATAATTTAAACATTTCTCTAATATTGTTTTCGATCCTAGATTCGTATACTAGATTTTACGGAGAGGTTGCGGATACGAGGAGATCACTCAAAGATAAAAGGAGTTGCATGCACTCCTCAAGAGAGGACGACATAAATCTTTCGGATTGGAGTCAAATCCAATAGTAGGGTTCACTGCCTAAAGCAAGCTTAGGGGTTTCAACTGTATGAGGGGTCTTAATCAATCAACCTAAGGTTAGTCAAGAGCGTATTCTCAAGAGTGGCGCTTTCATATTTTGGGAACCTCCACGACCAAACTAAGTAATTTAGAAGCTTGCATTTTATTATTTCATGGAAGTTTATTTTAATCCAAAGGTATTCTAGATCAAGTGGTAGTCTTTTAAAAACATCAAAATCAAATTTAGTTAAATCACTTTTTTTCTTAGTTTTTCCGAATTCATAAAACCAAATTTTGTTCGATAAAATAACCGCTCTTCCTTGTGAGTACAAGTACTCGACAATCCATGAATCTAAATACGATATTTAATCTATACTCTAAAATGTTTGGTATACTTGCCTTATCGAATTAGAATTTGAAAGTATCTAGTGGCCAACCTAAATCACCAAGAGGGGGTGAATTGGTGAGTTCTGAGTCTTTTTGCGGAAAAAAAAATCACTAGAAAGTAAGCACATAGAAATACAGAGATTTATAGTGGTTCCCCGAGTTAGCTACGTCCACTATCACACCTCTCCTATCTACAACGAGGGTCTAGATTCGGCTACTTCACCTTTATCTCAAATTCTTCAAATTTTTCACCTCGGAGCCTCAACTCCTATAACTCGGAGACAACGCTCCTACCACTCGGAGAACAACCTCTCCTATAACTCGGAGACAATGCTCCAACAAATTAGAGAACAACGTCTCCTACAACTCGATCCTAGAATAAAGATCTACAACTTGGAGGGAATACCTCTTACAATATCATAAAATGATTTATAATAATAGATTAAAACTAATCTTCTTCAGATCTTAAATCTTTGGTCTTTCTTTCCTCCGAAAAGTGAAACTTGAAAATCATGATGAGAAAGAAAATCTAAAATCATTGATGGCTTGATCTGAACAAAGGATCCACTAGATCTGAATGGAACTTGAACCTTTTGAGAATAGAGATCTAGTCGACACTATTTGAAGAAGAACGAATCGAGCGTCACATTGATGTTGACCGAGTGAATCAGAAAGGACAAGAATAAAGAACTCGCGGAAGCCGAATCTAGCGTACAGTATTCAGTGATTTCTTTATTTTTTCTATTTTCAAATTACCCCATGTATTTATAGGAATCCTTCTTCTTCAATGGCTAGAAATCCCTTCCAAATAAAGAAATCATGGAACACTATACATAGCGGTCGGGATTGAGCCGTGACGCAATTTGAAAATAGAAAAAATAAACCCTAAATATAATTCATCGAGTATCTTCGAGTATATAAGGGTATACTCATCAAACTACTTCGAAACTCGACAAAACATACTTAGAAAATTCCAGACAGATCGAACAGACAACTTGATGACTAGTAATTTAGTCATCATTTAGGGCTATTCTTATGAGATATTTAAATAAATAACTACATTTTAACCTTGGCTTTATAAAAATTTCGCCAAAATAATATTATGTTTTAATTATATATATATATATATATTATTTTGTAGGAATACGACAAGCCTAGGGGAATTTATGTGCAATGTCCCGGTGTCATGTCCAAAGTTTGCATGCGAGTCCAACTTATCAACAGAGAGCTCAGTCGAATGTTCAACTCCTCCGGTCACCCATGCAAGCTACCATCCATTATACACATATTTATATATATAAATGTATATACATATGTATATATTATAATATGCATCACCACCACCATGTCCAGCCAGCAGCTCCACCTCTATAAAAAAATAGTTTGTCGGCACCACCATCTTGTCCGGCCAGCTCCCTTGCCAGTAGCAGCTTGACCACCACCTTCACCGAGTTCGGCCACCACTTCAATAACCTCACCTCTGGCCAACACCTCCAACAACTCCATGCAGCGCTGCAACTAACAACACTGCTAAGAAGCTCAGATGCCACCTCTTCTCTGGTACCTCTGCTTCGACACCATGCAACCCTTCTACAGCAGCTCGCCACCCGAGCTCCACATCAATTACAAGCTTCTCTGCCACCATGCATGGAGATCGGCCACCTCACCACCCAGCTGGTCCCGCTCCTCCACCTGTCGCCACTAATGTGGCTCAGAAGATTGTAACACCCCAAAACTTGGAAGGGGAAACGACGGCGTCGTTTCAGCCAAATTTGGGTTTTGGGGGTAGGCACACGGCCTGTGACACGGCCGTGTCACAAGCCGTTTAGCGCCTTGGTTGTCGAACCGTGTTGATCGACAACCGTGTTGCGCCTTGGTAGGCACACGGCCTTGGACACGGGCGTGTCCCTAGCCGTGTCCTTCTCGGGCTATTAGAAGGATTTACTCTGCTAGGCGTGACACGGGTCACGACACGGCCGTGTCGGGGATGACACGGGCGTGTCGAAGGCCGTGTCCATGGCCGTGTTTTTGGCCGTGTCTTTCTCTGACTGGGAAAATTGGTCGGTAGGGGGCGTGACACGGGTCTCGACACGGGCGTGTCAACGGCGACACGGCCGTGTCGGAGGCCGTGTCAAAGGCCGTATCGAAGGCCGTGTGATGGTTTTCGAATTGGTCGAGACGGTGAATGGCTAACACGACCATGCACACGGCCGTGTTGCAACCCGTGTTCGGCCCAGATTTTCTAATTTGGGTTCCGATCGTGGCCGTTCGTTCTTTTCCTTGGAAGATCCAATGGTGGGGGGGCCTCCCTGGGCGGTTTAAGGCCGGGAATAGGGTTCCAAACCCTCATTCCCCACTTTCTTTTATCTCTCTAAGTTCTAGAGAGAAGGGAGAGCAAGGAGGCCAAGTTCCGGCCGCCGGCGAAGCTTCGGAGGTCCGTTTCGCGAGCGGAGTTCAGATCCACGAAGGTGGGAGCGTTGCGGTGGTGTTCAACAGAGCAAATCTTCTCCATGGCTAGGAAGAGGGGACGAAAGGTAACGATACTTCTCCTCTCGGTTTTTAGGATTTAGGATGCATGAATAGCATCCCCTTCCTTTCATATTTTGAGCACCGAATCTCTCAAATGAGAGGGATTCGTGTAGCCTAGGTTCAAGAGGAACCTCCGGGTGGAGTATGTTCATCCCGGCATGCATTGCATTATAGATCCGCTCCATTAGCGGATTAGGCATTGTGGGTGAAGCCGTGGTCGCGACCGTTAGTCCGACCCGGTGATGTTGCATAGCGAGATGTGAGGATTTGGTAGAAATCCGTAGCGGCAATACGCCGTTGTATGTATGCGTTTTCCCCCTTATATTTGAGTGAGTACTCGTAGTCGGAACCGGACGAGGTTAGCTCCGCTTTGTGCGGTAGATGGTTTCCTTGGAGCACGGGAAAGACACGGTGCAAGTGGCAATTGGGGTGGGGAAACCTTTGTTTGTGCTGTGCTAAGGCGCGGCTATGTCTCCGTGGTCGGCTGGCTTTTCCGTGATGCGCAAGTCATGTGGGGAAAGTGTCCCGGCGAGACTAGCCCCTTGTGTGAGACTGACGAGAATGCCGAGCGGAGGGCAAGCCCGGGCAATGTAGCCATGAGCGGGTGGGGTCCAGCAAGGCTTCTTAGAATCGGTCAGTGTGAGACGGAACCCTGACGAGCGAAGTCAGATTATGCGGGCAAGCCCTAGGGTTATGACCCTTGTGCGGGTGGGGCCTTTGCAAGGTTCTGTGTGACGGCGTGTGTGCCATTAGGGACATGTGGTTCCCTTGTGTCTACGGCTTTAAGCCAATGGGGAAATGAAAGTACCCAGTGTTTGATGTTGTGCTAGATGCATACAAACTAGGGTGCCTTAGGTGAAACCCGGGCTGCATTCATGCTGCATAGTAGGCCCCTTTCACTTTGTACAAAACATAGAGAACATGTATGCTGTATGAGACATCCATGCCTGCTTTACCGCTTTATTATATATACTCTTTTGGTATACGAAGTGCTAACTTGCAGGTGGAGTGGTACCCCGGGGTCCGTTAGGGGCGGCCGTGAAAGTGCAGGATAAGATCAATCCTAACTCTAGAGGGGGATGAATAGAGTTATTTAAAATAATTTTGCAAATAAAACTTGTGTGCAGAGAAAGTTTGACTTTACTTAGTGTAAGGTGCTATAGCAAATAATCAGAGTAAAAAGAAATTCACAGCACAAAGCAAAACACAAAGAAACAAGCAATCCAGACGACACAAGGAGCTATAGTGGTTCCCCAAATCTGGGTACATCCACTCTTCTATCACCCTTGATAGGAATCCACTTCAAGATGAGTTGATCAGGTGTCTTGATCACCAGAGAGTTTTTGATCAGGTTCTCACAAACCAAAGGAGCTGATTTTGACCAGGTTTCAGCAAAACCAAAAGTAACTTTTGAAGGGAGTTAAAACCCTGTACAGAAAGAAAAAGAAAAAGAATGTTGTTGTCTTCTCTATCAACAAGCAGAGAGAAGCAAAAGTGGATCTGTAGTTGTTGTCAAAGCTCCCCCTGAGATCAAAAAGAGGTTCAGGAAGGAGAGCTCTGCACAAGGGTGACAGGTCTTCAAAGATCTGATTTGCTCTAGCAAGAGATGATCCAAGAAGGTTGGATGGTTGTGTCTGAAGCAATCAGAATTCCTGTGAGTGAGCTTTCAAAACAATATCACAGAGAGAGCAGCTGAAGTCCTGTATTGTTATTCTCTGTATTCTGTATATTCTCTGTATTCTGAAAAAAAAAATGAATAATATAACTGAGTCTTCTTCTTCCTTTTCTTTGATAGCCGTTGGAAGTCAGCATTAATTGCTTTCCTTAAATGTCCATTCCTCAAAGGAAATGACAGGCAGACATTCCTTAGAAAATTCCTTGAGCCATGCACCAGATATACTGTAACGGCCAATAAATCTTCAGCATTAATTGTCTGACAGAAGGAATTTGAATTCCTATTCAAAACTGACGGGAGTCTGGAAAGCGTCGAGCTCACAATAAAACGTCGATCTGAGTACGACACACGTTGGCCAGAGAGTGTTTTCTGTAAGCAGAACTGGGATCGACGGAACGTCGAGCTGAGGTCGACTCTGCGTCGAGCTGAGGTCGACTCAGCGTCGAGCTGAGGTCGACTCAGCGTCGAGCTGAGGTCGACTCAGCGTCGAGCTGAGGTCGACTCAGCGTCGAGCTGAGGTCGACTCTGCGTCGAGCTGAAGTCGACTATGACTAGCCTATGTGACCTTTATAGCAACAAGGAGGTCACAACACAAAATCCCTATAGAAGTATAGTCATCCTGGTCCAAATAGTAATAGGGTGTTCCAACAATCTCCCCCTATTTGGATTAGGATTACTATTTACATGAATTTAGGGATTCAAAGAAAGATAAAGCAGATACAATACAAAACAATACAACCAGACATGAGGAAAAAAAACAGCATATATAACATTATATAGTAGCGCAAATGTTCAAATGTCCTGAGTCCAGCATATAGAAAGAATTAAAGCATCTTACTTTACTTTCCCTTTGGGGCTTTGTCTTGATCACTCTTCCTGAAGATGATTTCTCTGTTTGGATTTGAAGCTTCCTTTTTAGATCTGTAATCATCAGCTGCACCTAAAGACTTTTGATCTCTTGCACTGGGTGGTACAGCTGCAGGATGGAGTTGCATATATCTGTCTGAATCAAAGAATTTCTTAGAATTATATTTCTCCAATTCCTCTTTTCTTTGGTCTGACATTGTACTGATATGAGAGGTGTCCAGACCCTTTTCTCTAGCTTTATTAATCTCATTTAAAGCAGCCATTTCTGCCATTCTAGCTTTCTAGTAGGCAGGAGTTTTGGTAGGATCTTCAAAAGGTACTGCTGGTTCAAATCTGTTAGAGGAGAGTTCTTGAGAGGTAGTTGGGGTGAGGTCAGCTCTAGGTCTATAAGGATAGGGACCAGAGGTTGGATCAATGGCTCTTCCCCTTTGATAAGGTTGAGAACCTGATCTTCCTCTGGACTGCCTGCCTTTATAGTTTCCTCTTTGCTGACCTCCCCTTTGCTGACTGTCTCCTTGATATCTTCTTGCTTGATATGTCTTTCCATGTAGAGCTGAAGGGGCTGGATTGGAAGATAGACTAGCACCTGCACCTGCATCTGGAGGAGGTGGAGGTGGAGGCTGATGGACAGGTTTGGTTGGTCCTTCATTGAATTTTCTCTTCTGTTTCATTGCTTTTCTCTGATTTTGGGAGTACTGCATCCATGGCTCTGTGATTTCACAATTGTATTTGATATAGTAGGGAATGTCATGGTCTGTAGCTCTAGCAATTGGTACTCTTTTCATGGCTTTTGATCTTGCTTTCCTCTTCCTTGCAATGGTTGCAGAGGAGTCATCAGAATCTGTAGCAAACTCATCTTCTGAACTTTGAGATTCTTCATATGGATCTATGTACTTCCTTTTAGAGATAGGAAAACTGATGGAGTCTGGAGCAGCTGAGGAGGAAACTGAAGGAAGATCTGCTGTCAGTGGGGAGGAGGAGTCTACCACTGCAAGAGAGGGCACAGCCTCAGGAGCCATAGAGACTAAAGAGGCTGGTTCCTGAAGGGCTTGGGATACATGGGTCTCAACTGCATCAGGTGTCTCAATCGCTTCACCTGAAGTTTCAACAGCTGCTAACATTTCAACTTCATCACTAGCAGGAGCCACTGCTACCACTGCTACATCAGGAATCATGGTCTTCTGAAAAGGGATAATAGCCCTAGACAGATCTTCTTGAAGCAGTTCTGAATTAGGAGGAGGAGCCTCAGGTACTATCTGAACTTCTGCAACTGATACTGTCTCTGAACATGTCTGAACAAACTGAACTGTAGAAGGAGGCAGCTCTTCTTCTGCAGACATCTCCCCCTGCCTAGAATCAGTGGCAGCTGACTCTAGGCCCCCAGAAGAAGGGCATGCCAGATGAGAGGAGAGGGAGGAGACAGAGTCAGAGAGAGTTCTTAGGGAAAGAATGAGAGGAGCCAGCTTGGCATCCAAGAGGGAGGAGAGCCTAGGGGACAGAAGATCAAAAATCTGATTGGCCAAAGGCAGGAGAGCTACTTGCTCAAGGGGAACTTGAGTAGAGGTAGATGGAGTAGCAGAAAATGTAAATGGGGAAGATGTTGATGGTGGTGCAGACAATGGAGTAACTGGCTCATGGATGGAGGAAAAGAGTAGTTCTGAAAAAGTTGATGAATGGGGGAATTCATGAGGAGAGGAGGTAGAGGCATCCATGAAGGAGTCTTCATGCATGTCAAAAGAAAAGAGATCCTCATGAGGGGTGGAATCCAAGCGTATGGGAAGGAAAGTAGTGTGAGGTGGAAGGGAGGAGGCAATGGTAGAGATGGAGGAAGGTAGAGGTTGAGTGGATGGAATGACTGTGGTTGAGGGGATGAAAGTGGATGGGAGGGAGATGGAGGGAGATGGCAAAGTCCCTGCTTCTGGACCAGTGGACTGAGGGAGAGTGACCTCAACAGTCCTAGTGTCTGCAGAAGTCTTCATTGCTGCTGCTGCTGCTGCCCTGGGATTCACAATTCTTCTGTCCCACTTGCCAATTAGGGCACATGTGAGCCTCTTGGAAGCATTGATGTGCTTCTTGGAGGACACAAGCAGTTGGGGGCAGCAATGGTTGAGAATCAACCCAAGAACTCTTCCAAAGTGGACAGAGTTTTTATCCAATCTTTTCTTAATCATTTCAAACACAATCAATCCCCAGTTGGGATGTTTCTTATCCATAAGTGCAGCCATAAGGCAAAACTGATGCCTAGTAATTGCATCATGTGCAGTCCTCTTTGCACAGATCACTTTGCCTGTAATGTCTGCTAATAACCTATATTCAATAGCTAGGTTAACTTTGAGGAGTTTAGAGGGGTTACCAGCAGCATGCCCCATCCTGTCCAGCATCAAGGCATACTCTTCCACAGATAGTTCTATGCCATCATCTCCAGCAGCAAAGTTGAAAACTTCTGAAATGATTTGAGGTGAGATGGCTACCTCATTTCCTGAAACTTTCCCAGTCAATGTATTGTTATCTGAGATAACTGCTGTAAGACTCCACTCTTTGATTTCTGACTCTGGGAGAGGGATCCTGGTTGACATAAAGTTAGCCAGTTGCTGCTCCTTGAAGAGGTCCAGAATATCCAGAAAGTATTGTGGAGATCCATCAAAAGAGTCGAAGTCGATATCGAATCCAGAATCGAACTTCATGGCCGCCAGAGCTCCTGCTGTGATTGCCATTTTCCTGCAAAAAGAATACCTTCCAAGATCAAGAGTAAAGTATTTGGAGGGAGAAAGCTTGAGCAGAAAGATATGAAAGCGCAACTGCGAACGACGATGAAAAAATGATTTTATACTTAGGGTTCGACGCAGAAAAGGAAAGAACGTCGAGCTCAGTTCGACGCTCTAAGGCTCTAGGAGAACTGAAACGACTCAACAGCGTCCAGCTTAGGTCGACATTCGACGCTTTGACTGAAGCTATACGTCGAGCTTAGGTCGACGTTTAACGAAGACGTCGACCGGGGAGAGAGAAACTCAAGAAGCCAGGGAGCTGTGAACTTAGTTCGACGCTAGAGGCTGAGTTCGACGTTCGACGCTTTTGAGGGCGACGGACTGTCGATCTCCGTTCGACGCAGCGTCGAGCTTAGTTCAGAGCTCAGAACAACCACTCAGACAGGAAATTTTAAAATGAAAATTTTCCTATTCCTGTTAATTATGGGTTTCAAAATCTTGGAGTTTTATTTTATGCTGTCTCCATCTAGCATTCCCAACTGATTGAGGAAAAAGAAGTGCTTCTTTTCATCCAAGGGCTTGGTGAAAATATCTCCTCTCTGTAGTTCAGTGGAAATGTATTCTAGTGCAATTTTCTTCTTTTCTACATTATCCCTTAAGAAGTGATGTCTGATCTCTATGTGCTTAGTCCTACTATGGAGAACTGGATTTTGAGCAATAGATATTGCACTGGTATTATCACAAAAGATTTTAGACATCTCTAAGTTGTAGCCATAGTCTAGGAGCTGGTTTTGAATCCACAAAATCTGTGAGCAACAACTGCCTGCAGCCATGTATTCAGCTTCAGCAGTTGATGTGGACACAGAAGTTTGTTTCTTACAGAACCAGGAGACAAGTCTATCACCAAGGAATTGACAAGTTCCACTGGTGCTTTTCCTGTCTACTCTACATCCAGCATAATCAGAATCTGAAAATCCAGTTAGATCAAATCCTGAGTCATGTGGATACCAGAGACCTAGATTAGGACAACTTTTTACATACCTAAGAATCCTCTTAACTAATGTGAGGTGGGACTCTCTAGGGCTTACTTGGAATCTAGCACAAATGCATGTGGCAAACATTATATCTGGTCTGGTAGCTGTTAGATAAAGTAATGAGCCAATGATTGCTCTATAGCTTGTCTGATCAACTGGTTTTCCAGATTCATCAGCATCTAAAACAGCATTTGTAGGCATAGGTGTTTTCATAGGGGATGCTTCAGACATTCCAAATTTCTTAACCAGTTCCCTTGCATACTTGGTTTGAGAAATGAAAATGCCATCCACATGTTGTTTAACTTGCAATCCTAGAAAGAAAGCAAGCTCACCCATGCTACTCATTTCAAACTTTGAGTGCATAAGTTGTGAGAACTTTTTGCATAAGTTTGAATCAGTAGACCCAAATATGATGTCGTCTACATAAACTTGTACTAGTAGGGTATGGGACCTATGGGTTCTAACAAAGAGAGTTTGGTCTACTCTACCCCTTTTAAAATCATTTTCCAACAAAAAACAAGCTAAGGTCTCATACCAAGCTCTAGGGGCTTGCTTGAGACCATATAAGGCTTTATGCAGTTTAAAAACATAATCAGGAAAGGTTGGAGAGATAAAACCTGGAGGTTGCTTTACATAAACTTCTTCCTTGATGTCTCCATTGAGAAATGCACTCTTGACATCCATCTGATATACCTTGAATCTCTTGTGAGCTGCATATGCAAGGAAGATTCTTATGGCCTCCAACCTTGCAACTGGTGCAAAGGTTTGGTCATAATCAATTCCTTCTTCTTGGCAATATCCTTGTGCTACAAGTCTTGCCTTGTTTCTCACAATTATTCCTTGATCATCCAACTTGTTCCTGAATACCCATTTGGTTCCAACAATTTGCTGGTTCCTTGGTCTTGGTACTAATTCCCAAACTTTATTCCTTTCAAATTGATTCAACTCTTCTTGCATTGCAATGATCCAGTTTGGATCTTGCTCTGCATCTAGTATGGTTTGAGGCTCAATTTGAGAAAGAAAGCAAGTGTGCATATTATTTTGATTAACTTGATTCCTTGTTTGCACACCTACTGAGATATCTCCAATTACTTGTGAAATTGGGTGATCTCTTGCTGTTGCAAAGTCAACAAGGGGTGTTGATGATGCATCAACCTGTGTTGTTATTTCCTCTTGTGGAACAACAACTGGTTCTTCAATTTGTTGACCATTTGAGCTTTCCAAACCCTGAGATTCCTCTTCATTGTCACTAAGTTCAGTGTCTTGCTGAGTTGTTGAAGGTAATGACCCTTTGTCTGTGATGGTAAGCTGCTTCAGATTTTCTTAAATTGAATGTTCCTGCAAATTGCTTATGGTAGAAGTCTCCTTCTCCTTATAAGACATGTTAGTTTCATCAAATGTAACATGCATGGATTCTTCAATTTTATTTGAGCACTTGTTAAAGACCCTATAAGCCTTGCTAGTCATGGAGTATCCCAGAAACACTCCTTCATCAGCTTTGGCTTCAAATTTAGCTAGGTATTTCTTGTCATTATTGTGAATGAAACAAATGCAACCAAAAATCTTGAAATAATTTACTTTAGGTTTCTTCCCTTTGAGTAACTCATAGGGAGTCTTACCCTTTAGTTTGTGTATCAGGCTTCTATTCAAAACATAGTTGGAGGTGTTCACAGCCACTGCCCAAAAGGTTAGAGGGAGGTGAGCATCTGTCAACAATGTTGTGGCAGATTCAATAAGGGTTCTGTTTTTCCTTTCAACTACCCCATTTTGTTGAGGAGTTCTTGGAGATGAGAAGGTGTGCCTGATACCTTCCTTCTGGCAGAACTCTAGCATAAGAAGAGAATCAAACTCTGTCCCATGATCACTTCTGATCAGGGCAATGTGAGTATTGAACTCAATCTGTATGCCTTTGAGAAAATCTGTCAAAATCTTGAAGTTATCAGACTTCTTTCTCAGAAAGAACACCCAAGTGAATCTTGAGAAGTCATCTACAACTACTAAAGCATAAGATTTCCCTCCTAGGCTTTGTACATTAATTGGTCCAAAAAGGTCCATGTGCAATAAGTACAAAATTCTAGGTGAGTCACTCTTATTAAGTGACTTGAAACTGTTTTTAGTTTGCTTGCCTAACTGACAGGCCTTGCAAAGTCCTTCCTTCTTGTAGGGACCAGAAGGTAGTCCTCTAACAAGGTCGTCTTTGGATAACTTAGCAATGGTTCTAAGGTTCACATGTCCTAATCTTTTATGCCAAAGTTCATTAGGTTTGCTAAGGGAGTTAAATAAACAAATATCTACTTTAGATGAATTGAAATCAACTAGATATATGTTATCTTGTCTATTACCAATTAAAACAATGTTGTTATTTAATGCAATATTACATGCTGAGTTGGTAAACCAAACCTGATAACCAGCATCACATAGCTGGCTGATGCTGATTAAGTTGTGCTTTAGTCCTTCCACATAGGCCACTTTCTTGAATGTAATTGACCCTATTTTGACTTGGCCATAGCCTTTTGTTTGTCCAAAATTTGAATCTCCAAAGATTACTTTGGGTCCATGTTTGGCTTTGAAGGACACAAGGTTCTCCTTGTTGCCAGTCATGTGCTTTGAGCACCCACTATCCAAGTACCACTGCTGGTTCTCAATTGGATAGGTCTTTATCTGCACATACAATAAATCAATTGTTTTTGACCCAGTTTACCTTGGGCCTTTCTTGATATCCTTTAAATTCTGAAATAAAAGACATCTCAGGTTGACTCTTATAGCCTACAGGATGATATCTCCTAGGAGGTATTATCCATTCAGCATAAGGGTTAAAGTGATGAGATGTGGAGCTGGAATCAAATTTTGAATTAACCCCTGAGAACTGACTTTTGCTCTGAGCTTGGCTCGACGCACGTCGAGCTTCGGTCGACGGACTCTGGTGAGTGCGTCGAGCTCCATTCGACGCTGAAGGCTTGCTTTGTTCAGAAGGTAGAGGGCGTCGACCTGAGTTCGACGTTCTCTTGCGATTACGTCGAGCTCTGGTCGACGTCCGTCGAGCTTCGTTCGACGCTTATTGTCCAGTTTCCTGGGTTAAGTCAGCATTCTTCCTAGCCACTATCAAGACTCCTTTACCTTTCTCACTGGTAAATTTGATTGGAGTTGTCAGCACTATGGGTTGGCTGGATGAAGCACCCAAGCCCAGTGAACCATTCAATCTTGAGTTCACTGTACTTGTGATGTCCATCAATTTGATACTTCTCCCATTAAGGGTTTCTTCAAATTGTTTGGCCTTAGATAGCTCACCTTTCAGTGAAGCTATCTCCTCCCCACACTGCTTCAACTCTTCTAAGAGTCTAAGATTATCTGAGTTAATGGATTTGCATTCAATTAATTGTTCTCTTAGAGTTTTAATCAACTTTTGAGACTCAATCAAGTCAATGCACATAGATTTAAACTCAGATTTAAAATCATCAGAAGTAAAGTCAAATGAATCTATTACCTGATCCTCAGTGAGTTCCTAATCAGATAGGTAGTCAGCATCAGGCTCTGAATCAGTGTTCTTTTGAGATGCACTGATGGCCATCATGCAGAATCCTTTTTCTTCTGCATCATCCTCATCATCACTAGAGCTGGATGATGAATCAGACTCATCAGAGTCACTCCAGGATTCAGCCACAAATCCTTTTCTGGTGTGCTTGCTGTTGCTGGAGGAAGGCTTGTCATGGTATTTCCTTGACTCCTTATCCTTCCTTTTATCTTTTCTTTCCTTCTTATCCCTTCTGTCTTTATCTTGATTTTCTGGACAGTTGGGGAAAATTTGTCCTGGTTTCCTGCAGCCAAAGCAGATGATATCTTTATTAGTAGATCTGTCATACCTTGGCTTGTCTTTGTCTTTGGATGACCATCTTCTGAAGTTCCTTTTATTCAGCTTATTGAACCTTTTGACCAGTAGGCTCATAAGCTCTTCATTTTCCAACACCTTTTCTTTAGGTTCTTCTTCCTGTGCTTTGAAGGCAATAGTTTTCTCAGCCTTCTCTGTTGGTGTGGATGTCTTCTGCTCTTCTTCTCTCTTCTTAATAAATTGCTCATAGCTCTTGAGCTTTCCTAGAAGAGCTTCTGTGGATAACTCACAGACATTTCTTCCATCTTTAATTGACCATATTCTTGAGTCCCAAGAGCTAGGGAAACAAGTCAGTATCTTGTCATTTATCTCAGTGAGAGATATGTCCTTCTCTAGTGATCTAAGCTCACTTATGATCAGACTCAGTCTGTTGTACATGTCAGCAACTGACTCAGACTCTGCCTTTTTGAAGTTCTCATACTGGGTGATGAGGTAGGATCTCCTATCCTTTCTTTCATCTGCAGAACCTGATACAATTTCTGAAAGTTTTTCCCAGATCTCTTTAGCAGTATTGCAATCAGCTACTTTCTGGAAAATGTCATCTGACATGGTTTGAGCCAAGATGTTCATGGCTTTAGCATCTGCTACCTTCCACTTCTTTATGTCAGCATCAGTTCCTGAAGGGGGAGGAACAGCTGATGTACTTGTTCCTGTGGGAGGTCTTGGACAGTCTGTCAACACAGAATTAAAAATGTCTTCATCAAAAGAGTTCATGTAAAGTCTAATCCTTGCCTTCCATAGTGCAAACTTAGAGAGATTGCACATAGGAGGTCTGGTGCTAGCAAAGTCCTTGTTTTGTGCCATGAGTTTTAAAGATAAGTAAAACTAAGGAAAATAACCCTTTGAGAGAAATGATCTTATCAGGGATCTTTTGATCCAGGTGTTAGCCTGTATGAATGATCAACCTGCCTCTGATACCAATTGAAAGTGCAGGATAAGATCAATCCTAACTCTAGAGGGGGGTGAATAGAGTTATTTAAAATAATTTTGCAAATAAAACTTGTGTGCAGAGAAAGTTTGACTTTACTTAGTGTAAGGTGCTATAGCAAATAATCAGAGTAAAAAGAAATTCACAGCACAAAGCAAAACACAAAGAAACAAGCAATCCAGACGACACAAGGAGCTATAGTGGTTCCCCAAATCTGGGTACATCCACTCTTCTATCACCCTTGATAGGAATCCACTTCAAGATGAGTTGATCAGGTGTCTTGATCACCAGAGAGTTTTTGATCAGGTTCTCACAAACCAAAGGAGCTGATTTTGACCAGGTTTCAGCAAAACCAAAAGTAACTTTTGAAGGGAGTTAAAACCCTGTACAGAAAGAAAAAGAAAAAGAATGTTGTTGTCTTCTCTATCAACAAGCAGAGAGAAGCAAAAGTGGATCTGTAGTTGTTGTCAAAGCTCCCCCTGAGATCAAAAAGAGGTTCAGGAAGGAGAGCTCTGCACAAGGGTGACAGGTCTTCAAAGATCTGATTTGCTCCAGCAAGAGATGATCCAAGAAGGTTGGATGGTTGTGTCTGAAGCAATCAGAATTCCTGTGAGTGAGCTTTCAAAACAATATCACAGAGAGAGCAGCTGAAGTCCTGTATTGTTATTCTCTGTATTCTGTATATTCTCTGTATTCTGAAAAAAAAATGAATAATATAACTGAGTCTTCTTCTTCCTTTTCTTTGATAGCCGTTGGAAGTCAGCATTAATTGCTTTCCTTAAATGTCCATGCCTCAAAGGAAATGACAGGCAGACATTCCTTAGAAAATTCCTTGAGCCATGCACCAGATATGCTGTAACGGCCAATAAATCTTCAGCATTAATTGTCTAACAGAAGGAATTTGAATTCCTATTCAAAACTGACGGGAGTCTGGAAAGCGTCGAGCTCACAATAAAACGTCGATCTGAGTACGACACACGTTGGCCAGAGAGTGTTTTCTGTAAGCAGAACTGGGATCGACGGAACGTCGAGCTGAGGTCGACTCTGCGTCGAGCTGAGGTCGACTTAGCGTCGAGCTGAGGTCGACTCAGCGTCGAGCTGAGGTCGACTCAGCGTCGAGCTGAGGTCGACTCTGCGTCGAGCTGAAGTCGACTATGACTAGCCTATGTGACCTTTATAGCAACAAGGAGGTCACAACAAAAAATCCCTATAGAAGTATAGTCATCCTGGTCCAAATAGTAATAGGGTGTTCCAACAGGCCGGGAGGAGATGTGTTTGTTACACAGTAGAGGTCAGCCTTTGCTAACCCACGTTACTTCAAATCCTTACAGGGCAAGGATCGCATGCAGGAGCTAGCGCACCAGGAGAAAAGCCCTAAGCCTCATGAAGTGTTGCTGTGCTTGGTTTCTCTTTGTGTGTTTGCTACTTTTGTTATGTTTTTGTCCGGCTTGCATGCTGAGGTAGCCTAGGAGTGCTTGGCACATTTATATTTTGTTTGGACTATTATTGTGTAAGGCCTTAAGGCCATTTGATACTCTATCGTTAGTGGATAACTTCTGTCGGTTTATTCTGTTTCCGCTGTGTATGTCTGGAGTTTTGAGTTTGGGTAGTTTCATATCATCTTTTAATACTAAAGCTGTGGTGTCCGTATGTTGTGGGGCTCCGGCCGGACCCATATTATATGGTCTTTACAGGGGAGGTGTTACAATTTGGTATCAGAGGGAGGTTCACGTTCCAATTAGAAGTTTTGCGGTCGAAAGTATAAGTCGAGTCGCGTATAAGGAGTTATCCACATAGGAGTATCGCGGGACCATGAGTGTCCTTGTATTCGAGTCTTGCAATTAGTGACTGATTTGCGTTTTCTTGCTTGTGTTTAGAGTGCAAGCAACGAGGCTGGGACCTCGAGGCCAAGAGAAGAGCTCTCGGCAAGTAGTGCGACTGCGCAAGGTCTGCTAGGGATGGGGGTCACACCGGCCGACTTCTGCCGCATGCTTGCAGAAGCGATGGTGGCGGCCCAAGCTGCAGTGACAGCACAGGTAGCAGCTCCCGTTGCTCAGGTAGCAACTCCTGCTACCCCGGTCACGGTTGTGACCGTGCAGGTTGAGGAGGCCAGGCGGGCGGAGCCGCAGGCCGAGAGAGTGGTTGTCGGGTATGGGGACCGGCAAATGAAGTACTTTCTGAGTTTCCACCCTCCAACCTTCAAGGGAATCGGCATGCCCACAGATGTAGAGGATTGGTGGGCTAGGATTCAGGAGCTTCTCAGGGCGGCAGAGGCGCCAAATGAGAAAAAGGCAGAGTTCGCAGCCTTTATGTTGGAGGGAGATGCCAAGTTATGGTGGGTGAGCCATAGTGGTCGGCAGTTTCCAGGACGCACACCGTCCATCGAGGAGTTTGGGAATGCCTTCCTGAAGAAGTACATTCCCGCCTCAACAAGGTTGGCCCTCCAGAGGCAGTTTCTACATCTGGTGCAGCGAGACAAGTCAGTGGATGAGTATGTTCAGGAATTTACTCGCTTGGGTCGTTATGCAGGGATGACCATGGCAGACGATGAAGAGAGGGACAATCTCTTCTATCATGGACTGAGGGAGAATCTAAGACAACCCCTCATATCGATGAAACGTGCGGGTTTCAACGAACTGGTGGAGGCGGCCTGAATTTTGGAGAGTGACATGGAGCGATCCCAGCGTCGCAAGGTCTTCACACCCAAGAAGGGGGAGGAGAAGAAGCCTGCTCAGTCCCATGGAAAGGCGGAAGGGAGCCGATGGAAGAAGAAGCCTTCCACATATAATTCGGGCGAGAAAAGCAATTGGACGTCTGGAGGGTCACGTTCTAAGGGCCCTCAGACGTGCTATAGTAGTGGCAAGCCAGGCCACATAGCAAGATTTTGTACCCAAGGGGGCACTGAGCAAGAGCCAAGGCAGGAGCAAACTGTGCGCTCCGGCCCCAGTGCCGCGGAGAAAGGGAAGATGGCGGAGTCGAGTGCTTCTCGGTTTCAACCAGTGCAGCCAAGGGCCTACAACCTTGGGCAACAAGAAGCAATCCGTCAACCCGATGTGGTGACAGGTACGAGAGTTCAACCTGTACCTTAGATTCCTGTCTTTCAAGCCTCTATGTTTGTTTCATGTGTGTAGGCTTTGAAATGGTATCTGGGTACCCCACTAGGGTACTCTTTGATACGGGAGCGTCGCACTCCTTCCTTGCGGAAGGCTTTATCCGGAGGATCGGAGTGGAGTCTTTCTCGACGGACTCCGAGTTGAAAGTGCGCATGCCCAATGGGTCATCTATGACCACCAGGGCTAGAGGCCGGATTTGTTAGAGGCTTGAGGGAGTCGACTTCATATTGGTAGCGGTGATCTTGCCATTGTCCGAGTTCGACGTGATTTTGGGGATGGATTGGCTAGCGGAGCAGCGTGCCAGTATCGATTGTTTGTCCAAGGTGGTAACCCTGAGGGGCATGGGGCAAGTGGAAGTCAAGTTTGAAGGCCTGCATGGAGTGGCCTGTTCCCTAGTTTCGGCACTTCAGTTAGTGCGAGCTGTTAGCCAGGGAGGTGTAGCTCTAGTAGCGTTGTTGGAGGTTAGCCTTTCCAGGCTGTCTCTTGAAGAAGTGCCCGTGGTGGCGGAGTTCGGAGATGTATTTCCTGAGGAGCTACCGGGAGCACCTCCTCGGCGGGAGATTGATTTCTCCATCGAGTTGGTGCCCGAGGCTAGACCGGTGTCGTGTCCACCCTTCAGGATGGCACCAAAGGAGTTGGCCGAGCTCAAGGTTCAGTTGCAGGAGCTTTTGGAGCAAGGGTATATCAGGCCCAGCTCTTCACCGTGGAGTGCGCCGGTGTTATTTGTAAAGAAGAAGGACGGTAGCATGCGTCTGTGCATAGACTACCGAGAGTTGAACAAATTGACGGTTAAGAACAAGTATCCGATTCCTCGGATAGACGACCTTTTTGACCAGTTGGTGGGGTCGGTGGTGTACTCCAAGTTGGACCTGAAGTCCGGATATTATCAGTTGCGAATTCGTGACGAAGACATACCCAAGACCGCGTTTGGTACGAGGTATGGTCATTTTGAGTTCTCGGTGATGCCATTCGGGCTGACGAACGCGCCGTCCGTGTTTATGGACTTGATGAACCGAGTGTTTCGCGAATATTTGGACTGGTTCATAGTCGTCTTTATCGATGACATATTGGTGTATTCCAAGTCGGAAGCGGAGCACGAGTCGCACTTGCGGACAGTGTTGCAAGTATTGAGAGAGAACCAGCTTTATGCGAAGTTCTCCAAGTGCGAGTTCTGGTTGGAGGAAGTGGCATTTCTAGGCCATGTGATTAGTGGGGACGGGGTGGCAGTGGATCCAACGAAAGTAGAAGCCATCAGAGAGTGGCCAGTTTTGAGGATCGTGGTGGAAGTTCGAAGTTTTCTTGGACTAGCCGGGTACTACCGAAGGTTTGTGGAAAACTTTTCGCGGATAGCTCTACCCCCCAGTTCACTAACTCGCAAAGATCAGAAGTTTGTATGGACTCAAGAGTGCAGTCAGGCATTTGAAACCTTGAAGGAGAGGCTAATGACGGCGCCGATCCTAAGTCTACCAAAGGGGACCGAAGGATTCCAGATTTTCAGCGACGCATCCGGATGCGGTTTAGGGTGCGTGTTGGTGTAGCATGGTAGTGTGATAGCTTTTGGGTCGAGGCAGTTGAAGCCTCATGAGAGAAATTACCCCGTCCATGATTTGGAGTTGGCGGTGGTAATTTTTGCTTTGAAGTTGCGGAGGCACTACGTTTATGGTGCAAAGGTGGAGATCTTCACGGACCACAAGAGTCTGAAGTATCTCCTAGATCAGAAGGACCTAAATATGCGGCAGCACAGGTGGGTCGAGTTCCTTGGGGACTACGAGGTGGCGATTCAGTACACGCCAGGGAAAGCCAATGTGGGGGCAGATGCTTTGAGTAGGAAGTACTCGGGGCAAGGAAATTGGATTGAAGCTCACGATGAGCGGTTAAGGCGGGACTGGGAGTCCCTTGGTTTGGAATGTGTGGCAAGAGGCGAGTCTAGTGTGGCTCGACTAAATTGGATTGAGATGCAGAGTGACTTATGCGATCATATTCGGGAAGCGACCCGTGTAGATGCGGAGTTCCAACCTTTCGTGGAGGAAGCTCTAAAGGGCGAGGGTAGCGCCTGGGAGATGGTTGATGGGATTCTGAGGAAGGGCGGAAGGATTTGTGTACCGCAGTTCGGCAAGCTCCGCGAGGAGTTGATGTTTGAGGCCCACTTCACTAAGTACTCCATTCACCCGGGCAGTACAAAGATGTACTTGGACTTGAAGAAGTCCTATTGGTGGCCTGGGATGAAGCGGGACGTAGCTTTGTGTGTGAGTCGGTGCCAAACTTGTGCCTTGGTGAAGGCCGAGTGTTAGAAGCCGGGCGGGTTCTTGAAGCCTCTTCCAATCCACGAATGGAAATTTGATGACATCTCCATGGATTTTGTGCATGGGTTGCCTAGATCGCAGCAGGGTAATGATGCCATTTGGGTGATTGTGGACCGCTTGACCAAAGTGGCACATTTCATCCTAAACCGGAAGGAGGACGGTGTGGAAAAGTTGGTGGAGTTGTATATCCGTAATATTGTACGACTTCATGGGATTCCGAAGAGTATAGTCAGCGACCGGGATGGACGTTTCATGTCTAAGGATTGGCGGTTGGTGCAGAAGAGCTTGGGCACAAAACTCAAGTTCAGTACGACTTTTCATCCTCAAATCGATGGGCAAACTGAGAGAACGAACCGTACTTTGGAAGATATGCTAAGGATGTGTACTCTCGACTTCGGCAAGAAGTGGGAGGATCACCTCTTCATGGTGGAGTTTGCGTATAACAATAGCTACCAAGCTAGTATCAAGATGGCGCCATATGAAGCTCTTTATGGGAGGCGGTGTCGAACACCGATGTCTTGGACAGAGGCGGGAGCCACAAAGCTTTTGGGGAAAGAAGTGGTAGCCGATGCTAGTGAGCTAGTGCGGACCATCCAAGAGCGCATGAAGGTAGCTCAAGATCGGCAGTCGAAGTATTTCAATGCTCGCCACGGACATGTGGAATTCGCGGTGGGCGACTGGGTGTATCTTAAGATCAAGCTGTTCAAAGGCGTTTCACGAATTCGCCGACTCAAGAAGCTGAGTCCGAGATTTTTGGGACCATTCAAGGTCATCGAGCGAGTGGGAGAGGCAGCGTACCGGTTGGCGTTGTCCACAGAGCTAAGTGGATTGCATGACGTTTTTCACGTCTCCGTCCTGAGGAAAGCATTATTAGAAGCCAACGTGGTGATCGAGCCGACGGCGGTGCCGGTAGAGGAAGACTTGAGGACGCGAGTTCGTCCAATCGGGATAGAAGATTCAGAGGTTCGGCAATTGCGGAACAAGGAGGTCAGACTCGTGAAGGACCATTGGGACAACTGTGGTTGCGAGGAGCTCTCTTGGGAGCGAGAGCAGGCCATGCTGGAGGAGTACCCCGAGCTTTTCTCCTCAGGTACTGTTTAGTTTTGGTTTACCTTCCATGTTTTAAATTTCGGGACGAAATTCTTTGAAGGGGGGAGATTTGTAACACCCCAAAACTTGGAAGGGGAAACGACGACATCGTTTCAGTCAAATTTGGGTTTTGGGGGTAGGCACACGGCCTGTGACACGGCCGTGTCACAAGCCGTGTAGCGCCTTGGTTGTCGAACCGTGTTGATCGACAACCGTGTAGCACCTTGGTAGGCATACGGCCTTGGACACGGGCGTGTCCCTGGCCGTGTCCTTCTCGGGCTGTTAGCGGGATTTATTCTGCTAGGCATGACACGGGTCACGACACAGCCGTGTCGGGGATGACACGGGCGTGTCGAAGGCCGTGTCCATGGCCGTATTTTTGGCCG
Organism: Platanthera zijinensis; assembly: GCA_039513925.1. Classification (NCBI taxonomy): domain Eukaryota; kingdom Viridiplantae; phylum Streptophyta; class Magnoliopsida; order Asparagales; family Orchidaceae; genus Platanthera; species Platanthera zijinensis. The sequence continues at coordinate 780,417 of CM077097.1, forward strand.
TGTCTTTCTTTGACTGGGAAAATTGGTCGGTAGGGGGCGTGACACGGGTCTCGACACGGGCGTGTCAATGGCGACACGGCCGTGTCGGAGGCCGTGTCAAAGGCCGTGTCAAAGGCCGTGTGCTGGTTTTCGAATCGGTCGAGACGGCGAATGGCTAACACGGCCATGCACACGGCCGTGTTTCAACCCGTGTTTGGCCCAGATTTTCTAATTTGGGTTCCGATCGTGGCTGTTCGTTCTTTTCCTTGGAAGATCCAACGGTGGGGGGGCCTCCCTGGGCGGTTTAAGGCCGGGAATAGGGTTCCAAACCCTCATTCCCCACTTTCTTTTATCTCTCTAAGTTTTAGAGAGAAGGGAGAGCAAGGAGGCCAAGTTCCGGCCGCCGGCGAAGCTTCAGAGGTCCGTTTCGCGGGCGGAGTTCAGATCCGCGAAGGTGGGAGCGTTGCGGTGGTGTTCAACCGAGCAAATCTTCTCCATGGCTAGGAAGAGGGGACGAAAGGTAACGACACTTCTCCTCTCAGTTTTTAGGATTTAAGATGCATGAATAGCATCCCCTTCCTTTCATATTTTGAGCACCGAATCTCTCAAATGAGAGGGATTCGTGTAGCCTAGGTTCAAGAGGAACCTCCGGGTGGAGTATGTTCATCCCGGCATGCTTTGCATTAGAGATCCGCTCCGTTAGCGTGAAAGAGAAGGGATAGATACTACTCTAGAGGGGGGGGGGGGGGGGTGAATAGAGTAATCAAAAATTGCACTAGCAAAGTTGACTTTCTACTCAACTCCCTTGGAGTTAAATGCGGAATGAAAGTTATAGATATTTAAGATTAAACCTTAGAGCCTAACACAAGTGTTGTGCACAAACTAAGGCTAACTGTAATTACAGTTTAGCTTTGGATCCTATCCAGCAACTAGCAAACCTAGTTAAGATCTAATCACAGCCACAGTGCAAGTAATTAAACAAGGCAATCCAGACGACACAAGGAATTTATAGTGGTTCCCCAAACAACTTGGGTACGTCCACTCTTCTACCAACAAGGTAGGAATCCACTCAGGTTTTTGATTAGGTGCCCTGCCACCAACAAGATCTGCTTCAGGTAGATCAAGAAACCCTTTAGACTTTTGATCAGGTGTCTAAAAACCAAACACAGGTTTTTGATCAGGTGCCCTGTCACCAAGGGATAATTTTGAAGGGAGTAATAACCCTGTACAGGAGGGGGAAAGGAGGTTAAGGTGTCTTCTCTATTTTACAATAGATTAGAGAAGCACAATAACTTGCACTGAGCTAGACAGCTTTAAAAGAATCAAGGCTCCCCCTGGCTCAAAGAACGTCCAGGTGAAGTCTTGCTTCAGTGCAGAAACACTTCAGTAAATACTGAAGGAAGAACTACAAGAAGATATAAAATAAGAAATTAAAATCTTCTAGCAGCTATCTTCTTCTTCTTCTTCAAAAGATCTCTGAGTCAGAACTTCCTGGAACAGGAGAACTCAGGTTGAAGAAGAGCAGAAGAGCTAAACACTTCTCAGTTAAGTGAAGATTGCTGAGAGCAGTTAAACTTGTTCTTGCTGTAAGCTTGCTGAATGAATATTTTTCTCCGAGTACTAGTTGATTTCTTCTTCAAAGAAGTCTTTATATATCAGCAGCAGCAACGACTCTAATTGAGTTTGAATCTTGTCTTTTTCTGAACTCTGCAAGCTGGGCTGCAAAAAGCATAAAGCAAAACACAAATACTGCAGGCAGATATCCTATAAAAGGATAAAGCTTTCTAAGAAGCTGCAAATACTTCTGATGAAATAATATAAGAGAAAGTCACATCAAAAAGATCTCTTTACGGCCAGGAAGACTTTTTGAGTCTAACGACTATAAAGGACAGCCTGGCAGATATCATATCTCAGCTACAAGACAAACAACTTTGTCAGAAAAGATTAGCTCATGCATATAGAATAGAACTGATATTGCATGGAAATAATGTCACAAATTATTCAGATAATCTTTAATAAAATATGCCAAAATAAATATGAATTTAGTCACATCACAGAAGACGACAAAACTAAATAAGAGCATACAGCAAAACGTCGAACGACCTTCGGAGATCGTCGACCGGCGCACGGAGATCGTCGACCTATCGGGCAGATAGTCGAATGATCCAGATAGTCGAACTATCAAAGAAGATAGTCGAACTACCTCGGCAGATAGTCGACCTATCAGAACAGATAGTCGAGCTATCAGATAGTCGATCTATCCGGACAGATAGTCGAACTACCAAACAAAAACAGATAGTCGACCTATCAAGCAGATAGTCGACCTATCACAGAAGACAGATAGTCGACCTATCAACAGATAGTCGACCTATCAAGGCGGACAGATAGTCGACCTATCAACAGATAGTCGAGCTATCAGATAGTTGAACTATCAGGACAGATAGTCGAACTACCAAAGCAAGCAGATAGTCGACCTATCAACAGATAGTCGAGCTATCAGATAGTTGAACTATCAGGACAGATAGTCGAACTACCAAAGCAAGCAGATAGTCGACCTATCAACAGATAGTCGAACTATCAACGCAGACAGAACGTCGACCAACTGATAGACGATCGTCGATCAGCCGATAGACGATAGTCGAGCGACGTTCGACTATAATCGAACGAAAAACTACTTAACCAAATATTCATTTGGAAAAGCAATTCTACACAACTAGAGAATCTAACCTATCAACTAACCTTTGACCATAGATAAATCTGGGGTCAAGAGACAGAAAGAAAGGACTGAACTCAAATCAAAACCTAGGGTTCCAACAATCTCCCCCTATTTGAGTTAAGTCTCTCTAATAAATAAAACAAACAACACTAATTACAGACAGTAAATAAAATGCATAAAGGGAAATAACTAAGCAGATATCATCAATCAATCAGATAAAAATTAACTGACAATCAATGAACAATTAAGGTGCTTTAGAGTTAGATTCAGGATTAGAAGAACTAGAAACAAAAGTAATTTTCCTTATAGGATCTAGAGCTTCTTTCTTCGATAGCTTCAAATCTTGTTCTCCAATAATTTTTAATTCAGTTGTTCTTGGGACCACTACCTCCGGATGCTTTTCCATATATTTTGAAGGATCAAACATCTCAGGTCTGACCTGGAACTTTTCGAGCTCCTTCTTTCTAAATGTAGACATTGTGGTTAATCCGGCAATGTCCTTTCCTTCAGCTTTTGCTTTCCTTATCTGCGCAGCTCCAACCAGTTCAAGAAAACGAGCCATCCTAAAGTTAGGATCAAGCTCTGGGCTTTCATAAACATTCTCAGAAGTCGAATCAACTGGTTCTTTATCTTTATTAACTAAATAACAAGAGAGAGCAGACTTAGCAAAGTTCTTGCTAGAATTTTCAGATAAAATAAATTGCTTACCTTTTGGAACAACTTTCTCAGAATGCACTGGCTTTGGAGATGAAACTTTTTTCTTTGGAGAAGGAGGAGGGGAAAAGGTTGGTCTTTGATAAACTACCTCCTTGACTTGTTCTTTAACTGTATTAGTTCTTTGATAGCTAGATTGGCTTTTTCCTTGAAAACTTTGAGAACTTTTCCTTTGAGCAGGTTGAGATGGATTTGATCGTTCAGAATGAGAGGCAGACTTAGAAGATAGATTTCCTGAGGCTCCTGCACCGGGAGGTGGAGGAGGAGGACCTCTAAGATTCCATTTAGGAGCATGAGAGTCATACCTCTTAGCCTTTTTCTTTTGCTTTTGCTGATTTTTAGAAAACCACATCCAATGCTGGAATTCTTTCGACTTGGGATCAATCCCTTTCAGTATATAATATGGTGTATCATTGTCTGGATTTGCAGAAGGAGGAGCTACAACCTTTCTTTTCTTTTTAGCAATCCTTTTTCTCTTAGAATCAGCAGATTCATCAGAATCAATTTCTTCTTCAGAATTTGAGGAGATAGGCAAATCATATGGATCAATAGCCTCTTTCAAAGCTCTTTCTTTTTTCCTTTAAGGCAGCTTTTTCCATTTCTTCTTCTATGGCATCCTGTGCCAATAGAGTATCTAAGTCCAATCCTGGGGAATCATCCCATACCGTAGATTTTTCAATTTGACTTTCAGAATCCATTTCTTGAAGCTCAGGAACTGTCGTGGGGACCAGTTCAATTTGCACTACTTGCTCAGAAGCCTCAGAAGCTAGAACAGCTACTTCTGGTTCAGGTTGAACTTCAGAAGCAGGTTCACTTACTGGCTCTACAACCACTTGATCTTCAGGGGCAGACACAGGTTCAGGCTCTATAGCATCTAAAATCTCTAGAGCAGGTTCAGGTTCTAGTTCTGGTTCTGGCTCTTGGACAACAACTACTTCTTCCATTATATCTGTAGGATTAGGAATAAAATCTTGCTAAATGACATCTAGTCATCCCTTCCAGATATTCCCATACTAGCATATCAATTAAGTAATCTACAAATTGAGAAAGAGACATACCTTCAAGATATTCTTCAGGGTTTCCTAACTCCCATAAATCATCTAGAAAGGAGGTGATTATTCCTTCTAGGTACTGGGCAACCAAGGGAGTTGAGGATTCTTATAAGTAAACTTTTACTACAAACTCTGTCAACATGATTGCATCAGATATTTCCTTTTCAGATGGAGGAGGAGGAGGAGCTGAATCTTCTGCTACTTTCTCTGTTACTGCAAGAAGAACTGCTGGAGGGGAGGCCAAAGGCTGCTCTGAGATATCTTCATCAAGCATCTCCCCCTGCCTGATTTCAGTAGAGACTGAAACCAGGCCGCTAGCAGAAGAGGGCTCAGCAGACTTTGAAAGTGCCTGAACAACAGCAGTCAAAGAAGATATAGAAGAAGCAAGGGGAGCAATTGCCTCATCAATCATAGTTTTGATTGAGGGGGTAATTAACTCCACAATGCTAGCAATAAATGCTGGAGTAATATCAAAAGAAGATGATGAAGATGATGGAGGAATTTTTGAGGGTGGAAGAATAGCAGGGGTGGTATGTGCAATATGAGCTGGAGATGGAGTTGGAGAATGAGCTGGAGATGCATGGGTGGATGCAGGGTGATCAAGATGATCTGAAGATGGAATTGGAGAGTGAGGAGGAGTTGGAATTGGAGAATGAACTTGAGAAGATATTTCAGACGCCAATAAATCAAAGCTGGGTTGAGAGATCCCAGCAAGATCAGTCGGGAGAGAAGATGCAGGAGGAGAAGCAGAATGTCGTACTTCAGTTGAAGTTGAAGGAACTTCAACTGCAGTAGACGGCAAAGCTAAAGAAGAGGATGGAAGACAGATATCAGCTGAGCTAGCTACTAGAAGGAGGGGAGTGACTGCGACAATCCTGGTGCTCTCAGATATAACTGGAGCAACCCCTGCGGGAGCGGGCTTCAGGAAAGTCCTTTTCCACTTTGAGAACAGTGAATGATCCATCTTCTTACTCGCGTTGATGGAGGTGGCGGCAGACACTAGCAAATGGGGGTATTTCTCCTTCAGAAAAATACCAACAACCCTTCCTAGGGTAACTTCTTTCTTTCCATTCTTTTTTCAGATTAAATCAAACATGATGACTGCCCAGTTGATCTGCTTCTTGTTCACTATTGCACACATTAGTGCAACCTGCTGTCTGGTGATATTATCATGGGCTGAGTGCTTTCCCAGTAGCACATTTCCAACAATTTCCGCAAGAAACTTGATCTTGAAGGGGAAATTTACCTTGAGCAGCTTGGAGGGAATGCCTTCGGCATGCCCCAGCTCAGTTAATATTCTTTCGAATTCAGGAGCGTCTTGCTCATAATCTTCTTCACCATTAATTAAACCAAAAATTTCAGACAAAATCGCGGGAGTTAAAATTACCTCTTCTCCGCTAATTGTTCCGGTCATCGAATCGTCAGTCGATGATGAAGTGAAGGCCCACTCTTTGATTTCCTGAGTGTTTATCTTTACTCTATAAGACATGAGTCTCTCTAATCCTTGTTCTCTGCACAGATTTAGGATTTCTACTATCCCCGGTTCGCAACTGCTGAAGGCGTCGAAGTTAACTCTGAATCCTGCATCAAACTTTACCACTGCAAGAAGAGCTGGAGCAATCGCCATTGAAAATGCTATAGAAGACGAGAGAGAGAGACGGCGAGGACGGAGCTGCAGAAAAACGCGAGACAAAGAGCAAGCGGGAAGATGGAATGCAAAAAGACGCTCTCCGTCGACGATAAGAGCAACTATCTTTTAACCTAGGTCGACCATCGGCTTTATATTAAAACAACGATCGTCGATCTACTTAAAAGATACTGGAGACGATGGTCGAACGGTCATTCGACGATCGGTCCTGAAGCAGAGTAGTCGATCAATCGTTCAACTATTTCTGTCTTCACAAACAGCAAGCTGTCGTCAACCATAGATCGACGATAAGCTCGACCTGTTCGACTATCTTCGAACGCCGGTCGACGATCTTCAAGCAGATAAGCTATCTTCAACCATAGGTCGACGATAAGCTTGACCCGGTCGACTATCGTCGAACTTCGTTCGACTATCTTCTAACAAGTTTCAATAAGGCAGACGGTCACACTTAGTCTCGTCCATTAATCATGCCTAGTTGAACTAAAAAGAACAGATGCTTCTGTTCATCTAAGGGCTTGGTGAATATATCACCTCTCTAAAGGTCTGTGGATATGAACTCAAGGCTGATCTTGTTCTTTTCCACACAATCTCTCAGGAAATAGTGTCTAATCTCAATGTGCTTCGTTCTAGAGTGGTGCACTGGATTTTGTGCAATGGAGATAGCACTTGTACTGTCACACATGGTTTTAGTGTTCTTGTGTGAGTACCCATAATCCAAAAGTTGATTTTGTATCCACAGGATCTGTGAACAACAACTGGCAGCTGCTATATATTCAGCTTCTGTAGTTGAAGTTGAGACAGAGGCCTGCTTCTTACAGAACCAAGAGACCAATCTCTCTCCCAGGAACTGACAAGTTCCTGAGGTACTTTTCCTATCAACTCGACAACCAGCATAATCAGAATCAGAATATCCAATTAATAAAATTCTGACTCAGCTGGGTACCAAAGTCCTAGATTTGGACATCCCTTCAGGTATCTCAAGATTCTCTTGAGAAGAATCAGATGAGATTCCTTGGGGTTGACATGGAATCTAGCACAAAGGCATGTAGCAAACATTATGTCTGGCCTACTTGCAGTTAAATACAATAGGGAACCAATAATGGCCCTATAATTCTTTTGATCTACAGGCTTTCCCTGATCATCAGAATCAATAACTACATTAGTAGCCATAGGTGTATGTATTGCTGAAGCATCTGCCATCCCAAACTTCTTTACCAATTCCTTGGCATATTTGGATTGGGAGATGAAGATGCCATCAGCATCTTGCTTTACTTGGAGACCAAGAAAGTAAGACAGCTCACCCATACTACTCACCTCAAACTTAGAGTGCATTAGGTCAGAAAACCTTTTGCAAAGTTTGGGATCAGTGGAGCCAAATATAATGTCATCCACATACACTTGAACTAACAGGATTGTGTCCTTGTGGTGCTTGACGAAGAGGGTTCTATCAACTACTCCCCTAGTAAAGTTGTGCTCTAATAGGAAACTAGCTAAAGTCTCATACCAGGCTCTGGGAGCTTGATTTAGTCCATAAATAGCTTTCTGTAACTTGAATACATGTGAGGGCTGAGTTGAAGAAACAAAACCAGGTGGTTGTTCAACAAAAACCTCTTTCTTTAGCTCACCATTAAGAAAAGCACTTTTGACATCCATTTGAAAAACCTTAAACTTCATGTAGGCTGCATAGGCTAAGAAGATTCTTATTGCCTCTAGCCTTGCAACAGGAGCAAAGGTTTGGTCATAATCTATACCTTCCTCCTGTCTGTAGCCCTGAGCTACAAGCCTAGCTTTATTCCTTACAATGATTCCATTTGCATCCAACTTGTTTCTATACACCCACTTGGTGCCTATGATCAGTTGGCCTTTAGGTCTTGGAACCAAAGTCCAAACTTTACATCTCTCAAACTGATTAAGTTCCTCTTGCATAGCAATGATCCAGTGGGGATCTAGCTCTGCATCTTTAATGGTGAGGGGCTCAATCTGTGAGAGGAAACAAGCATGCATCACATCCTGTCTTAACTGATGTCTTGTTTGAACACCAGCTGATATGTCTCCTATCACTTGAGATGTGGGGTGATCTCTAAGTGTGACAACATCAGCAGGTGGGATGTGATCTTCAGCAACAGTTGGGATTAATTCCTCAGGAGGAATTTGATCTACTGTTGGTGGAACAACAACAGCTTCAGCAATGTCTTCATCACTGTCTGATTCAGTGATATGAAGAGTTGAAAGATGGAGGATTTCTTGAGTGACATCTTTTGAAGATTCTTGTACCTGTAATGAACTTGAGGAAGGGGAAGTTTCCTTCTCCTTGTAAAACATTTGGGATTCATCAAAGGACACATGAACAGACTCTTCAATTTTAGAAGATGATTTATTAAATACCCTATAAGCTTTGCTTACTTGGGAATATCCTAGAAAAATTCCCATTAAAGCCTTTGCTTCAAACTTTATAAGATATTCTTTATTGTTATTATGAATATAAACTACACAGCCAAAAACTCTAAAATAATTTATTTTAGGTTTCTTTCCTTTAAGTAACTCATAAGGAGTTTTACACTTAAGCTTGTGTATCAGACTTCTATTCAGGACATAGTTGGCTGTACTAACAGCTTCTGCCCAATAGGAAAGAGGCATATTAGCATCTGCCAACAATGTGCCAGCAGCTTCAATTAATGTTCTGTTTTCCTTTCAACTACCCCATTTTGTTGGGGAGTTCTAGGAGCTGAGAAGCTATGTTTGATACCTTCTCTCTCACAGAATTCTTGCATGAGAAGAGAGTCAAACTCAGTACCATGATCACTTCTAATCAAGGCCACATGAGTAGAGTACTCAGTCTGCACACATAATAGAAAGTCTGTAAGGGCTTTGAAGTTATCAGCCTTAGTTCTCAAAAAGAACACCCAAGTGAATCTAGAGAAGTCATCTACAATGACTAGGGTGTAATACTTCCCTCCTAAACTCTGTACATTTATTGGGCCAAATAGGTCCAAATGTAATAAATACAGGATTCTAGGAGAATCACTTTTATTTACTGATTTAAAAGAGTTCTTGGTTTGCTTGCCTAGCTGACAAGCCTTGCATAGGCTCTCCTTCTTGTAGGGGCAAGAAGGTAAACCTCTAACAAGGTTGTGTTTAGATAACCTAGATATGTTCTTGAGGTTAACATGGCTAAGCCTTTTATGCCATAAGGTGTTATTATTAGTTATTTCATTAAACAGGCAGATTTCAGAATCAGTTGAATTAAAATCTACTAAATAAATATTACCTTGTCTAATGCCTACCAATACAACACTATTATTTAAAGTAATATTACAAAGGGAGTTAGAGAATGATACCTGGTATACAGCATCACATAATTGACTTACTGAAATTAGATTGTGCTTCAGTCCAGTCACATAAGCAACTCTCTTGAATGTAACAGCTCCAATTGTCATCCTGCCATAGCCTTCAGTTTGACCACAGCTTGAATCTCCAAAGATTACCTTTGGGCCAAGCTTTGCCTTGAACTTTGACAGATGTTCTTTATTACCTATCATATGCTTGGAGCATCCACTATCCAAATACCACTTATTTTGAGTGATAGGATAGGTCTTCACCTGCAAATAAAACAATTTAAACATTGTGGACCCAGGTAACCTTGGGTCCCTTGTTTTTCACATAAGAAAAACTGGAAATAAACGAATAAGCAGGCTGAGGGTGATAACCTAATGGGTAAGATCTCCTAGGTGGGATTCTCCATACTGATGATGGGTCAATAAACCTAGTGTTTCTATTCATATTCGGGTTTCTAACGTTCTGGTTTGAATTTTGAAATTCATATTAAAAGCATCGATCGACGTTCGATGATTGGTACCCAGATCGTCGATCTTCGTTCGACCATTGGGCCTGCGATCGTCGAGCTGCGTTCGACGCCCTTTGTAATTCTTTAAATTTCTGTTTTCTTTTCTCTCTTTTAGCTTTATTTAAAGCTCTGTTTACTTGATTGACTTGCTCAGTGTTTTTTATTCCACTAGATGAAATAAAATTCACTGGAGTTGAAAGATGATTTTTAAGAATGATTGGGGGCTCACTACAAGATGCTCCTAAGCCTAATTTGTTATTGCCTATCCTAGTGTTAGATATGCTGGTTATTTCAAGCAACTTAAGGCTTCTACCATTTAGAGACTCTTCTAACCTTTTGGATTTAGCTAACTCATTCTTAAGAAATTTAATTTCTTCACTAGAATTAGTGAGATCTTCCTTTAACTTAATATTTTCAATAGATATGATTTCTGATTCAGCTAGCCTATGTCTAAGTTCTTTAATCTCTTTTTTAGAACAAATTAAATCTAAACATAAAGATTTAAATTCTAATTTAAATTCTGCAGAAGTGAAATCATAAGAAGATAGTACCTCATCTTCTGTTGGCATTTCCTCATCTGAATCTGAAATCTCTGCAGCTGAATGATTGCTGCAGGCATCAATTGCCATTAGGCAAATTTCCTTTGCCTTCTTTTCTTCTTCATCCTCACTGGAGCTTGAGGAAGAGGATTCCTCATCAGAATCGCTCCAGGTTTCAGCAACAAAGCCTCTCTCCTTCTTTTTATTCTTGTAGGAGGATGGCTTGGAGTGCTTCCTGTGCTGATCCTTATCTTTTCTCTTTTCTTTATTCTTTTCCTCTGGACAATCTGGAAGGATATGTCCAGGCTTCCTGCAACCATAGCAGATAATTTCTTTAGAAGGGGTGCGATCATACCTTGGCTTTTCTTCATACTTTGAAGACTTCTTTCTGAATTCCTTCCTTCCCATCTTGAGAAACCTTTTGGCAAATAATGCCATCAGTTCCTCATTTGACTGGCTTCCTTCAGAAGTGTCAGCAGCTTTAAGAGCAAGGTTTTGCTCTTTTCTTGTAGGAGTTGGGGTCTTTGCTTCAGCTTCAGCTTCCCTGGACTTCAGCACTTGCTCAAAAGACTTGAGCTTGCCGAGAAGGGCTTCTGTTGAGATTTCATTTGTGCTTCTCGCCTCCTTGATAGGTCAGATCCTCAGATCCCATGTGCTAGGGAATCACATAAGAATCTTATCATTGACCTCTGTCAATGAAATATACTTATCAAGGGTCCTCAGCTCATTGATGATTGAGCTGAGCCTTGTGTACATGGCTTCAACTGATTCAGCATCAGTTTTCTTGAAATTCTCATATTGTGAGATAAGGTTGGACCTCCTGTCCTTCCTTTCATCAGCTGAACCAGCTACAATCTGGTTCAGTGTATCCCACATAGCTTTTGCTGAGGAGCAGTCAGCAACCTTCTGGAATACTTCATCAGACATTGTCTGAGCCAGAATGTTCATTGCCTTGGCATCTGCTATCTTTGCCTTTTTGTACTCATCATTGTAGTCTGGAGGAGGCACTGTACTCATATCAGTTGATGATGAGGCAGTGGCAGCAGCAGGTGCTCTTGGTGGTCCTGACAAAATATAAGCAAAAATACTTTCATCAATAGAATTCATATATAATTTGATCCTTGCCTTCCAGATGCCAAACTTAGCTAAGTTGCATGCTGGAGGTCTGGTGCTAGAATAATCCTTGGACTGGGCCATGATAGTGAAAGTGAATATCTATAAACTTTGGTATCTATCAGGATCTTGTGACTTAGGTATTAGCCTATTCAGTCAGTCAACCTCCCTCTGATACCAATAGAAAGAGAAGGGATAGATACTACTCTAGAGGGGGGGGGGTGAATAGAGTAATCAAAAATTGCACTAGCAAAGTTGACTTTCTACTCAACTCCCTTGGAGTTAAATGCGGAATGAAAGTTATAGATATTTAAGATTAAACCTTAGAGCCTAACACAAGTGTTGTGCACAAACTAAGGCTAACTGTAATTACAGTTTAGCTTTGGATCCTATCCAGCAACTAGCAAACCTAGTTAAGATCTAATCACAGCCACAGTGCAAGTAATTAAACAAGGCAATCCAGACGACACAAGGAATTTATAGTGGTTCCCCAAACAACTTGGGTACGTCCACTCTTCTACCAACAAGGTAGGAATCCACTCAGGTTTTTGATCAGGTGCCTTGCCACCAACCAGATCTGCTTCAGGTAGATCAAGAAACCCTTTAGACTTTTGATCAGGTGTCTAAAAACCAAACACAGGTTTTTGATCAGGTGCCCTGCCACCAAGGGATACTTTTGAAGGGAGTAATAACCCTGTACAGGAGGGGGAAAGGAGGTTAAGGTGTCTTCTCTATTTTACAATAGATTAGAGAAGCACAATAACTTGCACTGAGCTAGACAGCTCTAAAAGAATCAAGGCTCCCCCTGGCTCAAAGAACGTCCAGGTGAAGTCTTGCTTCAGTGCAGAAACACTTCAGTAAATACTGAAGGAAGAACTACAAGAAGATATAAAATAAGAAATTAAAATCTTCTAGCAGCTATCTTCTTCTTCTTCTTCTTCTTCAAAAGATCTCTGAGTCAGAACTTCCTGGAACAGGAGAACTCAGGTTGAAGAAGAGCAGAAGAGCTAAACACTTCTCAGTTAAGTGAAGATTGCTGAGAGCAGTTAAACTTGTTCTTGCTGTAAGCTTGCTGAATGAATATTTTTCTCTGAGTACTAGTTGATTTCTTCTTCAAAGAAGTCTTTATATATCAGCAGCAGCAATGGCTCTAATTGAGTTTGAATCTTGTCTTTTTCTGAACTCTGCAAGCTGGGCTGCAAAAAGCATAAAGCAAAACACAAATACTGCAGGCAGATATCCTATAAAAGGATAAAGCTTTCTAAGAAGCTGCAAATACTTCTGATGAAATAATATAAGAGAAAGTCACATCAAAAAGATCTCTTTACGGCCAGGAAGACTTTTTGAGTCTAACGGCTATAAAGGACAGCCTGGCAGATATCATATCTCAGCTACAAGACAAACAACTTTGTTAGAAAAGATTAGCTCATGCATATAGAATAGAACTGATATTGCATGGAAATAATGTCACAAATTATTCAGATAATCTTTAATAAAATATGCCAAAATAAATATGAATTTAGTCACATCACAGAAGACGACAAAACTAAATAAGAGCATACAGCAAAACGTCGAACGAACTTCGGAGATCGTCGACCGGCGCACGGAGATCATCGACCTATCGGGCAGATAGTCGAACGATCCAGATAGTCGAACTATCAAAGAAGATAGTCGAACTACCTCGGCAGATAGTCGACCTATCAGAACAGATAGTCGAGCTATCAGATAGTCGATCTATCCGGACAGATAGTCGAACTACCAAACAAAAACAGATAGTTGACCTATCAAGCAGATAGTCGACCTATCACAGAAGACAGATAGTCGACCTATCAACAGATAGTCGACCTATCAAGGCGGACAGATAGTCGACCTATCAACAGATAGTCAAGCTATCAGATAGTTGAACTATTAGGACAGATAGTCGAACTACCAAAGCAAGCAGATAGTCAACCTATCAACAGATAGTCGAGCTATCAGATAGTTGAACTATCAGGACAGATAGTCGAACTACCAAAGCAAGCAGATAGTCGACCTATCAACAGATAGTCGAACTATCAACGCAGACAGAACGTCGACCAACTGATAGACGATCGTCGATTAGCCAATAGACGATAGTCGAGCGACGTTCGACTATAATCGAACGAAAAACTACTTAACCAAATATTCATTTGGAAAAGCAATTCTACACAACTAGAGAATCTAACCTATCAACTAACCTTTGACCATAGATAAATCTGGGGTCAAGAGACAGAAAGAAAGGACTGAACTCAAATCAAAACCTAGGGTTCCAACATAGCGGATTAGGCATTGTGGGTGAAGCCGTGGTCGCGACCGTTAGTCCGACCCGGTGATGTTGCATAGCGAGATGTGAGGATTTGGTATAAATCCGTAGCGGCAATACGCCATTGTATGTATGCGTTTTCCCCCTTATATTTGAGTGAGTACTCGTAGTCGGAACCGGACGAGGTTAGCTCCGCTTTGTGCGGTGATGGTTTCCTTGGAGCACGGGAAAGACACGGTGCGAGTGGCAATTGGGGTGGGGAAACCTTTGTTTGTGCTGTGCTAAGGCGCGGCTATGTCTCCGTGGTCGGCTGGCTTTTCCGTGACGCGCAAGTCATGTGGGGAAAGTGTCCCGGCGATACTAGCCCCTTGTGTGAGACTGACGAGAATGCCGAGCGGAGGGCAAGCCCGGGCAATGTAGCCATGAGCGGGTGGGCTCCAGCAAGGCTTCTTAGAATCGGTCAGTGTGAGACGGAACCCTGACGAGCGAAGTCAGATTGTGCGGGCAAGCCCTAGGGTTATGACCCTTGTGCGGGTGGGGCCTTTACAAGGTTCCGTGTGACGGCGTGTGTGCCATTAGGGACATGGTGGTTCCCTTGTGTCTGCGACTTTAAGCCAATGGGGAAACGGAAGTACCCAGTGTTTGATGTTGTGCTAGATGCATACGAACTAGGGTGCCTTGGGTGAAACCCAGGCTGCATTCATGCTGCATAGTAGGCCCCTTTCACTTTGTACAAAACATAGAGAACATGTATGTTGTATGAGACATCCAAGCCTGTTTTACCGCTTTATTATATATACTCTTTTGGTATACGAAGTGCTAACTTGCAGGTGGAGTGGTACCCCGGGGTCCGTTAGGGGCGGTCGGGAGGAGATGTGTTTGTTACACAGTAGAGGTCAGCCTTTGCTGACCCACGTTACTTCAAATCCTTACAGGGCAAGGATCGCATGCAGGAGCTAGCGCGCCAGGCGAAAAGCCCTAAGCCTCATGAAGTGTTGCTGTGCTTGGTTTCTCTTTGTGTGTTTGCTACTTTTGTTATGTTTTTGTCCGGCTTGCATGCCGAGGTAGCCTAGGAGTGCTTGGCACATTTATATTTTGTTTGGACTATTATTGTGTAAGGCCTTAAGGCCATTTGATACTCTATCGTTAGTGGATAACTTCTGTCAGTTTGTTCTGTTTCCGCTGTGTATGTCTGGAGTTTTGAGTTTGGGTAGCTTCATATCATCTTTTAATACTAAAGCTGTGGTGTCCGTATGTTGTGGGGCCCCGGCCGGACCCATATTATATGGTCTTTATAGGGGAGGTGTTACAAAGATTCTGCCGCAAACCCCTCTGTCGTTCACCCGGAATGAAGAATTAAACGACTTTATTAATTTCATTTGGCTAGTACTGTAGCATGAACAGTAACGTCCAGATATAATTAATTCAGCCGTTTGTGCTAAATGAGATTATAAATATCTCACTTTTGAGAATTTGGAGAGGGGCATTCTACTCTAGAAAAATCATTCCAGAATTCTATTCCAAGGGCCGATATTGAGAATTTCATTTTAGAAGGAGTCAAGTTGCCTCGTTTGTCTGTCTTTATTTTGTTCAATAATCTTGTACGTCTTTTTTATTACTTCACTTTTCCCCCCTATTACTCCTAGAAATAAAAATTTAATTTTTATTTTCACTTAAAAATAATTCTATTTCAATTTTTGTCTCTTGTCACCTTCATTTCTTTTTCTTCTTATGATATCACATTTTATAAGAATGATTTCCTCCATCTCCATGAGTAACTAATCGCTATAGTGCTCGGTCAAGATGATCCATGGATGAGATAATATTGTTATGATTTTAGATTTGCTTCTCTCTAATTATTGAACGCCTATGATTTACCTTTGATCAATATTGCTATGGGTCTATATCATCGATATATAGTTTTCAATTTATTTTCGTTCTTTTGCTAGCCGATAGGCTCATAAGACAAATCTATTGCTCATAGGTAAAAATAATAGAATGCAATCCTCGAGATGGATGATGTAACTCTTATGGATTGGAGTAAAATCCAATAATGAGGGTCACTACCTAAAGAAAGTCTTAGGCGATGCGATTTAAGAATGATAGTTCAGTCGATACACCTAAGCTTAGTTGAACCTAATCCTCGGAAGAGGGGTGTTCATGCTTTGGGAACCTCCACTGTCAAGGCCTCTTCAACAAAAGAATTGCATTCTATTTTCATTTTGTATCTCCTTTTTTCGAGGTGATTCAAAGATCGAGTACTAGCTTTTAAACCATTGAATTAATTTCATTAACATCTCTAATTTTTTTTATTCACAACCCAAACTCCAAGTTCTAATTGATAAGATAATAGCCATTTTCAAAGTAGAATTACTCAGCTACCCTGAGTCTAATACGACCTTGGTTTTTATAAACCTATACTACTTTCGATACTGTACACTTGTCGTTATCGTTTGCAGGCATAATTTTGCACATCATGTTTTTGGTGCCGTTGCACGGAATTTGATCGATAATTTGAAAAAGAAATAGTTATTAATTTTATCGCTTCTCTTCTTCTCACCCCCTTTTCTCTCAATTTTTTTTATAAAAAAGCACAACTTAAATTCTCGGGAAGGGAGGTTTGGGTTTGTCATCCCAGCACACCTTGTAGTACTGCTGTGAACCCTTCACAGGGTAGACCTCGGGAAGTCCGGGACTAACTTAACCCATTTTTTTTTAAAAAAATCTATATATATATTTAACTATAATATTATAATAATACTAATGGAACTCTTACTTTTCCTACTTTTTTTTCTCTCTCTCTCTTTTCTTCCATTTAGTTTATGACCCGGGGAAACTCTTCAACTAATTTTTAATTCGGTTTTGATTCAGAAATTCAGCGCACCTTGAGGCGATGTCTCCGATTTAATGATCTACTAATAATTCGAAAGAGTCAATCGGAGAAACTAAAGAGGAACTAATGGAAGAACCCAACCATAATGAGGACCCGCTATAGACCATGTCCTATTATGCGAGGCCGAAGTGGGAGGGAACACAATCTAGTATTATTCGCCTGATGGTGGTGAATAATAATTTTGAAATTAATACAAGCATCATTCAGATGGTACAACAAACAGTTGTATTTGATGGCTTACCGGATGAAGATCCAAATTTACATTTATTAAGTTTTTTTGGAAATTTGCGATACATTTAAAATAAATGGCATCACTGATGGCGCCATCTGTTTGCATTTATTTCCTTTTTCTTTGCGAACTAAGGACAAACAGTGGTAGGGTTCTCTTCCGAGAGGTTCCATCACAACATGGGTTGAAATGATGGAGAAATTTCTAACGAAATATTTTCCTCCGACAAAGTTCGCTAAATTACGTACGGATATTCTCTCGTTTTCACAAATAGACTCGGAGTCTCTCTACGACATATGAGGGAACTTCAAGAAACTTTTGCGGAGATGTCCTCATCATGCCCTCCCTGTTTGGCAACAAGTTCAAAGATTCTACAATGGTTCAAATCTCCAAAATAGGAAAATGATTGATGCGGCAGCAGGGGGACTCCTAATAATAAAACCCTCGAGGTCGCTCAAGAGCTTTTTTAGGAGATAACAATGAATGTTTATCAGTGGAATGTGCCACGGTCGCGCCCTAATAAGCCGACCGGACTCTTTGAAGTTGAGGCCACCCCTAATTTAGCACATAAAGTAGAATGGTTCAGTAAGGAAGTAGCGGAGATGTCTGCTTCCTCCGCCACCAATTGGGTTAATAATAACAATAATAATAATTTTGTTCAAGAGTATGTAGATTATATGGGGAACTCCTATCGTCCTCCTTATAACCCGAATAATAACATTCCTTTTAATAACATCTATAATCCGGGTTTGAGGGGTCACCCAAATTTCTCATGGAGCAACCCCAATAATGCTCAATGACCACCACAAGTGAATCCTCCCAGATTCACTCCACCACCACCTCAAAAGCCCTGTTCGCTTGAAGAGGTCTTAACCAAATATATTGCCTCCACTGAGTCCAATATCCGGAATCTGACTGGATCTATTAAGAATCTAGAAAATAAAATTGGACAACTCGCCAAGATGTTTTCCGCCCGCCAACAAGGAGATTTGCGGGGCAATACTGAGCAAAATCCTCGGGAGAGCGCCAACGCAATTACCCTCTAAGGCGGAAAGGAGGTAACTTCTTCAAATTTGGTCGATCCCGAGGTAAACGTTTCATCTTCTTCTCCGTAAGTTTTTTCTTCACCTACTCTACCTTATTCTACTTATACTCCGCATATTATTAAAAACTCTTCTCTTCCTTACCATTTGAAATTTAAAGACGAGCGCAATGAGGAGCAATATAAAAAAATTATTGAAATTTTGAAACAAATCCAAATACACGTGCCATTCTACAAGGCGCTTGCCCAAATGCCTTAGTCTCTAAGTATCTAAAGGATTTACTTTCAAATAAAAAGAAACTTGAAAATTTCTCACACGTTTCTCTTAACGTAGTGTGCTCGACAGTGGTTTTAAACAAACTTCCGAAAAAACTAAATGGCTTGGGACGATTTTCATCCCGTGCTTGTTCAAAAATTTACAAATTAAAGAGTCTTTAGCCGACTTAGGAGCCAGTATCAACTTGATGCCCTTTTTTCTATTTAAAAAGCTTTGTTTGGGCACCCCAAACTCGACTAAAATGAGCATCAAACAAGCGAATTGACAGATTAAGTACCCAATTGGAGTAGTAGGGGATCTTTTAGTAAAGGTTGACTAGTTTATCTTCCCGGTAGATTTGGTCATTCTCGATATAGAAGAAGACACTAAGGTACCCCTCATCCTCGGTCGACCCTTCCATGCCACCTCTCGGGCGATAATAGATGTAAGTAACGGAAAGTTTCTCCTACGAGTTGGAGACGAAGAATTTGTTTTTAGAATAGACTCCTTTATGAAAAATTCATTTTCTAATGATGACACTTATTTTACTTTGGAAACAAATTTTGAAGAAGAATTATTGTCGTCTTCCAAAATAATTTTTTCAATTTTTGAAAATCCGGAGTTTGCTACTGCTTTTTATCTTAGTGAAATAACTCGGCGGTTTAAATTTGAACAAATAAATTTAAATAATCTTAAAAATAAAAACATCTTATGAAGAACCATCGAGTTTAGAATTAAAACAACTCCTTGATCATCTTAAGTATATATTTTTTGAAAAAGATTCAAAATTGCCCAAAATTATCTCATCTGCGCTTAACGATTCGGAAATCTCCTCATGTTAGAAAATAATTCTCGCGGCACCGTTCAGCCACAACGATGCCTAAACCCAAATATGAAGGAGGTCGTTAAGGCTGAAATAATAAAATTATTAGACACTGGGATTATCTATCCGATTTCAGATAGCACTTGGGTGAGCCCGGTGCAAGTTGTGCCTAAGAAGGGCGGGATTACGGTAATCTCCAATGAAAATAATGAGTTAATCCCAACCCGTACTATTATGGGCTGGCGGATGTGCATCAATTATAATAAATTAAATTATTCCACCCCCAAGGATCACTTTCCGCTACCCTTCATTGACCAAATTTTAGAATGCCTATCCGGTCATTCCCATTATTATTTTCTTGATGGTCTCTCGGGATACTTTCAAATCCCAATTGTGCCCGAACACCAAGAGAAAACTACATTCACCTGCCCCTTCATCACCTTCGCTTATTAGAGGATGTCGTTTGGCCTTTGCAATGCACCGACTACATTTCAAAGATGTATGTTGGCAATTTTTAATAAATTAGTAGAAGACTTCATGAAAGTTTTTATGGATGATTTTACAGTCTTTGGCGATTCTTTCAAAAATTGTTTAAATAATCTTGATCGTTTTCTCAAACGCTGCGAAGACATGAATTTGGCGCTCAACTGGGAAAAGTGCCACTTTATTGTCCGAGAGGGCTTAGTACTCGGACATAAAGTGTCTACTAAGTGGATCAAGGTCGATCGGACTAAGATCGAATTAATAGAAAAACTTCCTCCGCCCACTAATATTAAATATATTAGGAGTTTTCTAGGACACGCGAGATTTTATAGACGATTCATTTGAGATTTCTCTAAAATCACAAAACCTTTAACTCATCTTTTTGAAAAAGAATCCACGTTTATTTTTGACGATGAATGTTTGATAGCTTTTGAAAAAATAAAAAAGAACTGATAAACTCACCAATTCAAATTAAGCAGAATTGGACTTTACCGTTCGAAATCATGTGTGATGCGAGTGATTTGGATGTAGGGACTGTTTTTGGCCAATAAGTGAATACGTATTTTCACCCAATTTATTACGCAAGCAAAATGCTCACGTTCGCCCAAGCTAATTATATAACGACGGAGAAGGAACTTTTGGCGATTGTTTTTGCATTTGAAAAATTTTGTTCTCATTTAATGCTTTCAAAAGTTATTGTTTTTTCAGATCATTCCGCTCTCTGGTACTGATGAGTCCAAGTTATATGCATATTTTTGGACTCATCTGGGCTAGTTTTCTCGATGATGCACTACACTTTAGAGCCAAACTTGTTCATATTTGTTTTTACGCCTATTCCATATTAAGTGCATTTTTGCCCGTTTTCAGTGTGATTTCATATTTTTTGTACTTTTGCCTTACTTGGTGTTTTTCTGCGTTTGGAGAATGTGGTATGCACATTTCAGTGGATCTTCTGTTTTTGCTGCAGGTACAAAGGTCGTGTGTGTGTTCCAGAATCATTTGGGAATGTTTTTTGCCTAAGGGCCACTAATCGTGCATTTTTACACGCACACGGTCAGTGGACTCCATAGCGCATGACCGCTGGTCATGCGCGGTCTGTTCATCAACTCCTAAACTGTACAGGAACACTGTGCACGATCATTATATCTATAACGCACGACCACTTGTTGTGAGCCACTGATCGTGCACAGTATTCTCCATTTTTCCAAGTTCTGTCTGAGGAGATCGCATGACCATTGGACATAGTGCGCATGACCTCTGGTCGTGCGCCACTGCTCGTGCACGTTTATCCCATTTTTTTTGGAGTTTTGCCATTTCAAATCGGACGATCATGTGATCCAGTGCGCAAGACCTCTGGTTGTGCGCCACTGATCGTGCACATATATATTAATTTTTCTATCCAGCTGCAGATTTCTCTAGAGCAGTGCGCACGATCATCAACCGTCAGTGAGCACGACCAACGGTCGTGCGCCATTGATCGTGCACTCTGATTTTCTACTACCCATATTTAAGCCCATGCTCCACAAATTAGGTCAACGCGTGTCATTTTTCGCCCAGCTGCTGTGCGCTAAAGCTCCGCTTCTCTCCCCCATAGGTCCTCCACTCATCTCCACCCTCCAGGAAGCTTTCTCCGACGATCCGAAGCAATATTCAACCCTTCAGAGAATTTCCAGCCACCAGTAGTGTGCAATAGAGGTTTTCGGTACTATTCACTTGGGAAAATAGGTAGAAAAGACTGAATATAAGGGAAGAAGACGGAGGAAGATAAGTGGATTAACAACTGCTTTACCTCTGGATGCTACCATGGTCTGAGTCGAGAAGTGGAATGACAACCCACTTGTCCGACCAAGAACTACAGCTAGGCTTTCCCCCTTTCAGTTTACTCTACCTCTCCTACATAGTGAAGTGTATTCTTAAGCTTATAATGAACCCAAACATGCTTTTATTTGTCTATGAATGAAGTTTGCTTTGATTAGCTACATCCTTTGTTGTTAGTTTTGATGCACTCGCCTCCATTCACATCACTCCACTCGCGCACAAGAACAACTCTAGCAAAGGCTAGTGTTAATAGTTAAAGATGTGATTACGACCCTCAATCTCCACACATGTGTTCATTCCATCCGCTTGCTCTCTGTCCATTCGCCTAACGAAGAACAGCATAGCGGCTTGCACTAGTTCCATCCACCAAGCGAAGCGGTGCTTACACCCACATTAGTTTTCTTTTTGTCTTCTATAGAATTAGAGATCAAAAGCCAACCCATGTTGTTTCCTTTAACTCTTATTAACGATCTTTCTACGGCGCTATCATGACACCAAACCTGCATTCCCTCGAGATCGACATTCAGGGAAGCTATTCACAAAATTATTACTTGACAGCGACTAGTAAACTTACCGACGCATCAAGATTTTGGAATCATTGCCGGGGAGTGCAGGAGTAAGTGATCTGGGTTGTCGAAGGTGGTTACTCAATAGCTGTTATTTTTAATTTTTTTTGTCATCTTTTGTGTATGCAGAGGCAAGGATCGAGAGAGTTACTTGCCTACGATCCTGAAATAGAGAGGACCGCTCGAGCACAAAGGCATACCGCAAATGCTTGGCTAGAGATGGATCACAATCTAATTCAGATTGGAGGCAATTAAAGAGGATAAGAGCCTATCTTAGGGCCAAATGCTGATGAGAACATTAGAAATCGATAAGGACAACCGATGCATGGGGCTGGCCTGAGAGGGAATAGAGCTATTGCTGGAGGTCAGCGTGTTGATGAGAATGAGGTAAATAGGCTGAGGCCTCGCATGATGAGAGACTACACTACCCCCATTGTTGGGAGCGTGCATCCAGCTTTTGGGCTTGTTATCCCTAACATGATACACAACAATGCCCAGTTCTCCGGGTTATCGAGCGAGGACCCACACATGAATCTCTCGGATTTTTCAGAAATATGCGGGACCTTCCATTATGGCAGAATACCCGATGACATGGTGAAAATGAAGTAATTCCCATTTTCAGTGCGTGATAAAGACAATGTGTGGCTGCAAAATTACCTCCAGGAACTGCCACAACGTGGGAAGCCTTATAACGCCCCGAAACTCAATAGGATGACGGTGGTGTTTTGAGCCAAATATGTGTTTTTGTAGGGGTGACATGGCCAGGGACACGGGCGTGTCCCATGGCGTGTCGTGCTCGGGTTTAGTGTTAGCCACGCGGTCATCAATTTTGGGGTCGACGATCATCGAGAGGCTGAACACAGCCTGGGACACGGGCGTGTCCCAGGGCGTGTCAGTCACTCGTCGAGTGAGGTGCACACGGGCCATGACACGGGCACAGATACGGGCATGTCACATGAGATACGGGCGTGTCTGGTGCCGTGTCGCAGGCAGTGTCCTTCTCGGGTCAAGAGTGTTGGTCGTTGCACACGGGGCGTGACACGGGTCACGACACGGCCGTATCGCATGCGACACGGGCGTGTCGGAGGCTGTGTCTAAGGCCGTGTACTGGTTATCGAGTCGGTCGAGATAGCGAATCGGTGACATGGCTATGTACACGGCCGTGTTGCAACCTGTGTTCAGCCAGATTTTGTTATTTCAGGCCCCGATCGTGGCCGTTCGTTTCCTTAGCTTTGGATCCAATGGTAGGGAGTCAGTTCTGGCGGTTTAAACCCGAAAATAGGGATGCAAACCCTCATTTTCTTTTGGGTGTTCTCTCTCTAAGATTTTAGAGAGAAGGGAGAGCTAGGTGGAGGAGGAGACCAAGATCCGGCCATCGGTGGAGTGTCGGAGCTCTGAATCACGATCCGAGTCCAGATCCGCGAAGGCGACGCCGTTGCGGTGCTTCCCGACCACGTAGATTTTCATGGCGCCGCAGAAAAACGCAAGGGTAACGATTTCTCATCCTAGGGCATGTGAAACCATCTTTTCCTTTGCATTGGAAGCCCTCTCTCGCGAGTGAGCGAAGAGTTGGAGCGTTCCTTGGGGTAGATATGTGAAGTCCCCCTTGTATAGAGTCTGTATGCGAAAATTGGCATATGCATTATGTGTGAAGCCTATCCGGACAAGTAGAGCCGGATCGGTGATGTTGCATTGCATATGAATTGGGGAAGACTCCGAATGTTTGGGCGTTTTTCGGGTTTTCTACGTGAGTAGATTGCAGTAGGGAGCCTTGGAGATTAACTCCAAGGTGCACCCAGAAAACTGGGCAAAAGCGGGTTTTGCCAACACGATGGCCGGGGAGCCAACATGAACATAACTGGGTTATGTGATTGTTGTGGCGGAAACGGGACTCGGTGAGTCTTGACCTGCGCATATGGCTTAAATTGTAGTTGCGGAATGAGCACTGGTCAGGCGGAACCGTACCCAATCAATGTCATTCGGTGGGACCGTTGGCATGGATGAGAGTATTTGGTGGTCTATGGCTTAAATTGTAGTGACCAAGGCTAGGAAGACAAAATGCTCATGTGATTGGCCGTCCAAGGGGCGGTGGTTGAACGTGAATGTCTATGGCTTGAATTGACGTGACGTTGGCCGGTTCGCCGTAAATGTGCCCTCTGTGCATGAGTTGTGTGGCCGTGCGAGCCTACGACTGTGATGAAGTGTGTTTACACTATTTTATTGCCTATACTAATAAAGTGCAGGGAAAGAGCATCGCTGCCCCGATTTTGGGGGCGGGATCGTTATAATTGGTCAGCATAGCTTACCGTTGCTTTTGTTTACCACCGGGCGGTGGATTGTGGCTTGCAGGTGCTGCGAAGCCGAGCGGGAAATAGCGGGCTAAAGCCCATGTTGCGGTGCTGGCCCTCGAAGGCCTAACCTTTTTATGTTTTCTGTTTATCTCATGTATGGCCGACCTGCGAGCCGATGTATGAAAGACACTCTTATTTGAGGAAACTGTGTAAGGCCTTAAGGACGTTTCTATTTCTATGTATTGAAACATTCCTACGGGTGTTATTATAGTGGACATTCATGCTTTTTGGTCGGGTTCTTTCGTCTTGCAACTTAATTTTAATGCTTCCGCTAGGTGCTTGTGTAGGACGTGTAATTGGTTGAATGGTTTCAACGCGTAACCAACTGGTCTGTCCATAGTATATGGCGTCGGGCCCCAGCCGGATCTACTGCTATATGCTATGCGATGGATAGGGGTGTTACAAATTGGTATCAGACTACTGGTTTCGGTCAAACTTAAATGACTTCGTGGGCGAATTCACTTTAAGGGGTGGTGAGCACATGTGTGTGTGTCATCATTATAACATGAAAGAACCCATGAATGTCCACTTAGGAATGAAAATAAACGTGTTGGAGGAACCTGCTTGTTCCTATAATTGCTGTTTGCAATATTGTTTGGTCGCTTATCGGTGTTTTGCACGTTTATAGGTGACCAGAAGTGGTGCTGGACCGTCGGAACGGCCAGGTTCTGAGGCAAGCAGCGCACCAAGTGATGCGCCTGCAACACCTCCGTCTGCCGAGACCATTAGGTTGGTGGCAGAAGCTGTCTTTGCTATGATCAACGCGCAACCTTCAAGGCAGGTGCAGCAGCCTGCTCCTGCGGTGGAGCAAGTGCCGCTCCAAGAGGCAGAGCCTAGAAGGGTTGAACATGTAACACCCCAAAAAGACTCAAAAGTGAATTTGAGGTTCAGGTTGCTTAACGCGACCTGGGACACGGGCGTGTCCCAGGGCGTGTCGGGGTACATGGCCTGGGACACGGGCGTGTCCCAGGGCGTGTTCAAGATAGTCGACGATCGGAGGTCGACAATAGTCGAGCCTGGGACACGGCATTCGACACGGGCGTGTTCCAGGGCATGTCACTCAATAAAATGCCGTATCGAGTCAGAATTGTACACGGCCCGGAACCAAGGCTTGAACACGGCCGTGTCATCTTTGACACGGGCGTGTCAGAGGGCGTGTGCCTACCCGTGTACTATTCTGACTGGATTTAACGCTCGATGAGTACCGTGTAACAGGTGTGACACGGGCGTGTCACGTGACCGACACGGGCGTGTCAGGTTCGACACGGGCGTGTCGATGCCCGTGTTCTGGTAATTTTTAGGCGGTGCGAGCGCCGCGTGTGCCGCTTAAGGGTACACGGCCTGTGACACGGGCGTGTCACAGGCCGTGTCGGCCAAAAAGTGCAATATTTGGGGCAGATCGTGGCCGTTCATTTTCCTTAAAGAGGATCCTGTGGCTAGGGATCATTCCTGGGCTGATAAGGCCGGGAAAGAAGGAGGAAAGGCTCATTTTGAATTTCATCTTCTCTTTCTAAACTTTTAGAGAGAGGTGAGAGCAAGGTGAGGAAGAAGAAGTGGAGTCCGGCTGCCGGTGGAGCTACGGTGGTCCAAATCGCGAGCCGAGTTCGGATCTGCGAAGGCAACGCTGCTGCGAAGGCTTTCATCCGTCTCAAATTTCTCTCCATGGCTCCAAAGCGAACTCCTAGTGTAACGATTTCCTGCTTGGACATGTGAAGTCCTTAATTCCTGCATTGCATAGGGAAAACCCTTCCCCGCGAGTGTGCGGTGGGTTGTGGCGTCCCTTGGGGTAGATATGTGAAGTCCCCCTTGTTAGAGTCCGGAATTGGAGTACGGATCTAGGCATGCTGTGTGAAGCCCATCTGGACATGATCTGGATTGGTGATACTTGTTTGCATATCGGAGAAGACTCCGTGATTTCTTGCTTGTAGGCATGATGGATAAAGTACTGGAGGAAGTCTAGGAAATTAAGAGAGTTGGACTCTCCTGTAGCCGTGAGTTGCTACTTTGTGTGAGGTTGAGCCGTTGAGCCGTGGGGCTGCAACTGGGCAATGCCTTGGTGGTAGAACGGGCAAGGTGAAGCTGTACCCGCGTCAGTCCAGGCATGAGTCTGACGATGTGAGCAACGGGAAAGGTGGATCTGTACCCGCGTTATGGTTGTCTAACCTTGGGTGCTTAAGACCCCGTTAGGATCACATAACGAGAGTCGACGGCCTGTGAGCCGATCAGACTAGAATGCTCATATGGAATCGTTATGTCTAGGACCTCTGAACGGTAGTGTGGCCGTGGAAATACGGAACACCGATAATGTGCCCTAAGTGCACGGAGCGTCGGGCCGTCGTGCCGGCATTTGTGATATGTGACTGTGCGGGCGTGCACGTCTTGCTTAAATTGCTATATATATCATATTGGAAGATTGCTATGCAGGGATGGAATTCCGCTGCCCCGTGCCAGGGGCAGGGTCGTTATAATTGGTCAGCTGAATGCTGACCGTTGCCCTGTTTGCCACCGCTTGGTGGATTGGTTATTACAGGTACTGGAGGTGCTGGTCTGAGCGGGACTTAGCAGGCTGAAGCCCAAAGCTGCACTGCTGCCCTCGAAGGCATTATTTTGTTTCTTTTGTTCATGTGTGGCCGGCCTGCGTGCCGATGTCTGTAATCCACACTCTTGTTAAGAGAAACTGTTGTAAGGCCGTAAGGACAGACTCTTGTAATGTTTATATATATTCCTAAGTTTAAGTGGACAGTGTTTATTATCTTGAGTTCATATATTCAACCGTGAAGCTTCCGCTAGAATGCTCTGTGTTAGGATGCGTGGTATTGATATTATTTCGTAGCGTCTCCACCTGTTTGTGGAATATGGTGTGGGGCCCCGGCCGGACCCTCTATTATATTCTTCTTGACGGGTAGAGGTGTTACAATTTGGTATCAGCTTGTTGGTCGATCTCTTCCGAATTCGCGGACGAATTCTTTTGAGAGGTGGCGTGCACGTGTCAGTGCCGTCGTTATAACACTTAATTTGAACTCAAGATTGTCCACTTAGGAATTCAAATACACTTGTTTGTTGAACTTGTGTATTTTTTTGTATGGTTGCCATTTTCATTGGTCGTTAACCTGTGTATTTTACACATATAGGTGACCAGAAGTGTTGCGGGTCAATCTGAACCACAACGTTCTGTTGAGAGTGCGGCACCAGCCGAGGTGCCCACAACTCCTCCATCCGCTGAAACAGTCCGTCTCATCACAGAAACGGTACTTGCGGTGATGAATGCTCAGCAAGCGGGGCAGGCACGTCCTGCAGTGGTGCTAGTGCAAGCTGGGGTACGGTAAGAACCGGTAGAAGCCGAAGTTGATCCGCGGGTAGCAGATCAACAATGGAAGTAATTCTTGAGCTTCAACCCTCCGCAGTTTCATGGGGCGGGTACACCGGCCCAAGCAGAGGATTGGCTTGCAAGAATCAAGAGGATTATGAGGGCTATCAGGGTTGAGGAGGAACAGAAAGTTATGTTAGCCACTTTCCTACTGGAAGGAGAGGCGCGATTGTGGTGGGATGAGATTGAAATGCATCACTTGGCTGGTAGGCAATTGGCAGAGATTACAATGGACGAATTTTCTCGATTGTTCTTAGCATAACATCTGCCGGTGCAGCAAAGGATATCGATGGAAATGGAATTTCAACGGTTATCGCAGGGAGATCGAAGTGTGGATGACTACCTGTATGAGTTCACCCGTTTGGGAAGATATGCGGGCACGATCTTCGCCGAAGAAGAGCGTAAGACTAGTCGGTTTTATGCGGGACTGCGAGATGAGCTGCGGTATTTGCTCTCGAGTTCTGTGAGTCAGGGATTCCAAGCCTTAGTCTGTACGGCTCGTTCTTTGGAGCTGGACATGAAACGGGGGCAAGCAAAGGGAAACTTGGCGGTTGTGAAGCCGGAGTTTAAGCCGCCGCGTCCGGACAAGTTTGGCTACCGAAAGAGATGGAATAAGAAGTCTAAGTCTTCTGGACAAGCTCCTTCTGTGACTGTGACGGACACATCTGGGTATGGATCTCGTGCTTGTTTTACGTGCGGGAAGGTTGGACACTTCGCACGTGAATGCCGGTTTGGTCCTCCAAAGGGTGATAAGAAGATGGGAGCGTCTTATGCGGAGAAGGGGAAGGCTGTGGTGGAGTCTTCTGCCTCGCACGCGCAGCCCAGGGTCTTCAACCTTGGACAACAGGAGGCCATTAAGCAGGCGGATGTCGTCACAGGTGCGCGTAGATTTTAATGTTCTTGTTTTGTTGTGCTGTGCTTGTTTTAATTGTAATGTTATAGGGTTTGTCCTTATAAGAGAGTATCCGGCGCGAGCACTGTTCGACACAGGTGCTTCACATTCGTTTCTGTCTGAGGACTTTGTCGTTCGTATCGGGGTGCCTATCCGGACCACGACAGACAGTGTAAAGGTGTTGTTGCCTAACGGATGTTTGATGTGCGCGGATCGATCTTGCGGTCTTGAGGTCAAGATAGGAAGTCGGGAGTTCAAGGTGGAAACACTAGTATTGCCGATCAAAGAGTTTGATATAATCTTTGGTATGGACTGGCTTTCAGAGCAGCGTGCCTGTATAGATTGCACTTCAAAAGAGGTCACACTTGGGCAAAATACCGAACAAGAGACCAAGTTCATTGGTATGCAAGGGATGAGTGGGATGTTGTTATCCCCTCTCCAAGTTGTTAAGGCAGTTCGGAAGGGTGCGGAGTTGTTCTTCACACTCATAGAGGCGGTGGCGCCGAAGGCCAGTGTGAGTGAAGTGCCGATTGTGTCGGAATATATGGATGTGTTTCCAAAGGACCATCCGGGGTTACCTCCCCAAAGGGAAATCGACTTCGCTATCGAGCTGGTGCCGGGTGCGAAACCTGTGGCCCGTTCGCCGTTCCGGGTAGCGCCAAAAGAAATGGCCGAATTGAAAGTTCAGTTGCAAGAATTGTTGGAGCAGGGTTATATACGCCCAAGTATGTCACCTTGGAGCGCGCCTGTTCTTTTTGTGAAAAAGAAAGACGGTGGTTTGCGACTATGTATTGATTATCGTGAACTGAACAAGCTGACGGAGAAAAACAAGTATCCAATTCCACGGATCGATGACTTGTTCGATCAGCTAGCGGGCTCAACCGTCTATTCGAAGTTGGATTTGAAGTTCGGGTATTACCAGTTGCGGATTAGGGAAGGTGACATTCCCAAGACAGCGTTTGGCACACGCTATGGTCATTATGAGTTCACAGTGATGCCGTTCGGCTTATGTAATGCGCCTTCGGTATTCATGGATCTCATGCATCGAACGTTCCGCGAATACCTGGATTTGTTTGTGATTGTGTTTATTGATGATATTCTGGTATATTCATAATCGGAGGAAGATCATGCAAACCATTTGCGATTAGTATTGCATACCTTGCGAAGGAATAAGCTGTATGCCAAGTTCTCAAAGTGTGAGTTCTGGCTCTCGTCGGTGGCTTTTCTAGGCCATGTGGTAAGTAGAGAGGGCATAGCGGTGGATCCGGCAAAGATAAGTGCCATTCGTGATTGGCCAGTGTTGTCTTCGGTGGCCAAAGTCAGGAGTTTCCTTGGACTGGCGGGCTACTATAGAAGGTTCGTGGAGAACTTCTCCTGGATTGCTTTACCTCTGACTACGTTGACGAGAAAGGATCAGAAGTTCGTTTGGACGCCGGAGTGCGCACGAGCTTTTGATGAGCTGAAGAATCGTTTGACCACGGCGCCTGTGTTGACGTCGCCATGTGGTACAGACGGATTTGAAATATACAGCGATGCATCAGGAAGCGGCTTAGGCTGCGTTCTCCTGCAGTTTGGCAAGGTGATCGCTTATGGCTCACGTCAATTGAAAGTGCATGAGCGTAATTACCCCGTCCATGATTTGGAGTTGGCGGCGGTGATCTTTTTGCTAAAGTTGTGGCGGCATTATCTGTATGGAGTGAAAGTGGATATTTATACAGATCATAAAAGCTTAAAGTATCTGCTTGATCAAAAAGAATTGAATATGCGACAAAGGAGGTGGATGGAATTCCTTGGGGATTTTACCTTCGACATTCACTATGTTCCCGGAAAGGGAAATGTGGTCGCTGATGCCTTGAGTCATCGGGCTCCGATGCAGGCAAATTGGTTGCGGATGCATGATGAGCGGTTAATCCAGGAGTTGGAAGCTTTGGAGATATCTTGTGTGGAAAGAGATTCTTCAACTGTTGCATGCGTGAGCTGGTTGGAGGTTCAATGTGACCTTGCTGACAGGGTTCGGCGGGCAACGGAGTTGGATGAAAGTCTCCAACGCTATGCAAAGGAGGGGTCTGGTGATCAATTCTCCTGGGATGATGGGTTGTTACGGAAGGATGGCCGATTGTGCGTCCCTAGTGCGGGTAAATTGCGAGAAGGGCTGCTATATGAAGCACACTTTACAAAGTATTCAATTCACCCTGGGAGCACAAAAATGTACAAGGACATGAAGAAACTGTTCTGGTGGCCTGGTTTAAAGAAGGACATAGCCGCGTATGTGGCTAAATGTCGCACTTGTGCTTTGGTAAAGGCAGAATGTCAACGGCCGAGTGGTTTCCTGAATTCGTTGCCGGTTCCGCAATGGAAGTTTGAGGATATTTCTATGGATTTCGTGCATGGATTGCCGAGATCTCAGCGTGGCCATGACTCAATCTGGGTGATTGTAGACCGGTTGACAAAGGTGGCTCACTTTATACCGAACAAGCGGGACGATTCAGTGGAAACGTTGGCAAAGCTTTATGTGGAGCAGATTGTTCGATTGCACGGTGTTCCCCGGAGCATCGTAAGTGACCGAGATGGGCGCTTTACCTCGAAAGATTGGAGATTAGTTCATCAGATGTTGGGCACGAAGTTAGCATTCAGTACGACTTTTCACCCGAAAACGGATGGCCAAACTGAACGAACCAACAGAACGATGGAGGATATGCTCCGTATGTGCGCCCTAGACTTCGGTAAGAATTGGGAAGAACATCTTGTTATGGTGGAGTTTGCCTATAATAATAGCCATCAAGCAAGTATAGGCATGGCCCCGTTTGAAGCGTTGTATGGTCGGAAGTGTCGTATACCACTAGCTTGGGCAGAAACTGGCGAAACTTAACTTTT
The DNA here is from genome assembly GCA_039513925.1 of Platanthera zijinensis. Lineage (NCBI taxonomy): Eukaryota > Viridiplantae > Streptophyta > Magnoliopsida > Asparagales > Orchidaceae > Platanthera > Platanthera zijinensis. The sequence goes on from CM077097.1 coordinate 811,897, forward strand.
AGGCAAAAAGGAAGTCGAGGATGCTACCTCAACAATACGCTCTATTCGAGAGAGGCTCCTAATAGCCCAGGATCGGCAAGCCAAATATTACAATGCTAAGCACCGGAACGTGGAGTTCGCGGTGGGTGACTGGGTCTATTTAAAGATTAAGCCCTTCAAAGGCGTATCTCAGATTCGGCGGTTGAAAAAGCTAAGTCCGCGATACCTTGGTCCGTTTGAAGTGGTGGAGCGAGTTGGGGAAGCCGCCTATCGGCTAGCTCTTTCATCGGAATTGAGTGGATTGCATGATGTGTTTCATATCTCGGTGCTACGGAAAGCAGTCAAGGATCCAGCTCAAGTAATTGATAATGATCGAGTGCCGGTTGAGTATGGGCTAACAACAAAGGTGAAGCCTATACGGATTGAGGATCGAGCCGAGAAATAGTTGCGGAACAAAGTGATCGGGATGGTCAAAGTCCGGTGGGACAATTGTGGCCGAGAAGAGCTAACATGGGAGCGTGAGCAGACCATGCAAGCCGAGTTTCCCGAATTATTTTCGTAATTTGTTTGCTCGTTATATATGTAATAGAAACATATAAATGTTTTGTTAATTTCTCCCTACTGTCTTCAAATTTCGGGACGAAATTTTATTAAGGGGGGGGGGGGGGGGGGGAGGATTGTAACACCCCAAAAAGACTCAAAAGTGAATTTGAGGTTCAGGTTGCTTAACACGGCCTGGGACACGGACGTGTCCCAGGGCGTGTCGGGGTACACGGCCTGGGACACGGGCGTGTCCCAGGGCGTGTTCAAGATAGTCGACGATCGGAGGTCGACGATAGTCGAGCCTGGGATACGGCCTTCGACACGGGCGTGTCCCAGGGCGGGTCACTCAATAAAATGCCGTATCGAGTCAGAATTGTACACGGCCCGGAACCAAGGCTTGAACACGGCCGTGTCATCTTTGACACGGGTGTGTGCCTACCCGTGTACTATTCTGACTGGATTTAACGCTCGATGAGTACCGTGTAACAGGTATGACACGGGCGTGTCACGTGACCGACACGGGCGTGTTAGGTTCGACACGGGCGTGTCGATGCCCGTGTTCTAGTAATTTTTAGGCGGTGCGAGCGCCGCGTGTGCCGCTTAAGGGTACACGGCCTGTGACACGGGCGTGTCACAGGCCGTGTCGGCCAAAAAGTGCAATATTTTGGGGCAGATCGTGGCCGTTCATTTTCCTTAAAGAAGATCCTGTGGCTAGGGATCATTCCTGGGCTGATAAGGCTGGGAAAGAAGGAGGAAAGGCTCATTTTGAATTTCATCTTCTCTTTCTAAACTTTTAGAGAGAGGTGAGAGCAAGGTGAGGAAGAAGAAGTGGAGTTCGGCTGCCGGTGGAGCTACGGTGGTCCAAATCGCGAGCCGAGTTCGGATCTGCGAAGGCAACGCTGCTGCGAAGGCTTTCATCCGTCTCAAATTTCTCTCCATGGCTCCGAAGCGAACTCCTAGTGTAACGATTTCCTGCTTGGACATGTGAAGTCCTTAATTCCTGCATTGCATAGGGAAAACCCTTCCCCGCGAGTGTGCGGTGGGTTGTGGCGTCCCTTGGGGTAGATATGTGAAGTCCCCCTTGTTAGAGTCCGGAATTGGAGTACGGATCTAGGCATGCTGTGTGAAGCCCATCTGGACATGATCTGGATTGGTGATGCTTGTTTGCATATTGGAGAAGACTCCGTGATTTCTTGCTTGTAGGCATGATGGATAAAGTACTGGAGGAAGTCCAGGAAATTAAGAGAGTTGGACTCTCCTGTAGCCGTGAGTTGCTACTTTGTGTGAGGTTGAGCCGTTGAGCCGTGGGGCTGCAACTGGGCAATGCCTTGGTGGTGGAACGGGCAAGGTGAAGCTGTACCCGCGTCAGTCCAGGCATGAGTCTGACGATGTGAGCAACGGGAAAGGTGGATCTGTACCCGCATTATGGTTGTCTAACCTTGGGTGCTTAAGACCCCGTTAGGATCACATAACGAGAGTCGACGGCCTGTGAGCCGATCAGACTAGAATGCTCATATGGAACCGTTATGTCTGGGACCTCTGAACGGTAGTGTGGCCGTGGAAATACGGAACACCGATAATGTGCCCTGAGTGCACGGAGCGTCGGGCCGTCGTGCCGGCGTTTGTGATATGTGACTGTGCGGGCGTGCACGTCTTGCTTAAATTGCTATATATATCATATTGGAAGATTGCTATGCAGGGATGGAATTCCGCTGCCCCGTGCCAGGGGCAGGGTCGTTATAATTAGTCAGCTGAATGCTGACCGTTGCCCTGTTTGCCACCGCTTGGTGGATTGGTTATTACAGGTACTGGAGGTGCTGGTCCGAGCGGGACTTAGCGGGCTGAAGCCCAAAGCTGCGCTGCTGTCCTCGAAGGGATTATTTTGTTTCTTTTGTTCATGTGTGGCCGGCCTATGTGCCGATGTCTGTAATCCACACTCTTGTTAAGAGAAACTGTTGTAAGGCCGTAAGGCCAGACTCTTGTAATGTTTATATATATTCCTAAGTTTAAGTGGACAGTGTTTATTATCTTGAGTTCATATATTCAACCGTGAAGCTTTCGCTAGAATGCTCTGTGTTAGGATGCGTGGTTTTGATATTATTTCGTAGCGTCTCCACCTGTTTGTGGAATATGGTGTGGGGCCCCGGCCGGACCCTCTATTATATTCTTCTTGACGGGTAGAGGTGTTACAGAACAGGTGGCGGTGGAGCCGGATTTGCCTCGGAGAGCAACTGAGAGACAGCTTAAGAATGTGATGGGCTTCCATCCACCGGTGTTCTCGGGAACGGGAACCCCGACCCAGGCTGAAGATTGGCTCTCAAGAGTCAATAGGGTGATGATAGAAACAGAAACGGAAGAGTGGCAGAAGACCACAATAGCGACGTTCCTATTGGATGGGGATGCAAGGTTATGGTGGGAAGGTCTAGAGCTACACCAGTTGAGGGGAAGGCCGTTGGCCGAAGTATCTATGGAGGAATTTTTGAGACTGTTCATGGATCGATACCTCCCCTCAGCATAGAGGATCGCACTAGAAAATGAGTTCAAAAAGTTGGTGCAAGGAGATAGCATTGTAGACGAGTACCTCCACGAGTTTACTCGATTGGGAAGATATGCTAGCGCTACCTTTGACGACGAGGAGCGAAAGATGAACCGCTTCTATGAAGGGTTAAGAGATGAGCTGAGGTTGCTACTGTCGGGGCCTATGGCGTAGGGTTTCCTAACCTTGGTCAACTAGGTCCGGTCCTTGGAGAAGGACATGAGAAATGTGCAAGCTAAGAAGGAATCCGGTGGGAAGAAATCGGAGTTCAAAGCGCCGACTACGTCGAAGTCGGGCTATCGAAGATTCTATAAGAAGGCTAGGACGTCCGGTCTAGCTCCTTCTACAGGTGCCTCGGGGACAACTACCAATCGAACCCCGGGCGCTTGTTTCACGTGTGGAAAGACGGGACACTTTTCCCGCGATTGCTGGAGCGGACGCTCAAAGTCCGAGAGAAAACAAGGAGCTACATACGAAGAGAAGGGCAAGGCGGTGGAGTCAACCGCGTCCCATTATGCTCCGACTCAACCTAGAGTGTACAACTTGGGCCAGCAGGAGGCCATTAAACAAGCTGACGTGGTGACAGGTACGAGTTAATTTATAGCAAGTTAACTTTAAATACTGTTATCTATTGCTTGTTAGCCTAATATTGTTTGCATAGGCTTTGTTTTGATTAGCGATAGTCCGGCACGGGCACTGTTCGATACGGGAGCTTCACACTCCTACTTGTTCGAAAATTTTATATCGCGCATCAGAGTCCCTTCTTCGATGGTGAAGGACAAGTTGGATGTTGATGAGTATAAAAATATACAATTTGATATAGTATTAATTATACATATTTATAAATAAAACCTTAGTTTTTATATATATAACTAATTATTTTTGTTATATTTCAATTTTTATGTTATTTTAAGTTTTTCTGAATTTTTTGTATTTTTACTTAGGTCACGCCCGTGACCTAGGGCGTGATAGCCCTTTTTAATTTTTTTTTTGTTTCTGTTTTTTTCAAGAAAATCGGGAAATAGCTGAACACGCCCGCTGAACACGCCCGTGACTAAAGCGATACGCCCGTGACCAATGAAGTTCTATCCAGAAATCCAGCGAGCTGCCGCGCTGTCGCCACGACCCGTGCCGCATAATGAATCAGATGTATGACACGCCTGTGACATCTTCAAACACGCCCGTGACCGGCCCAAATTCTATCCGAATTTCCAACCCGCATGGCACCTGTCCCGACAGGCTGTAAGTCACGCCCGTGACCCTGTCACGCCCTACCCGATACGCCAGTGTCAGGGGCGTGTCACTTGAATTTTTTTCTATAAATAGGAGGGCAGGGCTGAGTGGAATTATTCGAACACCTGCAGCTTCCTTAAGAACTGTTAGGACTCCCCAGCTCTCTGACAAGGAACTGGTAGTAGCTTTCAAGTATTCTAAAGTTCTGTAAGTTGTAATATTTTCAGCTTTATTTTTAGTTTTTTAGAAAGTTGTAATAATTTCGGACTTTATAAAATAAACTCTTTTAATTTTAATTATGAGTAATTTACTGTTTTATTTTCAGCTTTACTTTCCTATATTTTCTCATACTATCCCGAATGAAGGGCGAAGCTCTACTTATGTCCTGGATTAAGATAGCGTGAAAACTGCTTTCAAAACTATTTTCAAAACATTATTATTTCGTACTATCCCGAATGAAGGGCGAGGCGAAAGCCTATGACCTGGATTAAGATAGTGCGGAAGCTCTACAAAATTTTACTATCCTATCCCCAAAACAAAGGTGAAGCGAAAGCTTAAATCCTGGATTGAGATAGATAGGTAGATATTATTTTCTGTACTTTATACCGCCCCCATCCTGAGAAGAGGCTAAGAACCCTTAGCACTTGGTCAAGATGAGCTCTGGGCTGGATACTATTTTCAACTATTTCAACTCTACTTTCTAGTTATTCTAACTAAGGTTTTCTGTTAATTGATCATATACCAGGTGACGGGACACTACGTTTACGTTAAACCGTTTAAACGCAAGCCTTCCCGGTCGTACTTTCAAGTCAATGATGCTACCAAAGGGACCCTCTCGTGAAGTTAGATAATTAAGAAATAAAAGTTGTGCTTTAATAGGTGAATTAATATTCGCTCAAAGTAATTCTGAAATCGAGGACTACCTTCTAAGTCCCTATCTTAATAAAATCACGTATATATATTTTTCTATCTTTAGTTTTTAATTATAAACTCCACTCCGTTCGTTCGATAAAATAATAGTCCGTTCTAAAAAGTAGAATAATTAACATTGATCCCAGGAAAAATACGACCTTGATATTTTCTACAAAATACTATACTCCAATGCGATAGGTACTCTTGCCTTAATCCACATGATATAAGTAAGTAAACAAAGAGACAGACTTATATACGTAAAAGATTATATAAAACCAAATCTATCTTCTTTAAAACAAACTTTACTTATCAAGCTTTTTGGCGCCGTTGCCGGGGATTCGTTTATATGTGTTAATATTTGAAAATAAACGAATGCTATTAATTTTATCTTTTCTTTTTCTTGTTATTTAAAAACCTTAGTTTTTATAAAAATAAAACAAACATAAAATTCCCTGAATTAAAAACTTTATTTTTATAAAACCTAACTTTTTATTAACAAGTATATTAACTACTAACAAATAAATAAAAAAAACAAAAAACCTAACCTACTATTTTAACGTATTTTATATAAAACTTGAAAAAATAAAAAGTAGTTTATAATAAAAAAAAACCTGCTTTTATTATAAAACTTCTTTTATAGAAAACTTGTTTTATATAAAAAATCTATTTTTAGTTATTTTTCGTTTTACGTCTTTTCGTGTGTTTGTATTTATTTTTTTACTTAGTTTTTTTCCCTATTTTTGTTTTTATACAAAAAGTCTTTTGTTTAGTGTATGACCCGCAGAACTCCATCTGATTTAACTCTTGAACTTGATCCTGAAATCGATCCCACCTTTCGCAGGCGCCTCCGATCTCTGAATCAAGAGCTTGTATTAAATCTAGAAGAGCCCGTAGGCACCGCACATGTACAAGAAATGGCAGCAGAGCAACAACAAATGCCAGAGGTGGTCCCCCAAAGGACCATGTCTTATTATGCACGACCTAATTTAGATGACACCGGGTCTAGTATCGTTCGCCCACCAATTGCTAATAATAACTTCGAGATTAAATCGAGTATAATCCAAATGATTCAAAATTCTGTTCAATTCGATGGATTGCCCGACGAAGATCCAAATACGCATTTGTCAAACTTCTCAGAAATATGCGACACATTTAAGATAAATGGCTTCACTGATGATGCCATCCGTCTTCGCCTATTTCCTTTTTCTTTACGAACGAAAGCCAAACAGTGGCTAGGTTCTCTCCCTAGAGGATCTATTACCACTTGGGCTGAAATGACCGAAAAATTCCTTACAAAGTATTTTCCACCTGCAAAAACCGCACGTCTGCGTGCGGATATTTCTTCCTTTGTGCAATGCAAGTCTGAGTCTTTTTATGAGACTTGGGAACGTTTTAAGGAATATCTACGTCGGTGTCCACATCATGCACTACCAACTTGGCTCCAGGTACAAATATTTTATAATGGTTTGAATATTCAAACCAGACAAGCCATTGATGCTGCCGCTGGGGGCACGCTCAATAACAAAACCCCCGAGGCCGCTCAAACCCTCTTTGAGGAGATGGCCATGAACGCGTACCAGTGGAACGTGCCAAGGTCACGCTCTAAACAAGCTGGGATTTATGAGCTCGACACTTCTTCTACGTTAGCACTCCAAGTAGAAAATTTAAGTAAACAATTGGCTGGAATATCTGCTTCCTCCACCACAACTACTTTGAATCCGAATAATAACGTAATTGAAGAAATCGATTATATGGGGAACTCTTATAGACCTTCCTATAATCCTAATATTAACTCAAATAATAATTCTTATAATCCAGGATATAGGAACCACCCTAATTTTTCGTGGAGCAACCCCAATAATGCTCAACGCCCTCCGACTGCAAATCCAAGTGGATTTGCACCGCAACCCCCACAACCACAAACACCACCACCACAACCACCCCAATTTAGGCCAACCCCGATATAAGACATATTCACGAAATATGTCAGTATTAATGAGTCCAATATCCGGAACCTGACCGGATCAATTAAAAACTTAGAAACACAAATTGGACAAATATCAAAAATGCTATTGGAACGCCAACCTGGTAATTTGCCAGGAAATACGGAACCAAATCCGCGGTATACTGGCCATTCCAGTAACCCAATTTGACAAGTTGTCAAACTACGAAGTGGCAGGGAGCTACCACCACCCGTTAGGGTAGAAAAAGAAGCTAAGGTTAGCCTTCCTACACCACTTCCCGCTTCGACTCTGCCTCCTCAACCCCCGCGAATTTCTTCCCCACATGTTGTTTTACCTTATCCATCTAAATTAAAAGATGAGCGAGAAGATGAATAATATAAAAATTTTATAAAAATGCTAAAAAAAATTCAAATCAATATACCTTTCTGCGAGGCAATTGCACGGATGCCTAAATACGCAAAATATTTAAAAGCCTTATTTTCAAATAAAAAGAAACTCGAAGATATTTCGAGAGTTTTTCTTAACACCGAATGTTCAGACATTTTATTACATAAATTACCCCCAAAATTAAACGACCCGGGATGATTTTCCATCCCATGTCTTTTCGGTAATCTATTAATAAAAGATACGTTAGCAGATTTAGGTGCTAGCATAAATTTAATGCCCTACTCGCTCTTTCTAAAACTAGGATTAGGTAACCCCAGCCCAACTAAAATGAGCATCCAGTTAGCAGATCGTTCTATTAAATATCCAGTAGGGATAGTAGAGGATGTTCTGGTCAAAATAGACAAGTTTATCTTCTCGGTAGACTTTGTTATACTTGATATAGAGGAAGATGCCGATGTTCCCATAATTCTCGGTCGTCCTTTTCTCGTAACCTCTCGCGCGATAATAGACGTAAGTAACGGTAGACTTCTCTTACGAGTAGGAGATGACGAGGTTACTATCGATATAGATCCCTCTATGAAAAATTCTTTAATAAATGATGATTCCTACTATCTTGCGAAAGCCTCTTTTGAGGAAAATGGTTTTTCCTATTCTGATGTACTTTCAATAACTGTAGAAGAATCGGACTAGGCAGACTTACCCCTTTCACAAGAAATGCCTACCGATGACCCTTTAGAACCTTTTATATCCTTAACTTCTACAACTCTAAAAAGTCTAACTTCATATGAAAAACCACCAACCCTCGAGCTGAAAACACTTCCTGCACATTTAAAATACGTTTTCCTTAAAGCCGAATCTAAACTCCCTGTTATCATTTCTGCCGAATTAAATGATAAGAAAACATTTGAATTAATAGAAGTGTTAAAACAATCGCCATGTATTAGCATGGCAAATTTCTAATATCCAAGGAATCAACCCATCTTTTTGTACGCATAAAATATTTTTGTAAGATAACCCTCGTAAATATATTCAGCCCCAACGACACTTAAATCCTAATATGAAGGATGTCGTAAAAGCTGAAGTAATGAAATTATTAGACGCAGGAATTATCTATCCAATCTCAGATAGCACATGGGTTAGTCCCGTATAAGTCGTCCCTAAGAAGGGCGGTATAACGGTAGTGCCAAACGCTAATAATGAACTAATTCCAACACATACTGTTATGGGTTGGAGGATGTGCATCGACTATCGAAAATTAAATGATGCACCCGTAAAGATCACTTTCCACTACCGTTTATAGATCAAATATTAGAGCGACTCTCGGGTCACTCATATTATTGTTTTCTCGATGGTTATTCAGGGTATTTACAAATTCCTATAGCCCCTGAAGACCAAGAGAAAACTACGTTCACTTGCCCCTTTGGTACTTTCGCCTATAGGCGAATGCCGTTTGGACTTTGTAATGCTCCAACTATATTTCAAAGATGTATGCTATCTATTTTCGGCAAGTTAGTAGAGGATGTTATGGAAGTGTTTATGGATGACTTCTCCGTATTTGGAGACTCATTCCATATGTGTTTAGATAACCTCACTCGTGTTCTTCAACGCTGTGAAGACACGAATTTAGTGTTGAACTGGGAGAAATGCCATTTTATGGTCCGTGAAGGTTTAGTTCTCGGTCATAAAATTTCTTCCCAGGGAATCGAGGTAGATAAGGACAAAATAGAAATAATTGAAAAACTTCCTCCTCCAACAAATGTAAAATCTATTCGAAGTTTCTTAGGCCATGCAGGTTTCTATAGACGGTTCATTCAAAATTTTTCTAAAATAACAAAACCGTTAACTCATTTATTAGAAAAAGAAGCCCCATTTATATTTGATAGTGAATGCTTAGTAGCATTCAATATTATTAAAGACAAACTTATCAACTCTCCTATTTTAGTAGCCCCAGACTTGTCCTTTCCTTTTGAGATCATGTTTGATGCGAGTGATTATGCGGTAGGAGCTGTCTTAGGACAACGAGCAGACAAATATTTTCATCCTATCGATTATGCAAGTAAAACTCTCACATCCACACAAACCAATTACACGACCACAGAAAAGGAACTACTGGCGATTGTATTTGCATTTGATAAGTTTAGATCTTATATTACACTATCGAAAGTTATAGTTTTTACGGATCATTCTGCTTTAAAATATTTACTAACAAAGGCAAATGCAAAACCCCGTTTATTACGTTGGATTCTCTTATTACAAGAATTTGATTCAGAGATCCGAGATAAGAAAGGCGTAGAGAATTTAGCAGCCGATCATCTTTCTCGACTAGAGAATGCTGCAACAGATACATTCGTAGAAGCCGACATCGAAGATAAATTCCCTGAAGAAAGTCTCCTCGCTCTCGAAAAGGTAACAAACTCTTCTACTCCTTGGTTTGCAGACTTGGCTAACTATTTAGTAGCCCGAGTCCTTCCAAAAGCTTTTACAATTCAAGAAAAGAAGAAATTCTTTTCTGACTTGAAAAACTACTTTTGGGAAGACCCGTATTTATTCTGAGTCTGTGCCGACCAAGTAATTAGAAGATGTATTTCGAACGAGGAAGGACTAAAAATACTACGGCACTGCCACGAAGGACCAACCGGCGGACATTATCAATCCAATCGGACTGCACGTAAAGCCCTTAAAGCAGGATTATTTTGGCCTACTTTATTCAAGGATGCTCAAAAATTGGTAAGCGTTTGCAACCGCTGCCAACGGTCAGGTAACATTTCTCGTCGGGACGAAATGCCCCAAAACTTTTACTTAGAATGTGAAATTTTTGATCTGTGGGGTATAGATTTTTTAGGCCCTTTACCTCCTTCTTTTAAAAATCGTTATATCTTAGTAGCGGTTGATTACATTTCACGATGGGCTGAAGCGCAAGCTTTACCCACCGCTGACTCGAGAGTCATTGTAAAATTTCTGAAAACCTTATTTTCACGTTTTGGCACGCCTAGGGCTATAGTTAGCGATCGAGGTACTCATTTTTGTAACACCCAGATGGCTAAAGTATTAGCCAAATATGGAGTTACTCATAAACTCGCTACCGCTTATCACCCCCAAACAAGCGGCCAAGTGGAGGTAGTCAATAGAGAACTAAAGCGCATATTAGAAAAGACTGTAGATACCAATCGAAAAGATTGGTCCCTTAAATTAGATGATGCACTTTGGGCCTACCGTACATCATTCAAAACTGTGATCGGTTGCACACCTTATCGTTTAGTATATGGAAAAGCATGTAACCTACCTGTAGAATTAGAACATCGCGCATACTGGGCGCTAAAATTTCTTAACTTAGATACAAACTTAGCCGCCGAACAACATAAATTTCAACTCAATGAACTTGAGGAATGGCGTGCAAATGCTTATGAAAATAATAAATTTTATAAAGAGCGATCGAAGTTTTATCATGATAGGAAAATTAAATTTCCAAAATCTTTTTCACCAGGTGATCATGTCCTACTATATAACTCACGCCTTAAATTATTTCTAGGAAAATTAAAATCCCGATGGACCGGACCCTGTACTGTTAAACAAACCTGGCCATATGGGACCGTTCTTATTTCTCACCCTGAACTCGAAAATTTCAAAGTAAACGGGCACCGTTTAAAATTATATTTTACTGGGGACCCTTTTCAAAAAGAACCTGAAACCCTAACACTACTCCATTACCTCGAAATATAAATTCACTTGTATATTTTCATCTTTTATGCTTTTGTATATTCTGTACATATTTTTCACTTCATACCTATGCCTAACATAAGTATGGGGGTGCTTTTAGCTACAATTGTTTTTATAACTTATATGTTTTAAATAAAAGCATTGTTTATTTTAGTATTCATTTCAAAACAAGTCAAAATTATCAAAACCATACTATGTATATATATTCCAAAAATATGAGTTGATCAAAAATGCAAAATATTCAATTTTCAAATTTACTACTCCTTCTCATACCTAGATAGATATAAATATCCGGAATAAACTTGTAATCCATACCTTGTAAAAATTCATTACACTCAGAGTTAGTTTTTTAGCAAGCCTGCTTTAATAGATCAAAAATACATATATATACAATAGAAGCAAAACATATTATGTTCATCAAACAATTTTAGACTGTAATTATCATTACTCCAATCTTGTTAAAATATAAAAAATATCAAGCTATTACCATTGCTCTCAAAATTTTTTATCAAAATTATTTTTACAACCCCCTACCTACTATTTCGCTTGACATGTTTCTTTACGCACGCAAGCATCTAGGAGTATGTGCTCCTAGAAAAGAAAAGATCTTATGTCCATGGGAATTAAACAATTCCGTAAACATAGGCATCCAGTAAATGTTAAAAGACCAAATGAAATGGAGTAAGTGCTCCTAAACATATGCATTGGATTAATTCAAAGTTCAATTCTGCAAAGTTTTTTTTTTCTATTTTGGAAAATATTTTCCTAAAATAGTTGTAACAATGCATGAATTTGAGAAAAAAAAGGGTGAGAGGATAAAATTCATCACCTCCTACATTCAAAGCCTATGTATGGGCAAAACCACCAAGTTGATATCCCCTAAAACCACTACAAAATTGAATTAATTTTGCTTAAAAGTTTGAGAGAGCATACTTAATAGGTTGTAATTTTTCAACATATCTCATGCAAGACATAGTAGTCATAAAGCCAATCTATCTTTGTGATATCTGATTTTAATATATGCTTACTATTTGTTGTTTTCAAAAACATTTTATGGCTATAAATTCTAACTCTGGTATCAATGATATATACATGATGGCATGTAAACTCTTTATTCACCGGATGTTTATACCTATTTTATCTTGAAGAAATAATTTGATAGTAAATAGAAAATTTCATAAACTTGTAAATATACTCAACTCTATATTTGCTCTGGAATAGCAAAATCTAAGTATGGGGGTATTTGATGAGTATAAAAATATACAATTTGATATAGTATTAATTGTACATATTTATAAATAAAACCTTAGTTTTTTTTATATATAACTAATTATTTTTGTTATATTTCAATTTTTATGTTTTTCTAAGTTTTTCAGAAATTTTTGTATTTTTACTTAGGTCACGCCCCTAGGTCACGCCCGTGACCTAGGGCGTGACAGCCCTTTTTAATTTTTTTTCTGTTTCTGTTTTTTTCAGGAAAATCGGGAAATAGCTGAACACCCCCGCTGAACACGCCCGTGAGTAAAGCAATACGCCTGTGACCAATGAAGTTCTATCCAGAAATCCAGCGAGCTGCCGCGCTGTCGCCACGCCCCGTGCTGCCTGATGAATCAGATGCATGACATGCCCGTGACATCTTCAGACACTCCCGTGACCGGCCCAAATTCTATCCGAATTTCCAACCCGCATGGCACCTGTCCCGACAGGCTGTAAGTCACGTCCGTGACCCTGTCACGCCCTACCCGACACGCCCGTATCAGGGGCGTGTCACTTGAAATTTTTTTCTATAAATATAAGGGCAGGCTGAGTGGAATTATTCGAACACCTGCAGCTTCCTTAAGAACTGTTAGGACTCCCCAACTCTCTAACAAGGAACTGGTAGTAGCTTTCAAGTATTCTAAAGTTCTGTAAGTTGTAATATTTTCAGCTTTATTTTCAGCTTTTTAGAAAGTTGTAATAATTTCGGACTTTATAAAATAAACTCTTTTAATTTTAATTCTGAGTTATTTACTGTTTTATTTTCAGCTTTACTTTCCTTTATTTTCTCATACTATCCCGAATGAAGGGTGAAGCTCTGCTTATGTCCTGGATTAAGATAGCGTGAAAACTGCTTTCAAAAATATTTTCAAAACCATATTATTTCGTACTATCCCGAATAATGGGCGAGGCGAAAGCCTATGACCTGGATTAAGATAGTGGGGAAGCTTTGCAAAATTTTACTACCCTATCCCAAAAACAAAGGTGAAGCGAAAGCTTAAATCCTGGATTGAGATAGATAGGTAGATATTATTTTCTGTACTTTATACCGCCCCTATCCTGAGAAGAGGCTAAGAACCCTTAGCACTTGGTCAAGATGAGCTCTGGGCTGGATACTATTTTCAACTATTTCAACTCTACTTTCTAGTTATTCTAACTAGGGTTTTCTGTTAATTGATCATATACCAGGTGACGAGACACTACGTTTACGTTAACCCGTTTAGACGCAAGCCTTCCCGGTCGTACTTTAGAGTCAATGATGCTACTAAAGGGACCCTCTTGTGAAGTTAGATAATTAAGAAATAAAAGTTGTGCTTTAATTGGTGAATTAATATTCGCTCAAAGTAATTCTGAAATCGAGGACTACCTTCTAAGTCCCTATCTTAATAAAATCACGTATATATATTTTTATATCTTTAGTTTTTAATTATAAACTTTACTCCGTTCGTTCGATAAAATAATAGTCCGTTCTAAAAAGTAGAATAATTAACACCGATCCCAGGAAAAATACGACCTTGATATTTTCTACAAAATACTATACTCCTATGCGATAGGTACTCTTGCCTTAATCCACAGGATATAAGTAAGTAAACAAAGAGATAGACTTATATACGTAAAAGATTATATAAAACCAAATCTATCTTCTTTAAAACAAACTTTACTTATCAGATGTGCTGCTACCGAATGGGTGCTCGATGCGTGCAGACAGAGTGTGCGCCATGAAGGTTCACATAGGGAGCCAAGAGTTCGACTTGCTAGCGTCATTGCTGCCGCTAGTAGAGTTCGACGTTATCTTTGGGATGGATTGGCTTTCGGAGCAGAAGGCTTGGATTGATTGCAACCGAAAGGAGGTCAAGCTGGGTGTTGGACGAGAGACAACATTCGAGGGATTCAAGGGGTCGAGCAAGACGCTGATGTCTGCTCTTCAGGTGGTAAAGGCAGTTCGTGCTGATGCAGAGCTGTTCTTCGCAATAGTGGGGGCTGTAGAGCCAAAGTCCACGTTGGATAGCATCCCCATTATTTGTGAATACCCCGATGTGTTCCCGGATATTCTTCCCGGGGCCCCACCGCAGCGAGAGATTGATTTCACCATCGAGCTCGTGCCGGGTGCCAAATCCGTATCACGTGCTCCGTATAGGTTGGCGCCTAAAGAGATGGCAAAGTTGAAAGTTTAGCTAGAGGAGCTGATGGAGCAAGGTTATGTGAGTCCAAGCTCGTCGCCTTAGAGCGCACTGGTTCTCGTCGTTAATAAGAAGGATGGTAGTATGCGGATGTGTATCGACTACAGAGAGTTGAACAAGCTGACGGAGAAGAACAAGTACTCGATCCCAAGGATTGATGATCTCTTTGATCAGTTAGTCGGATCGTCGACATTTTCTAAGTTGGACTTGAAGTCGGGGTACTGTCAGTTGAGGATAAGGGAATGTGATATCTCGAAGACGGCGTTCAACACGAGGTATTGGCACTTCGAGTTCACGGTCATGCCGTTTGGACTGACGAATGCGCCATCGGTGTTTATGGACTTGATGAACAGGATGTTCCGAGATTTCTTGGACCACTTTGTGATCGTCTTTATTGACGATATATTGGTGTACTCGCAGTGCAAAGAAGATCACTTCAAGCACTTGCATCTTGTGTTGGAGACTTTGAGAAGGAATGAGCTGTATGCGAAATTCTCCAAGTGCGAGTTCTGGCTACCCTCAGTAGCATTCCTTGGTCACATTGTCAGTGGGGAAGGTATAGCGGTGGATCCGGTGAAGATCGTTGCGATACGGGAGTGGCCTGCGTTGTCTTCTGTCGCGGAAGTCCGTAGTTTTCTCGGGCTTGCCAGATATTACAGGCCCTTCGTAGAAAACTTCTCGCGGATAGCGCTATCTCTCACGAAGTTGACAAGGAAAGATCAGAGATTCTTGTGGACGCAGGAGTGCGTGCAAGCTTTTGAGGAGCTGAAGAGATGGTTGACCTCAGTGCCAATGCTTAGTTTGCCGAGTGGGACCGAGGGCTTCGAGGTTTATAGTGACGCCTCGGGTAGTGGTTTGGCCTGTGTGCTGTTGTAGCATAGGAGAGTGATAGCTTATTGATCGCACCAACTAAAGTGCATGAAAGGAACTATCCGATCCACGAATTGGAGTTGGCGGCCGTGATATTTGCACTTAAGCTGTGGAGGCACTACCTATACGACGTAAGGGTCGTTATATATACCGATCACAAGAGCCTAAAGTACCTGTTGGATCAGAAGGATCTTAACATGAGGCAGAGGAGGTGGATGGAGTTCCTGGGGGAATAAAACTTTAAGATTAATTATGTACCCGGGAAGGGCAATGCGGTTGCTGATGCGTTGAGTCGCAGGGCTCCCGCCCAAGCCAACTGGTTGTCGGTGCATGATGAGTGGCTAATACGGGAGTTGGAGGAGCTTAAGATCTGTTGCGTTGACAAGCAGACGAGCGCCAAAGCAATGTTAAACTGGACAGAGGTTCAGTATGACTTGGTTGACCGGGTTTGGCAGGCATTGGAGTTAGATGACTCCATGAAGGAGCTTATGGAGACAGCATTAGATGGGTCAAATTCCCAGTTCTCGGTGGAAGATGGGTTGTTAAGGAAGGACCATCGGTTGTGCGTCCCAAGTGGGGGTAACCTACGGGCAGAGTTGATGTACGAGGCTCATCATACCAAGTACTATATCAACCAAGAGAGCACAAAGATGTACCGTGACCTCAAGAAGCTGTTTTGGTGGCCGGGGCTCAAGAAAGACGTAGCTTTATTTGTGGCTAAGTGCCAAACGTGCGCCTTGGTGAAGGCGGAGTGCCAAAAGCTGGGAGGATTCTTAAATTCCTTGCCTATACCGGAGTGGAAGTTCGACGACATATCTATGGACTTTGTGCATTGGTTTCCAAGGTCGCAGAAGGGGAACGACGCCATCTGGGTGATCGTAGATTGGTTAACTAAGGTGTCGCATTTCATTCCGCATAGGAAGGACGACTCGGTGGAGAAGTTGGCGAAGCTATATGTGGACAATATAGTTAGACTGCATGGTGTGCCTCGCAGCACTGTGAGTGATCGCGATGGGTGTTTCACGTCCAATGATTGGAGGTTGGTGCAGCAGATGCTGGGGACAAAGTTAAAGTTCAGCACAGCCTTCCATCCGCAGACGGATGGGCAGACCGAGAGAGTCAATAGAACGATGGAGGACATGCTCTGCATATGTGTTCTAGACTTCGGGAAGCATTGGAAGGACCATCTGTATTTGGTGGAGTTTGCGTACAACAACAGCTACCAGGCGAGTATCAACATGGCGCCCTTTGAGGCCCTATATGGTAGAAAATGTCGCACACCGTTGTCTTTGTTAGAAACGGGTGAGGCAAGGTTGTACAAGAAGCAGGAGGTGGAGAGTGCTACTTCTTTGGTGCGGATCATTCGAGAGTGCTTGTTGATCGCTCAGAACAGGCAGGCTAAGTAATACAATGCCAAGCATCGGAACGTGGAGTTCGCGGTAGGCGATTGGGTGTACTTGAAGATAAAGCCGTTCAAGGGTGTTTCGCTGGTGAGACGCTTGAAGAAGCTGAGCCCAAGATACCTTGGACCCTTTGAGATTCTGGAGCAGGTCGGCGAAGCGGCATACCGTTTGAGGCTATCAGAGGAGTTAAGTGGGCTACACGATGTGTTTGACATCTCTATATTACGGAAGGCGGTGCAAGAGCCTTCGCAGGTGATCACAGTTGATCAAGTGCCGATGGACGAAGGGTTGACGACTAGGGTCAAGCCCGTTCGTATCGAAGACTCTGAGGTCAAGAGGCTCCGTAACAAGGAGATCCGGATGGTCAAGGTCCGGTGGAACAATTGCGGTCGGGAGAAACTCTCTTGGGAACGGGAGAAAAATATGCTGGAGGAGTACCCAGAGTTATTCAACTCAGGTACTGCTTAAAGTTTTCCGTTTTCTTTTCTTTAGTAATTTCGTTGGTGAAATTCTTTTAAGAGGGAGAGGGTTGTAATGCCACGAAACTCAATAGGGTGACGGGTGGTGTTTTGAGCCAAATATGTGTTTTGGCAGGGGTGAAACGGCCTGGGACACGGGCGTGTCCCAGGGGGTGTCGTGCTCGGGTTCAGTGTTGGCCGCACGGTCATCAATTTTGGGGTCGACGATCATCGAGAGGCTGAACAAAGCCTATGACACGGGCGTGTCCCAGGGCGTGTCAGTCACTCGTCGAGTGAGGTGCACACAGGCCATGGCACGGGCACAGACACGGGCATTTCACATATGATACGGGCATGTCTGGTGCCGTGTCACAGGCCGTGTCCTTCTCGGGTCAAGAGTGTTTGTCGTTGCACACGGGGTGTGACACAGGTCGCGACACGGCCGTGTCACATACGACACGGGCGTGTCGGAGGCCGTGTCTAAGGCCGTGTGCTGGTTATCGAGTTGGTCGAGACGACGAATGGGTGACACGACCATACACACGACCGTGTTGCTACCCGTGTACGGACCAGATTTTGTAATTTCAGGCCACGATCGTGGCCGTTCATTTCCTTAGCTTTGGATCCAATGGTAGGGAGTCAGTTCTTGCGGTTTAAACCCGAAAATAGGGTTGCAAACCCTCATTTTCTTTTGGGTGTTCTCTCTCTAAGATTTTAGAGAGAAGGGAGAGCTAGGTGGAGGAGGAGACCAAGATCCGGCCACCAGTGGAGCATTGGAGCTTCGAATCGCGATCCGAGTCCAGATCTACGAAGACGACGCCATTGCGGTGCTTCCCAACCACGTAGATTTTCATGGCGCTGCGGAAAAATGCAAGGGTAATGATTTCTCATCCTAGGGCATGTGAAGTCCTCTTTTCCTTTGCATAGGAAGCCCTCTCTCATGAGTGAGCAAAGAGTTGGAGCGTTCCTTGGGGTAGATATGTGAAGTCCCCCTTGTATAGAGTCTGTATGCGAAAACGGGCATAGGCATTGTGTGTGAAGCCTATCCGGACAGGTAGAGCCAGATCGGTGATGTTGCATTTCATATGAACCGGGGAAGACTCCGGATGTTTGGGCATTTTTCGGGTTTTCTACGTGGTAGATTACAGCAGGGAGCCTTCGAGATTTACTCAAAGGTGCACCCGAAAAACTGGGCAAAAGCGGGTTTTGCCAACACGATGGCCGGGGAGCCAACGTGAACATAATCGGGTTATGTGATTATTGTGGCGGAAACGGGACTCGGTGAGTCTTGACCTGCGCATATGGCTTAAATTGTCATTACGGAATGAGCACGGGTCAGGCGGAACCATACCCGATCTATGTCGTTCAGTGGGACCGTTGGCATGGATAAGAGTCTTCGGCGGTCTATGGCTTAAATTGTCGTGACCAAGGCCAGGAAGACAAAATGCTCATGTGATTGGCCGTCCAAGGGGCGGTGGTGGAATAGGAACGTCTATGGCTTGAATTGACGTGATGTTGGCCGGTTCACCGTGAATGTGCCTGGTGTGCACGAGGTGTGTGGCCGTGCGAGCCTATGCCTGCGATGAAGTGTGTTCACACTATTTTATTGCCTATACTAATAAAGTGCAGGGAAAGAGCATTGCCGCCCCGATTTTGGGGGCGGGATCGTTATAATTGGTCATCATAGCTGACCGTTGCTTTTGTTTACCACCGAGAGGTGGATTGTGTCTTGCAGGTGCTGCAGAGCCGAGCGGGAAATAGCGGGCTAAAGCCCATGTTGCGGTGCTGGCCCTCGAAGGCCTTACCTTTTTATGTTTTCTGTTTATCTCATGTATGGCCGGCCTGCGAGCCGATGTATGAAAGACACTCTTGTTTGAGGAAACTGTGTAAGGCCTTAAGGCCGTTTCTATTTCTGTGTATTGAAACATTCCTACGGGTGTTATTGTAGTGGACATTCATGCTTTTTGGCCGGGTTCTTTCGTCTTGCAACTTAATTTTAATGCTTCCGCTAGGTGCTTGTGTAGGACGTGTAATTGGTTGAATGGTTTCAACGCGTAACCAACCGGTCTGTCCGTAGTATATGGCGTCGGGCCCCGACTAGACCTACTGCTATATGCTATGTGACGGATAGGGGTTTTACATGCCTTAACCGCACGATTCCTGGAGAAGTTCAATCCGGTAGGCAAGATTGTGAACCTGCGCCAGGAAATAGGTAACTTCCTCAAGTTCGATTTGGATAGCATGGCGGAGGCGGTGGAATGCTTCAATGACTTGCTGCTGAAATGCCCAAACCATTAGTTCCAGCCTTAGAACTTGGTGGGCTAGGTCTACTTTTCCATCAAGCCCAATTATAGGGCTATGATTGACGTCGCTGAAGGAGGTTCATTGATGAACCTTACACCGGAGGTAGTCCTGAGGCTTCTGCATGATACAGCCTCACACAACATATATTGGACTACTGGGAGAAATACCCAAAGGAACACCCGAGGAATATTCGTTCTTGGATCAGCTGTACCTACTACAACACCTATCATGGCAATCTCTTGCCAAGGATGCGGCAGGGACAGCCATCACACATATGAATGCCCAGGAGGCGAACTGTCTGGTTAGCTGCATAATCTTAATATGAATGAATATGAAAATTTCATCTAACCAAAATAGGGGTGTGCCGTACGGGAATGCGCATAACCTAGGGGTGAGAAATCACCCAAACGTTTCATGGAACCAAAATGCCAGTGGCCAACGATGGCAACCAGGGCAGCATCAATTCGATGGTTTTACCTCTGGGAGCCAACCGAGGCCACCAAATACGGGTTATAATCAGATCCCTGTGGCACCTAAGAAGAGTAACTTGGAAGAAATTATGGAGAAGTTCGTTTAGGTCGCTCACTCGAATATGGCTAATCAGACTGCATCTATGCGGAATCTGGAAGTGCAACTGGGACATTTTGCCTAGGTTCTAGTTGAGCGTCCCCAAGGGACTCTTCCAGGCAACACAGAAAAGAACCCCGTAGATCAGGGGAGGAGTCTTGCTAAGAAGGAGAAGGGGGAGTGTAGAGATCTAGTGATCGCTTGTACGATCAATAACTTCTAGACCTCCTCCCTTTGCGATTCTGGATCTTCTAGAAACATTCTCACTTTGCAAGACATCGAGAAGTTTAATTTAACATTAAATCCGGATGATTGTATGTCTCTTATTTTAGCTAACAGAGTTCTGGTGGAGACTGAAGGTGAGATGAATGAGGTTGAAGTTACGGTGGATAGAACCAAGGTTGTAGCAGATTTCCAAGTATTGGGTCCTATCGAAAATACTTCGATCCCAATCTTGGGAGTCCCATTTTTGAGGGAAAGCAGCGTCACCTTGGACTTTTCCAAGGCAAAGTTGGTTTTACCAAATGTGGTGAAACTAGCGTGCTTCCCTAGTACCGTGACTGAACCTCTGTAACCCCCTCCTGTTTTTATCACTAACGAATTGTTTAGTAATATGGATCACGGAGATAAATAGGAGACGTGGACGTAGAAGGAGAGAAGAAGTACCTCTGAAAAAGTTTGTGGTGATGAGGAAGAGAAGAAGGAGCTGTTGGTTCGTGAGGAGGCTGCTGATGAAATTCTAGAGTTTAAATCTGTATGGGAGATAAACAATTTAATCGTAAGGTTTCGTGGGCGGATCCGGTGTCCACTATGGCGTTGGAGACGATGAAACCTAAAACCTTGGATGGAGAGTCAGTTGATTATGCTAGGTCGCGTTCTCCCACTATGGAGAAAAAGAAAAATGAACATTTTTTTGCGATCTGCTCATTTTGTTGCTCTCTAGGGAGAGAAGCAGGGGGCTTGGGGTCAGTCTTGTAAAACCAACTTGAACCCTAAAGCTTCAACCCTTGGCCTTTCTTATTCTTGTGGGGAGCTATTTCATAAATCAGCGTTTAGTTGATAGTTTGTTGGATAGTATTTGCTTATAACTGCTTGGTGGACTTGTGTAGTTTTTTTTATTTGTTGTGGACATAAAACTCTATATCATGATTAATATAGGTATTCAGTCCACCTTAAGGATGTTAAAGAAAAGGGCTCCTGGGAGACAACCCAAGTAGGACCACTTGGTCCTGTTTTGTGTGTTGTGTTCTTTTTATATTTGTATTTCTATTTTCTTATTTTTGCATGGGATCTCTAATTCGCAGGTGCTTGAAATTTTTGAAGCGCAACAAACCTGCCGCTAACGAACAACCTTGCAACATGACTAATATGCTTAGTTTTGAGCATAGGTACTTCTTACCCCTAACTCTTTATATTATTTGGAATGTTTAGTTGTATGAGTTATCGTATTCAAGTTTGGGGGGAGAGCATACCTGTGGTCACTACAAGAGCACACATATTATAGCATACCAGTTTGTTAGTTATTTATTTCATGATCACTGTTCCACACTGAATCACCCACCTGAGCGCGATCTTATCCACGCACATGACTCGAGTCAAATGGATTGCTTGTGTGTAAACTTTAAAATAGTGGTGTTGGCTTAGGATTTTAGGATAGACTAGTGCGAAACTCGTGCAATGCTCCTAATCAAGTACTCATGGTCTGTGTAGAAATAGTATAGATTTAATTTATCTTTATACTCATAGATTTATACTTTTTCAGCAGATGTAAATATTGTTTGTACTACTCAAAATAATGTTAAATCTCGTGAAATCAAATAGTAGTGTAGGAATGTGTGTAGACATCACCAAACTCATTTTGCTTGAGTCCGGAGGAAGGATCATCTTTCTCGGTGGCTAAGAACTTGCCCCAAGCTACTCTCGAAGCATTGGTACATGGTTAGTCAAGCATGAGCGTGATGTAGGCCATCTATTTGGCTAGTTTGAGACTTGTTTACCTTGTCCTAGCTGCTAACTGTTGCAAGCCAAGTTTGTGCCTACCCCTCCTTTTATTCTGCTCCACCTTCATTCACTAAAGCCTAAAGCCAATCCTCATATTGCAACCAAATCCTTGAGCTCCTGTGAATTTAATATTTTGACGAGATGTGATATATGGAATTCAATTGATGTGGTGGATGATTAAAAGAAATTCTATTTGCTAAAAATTTGGGAAAAAAAGAAAAAAAAAGAAAAGGAGAGAATTGAAAAAGAAAATCTAAATAGAATTACAATGAGAAATTGAATCCCCATCTTGTTTATCTTGATATTGGTCGGGTTAGGCCGTGTACACACACAGTTTTCAAGCTAAGTCTGGGGGTGTGTCACACGTGCAATTCTAAGGGGATGTATTGGTTTAGCTTTTTGTTTGCTCGCTTGGGTTGCGTGTAGTCTCCATGTTTATCTTTGACTACCAAACCTTAGCCTAAGCCCCATTCGATCCTAAAGCCCTGCGGATTCATGCTTGAGTCGAACTAGTACCGTGGAGAGTGTGAACGGGCAAGCGTATGGTCCCCGACATTGATGTATTTCTTTGGAGGTAATCCTGAGCCCTGGTCTTTGGCAATGCTCACCTGAGTGACCTGCCTACATTCTTCCTACGTATGACCGAACAATTCTCCATGATTCCAATTTTTAGGAGATATAATATTTATTTACGCCTCTCGAAAATAATAAATTCTGTAGTATAATTAAAAAGTTTGTCTATTCTATTTTATATGCCCATGATATATTTGATTTCTCTCAATACTGTATTTGGAAATTACTAAGCCAGCTAACTATTTTCTAGTCCACAGAGTGATGATTTGCTCGGGATGAGCAAATGTTTAAGTCTGGGGGTGTGATGAGTCCAAGTTATATACATATTTTTGGACTCATCTGGGCTTGTTTTCTCGTTGATGCACTACACTTTAGAGCCATAATTGTTCATATTTGTTTTTACGTCCATTCCATGTTAAGTGCTCTTTTGGCCCGTTTTTAGTGTGATTTCGTAGTTTTTATACTTTTGCCTTACTTGTTTTTCTGTGTCTGGAGAATATGGTATGCATATTTCAGTGGTTCTTCTATTTTTGATGCAGGTACAAAGATCGTGTGTGTGTTCTGGAATTGTTTGGGAATGTTTTTCGCCTAAGGGCCACTGATCGTGCGTTTTTACATGCGCACAGTAAGTGGACTCCATAGCGCACGACCTCTAGTTGTGCGTGGTCTATTCATTGACTCCCAAACGGTACAGGAACACTGTGCACGATCATTGGATCTATAGCGCACGACCACTGGTTGTGAGCCACTGATCGTGCACAGTATTCTCCATTTTTCCAAGTTCTGTCTTAGGCAATCGCACGACCATTGGACTCGTGCACGTTTATCCCATTTTTTCTGGAGTTCTGCCATTTCTAATCGCACGATCATGTGATCCAGTGCATACGACCTCTGGTCGTGTGCCACTGATCGTGCACATATATATTAATTTTTCTACCCAGCTGCAGGTTTCTTTGGAGCCGTGCGCATGATCATCAACCGTCAGTGCGCACGACCACCGGTCGTATGCTACTAATCGTGCGCTCTGATTTTTTGTTGCCCGTATTTAAGCCCGTACTCTACAAATTAGGTCAACGCTTGTCATTTTTTGCCCAACTGTAGCACATGAAAGCGCCGTTTATCGCCCCCATAGGTCCTCCACTCATCTCCACCCTCCGGGAAGCTTTCTACGGCGATCTGAAGCCATCTTCAACCCTTAAGAGAGTTTTCGGCCACCAGTAGTATGCAATAGAGGTTTTCAGTACTATTCACTTGGGCAAATAGGGAGAAAATACATAAGATAAGGGAAGAAGTCAGAGGAAGACAAGTTGATTGACAACCCATTTACCTCCGGACATTACCACGGTCCGAGTCAAGAAGTGGACTGATAACCCACCTCTCCGGCCAAGAACCACGGCTAGGCTTTCCCCCTTTTGGTTTACTCTCCCTCTCCTCCATAGTGAAGTGTACTCTTTTTTATTTGTCTATGAATGAAGTTTGATTTGATTAGTTACATCCTTTGTTGTTAGCTATGATGCACTCACCTCCTTTCACTCCCTCCACAAGCGCACAAGAACAACTCTAGCAAAGGATAGTGTTGGTAGTTGAAGAGGTCATTACGGCCCTCACTCTCCGTGCGTGTGTTCATTCCATCCGCTTGCTCTCCGTCCATTCGCCGAACAAAGCATGAAATAACAGCCTGCATAAGTTCTATCCACCAAGCGAAACAGTGCTTACAACCCGCAATAGTTTTCTTTTTGTCCTTTGTATAATTAGAGATCAAAAGCCAACCCCTGTTATTTCGCTTAACTCTTAGTAACGATCTTTCTACGACTCTATCATGACACCCAACCTGCATTCCCTTAAGATCGATATTCGGGGAAGCTATTCCAAAAATTATTACTTAACCGCGACCGATGCACTTGCCGACACATCATGTACTTATTGAACAAAGTGGACGCCAAGTCCTAGCTTTTGAGACTGGTTCTCCTCCTACAGCAATTCGACTTGGAAATTTGAGACAAGAAGGGAGCTGAGAACTTGGCGGTCGACCACCTCTCATGATTGGAGAATACGGCTACAGGAACACTAGTGGAGGCCGAAATAGATGACAAATTCCCTAAAGAGCACCTCCTAGTCATGAATAAGGTAATGAATTCTTCCACCCATTGGTATGCAGATCTAGCCAATTATTTAGTTGCACGGGTCCTCCAAAAAGAATTTTCAAGTCAACAAAACAAGAAATTCTTTTCGGACTTAAAAAATTATTTTTGGGAGGATCCCTTTTTATTTCATGTCTGCATTGACCAAGTGGTAAGAAGGTGTATCCCGGAAAAGGAAGGCATCCAAATTTTTCAGCACTGCCACGAAGGACCAACCGGTGGACATTATCAAGCAAACCGGACCGCAAGGAAGGTGCTAGAGGCGGGTTCTTTTGGCGTACCTTATTCAAAGATGCTCATATATTTATGAGTAAATGTGATAGCTGTCAACGGTCAGGTAACATTTCTAATCGGGATGAAATGCCCCAAAATATATTTTTAGAATGTGAAATCTTTGATTTAGGGGGAATAGATTTCATAGGTCCATTACCATCTTCTTTTAATAATAAGTATATTCTTATTGCAGTTGACTACGTGTCAAGGTGGGCGGAATCATAATCTCTTCCCAACAATGACGTGAGAATCATTGTAAAATTTTTGAAAAAATTATTTTCACGATTTCGCACACCACGAGCACTAATTAGTGATAGGGGCACCCACTTCTGTAACGCCCAACTTGCTAAAATTTCAGCCAAGTATGGAGTTACCCACAAACTCTCCACCGCCTATTACTCATAAGCAAATGGCCAAGCAGAGTTGGTAAATTGTGAACTTAAGAGAATTTTAGAAAAAACGGTGTCAATTAATAGGAAGGATCGGTCGCTAAATTTAGACGACGCTTTATGGGCTTATCGGAAAGCGTACAAAACCGCCATCAGTTATACACCATACTAGTTAGTCTATGTAAAAGTGTGTCATCTTCCGGTTGAATTAGAGCATCGCGTGTACTGGGCGCTTAAATTCCGAAATTTAGATTTTAACTTAGCCACTGAAAAACGGAAATTTCAATTGAACGAATTAGACGAATGGCGTGCAAATTCCTATGAAAATAATAAATTTTATAAGGAAAGGATGATTTAGTCCTTCATTATAACTCATGTTAAAGGCTTTTCCCGGGTAAAGTTAAGTCTCGGTGGTCCGGACCCTTTATTGCCAAAAAGGTTTGGTCATATGAGACCATGCTAATAGAACACCCAAAAAATTGCTCATTCAATGTTAATGAGCACCAATTAAAATTTTATCACCCCGGCGACCCCTCAGCTGGAAAAATCGAATGACTTATTCTTCCAAACTTTTAAACAAATTGCCACTTAGTCAAGCTATGCGACGGTAAACAAAGCGCTTTTGGGAGGCACCCCATAGTTATTTTGTTCTCATTACTAGAAAACAGACTTTTTGCCAGGGCAAATTTCCCTGACAAAAAGTCCAAAACTGTGGCTAAAAAGTTTTAGCCACGGTCTAGCCACGAGAAACTCCGTGGCTAAAGTCTGTATGTCTAAAACTTTTAAGCCATGAATTGGCCGTAGAAAATAGTATTAGCCATGGTAAAAAATTTTGTGGCAAATAAGCCAACTATTAGACACGGTATGAAACCCTAGCTAAAAGTGAACTCATCGTTTTTTAAAAACAATTTGCCACAGTTAAAAGTCGTGGAAAATACTAATTTATGTTTTTTAAAAAAAACACATTCAAAATACTGTAATACAGTTGCAAGTTATTATAACTGTAAATTAATAAGATACACGCTCAATCATGTAAGACCCAAATCGAATGAATCAGATTTGATACCATATAAAAACACATTAATTGAGAGAAAAAATAGAATAATTTATTATTTCCTTTTTCACAGATATTATTACATGAGTATATAAATATTTATAGAGTGGAGGCTCAACTCTATGCTTAAATGAGTGGCTAAACTCTAAATAGAAATGGACTCTCTAATGAGCTATTGGATGGGCACTCATACAAATTATTTCAACAGTATTCTTAAATCCATGGTAATATAAAATTGGTTGATTTACTGATAATAATAAAGGATAAAATTGGTATGTGACAATAATAAAAAAGCAACAGAAAATCAAATAAGAAAACTTTTACTGTGGATATTTTATGGCTCCAGTTTTGCACCCAAAATAACATAAAATCTTAAAATAGTGGGGAGTAATAAATATTGAAGTTCTAAAGTGACTCGGCGAACTGATGGGCGTACAAGTCAAATTCCTGTGTCATGACGCAGTTCATAAGCCAGTCGCTGGTAAATGTTCGCATTCCCATATTTGCCGCGAGCAGAGCCTCCTCCATATCTTCCTCGCAAGCTATAAATATAGTCTTTGCTGGCTCAACCATGCTCTAAAGGTCACGGATCGCCTACAAAGCGCATATTTTCAACATATTAGTATTATCACATAGCTTCTCATCAGCTCATTAGAAATACATTTATTTTCAACATGAGTGATGACATAAAATTTAAATGGGTGTGTTGAGCAGAAATATTAGAAACAAACAAATGATCTAACTTGTTTGAGAAGCTTTATCACTCCGATGGATATGAAATAGATACACAGACTTCCTTTAATAATGTTGAGTTGTTGGTTGTCATGTGATGTATAATATAAAATCACCAATGCTATTGCATAACTTGATAAGTTAAAACTCAATATGTGTTTTTCCCCCAAGATTATGAAGCTGTGGCAAATCCACGCAAATAATGCAAGAAACTCTACTATCTACCATTGTAGAGATAAAGTTTGTGAAGTATAATTTTAAAAGTGAAGCTAAAGACAAGCACTATAAGAAAAACATAGTATCTCACGTTGAGTCTCATTAGCTCATAAAGTATTTCCTAATTGAATTTGAAATAAAAAAGAAAGAAATTTTTTGCATTGTACCAAGTTCTTAGACATCAAAGGTGTCATAGGTCTAAGCTTCAAAATCAGTTGACGATGTAATTCCTCTAACTTTTGGGACTCGCCGGGTAATTGACACAAAATATTGTATAAGAAAAGTGCTACTAGACAAGTTCTGTACAATTACAAAAAAATAAATTGCATTTGTAAGATTACCGAAGGAGCAGTGCAAGATCGTACAAGAGGCTAAGCCACTATTTCAGCCATATTTAATCCTGTTATGTACTTGAAACATTAGGTGCTAGTGCATGACTGCTCTGAACTGCAGATGAAACATCGAAACTAGTTTCTCCTACAATAGAAGGAACCTCTGCTAACACAGAAGTCCAACCATCAGTTCCAATGATAGTTGAATCAGTCCCAAGAAGACTATGAATGGCAGAGTTTAAACAAGGAAAAGAAACTCTTGGTAACTCCAAACCCACATGTTTTTCTTCAGCCACAAGTGATGGAAACTCTTTCCACAAGAAGGATCTCATTATTATTCTTGCTTGTTTTGTTTTCTTTCTCTAACATATTTTGTAGATTTTCGATTGATGCTATAAGCGGTCACCCCGACGACCAATCAGGAAAGTCTCCATATAATATTTTTCTTAAGCATTTTTTATATACTCTAAAGCTTCTTGTTCATGCTTAGTTTTAAACATTGGGGACAATGTTTAATTTTTAGTATGGAGGTGTTTTCATGTGTAGCTTTAAATTTTCAACTTTATGCTTAGTTTTATATATTGAGGACAATGTTCACTTCAAAGTATGGAGGGGTAACCTAATTTAATAACAAAAAAAAATAAACAAAAAAATTAAAATAATTGTTTTTTGTCTTGAGTTTTCATCAAACAATTTCTAGCTCTTATTCAGTTTATTAGTTCCAAGTAGAATTCATTTTTCATGTGGACTAAGAATTTTGTGTGCTAGAATAGTTTTTTTCGAAACTTTTGAGTAAAACTGTCGACTTATGTAGTGTTTCTAGTCAAATGCATGTGTTTGAGTAGTATTAATGTAGAATTAAATTCTTGACATAGATCTAAAATTATGATATGTTAATTTGCGTATAAAAAAACTAAATTACTTCTAATTTGAATCATATTTTATCCAAAAGTAGTTTAGGTGAGTGTGTAGAAGATTGTTAGAAAGATATTACTAGACTCGAATGGAAGGGTATCCTTTCTCGATATCTAGAATTGGCCCTTAGCTCTCTTCAAAACTTGTACACTTTAGAATAGTTAGCCTTATGGAAATGATTTAGGCCTTTCTTTGGATAGTTTGAGATCTTGTATCCAATCCTAAAATTACTATCTTTACTAGAAGAATTGGGATGAGTTTGACGAACTGGGAAGAATTCGTTGAACGGAGAATGAAGGTGGAGTTGACGAATGGGGAATGAATGCAGAGTTCGACGAACCAGGAAGAGTTCATCGAACAGAGAATAAAGGAAGAGTTCAACGAACTAGGAAGAGTTCGTCGAACAAAGAATGAAGGCGGAGTTTGATGAACGTGTAATGAAGGTGAAGTTCGACGAACCAGGAAGATTTTGTCGAATGAATAAGGGAGGCGTTCGACGAATGCCTGATCGACTAATTCTGAGATCGACGAATCCTGGCTGAAACACTATAAACCTACAAAGAAAGGAGAAAACATTAGTGACATAAATATATATACAAAAGTATGTCAAAATAAAGCTTTAAAAACATGATTTAATTACAAAAAATAACTAAAAATTCCTAATAGTTTAGACTACAAAACTCACTATCAAATTCACCCAAGCTTAAGCTTTGCTTATCCCCAAGCAAAGAAATAAATACTAGCTAACATAAAAGTGACTAATCAAAAAGTTCTAATTATACTACATAAGTACTATGCGAAATTCTAAGTAGGGAGAACGTGAAACGTAAATCTAAAACAATTACTTAAACATGATTTAATAATTTATAAACTTTACTAACGAAAATAAATCATCCAAAATTTTATCAAAATTCTTTAAATAAATTTATGCAAAGAAACGAAATGAAAAAGCGCATTGAATTGTTACTAGATCCAAGAGACACATTATAACTATATCAATCATATAACAAAAATCTAAATTCAAATCCAAACTTAGCTAATTTACTTTCCTTCTTTACTTAGCTAAAAATAAAATTTAAAAACATGAATCAAAAGGACTTATTAGGACCAAAACATTTGGTTTAGGTAAATGATTAGGAGTCAAAATTCAAAGATAAATAATGAGGCTTTAAAATCACACTAAACCAAAATAAAGAGTTTCAAAATTTTCATCATAAATAAAATATTTTTCTTTCATTTTCTTTTCCATTTCTTTTCTTTAACTTTTTTTTCTTTTCAAAACAAATGCCATAAATAATTTTTCTTTTCATTTTCAAATTGGCCAAACAAAAGTAAACACTTCTTTTGAGCATACTTTTTCAAAAAGTTCTCCAAAAACATCACAAAACAACCCTATCATAATCATGAAAATTTTTAATGAAACTCAAAAATTTTATGTGATTAGATAGGTTGGGAAAAATTTATCTTTGGTGAAAATGAAATGATAAGTGGAATAATCAATTGAAATCGAAAAAAGGCTCAAAAGCGAATAACTAGGGATAAATTTTTTTAGGTTAGCAAGAAGGATCAAACGAAAACAAGAATGGCCTAAATCATTTTCATGCTTAAAAGTTTATCTAAAGCATTAGCTTTGAAAATTTTAAAAAACAAATCCTATATAATAAATGAAGACTAATGAAATTATCTTGAAAATAGAAAAATAAGCGACTTGGATCGTTCACATCTACTATGCTAATCAAAAGTTGACATTACAAAAATTATCCAAAAACAAAAAGGAAAATAGTGGATGAAAGATTTTTAAGAAAGTAAAGAAAATAAAGAACGAAAATCATAATAAAAATGCGAGTTTTAGAAAAACTTTTCATATTAACATGCTACCGTGAATTAGAAACACAACAAGGCCAATATTTTACTTGTGAAACATAATTAAAAAGAACAATTAGAAGGATGATAATCTTCTAAGTTGTTATAGGGAATATTGAGAAAAACAAAACAAAAAGCAAGTGGTACTATTGAAATACCAAAATTCGTTTAAACTATTAAAGTAAAAACAAATAGCATAAATTTTTTTTGATGTTGAAATATTCTATTTTTTTGGATTTTTAAAGATATTATATTTTTTTTGGTTTTGATTTTTAGGTAATCATTAAAAATAAAAGAGAAGTAATTTTTTTTAGAAACAACACTAAATTTTTTTTTGTTTTTGATATATATATTTTTAATAAAATAAAAGGAAGGAGGAAATCCTCCTCCAAGCTTAAAACTGACATTGTCCTCAATGGAGAAAGGAGGGGAAGGAGAGAGAGAAATTAAAATAGAAATGAAAGTACAGAATTGAAAAACATGTACTTCCCCAGATTTATGCATCGTGAAGGGCTGTGTGATGCTACTCCGCCATGCTTGCGCTTTGGATCTTCATGAAATGTCTTCTTTGGACTTCGTGATGGATTCAACATCATTGGAGCAGGCGATCGTAGAAGCTTCAGCTTTGTCGGAGCCGTCCGGGGCAAAAAGTGTAAAATAAAGAAAACAAAAAATAACTTGGGTTTCCTCTCAAGAGCGCCCTTTTTTTAAAACATCGTTTGAGCTCAACGCAACAAAATAATATTGTCCAAAAATAATATTTAAAGTTTTTAACAAAAATAAAAAGTCTTAAGCTAGTTAAAGTTCGTGTAGAAGAAACTTAATATTGTTTGGATTTACAACATAATCACTAGAAAAATAGAGTTTAAGATGCTGCACATTCACTTTGAACTCACCCTTATCAGGGTATGAAATTAACACAGTGTTATACGGAAAAACTTCATTAACAGAAAATGGGCCAGACCATCGTGACTTTAGTTTGCCAGGAAATAAATGTAAATGTGAATTGTATAAAAGAACTTGGTCGCCTGGTTTGAAGGTTTTTGGGTGCCTTAAGTGTTTGTTGTGAAAACGTTTCGTCTGCTCTTTATAAAATTTATTATTTTCATATGCGTAAGAGCGCCATTCGTCGAGTTCGTTAAGTTGGAATTTTCAAAAATCACCGACAGAGTGGGGATCGAAATTTAAAAACCTTAGGGCCCAAAAAGCATGGTGTTCTAATTCTACGGGTAAATGGCATGATTTTCCATAGACTAGCCAATACGGCATACAACCGATGGCGATTTTGTACGCAGTTTGGTAGGCCCATAGAGCATTGTCTAATTTGGTTGACCAGTCATTTCTAGAGGTGGAAATAGTCTTTTCTAAAATTCTTTTAATCTCTCTATTCACTACTTTGACTTATTCGTTAGTTTGGGGGTGGTAGGCAGTTGAAAGCTTATGTGTAATGCCATATTTTATAAGAGTTTTGTAAAATTGCGCATTACAAAAATGTGATCCCCTATCGCTAACGATGGCTCATGGCATACCAAATCGAGAAAATAATTTTTTTAAGAAAGTAATTATGACTCGGGAGTCGTTATTAGGAAGAGCTTGGGCCGTAGCCCATCGTGAAACATAATCTACAATAACTAAAATAACTTTTTCCCGAAGCAAGAAGGAAGAGTGCCAACAAAATCAATTCCCCAGAGGTCGAAAACTTCGCACTCAAGGAAATAATTTTGTGGCATTTCATTTTTATTGGAAATGTTTCCCGACCGTTGGTAACTATCACACCTACTCACAAAAGCTTGTGCGTCTTTAAACTGGCTAGGACAGTAAAAATCCGCGCAAAGCACTTTGTGAGCGGTTCGAGAAGCTTGATAGTGCCCACCAGTCAGTCCTTCATGCAAATGTTTTAAAATATCTAATCCTTCTTCAAAAGAAACACATCTCCTTAACACCTGGTCTGCACAAACTCGGAAAAGATACGGGTACTCCCAAAAATAGTTCTTGAACTCAGAAAAGAATTTTTTATTTTGTTGAGAGGAGAACTCTTTCGGGAGGACACAAGCCACTAAATAGTTGGCTATGTGTGCAAACCAAGGGGAAGAGGATGTATTAATTGAAAGCACCTTCTCATCAGGAAAATAATCATTAAAAGAATTTTCATCTAAATTTTCTATATACGGATTATCTAATCGTGAGAGATGGTCGACGGCCAAATTCTCGGCACCTCGCTTATCATTAATTTCTAAGTCAAACTCCTGGAGGAGTAAGACCCAGCAAATCAGGCGCGGCTTGGTATCCGTCTTAGCAAGTATGTACTTGAGTGCCGAGTGGTCCGTGAAAACTATAATTTTTGAAAGCGTAATATATGGCCGAAATTTATCGAAGGCGAGGACAACAGCTAGGAGCTCCTTCTCGGTTATGGTGTTATTCTCTTGTGCAGGTGTGAGTGTTTTACTTACATAATAGATGGTGTGGAAGTTCATAGATATGCGTTGACCTAAAACGGCTCCCATTGCGAAACTACTCGCATCGCACATAATTTCAAAGGGAAGGTCCCACACTGGAGCTATCATAATTGGGGCATTAATTAACTTCTCTTTTATTAATTCAAAGGCAGATAGGCAAGGTTCGTCAAAAATCAATGGGGCTTCTTTTTCTAGAAGATGAGTAAGGGGTTTAGTGATTTTGGAGAAGTCTTTAATGAAACGGCGGTAGAAGCCAGCGTAACCTAGGAAACTTCTTATAACTTTTACGTTCGTAGGCGGCGACAATTTCTCTATAACTTCTATCTTAGCTATATCTACTTCAATTCCTCGGGAAAAAATCTTATGTCCCAAAACTAACCCCTCCCTAACCATAAAATTGCATTTCTCCCATTTTAGGGCGAGGTTAGTTTCTTCGCATCTTTCTAAGACTTTTTCTAAGTTTTCAAAACAACTATCAAAAGCATCACCGAACATGGAGAAATCATCCATAAACACCTCCATTATGCTTTCTACATACTTGTCAAAGATAGCGAGCATACATCACTGGAATGTAGCTGGCGCATTGCATAACCCAAAGAACATTCTTCGGTAAGCGAAGGTGCCAAAGGGACAAGTAAACGTAGTTTTCTCCTGGTCCTCAGGAGAGATTGGGATTTGAAAATACCCCGAGAGGCCATCGTGAAAATAGTAAAATTAAAGGCCAGATAGTCACTCTAAGATTTGATCGATGAACGGCAAGGGAAAATGGTCTTTACGGGTGGCATCATTTAACTTACAATATTCAATACACATTCGCCACCCCGTCACCGTCCGTGTCGGGATTAAGTCATTATTCTCATTACTAACTACAATTATCCCTCCCTTTTTTGGCACAACCTGAACTGGGCTGACCCACTTACTATCAGAAATAGGATAGATAGTTCCTGCGTCTAACAACTTCATAACCCCGCCCTTAACTACTTCTTTCATATTGGGATTTATGCGGCACTGATGTTGGGTAGAATTACGCGAATTATCTTCCAGTAGGATTTTATGGGTACAGAAAGATGAGATTATTGCCTTGATATCAGAAATCTGCCAAGCAATAGCTCGATGATGTTTACGTAAAACTAGGAGTTTATCATTTTGAACTTCAGTTAGGTAGGCCAAAACTATTACTGGTAGTTTAGAATATTTTTCTAAGAAGGCATACTTAAGATGTTCAGGCTGTTCTTTTAATTCTAGGGTAGGGGGTTCTTCATAAGATGATTTGGAAGTTCTTTCCTTTTCAAAAATAATATCATCATAGACTTTAAATTTATACAGAAAATTGGAAAGGATGGAGTCCGAGACCATGGCCGTTTCTTGCAAAAATTCATTTGGAAGAATTGAAGAAAAACAAAAAAAAATCTCACTTTCACTTTCAGAAAGGTAGTAGGAAGATTCTTCACCTAAGGCATCTAAGAAAAACCAGGAGTCATCATTTCCTAGGGTGTTCTTCATCGAAGGGGTGATGGAGAAAGTTACTTCATCGTCGCCTACTCGAAGGAAGAGCTTGCCATTGCTTACGTCAATGATAACTTAGGAGGTGGCAAGGAAGGGTCGGCCAAGGATCAGGGGAACCTCAACGTCTTCTTCAATGTCCAATATGACGAAATCCACAAGATAGATGAATTTGTCGACATTGACTAAAACATCCTCCACTATTCCTAACGGGTATTTGATCAATCTATCAGTGAGTTGGATACTCATACACTTGGGGTTGAGGCTACCAATTCCTAATTTCTTGAATAACGAGAGGGGCATCAGGTTAATACTCGCACCAAAGTCGACTAATGCGTGCTTGCCAAAAAGATTACCAAAGACACATAGAATAGAAAAAATACCCAGATCACTGATCTTTTTTGGCAAACCGTTTGTCAAGACCGCATAGCAATCAACATTTAGTGTGACATACGATAAGTTTTCTAACTTCTTTTTATTAGTAAGGAGGTCCTTTAGGTACTTAGCGTATTTTGACATCTGGGAGATTGCTTTATGGAAGGGTAGATTTATGTGGATTTGCTTAAATATTTCTAGGAAGCAGGAGCATTGATCATCCTGACATTGATTGTTAAGTTCGAAAGGGTATGATTGAGTTGGATAATTTTTAAATATGGGTGGTGGAGTGAGCTCTTTCTCTATAACAGAGTGAGGGGTGATAACTTCTTTTTCAACAGAGAGTGGAATTTTTAAAATGGCGGCGGAGCTTGCCTCGGGCTCTTTGCTAACCATACCAAAAACTTGCTTCCCACTCCAAAGAGTTATGACTTTCTCTTTCTCTCATGGGTTGGGCTTGGTATTGGTAGGAAGAGACCCAATGGGTCGCTTAGATGTAATTTTATCGAGTTGTCCTACTTGATTCTCTAGACTTTTAACGTTTCAGGATAGGGTTCTTATAGTGGCGTCATTTGTGTTTATATATTTAGAAAGTAACTCCTCCAAGCTTGGAGGTTTTGGATAATTTTGAAGAGGTGGAGGTGGTGCAGAAAAATCATTTTGTGGTAGCGGGCGCATCGCATTCGAAGGGTTATTCCAAGAAAAATTAGGGTGGTTTCGTAAAGGGATTATAACTATTCAGAAAAGCAAAGCCCGACGCGGGAAAACTAGTAGCAGAAAAATTATGAAAAGCATTTATCGACATATTATTAACATAATCTAATTGTTTGGGAGCAGCAGTTACAGATTTCCATACCTGAGGGGCGGAGGCAGCAGTCATCTCCGTTATCTTCTTGCTTAAAATTTCCACTTATAAAGCTAGCTGGGACATATTGTCCACTTCAAATACACCTGCAGGTTTGTTTGGGCGGGACCTAGGCACATTACACTGATATGTATTCATGGCCATGTCCTCGAAAAGCTCAAGAGCTGCTTTTGGGGTTTGGTGGTTTAAGGTACCACCAGAAGCTCCGGCTATCGTTTGTTTTGTGCTTTGATTTAGCCCATTGTAAAATGACTACACTTGCAACAATATAGGAAGTGCATGATGGGGGCATCATCTTAAGAGTTCTTTAAATCTTTCCCAGGTTTCTTACAAAGTTTCAGAATCTATTTGTCCAAATGTAGAAATATCGTTTCTAAGTTTTGCGGTTTTAACTAGCGGAAAATACTTCGCCAGAAATTTTTCAGTTAGTTGATCCCAGGTAGTGATGCTGTTTTTTGGTAGTGTGTTCAGCCATTGCTTAGCCTTAGTTCTTAGGGAGAAAGGGAAGTGTCTTAGCCTAATAGCATCATTTGTGACACAATTAATCTTGAAGGTGTCACAAATCTCATGAAAGCTAGCTATATGCGCATTCAGATCTTCATCTTGAAGTCTGTCATATTGCATATATTACTGCACCATTTGAATTATGCTAGGGTTAAGTTCAAAATTATTATTAGCTATAGCAGGGCGAACTATTCTTGATTCTATACCCTCTAGATTTGGCCGTGCATAATAGGACATAGGCCTATGCAGGGCTTCCTCTACGATGGGCTCCTCCATTCTTAGGGTAGAAAATGACTCGGAATCCTCAACCAGTATTTGGAGAGTAGGGCCATGAAATCGCGATCTTCTCCGAAGAGTACGCTCAATTTCCTGGTCTAAGTCCAAAATATCCGACGGATTTCCGCGGGTCATGCACTAGCAGAAGAGAAGATAAAGAAAGAGAAAAAAAATTAAAGTAGAAAAAGAGTTACTATTTTTTTGAAATAGATTTTTTTAATGTTTTAACTCTCGAACTTCCCAAGGGGTACCCAATAAAGGGTTCGCAAGGTACTAGACAAAATAGTGGTATTTAAGCCACATTGACCTTTTCAAGAGAGTTAGGTGGTGTAGAAAATTATGATGCGGGTTTCTATTAGGAGCGTTAATATGTTTTTTGAATTTTTAATTTTTAATAAAGAGGGTGAGAAAGAGAAGTGATAAAAGTAATAGGTTCGTGATTTTGAATTATCAATAAAAGTAGAGTCTGTGGCAACGACGCCAAAAACTTGGTGTCTACTAATCGTGAAGAGAATAAAACCAAACTAGCAATCCATCTAGGCAAGTATACCTATTGAATTGTAGCTAGGGGACACAAGAATCGTATTAAAATCCGGGAACTATTGAGTAATCTTACTCACACGAAGACTATTATCTTATCGAAAGAACTTTTTTTATGGTTGTTTAACTAAAAAACTAGCAGAAGAAAACTACTTGCGATTAAGTAAAGTGCCATTAAAAGTGATTACAATGAGGGGTTGAAACGATGATAAAGAGAAGCACTCGATCGAGAATCACCTCGGCAAAAGTTGATTAAAGACGTGATAATAAACCTAAGCTTAATAGGGTAAAGGTCCTTGACCGTTGAGGTTCCCAAAGCTTGAACACGCTTCTCTCGAAGTCGTGCCCAACTGAGTTTAGGAAGCGAAAGATAGGGGATAGATCTTAACTTTCTTCTAATCTAGAGTTAATATACAAAAAGTCACAGCACAAAGATAAAGAAGGAAAAAGAAAAAAAAACAATCCAGATGACACAAGGATTATAGTGGTTCCCCAAAACTGGGTACATCCACTCTTCTACCACCCTGGTAGGAATCTACTACAGGTTTTTGATCAGGTGCCCTATCACCATAAGATCTGCTTCAGGAATATCTAAAATCCCTTCAGGCTTTTGATCAGGTGCCAAAAAACCAAAAGGTTTTTGATCAGGTGCCCTATCACCAAAGAGTTCAATTTTGAAGGGAGTAATAACCCTGTACACAGGAAGGGAAAAGAAATGATGTTGTCTTCTCTGTTAATGATCTGAGAGAAGACTAGTGGATGTTTATGATGTCAAAGCTCCCCCTGAGATTTTGTAGATGACCAGGAAATGGAAGCTTTACTTCAGGGTATAGGCCTTCAGATTGATGTTGATCTCCAACAAACTTTCTAGAATGATATTGATTTGTGTCTCTTGAAAGCCTGGAGCAGATGATGAAGAACACCGTATGATAGAAAGCTGTGTTATGTTCTTCAGAATCTCTATTCTGACTATAACATTATTTTATTATCAGTCACTTCTTCTTCTTGTCTGCAAAACCTCCAATCTGAATATATTCCCCCAAGCCGTATTCAAACATTTGAATTAATTCTATCTTAAAATGGCTGAGGCATTCCCGAGAGAGAAAAAGATGCATGGGAATTAATCACATTAACTGCTGCTGTTGAACGGCTATAAGCATTAAGTCTGAGAGATATTCAATGCCTCAAATAATTCTTCCAACTATTAAAATCTCTGTTTGTAAGTCTGCACAGATTTCATCGACCTCAGACTGATATTTGTCGACCTCAGCTCAGAGATCATCGACCTAAATAATCTTTACGTCGAGTTGAGATTCTATCTTGTGATCAGCGATCGTCGACTGGTGCTCCGAGATCGTCGATCTCAACTCAGAGATAGAACTCTGAGTTTCATCGACCTGAGTTCGACGTTCGTCGAATGCAGCTTGAAGTTTGTCGAGCTCAATTCCTACCTTTGTCAAAACTGATTTCTGCATGATTTCTCTGGAGTTCTTTTGAGGCAGACCTAGAAATAATCCTATGACCCTGACTATACATTTTGGGTCAATATAAAAACATCCTAATAGTATTCCTTGCCCAAATCAAAACAAGGGTTCCAATAATCTCCCCCTATTTGGGTGAGGATACTATTTACATAAGAGGAATACAAAGCAAATTTAAAATGAGTGATTTGAAACATAAATAAACAACAACAAAGTTTTTGAAATATAAATATGAAAAACTTCTGATAGGCTCTGTAGCTATTCTTTGCTTATCTTTAACTGAGCATATTTCAGATATGTTGCTCTTGCTATATTCAACAATTTCCATGATATCATCCCCCTGATTTCGGACTAATTTAAACTGCTACTGCTGTATCCTTTAAAGCAGTCTCCCCCTATACAACTACCCCTGTACTGAAGGGTCTTTTCTTGAAATAAGGGGTTAGGAGTTTTGGACCAAGATTATCTTGGGTCCTGGTTCTTTTTCATAATAATTAGATATAAAAGAACATACCGGTTGATCTTTGTAACCTAGAGGGTGAAATTTCCTAGAAGGGATGAGCTATTGGGTAAAAGGATTAATAAAGTTTTGAGTTTGATTATAAATTTCAAAAGGATAAAGTTTCTGTTTTGAAGTTCTGAGTTCGACAAAAAATAATTTTGTTGACCTGAGTTCGATGAAGGGAATCGATTTCGTCGATCTCGGTTCATAGAATGATAATATCTATTTTCTGTGTTCCACGATCGTAGATCTCGGTTTGATGAAGCAAATTTATTTTGTCGATCATAATTTCAAGACAAGTTAAAAT
This sequence comes from Platanthera zijinensis, assembly GCA_039513925.1. Lineage (NCBI taxonomy): Eukaryota > Viridiplantae > Streptophyta > Magnoliopsida > Asparagales > Orchidaceae > Platanthera > Platanthera zijinensis. Next base: position 851,505 of record CM077097.1, read on the forward strand.
CAAAATCTCTGTTCAGAGTTTGTCTTCCTGAGTTCGACGAAGAGTGTTGTTTTTGTCGAGCTCCGTTCGACGAATTATGTTGAACAAAGATTTTCTGAAATTATTTAATTGTTTTTGGAAAAAATTCAGTTATATTATCTAAATCTATTATCTTTTCTTTGTCTTTAATTGTTTCTAAAGAAGCTAATTGTTCAGAAACATTTTTTAAATCTTCTTTAAGAATTTTCTTTTCAAAAGATAGATTATACACTTTCTCTCTGAGAAGTTTTATTTCCTTCTCAGATTGAATTAAATCATTGCATAAAATTTTAAAATCTTCTTTAAAATGTTCTGAAGAGAAATCAAGGGAAGAGATAACCTGATCCTCTTCCTACTCTACTTCTGATTCAAATTCTTCATCATAGCTGTTGCAAGATGCATTGACTGCCATCAAGCAGAATTCTATTGCTCTTATTTCTTCTTTATCTTCAGTTTCATAGGATGAAGCTTCAGAATCACTCCAAGTATCAGCATAATATTTTCTCTTTTTAGTTGATCCAACAACCATTGCTGTGAGAGAGTCCCAGATTTCTTTTGCTGAAATACATTTTGCAACTCCTTCAAAAATGTCATCAGACATTGATTGAGTAAGGATGTCCATTGCTCTTGCATCAGCCATCTTTAGCAATTTTTGGGCTTCTGAGTCTGCAGATAGAGTAGTGGGACCTGACAAAATAGAGTTTAAAATGGCTTCATCGATATAATTCATAAATAGCCTAATCCTTGCCTTCCATAGTGCAAGCTTATCCAAATTACACTTAAGAGGTCTAGTTCTTGAACATTCTTCATTTTGTGCCATGAAAAACTCTTAAGAAATATAAGATCTATCAGATCATTTTTGTTCAGGTGTTAGCCTGTACAACCAAAGAAACTCACCCCTTGATACCAATTGAAAGATATGGGGATATATCTTAACTTTCTTCTAATCTAGAGTTAATATACAAAAAGTCGCAGCACATAGATAAAGAAGGAAAAAGAAAAAAAACAATCCAGATGACACAAGGATTAGAGTGGTTCCCCAAAACTGGGTACATCTACTCTTCTACCACCCTGGGAGGAATCCACTACAGGTTTTTGATCAGGTGCCGATCACCATAAGATCTGCTTTAGGAAGATCTAGAAACCCTTAAGGCTTTTGATCAAGTCCCTAAAAACTAATTGGTTTTTGATCAGGTGCCCTATGACCAAAGAGTTCACTTTTGAAGGGAGTAATAACCATGTACACAAGAAAGGAAAAAGAAATGATGTTGTCTTCTCTGTCAAAGATCTGAGAGAAGACTAGTGGATATTGATGATGTTAAAGATCCCCCTGAGATTTTGTAGATGATCAGGAAATAGAAGCTTTGCTTCAGAGTGTAGGCCTTCAGATTGATGTTGATCTCTATCAAACTTTCTAGACTGATATTGATTTGTGTCTCTTGAAAGCCTGGAGCAGATGATGAGGAACACTGTATGATTAAAGATGTATTGTGTTCTTCAGAATCTCTATTCTGACTATAGCATTGTTTTGTTGTCAGTCACTTCTTCTTCTTGTCTGCAAAACCTCCAATCTGAATATATTACCCCGAGCTGTATTCAAACATTTGAATTAATTCTATCTTGAAACGGCTAAGGCATTCCCGAGAGAGAAAAAGATGCCTGGGACTTAATCACATTAACTATTGCTGTTGAACGGCTATAAGCATTAAGCCTGAGAGATTAAATGCCTCAATTAATACTGCCAACTGTTAAAATCTCTGTCTCTAAGACGTTCGTCGAACGTAGCTTGAAGTTTGTCGAGCTCAATTCCTGCCTTTGTCAAAACTTATTTCTGCATGATTTCTCTGAAGTTCTTTTGACGCAGACCTAGAAATAATCCTATGCCCCTGACTATACATTTTGGGTCAATCTAAAAACATCCTAATAGTATTCCTTACCAAAATCCAAACTAGGGTTCCAAAGGGAAGGTCCCACCGAACTCTCGTCCAAATTAGAGACCTAAAGCTCGCTTTATGCTGTGAACCCCGCTATTGGATTTCACTCCAATCCAAGATATTTAACGTGTGCCTCTCTCGAGGGGTGCATGCAACTCTCTTTACTCTTGATTTTTCACTCTAAACTACGAGCCTATCGGCTAGCTAAGAGTGGAAACAAAAATAGAAAATATATATCGATGATATATCTCCAAACATGATTATTCAAGAGTAAATCTAAGGCATAAACCCTAAAAAGAAAAATTAAACTAAAGCATCATAACTTAATCAACTCGAGCCTCGAATCATCAAGATCGAGTACATGGAGGATTAGTTACTCATGGTGAATTGGAGGAAGAGAGATGAGTATGAGTGCATGGAGATAAAATGGCGACAACTAAAAATAAACACAGTTTATATTAATTCAAAGAGAGCCTACAACTTGAAAAAAAAGACTATTACACTTGCATGGACTTAAAAATAGACAAGCATTAACAGTAATCAACTAAAGAAATTACAAGAACTATAACAAAAGAGTAGAACTTAAATCGAATTAAGAAAGGCTAAAAATGATAAAGGGAGAGAGGAAGAACACTAAAGGAAGAGCTGAAAATGGCAGTACTTCCCCTCTCCAAATATTTCTCTCTCTTGAAAACAAAATGGGTGGGGCTCAATTTATAGAAGTTTCAAATAGCAGGACATGCCCATGCCTCCTGTCATGCTCAGGGGTTGACCTTGGTATGAAATTTTGTGGGAAATGATGATTGCCTAAGTACGGGCGATGTGCATTAATGGCGGCAGCATGTTTTATGGAAGAGAGGGACTTGTTCTCTGGTAGTAAGCTTTATATATGGAGGGCTCGATGAATGGAGAAGAGTTCGTCAAACGGCGAAGAGAAGGAGAAGGAGGAGTTCAATGAACCAGGAAGAGTTCGTCGAACAGAGAAGGGATGTTCGATGAATTAGGAAGAATTCGTCGAACAGATAAGGGAGCTCGGAGTCGGTCATCGAATGCAAAAGAGGCATTCGACGAATAGGGAAGAATTCGTCAAACAGAGAAGGGAGCTCGATGAATTAGATTGAGGGAGCCGCTCGTCAAATGCAGAAGAGGCGTTCGACAAATAGGGAAAGAATTCGTCGAACGGAGAAGGGAGAAGGGGCGTTCGATGAATTGGGAAGAATTCAACGAACAGATAAGGGAGGTCGACGAATTTGGATGAGTATCCATTCGTCGAACGCAGAAGAGGCATTCTACGAATAGGGTAGAATTTATTGAACAGAGAATGGAGAAGGGGCGTTCGACGAATTGGGAAGAATTCATCGAACAGAGAAGGGTGCTCAACGAATTGGGATGAGTTCGATGAACTGGGAATAATTCATTGAACGGAGAATGAAGGCGGAGTTTGATGAATGTTGAATGAAGGCGGAGTTTGACGAACCAGGAAGAGTTCGTCAAACGGAGAATGAAGACGGAGTTCGATGAACCAGGAAGAGTTCGTCGAATGGAGAATGAAGGCGGAGTTCGACGAACCGGGAATGAAGGCGGAGTTTGACGAACCAGGAAGAGTTCGTCGAATGGAGAAGGGAGGCATTCGACGAATGCCTAATCGACTTATTCTGAGCTCGACGAATCCTGGTTGAAAAACTACAAACCTGCAAAGAAAAGAGAAAACATTAGTGGCATTAATATATATACGGAGGTCAAAATAAAGCTTTAAAAACATGATTTAGTTACAAAAAAGGACTAAAAATTCCTAATAGTTTAGACTACAAAATTCACTATCAGTCACCCCGAGCGTCAACATCTAATAATTTAAATCTCAGCGATCACGCTATTTTCTCCCTTTATATAACTTTGAGATTAACCATCGACTCATTTTAAAAGTGATAATAAATAATTGAAACGCATTTTAAATTATTTCATAAAATTAAAATTTATGTCAAGAACGTCTTTCTACTAAAATATCTACACATGTTGGCATAAGACTTCAAATTTTACTCTCTAGCCTACGAGATTCTATCTAACATTAGATTTTTCTACCCTTATGAAGAATGGTTTGCTCGGGAAGAGCAATAAGTAAGTATGAAGGTATTTGATGACTAGTAATTTAGTCATCATTTAGGGAAATTCTTATGAGATATTTAAATAAATAATTATATTTGATCCTTGGTTTTATAAAAATTTCGCCAAAATAATATTATGTTCTAATTAGATATATATATATATATTATTTTATAGGAATACGATAGGCCTACGGGAATTTATGTGCAATGTCCCACTATCATGTCCAGAGTTCGCATGTGAGTCCAACTTGTCAACACGGAGCTCGGCTGAATGTATTCAACTCCTCCGGCCACCCATGCAAGCTACCATTCATTATACACATATGTAAATATATGAATGTATATACATATGTATATACATGAATATATATATACATATATATATATATATTATAACATGCAGCGCCACAATCGTGTCCGGCCAACTTCTCTACCTCCATGAAAAAACAGTTCCTCGGCGCCACCATCATGTCCGACCAGCTCCCTAGCAAGTGATACACGAAATTGCAACGGTGGAGAGAGGGTTAGAAGAGAATAGTAGGTGGATGTTGTGGTTGAGAAAATTCTTATATTCTATATCTGATAAAGGCAAGCGTACCTTATTGGTTATAGTATAGGATACTAATGATTAGTATCAAGGTCGTATTTCCCTGGGGCATAATGATTACTTCTACTCAGAGGAGATTGCTATTATTTTATCAAATGATTTTTTAGATTATATTAATTAACTAAAAATAGGAAGTTAAAATACTAAACTAAAAAGAAAACTAAACTATTTGCAGAAATAAAAAGGGTTAGAGCTAGTGATAAAGGGGCGCACTCGATCAAGAATCACCTCAGCAAGAGTCAATTAAAAAGGAGATAAATAAACATAAGCTTAATAGGGTAAAGGTCATTGACCGTGGAGGTTCCTAAAGCTTAAACACGCTTCTCTCGAAGTCGTGCCCAAATGAGTTTATGAAGGTACGACCGACTCTCGTCTAAATCGGAGGCCTAAAGCTCGCTTTACGCGGTGAACCCCTCTATTGGATTTTTCTCCAATCTGGGAGATTTGGACGTCTGCCTCTATCGAGGGGTGCGTACAACTCCATTTACTCTTGAATGCTCACTTCATTCTATCGGCCTCTCAGCTAGCCCAGAATGAAAGCAAAGGTGGAGAGTATATATCGATAATATACCTCCAGCCCATGAAAAATCAAGAGTAATTCAAGACCTAAAACCTAGAAAGAAAAGGTAAATTAAAGAATCATAACTTAATTGCTCGAACCTCGGATCATCGAGATCGAGTACAAGGAGTATTAGTTAATCATGGTAAAAGGGAAAGAGAGGGGTAGATAATAAAGGTGCACGAAAACTAAAGAGAGCGAATTAGAAAAAGGAAATGGCAACTATAATTTTATTAAAAATAAAAATGATTACAACTAAGAAATGGATATTATGAGTGCATGAATAGAAGATAACTACTACTACAATACTAATAAGAAAAGATTATAGGAAATGAAAATACATTGCATGAAAATAAAAGCTAGAAATGGAGGGAGAGAGAGAGCAAAACATGAAAATAAAAACACTAAAACCCTAATAAATGAACTTGCAGCACCTCCCCTCTCCCCAAAAGTTGGTTCAGAATGCTGGGAATGGCCTGGTATTTATAGAGTTTCCCATGGGTTGGTCATGATCTAGGTCACGCCCGAGGAGGGCATGACAGGGGGTGTGATAGGTACGGAGTTGACCTCAGGAGCTTAATTCTGGCGGGAATGATGATTGCCTCAGTACGATGTCAGACACACCCTTGGTCATGCCCGTAACAGGAGGGTGTGACATGCACGTCATGTTAAAATCAGCGGTCGGAAATCTATCAGACATTGAAAAAAGGGGGGTCACGCCCTGTGACACGCCCATGGAAGGCGTATCATGGGGGTGTGATAGTACTATTTGCTTGCAGTAGCGGAGAAAGACTTGAATGCAGTGGCAGGCTTCAGGATGAGGGTTACACACCCCATGTCACGCCCTGGGACATGCCCGGGGAGGGCGTGTATGGTGGCGTGACATGGGATTTTGGCGGGAAATTTCTTCTGGCAGCTCTCAACATCAGGATCAGGTTACACGCCCTATGACACGCCCAGGGAGGGCGTGTCAGGGGGGCGTGACATGTGATTTTTGACCGCAAACTTGTTGAAACCTTCAAAAATAGAAAATAAATATTAGTTATAATATTTAAATTAAAATAAACATAAAATTTAAAAAAGAAAGAGATTTAAAACTAAAATAATATATTTTTACCCTAATAAATTAAGCGAAAATATGCATCATCAAATTCCCCCATAATTATTATTTTGCTTGTACTCAAGCAAACACTACGAGTTAGAGAAAATAAAGAGAATTAATTGAAAAGTTTAAAAATGCTATTAACGAGTAAGACGAGAATTTAGAGGTAGAGAAATTTTTGAAAAAGAACCGAAAATTCCTACTTGAACTTAGCACAAAATTTTATAAATTTTACTAAATATAAAAACAAATCATCCCAAATTTTTACATAATTAAAACTTAATAAAGCAATGAGTAAAAAGCGCATTGAGTCACTACTAAAGTCTAAGAGACAAATTAAAACCATAGTCAATCAAGACAAAGTTACATATTTCTATCAAAAACACTTACTCAATCTAGTTTCTCGCTACTATACTAAAAAGTAAACGTAGGAAGCTTGAATCACTAGAGCTTTAATTAGGCATACAGTTAGGCCTAGGTTTTAAGGGTGCGATATTCAAAAAAATAAACACGAGGGGTATTTGCACACTTAAAACAAAAAGAAAATGAGATTTGCCAAAATAAAGCTAGCCAAAATAAATACACTTCTCTTTTTCTTTTCTTTTACTTTTTTTTCATCTAATATTTTTCTCATTTTTCATTTTTTTCTCTTTTTTCATACTTAAAAATTTCCACTTTTGTAGCAAAAGATAATACAAAGATTTTCCACTAATTTTTTTTCAAAAAGATGCACATTAGCAATTAAAGCTCAAAAATAATTTTAAAGTGTGCATATAGGTAAGCTATTTGGCTGTGGTGAAATAAAAAGTGGGGCTATAAAAAGGAAAGGAAAAGGCATAAAAATGGCTAGCAAAAATTATTTTTAGGCGGGGTGTAAAAGCTCAAACGTTTCAAAATAAATGCGTAAATCATTTTCATGCTTCCTAAATCTACTCAAAGTAAAGTTTTGAAATTTCAAAAGAGGATAAGCACAAAAAATAAAAAATAGAGAATTTGCTTTTATGAAAATAATGATAATAAGCGTCTAGACCGGTTTGTGTCTACTACACTTAATACTAATTAACGTTTAAAAAGATTTTAATAAGGAAAAATAAGGGAAGATAGGTTTTATAAAAGTAAAAGAAGTAAAAGAAAGGCTAAGGAAAAGTGAAGAAAAATTCAAGAATTTTTTCAAAAATAGCATACTACCCTAAATAGGAACACTGCATGAGTCAACATACTACTCGCTTAACATGTTTAAACAGAAAATTAATCTAATTTATTCTAACTAAGCAAGTAGACATGAGCTTAAAAAAATAATAAAATGCAAAGTAACGGGGTACTAATTGATTTGGCAAAAATTAACTCAATTTAATTGGGGATTTTTGTTTTCAAAAATTTATATATATATATTTTTGGATTTTTCAAAAATATATTATATACAATTTTTTTTTGATTTTTATAAAATTTTTATAATTAAATTTTTTTTTGATTTTTCTAAAGTAAAATATTAAGGGAACACTCCCCCATACTTAAAGTTAAACATTGTCCCCAATGTTTAAAGTTAAGTATAAAGAGAGTGAGAAGAGAGAGAAAAGAAGAAAAAGAAATGCAAAGAGAGGGAAAAGATGCTTCCCTAGCGCTTGATGCCCAGACGTTGGAAAATGCGTCCCCCCAAATTTGAGCTAAAGATCAGCTTGAGTCCAAGTTGAGAGGCGAGAAGCGGCACAAACAAGCGGGAGCTTATTCCTGCACAAAAAAAGATAAGCAAGTGGTGCCTCCCAAGAGCGCTCTTTGTTTAAAACGTCGGTTAGCTCGACGTTCTTGGTAAGCTAAATGGAAAATAAAAAGAGAAATGTAATGGTAGCTCGCGCAATATGCGTTTCAGCGCGAGTGCCAAAACATTTTTCAAGAAAAAAAATATTTTTTTTGCATTTTTTTATTTTTTAAATAAAACAAAGAAAATGATTTAGAAAAAGAAAAAATGTTAGAAAAAGAAACTAAACTATTAGAAGGGGGAGAAAAAGAAGAACTAGAAACTAAACTAGAAGGAAAAATAAAAGAAGAATAGAAAACGAAATTTTTGCAAGGAGGGGGAAGAGAAGAAAAAGAAGAAGGCGGCGGCGGTTGATTATAAGAAAATGGTTGAATAGAATGATCCGGTTGCTCCACTTGAATATCAATCATTTCGGTAGATTGGGAGCAAACGAGGATATCCGAAAGATAAATCTCCTCGGAAGATAGAACACAAGAAAGTTCGTCTTCCTCGGAAACTTGAAAAAAATTTGGGAAATCGGGGGAAATTTCCTCCTCGAGAGATTGAAGGCACAATGGAATTTCTTAATAATCGTCTTCCGCAAGTGATTGAAGGCACTGCGGAATATCCGAAGATTCATCATTCGAAAGATAAATAGGAGGAGGAGGGGAAGAAAAAGATGCGGCCTCAGCAGCCAAAGCGTCAAAAATCACTTTGAAGTGAGCATTTATGCGTGCATCAAATACTACACCATCAAAAATGACTTAATTTTCGCTAGAATCAAAAACGGGAGGCACGCAAACTTGCAGAGAAAAAGCAGAGAAATCTTGAGATGGAATGAGTTGATGATCACCTTGGCCCCAAGAATGATCAGTGTGTTTCCACCCTGAGTAGTTCAAAGTTGGGCTAGGATCAAAATGTCCATTCAAGAAATTTCCGGAAAAATTAAAATCAGAAAAATTCGGAGGAGAAGGATAGGAAGGCGTTTGGAAACCATCGTAACCCCATGAAAAAACAATTCACGAACGAATCAATTTGGCCAAATTGATTCGATCCGGAATGGATAAAATCATGGGTGGATCAAGGATATCTTACCCAACACTCCTCGCGAGAGTGACCGAACTCTCCACAATTAAAACAAAGATTAACCATTACAAAAAAAGTAAATCAACTGCGAAGGAGGGGCGATAGAGAGAGATAAAAACAAAACAAAATGATAAAATTAATAGCTATCCTTTTTTCAAAATATCAAAACAATCCCTGGCAACGGAGCCAAAAACTTGATACAAAGAATAAATCGCAACAGAGTAGAGAGGGTTAGAAGAGAAGAGAAGGTGGATGTGGTGGTTGAGAATATTCTACGATTCTATATCCGATAAAGGCAAGCGTACCTTATCGGTTATAGTATAGGATACTAAAGATTAGTATCAAGGTCGTATTTCCCTTGGGCGTAATGATTACTTCTACTCAGAGGAGATTGCTATTATTTTATCAAATGATTTTTTAGATTAGATTAATTAACTAAAAACAGGAATTTAAAATACTAAACTAAAAAGAAAACTAAACTATTTGTAGAAATAAAAAGGGTTAGAGCTAGTGATAAAGGGGCGCACTCGATCAAGAATCACCTCAGCAAGAGTCGATTAAAAAGGCGATAAATAAACATAAGCTTAATAGGGTAAAGGTCCTTGACTGTGGAGGTTCCTAAAGCTTGAACACGCTTCTCTCGAATTCGTGCCCAACTGAGTTTAGGAAGGTCCTACCGACTCTCGTCTAAATCGGAGGCTTAAAGCTCGCTTTACGCGGTGAACCCCTCTATTGGATTTTACTCTAATCCGGGAGATTTGGATGTTTGCCTCTCTCGAGGGGTGCGTACAACTCCCTTTACTCTTGAATGCACACTTCATTCTATCGGACTCTCGGCTAGCCCAGAATGAAAGCAAAGGTGGAGAGTATATATCAATAATATACCTCCAGCCCATGAAAAATCAAGAGTAATTCAAGACCTAAAACATAAAAAGAAAAGGTAAATTAAAGCATCATTACTTAATCGCTCGAACCTCGGATCATAAAGATCGAGTACAAGGAGGATTAGTTAATCATGGTAAAAGGGAAAGAGAGGGATAGATAATAAAGGTGCACGAAAACTAAAGAGAGTGAATTATAAAAAGGAAATACCAACTATAATTTTATTAAAAATAAAAATGATTACAACTAAGAAATGGACATTATGAGTGCATGAACAGAAGCTAACTACTACTACAATACTAATAAGAAAAGATTATAGGAAATGAAAATACATTGCATGAAAATAAAAGCTAGAAATGGAGGGAGAGAGAGAGAGTAAAACATGAAAATAAAAACACTAAAACCCTAAGAAATGAACTTGCAACACCTCCCCTCTCCCCAAAAGTTGGTTCAGAATGCTGGGAATGGTCGGGTATTTATAGAGTTTTCCCACGGGTTGGTCATGCCCTAGGTCACGCCCGGGGAGGGCGTGACAGGGGGCGTGACAGGTATGGAGTTGACCTCGGGAGCTGAATTCTTGCTGGAATGATTATTGACTCGGTACGATGTTAAACACGCCCTTGGTCACGGCCGTGAAAGGGGAGCGTGACGGGCCCGTCATGTAAAAATCAGCGGACAGAAATCAATCAGACATCAGAAAAAGGCGGGTCATGCCCTGTGACATGCCCATGGAAGGCGTGTCATGGAGGCGTGACAGTACTGTTTGCTTGTAGTAGCGGAGAAAGCATTGAATGCAGTGGCAAGCTTCGGGATGAGGGTGACACGCCCTGTGGCATGCCCTAGGACATGCCCGGGGAGGGCGTGTTAGTTGGCATGACATGGGATTTTGGCGGGAAATTCCTTCTGGAGGCTCTCAACATCGGGATCAGGTTACACGCCCAATGACACGCCCAGGGAGGGCGTTTCATGGGGGCGTGAAAGGGGATTTTTGGCCGAAAACTTGTTGAAACCTGCAAAATAGAAAATAAATATTAGTTATAATATTTACATAAAAATAAACATAAAATTACAAAAAGAAAGAGATTTAAAATGAAAATAATATATTTTTACCCTAATAAATTAAGCTAAAATATGCATCATCACCAAGCACCATCTCGGCCACCACCATCACCAAGTTTGGCCACCACCTCAACAACCTCACCTCCGTCCAACACCTATAGCAACTCCATGCAGCGCCGCAACTCACAACACTACTAAGAAGCTCAGCCGCCACCTCTACTCCACCACCTCTGCTCCGCCACCATACAACCCTTCCACGGCAGCTCGCCACCCAAGCTCCACATCAAATAAAAGCTTCTCCAACACCATACATGGAGCTCCGCTACCTCTGCTCCGCCACCATGCAGCCCTTCCACAACAGCTCGCCACTCGAGCTCCACATCAATTACAAGATTCTCCACCACCATGCATGGAGCTCGAACACCTCACAACCCAGCTTGTCCCACTCCTCCACCCGTCACCGCTGACGTGGCTCAAAATATTCCGCCGCTAACCCCTCTACCATTCACCCAGAATGAAGAATTAAATGGCTGGATTAATTTTATTAGGCCGGTACAGTAGCATGAATAGTAATGACCAAATAAAATTAATTCAGCCATTTGTGCTAAATGAGATTATAAATATCTCACTTTTTGGGCATTTGGAAAGGGGCATTCTATGCTAGAAAAATCATTCCAGAATTATATTCCAAGGGCCGATATTGAGAATTTCATTTTAGACGGAGTCAAGTTGCCTCATTTTTTTGTCTTTATTTTGTTCAATAAACTTGTACGTCTTTTTTGATTACTTCACTTTGCCCCCCTATTTCTTCTAGAAATAAAAGTTTAATTTTTATTTTCAATTAAGAATAATTCTATTTAAATTTTTGTCTCCTGTCACTTTCATTTCTTTTTCTTCTTTTGATGTCGCATTTTATAAGAATGATTTCCCCCATCTCCATGAGTAACTAATCGCTATAGTGCTTGGTCGATACAATCCGAGGATGAGATAATATTATTATGATTTTAGATTTGCTTCTCTCTAATTATTGAACGCCTATGATTTACCTTTATTTGATCAATATTGCTATGGGGCTATATCATCGATATATAATGTTCATTTTGAAAGTCTTTGATTTCAAGGTAGCTTGCAACCTAGGGGGTGAATAGGTTTATTTAAATCTTGTGACTATATTTTTATTTATTTCTTTAGTACTTAGTGTGTTGGCAGTAATTAGCTTTCAAGAACCTGCACAAAGAAAACAACACAGAAAAGCACACATAGAAATTATAGTGGTTCCCTAGATTATGGGTACATCCACTCTCCTCCCACCTTTCAAACATTCAGTTAGACAAGACACTTCTCAAAAACTCAGCTCAAAGAGCTTACACCTCCGATCCCTAAGGATCTCTCAGTCTCCTCCAACACTTATACTTAGGCACAAGTGCCCTACAACTCAGTGATCTGCAGATCACCTACCTCAGGCTAAAGGCCCTACAATGGAGGCTGGGAGGACATCCTTACCTCAGATCAACTAAGGATCCTAAATTAGAGAGAATGACTCTCCTGCCTCAGGCTGTTAAGCCCTACCTTAGATCGAAAGGATTCTACAGCTCTGGCATAAGTTCCCTACAACTCAGTGAGAATGAATCACTTACCTCAGGCTGTTAAGCCCTACCTCATATACACAAATGAATCCTACAATTTAGGCCAAAGCCCGACTCTTAGATTCTCTACAAAATCCTACCTCAGATACAAACTTGATCCTACACTCAGAGAGTAAAACTCTCCTACATCTCAGGCAAATTTGCCCTACCTCAGGCCAATGGCCCTACAGCTTAGATCCAAAAGGTTCCTACAGGAAGAATAGTGGTTTGATTAATTTGACACAGAGAAATTTCTCTGTGTCAACAACTAGGGCTGAGTTATCTAGCCTCTATCTTACTTCACAGCAGTAGGAAGAGATTCTACCTATGTTGGAAGAAACTCAGAATGTAAATTCTGATCTTGCTGAAGAAGAAGAACAACAGTTAGGTCTTGAGTTTTTCAATCAGCTAGCTGAGCCGCAGAACAATGATGGCTCTTCTTTCTTTCTTTATCAAAAGTCTTTCTGATTTTGCTGTAGCAGATGAAGATGAAATAGCTCACTGAACTTTTTGGTTATAGTTGGAAGATTTCAAGCTTTTTCTCGGCAGTAATGGCGAGATAGATGAAGTTCAGCCGCTTTTTCTCTCTTGTTGAGTAAAACCCTAAAAGTTGTCATCTTCCTTCTGAAGCTGTCCCTTTTATCTTTTGCTGATTAACAGCTCCAGGAAGAAGTGTGGACCACTTGCAGTTGACTTCTGCAACTTGCTTTAATGGAAGAAGACGTACAATAGCTCTCCGGCACTAGTTGTTGTATTCTGTAGCTTTCCGTAGCTTTCCTGCGAGTAATTTGAACCATGTTGACTTTTGCTGATGTCAGCATTTGTGGACTTAGCCAAAATAAAACATCTTATTATAGGCATTGAATGAGTAAGCTTCACTCAATGTAAAAACAGTTAGAAAAATTTCTCTGCCATTAGGCATTGAGTGAGCAATCTTCACTCAGTGCCAAAACACTTATAAAATATTCCAGTCATTAGGCGTTGAGTGAGTAAGCTTCACTCAATGCCAAAACACTTAAAAAAATCTTTCTGCCACTTGGCGTTGAGTGAGTAAGCTTCACTCAACGCATTTGGACTTAGCCGATTGCGTTGAGTGTGTCTTCATCACTCAACACTTCTTGCCTTAGCTAAACTTTTTGTTACTAGGCATTGAGTGAGCCTTCATCACTTAACACATTTGGACTTAACCAAATTTCTGTGAAATCACAGTCTCTTACTGACTGAGGTTCAGTCAATGCTTTTTATCACATGGCGTTGAGTGAGTAAGCTTCACTTAATGCCTGTTGACTTAGTCAAATATTTATACAGATTTTCTGTGGCTTTGACCTACTTAGTTATACTCAATGATTTTTGCTATATGGTGTTTGAGTGAGTAAGCTACACTCAATGCCTGTGGACTTAGCCACATTTCAGCCAGTTTCTCCTTAGGCCTTTACTGCCTCAACCTGTCTCCCAGCTTTTTGCTGTATGGCATTGACTGAGTACACTTCACTCAACCCCTATGGACTTAACCACTTTTATGCCTCGCCAATAGTTAGGCTTTTACTAACCAAGCGTTACTCAATGCTTATACTTACCTGGCGTTGAGTGAATATACTTTCCTCAATGCAAGTGAACTTAGGCGATTTCCAGCCTATCCAGTATCTTCCAACTGACTTGATCTTCAAGGTGTCGAGATAACTGAATTGTCTCGACACAGATGTCTCAACACTTCTATCTGAGTTGTCTCGACATTTCTGTCTGATTTGTCTTGACACTTCTCCTGAATTGTCTCAACACATCTCCTAAGTTATATCGACACTTCTCCTTTACTTTGTGACAACACTTGTAAAATCACTAAGAATACCTTTCCTATCAATGTTTTAAGGACTAACCTGGATGCATGAACTTAAGTACACTTCAAATACAACTTTGTATATGTCATTGATATGATTGACTTCTTCAAATCAAAGATATTATGGGCAATGGACCCAACAATCTCCCCCTATTCGAAATGTAAAAACTCTCAAACAATTGCGTTAGTGACATACATTAACATATACAGCAGAAGAATGTTTAACTAAGAGCAAGAGAAGAGATTTTAGTTACCACACTTCCTTGCCTGCAGGGTAATCATTATCACACCTGCTCCCTCTGAATTGTTGCTACCTGGTCTTGATTAAATTGATCATAACCTTCTCATTCTCATAGTACCTATACCACTTGTATCCTTCTTCTCCTGCTATGATTTGATACCAAATTCATATCCTTCTCCTCCCCATTTTGACTTCTTTAAATAGTCAGGGAGGTTCTGATCTTCTGCTCCCCCTTTTTTATTATAAGTAAGTTGTAGTAGAACTACTTGAGAGTGTTGGAGAAGTGCTGGACTTGCTCCCCCTCAACTGAATAATCATCTATCATGTTTCCAGATAGACCCTTTAATCTGCATCATCTGGATAGTGCTTTAACCAACATCATACCACACAAGATATACAATCTTTAAGGATCTTCAATTCCTTGATGTACTAGTCCACCTGCAAGAAAAAGTATAACTTGCACACCATGTGGAGCAACTAAAGCTATGCTAGGTTCAACATACCAAATTAAAACTTGAAGGTGTTGAAATTTGCTTCATCAAGTGGCTTAGTGAAGATGCAAGCCACTTGCTTGTCTGTTGGTAAAACCTCAAGGTTGATATCTTCGCATTCCATATGGTCTCTGTTGGAACACCCTATTACTAATTTGGGCAAGGATCACTATGTTATTAGGAATTTGGTTTGACCTAGATGTATAGTTGAAAAGGTCAAATTAGAGTGAGTCTAGGGCTTAGAACTTAGGTTTGAAGCTGCCCCCAGGACCATTCAAAGATCAAGTCTTAGAGCTGAGACAAAGACAATTTTCGTCAAACTCAGTTCGAAGAAACGTTGAACTCCGTTCGATGCTCTCTGAGCTCAACTCTACTGAGTCATCGAACTCCGGTCGATGATCTTCGAGCTCAGATCAACGATCTATCTTCAGTTACTTTCCCAGTCGCTGAGCTCAGTTCGACGATCGTAGAGCTCAGTTCGACATTTTCTGTCTGCTGTGTTAATCCAATCTCTGAGCTCAGTTTAACGATCGTAGAGCTCAGATCGACGATTTCTGTGAGAGATCGACGCCTTCAGAATTCAAATTCAAGGACAGTTATGGATTATAATCAGAATTAATTCCTACATTGATTGCAAAGGATTTTCAAGCCATTTCAATCAATCTGATGCAAGTTTCAAGGAAAGACTAAATGGAATATTGCTTAGGACTTTCCCCAGATACAGTTGTCTATTATGAAAGTCATTTATGACTAATTAAACGGTCGTCTAAGAGAATATCTGACATACTCCTTCAGTTTTCATTGTTTGAATATAGATACACAAGATACAATGATCAATACAGACAATATAAGGAGATACAGAAGAATTAGATTACATTACAGAAGATTGAACAATACAATTTCTTTTATAAAGATTTAAACTTCTGTGATTTACAAATCGACGGAATCTTCAAGTGTTCAAAGGCTTCAACATCAAGGACTCCAGACACCAAATATTTCAGTATCTGCTGGAATCATCTTCTGCTGGAGATCTGAAGCTTCTGAAGGCCTATCACCCTAGCAAAGCTTTCACTCCTGAACCATTCTACATCTCAGGGGGAGCTTTGACAACATCAATAATCTACTAGTCTTCTCTCATTTGATTTGAGACAGAGAAGACATCATCATCTCTTTCTTTTTCTTTTCCTGTTGTAAAAGGGTTATCAAAACTCCCTTCAAAAGTTCTGAATCTGGTTCTGAGAGCCTTTTCAAAACTCAGTGGTGGCAAGACACCTTATCAAAAAATCTAGATCTTATTTTTGAGCACCTTATCAAAAGCTCATTGGTGCCCAGGACACCTGATCAACTCATCCTACAGTGGATTCCTACCAAGGGTGGTAGAAGAGTGGATGTACCCAAGTTTTTGGGGAACCACTATAGATCCTTGTGTCTTCTGGTTGCTGGTTGTTTGTTATTGCTGTGTGATTCTTTTTTCTTGCTTTAACTTTATTTTTCTACAAGCACCTTACACATATAATTAAATTAAATCTTCCACTGCCTTACAATTTTTAATTGTAAACATTATTTTAAAATACTCTATTCACCCCCCCTCTAGAGTTAAGGTAGATCTTTCTCTCACTTTTAATTGGTATCAGAGGCAGGTTGGTTCTTACAGGCTAACACCTGAACTAAAAGATCTCTGAAAAGATCAATCTTATATAGAGGAATATTATTTTCTGTATTATAGTTATTTTCAAAAACCATGGCACAAAACAAAGACTATGCTAGCACCAGACCTCAAGTGTGCAATCTTTCCAAGTTTGCACTTTGGAAGGCAAGGATTAGATTATACATGAATTCTGTTGATGAGGACATTTTCAATTCTGTTTTGACAGTGTGTCCAAGACCTCTAGAGACCACAAGAATAAGTGCTATTCCATCTCCCTCAGGAACAGATGCTGAAATAAAGAAGTGGAAAACTGCAGATGCAAAGGCCATGAATATTCTTGCTCAGACTATGTCTGATGAGATATTCCAGAAGGTATCTGAATGCTGCTCAGCTAAAGACATATGGGATAAGCTTTCAAGAATTGTATCAGGATCTGCTTATGAAAGAAAGGACAGGAGATCCCATCTCATATCCCAATATGTGAACTTCAAGAAAGGTGAAGCTGAATCAGTTGCAGACATGTACACCAGGCTCAGTCTGATAGTCAGTGAGTTAAAGTCATTGGACAAGGAAATCACACTCACTGAACTCAATGACAAGATCCTAATATGCTTCCCCAGCACTTGGGATTCAAGGATCTAGCCAATTTAAGATGCCAGAAGCCTAAGTGAAATTACCACAGAGGCTCTTATGGGCAAGCTCAAATCTTATGAGCTGCTCATAAAGAATAGGGAATAAGAACAAAATGCTACTTCTCCAGTCATCAGAAAGGAGAAGACCATAGCCTTTAAAGCTACATAAGAGGAGCCTGATGACAAAGCTACAGGAAATGATGAGCTCCTAAGTCTATTGGCCAAAAGATTCTATAAGATGGCCAGGATAGACTTCAGAAAGAAGTCATTCTAAGGGCATGAGAAGCCTAGATATGATAGGTCCAATAACAAAGAAATCATCTGCGCGCTTTGGATGCAAGAAGCCAGGCCACATTGTGCCTGACTGTCCAGAGAATAAAAACAAGGACAAGAAGGATAGAAATGAGACAAGAAGAGACAAGGACTCCAGAAAGAACAACAGCAACAGATCCTCATCCAACAAAAATAAACATACAAGGAAGGGATTTGTAGCAGAAAGCTGGAGTGACACTGAAGAAGAATCAGAAGCCTCATCCAGCTCAAGTGATGATGTGGATGATACTGAGGAAAAAGAATTCTGCATGATGGCAATCAATGCCTCCCAGCAAAACTCTGATGCAGAACAAGAGTCTTATTCTGAAGCTAAAATTGGATCTAAATCAGATGAGGTAATAAACTCTTTTGATTTTACTTCTGAGGACTTTAAAATTGAATTTAAGACACTGTGTTTAGATTTGCTAAGTTCTGAGAAAGAGATAATCTCTCTCAGAAATCAATTATCTTACTACAGTGTCCTAAAATCAAATAACCTCAAACTCTCTGAGGAGTTAGAGTGCTATAGTGAGGAGATAGCTGCACTGAAAAGTGAACTATGCAAGCAGTTTGAAGAATCCCTTAATAGGAGAAGCATCAGACTGATGGACATTACAAGCACAATGAACTCAAGATTCAACAGTACACTGGGCTTGGGTGCTTCATCCAGCCAACCTATAGTATTAACAACCCCAATTAAATTTATTTCTGATAAAGGAAAGGGTGTTGTAAAGGTAGCTAGGAAGAATACATATTTACCTGAGGAAAATCAAGTTCAATAGAAAATGTCGAACAGAGCTCGACGATCGTCGAACAGAGCTCGGTGATCCAAAGCTGGATCGTCGAACTCAGATCGATGACTTCTGAACTCTGAACTCTGGTATAGTCGATCTTCGAACAGAGCTCGACGATCTGACCCAAGATCGTCGAACTCAGGTCGATGATCGTCGAACGGAGCTCAGAGCTTTGAACCATCTTTCAGAGGTAAATCTCAAGTCAATCCTAGAAGTCCCTCATCCCAAAGCTTCAACCCTTATACTGAATGGATAGTACCTCCTAGGAGATACCATCCTGAAGGATATAAGAGTCAGCCAGGGATGTCTTTCTTTTCTGAATTTAAAGGCTATCAATCTAGACCCAATTTAAAGGCTGTTTATGTGCAGGTGAAGACCTATCCAGAGATGGCCCAACAATGGTATCTGGATAGTTGGTGATCAAAGCACATGACAGGGAACAAGGAAAATCTATCATCTTTCATAACCAAACATGGACCCAAAGTAATTTTTGGTGATTCAATTTTTTGTCAAACCAAAGGATATGGTGTTGTTCAGATAAGTTCAGTCACTTTCAAGAAGGTGGCATATGTGGAAGGACTGAAGCACAACCTGATCAACATCAGTAAACTATGTGATGAAGGATATAAGGTGATTTTCAACAAATCCATGTGCAAGATTAAGTCAGAGGATAACACAACTGTGTTAACAGGTAAAAGGAAAGGTAACATCTATCTTGTAGATTTTCTTTCAACCCATACAGATATTTGCTTATTTAATTCAGTATGCAAACCAAATGATCTATGTCATAAGAGACTAGGACACCTAAACCTTAGAACCATTACTAGGTTGTCCAAGGACAACCTTGTTAGAGGACTACCTTCTGGCCCCTACAAGAAGGAAGGACTCTGCAGGGCCGGTCAATTAGGCAAGCAAACTAAAAATAGTTTTAAGTTACTTAATAAGAGTGATTCACCTAGGATTTTGTATCTGTTACACATGGATCTTTTTGGACCCATTATAGTACAAAGCTTAGGAGGGAAATCTTATACTTTGGTGATTGTAGATGACTTCTCTAGATTCACTTGGGTATTCTTTCTGAGGAAGAAGTCTGATAACTTTTAGTGTCTGACAGAGTTTCTCAAATGTATACAGATTGAGTTCAATACTCACATTGCCCTGATCAGAAGTGATCATGGGACAGAGTTTGATTCTCTTCTTATGCAAGAGTTCTGTAAGAGTGAAGGGATCAGGCATACTTTCTCAGCTCCTAGAACTCCTCAACAAAATGGGGTAGTTGAAAGGAAAAATAGAACCCTAATTGAATCTGCTACTACAATGTTGACAGATGCTCACCTACCTCTATTCTTTTGGGATGAGGCAGTGAACACCTCCAACTATGTGTTGAATAGAAGCCTAATACATAAACTGAAGGGAAGACTCCCTATGAATTTCTCAAAGGGAAGAAACCTAAAGTAGACTATTTCAGAATTTTTGGCTGCATTTGTTATATACACAATAATGACAAGAAATATTTAGCAAAATTCCAAACTAAAGCTGATGAAGGGGTGTTTCTGGGATACTCCATGATAAGCAAGTCTTATAGGGTATATAATAATCCCACTCTTAAAATATAAGAATCTGTTCATGTTTCTTTTGATGAGACTAACATGTTTTATAAGGAGAAGTCTGCTTCTACCATAGAACCATTGCAGGTACACTCTCTTTCAGAAAGTATGGACAGATTACAGGTTAAAGAAAAGGATACATCTTTTCCACCTATCCAGCAAAAGGATGAGAGCAGTGATGATGAAGAGGATGTGTAACATCTAAAAGAGCCAGTTGTTGTTCCACAAGAGAAAACAACAATAATGGTTGGTGAACAATCAACACCCCCTGTTGATCTAGTAACAACAAGAGATCATCCAATTTACCAAGTAATTGGAGACATCTCAGCTGGTATGCAAACCAGAAATCAGGTAAACCAGAACCTGATGCACACTTTCTTTCTATCTCAAGTTGAGTCTCAATCCATTCAAGATGCAGAACAAGATCCCCACTGGATCATTGCTATGCAAGAGGAATTGCATCAATTTAAGAGGAATGAAGTTTGGGAACTAGTGCCAAGGCCTAAGTATCACTCCATTGTTGGAACAAAATGGGTGTTAAGGAACAAGTTGGATGATCAGGGAGTCATTGTAAGGAACAAGACAAGGCTAGTTGCTCAAGGCTACTCTCAAGAAGAAGGAATAGACTATGACCAGACCTTTGCACCAGTTGCAAGGTTAGAGGCCATCAAAATATTCCTAGCTTATGCTGCTCACAAGGGATTCAAGGTCTACCAAATGGATGTGAAGAGTGCTTTTCTCAATGAAGACATCAAAGAGGAAGTCTATGTTAGACAACTTCCAGGTTTTATCTCTTCAACTTATCCTGATTATGTTTTCAAACTACATAAAGCTTTATATGGTCTAAAGCAAGCTCCTAGAGCATGATATGAGACCCTAGCATGCTTTCTTCTGGAAAATGATTTTATAAGGGGTAGAGTAGACCAAACTCTTTTTATTAGAACCCATAAGTCCCATACCCTACTAGTACAAATATATGTAGATGACATTATCTTTGGTTCTACTGATTCAAATTCTTGCAAACAGTTTTCCAAGCTGATGCACTCTAAATTTGAAATGAGTAGCATGGGTGAGCTTTCCTTCTTTCTAGGATTGCAAGTCAAACAACATGCTGAAGACATATTCATTTCTCAAACCAAGTATGGTTAAGAAATTTGGTATGTCTGAAGCATCTTGTATGAAAACACCTATGCCTACTAATGCTGTATTAGATGCTGATGAACATGAAAAACATGTTGATCAGACAACATATAGAGCAATGATTGGATCTCTATTGTACCTTACAGCTAGTAGACCTGATATAATGTTTGCTACATGCATATGTGCTAGGTTCCAAGTAAGCCCTAGAGAGTCACACTTAACCTTAGTAAAAAGGATTCTCAGGTATGTGAAAAGTTGTTCAAATCTAGGACTCTGGTATCCAAAAGACTCAGGAATTGAATTAATTGGATTTTCAGATGCTGATTATGCTGGATGCAGAGTAGACAGGAAAAGCACCAGTGGAACCTGTCAGTTCCTTGGTGACAGACTTGTCTCCTGGTTCTGTAAGAAACAGACATCTGTGTCTACTTCATTTGCTGAAGCTGAATACATGGCAGCAGGCAGTTGTTGCTCACAAATTCAGTGGATTCAAAACCAGCTTCTAGACTATGGCTATAACTTAAAAGGGTCAAAAATCTTTTGTGATAACACTACTGCTATCTCCATAGCACAAAATCCAGTCCTCTATAGTAGGATAAAACATATAGAGATTAGGCATCACTTTCTAAGAGATAATGTTGAAAAGAATAAAATTGAACTACAATATATCCCAACTAATTTGCAAAGGGGAGATATTTTCACCAAGCCTTTGGATGAGAAGAAACATACCTTCTTCCTCAATCAGTTAGGAATGCTAGGTTGAGGCTGTCTAAAATAAATTCCAAGATTTTGAAAATCTAAAAATAGACCAAGACTAGGCTAAAAACTTATATTTTCTCTTGTCTATAGGTTCTGTTTTTTCTCTGAACTGCGCTCGACGTTTTCCAAAAAACGTCGAACGGAGATCGACGCTTTCCAACAAGCGTCGACCGAAGTTAAGCGTTTTCCAGGCAGCACTAGGCTATCTTCCTCTGGACAACCATCGTCGAACGGAGTTTGACGCTCTCCAGTATCATCGAACGGAGATCAAAGTTATTGAAGACTCTTCAGATTCCATTAGAAGCCAAGATCATCGAACAAAGTTCAACGATCCTTCCTTTTCTGCGTCGAACCCTAATATAAAAATCATTTTTTTGGCCGTCGTTCTCCTTTGCGCTTTCATAGTTTCTGCAGAAAAACTCTTTTTCCCTCCAAACTTTTGCTGCACTTGTTCTTTGTTTGTTCATATTTGCAGGATCAAATGGCCGTTTCAGTTGCAGCTCTCTCGGTAATGAAATTCGACACCGGATTTGACATCGATATGGATTCTTTTGAAAGTAGTGATCAAATATTCAAAGACATACTTGAGCTCTTCAAAGAAAAACAACTAGAGAACATCATGATAACAAGAATAAAGATAGCCGCAGATGAAATTAAAGAATCGGTATATACAGCACAGAATCTGAATAACAACACCATTGTCGGCACGATCTCGGGAAATCAGGTATCACTTTCACCTGAGGTTTTATCAGAAGTTTTTCAGTTGAGTACAGGAGAAGATTGCATTTATTGAGCAGAATTCTCCAATATGCTTGAAAGGATGGGGATACAACAGCTAACCCCAACAAGCTTTTGAAGAAAAATCTGTCAGTGGAATACAGATTTTTGGCAGATGTGGTAGGGAAAGTGCTATTGGCTAAGCACTCTACTCATGATACAATTTCTAGGTATCAGCTCTGTTTGATGGGAGCTCTTGTGGATAAAAAGCACCTAAACTAGGGAGAACTCTTTTTTGATTTAATCAAAAAGAAAATAAACAAGAGTTTTGTTAATTTTGGTAGAATAATTGGGTTATTTCTTCATGCTAAGTGCCCTAAATTGTTAGTTTCAAGTGGAATGCATATCAATGCTTCCAAGAGGCTGACTTGTGCCTTATTTGGAAAATGGGATAGACAGATTGTCAAGCCCAGCAGACCTACAACAATTCCATCTTCAGGCACAAGGACTGCTATAGTCACTTCCCCTCAGGTCTTTGCCCCAGCAGTAGATTTGCCTGCTTCCTCTCCACTTGTTTCTACAACCATCTCCACATCAACCACAATAATCACCTCAACCATATCTATCTCTTCCCCCATTACCATTTCATCACCCTTATCTCCTCCAGCCACTTCAGAAACATTCCACCCTCTCCATTATTATCCACCTCTCACCATTCCATCATTCCACCTCCTGGAAGACTCCTTCATGGATGATTCTCCTTCCTCTCCTCCTGAGATTCCATCTACCTCCTCCTACCAACAACTCCTTCAGGATATACTCTCACAACCATCCTTTACTCCATCAATTTCCACACCCATATCATCCATATCCACTCCAGTACCATCCATCTCCACAATCTCTACTACTAAGCCAACCATCCCTATACCTCCTACACCCACACCATCAAACATTATGCCAGCAACATCAACTCCTACTTCTACTCAAGCCCATCTTAAGCATGTAGATCTTCCTGCACTGGCAGACAGGGTGTATGAGCTGATAGCCCCCAGGCTATCCTCATTGCTGGAGACCACAATGTCCCCACTTCTGAAACATGTTCAGGAGCTGTCTGACAGGCTATCTTCATTCCTCTCCTCTCAGGCAATCCCTTCCTCTGGGTGCCTTGATCCAGTTCATACTGAATCCAGGCAGGGGGAGATGCCTAATGAAGTTCTGAATTTGCCTGCTGCTGTTGAAGCTTCAATTGCTACTCAAGTTTTTGATGTGGATCTCCAGAGCCTGCTCTCAGTTTTTGATGTTGTTTACTTCAACTTTCTACCAGCTCAACAGTGTGAAGATCTCTCAAAGGCAATTGTGCCTGTTCCAGTATGCGAGCCAATTTTGCTAGCTTCTTTTATAGAATTTGTCCAAGCTGAGGACAAGGCCACTGCTGCTGCTGCTAATGATAATATTAATAACTTTTCAGTTGATTCTGTTATTAGTTCTGTAATTGTTTCTAAAGATATTATGATGACAGAGGCATGTATTGATGAGCCTGCTGATTCTGCTAGTTTTGTTTCTAAAAGTGTTATTCCTCCTGTTCAAGTTACCGCTCCTATTATTGCTGCTCCAGTACTCTCTCAAGCCAAAAATCTTCAACAAGAATACATTAAGAGAATAGATGCTCTATATGATGATCCCCAGAGCTCTGACAGTGACCAGTTCAGAACAGACAGTGATGACTCCTTAGCTACCATAACAAGGAAAAGAAAAGCTAGAAGCAAAGCCATGAAAAGAGTTCCTCTATAAAAAGTTACAGATGCAAATGATATACCTTATTATATATTGCATAGTTGTGAAATCACTGAACCTTGGATGCAATACTCCAGAAATAAGATTAAGGCAATGAAAAAGAAAAGAAAGTTTGACAAAGGATTTTCCTAGTCTTATCTTCCCCCTTCTCCACCTCCTTCTGATGCAGGTGCAGGTGGCAGCTCTGCCTTCTCATCTACTCAAAGAGTCCAAGGCTCTTATCAGTTCCAGGGTAGATCTAAGCCTAGGGGAGGCCACTCTAGAGGTTACCAACCTAGAAGAGGTCAATTCAGAGGTAATCAGAGAGACTTAAGGGTTTATTCAAGACAAAGAGAACAAGGCCCCAGAGATCCTTCTTCTAGCCCTTTTCCTTATAAACTAAAAGACATTGTGTCTACCAAAACCCCTGCTGAAGTGACTTCTAACAGATATGAAGCTCCAGTGCCATTTGAAGATCCAGAGAATAATCCTAATTCCTGGACAGCCAGAATGAAAGAGTCAGCTACACTAGAACAAATTAGGAAAGCAAGAGAACAAGCCAGAGATACTTCCAGCTTCACAACTCTCTCAGATCAAAGAAACAAGGAACTAGAAAGGTATGCTTCAAGCAATTTCTTTGATTCAGAAAGTTATATGAGACTGCATCCTGAGGCTATAGTTCCAAGAACAAAGTAGCAGACAACCTTAGGTGCAAATGATGATAGAAGATCAAAGAAGGAATCTTTAAATCCTAACAGAGATATCATCTTCAAGCAAAGCAAAGAGAAGGATTAATTCTGTAAGCAGGCAGTACATTCATCTTTAAACATTTGCTGATATTCTATCTGAATGCTGCAATGTCATATGTTCTGCTCTGTTGTTTTAAATTTTGCTTTTCTGTATATGCTTTTGTATTTCTTACTGAGTCCTGTAAATAGTAATCCTAACCTAAATAGGGGGAGATTGTTGGAACACCCTATTACTAATTTGGGCAAGGATCACTATGTTATTAGGAATTTGGTTTGACCCAGATGTATAGTTGAAAAGGTCAAATTAGAATGAGTCTAGGGTTTAGAACTTAGGTTTAAAGCTGCCCCCAGGACCATTCAAAGATCAAGACTTAAAGCTGAGACAAAGACAATTTTCGTCGAACTCAGTTCGAATAAACGTCGAACTTCATTCGACGCTCTCTGAGCTCAACTCTACTGAGTCGTCGAACTCTGGTCGACGATCTTCGAGCTCAGATCGACGATCTATCTTAAGTTACTTTCCCAGTCACTGAGCTCAGTTCGACGATCGTAGAGATCAGTTCGACGTTTTCTGTCTGCTGTGTTAATCCAATCTCTGAGCTCAGTTCAACGATCATAGAGCTCAGATCGACGATTTCTGTGAGAGATCGACGCCCTCAGAATTCAAATTCAAGGACAGTTATGGATTATAATCAGAATTAATTCCTGCATTGATTGCAAAGGATTTTCTAGCCATTTTAATCAATCTGATGCAAGTTTCAAGGAAAGACTAAATGGAATATTGCTTAGGACTTTCCCCAGATATAGTTGTCTATTATAGAAGTCATTTATGACTGATTAAACAGTCGTCTAAGAGAATATCTGACATACTCCTTCAGTTTTCATTGTTCGAATATAGATACACAAGATACAGTGATCAATACAGACAATACAAGGAGATACAGAAGAATTAGATTACATTACAGAAGATTGAACAACACAATTTCTCTGATAAAGATTTCAACTTCTGTGATTTACAAATCGACTGAATCTTCAAGTGTTCAAAGGCTTCAACATCAAGGACTCCAGACACCAAATATTTCAGTATCTGCTGGAATCATCTTTTGCTGGAGATCTGAAGCTTCTGAAGGCCTATCACCCTAGCAAAGCTTTCACTCCTAAACCATTCTACATCTCAGGGGGAGCTTTGACAACATCAACAATCCACTAGTCTTCTCTCATTTGATTTGAGACAGAGAAGACATCATCATCTCTTTCTTTTTCTTTTCCTGCTGTAAAAGGGTTATCAAAACTCCCTTCAAAAGTTCTGAATCTGGTTCTGAGAGCCTTGTCAAAACTCAGTGGTGGCAAGACACCTTATCAAAAAATCTAGATCTGGTTTTTGAGCACCTTATCAAAAGCTCATTGGTGCCCAGGACACCTGATCAACTCATCCTACAGTGGATTCCTACCATGGGTGGTAGAAGAGTAGATGCACCCAAGTTTTTGGGGAACCACTATAGATCCTTGTGTCTTCTGGTTGCTGGTTATTTGTTATTGCTGTGTGCTGTGTGATTCTTTTTTCTTGCTTTAACTTTGTTTTTCTACAAGCACTTTACACATATAATTAAATTTAATCTTCCACTGCCTTACAATTTTTAATTGTAAACATTATTTTAAAATACTCTATTCACCCCCCTCTAGAGTCAAGGTAGATCTTTCTCTCACTTTCACTCTCTAACAAAATGATATCTAATCTCAATATGCTTAGTCTTACTGTGTGAGACAGGATTCCTAGTAATTTAGATGGCACTCATAAAATCACAAAATAATGGACTTCTACTTATCTATAGGTTATAATCTTGGAGCTTATGCTGGATCCATAACAATTAAGCACAACAGCTACCTACTGAAATGTACTCTAACTCTGAAGTTGACATTGCAACATTTGTTTTCTTCTTGCAGCTCCAAGACACTAGTCTCCCTCCCAAGAATTGATAGGTGTTAGAAGTGCTCTTCCTGTCCTCTTTACAGCCTGCAAAATTTGTATCTGAATAGACAGTTAGTTCAAACTCCCCATTCCTGGGGTACATAGGCCAAGATTTAGAGTGCCCTTAAGATACCTTAAAATCCTCTTTACAATAGAGTAATGAGATTCTTTATGTTGGGTATTGCATCCACAATTTCTCAAATTTGTACAAAGTCACCCTTGAACTAAGATGAATTAAGTTGTATTTGATGCCTTGCTTTAATTAAGTGTTTGTAGGACGATATTGCCAAGTGTAGACCAATGTCAGTCTACAATGGGTCATCAAACACAGGACAATACAATGTAATCCCTCATTGTGTGATCCATGGTGTTGACCCATGTGTGGCCTCTCTATTGGGATAAACTTTATATTACAAGCACTTGGACTGATTTGACATAGAAGTGTTGGTGACCCTCATTGAAGAAAAGAATTTCAATGAAGAAAAATTCTCCAAGTTATTTACTCGAGTAGATGTATTCATACTCGAGTAAGTGAAATGGTACTCGAGTAGTTGAATTCTTATACTCGAGTCACCAGTTTCTCCTCTCAGAATTTTTCTAAGTTAAATACTCGAGTAGTCAGTTTTTACACTCGAGTAGTTAAGTCATTTGTGTCGAGTAACAGAAGTCAAGGACTTGTGTAGATTCTTTCCTCTCGAGTAGTTAAATTCCTATACTCGAGTAGTCTATATACTACTCGAGTAGTACAGAGTTTATACTCGAGTATTTCTCTTTCTCTAACTCAGAAATCCTCCAAGTACTTTACTCGAGTAGTTTATCTTCATACTCGAGTAGGTCCTTTTCACTCGAGTAGTTCATTTTCAGTACTTGAGTATCTCGTTTTCCCTTCTCAGAAATTTCTCTAAGTATTTGACTCGAGTACTTCTTCTATTCACTCGAGTAGTTGAACTCTCTCACTCGAGTAACCCGTCTTATACTCGAGTAGTCAAATTTATTTGTCTCGAGAAATTAGCTCAGCACTCGAGTATATCTTTATCTACTCGAGTATCTTCTCCTCAATTCTGGATATTTTTCTAAGTAAAATACTCGAGTGTCTCTTTCTCCCTTACTCGAGTAATGACTTAAAGTACTCGAGATAGTATATGATGACTCGAGTATATCAGTCAGTTTTTAAGAAATTTTTTCTAAGTCCAGATTTGACGGGATTTTTAAATCCTTTGACGTGACTGGTCCACGTGTACATCATTAAGAATAATTTTGACTGTTAGGGGATATCTTATAAATAGGTCTTGTCAAGACCGATAAACCCTAATGCTAATAATCATATTCATTCAAGCCGTCAGATTATTCAAAAGTATTCTGAATCGCATTTCTCTCTCCAAAACGAAAGCCGCCGCCACTGCCGACGATCTCCATCGCGCTAGGGCTAGGGTTTCGACTTCAAGATTCAGATCAAGTTTGATTTCTAGATCGAGATATTCTGTTCGTTCTTCATCATCTCTTTCTCCGATCTGGTGAAGTCAAGAGAAATTTTCAGATCAAGCTTTTGCCGAGATTTCTTCTTCAACTTTTCTGATAAAGCCTCAATGTCTACAAGAAGAAGATCCAGGCAAATAATTTCAAGATTTGAAGAATATTGTTTGTATTTTTATTTCTCTCAACTTATTTCTTGTAGGATAATTTTCTCTGAGTTGTAGGAAATTTTACCTTCCGAGTGTAGATCCGTTTGGATCGAGTTTGTAGGAACGTTGTTCCGTGACGTAGGATTGGTTTTTCAATCCGAGATAGCGGAGTAGCCGAGTCTAGTGGTTTGCTAGATCGGTGTGGGAAAGTGGACGTACCCAAGGTTGGGGAACCACTATAAATCTATTGTCGTCTTTGAATGTTTGATTGATATGTGTGCCTAGTCGCTAAATTTTTATTCAGCAAAAAGACGCACAACTCACCTATTCACCCCCTCTATGTGATTTAGGTAGACAACTGAACTTTTTTAATTGGTATCAGCGAGAGTTTGATTACTAAAAGGTTATCAACTTAATCGGATCCGTCCCTATTTGTCTTTTGAGATCATCCAAGCATGAACAAGACTAAAGATTTTGCCAAGCTTCAGTATGCTCAAAGAACAACTTTCCCATGTGGAAAGAAAGGATTAAATTTTTCATGGAAGCTATGGATCCCAGGATTTTCATGATTGTTGAAGAAGGTCCTCACATTCCTATGACTACCTCCACTATAGATCCAACAAAGCAATTTCCCAAGAAATTGATGGATCTAGCAGATAAAGGCGAGATTGCACTTTTCTCCTTGGACAAGAAAGCTAAATATATAATTGCAAGTGCAGTCGATGAATCAATGCTACAAAACCTGATCCACTGACAGTCTTCTAAGGATATGTGGCAGTCCCTCGTCACCTTGATGGAAGGTATAGAAGAAGTAAGAGATGACAAAAGATCCCTTTTGAATCAGAAATATGAAGCCTTCCGACAAGGGCACAAAGATACCATTGCTAACACATTTGAGAACTTTTTCAAGATAGTCAATGACCTAAGAGTATATGGATGGGTCTTCACTAATGGGGAGCTAAATTACAAGTTTATGAGATCCCTAACCAAGGAATGGGATAACAAGGTGTGTGCTATCCGGGAGTTTTGAAAGCTATCTAAGACAGACCCTCAGAATCTCTTCGGAAAGCTAATGTAATTTTAGCTTCAACTCAACTCAAGGAAAGCTGAGGAAGAGAAGAGCAGGTCTGCATCCAAGGAGAAATCTATTGCTCTAAAGGCAGACACCTTCAGGAAGTCAAAGGCTACCTCTCCTACCCCATCACAAGAAGAAAGTGAAGAGGAATCATCTAAGTCAAGCACTTCAGGCTCAGAGATATTTTAAGGAGAATTCTCTCTACTCTCACGACAGTTCAAAAAATTCTTGAACAAGAAGAAGCAATGAAAAGGCAAGGATGCCTCCTACAGAAGATCACGACATGGTGGTGATCGTCACATAAAAGGCTCAAGCAGCCATGACAGGTATGGTTCTAAACCGAACAAACACATTTCGACTGACATCGTTTGCTACTGTTGTAATAAGCCAGGCCATGTCATTGCTGACTGCCCCCACAAAAAGAAGGAGGGTGGAAAGAGAGAAGAAAAGAAGTCCTCATACAATAAGAAGAGGACAGAGAAGAGCCTGATAGCCAAGAAGGGCAAAACTCTTAGTGACTCCGACTCATCTGAGTCGAGTGATGAAGAAGAATCCTACATCGGGCTTATGGCTCAGTCAGATGATGAACAAGAGCCCCAGTTCACTAGGAAGGTAAACTCTGACACTCCTCTTTCTGAATCTGAAGTCTATGAGAATGATCATGAGGACAGCTCCTCTGACAATGAGTCTGAACTCATGGCCCAGTATAAGTAGTTGATCAAGGAATACGAAAAATGTCGAAAGGTCATGAAAACTCAGGAAAAAGCAATTAAGTCTCTAAAGGCCATAGAAAGCTCTCTGAGAGAGGAAGTCGTTAAGATGGACTCACTCAGAGAAGACTTAGATACTATAGTTGATGAGTTCAACAAGGCTATCAAGCACCTTGATCTGAAGGATGAAATCATCAAGGGGTTGGGAGAATTACTAGAAGTCGAAAAGAAACTTGTTGAAGGTTTCTCTAAGCCCAAGGTAGTTCTTCCTTTTGTTGTTGAGTTCTCTACTCAGGTCAAGGGTGGTGGTCTAGGTCATGTAGAAGCTCCTAGTAAATCTTCTAGGAGGAATAAGGCTCAGAGAAGGAATAAGGGCGCCAAGAAGGCCTTGACCAAAGCAAAGGGGAAGGCCCCTCAAGATCAGACTATCTTTAAGAAAGTCATATTTCTAACTAATGAGTTTGATCTTGACTCATCCTACGACCACTAGACTAGACCTACTTATGTAGAGCCAAAGTCTCGTTACCAAGGATGGACTCGCCCCAGAAACTTTGGTGAGAGTGTCTTTAAGGCACCTTATGAAGAAGCCATTCTTCAGGACTATGGTCCTTATGATCATGGTCATAACTTCAAGAAAGCACCAAAGGTAAAACCCATTGTGGAAAAACCTATAAAGGAGAAGAAATCATTTGATTGCCATCATCATAAAGCCTCCCCCTTCAAAACTACAACCCCTGCTGGACCACTATTACAGAAGGTCAAGCAGGAGTACCTAAGGCAAAGATATAACAGGTTCGACTATTGGTGTTGTGGCAGAATTGGTAATTTTGCCATCAATTGTTTGTTTAATCCAAGAAATGTTGAACCTCCTCAATTTGGCAACTTGAGAATGACCACTCATAATGCTCATCCTCATAGGGGGAGTGTTTTAACCCGAGACCAAGGACCCAAATATGTTTGGGTTCATAAGGCAAACTGATTATGATTGCAGGGATGTCCAAAGGCCACTAAAATGCCTATCTGGTATTTGGATAGTGGATGCTCTCGGCACATGACCTGGACAAGAAGCCTACTTCAGAACTTCTCTCCAGTATTGAACGAACCAAAGGTTATCTTTGGAGGTTTAGACCGAGGAATCATAAAAGGCTACAGTAAGATAACTAACGGTAGTGTATCCTTTTCAGATGTAGCTTATGTCGAGGGATTGGAACATAATCTCATAAGCATAAGCCAACTATGTGACAAAGGATACATAGTTGAATTCCATGCTGACAAGTGCCTGATAAAACATGTTGACAATATGGAAATGATTCTATCTGACACTCGAAGCAGAAATATATTTTGTTTAAATTTCATTTGTATAGACTCTTCTACACCAGTGTACTTTTTAGCAAAAGATAGTGCATCTCTTGGTGACCAATGGCAAAAGAGATTAGCACATATTAATTTTAAAACTTTTAATAAAATATTTTCTCTGAACTTAGTACGTGATTCCCCGAATGTCAAGTATGTCAAAGATAGACCCTGTCATGCTTGTGTAAAAGGCAAGCAAACAAGGTCTACTTTTAAAAGCATTATAGGCAAAGACTCAAATAGATGTCTACATCTACTTCATATGGACTTGTTCGGTCCACTGTAAGTTAGAAGTTTGGGAGGTAAGGAGTATATGTTGGTTATTGTTGATGACTACTCGCGCTTTGCGTGGGTGTTCTTTCTGAAACACAAGTCATATACCTTCGATGTCTTTATAAATTTTGTCAGGCAGGTACAGAATGAATACAACTGTTCCGTATTCAAAATCAGAAGTGATAATGGAACAGAATTCAAGTCTGGGGCCATGATAAAATTCTGTGAAAGCCTAGGTATCTTTCATGAGTTTTCATCTCCTCGTACTCCACAGCAAAATGGAGTTGCTGAGAGAAGGAACAGAACACTCATAGAGGCCTGCAGGACTATGCTGAGTAATGTCTCACTACCAGAATATTTCTGGTCTGAAGCCGTCAACACTGCATACCACGTGCAAAATCGAGCACTCATAAATAAGAATCATGATAAGACACTTTACGAACTTTTAAAAGGCAGGAAACCGGCTGTCTCATATCTTAGAATTTTTGGCTGTAAATGCTTCATGCTTTACAATGGTAAGTATCACACTACCAATGTTAGCGAAAAGAGTTTTGAATGTATTTTTGTAGGATATAGTAGCCATAGTAAGGTATATAGAGTTTTCAATAGAAACACTTCGGTTGTAGAAGAATCAATACATGTTATATTTGATGAGATGAGCTTGCTGCAGAGCAACTCTTCTAGTGTGTTCATTGAAGATGCAGGTACAAAGTTAAAAGAAGTTAGCTTGGATGAACCGACTGAAGATAAAGGTGATCAGTTCATCAAGATCACCAATCCAACCCCTATTGGAGAAGTAGATGATAAAGATGAAGAAGCAGTCAAAGTTGATGAAGACACTCTAGTGGTTGAAGTTCCAGATGCAAGGAATCTAGAGATTAGACATCTGAAGGATCATCCCTTCGACCAAATCATAGGAGATCCCCGGGATGGTGACAGAACTCGTAGAGGTACAACTAATGAGAATTTATACTTAAGTTTTCTCTCTCAGGTTGAACCAAAGAAGTTTGAGGAAGCAAACTCGGATGCATCATGTATCCTGGCTATGGAAGAAGAACTGCATCAGTTCAAGCGCTACAAAGTCTGGACACTTGTTCCAAGACCCAAAGGGAAGAATGTCATCAGAACGAAGTGGGTCTATTGGAACAAGATGGACGAAAATGGAACAATCATAAAGAATAAATCCAGACTCGTAGCCAAAGGATATCGTAAAGAAGAAGGAATTGAATTTGACCAAACATATGCTCCAGTGGAAAGACTGGAGGAAATAATGTTATTCCTAGCATATGCTGCTCTCAAGGGCTTCACCGTCTATCAGATGGACGTGAAGTCTACCGTCCTTAATGGTGGCATAAAGTAAGAAGTATATGTGGAACAACCTCCAGGTTTTATTGACTCTAACTTTACCGATTATGTTTACTTACAGTAAAAAGC
Organism: Platanthera zijinensis; assembly: GCA_039513925.1. Lineage (NCBI taxonomy): Eukaryota > Viridiplantae > Streptophyta > Magnoliopsida > Asparagales > Orchidaceae > Platanthera > Platanthera zijinensis. The sequence continues at coordinate 885,347 of CM077097.1, forward strand.
TTTTTATGGTCTGAAATAAGCTCCTCGAGCTTAGTATGAGACACTGTCTAGCTTTCTTCTGTAGAACAAGTTCATAAGGGGAAAGATAGATAAGACATTATTTCTTAGGGAAATAAATGGCAAGATTTTGCTAGTGCAAATCTATGTCGACGACATCATTTTTGGTTCTACTGACGACAACCTCTGCAATAAGTTTTCTAAACTTATGCAAGGGAAGTTTGAAATGAGCAGTATGGGAGAGCTGAAGTATTTCTTAGGGCTTCAGGTGAAACAATCTGAAGATGGAATTTTCATCACGCATACAAAGTTCACCAAAGAGCTAATTAAGAAATTCGGAATGGAGAATGCAACCTCTATGAGGACTCCAATGGGTTCAGCTATGTCCCTTGACAAGGATGAGAAATGGAAACCTTTTGATAAAACCAAGTACAGAAGCATAATTGGATCCTTTCTCTACCTTACTGCCAGTAGACCTGACATAATGTTTTCAACATGTGTTTGTGCTAGATTTCAGGTGAACTCCAAGGAATCTAACTACACTTCTACAAAACGGATTTTGAGATATCTTAAAGGCACACTAAATCTTGGCTTATGGTACCCAAGAAGTAATGATAGTTAACTAATTGGTTTTTCAGATGCAAATTTTGCAGATAGCAAAGGCGACAGGAAAAGCACTTCCGGGACTTGCCAATTCCTTGGAAGGAGGCTTATTTACTGGATTAGTAAGAAACAAGACTGTGTTTCAATCTCAACAGTTGAGTCAAAGTATATCTCTACAAGTAGTTGTTGTGCACAGCTGCTATGGATAAAGAATCAATTTGAAGACTACAACATGAAGTTTTAGAACATTCCATTGTTTTGTGACTCTTCCAGTGCAATTGCAATAGCCAACAACCCAGTCTCATACAGCCGGACAAAGCACAAAGAGCTGCGATACCACTTCATCCGGGAGCATGTGGAGAATGAAGATATAGATCTATAGTATGTCTCTACAGACAGGCAGATTGCAGATATTTTCACGAAGCCGCTGGATGAGACCAAGTTCTCGTTCTTCAAAACAGAACTTGGTATGCTCAACAAAGGAGAATAGAGTTGGTGGACTCATACAAAGGCTCAGGGATGAAGAAATCAGTTAAAAGTTGGAAATTCCCAAAATTCTAAGTCCATGACTCGAGTAAGACAAGACCTACTCGAGTACCTAATGTCATACTCGAGTACTTCCTAGACATACTCGAGTACTCCCCAGACATACTTGAGTACCTCTAGACTTATTCGAGTATCTCTAGACCTACTCGAGTACTTCCCATCACTCGAGTACATGGAAGTCCAGGTGATTTATTTCAAATTTCTTTATTCGCAAACCAAGGCCTATGTTGACCCCTCCCAGGTAAGAAATCGAAATTTTAATTCCTTAATTATAAACAAATTAGGGTTATATAAATCGAAATATCTGGATTTCCTTCTCTGCGCAAATAAATCTTCTCTCGAGTAAGCCACAGTCTCTTCGTCTTCAGCCAATAGTTGCAGAGCATTCGTCTTCCCCGCTCCAATTTCTCCTGATTTCTGGATGATGGCTCCTCCATCTAAGATTGGAATTGGTTCTGAACTTGTTCCAACTGATATTATAGATATTTCAGATGATTTCCACAATCTCCTAATTATTTTCGACACCGCCAGACTCAACTTCATTCTTCAATAACCGTGCAAAATCCTATTCTCAGAAGTAGAGGAATTCTTCAAGAATGCCAAAGTGAAGAGAAATGACAAGGTTATCAAGTACAAAGTGAAAGGTATTATGATAAAGCTGGATAAAACCTCTGTCGCAACTCTTCTTCGCATGCCCGTCATCGACGAAGAAGACAACCTAGGTCCGGAAAAGTCGGATTGAACTTGCTTATTCTGTGGTGTATGTCCTAAATCAATTTCTCTCAAAAGTTCAGACTTCAATCCAGAGGGAAAATTCCTGGTTGATGTCATTGCAAAAATTCTCCTCTACAAAACCTATTCCATCAGAGACATCTCTCTCAATATTTTTGACAACATGCAAGCAATCATCTGCCGTAAGAAATTTTAGTTTGGAATGCTTATTCTGGACAAAATTAAGGAAAGCATCAAAGCCCCCAACTATGCTCGGATTGTCTCCCTTCTCCTCCATGAGATAAATCTTGAAGTTTTCAATTTCTCCAAAGGTACAGTTCTATATCATATGAAGAAAGTATCAATTTCATATATTCAGAGATGGGAGCTAAAGCTCAAGAATCCAGTTCAAGCTACCAGAGCCCATGATCAGCCAGCCCCCAAAGAAACCTCAACCTCTGATGACAGGACTCCATCTCCCTCTCCATATCAAGCTGCTTGCACTTCTTGTGCAGTAGTTGAGGGGGAGCCTACCTTATCAAGCCTTCATGGCAAGTCACCCTCTCCTCCTTCTTCTACAGAATAGCAACAAGACAAAATTCCTTCCCCATCTCTAGCTACCTCCATCCCTCTAGCTCCATCAAATGAACTTCCATCAGATACTCAGGTCCATGAAATCCTCCTCTCAACATCTAATGATATTGATAAGATGATTGAAGAGCTCAGGTAAAATGAGCCCCTGCTCCAAGAGAACCAAGCTGAAGACCCTGTTGTAGATCCTGCTCAAGAAAACCTCCCAGCTCAGTCACCCTCTCCCAAGTCACCCCCTACTCCAACTCCAAAGAAAGTTGCAGAAACTATTCTAATTTCAGGTGAGACTCCTCTCTCTCCAGAGCCTGCTGATTCTCCTATGATAAATTTGGATTTCTCTCTTCCCACTTTCCATGGTGAGGAAGAAGAAGATTTAGTCATCACTACTAGAGCTCTCAGCTCAGTCATTGTTGAAGAAATACCTCCATGGGTTGCCCCTCCTCCTCTAGCAATTGTAACAACTTCTGCTACTGCTTCTACTTCTACCTATGCATCTTCCTCAGGAACAGTCTCCTCTTCTGAACTGCTCAGTAAAATTAAGCAAATTCTCTTAGAACAAAGAAATCACTTTGATGCCTCTCTGAAGACAGTGCAAGATAAAGTTTCTACTCTTGAACAAGAGATGAGTAGAGGATTTGCAGAAATTCAGCATAATACAGATCTGTTAAAACATCCCTTTAAGATTGGTGGAAAAGCCTTAGACCACACTATCACTAGTGTTGGTGAAGTGATGAATCAGTCCTTAACTTTGGCTAACAATCAGATAGAGTTGGAAAAGAAAGCTCAAGAACATGTTATGAAGGTATGTGAAGAGGTTGGCACTTTCAAAACTGAAACTATAGATCAGCTATGTGTAGAATTCAGAAAGTGGGAGGACCTTGTGAAAGAACAAATTGCAAAATTTGACACTTCTGTCAGGACTCTCTGGGATGAAAGAATGAAAGAAATCAACAAAGATATTTTAGCTCAAATTCAGTCAGCCAAGTTTCACACCTATTACACTACTATATGGGTTCATAATCAGATTTTTCCAGACTTCCAAGCAGACCATAATATCATTCCTCATAATCTAAATCCTCTTGCTGAAGCTCAGCCACTCTAAATGTCTACTCAGATCCCCACCTTCTCTTCCAGGCCTGAAGGGGAAGGTGGCCCTCCTCCAGATTCCTACTCCCAAGTATGGGAAGCTGATATTCCTAAAGATCTACCTGAAATTAAGATTACCAAGAAAAGGAAGTATGGAGAGGGACCTTCTGCCAAGAGATCCATTCCTAATCCAGAGGCAGAGAGAAGGAAGGTCCAAGAGTTTGCTGAAATTTGGATCCCTACATCAAAAGCACTTATCCTTGATACTTTGAATCCAGTGATGGACTTCGATGAGAGCAGAAATATTCTCTACAATTCAATAGAATTGGAGCTTTATGAAAAGTCCATGACCAAGAGAAGAATCCATGATAGGGAATATGGGAGGAATAATCCCAATGCTCCTCCCAGACCTCCGAAATGTAACCCAAAGACTTTCTGTTATTAGAGAAGACAACAAGAAAAACTTGATAGACAGCAACAACATTCTCAGCAGCATCAGAGCAAATGAAAGACATTTTCTTTTGGAATCAGAACTGATTTGTTGTAGAAAAGGAATCTAAAACATTTTTGATTATATAATCCTAATTTTGTTGATCTTTCTTTGTTCAATAGTTTACTGCATTTTAATTTATGCTCAATATTTTGATAATTGTCCTTTCTACTTTGATATAAATCACCTTAGTGTAGAGGGTTCTGACTTCTACAAATAGGGGGAGATTGTTGGGTATTGCATCCATAATTACTCAGATTTGTACAAAGTCACCCTTGAACTAAGATGAATTAAGTTCTATTTGATGTCTTGCTTTAGTTATGTGTTTGCAGGAAAATATTGCCAAGTGTAGACCAATGTCAGTCTACAATGGGTCATCAAACATAGGACCATACAATGTAATCCCTCATTGTGTGATCCTTGGTGTTGACCCATGTGTAGCATCTCTATCGGGATACACTTCATATTACAAGAACTTGGACTGATTGGACATAGAAGTGTTTGTGACCCTCATTGAAGAAAAGAATTTCAATGAATAAAAAATCTCCAAGTCATTTACTTGAGTAGATGTATTCATACTCGAGTAAGTGAAATGGTACTCGAGTAGTTGAATTCTTATACTCGAGTCACCAGTTTCTCCTCTCAGAATTTTTCTAAGTTAAATACTCGAGTAGTCAGTTTTTACACTTGAGTAGTTAAGTCATTTGTCTCGAGTAACAGAAGTCAGGGACTTGTGTAGATTCTTTCCTCTCGAGTAGTTAAATTCCTATACTCGAGTAGTCAATATACTACTCAAGTAGTCCAGAGTTTATACTTGAGTATTTATCTTTCTCTAACTCAGAAATCCTCAAAGTACTTTACTCGAGTAGTTTATCTTCATACTCGAGTAGGTCCTTTTCACTCGAGTAGTTCATTTTCAGTACTCGAGTATCTCGTTTTCCCTTCTCAGAAATTTCTCTAAGTATTTGACTCAGGTACTTCTTCTATTCACTCGAGTAGTTGAACTCTCTCACTCGAGTAACCCGTCTTATACTTGAGAAGTCCAATTTCTTTGTCTTGAGTAATCAGCTTAGCACTCGAGTATGTCTTTATCTACTCGAGTATCTGCTCCTCAATTCTGGATATTTTTCTAAGTAAAATACTCGAGTAGTCTCTTTCTCCCTTACCTGAGTAATGACTTCTAGTACTCGAGTAGGTATATGATGACTCGAGTATATAAGTCAGTTTTTTAGAAATTTTTTCTAAGTCCAAATTTGACGGGATTTTCAAATCCTTTGACGTGACTGGTCCACGTGTACATCATTAAGAATAATTATGACCGTTAGGGGATATCTTATAAATAGGTCTTGTACAGACCGATCAACCCTAATGCTAATAATCATATTCATTCAAGCCGTCAGATTATTCTAAAGTATTCTGAATCTCGTTTCTCTCTCCAAAATTAAAGCCGCCGCCGCTGCCGACGATCTCCTTCGCGCCAGGGCTAGGGTTTCGACTTCAAGATTCAGATCAAGTTTGATTTCCAGATCGATATATTTTGTTCATTCTTCATCATCTCTTTCTCCGATCTGGTGAAGTCAAGAGAAATTTTCAGATTTAGCTTTTGCCGAGATTTCTTCTTCAACTTTTTTGATAAAGCCTCAACATATACAAGAAGAAGATCCAGGCAAATCATTTCAAGATTTGAAGAATATTGTTTGTATTTTTATTTCTCTCAACTTATTTCATGTAGAAGAATTTTCTCCGAGTTGTAGGAAGTTTTACCTTCCGAGTGTAGATCCATTTGGATCGAGTTTGTAGGAACATTGTTCCGAGACATAAGATTGGTTTTTCAATACGAGATAGTGGAGTAGCCGAGTCTAGTGGTTTGCTAGATCGGATAGGAAAATTGGACGTACCCAAGGATGGGGAACCACTATAAATATTTTATTGTCTATGAATGCTTGATTGATCTGTGTGCCTAGTCGCTAAATTTTTATTCCGCAAAAAGACGCACAACTCACCTATTCACTCCCCTCCAGGTGATTTAGGTAGACAATTGAACTTTTTCACTTTAGGGCAAGCCTGATACCTAGCACAAACACATGTAACATACATGATGTCTAGCCTACTTGCAGTTAAATATAGAAGGGAGCCAATTATCCCTCTATACAAAGTTTCATCAATAGGTTTCCCTGCTTCATCTTTTCCTATAGGCATACTTAACCCCATCAGAGTTTTTATAGTGGAGGAATTCTCCATACCAAACTTCTTGATTAACTCCCTGGTGAACTTACACTGGGATATAGACAAGCCATCATCAGTCTGTCTAACTTGGAGACCTAAGAAGACTTAATTTCACCCATACTACTCATCTCAAACTTCCCTTGTATAAGTGTGGCAAACTTCCTACAAAGGTTGTCATCAGTAGATCCAAAGATAATATCATCTACATATATCTGGACTAGGATGATCTTACCCTTAGATTCCCTTAGGAATAAGGTCTTATCTATATTCCCCGTTGAGAATTTGTTCTCAATGAGGAAGCTATACAATGTCTCATACCATGCTCTAGGGGCCTGCTTAAGCTCATATAGAGCTTTCCTAAGTCTTAAAACTGAATCAGGTGAGTTAGGAATAATAAAACTGGAGGCTGCTCAACATTGAATTCCTCTTTTAAAGGGGCAAAGGTTTGATCAAAATCAATACCTTCCTCTTGCCTGTACCCCTTAGCTACTAGCCTTTCCTTATACTTGATTATAATGCCATTTTCAAAAAGCTTATTTCTGTAAATCCACTTGACTCCAATGACATTATGTCCTTGTGGTCTGGGAACTAGCTTCTAGACCTTATATCTCTTAAACTGGTTCAGTTCTTCTTGTAATGCTACAATCCAGAATTGATCTATATTGGCCTCTTCAAATTTTTTTGGCTCAACCTGTGATAAGAAGCTTGAGTAGAGTGCTGTGTTGATGCTTCTGCTCCTGGTCACTACTCCTTGACTGGCATCACCAATGATTTGTTTTCTTGGATGATCCCTTAGATGCCTGATTATTGGAGGCAATCTAACTTCAGTTTTAGCTACAGGTGCAGCTTCTTGCTGATCTTCATCCTCCTCATTTGTGTCTAGTAGTTCTTCTACTAGAATATCCACTTTACCTTGGATAACTGGAGCTGCTTCCTTGATGGTTAGCTGATCCATCATATGTTCTGTACCTGTAACACTATAAGAGGAGCTTGTCAACTCACTATTAATCATAGTAGACTCATCAAAGACTACATGAATATATTCTTCTATAACATTACTTTTCAAGTTGTAGATCCTATAGACTTTGCTATGATTACTGTACCCAAAAAAATCCAATCAAAGGACTTGGCAGAAAACTTAGTCACATAGGACTTCCCATTGTGAAGCACATAACACTTACTACCAATGATTCTGAGATAGCCCCGATTTGGTTTTCTGCCTTTCAAGATCTCAAAGGGAGTCTTCTTGTGGCTCTTAGTGATAGAGGCCCTATTGAGGACATGATATGTAGTATTCACTGCCTCAACCCAAAAATATTCTGGGAGAGATGTATCACTCAACAATGTTCTTCCAGCCTCTATGAGAGTCCTATTTTTCCTCTCAACATTCCCATTTTATTGGGGAGTTCTTGGAGAATAAAATTCTTAATGAATGCCTTGCTCTTTATAGAATATTGTCATGCTTTCAGATTGGAATTCAGTTTCATGATCACTTTTAATTTTGACCACTGAACTGTTCAACTCATTCTGAATTTTGTTTTACAAACTTGATGAAGATGTCAAGGGTTTCATTCTTTTTCTTGAGAAAGAACACCTAAAAAACCCTAGAATAGTCATCAACCACCACAAGGGTGTGGACTTTCCTACCAAGACTATAAACTGTCATAGGACCAAACAAGTCCATATAAAAGAGGTACAAACACCTCACAGAGTCTTGGTCCCAATGCCCTTGAGGGAGGATTTGGTTTGCTTGCCCTTTTGGCATGCTGAGCAAATGTCCTCTTTGGTGCATTTCATATTAGGACCATTCCTTACTAGTTCATGACTAAAGAGCTTGCCAATAGTCTTGTAATTCAAATGAGCTAGCCTCTTGTGCCATTGAACACAATATGAGACTTTCACATTTGCCACTAGATACACATGAGAGTCTATATCTTGATAAAGAAAGTTTAAGCAATAAACATTTCCACTCCTAGTGCCTGTCAAGATGACTTTTTGGTCACTTGACCTCTTGATCAGGCACTCATCCTTGTGGAAGACAATAACATAACCAATATCAGAGAGTTGTCTAATGCTTATGAGATTGTGTTGCAACCCTTCAACATAAGCCACTTTTGTGAGGTGACTATGCCATTGGTAATCTTACCATAGCCTCTTGTTACACCTCTATCTTAACCACCAAAGATGACTTTGGGTACATATTTTACTTGAGTATACTCCTTCAAGTTGCTCCTTGTCCCTGTCATGTGCCTGGAACAACCACTATCCAAGTACTATATAGCGGTATGGGCACTTGGACTAACCTACATCACACAATTTACTTTACCTTAGGAACCCAATTTCTATTGGGTCTTAGGTGCATGTTAGTCTTATAATGAACTTGTAAGACCCCCCTCCCAGAACACAAGACACGGCACGAGAGGGGTCTTATGCCCAGAACAGCCGTCTTGCGGTAACACTAGCACTCAGGCTAGCCTGTACCACAAGACGCCTATTCTGCCGGCTACCAACAATATCAACAGATAAATGCCAACCCAACCATAATAATATGAAAGTCAAATCCACACCAAGCATATGTCCATAATATCATAATTAAAGAAGCTACAGCAAGCTTCTAATATCAGAGTACGTAAACAGAATTGCCCTGAAGGGCTACAACAAAATCTCTCTCTCACTCACATCTGTAACCGACGGTAGCGACGGTACCGTCCCTTCAGGCCCTGTCACCTGGCCTGGCTGTCCGTCTGCATAGCCTGCTGCTCCACCTGCGGGGTTTCCTCCTAAAAAGGAAGACGTAGCAACCGTTAGTCAAAAAGACTAAGTGGTTTCACATCCGCTCCCCCGGCGACTCCTCGACACCAGGCGGAGAAAGGAACAGGTACAATATATAAATAACAGTAGTACAACAGGTGAAGTGAGTATACATATTATAAGCCGCAACATCAGTAGTGTATAATAAACAAGCTCTTATTTTCAAATCTACGAACTACAACAGCAAGAGAGTATATAACTAGAACAGTAAGTAACTCAACTTATATGGATGCCTATACAAGCATATAAGTTGAGGGTCGTTCAGCAGAAAGTAACTCATCGTATAGGAGTGCCCATACAAACTTATACGATGAGGGTCTTGTGTATATAATGAAGTGCAATGCTATGTATGCAATGCAATGACACACCCATGCTCAAGCACATGCAATCGCTATGTCGACACAGACTTATAGTTCCCATTATTCGAGCAGGTAGCTAACCTCTCAGGCATCAACCGTCGTGGCCAAACGGTGACAGTAGAGCGGGCATCTCCACTACTAGGCTGGTCTCCACACTACCTGGCCTAGGCCTCCGTACGCGTCCACGCTAGGAATACAATAGCGGAGCTCACATGCGTACTACGGCACAGCGGGTTCTCTCGGGTAAATATGCACCAAGATCCTAGCCCCTGACTGGCCTATGGTATGACACGGAAGGAGCCTCGGAATTAAGCACGAGGACCAAGCCCAACAGTTCACTTGGCACGGAAGGAGCCTCGGGATGTGAACACCGAGGACCAAGCCCAATCGCCTAAGGTCTAACTGTCAACTCCCATCGGTGTGACGATTGGCGAGCCCGTAGACCTGCCACACTATCCTTAACCCGGGATTACGACACCGCGTGTCGACTCACACCGCATGCAATTCCACAATTCCGTGGCATGGAAGGAGCCTCGGAGAAAGCACGAGGATGAAGCCCAACCATCCATCAAATACGGAAGTAGCCTCGGGACGTGAACACCAAGGACCAAGCCCAACCGTTCACGTGGCACGGAAGGAGCCCCGGGACGTGAACACCGAGGACCAAGCCCAACCGTCCAATTTTATCCAACTCAACCTCATTCCCATTAGTGACGGTCAACACCGCACTTGTTAACTTCCACAATGCTACCCGTAGGGAGACGACACTCTAAGCATTGGACTATCCATTCCCTTCCATCAATCCATTATACATCCTGGCCATATTTCTAATCATTTACTAATCCTTCCAAATGAATTCAACATATTATAGACAATGCGCATAATGGAGATCTACCCAAATATAACAAAGACTTTCATTCACTTAGGCTTGATTCACATCTCGCCATAGGGATTCAAGTCCTTAAACATCAATCTTCACACTACCTCGGTGATTAACACAAAAGAATTCACCCAACCTCGAGATGAATTGCAACATCTATTCCATCGAATCCAAGTTCATATTATAATCACCTAAAATTTATATAATCTGGTCAGCAACTTTGACTGAGGATTCTCGTGGCTACAGGTATCGCCTGGAAACGTGCCACCACTCGTTGGAAAGGTAATTTTAAGGGCTACGACTTTTGTGTTTAGTCGAATGCCCAGATCTGGTCACATCATACCAGAAATGCAACTCAAAGTCTGCTGCATACAGGATACAGAATTCCTGGGCATTAACTTCCAACCGCAGCAGATTCAAACGGACTTTCCCGTGGCTACAGGTATCACATGGAAACGTGCAACCACTCGTTGGAAAGGTAATTTCAAGGGTTACAACTTTTGTGTTTAGTCGAAAGCTCGGATCCGCCCTCTTCGTGCTTAAAAATAGCCAAGAAGGTCTCTGCGTGCAGAATACAGATTCTGCACGCATCTTGAAGCGAAGTGAACGGCATCCGTTCATCTTCCTCCTCAAGCGATTTTCCCCAAATCGCAGCCGGAAGTTCCTCCACCCTTATTCTCCCTCTTCAGGCCATTTCCTCTTCACGAGACGACCCCTATCATCACCTTGAAGCGAGGGGAGATTGAAGACGACTAAGCTTTAGAGCACAAGCTCTAGCATGGCCTTCCTAGAAAGCTTCATCTCACACATCAAGACTCGTTTGAGTCGATGTCTCGCATAAGAATAACTATAGATCTAGCACCAAGGGAGAGGGGAGGAAACTCACCTCATTTCCTGCGTTTCCTCCATTGCCGGCCATGGATCGTGTTACCCTTCTCTGCGGCATCCTTGCCTTCGTTAGCAGTGTTCTTCCACGGAAATGGCGGAGCTTTTCCTCCAGAATCCGGCTCCGGCGACCCGCGATATCTCCTCTTCCGCTCCCGTCGGTTTGCACGGTGACAGCTCGGCAAGAAGGATCAGATGTGATGGTTAGGGTTTGGTTTACTTCCTTTTTATATTACGTATTAGGTTAAGTCCCTTCCGCCACGTGACACTCTCTAATTGGACCGCCGAAATTAGGTTCTATTTGGAGTGACCGGTCCAAAGATCATTCAGCACGAATCCCAAGGTCCGGTTCGGTCTGCCTGTATAAGTCGGTGAATCGGCCTGGGCGCAGAAAATGCACAAGTCAAATTCGGCAGGAATCAGCCAGTGATTCCCGTCGATCAGCGAGTATTGGCGGGTCATTCTCGACGAATTCGTCGAGTATCAACAATGATACTCGACGATTTTCCCTTAGTGATACTCGACGATCGGCGGGTATCATCGTGTATTCTCGGCGATCGGTGAGAATCGTCAGGCATTCTCGACGATTTTCCCTTAGCCTACTGCAGTTCTGAGTCCGGCGGGTATCGACCACCGATACCCGTCGAATCGGCGAGAATCAATCCTCCATTCTCGACGATCGACGAGCATCAACCTCCATTCTCGATGACTTTTACTTAGCCAAGTTCCCTCATCTCGGCTACTGGTTGGGGTATCCTTGAACCCAACCCTACACTTATTCTATGCACCTGACACCTCGCGTCAGTACACCCCGAGCCCGAGTTGAGTCTCTTGACTCAGAACACGTGCGAGGGGCCTAGCGCGAATTGGGATGTTACAAATCCTATAAACAAAATAAAAAGATTTCGTCCCCGAAATCAGGCTGAGGTCGTGGGGAGTAAAGCATACAGAAAACAAAATATGCTTTTAAATAAAATTACCTGAAGCAAACAACTTCGGGTAGCGTCTTTGCATCAAATCCATTAGCTCCCATGTGAATTCCTCCTTCCCATGATTAGACCATAGCACTTTTACCAAGGGGACACTTTTGCGGCGCAAGGTTCTTATCTCATTATCAACGATTCGCACCGGCTCCAGTCGCACAGATCTGTCAGACGCCACAGTACCATCAGTTGTGGGGATGTATTGTTCGGGCCGCAACAGCGCCTTCCGAAGCGACGATACATGGAACACATCGTGGAGATTCTCTAGCTCGGGCGGTAGCTCCAGCCGGTAGGCCAAAGGGCCAACCCTTTCCAATATGACATAGGGCCCAACATACCGTGGACTGAGCTTCTTCACTCCTCGCACTCGTGACACTCCATGCATCGGTCGGATTTTTAGAAACACCTTATCACCCACTTGAAATTCCACCATACGGTGCCTTGCGTTGTAATACTTCGCCTGCCGACTTTGAACCTCTAACATGCGATCCCTTATCAGCCTAACCACCGCACCAGTGTCATCTATGTACTCAATTCCCAAAGTCTTCGGGTCTTCATCTTGCACCCAAGATAAGGGGGTCCTACACCTCCTTCCATATAGGGCTTCATGGGGCGCCATGCCAATACTAGCTTGATGGCTATTGTTATAGGATAATTCCACCAAGGGCAAGAGTCTTTCCCACGGCTCTCCCCTATCTATCACACACAACCTCAACAGATCTTCCAATGTTTGGATGGTCCGCTCAGACTGTCCGTCCGTCTGAGGATGAAATGCGGTACTGAAGGTAAGGCGTGAGCCCAAATACGTCTGTACCGCCTTCCACTCCTTGGAGGTGAAACGACCATCACGATCCGAAACTATCGTCTTAGGTACGCCGTGATACCGTACAAATTGTTCCACAAACAGGCGTACCAAGACATCCACGTGAGCCTCCTTCTTCATAGGAATGAACCGGGCAACCTTCGTCAGGCGATCAACGATCACCCACACTGAATCATTCCCTGAGCGGGAGCGAGGTAGCCCATGTACGAAGTCCATGGATATATCCTCGAACTTCCATTCGGGGATTGGCAATGACTGCAACAGGCCACCGGGGCTCCTATATTCCGCCTTCACTCTTTGGCAGGCTTCACAATGTGTGACAAAGTACCAGACATCTTTCTTCATCCCTGGCCAACACATCGTCTTTCGTAAGCCGACGTACATCTTTGAAATTCCTGGGTGCACGGAATATTGAGAGCAATGTGCTTCTCTCATAATATCCTCCTGGATTCTGCCACCTTTGGGGATGTAGAGTAGGCCGCGAAAGTAAACGAGGCCGTCCTTTAGTGTGTACTCGTCGGTAGTCCCGTCTTCGATTAACTTTATTGCCAGGGCCAAAGCCGCATCCAATCCTTGCTCCACTCGGATCCGGTCCCGGATATCACAAACTATGCTCATGCTGGACAGGTACTCCGTATATTCCGAAGAAGCCTTAAATATTAAGGTGATGTCCATCTCCTCGATCATACGTGCCAACTCCATGCTCATCAATCGAGATTCTGGGCTCGAGCTGGGTGCTTTCATACTCAACGCATCGTCTACCGAGTTTGCTTTTCCGGGGTGGTAGTTCAAGGTGAACTCATAGTCGCATAGAAACTCTAACCACCGCCGTTTTCTTAAGTTCAATTCCTTCTGGGTATGGATGTACTTCAAATTTTTATGATCCGAGAAGATTTCGCAGTGGACGCCGTATAGATAATGCCTCCATACCTTCAAGGCGAACACCACCGCTCCTAGCTCCAAATCATGCATCGGGTAATTGATTTCATGCTTCTTCAATTGTCTTGAAGCATAAGCAATTACGTGCCCGTGCTGCATCAACACCGCTCCCAACCCTGATAAGACGCGTCCGTATAAACTTGAAATCCTTCCTTCCTAGACGGTAGGACAAGGATGGGGGCGGAGGTAAGTCTATCCTTCAATTCCTGGAATGCCGCTTCACACTGGGGTGTCCACTCAAATGGCACTCCTTTCTTTGTCAAGGAAGTAAGCGGGAGGGCAACCTTGGAGAATCCTTTTACGAACTTGCAGTAGTATCCGGCAAGTCCAAGAAAACTCCTCACATCGGCCGCCGACTTCAAGGGCGACCACTCCTTCACGGCGCGCACCTTAACTGGATCCACAGCTAGTCCTGCCCCACTGATTACATGGCCCAAGAAAGCAACTTCCTTAAGCCAGAATTCACACTTGCTAAACTTGGAGAACATGGCGTGCTCTTTTAGCTTCTCCAGAACTAAGGCCAAATGTCCGGCATGTTCTTCCTCCGTCTTCGAGTAGACTAGGATGTCGTCAATGAACACAATGACGAAGACATCTAGATAGGCCTCAAACACTTTATTCATCAAGCTCATGAAAGCCGATGGGGCATTGGTGAGTCCAAACGGCATCACTGTGAACTCATATAAGCCATACCTTGAGCTGAAAGCCATTTTCTGTATATCATCCTCCTATATTCTTAATTGGTAGTACCCCGAGCGCAAGTCTAACATGGAGAACCAATGCGCTCCCACCAGTTGGTCGAACAACTCATCGATTCGAGGTAACGGGTAGGTGTTCCGTACCGTCAGTTGGTTGAGTTCCCGATAGTCTATACATAAACGCAGGGTTCCATCTTTCTTCTTGACGAATAGAACAGGGGCTCCCCAAGGCGACGAGCTGGGGCGAACAAACCCTGATTCTACCAACTCCTGCAATTGCACTCTAAACTCCGCAAGTTCTTTTGGGGCCATCCGATAAGGGGTCCTGGAGACAGGATTAGCTCCTGGTACAAGCTTAATTTGAAAATCCACTTCTCTATGCGGGGGTAACCCTGGCAGTTTCTCGGGAAATACCTCAGGGAAATCTCGTGCTACCCGCACATCCTTCACATCTAACTTCATCTCTTTTAGTTCGAATCGTATCATGTAGACTTCATCCCCTCTCATATGAGCTTTTAAGGTCTGGATCGAGGATAACAAGATTCGTGGTGCGAAATTTATACCTTGGAAGACTACATCAGTATCCCCATGTCTCAAATAGATACGCTTCTCCGCACAGTCGATTCTCCCATGGTGCCAATCCAGCCACGCCATACCCAGGATGAGGTCGAACTCTGGTATTCTCAAAATTGTGGCAGGGGTATCAAAGGTCTTTCCCCCAATGGTTATCTCTAACTCACACTTCGCGGTTGCCGTCATCTCAGATCCGTTTAGGAGGCGTACTCTTCGAGCAATACTAGTGAAATATTGCACTCCGTGTATATCTTTGATGAAGTCTTCAGACACGAATGAATGTGAGGCACCAGTATCAAATAACGTATGAGCCAGTTTCCCGCCGACCATCACGGTGCCTAAGTTTCATTAATAATACTCAAGCTAGATGTCTAGTATATCTCAAGCAACTAGAGAATAATAATGAAAGCAAAATGACTAATTCGAATCGTACCTGCAATCATCTCTTGAGGGTTCCGCTCTTGAGTCATGTCCAGGGCATACATCTGATCTCGAGCGGGTCCGGGGTTTCTTCCTCGTGGTCCTCGTCCTCGACCACGCACATATCCCCGCCCCCGAGGGGCTGCTGGAGGGAAAGCAAGAGGCGCATCACCAAACAGTTGTGGGCAGTAGCGTCGAATCTGGCCCGGTTGGTTGCATTCAAAGCACACCCATTCCTGCCTTCCGCCGTGTTGCTGAAACTGTGGAGGTGGAGTTAATGCTGGCGGTTGTGGAACCGGGCGCTCCTCTCTAAAGTTCTGGGGAAAACACCCGCCACCTCTCTGATATCCTCTTCCTCTTTTATTGTCAAACCTCCTTCTGTTGCTGGGGCCGGCTTCCATCACGCCCTCTGCTGGCCTCTTACCACTTCCCAAGTGGTCCGCCTCCAATCTCTTCGTCATATCAATAATCTCTGCCAGACTAGAGTCCGCTATAAATAAAAGGGCTTTCCTTAGGAGGTCTCGCAAGCCTTTGTAGAATCTTTTGGCATACCCTCTATCATCCAGCTCATAGGAGTCAGCGAATCTAGCCAGGTGCTAAAACTCCCGTTGGTACTCCGTCACCGACATTGACCCTTGCTTAAGTTGCAAAAATCTCTCTTCCAGACCATCCTGAGCGGCCGAGGGGATGAAATGCTCTAAGAAGGCTTCGGAGAATTCGCTCCAACTAATGTCCGTGTACACTCTTCCACGAAAAGTGGAGCCCATGAGGGACTTCCACCACCTTTTGGCGTGCAGCTCTAACAGTATCACAACAAGGGTCACTGCCATGTTGTTTGGACATCTTATTCCTACCAACAACTCTTGTATAGTGTCGAGCCACTCTTCCGTACGCACTGCCGACTCTATCCCAGTATAAGCGGGAGGGGAGAGAGCTCGGAAAACGCTTAACCAACTAGATCCCGGACCCTATTCTTGTACAGGTGCCTGCTGGGACCTAAAGGCGTCCAGAATAGCTGTGAGCGTCTGCCCCAGCTCTGATTGTTGGAATTGTGTAGGTACGGACGGGGCGAGGGTGCCCCTTACTGGCTCAACATGTGTTGGGATCTACACATAAGGTACAAACCTAGGGTTAGGTTGGCTAATCTAATGGTTAAAGATGGACAACTTAGTGTGAATTACATATGGGCACACCACTGCTTCCGCTAAGTCAGCTTGTCCCCAAACTAACCAATCAAACGGGGGTGGCACCATTGTTAAGTGACTTTCGCCTTGGAGGATCGTAGCAAGCTGATACCATTTGTAAGACCCCCCTCCCGGAACACAAGACACGACACGAGAGGGGTCTTATGCCCAGAACAGCCACCTTATGGTAACACTAGCACTCAGGCTAGCCTGTACCACAAGACGCCTATTCCGCCGGCTACCAACAATATCAATAGATAAATGCCAACCCAACCATAATAATATGAAAGTCAAATCCACACCAAGCATATGTCCATAATATCATAAATAAAGAAGCTACAGCAAGCTTCTAATATCAGAGTACGTAAACAGAATTGCCCCGAAGGGCTACAACAAAATCTCTCTCTCACTCACATCTGTAACCGACGGTAGCGACGGTACCGTCCCTTCAGGCCCTATCACCCTGGCCTGGCTGTCCGTCTGCATAGCCTACTGCTCCACCTGCGGGGTTTCCTCCTAAAAAGGAAGACGTAGCAACCGTTAGTCAAAAATACTAAGTGGTTTCACATCCGCTCCCCCGGCGACTCCTCGGCACCGGGCGGAGAAAGGAATAGGTACAATATATAAATAATAGTAGTACAACATGTGAAGTGAGTATACATATTATAAGCCGCAACATCAGTAGTGTATAATAAACAAGCTCTTATTTTCAAATCTACGAACTACAACAGCAAGAGAGTATATAACTAGAACAGTAAGTAACTCAACTTATATGGATGCCCATACAAGCATATAAGTTGAGGGTCGTTCAGCAGAAAGTAACTCATCGTATAGGAGTGCCCACACAAACTTATACGATGAGGGTCTTGTGTATATAATGAAGTGCAATGCTATGTATGCAATGCAATGACACACCCATGCTCAAGCACATGCAATCGCTATGTCGACACAAACTTATAGTTCCCACTATTCGAGCAGGTAGCTAACCTCTCAGACATCAACCGTCGTGGCCAAACGGTGACAGTAGAGCGGGCATCTCCACTACTAGGCTGGTCTTACAACTGCCTGGCCTAGGCCTCCGTACACCTCCACGCTAGGAACACAACAGTGGAGCTCACATGCGTACTACGGCATAGCGGGTTCTCTCGGGTAAATATGCACCAAGATCCTAGCCCCTGACTGGCCTATGGTATGACACGGAAGGAGCCTCGGAATTGAGCACGAGGGACAAGACCAACCGTTCACTTGGCACGGAAGGAGCCTCGGGACGTGAACACCGAGGACCAAGCCCAACCGCCCAAGGTCTAACTGTCAACTCCCATCGATGTGACGATTGGCGAGCCAATTGACCTGCCACACTATCCTTAACCCGGGATTACGACACCACGTGTCGACTCACACCACATGCAATTCTACAATTCCGTGGCATGGAAGGAGCCTCGGAGAAAGCACGAGGACCAAGCCCAAGCATCCATCAAATACGGAAGGAGCCTCGGGACGTGAACACCAAGGACCATGCCCAACCGTTCACGTGGCACAGAAGGAGCCCCGGGATGTGAACACCGAGGACCAAGCCCAACCGTCCAATTTTATCCAACTCAACCTCATTCCCATTAGTGACGGTCAACACCGCACTTGTTAACTTCCACAATGCTACCCATGGGGAGACGACACTCTAAGCATTGGACTATCCATTCCCTTCCATCAATCCATTATACATCCTGGCCATAGTTCTAATCATTTACTAATCCTTCCAAATGAATTCAACATATTATAGACAATGCGCATAATGGAGATCTACCCAAATATAACAAAGCCTTTCATTCACTTAGGCTTGATTCATATCTCGGCATAGGGATTCAAGTCCTCAAACATCAATCTTCACACTATCTCGGTGATTAACACAAAAGAATTCACCCAACCTCGAGATGAATTGCAACATCTATTCCATCGAATCCAAGTTCATATTATAATCACATGGAATTGTATGTAATCTGGTCAGCAACTTTGACTGAGGATTCCTGTGGCTACAGGTATCGCCTGAAAACGTGCCACCACTCGTTGGAAAGGTAATTTTAAGGGCTACGACTTTAGTGTTTAGTCAAATTCCCAGATCTGGACACATCATACCAGAAATGCAACTCGAAGTCTGCTGCGTACAGGATACAGAATTCCTGGGCATTAACTTCCAACCGAAGCAGATTCAAATGGACTTTTCCGTGGCTATAGGTATCGCATGGAAACGTGCAACCACTCGTTGGAAAGGTAATTTCAAGGGCTACAACTTTTGTGTTTAGTCGAAAGCCCAGATCCGCCCCCTTCTTGCTTAAAAATAGCCAAGAAGGTCGCTGCTTGCAGAATACAGATTCTGCACGCATCTTGAAGCGAAGTGAATGGCATCCGTTCATCTTCCTCCTCAAGCAATTTTCCCCAAATCGCAGCCGGAAGTTCCTCCACCCTTATTCTCCCTCTTGAGGCCATTTCCTCTTCACGAGACCACACCTATCATCACCTTGAAGCGAGAGGAGGTTGAAGACGACTAAGCTTTAGAGCACAAGCTCTAGCATGGCCTTCCTAGAAAGCTTCATCTCACACATCAAGACTCGTTTGAGTCGATGTCTCGCCTAAGAATAACTATAGATCTAGCACCAAGGGAGAGGGGAGGAAACTCAGCTTATTTCCGGCATTTCCTCCGTTGCCGGCCATGGATCGCGTTACCCTTCTCCGCGGCATCCTTGCCTTCGTTAGCAGTGTTCTTCCACGGAAACGGCGGAGCTTTTCCTCTAGAATCCGACTCCGGTGACCCTTGATATCTCCTCTTCCACTCCCGTCGGTTTGTACGGTGACGGCTCGGCAAGAAGGATCGGATGCGATGGTTAGGGTTTGGTTTACTTCCTTTTTATATTACGTATTAGGTTAAGTCCCTTCCGCCACGTGTCACTCTCTAATTGGACCGCCCAAATTAGGTTTCATTTGGAGTGACCGGTCAAAAGATCATTCAGCACGAATCCCGAGGTCCGGTTCGGTCCGCCTGTACAAGCCGGTGAATCGGCCTGGGCGCAGAAAACGCACAAGTCAAATTCAGCGGGAATCAGCCAGTGATTCCCGTCGATCGGCGAGTATTGGCAGGTCATTCTCGACGAATTCGTCAAGTATCAACAATGATACTTGACGATTTTCCCTTAGTGATACTCGACGATCGGCGGGTATCACCGGGTATTCTCGGCGATCGGTGAGAATCGTCAGGCATTTTTGACGATTTTCCCTTAGCCTACTGCAGTTCTGAGTCCGGCGGGTATCGACCACCGATACCCGTCGAATCGGCGAGAATCAATCCTCCATTCTCGACGATCGACGAGCATCAAAATCCATTCTCGATGACTTTTAATTAGCCGAGTTCCCTCATCTCGACTACTGGTTGGGGTATCCTTGAACCCAACCCTACACTTATTCTATGCACCTGACACCTCGCGTCAGTGCACCCCGAGCCCGAGTTGAGTCTCTTGACTCAGAACACGTGCGAGGGGCCTAGCGCGAATTGGGACGTTACAGAACTTGTCTACCAGCAGCATTTCTAACTGGTAGACTAACAGCTGCTCTTGGCACCCTTGGGTTGTGCCAGCAGTCTACAACAAAGTAGCCCGCTTTGCCACATCACCAACATTCATGAATGTTCTATCTTCTTTTTTATGCTGGCCTAGCACTTTGGTTAACTGCTGGATGAATAGTAGGAAGAGGAGTAACAACCTTCTTCAGATCCCTTTCAGCAATGATCTGATTGAAGGTAAGTCTTCTAGATGACATATTTTGCCTGCTGTGAGTGCCAGTAGCTACAAGTTTCTTTTCGGGAAAGCTTGCTTCTGATAGCATCAAACACAACCAAACAAGGCTTGTTGGAGGACTGTCCCTTTGTCAGATTCTTTGTTTAATGGTTCTGAAAATTTGCTGCAACCACATTCTTGAAAGTGGGGGCTGAAGCACCAAAGACAAATGGTCTATGATGGGCCATTTGAATTTTTTCATAAGCAGCCTTAAAGGCACTCACATTGCTATACATTCCAACCTGGTTGTGACCATATTTGTTCACACTAGTGATCTGCCATTCATCTAGTTACCAAATATGCTTTCTTGGTCATACCAGTTTGAAGGCAACTGAACTTTCCTAAAAGAAATGAGAGGCTTAGAAGCAAGAGGCTGAGTTGGAGCTGGAGCTTTGCCCTTCCCTTGGGAAGGAGCAACTCTTATGCTTCCCTGGAATACCAACCCCTTCTTACCCCTCTAAGAGGAGAAGAAGTCTATCAAGGGTAACTAAGTACATGGCTTAGAATAGCTAGCCACTATTCTTTTCTCCCTCCCTAGCCTCTCTTCAAGATCCTTTATGGGACTATTCTTGTATTTGATGGAGCCTATTTTGTTGTCATTTAAGACCCTAAGTTGACTAAGTTCCATGTCCTTCTTATCCAACAAAGATGTTTTTTCAGTTAGCTGGGAAGAAGCAAGCTATAGAGAGGCAATCTCCACAACTTGCTTCTTAGAATACTTCTTG
Organism: Platanthera zijinensis; assembly: GCA_039513925.1. NCBI lineage: Eukaryota > Viridiplantae > Streptophyta > Magnoliopsida > Asparagales > Orchidaceae > Platanthera > Platanthera zijinensis. The sequence goes on from CM077097.1 coordinate 906,698, forward strand.
CACTTCTTGAAGGCATCCAGAAGTTCTCCATACCCATCAATCAATTGATTGACATCATCTTCTGATTCAGAAACATCTCCACCACTGGGTGAAGAGGTTTCTGTACAAGGACTAGTCTCATATCTAAACTCAGAAGAAGATCTTGATAGAGATTTTATCTTTCTTTGACCAGGTTGATCCTAACTAGTTTCCTCATCAGTCATTGCCCGCAGCCCATAGTAGTTGTAGGCTTCTTATTAATCTTCATCATCCACCTCTGAATCACTATCTGGATATGATAGAGGGGACCTGATACCTATCCTGGCAGTAGGATAATCTTCATATGATGCTTCAGCTACTTGATCAGTAGCAGCAACAACTAACCCAATATAGGCTTCTTCTTCTTCAGACTAAGATGAGGATGAGTCTGTCTAGCTCTTCTCTTTCTTGGCCACAAAGGACTTCACCTTCTTTCCCTTATGTTGGTGTTGTTTCTTCTCAACATCTTCCTTCCTCTTCACTGGGCAGTCAGCTATCACATGCTCAGGTTTACTGCAACAGTAGCAAATAACTTTAGAAGAATTATGTTTACTGGATTTAGAATCATACCTGTCAGCCTTGGAATAAACCCTCCTATGATGAGAAGAGATGGAAGGTATGTTCTTCTAATACTTCTTCTTCATCAGCTTCTGAAAGTTTCTAGAGAAGGCAGCAAAGTCCTCATCTGATATGCTGTTATCTGATGCATCTGACTCTGAGCTTTATGAATCAGCTGGTCTTCTTTGAGGAGAGGGAATCCTCTCCTTACACTTCTTGATGATATCTTCCTTGAATGTTATGGACTTTTCCTTGGCTTGGGATATGCTTGTGGCCTCCCCTTTTCTGGTAGCTAGCTGCATCTCAAATGAGAGCAGATTTCCAAACAAGGTTTGTGGAGGAGTCTCAATAAGCTTGACCACTTCTCTTATAGCACAAATCTTAGTATCCCAGTCCCTATTGAGAGATATGAGGAACTTGTCATTTATTTCATAATGACTAAAGACCCTCCTATAGGTCCTCAGTTCATTAATGATCCTAAAAAATCTTTCATAGCAAGTAGTTATGTTCTCTTTCAAGGATTACCTGAAAGCCTCATACTCCTGATTGAGCATGAACTTTCTTTCATCTCTTACCTCTTCAGTGCCCTCCATGTAGACCACTAGGTTATCCCACATATCTTTGGAGGTCTAGCAGTGGACCAAGTTCTGAAAGGTAGAATCATCAATAGCACTGACTATGATGTCCTGGGCTCTCTTGTCCAATGCAGCCAACAAGACCTCATCCATGGTCATTTTTGAATAGGTCTTGGGAGTCTTGACATTTAAATACAGAGCTAAGACCTTCATAGGGATGAAGGGTCCCTGTTTGACAGTCATAAATATTCTAGGGTCAGAGGCTTCCATGAATAGCCTTACCCACTCTTTCTAGATTGTAAAATACACCTTCCTATAGATGGGGAGTTTCATATAACCAAGCTCCTTATTGTTCTCTCCAGGACCCGTAAGTTCAGATCTATAGCTACCCTTGGAGATAACTCAGATTGTTAAATCCTTTTTGAGCAACCTCCCTCTGATACTACTTGAAAGACTTTGATTTCAAGATAGCTTGCAACCTAAGGTGTGGGGGTGAATAGGTTTATTTAAATATTATGACTATATTTTTATTTATTCCTTTAGTACTTAGTGTGTTGGCAGTAATTAGCTTTCAAGAACTTGCACAAAGAAAACTACACAGAAAAGAACACACAGAAATTATAGTGGTTCCCCAGATTATGGGTACATCCACTCTCCTCCAACCTTTCTAACTTTCAGTTAGACAAGACACTTCTCCAAAACTGAGCTCAAAGAACTTATACCTCAAATCCCTCAGGATCTCTCAGTCTCCTCCAAGACTTACAACTCAGGCATAAGTTCCCTACAACTCAGTGATCAGCAGATCACCCACCTCATGCCAAAGGACCTACAACTCAGGTTGGGAGGATAGCCCTACCTTAGATCCACTAAGGATCCTGCCTCAGAGAGAATAACTCTCCTACCTTAGGATGTTAAGCCCTATCTTAGATCCAAAGGATCCTATAGCTCAGGCACAAGTGCCCTATAACTTAGTGAGAATGACTCACCTACCTAGGGCTGTTTAGCCCTACCTCAGATTCACAAATGAATCCTACAATTCAGGCCAAATCCCTACTCTCAAATTCTCTACAGAATTCTACCTCAGATCCAAACTTGATCCTACACTCAGAGAGTAAAACTCTCCTACAACATAGGCAAATTTGTCCTACCTCGGGCAATTGGACCTACAGCTCAGATCCAAAAGGATCCTATAAGAAGAATAGTGGTTTGATTAATTTGACACAAAAATTTCTCTGTGTCAATAACTCGAGCTTAGTTATCTCAGCTCTATCTTACTTCACAACAGCAGGAAGAGATTTTGTCTCTGCTGGAATAAAATCAAAATGTAAATTTTGATCTTGCTAAAGAAGAAGAACAACAACTAGGTCTGGAGTTCTTCAATTAGCTAGCTGAGCCCGCAGAAGAATGACGACTATTCTTTCTTTCTTTATCAGATGTCTTTCTGATTTTGGTGTAGCAGATGAAAATGCAACAACTCATTGAACTTTTTGGTTCTTGCTGGAATACTTCAATCTTTTTCTCGGCATTAATGGCGAAAAAGAGGAAGTCCAGCCGCTTTTTTTTTCTCTTGTTGAGTAAAACCCTAAAAGTTGTCTTCTTCCTTCTGAAGCTGTCCCTTTTATCTTTCGCCGATTAACGGATCTAGGAAGTAGTCTGGACCACCTACAGTTGACTTTTGTAACTTACTTTAACGAAAGAAGACATACAGTAGCCCTCCAGCACTGGTTGTCTTATTTTGTAGCTTTCTGTAGCTTTCCCGCGAGTAATTTGAACCATGTTGACTTTGTTGACTTTTGCTAATGTCAGCATCTGTGGACTTAGCTAAAATTAAATATTTTAGTATAGGCATTGAGTGAGTAAGCTTCACTCAACGCAAAAACACAGAAAATTTTCTCTGCCTTTAGGTATTGAGTGAGCAATCTTCACTCAGCGCCAAAACACTTAGAAAAATTTTTCTAGTCATTAGGCGTTGTGTGAGTAAGCTTCACTCAACGCCAAAACACTTAGAAAAATCTTTCTGCCTCTTGGCATTGAGTGAGAAGCTTCACTCAATGCATTTGGAATTAGCCGATTTTCCTGCTTGGGAAGCGTTGAGAGCGTTGAGTGTGTATTCATCACTCAACGCTTCTTGCCTTAGCCAAACTTTCTGTTACTAGGCGTTGAGTGAGCCTTCTTCACTCAACGCATTTGGACTTAGGCAAATTTCTGTGATATCACAGTCTCTTACTGACTAAGGTTCAATCATCACTTTTTATCGCATGGCGTTGAGTGAGTAAGCTTCACTCAATGTTTGTAAACTTAGTCAAATATTTACACAGATTTTTTATGGCTTTGACTGACTAAGTTATACTCAACGATTTCTTCTATATCGCGTTGAGTGAGTAAACTACACTCAATGCCTGTGGACTTATCGACATTTCTGCAAGTTTCTCCTTAGGCTTTGACTTCCTCAGCCTGTCTCAAAGCTTTTTACTATATGACGTTGAGTGAGTACACTTCACTCAACGTCTGTGGACTTAGCCACTTTCCTGCCTTGCCAATAGTTAGGATTTGACTAACCAAGCATTACTCAATGCTAATACTTACCTGGCGTTGAGTGAATAGACTTTACTCAACGCCTGTGGACTTAGGCGATCTCCAGCCTATCCAACATCTTCCAACTGACATGATCTTCAAGGTGTCGAGATAACTGAATTGTCTTGACACAGCTGTCTCGACACAGCTGTCTCGACACTTTTGTCTTGACACTTTTGTCTTGACACTTCTGTCTGAATTGTTTTGAAACTTCTGTCTGAGTTGCCTCGATACTTTGTCTGAGTTATCTCGACACATCTCCTGAATTGTCTCGACACTTATCTTGAATTTTCTCGACACTTCTCCTTTACATTATGACCACACTTGTCACATCACTTGGAATACCTGTCCTATCAATGTTTCAAGGACTAACTTGCATGCATGAACTTAAGTACACATCAAATACAACTTTGTGTATGTCATTCTTATGATTAACTTCTTCAAATATAAGACATTGTGGGTAATAGACCCAACACATTTTGTTTTCATTCTTTAGTTAGACGAGAGGCTCGTAAGAAGAATCTATGGCTCATAGGTAAAAAGAGTATAACTCAATCCTCGAGAGATGACGACGTAACTCTTCTGGATTGGAGTAAAATCCAATAGCGAGGGTCACTACCTAAATCAAGTCATTGGTGAAGCGATTTGAGAACGAGAGTTCGGTCGATACACCTAAGCTTAATTCAACCTAATCCTTTGAAGAGATGTGTTCATGCTTTCGGAACCTTTACGGTCAAGGCCTCTTCAATAAAAGAATTTCATTCTATTTTCATTTTGTATATTCTTTTTCCGAGGTGATTCAAAGATCGGGTACTAGCTTTTAAACCATTGAATTAATTCTATTAACATCTCTATTTTTTTATTCGCAACCCAAACTCCAAGTTCTAATTGATAAGATAATAGCGATTTTCAAAGTAGATTATCTCAACCACCCCGAGTCTAATACGACCTTAGTTTTTTATAAACCTATACTCCTTTTCGATACGGTACACTTGTCATTGTAATTTGCAAACATAGTTTTGCACATCACAACTCAACGCCTTCCTGAAGAGAAACTCGACGAATTCGACGAGTATCAGCTAGTTCACTCGACGAATTTGATGAGTATAAGCTAGTTCATTCGACGAATATCACTTAGAGAAATCAAGAGAGTTAAATTTGAGAAGTCACGATGAATTCGTCGTGTATCAATATATATATTCGACGAGTATTAATAGATACACTCAACAAATTTAACGAGTGTACATGAAGATACTAGATGATTTTTACTTAACTGATTTCCAAAAGTTCAGAGATTATTCCCTAAGTAAATACGACGGATTCGACGAGTGATAGGAAGAATAAACGACAAATTCAACAAGTATCAATGAGTATACCCGACAAATTCGATGAATATTCACTACTATACTCGTCAAGTTTTACTTAGAGAAAATCTGTTATTCTGAAAACAACAACTTGTCCTTCTTGGTTTCTTCTAACGTACTTGAAGTATAAGTACACCCCAATAGAGAGATTACACGTGAGTCTAGCCATTGTCCTACACAATGAAGGATTATATTGTATTGTCCTGTGTTTCAAGACCCACTATAACCTGACATTGTGTTGTACTTAGCAATATAGTCCTGCAAGCACATAACTGGAGAAACATCATAAAAAAATCTCAATTCATCTTTGTTCTAGGGACACTTCTTCAAATCAGGGTTGACCCAACAATCTACACCTATTTGAAGAAGTCAGAAATCTACAAACTAAGGTGAATTGTACACACAATAATCCTAAATCAAGAAAAGGAAATGACATATAAAATTAAGAAATGAGAGCATGAAAATTTAGGAATAATAAATTGCAGTCAAAACAATAACATTTATAAATATGGGTTCTATAGGAGGCAAATAACTATATACAAACATCATGAAAATTAAGAACATTCATGCTTGTTTCCCGTGGCTCTTTTGGTGGTTTCTATCAATATATGTTTTTGTCTTTGGGAAGTACTTTGGCAGAGCTGGAGGAGCATATAGATCATCATATATGTATTTCCTAAAATGTAATCTTATTTTAGCACATGCTACCTCATACTTTTGTCATTCTTCCCTACCATAATCTTCCCATCTATTCTCATCACCTAAGTTGACTAATTTGAAAGTGTCTAGAATGATGCTTTTGGAAGTAGAACTCCACACTTCAGCCATTTCTTTGTTTAGATCATACCTAACAGCAGATGGGCCTTCACCATATCTTCTTCTTTTTTGAGCTAGTAGAGGTAAGTCTTCAACTACCTGAATCTCTTGTTCAGCAGCAGTAGCAGATTGATCTTGAGATTCTGTCGAATATTGAGTGTACCCCTGAGCAGGCTGAACAAAGTCATGTATAGGATCTGGTATCACTTATTCTGGCATTCTGACTTAACCAAACCCTGGAAGAAACTCTCTATACAGCCAATAGAAGTTCTAATAGCATTATGTGTTTTCTACCTTGAATTGATCTTTCATTGAAGCTTCAAGCGCATTAAACTTAGTTTGCAGTTGCACCTCCCCCTTTCCGACTTCTGTAAGTACCTCTGAAGCAATAACATTGTTGTATTAGAGCATCTGCTCATCAAAATAATTCATACCTACATTTTGAACCTCTATGATTGTTTTGGCATTTGCATCAACATTCTAGAGAACAGTTAGGTTGCTTTTCAGACCAGTCATTATGAAATTTATTGCTTATCCACCTTTAACAAACCAGCTATCCAAGTATGATTCCATCTTATCAAAATGCACCTTGAATTCAGCATGGTCGTTGTTCATATCTTGTTATGTCTCTTTTATTCTATTCAAAACTGTCTTCTGAACTTTCTTCAGAGATCTATCAAAATCAGCTTGTTGCTTTGCCATCATGTCTTTAATAAACTTTAGGAGAGAACTTTCTGAACTAGTACGTGAAATATCTGCAATAAGATTTTTGGGGGGAGAAGGAAGATCTGCACTGACCTCTGAGTTACTGAAAGACTCTATCATAGGATAAATATGAGCTATAGATATCAGTCCAGTATCTGGAGCCTTTAAGACTGAAAGATGCACCTCTATATCTCTTCCTCATCAGAAAGGTCAACAACCTCTGCATTCTCCACCAAAGGTCCCCTGGGAATCTTTGCAATTCTTCTTTAAAGACTGTGCATGAATTTGTCCAACTCTATTTGAATTGAAATTGAGGGATGAATCTGCTCTCCCTCAGTCCTTACTGGTACAACATTTGGGAGACTTATGATCATATTTTCTATAGAAGCAAGCTCAGTAGAATCATTTACATTATCAGCAACAATAGTGTGTTCCGCATCATTTACATTATCAATAGCTAGCTCATCCCCATCAGAAACATCATCATGAACATCAGTATCCAAATCATCATCAGCAACTGTCTCATCCACAACCTCAACAAATCCATCCTCAGTAGCAGTAGTCCTACCATATTTGGCAATCTCTGTATGTAGATCATCTATCTCTATAATTGTATCTTGTATCACTCGTTCGAGAACATCTAGAACTGGATGAACATGAACCTCAGCAACCTGAACCACTGCATCTGGAGCATCTGAAACTGTAGAATAATAATCCACCAAGGGCACTTGCTCATCATTAATCACTTAGGGTTCACAATACCCCCTCCATTACTACATTCAAGCTTTCAGGAATTTCACGGGTGGGGGGGGGGGTAGGAGAAGGAATCCTATCCTTAGGAACACCCTCCTCCTCCTCAACATCAGGCAACACTCTGACTCTACCTGCTCTTGGGATTCTCCTATCCCACCTAGAGAAGATTGATGAGTCGATTTTCTTCAAGTGTTGGATGGGTACACATTTGGTCATATCAAAAGTGTCGCGGTCCAGCTAATTCAAATATAAATTGAGGATTCTTCCAAAGTTCAGTGCGCGGAGACTATCGATTATCCTGGCAAACAACACTACTCCCTAGTCAATTTTTTTGGCATATGATGGCTACTAGAATATTGAACATATCTGAGGATAACTAGTCATGGGATCCATTCTTGTAAAACAAAACATTTCTGATTATGGCTGATAAAAGTTTTCCTTCCTCGTTCATTCCGTTCCTCTTAACTGCTTTCGTTCCTCTAGGCAAAACATAAAATAACGGAGCCCTGGAGAAGTCATCCTCTTCAATATGATCGGCCTCTTCACATTCCGGAAGCCGCAAATATCTCGTGAAGAGGGAAGCTTTCACCGTAACTCTGACCTGTCTAACTTTGCTTTTGATAATAGTGTCTTCACTGCGTACCTTTGCATTCTGGTAGAAATCAAGAACATCTTTGTCCAAAACTTTGCATGGGTGCTCAAGAAATTGTTAGTGGCTCTCCAATGATCATATCAACTGGGTGATTTCTTAGGTGTGTGAACACTAGATTTCTTCCTCTCCCATCAGTAGGTTCTGCTATATTTGGTGCATCTCCTATAGGTTGAAGTAGTTCTTCATCTAGTAGTTCTTCATCATCCACACTTGGATCGACGACCTTGATTGAGCTTAGAGCACCTTCCTTGACCGATTCTTCCAAGCTTAGTTTGTCTAACTTGGTACCTGCTTCTACACCAACAATACTATACGAGTTGCTATGGATCATGCTTATCTCATCAAATACAACATTTATAGACTCTTCTACAACCAGGGTTTTCTTGTTAAAAATCCTATATGCGTTACTATGGCTACTAAAACCTACAAAAATATCTTCAAAACACTTTTCACTAAACTTCATATGATAATACTTCATATTGTTAAGTACAAAGCATTTGCTTCCAAAGATCTTAAAGTAGGACAGAGTCGGTTTTTCCCCTTCAATAGTTCGTAGGGAGTCTTGCGATGGCTTTTGTTGATTAATGCTCTGTTTTGCACGTGGAAAGCTGTGTTGACATCTTCAGACCAAAAGTACTCTAGTAGTGAAGTGTCATTCAACATAGTTGTACATGCTTTAATGAGGGTTCTATTCCTTTTCTCAACAACTCCATTTTATTGTGGAGTACGCGAAGAGGAAAACATATGAAAGATACCTTGACTTCCAAAGAATTTGGTCATGGCCTCGGACTTAAATTCTATTCCGTGATCACTTCTGATTTTGGCCACGGAGTAGTTTAACTCATTTTGAATTTGCCTTACAAAATTAATAAAAACCTCGAAAAAGTCTGACTTAAGTTTTAGAAAGAACACCCAAGTAAAATGAGAGTAATCATCAATAATGACCAACATATAGACTTTACCTCCTAAATTGTGAATTGACATAGTACCAAAAAAGTCCATATGAAGTGAGTACAAACTTCTAGATGAATCATTTTCAGTAATACCCTTAAATATAGCCCTTGTTTGCTGACCCAATTGGCATGCATGACACAGAATCTCTTTAAGGAACTTAATGCTGGAGGCATCACGCACTAAGTTGTGAGAAAATAACATATTTATAGTTTTGAAATTAATATGTGCTAATCTCTTGTGCCATTAGTCACATAGAGACACACTATCTTTTGCCAAAAAGCACACTGGTGTAGAATTATCTAAACATAGAAAATTGAAGCAGAAAATATTTCTACTCCGAGTGCCTATGAAGTCTGTCCCAAATTGGCAGACAATTTTATCAGACACTTGTCCTTTTAAGACTCAACAATATAGCCTTTATCACATAATTGGCTTTTGCTGATTAAATTATGTTGTAATCCTTTAACATATGCCACTTATATGAAAGAAACTATACCTTTGGTAATCATACCGTAGCCTTTATTGATTCTCCAGTCAGATCCTCCAAAGATGACTTTTGGAACATCTTCGATTGGTGTGTTATCTTGTAATTTGCTTACAGTCCCGATCATGTGCCACGAGCATCCACTGTCCAAATATCAGATTAGAGTTTTGTTGGCCTTTGTACATACCTGCAATCATAGATCATTTTCCCTTAGGAACCCAAACAGATTTGAGTACTTGGTTCCTTGTTAGTTTAATACCATTAGGAACATTAACATTGCGAGTGGTCGGTCTTGCACTTTTTACTCATGGAGTTTCAATTTTTATAGGATGAAACCAACAATCTACGGCACCCAATCTTATCGCAACACCAACCATCAAACCTATTGTACCTTCTCTTATACTCCATCTTTACCTTTTGAACAGAAGGTACAGTAGGGGCAACCGACTTGGAGGTGGAAGCCTCATAATTACAGTAGACAAAAGGCTTCTTGTAAGTTCACCTAGTGTCAACTACCTTCACCTATGGGGGGGGGGGGGATAGGTGACTTTTGTCGCTTTTGCGGAATTAAAAACGGTACTTGCAGAATCAAAACAAACCACACAGCACAGAAAATAACACAGGCAATTTATAGTGGTTCCCCAATTTGGGTACATCCACTTTCCTCCTTCGACCTATCTCCCAACCAGGGATGACTCGGTCACTTCACCAACAGGATTGAAATCCAATCCATGCACTATCGGAAGGAACCCTTCCACACGTAGGAGTCAACACTCCCACAACAAGGGTTGCACCCAACCCTACAACAAGGAACCAAATGTTCCTTTACAATGAAAAAGAAATTGGAGTGTATAAGAAATACAAACAACTTGAAGATCTAGGTGTCCCTTTTCGTTAGACTACTTGTTCTTATAGGCAACGAAAAGTACACAACCCTTGATCTTTCTTGGAGAAAATCTCCCCGAGATCGGCGGCGGGAAAGGGCGATGGCAAGGCTCTCGGTGTTGGCGGCGGCAACTCAAAACAACAGCGATGCACTGGAGATTCAATCTTCTTAGCGAAGTCGGCAAGGTCTTCCAACGGTCACACTAGGATCGATCGTCTCGATCGATTCGGACGGGGATGGATTTCCCTATCTCAAATCAAGAGACAAAAGATCTCTGGTTAGACGCGTGAGACGCTGTGCAAGACTTGGCTTCTATCACCGGGGATCTGGAGGAGATCGAGATCAGATACGGTGACCACTGTACGAGCGGCGGCGACGGAGGCGAAGCTGGTTCGCAATTTTAGGGTTAGTCGGCGGCTCCGCTTTCGTATTCTGTATCCGTGAACCACTGTACACAAATACCTGTGTATTTATACAATAGGTCATGGAGATGACCGTTGTGGGCCCCACCAAAGCAAAGACCAAAGTCCGGTTCAAATAGCTGCAGGTAACATGGACCGGTCCAGGAATTCAGAAAAATCGCCCAAGGCAAAATCGGCGAGAATCGTAGGTGATTCTCGATGAATCGGCGAGAATCACTTACGATTCTCACCGAATTCTACTTGGCGAATTCTGGCTGCACAGGTTATAGAGGCCGGGGAGAATTGGCGGGAATCAAATTTGATTCTCGCCGAATCGTCGAGAATGCAAAGTCATTCTCGACGAATCGGCGAGAATCACTTAGTGATTCTCGACGATTCTGCATTAGAGAATTTTCTGACTGCGTCGAGACAGCCGGACCAACCCGGCGAGAATCATCTAGTGATTCTCGACGAATCGGCGAGAATCACTTAGTGATTCTCGACGATTTACACTTAGAAGATTCTCGTCTTTCAACCCGTGAGCTGGTCTTTGGCCCATTCTTGCTCCTTGTCTGCTCATGATCTTTCATGACCCTGTGCTTGGAAATAAGTACACTCCAATAGAGAGAGTACACGTAAGCCAACACACTGATCTGCTCAACGAGGGATTACGTTGCACAAACCCGTGTTTATTGACCTACTGCACCCTAACATTGGTGTGTACTTAGCAATGAATAGCTGCAAGCACAACTAGAAGAAATTCATCAAATACATAGTGAATTCACCTTAGCATGTTCAGGGGCTTCTTCAAATCAGGTACATTGTGGATACAATACCCAACAATCTCCCCATATTTGAAGAAACCTAAACCCTACAAGCTAAGGTACAACGGCTTGGAAAAACAGAATTTAAAATAAAAAGTTGAAATTCCATACCGTTATCTTTAGAGCTTGTGGATCTATCACCTTAGCACCTTAGCCGAGAGGGTAATGGTAATCTCCCCCTTTTTGGCTTTTGCAAATCGGGGACTAAAGCATGAGACACCATGCTCCCCCTCAGTTCTTGTACCTTTGCTTTCACTAAATTCCTATCAGAGGCTCCCCCTAGACGCATGAGCCTTGAGCTTCTGTAGTCTTCATTCCTCGTAGTTTAGCATCCCCAATTCAGTTTTGAACATACTGAACTTGGCCTCGTCAAGGGGCTTTGTGAAAATGTCTGCAATCTGCTTGTCAGTGGGAACATAGCAGAGAGAGATGTCCTTGTTCTCCACGTGCTCCCGAATGAAATGGTAACGCACTTCAATATTCTTCGTTCTGCTGTGCGATACCGGATTGTTGGCAATAGCAATTGCACTAGAGGAGTCGCAGTACATTGGTACTTCCTTGAACTGGAGATCATAGTCTGCTAACTGATTTCTGATCCATAGAAGTTGTGCGCAACAGCTCCCAGCCGAAATGTATTCTGATTCCGCTGTGGAGGTTGCAACACAATTCTGCTTCTTGCTATTCCATGAGATGAGCCTTCTTCCGAGGAATTGACACGTCCCGAAGGTGCTTTTCCTGTCATCCCTACTTCCTGCAAAATTAGCATCTGAAAAACCTATTAGCTCGTCATCATTGCTTCTCGGGTACCATAAGCCAAGATTAGGGGTACCTTTAAGGTATCTAAGAATTCGCTTTGCAGCGACATAATGAGATTCCTTAGTGTTCACCTGATATCTGGCACAAACACATGTGGAGAACATAATATCCGGTCTACTCGCAGTAAGATAGAGCAGAGATCCAATGATGCTTCTGTATTTGGTTTCATCAAAAGGTTTCCCTTTCTCATCCTTATCCAGAGACATGGTGGATCCCATTGTAGTCCTCATAGAGGTTGCATTCTCCATTCCGAATTTCTTGAGGAGTTCATTTGTGAACTTCGTCTGAGAAATGAAGATTCCTTCCTCAGACTGTTTCACTTGAAGTCCCAAGAAATACTTCAGCTCTCCCATACTTCTCATTTCAAACTTTCCTTGCATAATTTTGGAAAACTTTTTGCAAAGATTGTTGTCCATTGAGCCGAATATAATATCATCAACATAGATTTGCACCAGTAAAATCTTGCCTTTGACTTCCCTGAGAAACAAGGTCTTGTCTATTTTTCCTCTAGAGAACTTGTTCTCAAGAAGAAAACTAGATAATGTCTCATACCAAGCTCGAGGAGCTTGTTTTAAGCCATATAGCGCTTTATTAAGAAAATATACATGATTAGGATAAGTAGGATTGACAAAACCTGGAGGTTGAGCGACGTATACTTCCTCTTTCAAGTCTCCATTCAAGAAAGCCGATTTCACGTCCATCTGATAGACTGTGAATCCTTTGTGAGAGGCATAGGCTAGGAATAGCCGGATTGCCTCGAGCCGTGCAACTGGTGCAAACGTCTGGTCGAAGTCAATCCCCTCCTCCTATCTATATCCGTGAGCCACCAGTCTGGCTTTATTCTTGATGATGACTCCATGTTCATCCAACTTGTTTCTGAAGATCCACTTGGTGCCAATCACATTTTGCGTCTTCGGTCTGGGAAGCAGCGTCCAGACTTTGCATCTTTCGAATTGATGCAGCTCATCTTACATGGCCAAAATCCATGACGCGTCTTTGTTTGCTTCGTCGAACTTCTTTGGCTCAACCTGCGACATAAAGCTAAGATGCAAAATCTCGTTAAGAGTACCTCAGCGAGTTCTGACACCGTCTCGGGGATCTCCAATGATTTGATTTCTGGGATGATCCCTCACGTGTCTGAGCTCTAGAAGTCTTGTATCAGGAGCTCTAACAATTTCTGGGGCCCCTTCCTCTTCAGGGAGGACCGCTTCATCCTGACCGTCATCCTCTCCGATCGGTGTTGAGGTGGAGACCTTGACGTACTTCAGAGTTGCATCTTCCTCGGGCTCATTCGGGTGTAGCTTGTCGAGTCTGGCACCTGTTTCTTCAATAAGACCACTGGAAGAGTTACAATTAAGCAAACTTCCTTCATCAAAAACAACATTAATTGATTCCTCTACCACTAGGGTTTTCTTGTTAAAAACTCGATAAGCCCGACTGTGGATACTATAGCCCATGAATATGCCTTCGAAGCATTTTTCACCAAACTTAGTACGAGGGTACTTCACATTATTCAGTACATAACATTTGCAGCCAAAGATCCTCAGATAGGACATGGTTGGTTTCTTGCCTTTCAGTAGCTCATAAGGAGTCTTACGATGGCTCTTGTTGATTAACGCCCGGTTTTGTACATGACAAGCCGTATTGACAGCCTTGGCCCAGAAGTATTCTAGGAGAGAAGCGTCATTCAACATTGTCGTGCATGCCTCAATGAGTGTTCTATTCCTCCTCTCCGCCACTTCATTCTGTTGAGGAGTGCGAGGGGAGGAGAACTCATGAAAGATACCAAGTTCTTCACAAAACTCTGTCATAGCCCCAGACTCAAACTCTGTTCTGTGGTCACTTCTGATTTTGACCACTGAGCAGTTAAGTTCGTTCTGTATCTGCTTGACAAAACTGGTGAAGATGTCAAACGTATCAGACTTGCACTTTAAAAAGAACACCCACGTAAACCGAGAGTGATCATCTACAATCACTAGCGTATACGACTTCCCTCCTAAGCTATGAACTTGCATAGGACCAAACAAGTCCATGTGCAGAAGATAAAGACATCTGGAGGAATCTTTGTCTGGGATGCCCTTAAAGGTAGCCCGAGTCTGCTTGCCCATCTAACATGCAGGACATGGACTATCTTTAATGCACTTAATAATGGGAGCATCCCTTACTAAGTCTTTGGAAAACAGCATATTAATTATCTTGTAATTAATGTGTGTCAATCTCTTGTGCCATTGTTCACAAAGAGATGCACTGCCTTTTGCAACGAGGCATACTGGGGTAGAAGAATCTAAACTAAGAAAATCTAAACAAAAAATATTTCTGCTCCTAATGCCAGTTAATACAGTCTCCGAAGAATCACATGATATTATCAGGCATTTATCCTTGCAGAACTTAACGTCATGCCCTTTATCACATAACTGGCTTACGCTGATCAGGTTATGATTTAACCCTTCAATATAAGCTACGTTAGTGATAGAGAGTATACCGTTGGAAATCGTACCGTAACCTCTGGTGACTCCCCGATCAGATCCCCCAAATATGACTTTGGGTCCATTCTCGACTGGAGAGTACTCCCGCAGCAGGCTTCTTGTCCCGGTCATGTGACGGGAGCATCCACTGTCCAAATACCAAATAGGAGTTTTGTTGGCCTTTGGACATTCCTGCAAAACAAAATTAATTTGCCTTAGGAACCCAATCGTACTTGGGTCCTAGATTTTTCGTTAGCATACTCCCCCTCGGTTGGTTAGCCCTATGAAAGGTCGGCCTCGTATTGCCAACATGAGGAGTTTCGATATTCCTTGGATTAAACCAACAATCCATGGCAAAGTGACCAATTTTGCCACAGCACCAGCAGTCAAACCTGTTATACCTCCTCTTGGGCCCCTGCTTCACCCTTGAAACGTGGGGTTCAGCCGGGGCCGAAGACCTGGAGGTGGAGGCATCATGATGACCACAGTCACATGACTTCTTCACCTCTTGGCTTTTCAGTGTAACAGGCTTGGCCTTAGGTGCCTGCTTCCTATTATGGCCGCTAGAGAAGTGACCATAATGTTCCACGCGGATTTCCTCAAAAGGTGACTTGAAGACACTCTCACTGAAGTTACGGGGAAAGGTCCACCCATCATACCGGCTCTTCGGCTTTGGAACCGAGGGCCTGAAGTGATGGCCATATGTTGACTCAAAGTCATGTTAGTTACAGGGAAAGCTAGGCTTTCTAAACTCAATTGGGCTGAGTGGGGCCTTTCCTTTCTCAGCAGCAGAGGCTTTCTTGGCAGCCTTATTCTTCTTCTTGTTCCTGTTTCTCCTGGATGAGGAGCTAGGTGCCCCTACGTGCCCCAAACCAGCTCCTTTGGTCTGAGCAATGAAGGTATCAACTAGTGGAAGAACTGTCTTCGGCATAGAGAAGCTCTTAACGATCTTCTTTTCGGCCTTAAGTTGTTCTTCCAACTTGTCGATTTCCTCTTGCTTAAGATCGAGGAGCTTAAGGGACTCAGAATGCTTTGAAGCCAGGTCCGAGTGCTCCTGTCGGAGGGAGATCAAACTGGGGATCTCTTCCCTCAGGGATATACTCTCACCTTTAAGGAATTTAACTTCCTTCTTCTCAGCCTTCAGTCTCTTTCAACATTCCTCGAAAGTATTGAGCAGAAGCTCATACTTATCGAGGAGCTCAGCTTCACGGGCCGAAGGGCTATCCTCAGGGTCATCATCGTGAGACTCAGGATCGGAGTCAGAGTCGGAGAGAGGGGTGTGAGCTTTTACCTTCCCAGTAAATGGGGGGAAATCTCCTTCCGAGTCACAGCGACCCATTAGCCCAAAGTAGGCTTCCTCGTCATCGCTGGTGTCTGATTTGTCAGATTCACTAAGCGTCTTTGGCTTCTTCGCGATGTAACTCCTCTCCTTCTTCTTGTCTTTTGAGGACCTGTGCTCCTCTCCCTTTCCCTTTTCCCTCTTGCCTTGATGGCAGTCGGCCACGACGTGGCCTGGCTTGTTGCAACCAAAGCAAATAATGTCAGATGAGCGGTGTTTGTTCAGTTTGGAAACATACCTGTCAGAATAATAGTTCTTCTTTTGATCCCTTGAAGAGGAGCCATTTCTCTTTCTCTGATTCCTCCGCTTGAGGAACTTCTTGAATTCCCGTGTGATAAGGGATAAGTCTTCCTCAGACAATTCTGAGCCGGAGGAGGTTGGCTCAGAGTCTTCCTCTTCATCCTTCTTCCACGCACGGGAAGACCCTTGCCCTTTCTGGAATGAATGGCTTTTAGGGCCACGGTCTTTTCTTTGGCTGCGGCTTTCTCTGCTTCCTCTTCGGCCTTCCTTGTGTTCAATTGAAGCTCATAGGACATGAGCTTCCCGAACAGAATCTGAGGGTCGGTTTTTGCAAGTCTGCCAAACTCTCGGATGGCGCAAATCTTCGTGTCCCATTCCTTAGTAAGGGACCTAAGGAACTTATCATTGAGCTCACCGTCAGTGAACACTCTTCCATATCCCTTGAGTACATTGACGATCTTGAGGAAGTTTTCGAAGGTAACTCCGATCTCCTCCTTGGGCCCTTGCCTGAAGGCCTCATATTTCTGGTTGAGGAGGGATCTCCGATCGTCCCTCACTTCATCCATGC
This sequence comes from Platanthera zijinensis, assembly GCA_039513925.1. Lineage (NCBI taxonomy): Eukaryota > Viridiplantae > Streptophyta > Magnoliopsida > Asparagales > Orchidaceae > Platanthera > Platanthera zijinensis. The sequence goes on from CM077097.1 coordinate 923,690, forward strand.
CATCCATTAATACAATCAGGCAGCTCCAAAGATCCTTGGCTGTCCTGTAGTTGCAGAAGTTCTACATCATAGAGTCATCAACTGCGCTTACCAGGATGTTCTGAGCTATCTTGTCGAGTCCGAACAGTACCATTTCGTCCTTGTCCATTTCCGAAAGTTTCTTGGGTACTTTCTTGGAGGATCAATGGTGGAGGCCTTAGTGGGAATGTAAGGTCCCTCCTCCACTATCATGAATAGCTGGGGGTCGACTGCTTCCATGTAGAATCTGATTCTTTCCTTCCAGATAGGAAAGTTCAGTCTGGTGCACACTGGGATTTTGCCGAAGTGCTTGAGTCCGTCCATGGAAGATATCGGTCTTCTTCTTGACACTGGTGGCAGGATTCTACTCAAGGTGTGAACCTTTTTGATGAGTAACCTCCCTCTGATACCACTTGTAAGTTCACATACTATCAACTACCTTCACCTATGAGGGGGGGATAGGTGACTTTTGTCGCTTTTGCGGAATTAAAAACGGTACCTGCAGAATAAAAACAAACCACACAGCACAGAAAATAACACAGGCAATTTATAGTGGTTCCCCGATTTGGGTACGTCCACTTTCCCCCTTTGACCTATCTCCCAACCAGGGACGACTCGGTCACTTCACCAATAGGATTGAAATCCAATCCTTGCACTATCGGAAGGAACCCTTCCACATGTAGGAGTCAACACTCCCACTACACGGGTTGCACCCAACCCTACAACTAGGAACCAAATGTTCCTTTATAATGAAAAAGAAATTGGAGTGTATAAGAAATACAAACAACTTAAAGATCTAGGTGTCCCTTTTCGTTAGACTACTTGTTCTTGTAGGCAACGAAAAGTCCACAACCCTTGATCTTTCTTGGAGAAAATCTCCCCGAGACCGGCGGAGGCAAAGGGCGGAGGTAAGGCTCTCGGTGTTGGCGGCGGCAACTGAAAACAGCAGCAATGCACTGGAGATTCAATCTTCTTAGCGAAGTCGGCAAGGTCTTCCAACGGTCACACTAGGATCGATCGTCTCGATCAATTCGGACGGGGATGGATTTCCCTATCTCAAATTAAGAGACAAAAGATCTCTGGTTAGACGCGTGAGACGCTGTGCAAGACTTGGCTTCTATCATCAGGGATCTGGAGGAGATCGAGATCAGCTACGGTGACCACTGCACGAGCGGCGGAGGATACGATCGGCGGAGCTAGTTCGCGGATTTAGGGTTTGACGGCGGCTCGGCTTTCGTATTCTGTATTCGTAAAAAACACTGTACACCAATACTTGTGTATTTATACACTAGGTCATAAAGATGACCGTTGTGGGCCCCACCAAAGCAAAGACCTAAGTCCGGTTCGAAATACCGCTGGAAACCTGGACCGGTCCAGGAAATGTCGGAACTTTGCCCAAGTCAAATTCGACGAGAATCGTAGGTGATTCTCGACGAATCGGCGAGAATCACTTACGATTCTCGCCGAATTCTACTTGGCGAATTCTGGCTGCACAGGTTATAGAGGCCGGGGAGAATCGATGGGAATCACATTTGATTCTCGCCGAATCGTCGAGAATGCAAAGTCATTCTCGACGAATCGGCGAGAATCACTTAGTAATTCTCGACGATTCTGCCTTAGAGAATTTTCTGACTGCGTCGAGACAGCCGGCCCAACCTGTCGAGAATCATCTAGTGATTCTCGACGACTCGTCGAGAATCACTAGTGATTCTCGACGAATCGGCGAGAATCACATAGTGATTCTCGACGATTTACACTTAGACGATTCTCATCTTTCAACCCGTGAGCTGGTCTTTGACCCATCCTTGCTCCTTGTCTGCTCTTGCTTTATCATAGCCCTGTACTTGAAATTAAGTACACCCCAATAGAGAGAGTACACGTAGGCCAACACACTGATCTGCTCAACGAGGGATTACGTCGCGCAGACTCGTGTATATTGACCCACTGCACCCTGACATTGGTGTGTACTTAGCGTGGAATAACTGCAAGCACAACTTAAAAGATTTCATCAAACACACTGTCTATTTACCTTGGCTTGCTTAGGGGCTTTTTCAAATCAGGTACATTGTGGATACAATACCCAACAATCCCCCCCTATTTGAAGAAGCCTAAACCATACAAGCTAAGGTGAATAGAGCATATAGGAATGAAAATCATAAACTTAAAATTGAGTTGAGAGAGATATTCATTACCAATTACTTGAGAGCAAACTTGGAGCCACCAATTACTTGAGAGCAAACTTGGAGCCACCTTAGCCTTAGTCGAGAGGGTAATCTCCCCCTTTTCGGCTTTTGCAAATCTGGGTCTGGTGCATTTGACACCATGCTCCCCCTCAGTTCTTGCACCTATGCTTACACTTGAGTTCCTGGCAGATGCTCCCCCTAGATGCACGAGCCAGGAGCTTCTAGAGTCTTCATTCCTCATAGTTGAGCATCCCCAATTATGTTTTGAAGAGACTGAACTTGGCCTCGTCTAAGGGCTTTGTGAAAATATCTGCAATCTGCTTGTCCGTGGGGATATAGCAGAGAGAGATGTCCTTGTTCTCCACGTGCTCCCGAATGAAGTGGTAACGCACTTCAATATGCTTCGTTCTGTTGTGCGATACCGGATTGTTGGCAATAGCAATTGCACTGGAGGAGTTGCAGTACATCGGTACTTCCTTGAACTGGAGATCATAGTCTGCTAACTAATTTCTGATCCATAGAAGTTGTGCGCAACAGCTCCCAGCCGAAATGTATTCTGATTCTGCTGTGGAGGTTGCAACACAATTTTGCTTCTTGCTATTCCAAGAGATGAGCCTTCTTCCGAGGAATTGACACGTCCCGGAGGTGCTTTTCCTGTCATCCCGACTTCCTGCAAAATCAGCATCTGAAAAACCTATTAGCTCGACATCATTGCTTCTCGGGTACCATAAGCCAAGATTAGGGGTACCTTTAAGGTATCTAAGAATTCATTTTGCAGTGACATAATGAGATTCCTTAGTGTTCACCTGATATCTGGCACAAACACATGTGGAGAACATGATATCCGGTCTACTCACAGTAAGATAGAGCAGAGATCTAATGATGCTTCTGTATTTGGTTTCATCAAAAGGTTTCCCTTTCTCATCCTTATCCAGAGACATGGTGGATCTCATTGGAGTCCTCATAGAGGTTGCATTCTCCATTCAAAAATTTCTTGAGGAGTTCATTTGTGAACTTCGTCTGAGAAATGAAGATTCCTTCCTCAGTCTGCTTCACTTGAAGTCCCAAGAAATACTTCAGCTCTCCCATACTGCTCATTTCAAACTTTCCTTGCATAAGTTTGGAAAACTTTTTGCAAAGATTGTTGTCCGTTGAGCCAAATATAATGTCATCAATATAGAATTGCACCAGCAAAATCTTGCCTTTGACTTCCCTGAGAAACAATGTCTTGTCTATTTTTCCTCTAGAGAACTTGTTCTCAAGAAGAAAACTATACAATGTCTCATACCAAGCTCGAGGAGCTTGTTTTAAGCCATATAGTGCTTTATTAAGAAAATATACATGATTAGGATAAGCAGGATTGACAAAACCTGGAGGTTGAGCGACGTATACTTCCTCTTTCAAATCTCCATTCAAGAAAGCCGATTTCACGTCCATCTGATATACTGTGAATCCTTTGTGAGAGGCATAGGCTAGGAATAGCCGGATTGCCTCGAGCCGTGCAACTGGTGCAAACATCTGGTCAAAGTCAATCCCCTCCTCCTGTCTGTATCCTTGAGCCACCAATCTGGCTTTATTCTTGATGATGACTCCATGTTCATCCAACTTGTTTCTGAAGATCCACTTGGTGCCAATCACATTTTGCATCTTCGGTCTGGGAACCAGCATCCAGACTTTGCATCTTTCGAATTGATGCAGCTCATCTTGCATGGCCAAAATCCATGACGCGTCTTTGTTCACTTCGTCGAACTTCTTTGGCTCAACCTGCGACAGAAAGCTAAGATGCAAAATCTCGTTAAGAGTACCTCGGCGAGTTCTGACACCGTCTCGGGGATCTCCAATGATTTGATTTCTGCGATGATCCCTCACGTGTCTGAGCTCTAGAAGTCTTGCATCAGGTGCTTCGACTACTTCTTGGGCATCCCTTCTTCTAAAGGATTTGCTTCATTTTGATCTTCAACTTCTCCGATCTGCATTGATGTGGAGACCTTGACGTATTTTGGAGTTGCATCTTTCTCGGGATCATCCAGTTGTAACTTTTCGAGTCTGGCACCTGCATCTTCAAGAAGACAACTAGAAGTCTTGCAATGAAGCAAACTTCCTTCATCAAATACAATATTTATTGATTCCTCTACCACTAGAGTTTTCTTGTTGAAAACTCTATAAGCTCGGCTATGGCTACTATAGCCCATGAATATGCCTTCGAAGCATTTTTCACCAAACTTAGTACGCGGGTACTTCCCATTATTAAGTACATAACATTTGCAGCCAAAGATCCTCAGATAGGACATGGTTGGTTTCTTGCCTTTCAGTAGCTCATAAGGAGTCTTACGATGGCTCTTGTTGATCAACGCCCGGTTTTGTACATGACAAGCCGTATTGACAGCCTCGGCCCAGAAGTATTCTGGGAGAGAAGTGTCATTTAACATTGTCGTGCACGCCTCAATGAGTGTTCTATTCCTCCTCTCTGCCACTCCATTCTGTTGAGGAGTGCGAGGGGAGGAGAACTCATGAAAGATACCAAGTTCTTCACAGAACTCTGTCATAGCCCCAAACTCAAACTCTGTTCCATGGTCACTTCTGATTTTGACCACTGAGCAGTTAAGTTCGTTTTGTATCTGCTTGACAAAACTGGTGAATATGTCAAACGTATCAGACTTGCGCTTTAAAAAGAACACCCACGTAAACCGAGAGTGATCATCTACAATCACTAGCGTATACGACTTCCCTCCTAAGCTATGAACTTGCACAGGACCAAACAAGTCCATATGCAGAAGATAAAGACATCTGGAGGAGTCTTTGTCTGGGATGCCCTTAAAGGTAGCCCGAGTCTGCTTGCCCATCTGACATGCAGGACATGGACTATCTTTAATGCACTTAATAATGGGAGCATCCCTTACTAAGTCCTTGGAAAACAACATATTAATTGTCTTGTAATTAATGTGTGCCAATCTCTTGTGCCATTATTCACAAAGGGATGCACTTCCTTTTGCAACGAGGCATACTGGGGTAGAAGAATCTAAACTAAGAAAATCCAAACAGAAAATATTTCTGCTCCTAATGCCAGTTAATACAGTCTCCAAAGAATCACATGATATTATCAGGCATTTATTCTTGCAGAACTTAACATCATACCCTTTATCACATAACTGGCTTACGCTGATCAGGTTATGATTTAACCCTTCAACATAAGCTACGTTAGAGATAGAGAGTATACCGTTGGAAATCGTACCGTAACCTCTGGTGACTCCCCGATCAGATCACCCAAATATGACTTTGGGTCCATTCTCGACTGGAGAGTACTCCCGCAGCAGACTTCTTGTCCCGGTCATGTGACGGGAGCATCCACTGTCCAAATACCAAATAGGAGTTTTGTTGGCCTTTGGACATTCCTACAAAATAAAATTAATTTGCCTTAGGAACCCAATCTTACTTGGGTCCTAGATTTTTCGTTAGCATACTCCCCCTCGGTTGGTTAGCTCTACGAGAGGTCGGCCTCGCATTGCCAACATGAGGAGTCTCGATATTCCTCGGATTAAACCAACAATCCATGGCAAAGTGACCAATTTTGCCACAGCACCAGCAGTCAAACCTGTTATACCTCCTCTTGGGCGCCTGCTTCACCCTTGAAACGTGGGGTTCAGCCGGGGACGAAGACCTGGAGGTGGAGGCATCATGATGACCACAGTCACATGACTTCTTCACCGCTTGGCTTTTTAGTGTAACAGGCTTGGCCTTAGGTGCCTGCTTCCTATTATGGCCGCTAGAGAATTGACCATAATTTCCCAAGTGGATTTCCTCATAAGGTGCCTTGAAGAGACTCTCACTGAAGGTACGGGGAAAGGTCCACCCATCATACCGGCTCTTCGGCTTTGCAACCGAGGTCCTGAAGTGATGGCCATATGTTGACTCAAAGTCATGTTGGTTACAGGGAAAGCTAGGCTTTTTGAACTCAACAGGGCTGAGTGGGGCCTTTCCTTTCTCGGCAGCAGAGGCTTTCTTGGCAGCCTTATTCTTCCTCTTGTTCCTGTTTCTCCTGGATGAGGAGCTAGATACCCCTACATGCCCCAAGCCAGCTCCTTTGGCCTGAGCAGAGAAGGTTTCAACTAATGGAAGAACAGTTTTTGGCATAGAGAAACTCTTGACGATCTTCCTTTATGCCGCAAGTAGTTCTTCCAACTTATCGACTTCCTCCTGCTTAAGATCAAGGAGCTTAAGAGATTCTGAATGCTTTGAAGTCAGGTCCAAGTGCTCCTGTCGGAGGGAGATCAAACTGGTGATCTCTTCCCTCAGGGATACACTCTCACCTTTAAGGAATTTAACTTCCTTTTTCTCAGCCTTCAGTCTCTTTCGACATTCTAGGAAAGTATTGAGCAGAAGCTAATACTTATCGAGGAGCTCAGCTTCACGGGCAGAAGGGCTATCCTCAGGGTCATCATCCTGAGACTCAGGATCAAAGTCAGAGTCGGAGAGAGGGGTGTGAGCTTTTACCTTCCTAGTAAATGGGGGGCATTCTCCTTCTGAGTTAGAGCGACCCATTAGCCCAAAGTAGGCTTCCTCATCATCGCTGGTGTCTGACGTGTCAGATTCACTCAGTGTCTTTGGCTTCTTTGAGATGTAACTCCTCTCCTTCTTCTTGTCTTTTGAGGACCTGTGCTCCTCTCCCTTTCCCTTTTCCCTCTTTCCTTGATGGCAGTCGGCCACGATGTGTCCTGGCTTGTTACAACCAAAGCATATCATGTCAGATGAGCGGTGTTTGTTCGGTTTGGAAACATACCTGTCAGAAGAATAGTTCTTCTTCTGATCCCTTGAGGAGGAGCCGTTTCTCTTTCTCTGATTTCTCAGCTTGAGGAACTTCTTGAATTCCCGTGTGATGAGGGATAAGTCTTCCTCTGACAGTTCTGAGCCGGAGGAGCTTGGCTCAGAGTCTTCCTCTTCATCCCTCTTCCACGCACGGGAAGTAGCGGCACCCTTGCCCTTTCTGGAATGAATGGCTTTCAGGGCCACCGTCTTTTCCTTGGCCGTGGCTTTCTCTGCTTTCTCTTCAGCCTTCCTTGTGTTCAACTGGAGCTCATAGGACATGAGCTTCCCAAACAAAATCTGTGGGTCAGTTTCTGCAAGTCTGCCAAACTCGCGGATGGCGCAAATATTTGTGTCCCATTCCTTAGTGAGGGACCTAAGGAACTTATCATTGAGTTCACCATCAGTGAACACTCTTCCATATCCTTTGAGTGCATTGACGATCTTGAGGAAGTTCTCGAAGGTAACTCCGATCTCCTCCTTTGGCCCTTGCCTGAAGGCCTCATATTTCTGATTGAGGAGGGATCTCCGATCGTCCCTCACTTCATCTGTGCCCTCTATTAGGACAATCAGACAGCTCTAGAGATCCTTGGCTGTCCTGCAGTTGCAGAAGTTCTGCATCATAGTGTCATCAACTGCGCTTACCAGGATGTTCTGAGCTTTCTTGTCGAGTCCGAACAGCACCATTTCGTCCTTGTCCATTTCCAAAAGTTTCTTGGACACTTTCTTGGTAGGATCAATGGTGGAGGCCTTAGTGGGAATGTAAGGTCCCTCCTCCACTATCATGAAGAGCCGAGGGTGAAAGAGAAGGGATAGATACTACTCTAGAGGGGGGGTGAATAGAGTAATCAAAAATTGCACTAGCAAAGTTGACTTTCTACTCAACTCCCTTGGAGTGAATTGCGGAATGAAGGTTATAGATATTTAAGATTAAACCTTAGAGCCTAACACAAGTGTTGTGCACAAACTAAAGCTAATTGTAATTACAGTTTAGCTTTGGATCCTATCCAGCAACTAGCGAACCTAGTTAAGATCTAATCACAGCCACAATGCAAGTTATTAAACAAGGCAATCCAGATGACACAAGGAATTTATAGTGGTTCCCCAAACAACTTGGGTACGTCCACTCTTCTACCAACAAGGTAGGAATCCACTCATGTTTTTGATCAGGTGCCCTGCCACCAACAAGATCTACTTCAGGTAGATCAAGAAACCCTTTAGACTTTTGATCAGGTGTCTAAAAACCAAACACAGGTTTTTGATCAGGTGCCCTGCCACCAAGGGATACTTTTGAAGGGAGTAATAACCCTGTATAGGAGGGGGAAAGGGGTTAAGGTGTCTTCTCTATTTTACAATAGATTAGAGAAGCACAATAACTTGCACTGAGCTAGAAAGCTCTAAAAGAATCAAGGCTCCCCCTGGCTCAAAGAACGTCCAGGTGAAGTCTTGCTTCAGTGCAGAAACACTTCAGTAAATACTGAAGGAAGAACTACAAGAAGATATAAAATAAGAAATTAAAATCTTCTAGCAGCTATCTTCTTCTTCTTCTTCTTCAAAAGAACTCTGAGTCAGAACTTCCTGGAACAGGAGAACTCAGGTTGAAGAAGAGCAGAAGAGATAACAACTTCTCAGTTGAGTGAAGATTGCTGAGAGCAGTTAAACTTGTTCTTGCTGTAAGCTTGCTGAATGAATATTTTGCTATGAGTACTAGTTGATTTCTTCTTCAAAGAAGTCTTTATATATCAGTAGCAGCAACGGCTCTAATTGAGTTTGAATCTTGTCTTTTTCTGAACTCTGCAAGCTGGGCTGCAAAAAGCATAAAGCAAAACACAAATACTGCAGGCAGATATCCTATAAAAGGATAAAGCTTTCTAAGAAGCTGCAAATACTTCTGATGAAATAATATAAGAGAAAGTCACATCAAAAAGATCTCTTTACGGCCAAGGAAGACTTTTTGAGTCTAACGGCTATAAAGGACAGCCTGGCAGATATCATATCTCAGCTACAAGACAAACAACTTTGTCAGAAAAGATTAACTCATGCATATAGAATATAACTGATATTGCATGGAAATAATGTCACAAATTATTCAGATAATCTTTTATAACATATGCCAAAATAAATATGAAATTAGTCACATCACAGAAGACGACAAAACTAAATAAGAGCATACAGCAAAACGTCGAACGACCTTCGGAGATCGTCGACCTACGCACGGAGATCGTCGACCTATCGGACAGATAGTCGAACGAACCAGATAGTCGAACTATCAAGGAAGATAGTTGAACTACCTCGGCAGATAGTCGACCTATCAGAACAGATAGTCGAGCTATCAGATAGTCGATCTATCCGGACAGATAGTCGAACTACCAAACAAAAATAGATAGTCGACCTATCAAGCAGATAGTCGACCTATCACAGAAAACAGATAGTCGACCTATCAACAGATAGTCGACCTATCAAACAAAATAGATAGTCGACCTATCAACAGATAGTCGAGCTATCAAACAAAACAGTTAGTCGACCTATCAACAGATAGTCGACCTATCAAAGAAAACAGAGATAGTCGATCTATCAACAGATAGTCGAACTATCAGATAGTTGAGCTATCCAAGCAGATAGTCGAACTATCAAAGCAACGCAGATAGTCGATCTATCAACAGATAGTCGAACTATCAAAGCAACACAGATAGTCGACCTATCAACAGATAGTCGAGCTATCAACGTAGACAGAACGTCGACCAACTGATAGACGATCGTCGATCAGCCGATAGACGATAGTCGAGCGACGTTCGACTATAGTCGAACGAAAAACTACTTAACCAAATATTCATTTGGAAAAGCAATTCTACACAACTAGAGAATCTAACCTATCAACTAACCTTTGACCATAGATAAATCTGGGGTCAAGAGACAGAAAGAGAGGACTGAACTCAAATCAAAACCTAGGGTTCCAACAGGGGGTCGACTGCTTCCATGTAGAATCTGATTCTTTCCTTTTAGATAGGAATGTTCAGTCTGGTGCATACTAGGATTTTGCCGGAGTGCTTGAGTCCGTCCATGGAAGATATCGGTCTTCTTCTTGACACTAGTGGAAGGATTCTAATCAAGGTGTGAACCTTTTTGATGAGCAACCTCCCTCTGATACCACTTGAAAGTTCACCTAGTGTCAACTAGCTTCACCTATGGGGGGGGATAGGTGACTTTTAACGTATTTGTGGAATTAAAATTGAACCTACACAAGAAAACAAAACAACACAGTACAGAAAATAACACAGGTAATTTATAGTGGTTCCCCGATTTGGGTACGTCCACTTTCCCCCTTCGACCTATCTTCAAACTCGGGATGACTCGGTCACTTCACCAACAGGATTGAAATCCAATCCTTGCACTATCGAAAGGAACCCTTCCACACGTAGGAGTCAACACTCCCACAACACGGGTTGCACCCAACCCTACAACTAGGAACCAATTGTTCCTTTACAATGAAAAAGAAATTGGAGTGTATAAGAAATACAAACAACTTGAAGATCTAGGTGTCCGTTTTCGTTAGACTACTTGTTCTTGTAGGCAACGAAAAGTCAACAACCCTTGATATTTTCTTGGAGAAAATCTCCCCAAGACCGGCGGCGGCAAAGGGCGGCGGCAAGGCTCTCGGTGTTGGCGGCGGCAACTGAAAACAGCGGCGAAGCACTGGAGATTCAATCTTCTTAGCGAAGTCGGCAAGGTCTTCCAACGGTCACACTAGGATCGATCGTCTCGATCGATTCGGACGGGGATGGATTTCCCTATCTCAAATCAAGAGACAAAAGATCTCTGGTTAGACGCGTGAGACGCTGTGCAAGACTTAGCTTCTGTCACCGTGGATCTGGAGGAGATCGAGATTGGCTACGGTGACTACTGCACGAGCGGCGGAGGAGACGATCGGCGGAGCTAGTTCGTGGATTTAGGGTTTGACGGCGGCTCGGCTTTCGTATTCTGTATTCGTAAAAAACACTGTACACCAATACTTGTGTATTTATACACTAGGTCATAAAGATGACCGTTGTGGGCCCCACCAAAGCAAAGACCTAAGTCCGATTCGAAATACCGCTGGAAACATGGACTGGTCCATGAAATGTCGAAAATTTGCCCAAGTCAAATTCGACGAGAATCGTAGGTGATTCTCGACGAATCGACGAGAATCACCTATGATTCTCGCCGAATTCTACTTGGCGAATTCTGGCTGCACAGGTTATAGAGGCCAGGGAGAATTGGCGGGAATCACATTTGATTCTCGCCGAATCGTCGAGAATGCAAAGTCATTCTCGACGAATCGGCGAGAATCACTTAGTGATTCTCGACGATTCTGCCTTAGAGAATTTTCTGACTGCGTCGAGACAGCCGGCCCAACCTGTCGAGAATCATCTAGTGATTCTCGATGACTCGTCGAGAATCACTAGTGATTCTCGACGAATCGGCGAGAATCACATAGTGATTCTCGACGATTTACACTTAGACGATTCTCGTCTTTCAACCCGTGAGCTGGTATTTGGCCCATCCTTGCTCCTTGTATGCTCTTGCTTTATCATAGCCTTGTACTTGAAATTAAGTACACCCTAATAGAGAGAGTACACGTAGGCCAACACACTGATCTGCTCAACGAGGGATTACGTCGTGCAGACCCGTGTATATTGACCCACTGCACCCTGACATTGGTGTGTACTTAGCGTGGAATAACTGCAAGCACAACTTAAAAGATTTCATCAAACACACTGTCTATTTACCTTGGCTTGCTCAGGGGCTTCTTCAAATCAGGTATATTGTGGATATAATACCCAACACAAAGTCCGGTTCAAATAGCTGCAGGTAACATGGACCGGTCCAGGAATTCGGAAAAATCGCCCAAGGCAAAATCGGCGAGAATCGTAGGTGATTCTCGATGAATCGGCGAGAATCACTTACGATTCTCGCCAAATTCTACTTGGCGAATTATGGCTGCACAGGTTATAGAGGCCGGGAAGAATCGGCAGGAATCACATTTGATTCTCGCCGAATCGTCGAGAAAGCAAAGTCATTCTCGACGAATCGGCGAGAATCACTTAGTGATTCTCGACGATTCTGCCTTAGAGAATTTTCTGACTGCCTCGAGACAGGCAGCCCAACCCGGTGAGAATCATCTAGTGATTCTAGACGACTCGTCGAGAATCATGATTCTCGACGAATCGGCGAGAATCACTTAGTGATTCTCGATGATTTACACTCAGACGATTCTCGTCTTTCAACCCGTGAGTTTGTCTTTGGCCCATCCTTGCTCTTTGTCTGCTCATGATCTTTCATGACCCTGTGCTTGGAAATAAGTACACTCCAATAGAGAGAGTACACGTAAGCCAACACACTGATCTGCTCAACAAGGGATTACGTTGCACAGACCCATGTATTTTGACCTACTGCACCCTGACATTGGTGTGTACTTAGCAATGAATAGCTGCAAGCACATCTAGAAGAAATTCATCAAATACATAGTGAATTCACCTTAGCTTGTTCAGGGGCTTCTTCAAATCAGGTACATTGTGGATACAATACCCAACACTTCTCTTTTTTCTTATCCTTGGAAACAATAGTTTTTGCTTTGGTTGCCTCATAACTACCTTCTTAAAAGAGAGTTGACTTTGAGTTGCCTTTTCTTTGCCTTTGGTATCAGCTTTCTTAGAAGCCTTAACTTTCTCAGCTGCATGGCCAAGACCACTACCCTTCTTGGGAGCGAAGAGTTCATCGATGAGAGGAAGAATGGTCTTAGGCTTAGAGTAACTTTCCACAAGTTTCCTTTCCAACAAGCTCTTTTCTTCTAGCTCATCTATGCATTTCTCTTTCCGACTTAACAGTTCAACATAGCATGTTTATTCCTCTTTCAAGGAGTGAACTTCATCTCTGAGAGGAGTTAATTCAGCAATTTCCTCCTTCTGTCATGATTCCACTGCCTTGAGAGAAGCAATCTCTTTTGCTTGCTTTTTGACTACCTTGTGGCATTTGTCAAAGGCTTTCAAAAGTTCCTGATGCTGAGCCATCAGGTCAGAATTGTCTTCCTCAGATGAATAGCCTCCATGACAATTAGAAGGGGTCTCAAACTCAGAAAGTATAGTGTGAGAGCTTGCCTTTCAGTTAAATTGGGAGTCGCCAACTTCCTCATCTGAATGTGTCATGAGCTCGAAGTAGGCTTCTTCATTTTTAGAGCTCGAATCACTTTAGTCGCTGTCACTAAGAGTCTTTGACTTCTTTGTAACGAAGCTCTTCTCTTCCTTCCTCTTACCTTAGAAGGATCTCTTCTCTTCTTTCTTATATCCTTCCTTATTTTTGTAAGGACACTCCGCAATCACGTTATAACGACTCCATCCATTAAATAACATATAATAGAAGGTCCGGTCGGGGCCCCACACTATATGTCACAAACAGGCGGCGAGGTCATAGGTTTATACCAAAATAGGTACGCATCCTAACATAGAGCATACTAGCGAAAGATTTTAACGTTAAACTGAACTCAAACCATGAATGTCCACTATATATAAACAACCATATTTATATATACTCACAAAGGAATGTTCACAAATACTCAAGAGTTTGGCCTTAAGGCCTTAAGTTACGTTTTACAAGTGTGGATTACAAACATCGGCGCGCAAGCCATCCACACATGAACATAACAAAAGTATTTGCTAAGTATTAGAGGGCCAGCAACAGCAACTGCAGGGGCTTCAGCCCATTATTTCCCGCTCAGCTCTCCAGCACCGACACAGGGACAACCCACCATAATGATGGCAAACAAAGCAACGGTCGGCATTCCGCTGACTAATTTATAACGACCCTATCCCTTTCCCGGGGCAGTGATATTCCTTCCCTGCAGGCATAGCTTTTCACAAGCAGATATGTCATACATTGTGCACTCACACACAATAAACATATCACAACCGTCACCCATGCGGCCCGACGATCCGTGCACTCAGGGCACATTCACGGTGTACCGGCGAACCAGGGTCCCACCACTGTTCAAGGTCCGAAACCCAATTGTATTGAGCATTCAGTCTTAATGGCCTGCAAGCCTAAGACTCTCATTACGCACTCCAACAAGACCAATAACTAGGTCTACCAGTCGGTCAGACATAACGTTGTCCAGTTCGGTAAATCCCGTTGCTCAAATCATCAACAATGATGCGGGTCAGCTTTCCGCTTATCCGTTCGGCACGAAGCCTTCAAGAGCTCGCAGCTCACAATAGCCATACTGTCCACCAAGGACTGGCTTCATAATCCAAAAAGGGAGTTAGTGCCAGCGTTCCTCGCGGTCACTTGGCGGGTTTAGCAGAACTCTCTTTCTGCAGCCAAACTCAACCCAAACATAGCATACAACACAAGAATCACGAGGGTATTTTCCTAGAATTCTACTCCAGTACTTCCTATTACTACCCTTCACAGACACAACCCCTCAACTCCACAACATACACGTTTATACGCGGAGTCTTCTCCGATGCGCAAAATGTAACAACACCAATCAAGACCAACCTATCCAGATGGGCTTCACACATCATGCCTATTCCGTACTACACATTTCCAGATCTATATGTAAGACTGGGGATTTCAAGAATCAACCCAAGGAAATCCCTCAAAAGCCACCTTTTGGTGGGGGAAATCCATATACATGCCAAAATAAGGACTTCACATCTCCAAGAAGGAAGATCGTTACCCTTGACAACCTCTTTGGAGCCTTGGAAATCTAACCGGATAGAAAGCACTGCAACTCTCTTGCCTCCACAAATCTGGATTCGGCTCGCAATTCCGAACGCTGAAGCTCCACCGGCGACCAGATCTATTCTCCTCTTACTTCTCCATGCTCTCCCTTCTCTCTATCTCTTTTAGAAAGAGAAAAGCCAAGATGAATGAGAATTATCTTCTCAATCCTTGGTCTTAACTCAACAGGGAGAAGCTTGGACCATTGGATCCCAGATGAAGGAAATGAACGGCCACAAATTGCCCTGAAATAACTTTTCTTGGGCCGAACATAGCTTGTGACACGCCCGTATCACATGCCATGAACCTTAAGCGACACACAAACTAACTTATCCAGAATAAGACACGGCCATGTGACACGCCCGTGTCACAGGACGTGTGCCCTGACATAGATTCAGATATGCCTGTGTCCAGCCCGTGTTCAATAGGCCTCACAAACCTGGCAAAAACCCGAGGAGGACACGGCCTCTGACAAGCCCGTGTTGCAGGCCGTGTACCCTCTCGACAAACGTCGAGAGCATTTCATCGAGTACTCAAGATGACACAGAGAAGGACATGGCTTGGGACACGCCTATGTCCCAGGCCATGTGCCTCACTCGAGACACACTCGAGACCCAATTCACACTCGAGTAAACATAGCAGGACATAACTTGGGACACGCCCGTATCCCTGGCCGTGTTGCCCAGCCTGAACTCAATTTTGGGATTTGGGGTGTTAGGCACGTGTCTTTGCTTATTACAATAATAAAAAACTATGTTAGAAGAATAATGTTTTTTTGGTTTAGACTTGTACCTGTCATCTCTATTGTAGCTTTTCTTAGACCGATCACCATCACAATATGATCATCTAAAGTTCGAGGAGGAGGAGTAATTTTTCATTTGCCTCATCTTGCTTAGCAATCTTCTGAAATACTTGGAGATTAACGAGAATTCTCCATCAAACAACTCAGAGACTGACCTTCTTGGCTTAGAATCTTCTTGGGCATCAGAAGCTCGTGTCCTTACTAGTGACCCATCTTTAGAATTTCTTGTCCCTTCGACCTTCAGAGCTACCAACTTCTGTTTGCTTGAAGTCCTGCTTCTTTGCTCATCTTTTTTTTAGAGTATTCATTTGTAGTTCATTTGAGAGGAGCCTTTCGAACAGTTTCTGGGGATCAATCTCTGGCAGCTTTCTAAATTCCCTAATGGCCACAACTTTAGTGTCCCAGTCTTTTGTCAGGGATCTTAAGAATTGGTCGTTGAGCTCTTCATTAGTAAACGTATGACTATAGTGTCTGAAGCCATTAACAATCTTAAAGAATTGTTTGTAGCTATCAAAAATTGTATCATTTGTCCCTTATTTGAATGCCTCGTATTCTTGTAGAGATCTTCGATCATCTCTAACTTCTTCAATTCATTCCATGAGAACTATGAGACAGTCCCACATCTCTTTGACATATTTGCAGTGGAATAAATTTTGCATCATTGAATTATCCACTATACTAGCTATGATATTCTTTGCCTTTTTATCGAAGGAGACTAGAGAAATTTCATCCTCGGTCAAGTCCATCATTTTCTTCGAAATCATAACAATAAGATTCAGAGTAGATGGTTGTGTAGGAATGTGAGGTCCTTTAACAATCTGAAAAATGCATGGATTAGTAGCTTCCATGTAGAATTAAACTCGTTCCTTCCATATGGGGAAGTTCTCCTTAGTGTACACAGACAACTTCATCAAAGGCATATCCTTGCTTACATCCATTGTAACTGAGTGGTATCTCTTGACAACTAGATAGGAGATCTTGTTCAAAGTGTTAACCTTATATCGAAAAAAACTCATCTGATACCAATTGAAAGTATCTAGTGGTCAACATAAATCACATAGAGGGGGCGAATAGGTGAGTTCTGCATCTTTTTGCGGAATAAAAATTGCAAGAAAGTAAACACAAAGAAACACAGAGATTTATAGTGGTTCTCAGAATTGGGTACGTCCACTGTCCTGCCTTGCCTTTCTACCATAAAAGGCTAGATTTGGCTACTTCACCTTTAACTCAGATTCTTCAAATCTTACACCTCGGAGTCTCATGTCCTACAACTCGGAGACAATGCTACTAACACTCGGAGAACAACCTCTCCTACAACTCGGAGACAACACTCCTATAACTCGGAGAACAACCTCTCCTATAACTTGATACTACAATAAGGATCTACAACTCAAGGGAAAAACATCCTAAAATATCATAAAATGATTTATAATAGTAGATTAAAACAAATCTTCTACAGATCTGAAATCTTTGGTCTTCCTTTCCTCCGAAAAGTGAAACATGAAAAACTTGAGGAGAAAGAAAATCTGAAATCGTTGAAGGCTTGATCTGAACAAAGGATCCACTAGATCTGAATGAAACTTGAACCGTTTGATAATAGAGATCTAGTCGACACTTTTTGAAGAAGAATGAATCGAGCGTCACGTTGATGTCGGCCGAGAGTATTGTTGGGTCCGGCGTTCCTTCACTTGACCCGTGGCGCTCTGCTACTTATATAAAAAATTAAGTAGCGCCCTCTCCAACAGTCCGGGCTTTTGGTGCAGTTGGGTATGCGCTTGATCCGTCAATTGGTATCAGAGGAGGTCACGGGTTCAAGACCGGGGGGCGCTATTAAATCCTGATTTTTCCCTTCTACCTGTGTGGGTCCGGTGGGTCAGGCAACCGTGGACATGTGGTAACCCCACCTCTGAGCCGTGTGGGCCATGTGGTAACCCCACCTCTGAGCCGACGGGTTGTGCTGGACGCCGGGGGGGGATTGTTGGGTCCGGCGTTCCTTCACTTGACCCGTGGCGCTCTGCTACTTATATAAAAAATTAAGTAGCGCCCTCTCCAACAGTCCGGGCTTTTGGTGCAGTTGGGTATGCGCTTGATCCGTCAAGTATCGCGAAGATCGAGAATTAAACCTGACAGGTTTTTTATTGGAATGTTTCGATTTGAGCGTATATGCATGATTAGGGTTGAGAATAAATTACCCCATGTATTTATAGGAATCCTTATTCTTCAACGTCTATGAAAACCCTTCCAAATTAAGAAATCGTGGAACACTGTACATGGCGGTCGGGATTGAGCCGTGACGGAATTTGAAAACAGAAGAAATAAACACTAAGTATAATTCGTCGAGTATCGTCGAGTATATGTGGGTATACTCATCGAACTACTTCGAAACTTGATGAAAAATACTTAGACAATTCCAGCCAGATCGAACAGACAACTCAATGCCTTCCTGAAGAGAAAATCGATGAATTCAACGAGTATCGTCTAGTTCACTTGACGAATTCGACGAGTATTGGCTAGTTCATTCGATGAATATCACTTAAATAAATCTAGAAAAGTAAATTCGAGATGTCTCGCTGAATTCGTCATGTATTGTTATATAAATTCGACAAATTCGAGGAATATCGATAGATACACTCGATGAATTTGATGAGTATAAATGAAGATACTCAATGATTTTTACTTGACTGATTTCCAAAAGTTAAGAAATTATTTCCTAAGTAAATTCAACTGATTCGATGAGTGCTAGGAAGAATACACGACAAATTCAACGAGTATCCATGAGTATACTCGACGAATTCGACGAATATTCACTACTATACTCGACGAATTTTACTTAGAGAAAATCTGTTCTTCTGAAAAGAGCAACATGTCCTTGGTTTCTTATAACTTACTTGAAGTAGAAGTACACCGCAATAGAGATATTACCCGTGAGTCTACATATTGGCCTACACAATGAAGGATTACATTGTATAGTCCTGTGTTTCAAGACCCACTAAAACCTGACATTTGGTTGAACTTAGCAATATAGTCTTTCAAGCACATAACTGGAGAAACAACATCAAATACCATCTCAATTCATATTAGTTAAAGGGACACTTCTTCAAATCAGGGATATTGTGGATACAGTACCCAATTGAATTGCGCTCTAGCGTGATTTTTATCAATCAACCTGCATAGCATAACATAGCATGAGCAGACATGCCATGTTAATATCTATATGAGGACACTTGTACACACATGATTTAAAATGAGGATTAAAGCATTCATGCATTCATAATATTTGTAAAAAAGTCAAGGGGATGATGATATATAATCTTAAGTTTAAGTACAACGTCATTTCATGATTTCCTAGATCAAGGTAGCAGCAAAAGTAAGTATCTACACATTTCTGATCTGGTCTAAGTTAAGTAATTATAGTGTTCTAGATGAGATATATTAAGCTAGGTATTGATGAGATGCTTATTCTCATTTGTAGGTGATAGCTCGAAAGCGTTATACATTGAGGTCGACTCCCTAGAAATAGGGTGATTCTTCAGGTGCACACAGTGAGGCGATGATCGAGGAGCTGTGTCAAAGTAATATGATGTCGTCAAGGCAAATGGTAGCAATGCAAGCTCATATTCAGACATTATTGACAACAATATTGGGGCAGCAGGCTAGGGTGCAGGAACCTGTGGTGGGTCGGACTATACCTGATCCTTCCGCTCCTCTTGTGCCTCCTGCTCAGTTATTGCCAGAGATGAATTTATTTCTCATTTCCAATGTCTAGCCCCCCCACACCATTGGAAGGAAGGCTGATTTTATGGCTTTAGATGATTAGATTATAGATTTGGATAGGTTCTCTTTTTCAGGGATTTTTGCGAACAAGAAGATGATGGTGGAGGCATACAAGATGAATGACCTTGCTAAGGGTTGGTGGATTCGGGAGAAAGATACCCTCACTGTTGGGTGTTTGTAAGATAGATTCAAGGTAATATTATTGAAGAAATTATTGCCTTCAATCGAACATGATAGGTTGATGAATGATTTTTTACATTTGAAGCAGCGACAACTCACAGTTGGTGAGTATGAGGTGGAGTTCAATAAGTTGAGCAGATTTGCTCCAGAGTTAGTCGCCACTTAGGCAGTTAGAGTTAAGCACTTTTTTGGAGGTCTTAAAAGTGATATCCAACAGTTAGCTAGTGCCTACAAGTATGAAAGTTATGCATAAGTCATTGAAGCTTCTTTGAAGGTAGAGGTGATTGATAATCTGAAGAATCATGGATCAAAGTTGAGGAAGGATAAAAGAAAGGCTGATGATAGTGGAAGCTCTCAGGCATCCGACCCTACTTCAAATAAAGGGAGCAAAGAGGTGTGTGGCTTTTGTGGTTGTTCATTCCATCCCGTTAAAAAGTGTTTCAAGAGATTGGGTGCTCAAAAGCATCTTCAGGTGCATGCGATTCAGAATGCACCCATGGAGATCTTACTTGTACTTTTTGCAAGAAAAAAGGGCACGATCTAGCCAGGTGTTGGAAGAAGGATAAGAATTTTTTTTTCAGAGAGATCACAAGGGGAATTTAAAGTATAAGTGCTAGTAGTCCCAGCCCATATTACAGGCAGTTCCACTATAGGCTCTACCACCGCCACAGTCGCAACATTTGGACAAGGGAAAGGAAAAGTTGAACGTACTGACCAAGGAAGAAGCTCAGTCATCTACCTAAGTGATTTCAGGTTAGATTCTTACCTAATTGAAAAGTTATAATTATGGGATTAAATTTTTGTTATATTAGTTAGGTGTGTCATTTTATAGACGAGTTTAAAGTAAAGAATAGATGGGTGTGCAATATTTTTGATTTGGGTGCTACCCACTCTTTTGGGTGCTAAGAGTTTTGTGGACTGACATCGTTGGGCTATCGATTGATTAGATGATCCTCTTAATGTTAAGTTCTCCTATGGATATTTTGTCACAACCCGCATTTTCTCCAAATTTAAGAAACATCAGAGTATGAGAAAATAAGCATCGTGATGCCACGTCGAGCAGGGGATAACTATCGACCCTCAGGCGAACACCATTTAACTAGACTGTGAAAATTCATAAGTTTAATGATTAGAAAATGAGTTACATTTTAAAGGCTGTATCCCTCGGCTCAGTGGATCATCTAGTCCACAGTTTAAAAACTATACTTATACGCTGCGGAAAATATTTTATTCAGGTTTGACATCCTAAAAGAGTGCATAAGTGCCCCTATAGGACAACTTATACTTTGCAAGACCCTACATTAATTTATACTATAAATAGGAAAACGATCTTTTTACGTTATTTGGAAAATAATGTTGATTTTTATATAATATGCTGATCATGAGGTATACTTATAATAGACGCAAAAACAACTATGGTGTTGAGTGAGGTTCACTCACTCAGCGCCTTCTGTAACACTGGCTGTGGCGTTGAGTGAGTTAACCTCACTCAACGCCAAAACAACTATGGCATTGAGTGAGGTTCACTCAGTAAATGCCTACTGCAATACTAGCTGTGGCGTTGAGTGAGCTAACCTCACTTAATGCCAAAACATCTACGACGTTGAGTGAGGTTCACTCAGTCAACGCCTACTGCAACACTGGCTATGGCGTTGAGTGAGCTAACCTCACTCAACCCCAAAACAACTACGGCATTGAGTGAGGTACACTCAATCAACGCCTAATGCAATACTAGCTGTGGCATTGAGTGAGCTAACCTTACTCAATGCCAAAATAGCTACAACGTTGAGTGACGTTCACTCACTCAACGCCTTAGCACATAGCCGCAAAACTAACTGTGGCGTTGAGTGAGTCCACCTCTCTCAATAGCAAAACAGCTTTGGCGTTGAGTGAGGTCGACTCACTCAATGCCAAAATACTTACCGCAAGAATGGGCAGCGGCGTTGAGTGAGTCTGCCTCTCTCAACACCTAAACCACCATGGAGTTGAGTGAGGCCCACTCACTCAATGCCATTCAACATAAACGCGAGGATTGGCTATGGCGTTGAGTGAGTCCGCCTCACTCAATGCCTAGACAACCATGGCGTTGAGTGAGGTCGACTCACTCAACTCCATGATACTTAGCCGCAAACGAATAGACCAAGAGTCTATGGCGTTGAGTGTGTGCACCACACCCAACGCCAAGTCCAAGCAGACCTGGCATTGAGTGTGTGCACCACACTCAACGCCAAGCCTAAGCAGACCCGGCGTTGAGTGTGTGCACCACACTCAACGCCAAGCCCTGAAATATTCTAATCATCAAGACTAAGGACCAGAAAGGCTCCTGCTACAGCCACTACACAGGCAAACACAAATTCACCCAAACACGAGCCTAAGGAAGACAAGTTTATTTCATACAAAATAAAACTAAAGCTTTTGTCCTCTAACCGGCTATAGCTACTGCACAAAAAAGTTAACTCCAACACACATTACTCTACTCCCAACCCGAGAACAAGGCAATTCAACAGCAGGAATGAAAAAAATAGGAAGAGAAGGCAGTTTGAGAAAGAAAACTAAACATGAAGTATCAACAAGCTTGGTTAAGACTTTCGGGAAAAACTGGGCATATAGAGCAAGATGAAAACTGGAAGATTAACTAACATCAAGGAACAAAATGAACAAGAAAAGCTATATGGCAAGGGCAAGAGCACAACTTGCCTCGATTTTTAGCAAAGCTTAGTCGGCCTCCCTTATTCCCACTCGGCACCAGCAACAACAACACCTAAAGCAGAAATCTAGAGCTTTAATGGCGGAAACGGACAACCCGAAAAACACCACGAAAATTGAATTTCTTACCGTAGGAATGAAGGTCTATGAGAGAGCAATCGAAATCCGCTTTCGGAATTGAATTCCGTCCACAAACGCTCCTAGAATCGGCGTTCGAAGGGGAGCAGGTTCGGCGGTTCCTCTGTTTTCCGCGAACAGGCGCTGCGGGCGGGGGAAGAAAGTGAACAGGAGCGGTTTCTTTCTTCTCTAAATCTAACCTATCCTATTTATAGCACCCGATTAACCTAATTAACTAATCAATTAATTAAGGTATAATATGACAAGGTAAAACCGCCAAGCACCCGCACCTTTCAAAAATAATAATTAATATAATTTTTATTAAATAGTATTATTTTTCATAAAATACAAAACGGCGTGAAAACCAAACATCCTCGGAATTCGACGAAATTCGCACCGTAGCTAAACATCCATGCTACGAACACAACGGCGAAGTCAAAATTAATTTTCGATGAACAGAACTCGAGTTATATCCACCCGAAGCCAAAACACAAGCATTCCTCGAGAGACCACACCGGGACACCCAAAACGACTCGGCTTGCTAGGGAGATCTTGCCCATAGGCTACAAAATAGGCCACTCAGTTCTAAGGAGTTATGACCACACTCCACAGATGGCACAAGCAAAGAAAAAGCGTCGACGTAACGCCAAACAAGAATTAAATAATCGCAGAAAAATCGGGGGCATTACAGTCACTCCCCCTAAAAGAAAGTTTCATCCCGAAACTTTACGCACAACACTTCTACTAAAGAAGGAAGAATAACAAGCCAAATATTACAAGAAGAAAACATACCAATCCAATCAGGGGAACAGTTGATGGTGAGCATCCCTCATAGCCGACTCTAACTCCCAAGTCGCGCTTTCCAAATTCATATTCTTCCATAGAACTTTTACCATCGGGATGGACTTCCTTCGCGGCACCCGATCTTGAGTATCCAAAATGCGGACCGGCACTTCAACAAAAGAGAGATTAGGCTCCAATTGGGGCACAACATCCATGACTTGCCCACTGCTGCGCACACACTTCCGCAATTGGCTAACATGAAATACATTATGAACACCTGGGAAGTTTCCTGGAAAATCCAACCTATATGATGACACGCCAAACCGTTTAACAATCTTAAATGGGCCCACATACCTCGGGTCCAATTTCCGATTCTTACCAAACCTCTTAACACCCACCATCGGGGAAACCTTTAGAAACACAAGGTCCCCTACAGAAAACTCCAAGTCACTTCTCCCCTCACTCTCGAGGGAGGTAAATTTCAAATACATAGAACCTGCCAATACATCAAGCAAAATGAAACCTCCAAACAAAGGCTGAAGCTGGGTGGAGGAAACTCAGGAACTGGACGGCGCAGTCATGAATCTTAAGGAAAAAATCCAAACAGAAGGAAAAATGCCTCAGAACATGAAGTTACATAGTGATTCAAGTCAATAACTTACGCAAAAAGTAAGTAAAGAAAACTGGAGCTCAGTGAGCTAGTCTTACATGTAGCAACCAGAAAAGTAACCATGTCTAACAAGATTCTTTTATGTTAGTAGCCTACTCCAGAGTTGCGGGTGATAGCGCTATTGGATGAGTTGGCTATCAAGGGTTGCGGATTTAATACCTAGCGCCAACAACGTACTGTGCTGAGAAACAGGCCGGAGAGGCGTTGGGGTGTATTGGGTTGCAGCCTTGTAGCGGTCCTGGTGGCTTACGTAGGTACGGGCCTTTTTGAAATACGTCTTTTACATGCAATTTTTGGAAAAGTGCTCAACACGAAAGTTGTGGATCTCGACCTTTTCCTAAAAATGCATGTACAAGGCATAATTTGGAAATATGCACAGGTTTTACGCCTTTCAGAAATACGCCTTGTACATGCAATTTCAGGAAAAGTGATAACCACGAAAGTTGTAGATCTCATCCTTTTCCTAAAAATGCATGTACAAGTTTTACGCCTTTCAGAAATACTCCTTGTACATACAATTTCAGGAAAAGTGCTCAACACGAAAGTTGTAGATCAGCTCAGTTGGTGATAGCGCTGTTGGATGAGTTCGCTATCAAGGGTTGCGGGTTCGATACCTAGCGCCAACAACGTACTGTGCTAAGAAACAGGACGGAGAGGCGTTGGGTTGTATTGGGCTGCAGCCCTGTAGCACTTTTTATGTAACGGTCAGGCCCGTACCTACGTCAGCCACCAGGACCGCTACAGGGCTGTAGCCCAATACACCCCAATACCTCTCCGGCCTGTTTATCAGCACAGTACATTATTGGCGCTAGGTATAGAACCCGCAACCCTTGATAGCCAACTCATCCAACAGCGCTATCACCAACTGAGCTATACGAAAATAAAATAACAAATAACGAATTAAAGGGGTCAAGAGGCAAGGGCGAAGGGTGCACTTGCCTTGATTCTCCAGCAAAAATTTCTCCAGCACAACCTTGCAATTCGGCCGGCCACAAGAACGCAAATCCCCTCGGAAAAACTGAGAAGAATAACTCATCAAAGCAAGGAAGAAAAATAGGGCAAAGACGGACCCCGAATACGGGAAAATCCACGGTGAAATCCCAAAATACTCACCTCGAAACGGAGATCGCGGCGATAGGAGTCCGGATCTGGCCTCAGAGGAAGGTTTCGCGGCCAGGATCAGGCGAGAGAGGGCGATCGGAGCAGGGCCGGCGTCTGCTTCTTCCTCTTCCTGATTCTACCTTACTTGAACTGGGATATACTTAGTCCTATCTTCTTCTTCACAGCACCAGGGATTTTTCATGTTGGAACTGTGAAGTGACTGCAGCAAAATTTGTTGCTACCTGAGCTGAAGCAATCTCATATCAACTGCTTCACAGTAACAAGGATGAAGAGACTTGTGCTAGAAGAAACTTGTAGAAAATAGCTCTGCTTCTTCTTCCTTTCCTGGGCTGAGGTGATTCAACCCTGCCTTTTTCTTCACAGCCTCCAATAGATGTTCTTAAGTGTTGTGCTGCTGGATATATGCAGAACATGCTAGTGTAGATGTAAAATAGCATCGACTAACTTTCTTTCTCCTCTTCAAAGATCTGCTCTGATCTTGCTATAGTCGATGATAAAGACAAACATCTAACTTTTCTTGCTCTTTGTCTTGCTGACTTGAGCTATATGTTCTTCAGTCACAGTAACAATGACGGTGAAGAAGAATGACCTGATGGCTCCTCGGTCAAAAGCTCTCTTCCCTTATAAAGCCTTTTTTCCTTTTATTGATTATGACCTAACGGTTCTTTGAGCAGTGGGCCCCACACATTTAATGGCTGTATCAACCTTGCTTTAACGCCAACTGACGTACAATAGGTATACAGCTATAATTGTCTCGTACTGTAGCCATCACACCACTAATTTGAATCTTTTTTGACTTGTTGACTTGCTGACGTCAGCACCTATGGACTTAGTCACAAATCAAGCATCAGTATAATAGGCGTTGAGTGAATGAGCTTCACTTAATGCCAAAGTACTTAGAAAGAATTTTGTCTAACTAGGTGTTGATAGTGTTGAGTGAGCAAGCCTCACTCAATGCGTTTTGCCTTAATAAAATCTTCCTTCTTCTGTAGCATTGAGAGCGTTGAGTGTGTATTTATCACTCAACACTTTTTGCCTTAGAAAACCTTTCTGCATCTTAGGCGTTTAGAGCATTGAGTGAGCACGTCTCACTCAATGCTTTTTGCCTTAGCCAATTTTCTGCCTCTGAAGCATCTTAGGCGTTGAGAGCGTTGAGTGAGCACGTCTCACTCAATGCTTTTTTCCTTTGCAAATTTTATGCCTCTACAGCATCTTAGGCGCTGAGAGCGTTGAGTTAGCATGCCTCACTCAACTCTGAACTTAGTCTGACAAATTTTTATCTCAGTTTGACTAACCCAGGTTCTCAAACTCTAAGATTAGTTTGAAGAACGATGAGCTAAGCTAGACGAATGATGAGATCAGCTCGAAAAACTCTGAACTAAGTTCGACGAACTCTGAACTCAGTTCGACTCACAGCTTTTTGTTGTGTGTGGAGTTGAGTGTGTATTCAACACTCAATGCCAAACTACTTAGCCATTTATCTTCCTTTAGCTACGTAGCATTGAGTGAGTTGACTTAACTCAATGCCTATGGACATAACCACATTTTCAGCTTGCCAACATTCTTCCTTACCTCTATCATTGAGTGAGCTTGCTCCACTCAACGCCTGTAGACTTTGCTGCATTTTTAATTTGATGGCATGGCCCATCCTCCACCATTTGAAGACGATGGTGAAGATACTGATGATGATCCGGTTGATAAGGCAATAAACCTCAAGGACGTGAGGCATGCCCGATGACGCTAACGGAAGGCTACGCTACAACTTCCGCCCGTGGCGTGCTACATCCACTGCAAAGAATTAGCCTTATTTATTTCAATTGGGAAAACTCTATTTTATATTTGGAATATAAAATTATCCTATATTAAGTGATAATTTTATATTCATTGCATGTTTTGTTATTTTTAATTTTGAACAATTTTAATGTTGGTGTGCATTTAGCCATTCGGATGGATGAGATTACATCTCCATCATGAATGGTTAAGGCTTGTTTGTAACTCCTATATAAGGAGGCTTCATTATGAGATAATTAGAAAGAGAAGTAACCTAATTTTCCTTTGAAAATTTTGGCCAAGAGAGGAGGCAACTCCAAGCCGCCGCCCCTTCATCCCCTTTCTTGTGGTGTGAAGCCGCCACCCCCTTGCATCCTCCATCCGTTCGGAGCGAATCCGGCGCAGCTTCCTTCGGTGCGACTCCTTGGAAGAAGGTTGAAAACCCTTCGGTGTGACGCCGATGGATCCATGGAGAGAGTGATTCTCCCACAGTTATCTTGTGTGAAAGCTTTCTGGTTGGGTAATCTCTTCCCTCTCCCTTGTGTGATTCTCTTCTTTTGTTATGGTGGTTTCACAATTGTTTTCTCCGCTAAGTTAATTTAATCACTGCAAGTTTTGAATCGAATTCGTCGTTGCTAGGCTTTTTAATTCTGGATCGGGTGGATCCTATTAGCTTGAGCGGATCTTGGCCTATAACCTTGGTTTTGCTCTCTAAAAGGGGTGGCAACCTTTGTGTTTTCTTTGGGAATATTTCGACTCAAATTTCCGATCATTGTTTTCGATTCGACCATTCCACCTTTGTTGTTTGTGCTGCGTTCTTGCGACGAGAAACTATTGTGGGCGATAAGTGCTGTGTAGGTGCGGTAGATCTACGACGTGTAGTGCGTAGGAAGAGCGTTAGCTTCGTGGAGATCTCCAATTCCGGATGCACCTACACCAATTTGGTATCAGAGAAGGTCGTGTCAACTTCCACGTTGCATACATCCTCTCTGCGTTCCTTGTTGGCCGATCTCATCTTTCTAGGAACTGAAATTTTCAGATTCGTCTGCATTTAGTAAAACCCTCGGAATTTTAAAACTTGTTAAAAAAAATCTGAAATTTTTTCTGTAGCTTCCTGCACTTATTTCCAGCAACATTAAAACAGAAATTTTTCGATTCGTCTTCATTAGGTTAGCCTGCAAATTGGAACATCGTAATTCTGTCCAGCTTGTCTGCAAATAGCGGGCTGAATTCCTTATTTTCCAGCGAAATTCATAATTTTTTTTTAACGATCTACGTGTTAGTCACTTTGGGAAATTATAAAAATACCTTATTTTCAGTATAGCTACAGCCCTAGGAAAATTCATCTTTCCAAGGTTTTCCTAATCCTGAATGCGCACTAGGCTAGGATCGGTATATTCGGCCCCGTCTACGTCTAGGATGGCTGCGAATGAGCATGTAGAACCCAACACTGAGGCCATCGCGGGGCTACGTAACGAGATGACTGAGCTTAGGAACATGTTAACTCAGTTCATCCAAACCCAAGCTAGGCCACCTCCACCACCCGCTAATGTTGAGTTGCCCCACCGGCGCCAACAAAGCTCCGATTCGGATTCTGATGGGGACTCCCCACGAGTGCCCCCTCGAGGCCGTCGCCACGAGCGAGAGTTTGACATTACGAGGGCCATCAAGATTGATGCCCCCACTTTTGATGGCATGGGAGACCCACAGAACTTCCTTACGTGGATAGTGGACATGGAATGTTACTATGACTAGCACCGTCTCACGGACCCCCAAAAGGTCCAAGTTGCCAGGATGAAGCTGACAGGCCTTGCCAAACTTATTGGTTGAACGAAGAGCGTAGGCTAGGAGTTGGGGACGGAGACCTAATTATTGGGTGGACCGTGATGAAGAATTTGTTGACCGATCAGTACGTCCCCGCGTACCATCGGACACAGATGTTTGACGAGCTTGCCACCCTACGGCAGGGCTCAAATTCAGTAGCGGAGTATATAGGAGAATTGAAGGACCGAATGGTACGTTGTGATCTGAGGGAAATCCCCGAGGTCACCCTTTCTATATTCCGTAAGGGGCTTAATCCCGACATTCAGCGGAAGCTCTTACGATATGGCCACACTGATCTAAACACGACATTCAATGCTACCCTCGACATTGAGAAACACTTAGCATCTAAGGCTCACTCCCGTTATTCCCTTACGAAGGGAAAATCCACTACTAGATCATCTTCCTCCACATATCAGGACAAAGGGAAGTTCCGGTCTGCCGAGTCAAAGTATGTCGTAATCACTGCTAGGAACACTAAGAACCCTGCGAGCGAACGTTTTCCCATCGGAAAGGTTAGCAAGACTAACGCTACATGTTACTCTTGCGGCATTCAGGGTCACTACGCCTTCGAATGCCCAACGAAAACTTAAGCCATAGCCTTGTTAGAGTCGACGACCGATCTTGCGGATTACGTTTATGAGGCTACTGAGGAGAGCGACCAAGAAAGGGTCCCAAGTGACTTTGAGGACGATCACCCCCTTATGGTGATGCGTTGTATCTTGACCACTCCTCGTCCATTAGATGATTGGAAGAGGACGAGCATATTTTTTCTGATTTTTAAGTGTGGCGAGAAGCTTTGCAAGTTGATTGTAGATAGTGGTAGCTGTGTGAATGTTGTATCTGAGAACGCCGTTGCACGTATGTCCTTGACCACGGAACCACACCCGACCCCATATCAGGTCGCTTGGATCAAAAAGATCTCAGTACCCGTTACCAAGCAATGTCGGGTCCCACTCTCATTCAAATCCTACATTGATGAGGTGTGGTGTGATGTCCTCCCAATGGACGCTTGTCATGTGTTGTTAGGCCTCCCTTGGCTATATGACTGTGATGTTACCCATTTTGGTAGAGCCAACACTTATGAATTCAAATTCAATGGCAAAACCATCACTTTGAGGCCGACCATCCCAAAGGAGCCCGTGGTCTTGGCTAAGGACCCCACTATTCCGGTGGAACGGAAAACGTTGAATCTAGTTGGTAGGAAAGAGTTTGAGAGAGATCCATTCTTTGATGGAATTATGTATGTGCTATTCATATTAAGTGTGAAGCCTGATTCTAGTATTTTGGATGAGCTACCTAGTGAGTTACGGGTACTATTAGAGGAGTATAGGGACGTGTACCCGGATGAGTTGCCGCCCACGTTACACCCGCTTAGGAATATCCAGCATGCGATAGATCTCATCCCGGGGTCTTCCTTGCCAAATCAACCCCATTATCGACTCCACCCCGCAGCTCAGCTAGAGTTACAGTCCCAGATAGATGGTTTGCTAGAGAAAGGTTTTATTAGGACTAGTATGAGCCCATGTGCTGTACCAACCCTTCTTGCCCCCAAGAAGGATTGCACGTGGAGGATGTGCATTGATAGCCGGGCTATCAACAAAATCACCATCAAGTATAGGTTACCCATTCCCTACCTAGATGATTTGTTGGATGTCTTGTCTGGAGCCACCGTATTCTCCAAATTATATCTTCGGAGTGGCTATCAACAGATTAGGATACAAGAGGGCGACGAGTGGACGACGACGTTTAAGTCGAAGGATGGTCTGTACGAATGGCTTGTGATGCCCTTTGTGTTATCCAATGCCCCTAGTACCTTCTCCCGGATGATGATACATGTCTTTCAGCCATTCATGGGGAAGTTCGTTGTCGTCTACTTTGACGATATTCTGATTTATAACACCTCTACTACCGAGCACATTTCCCACATGAGAGTGATCCTTTCCACCCTGCGGAAGGAGACTTTATTTCTCAATATTAAGAAATGCACTTTCTATGCCTCGGAGGTTGAGTTTTTAGGCTATATAGTCGGCTCTAAGGGTATTCGAGTTGACCCGGGCAAGGTTCAGGTCATTAAAGACTGGCCCATGCCAACCACCCTACGTGAGGTGCGTAGCTTCCATGGGTTAGCCACATTTTATCGTCATTTCATACAAGACTTTAGTAGTATTATGGCGCCTATCACAGACTGAATGAAGAAGGGAGAGTTTACGTGGACGAAGTCCGCCACCCATGCTTTTGAGCGAATAAAGGAGCTTATGACTGAGGCACCGGTCTTACGTCTACCTGACTTTACTAAAGTCTTTGGGCTCACATGTGATGCATCTGGGGTAGGGATTGGAGGAGTCTTGAGCGAGGAGGGCAATCTCGTTAGTTATTTTAGCGAGAAGTTGTCCGGCCCTAAGCTTAACTATTCAAATTACGATAGAGAATTTTATGCTGTATTCCGATGTCTACACCATTGGAGGCACTATCTCCTCTCCAAGGAGTTTTTGATCCTCTCCGATCATGAGGCTTTACGTTTCGTCAATGGCCAACATAAGATCATCCCACGACAAGCTAAGTGGGTAGCTTTCTTACAAGGCTACACGTTTAATCTTAAGCACCTTAAGGGAGCTGATAACCGAGTCGCGGATGCCCTTAGTCATCTTACTATTTTACTTACCTCTATGGAAGTACATGTTGTAGGATTTGAGCGGGTTAAGGATGAGTACGCCATGTGTCCTGACTTCCAGGATGCCTATTTATCTGCCCAGGATAGCTTCCCCACGACGATATCTGCGTACGTCATCAAGGACAGTTACCTGTTTAGGAACGGGAAGCTATGTATTCCGCGGTCATCGTTACGACTACATATCATATGGGAGTTGCATAGCGGAGGGTTGAGTGGCCACTTCGGTAGGGATAAGACCATTACATTAGTCGAGGACAAATTTTATTGGCCAAAACTTAAGGTTATGGTGGGACAGGTAGTGAGTAGCTGCCGCACGTGTCAGGTGTCTAAGGGTAGTAAAACCAACGTAGGATTATATACACCCTTGCCTATTCCTTCCATGCCTTGGGTAGACGCTGGCATGGATTTCATATTAGGCCTCCCCATTACCCTACGCCGTCTCGACTCAGTTTTTGTAGTTGTGGATAGGTTTTCAAAGATGCCTTATTTAATCCCGTGCAGTAGGACAAACGATGCGTATCACGTCGCTAAACTATATTTTAAAGAAGTCGTTAGTCACCGTGGAGTGCCAAAGACCATAGTATCGGATAGAGACCTAAAATTCACTAGTTATTTTTGGAAGACTCTTTGGATATTAATGGGAATAAAATTATTGTTTTCCTCCGCCTATCATCCCCAAACTGATGGGAAAACAGAAGTGGTTAATCAGAGCTTAGGAAATTTGTTATGATGCCTTGTGAGTGATCACAAGAGCACTTGGGATCTTCTCCTTTCCCATGCCCAATTAGCCTACAATAATTCCAGGAATAGGTCTACGGGTCTGTCTCCGAATGAGATTGTCCACAGATATAAGGCTCCTGTGCTGCTTGACTTGGTGCCGTTTCCCCCAACGTATAAGGCAAGTCAGTTTGCACAATCCTTCGCCCAACACATCCATGATTTACATGCACGTATACCGGCCACTTTGACTACGCAATATGACTCTTATCAAGCACACGATAATTTACATAGGAGAGTATCAAACTTTAAAATTGGCGATCTAGTTTTAGTCCGTTTGGTTCCCGAACGCTTGCCAACTGGCTCCGATAAAAAGCTAGCACCAAAGCGCGTCGGCCCTTTTCGGATTGTTAAAAAGTTAGGTGACAATGCTTTCGTTTTGGACTTGCCTGCTGATTGGGGTATCTCCCCCATTTTTAACATTTTGGATTTAACGATGTTTGTGTCACCACCATAAGAGTTGACTTCTTTGTTGTCTTCTTCTCCCACTCTAAATTCTCATGGGTTGGGGAGTGGTAGTACGGATGATCTCTCTCTTTCGGTCCTCACAGGTATATCATTGGATGGTAAGTTGCCTTCTTTCCTGCCTACTGCTAATATGTTCCCCAGGTTTCCACGGACGTTTTCCACTCCAGAGATGATACTTGATGCTGAGCCTGTTACCACTGCTGATGGAGACACCCACCGCTTTCTCATCCGTTGGCGAGATCGGCCCCCTTCGGATGACTCTTGGGTATTCGAGATGGAGCTGCAAAGTTTGGATGCCGCTCTCCTTCACCGCTATCGCTTGGACCACGCAACGGAGATGCATTGATTTGAGCGGGGGAGGATTGATGGTGTGGCCCCTCCTCCACCATTTGAAGACGATGCTGAAGATGCTGATGATGATCCGGTTGATAAGGCAATACAACTAAAGGACGTGAGGCGGCACGATGATGCTAATGGAAGGCTACGCTACAACTTCCGCCCGTGGCGTGCTACATCCACTACAAAGAATTAGCTTTATTTATTTTATTTGGGAAAACTCTATTTTATATTTGGAATATAAAATTATCCTATGTAAAGTGATAATTTTATATTCATTGCATTTTTTGTTATTTTTAATTTTGAACAATTTTAATGTTAGTATGCATTTAGCCATTCGGATTGATGAGATTACATCTCCATCATGAATGGTTATGGCTTGTTTGTAACTCCTATATAAGGAGGCTTCATTATGAGATAATTTGAAAGAGAAGTAACCTTATTTTCCTTTGAAAATTTCGGCATAGAAAGGAGGCATCTCCAAGCCACCGGCCCCCCTCTTCCCCTTGCTTGTGGTGTGAAGCCGCCGCCCCCTTGCATCCTCCATCCGTTCGGAGCGACTCCGGCGCAGCTTCCTTCGGTGCGACTCCTTGGAAGAAGGTTGCAAACCCTTCGGTGTGACGCCGGTGGATCCATGGAGAGAGTGATTCTCCCACAGTTATCTTGTGTGAAAGCTTTCCGGTTGGGTAATCTCTTCCCTCTCCCTTGTGTGATTCTCTTCTTTAGTTGTGGTGGTTTCGCACTCGTTTTCTCCGCTAAGTTAATTTAATCACTGCAGGTTTTGAATCGAATTCGCCGTTGCTAGGCTTTTTAATTCCGGATCGGGTGGATCCTATTTGCTTGAGCGGATCATTGCCTATAGCCTTGATTTTGCTCTCTAAAAGGAGTGGCAACCTTTGTGTTTTCTTGGGGAATATTCCGACTCAAATTTCCGATCGTTGTTTTCGAGTCGACCATTCCTCCTTTGTTGTTTGTGCTGCATTCTTACGACGAGAAACTATTGTGGGCGATAGGTGCTGTGTAGGTGCGGTAGATCTACGACGTATAGTGCGTAGGAAGAGCGTTAGCTTCGTGGAGATCTCCGATTCCGGACGCACCCTATAACATAATTGCTCCTTGACTTCTAGAATTGAGTGAGCTTACCTTACTCAATGTCTGTGGACTTAGGCAAATTTTTTCCTTTCCAGCATCTTCACTTTGTGACCACCTGTCACATCACGTAAACAATCTGTATAGACTTGTTCCATGGAACATGCTGCACATGATGAGCTTAAACAACATCAAATACAACTATTCTCTTAGTGTTGATGGAGATGCCTCTTCAAATCCAATCTAGGGAACATTGTGGGCAATGGACCCAACAATCTCCCCATATTTTTAGAAGTAGAACATCCAACAATACTAAGAGGCATTAACATAATAAGCAGGATAATTTCATGTAGTTGTAGATTATAGTCTGCTACTACTGCTAGCTTATGCTATGAAGGTTTTACCATATCAATTTATTATACTACATTTAACTGCATTGACTCAATAAGTAAAGTCAATACATCCTTATACTACTTAAATAATTGCTCAAGTAATATGAACTCTCCTTTATACAACTTAATATTTAAATGGAGCACCACTAGAAGCACTTACCTCAAAATATTTACTGACACAATCATGGCTCATCATGTAGTCAGTCATTGCATTTCTCATACTACTAGAATCTTTTCAAGTAATATGAACTAACTCAATATGACCTAACTCAACATGACCTAGTCATGTCAAGTATTGCTTCTATATCTCCCCCTTATGTATTGCTTCTATATCTTCCCCTTTCTGTCTTCTTCAATAGGTATATCTAATGAGGGAGGAGAAAGGATCATGGGAGAGATTATCTCTTGATCCTAGTCAAAGTTCTATGTTGACACTATTAAGGAAATTAGCCTTATAATCACACCACTTGATTAGGGGTCATACCTTTTGTGTTGATACATTGAAACAACACAACACTATATCACTTGAACTAGTTGCACACATAGTTCCATATTCTGATGTTGTATCTACAAAATCAACATCCACTTGTGGTAATATCATTGATACACCACTTCACTACAACCCCTTGACTCTTGAGTGAACCATGGATCCACTTGAGCTGGCTGCTAGCTGTTCCTTTCTCCTGCATCAACACTGTTTTCTCAGCAGCAGTCCTTCTTAGACTTAGAGATGATTATGACTAAGTCATAAGCAATCTTCCCCTTAGTCTGTAATTGTCCATAGGACAAATTGATCAGTAGTGAAGATCTCTGATCCACTATAGCAACTGCTTGTTCCTTCTTAACAGGAGGCTGGTCCTATTCCTGTAAGTGTTGTACATGCTCCCCCTTAAAAGGAGCATTTCCTGTCATCATTTCTAAAGGTGCTCAGCTTGCTCCCCTTCAACAGGAGCATCGCTGTCATTCCCTCTGCTGGACACTTCAGTCCATCTTAGTCTTGATACCACTTAATGGTCTTTATAGTCTTGATGTCACATCAAGGACTTATCTACCTATAAGAGAAGTAAATCCTACAACATAAGTATAATAGGGAGCAACTTATACCAAGCTCAACATACCCAATCTCAACCTAGATGGTGTTGAACTTGACTTCATCTAGTGGCATGATAAACATGTCAGCCACTTGTCAGTGAGGACAAACTCAGGATTGAGTTTTTCCATATGCTCCCTAATAAATTGATACTTAATCTACATATGCATTGTCCTGTTGTGAAAGACAGGATTCCTAGCAATTTAGATTTCACTAGTAGAATATAAATATGAGGTAGCTCGACTAATCTGGAGGATGTGGTCCTGATAACAAGGAGCTGATGCTAGATTTACAACAATAATGCACAACAACTCCCTTGCACCTTGCACAATCACTTCTTGATGAGCCAGATATTCTCCTTTTCTTTAGGAACAGACTTGCCTTTAGCTTCAGCTTTCTGATCAGCAACACAAGAGTGTTCAACCCACTAAGTACTATCTTGATCATCACATTGATCTGCCCTCTTGATCACCACACTAGATACCACACAATACTTTTTGAATAGGAGGAATGATGTTTGTATGCTGCTCTAGTCCCAATGTACTTCTGATTCCATTGGAAAACCAGACAGACAACTCTCCCTTGATCATTGTCTTCTTGGGTTGATACCACTTCGAATAGTGTTCATACCACTTTAACAATCCCTTCTTGGTTTCTAAATAGTCAGGGAGGAGCTGGTCTGCTTTTATTCACTTCTCCCATTGTTGATTGTAGATGATACCACTGGTGCAGCTGCCAGCTTTCTCTTCTCATGAGGCTAAATTTTCTCTTGCAGTTGCTGGACTTTGAGACCACTTGAACCTTGAATTATCTTTTCTTGAACCATCCTTTCATTCTGATACCAAGTCTTTCTTTATAATGATATTCCCATAGGAATGTGTTGACTTGTATCAACAATATTTGGAGCAAACCAGCTATTCTTGTGAACTTGTTTATTCACACAGTTGCAATCATCTGGATAGTCTCCCTCTCATCCTAAGCATTGTCCATAGGGACATACTGAACTTCAGAAATATTCTTCAGACCTTTTTGATACTGAAGATTCTCAGACACCAATACTTTATACAAGACTTTTAATCTTTCTAGACTGAACTAGACTGTATTGGCTCACCCTTAATAATTGCACAGATTCAGTCCAAACTGCCCACTGACTTGGACAGCCTTTGTTATAGGTTCAGATGATGTTGAAACCTGAGCACACTTCTTTTCAAGTTTTCTCTAAAGATTCTACCGGAGGATACCACTTGAGAAACTTTTCAGCTGAGCATTATGTGCTCCTTCCTTGCTGCTCTCAGAAGAGCAACTTCTAATGCTTTCCTAAATGAGTACAACCTCCTTTTCCTTCACTGATTTGTTGGTGTGGCAGCAACACTTTGTCCAACCAGACATTCCTGCTGGCCTTTGCCTAAGACTTATGCAACACATTATTTGCTTAGGAGGTAGCAACACTTTGTCCCATAACTCAGGCATCTTGAACTTTAATGGATGGATTCTGCTGGTCTTCATCAATGAGTGTGCACTTATCCTTCTTTAGGATTTCACTCAACATTCTCTTCCTCTTGGGAAGTAAGAGGAGTATCCTAGATGGTCAATATCCATCACCACTTCCCAACTATAGACCTTAGGTCTTTTCCTCACTAGAGTATGATCCATAAGATGACTTTCTTGTTCTAGTATAAGATTTGGAACATCCTCTTTCCAAGTACCACATGGGGGTAATGGGCACTTGGACTAACCTGCAAAATAGATTATTTTACCTTAGGACCCAAATAGGCATTGGGTCCTAGGTTCTGATTAGTCTGAAATTTTACTCGCCGACCTGCAGCATTTCTGACAGGTAGGCTAACTCTTGCTCTAGACATAAAAGGATTGTGCCAGCAATCTAGGGCAAAATGCCCTACCTTACCACAACACCAACACTCATGGATATTATATCTTCTTTTTTGAGCAGGTCTTGCAGTGTGGTTAGCTACTGACTAAACAAAAGTAAGAGGAGCAACAACTTTCTTCAGGTACCTTTCAGTAAGGATCTGACTGAAGGATATTCTTCCAGCAGGCTTTCTTTGCTCGCCCTGAATGGTATTTACAACTCTCTTCTTTGCAGATAACAAGTTGTTTATATCATCAGAATTAGCCAAGTTATGCTTACTGGTAGGCTGACCCTTGCACTGAGTCCTTGTTCGATGGGCTTGTGTGAAAGCTACTGTCTTATTCTTGTGAGTTGGGGCTGAGGTACTGATGATGCATATTTTAGCTTAATTTATTAGGGTAAAAGTATATTTATGTTCATTTTAAATCTCTTTCTTTTTGTATTTTTAGGTTCCATTTAGTTTCTTTTTATGTAAATTAAATAACTAATGTTTTCTTCTCTTTTTGCAGGTTTTCACAGCTTTCGGCCAAAATGACCACACACGCCCCCCTGACACGCCCTTACTAGGCGTTTCATAGGGCGTGTAACCCTATCCCGAGGAAGCTTACTGCCAGAACCCAAATCCCGAGAGAAAACACTTGACACGCCCCCCTTACACGCCATCCCCGGGCATGTCTCCGAGCGTGTCACCCACATCCCAAAGCCTGCTGCCGAGATTAAAGTTTTTCCACTACTGCACGTTAACCTGTACATAGCATGTCCCCAACACGGGCGTGGCCCTGGGGCGTGTAGCACTTTTTCTGATGACAGACGGATTTCCGACCAATGATTTTGACGTGACGTGCCTTACATGCCCGCCTACACGGGCGTGGCCCACGGCGTGTCCACCATCATACAGAAGCAATCATCATTCCCGGCAGAATCCAGAGCCTGAGGTAAACTCCGTACTCGACGCGCCCCCCTGACACGCCCTACCTAGGCGTGAAAGGGGCGTGACCATGACAGATTTTTTTCCCTATAAATACCAGGCCAATACAAGCATTCTAAACCATGTTTTTGGGAGTGCGGAGGTGCTGCTAGTTTCATTTTAAGTTTTTTTGTGTTTTTTTTCTTATGTTTTTGCTCTCTCTCCCTCCATTTCTATCTTTAGTTTTCATACAATGTACTTTACTTACTTGTAACCTCTTTTTATTAGTGTAATATCAGTAGTTAGCTTTCTTTTTATGCACTTGTAATGTCCATTTCCTAGTTATAATCCTTTTATGCTTTTAATAAAATTATAGTTAGTGTTCTCTTTTTTTTATTTCTCTCTCTTTAGTTTTCATGCACCTTTATTATTTACCCCTCTCTTTCCCTTTTACCATGATTAACTAATCCACATTTGTACTCGATCGCGTTGATCTGAGAATGAGTCAATCAAGTTATGATGTTTTAGCTTTCTCTTTCTTTTAAAGTAATTACCTTTGATTTACTGTTGGTTTTTATTTAGTGGGACTATATTGCCGGTATGTAGTTTCCATTTGGGTTTTCATTCTTAGTTAGATGAGAGGCTCG
The DNA here is from genome assembly GCA_039513925.1 of Platanthera zijinensis. NCBI lineage: Eukaryota > Viridiplantae > Streptophyta > Magnoliopsida > Asparagales > Orchidaceae > Platanthera > Platanthera zijinensis. Next base: position 962,441 of record CM077097.1, read on the forward strand.
AAGATTGAATCAATCACCCAAGAGTAAAGAGAGTTGTATGCACCCCTCGAAAGAGGCAGACGTTAAATCTCTCGGATTTGAGTGAAATCCAATAGCGAGGTTCACCACTAAAGGCGAGCTTTAGGTGTTCGAATATGGATGAGAGTTCGGTCGGATCTTCCTAAACTCAGTTGGGCACGACTTCGAGAGAAGCGTGTCCAAACTTTGGGAACCTCCACGGTCAAGGTCTTTCTACTTTATTTAAAATTAGTTTGTTATTTCATTTTGAATTTCTTATTTCAAAGGGATTAAAGATTCAGTAATCCTCCTTTATCATTAGCTCTAACTCTTTTTATTCTGCAAGTAATTTAGTTTTCATTTTTTAGCTTAGTAATTTATTTCGTATTTTTAGTTAAGTAAATTTATCTTAAAAATCATATGATAAAATAATAATGATCTCCTCGAAGTAGAAGTAATCATTATGTCCCAGGGAAATACGACCTTGATATTAATCTTTAGTATCCTATACTATAAATGATAAGGTACGCTTGCCTATATCGGATATAGAATCGGAGAATATTATCAAATTCCACCACATCCACCTTCTCTTCTCTTTAACCCCTCCCATCCACCTTTGCGATTCTGAGTATCAAGTTTTTTGCGCCGTTGTCGAGGACTAGTTTTGATATTTTGAAAAAAGGGTTGCTATTAATTTTATCGTTTTTTTCCTCTCTCTCTCTTACCCCTCTTTTGCGGTTGATTTATTTTTTTATGGATAGTTTTTGTTTTTCTTATGGAGAGTTTGGTCACTCTCACGAGGAATGTTTGGTAGGATACCCTTAATCCACCCATGATTTTATCCCTTCTAGATCGAATCAATTTGGCCAAATTGATCAGTCCGCGAATTTTTTTTCATGGGGTTGTGATGATTTTCAAAAGCCTTCCTACCCCTCGCCTCCGAATTTTTCTTATTTTTATTTTTCCGGAGATTCTTTGAATGGACATTTTGATCCTATCCCAACTTTGAACTACTCAGGGTGGCAACACCCTGATCATTCTTGGGTCCACGGTGATCATCAACCCATTCCATCTCAAGATTTCTCCGCTTTTTCTCCGCAAGTTTGCTTGCCTACTATTTTTGATTTTAGCGAAAAAGGAAATCATTTTTTAATTCTGTAGCATTTGATGCACGCATCAATGCTCATTTCAAAGTGATTTTTGACGCTTTAGCTTCTGAGGCCGCAACTTTTTCTCCTCCTGCTCCTCCTATTTATCGTTTGAATGATCAATCTTCGGATTTTTCGTAGTGCCTTCAATCACTCGCGGAAGACGATTATTCAGAAATTTCATTGTGCTTTCAACCTCTCGAGGAGGAAAATTCCCCCGATATCCCGATTATTTTTCAAGTTTTCGAGGAAGACGAAATTTCTTGTGTTCGATCTTCCGAGGAGATTGATTTTTCGGATATCCCATTTTTCTCCCAATCTATGGAAATGATTGATATTCAAGTGGAGCAACCAGATATTTTTATCCAAAAATTTTCTTGTGATCAACCGCCGCCATTTTCTTCTTTTTCTTCTCTTCCCCCTCCCAATGAAAATTCCTCTTCCGCTCCTTCAAATTTTTCTCTTTCTAATTTAGTTTTTAGTTCTTCTTCTTCTTCCCCTTCAAATAGTTTATTTTCTTTTACTAATAACTTTAATTTTTCTAAATCTTTTTCCTTTTTGTTTTATTTAAAAAATAAAAAATTACAATTTTTTTTCTTAAACTATGTTTTGGCACTCGCGCTGCAACGCATATTATGCGAGCTGCCATTACATTTCTCATTTTATTTTCCATTTAGCAAACCAATAATGTCGAGCTCAACGACGATAACTAAAGAGCGCTCTTGAGAGGCACCCCTTGCTTATCCGTTTTTTTTTGTTATTTTTAATTTTGTTTTGTGCAGGAATAAGCTCCCGCATGTTTGTGCCTCTTTTCGCCTCTCAACTTGGGCTCAAGCAAGTCTTTAGCTAAAGTTCGGGGGGATGCATTTTTCAACGTCTGTGCATCAAGCGCTAGGGAAGCATCTTTTCCTTTTCTTTGCATCTCATTTCTTCTTTTCTCTATTTTCCTAACTCTCTTTATAATTAACTTTAAACATTGGGGACAATGTTTAACATTAAGTATGGGGGAGAGTTTCCTTAGTTAGTTTACTTTAGAAAAATAAAAATATAAAATTTTTTGAAAAATCCAAAAAAAATTATATAAAAATTTTAGGAAAAATCCCAAATTAAATTGAGTTAATTTTTGCCAAATCAATTAGTACCCCGTCACTTTACATTTTATTATTTTTTAAGCTCATGTCTGCTTGCTTAGTTAGAATAAATTAGATTAAATTTCTGTTTAAATATGTTTAGCGAGTAGTATGTTGACTCATGCAGTGTTCGTATTTAGGGTAGTATGCTATTTTTCGAAAATTTCTTGAATTTTTCTTCACTTTTCCTTAGCCTCCTTTTTTTTATTTCTTTAACTTTTATAAAACCTATCATCCTTTATTTTTCCTTATTAAAATCTTTTTAAACGTTAATTAGTATTAATTTTAGTAGACACAAACCGGTTTAAATGCTTATTATCATTATTTTTATGAAAGCAAACTCTCTATTTTCTATTTTTATGCTTATCTTCTTTTGAAATTTCAAAGTTTTACTTTGAGTAGATTTAGGAAGCATGAAAATGATTTAGGCATTTCTTTTAAAACGTTTGAGCCTTTCCACCCCGCCTAATAATAATCATTGCTAGCCTTTTTGTGCTTTTTTCTTTCCTTTTTGTAGCCCCACTTTTTTATTTCACCACAACCAAATATCTTATCTATATGCACGCTTTAAATTTGTTTTTGAGCTTTAATTGCTAATGTGGAACTTTTTGAAATTTTTTTTGGAAAATCCTTAAAAGACTTGATTTCAAGAGCCTAGATATCTAGAGGGGGGGTGAATAGGTTCAAATTTTCTTTAATAATTTTAGGCAATTAGCTTGTTCTAACTTAACACAAATAATATAATTCTCAGCATAGCAATCACAACACAGCAATCACAGCACAACAATCACAGCACAGTACAGTACACCACATATATAGTAGTTCCCCAAGATATGGGTACATCCACTTTCCCCCTTCGCCTATCTAGTAGAGAACTGGATTCAGCCAAACTTCCTTCCATTTACTCAGATCCATAGATCTTATAACTCAGAACCAGATTGGTTCCTACAGCTCAGACTTATACAAGTCTTACATCAGATTCTTCCTAAGAATCTTATCTCAGGCCTCAGCCTTATCTCAGCCTTTATCACTAGGCTTACAACTCAGACTTTCATAAGTCCTACACCTCAGGCACTCAGCCCTACCTCAGCCTTTATAATTACAGGCTGACAACTCAGACCTTACAAAAGATCCTACAAGAAAATTGAATGTTTTAAAGGGTACAAAAATTTCACCAGATAGAACTCTCTATTGGTGTAAGCTTCTTGATCAGTTCTTGAATAAACTGAATCTTAAGATCCAACTTGACTTAGTTATTTTAAAGCTTCTTGATTGAAACAAAAAAAGGTTGATCTTCACTTGATGTAGAAGTTGATCTTCAGATAGCTCCCTCCTTAGATTCAGAATAAGCTCTGAATCTTTATTACAGACTGTTCTGGATCTGCCTTCTTGAGGGTTTCCCCTTTTCTTGTTGTCAGATTCTCTTTCCCGTAATTGCTTGATTACTTCCTTAGTTCTTTTTTGTTGTCAAGGATCAGTCCCTTATATAGAGTTTCCTCATGATTATCGGCTGATCTGGTTTGTAACAACCTTCTGATAGTTCTGACAAAGGTGTCAGACCTGTTGGTTATGACAGTTGTCGAGTCACCAGTCATGACAGTTGATTCCTCAAAGACTTTACAACTTAGCATGAACCACTCAACAAACTGCTTCACATGTATCGACACAATAGACTAAGTGTCGACACAAGTATTGATGATGTCGACACAATACTCCATGTGTTGAAATAGTAATTCTTCTACTACTCGACACAGCTTCTGTTTGTATGTGTCGACACAAGTCTGTGTGTCGACACAAATGCTCCTGGTCTCGACATAACTGATGCTGACAGATGGCGTTGAGTGTATTTTCAGCCATCATTGAGTGTGTGTCGAGATGTTGTTTAATGTGTGTCGACACAAGTCCTGTGTGTCGACAAATGCCTTCAGACTCAGTATACCTATTGTTGTTAGATGGCGTTGAGAGTCATCTAGATGTCGTTGAGTGTGTGTCGACACAAGTCCTGTGTGTCGACACAACTTCTTCTAGTCTTAACATAGCTGATGCAGACAAATGGCATTGAGTGTATGTCGACACAAGTCCTGTGTGTCAAAACAATTCCTGAGTGTCGACACATGCCTTTCTTCTGGTGTCGACAAAACTCCTGGGTGTCGACACAACTTCTACTTTAGGTGTCGACATAATTCCTGCCTTAGGTGTCGACATAATTCTGGGTGTCATCGACACACCTTCTTCTTCAGGTGTCTACACAATGCCTGGGTGTCGACACAAGCCTTGCTTCTAGTGTCGACACAACTTCTGGGTGTCGACACAATTCTTCACAAGTGTCGACACTTGTACTTAGAGAATTTTCTTGCAAATCTTACACCTACACAATGAAACTCAAACATCCCATCAAATACAATTTGATTTATATCATTGAGTTAGATGAGGCTTCTCAAAATCTGGTACATATTTTTCAGTGTACCCAACAATCTCGCTTTATTTGGAGAAGTCATAACCCTTAGTCAAAGATATACATCACTCATAATAAAACACACAAAAAAGATGTACATTCATTTCACAGCAGGATAACAATTAACATCAATACTGAAACTGATTTTATTCATTAATCAGAAAATTCCAGGTTTACATGTTTTTCTTATAGAACAACAAAAAACAATAGATTACATTGTTCTAGATAATAGACTATTTATCCTATCATAGACTAGGCTCCTTAATTACAATTCCCTTCCCAGATCTGATCTTAGCCTGCACAGTATGTTCAGTATCATCAGCTGGTTTCTTTCCTTTCAGATCCTTCTTCTTCAGTTCTTCAGCCTTTATCTTTTGCCTTTTAAAATAGTGAAAAAGCTTTGTGAAGTACCTGCTAGGCTCCAAAGCATTAGCAGTTAACTTCCTAGCTTTTGCACTCCTTCTGTACTGAAGAATGGCTTCTTGTCTGGCTTGATACTTATTCCACTCTAGCTCAGAATACCATTTTCCTGTATCATAGGTCTTGTCCTTCACAGCTTTCCAGGCTGTCAAAATAATATTCCTGGAAGTAGGGCTCCACTACTTAAAATCAGGCTTTAATTCAGCCTGTTCCCTAAACCTTTTCTTGGACAGTTGTGCTTCCTTCCGAGCTTCCTTGGCAGCCTCTAACATGTCTATTTTTTCAATGATAATATTTTGTGCATCCTATGGAGGGCTATACATTGTCTAAAATTCTTGGTTGACTATGTCAAAATCAGCTAGAGGGTAAATGACTTGTGCAACCTCTAGCTGATCCCCTTCAATGTAGGCAGGTTGCACTCCAGACTCAGCAGTATTATCATCCTCACATAAGGGTGGAAATCCAAGTGTAGCTCTTTTGGTTTTAGATACCCATTTTGAATGGTCAGAGCTGGCTTTGACTAACATTCTCTCCCCTTTATGACTTCTCTAGCTATATTATCCCTCAGATCATTCTTTTGAAACCTTATTTGATCAGCTAGATATTCTGTACCTTCTTTATAGTAGGCCTTGAATTTAGTCAGGTAATCAGAAATGGTCTTTTCAGAGGCTCTAATGGCTATTTGAATAGCAGCTAGATCTTCTTGTATTTGCTTTGATGTTTCAGTTTTCAAATCAGTGGAAATACTTCCATGTTTTTTTAGAATTTCTTCATGGGAGTCTTTGAGGTTTTTATTAGACCTGAATTGATTTTGTAAAACATATCCTTGCTTGGTGGCAATGTCCTCAACCTCAATCTTCAGTAGTTGTTGTTGCTCAGCCAAATATACTATAACATTGCCTCCCTTATGGAAGCAATCTGTCATCTCTTTCTTATGCAGATTGACTTCAAATCTGATTGATTTAATGTCTTGAGCCAGCTGAAACTGCAGTTTTTTTATTTGACTCATCCACATATTTCTCTAAGGACTGCCTTAGTTCATCCAATTTTACTTGTAGTTGGACCAGTAATAAACTGAAGTCCATGCTTGGAGTAGGTGGTTGATTGACTGTTTGTAAGGCCTTTTTATAGCCTATGCTCTTTTTCTTGATGGCAACCATCTTCCTCTTCTTAGCCATAGAGACTTCCTCATCATCAGAGGGTTGTGATGAGTTTTCTATATCAACTATTTCCTTATTATAATGGCCATTCATTAGCTCCTCCCCCTCAGTTCCTGACAGTTCCTTTTCTTACTGTGATTGCTCCCTCTCAGTCCTTACAGCTGGTAAATCACGAAACAACTCTTCCATAGTTACCTCTTACTGCATATGTACAGGAGGAACAAGATTAGTTTGTAAAACAAAAGGTTCTCCGTGGACATCGAGATTTTGTCCAAGGATTTCTCTATAAAGGAGATACTTACTTGCTCATCTTTAGCTGAATCTTTTATATGCACATCTTGTGCTTCTTTCTCAGCAATTTCCAGTGCTTCTTTATTTATATCTGATACAATGTCCATCACTCTATCAGAAGCATACTCACTCTCCAGAGTAGCTTAAGCAATGCCTCCCCCTTGGGCAGGAAGTTCGGATAGTTCAGTGTCTTGTTCTGCTGGTTCAGGGTGTTCTCCCCCTGGAGTGGAGGCTATCTGTTGCTTGGGGTGTTGACTGCTCTCTTCTAGATCTTGTGCTTCTTTTTGTTGTTGGTCTTCATTTGAACTAAAGACTTCCTCCTCCTCAGAATCACTGGAGGATTCTTCTTGCTGAACAATTTTTTTCTTTTTCTTATCTTTCTTGACCTGTTTTTGTGGAGTAGAAACCTCTTTTGTCAATACTCTATCCCATCTGGATAGAATCCTTACATTCATTCTCCTCATATGGTTTATCTTTGATCCTGGTAGTTTGTTCAGAACATCTGGTATTGTAGAAGCTAGAAATAAGCTTAGTATCCTTCCCAGATTTGGCTTCTTTACTCCTTCTTAGATCTTATCAAATACTATTGATATCCAGTCTGTTTTTATAGTGTATATGACCCTTGTCATTAGATTAAACATGGAGACTGAAACTCTATCATGTCCACCAGTCTTATACAGAATCTCCTTGCCTACTATTTCAGATAGAAATTTTCCTTGGGAATTCATCCCTTTTCGGGTAATGGATGATCCAGCTTTGGTATTAGGGTTCAACCCGCACCAACTTAGTGCATCTTTAGTCATGGATGGAACTATTTTATCATCATCCTTAACCATGGGAAGTTGGAGTGATTTCCTGATTGTCTTTAGTGTTAGTTTCACTCAGGAGTCCTGAACTGTCGCTTTGATCTTCTTCCCTTCAGCGTCCACAGTTGCAGATGAATAAAATTCCAGTACTTCCTTTTTCAAGATTCTTGTTGGTTCTGAGACCAAGAACTCCAACCCATTTACCGAAATTAGGGTAATTACACCCTGGATGTCTTGTGAGGCTGTCGTGAATCCCCCACAAACAAGCTCATAACCTTCATTCACCTTATCGTCCTTGTGGGGCGCCATTGACGAGAGGGAGAGAGAGAGAGAATAGAAGAGAAGTGAATATCTATGTCGAAACAAGGTGTAGAGTCGAGAAATCTGAAGGCGTAGTCGAACAGATTTTGTCTTCCCCTATTTATAGTCTACTGGTAAAGGGTAGGTCAAAGGACACACCTTACTTAGTAAAAATTCTTATCGACATAGTTGTACATGTGTCGACATAAAAGACTTAGGTAACGACAAAACTTAATTTTAGTCATCATGTCTATGTGTCGACATATCTATGTGTTGATACGGGATGGTCATGTCTCGACATAGTTGTGTCGACACCTATTCTTCTGTCGACAAAGATACTGTTTCTATGTCGACACATCCTTTTTATTTGTCGACACAACATACTGAGTGTGTCGACACAATTTGCTTATGTCGACACAAACTTTGTACTTAGACAAATTTCCTGAGAAATGTTGTGCTTACATATTCTACTTAGGAATGCTTGAGCTGACCTATTCTAGGTTCAACATACCTAATTCAATTTTAAAATAATTGAATTTAGTTTATTCCAGAGGTTTTGTAAAAATATCAACAATTTGATTATTTGTGTTTACAAATTATAGACTAATATCTTCCTTCTCCACATGTTCTCTTATGAAATGAAACTTAATTTCTATATGTCTGGTTCTACTGTGTGATACAGGATTCTTAGAAATAGAAATAGTAATAGTAGAATCACAGAATAGTGGAATTCTACTTACCTTGATGTCATAGTCTTCAAGTTGATGCTTTATCCACATCAACAGTGCACAACAGCTACCTGCAGCTATATATTCTGACTCAGCAGTTGAGATATCTACACTTGTTTACTTTTTGTTGTACCATGACACCAGCCTTCAACCTAGGAATTGACAAGTTCCTGTAGTACTTTTCCTATCTTCTATGCATCCTACAAAGTCTGCATCTGAGAATCCTGTTAGTAAACAATCTCTATTCTTAGGGTACCAAAGACCTAGATTAGGTGTTCCCTTAAGATATCTCAAAATTCTCTTAACTGCAGTAAAATGAGATTCCTTTGGGTAAGCTTGGTACCTAGCACAGATGCATGTAGCATACATGATTTCAGGTCTACTAGCTGTCAAGTAGAGTAGGGAGCTAATTATCCCTCTATACAAAGACTCATCAACAGGTTTCCCTGTCTCATCTTTGCCTATAGGCATACTTGTTCTCATTGGAGTTTTCATGGTGGAGGCTGAGTCCATTCCATATTTCTTAATCAACTCCTTGGTGAACTTAGACTGAGATATGGACAATCCATCATCAGTCTGTCTTACTTAAAGTCCCAAGAAGAACTTCAGCTCACCCATACTGTTCATCTCAAACTTCCCTTGCATAAGTTTGGCAAACTTTCTACAAAGGTTGTTTTTAGTAGATCCAAAGATAATGTCATCAACATATATCTGGACTAGGATTTTCTTGCTTTTAGATTCCCTAAAGAATAGAGTTTTGTCTATCTTTCCTCTAGAGAATTTATTCTCAATAAGAAAAGCAGACAAGGTTTCATACCAAGCCCTAGGGGCTTGTTTCAAACCATATAGAGCTTTCCTAAGACTATATACATAATCAGGATAATGAGAATCTACAAAACCTGAGGGTTGTTCAACATAGACTTCCTCTTTTAAGTCACCATTCAGAAATGCTAACTTTATATCCATATGATATACCTTAAACCCTTAATAGGAAGCATAGGCCAAGAGCAATCTTATAGCCTCCAGCCTTGCCACTAGTGCAAAGGTTTGATCAAAGTCAATCCCTTCCTCTTGCCTGTATCCTTTTGCTACCAGTCTGGCCTTGTTCTTGATTATAGTGTCATTCTCATCAAGTTTGTTTCTTTAGATCCACTTGGTTCCTATAATGTTGTGATCCTTTGGTTTAGGAACCAGTTCCCAGACTTTACATCTTCTGAATTGATTCAGCTCTTCTTGCATAGCATCAATCCAGTTTGTGTCTAGCATGGCTTCTTCAAACTTCTTGGGTTTTATTTGTGACAAGAAAATTGAACATAAAATGGTGTTCATGTTCTTGCTCCTGGTTAGTACACCTTGACTTGCATCACCAATGATTTATTGAGGTGTATGATCCTTTGATGATTCCTTTTTCTGATCCACCAATGATTAATTTGGGTCCATTCTCTATGGGTACATAGTCCCTCAACATTCTTCTTATTCCAGTCATGTGTCTAGAACATCCACTATCCAAGTACCTTATAGGGATATGGCCACTTGGATTCACCTGCATCAAATAAAGAATCACTGATCCATAGAACCCAAATTATTATTGGGTCCTAGGTCCTTGTTAGTTTGAAATCCTGCAGCTGTTCTGATAGGTAAACTATTCTTGGTTTTGACACTTGTGTTGAACCAGCAATCCATGGCAAAGTGGCCCACCTTGCCTCAACACCAACACTCAAATCTATTTTACCTTCTTTTAGGTACAGTCGTCACAACTTTATTATCAGCTGTCATGTTATGTATAGGTGCTGGAGCAGCAAACCCCAAGAATTCCTTTTGAACCTGATGGGCTTGCCTATAGAGTGACCTATTGGCATTTGCACCCTTGCCCATGAGATCTCCATACTCAAAGTGACCATGATTAATATCATGATTATACAAATTTGTAGGTTGCATCACTTTCCTAAAGAAAATAAGGGGATTTTTAGCTAGTGGCTGAACTGGGTCCTTACCTTTTCTATGAGAATTGGTGACCCTAGTTCTTCCCTTAAAACCTAGACCAGTCTTTCCTTTTTGAGAAATGAAATTGTCTATTAAGGGCAAGACAGATTTTTGCTTAGAGAATTTAGCCACTAACTCTCTTTCTTGCTGAAATTTTGCCTCAAGTTTCTTTATATGATTTTCCTTGAAAGATATTGTACCCATCTGAATAACAGTAATGTTTTTTAGTTTGTCAACCTCCTTCAGTTTTAAATCTATTAACATGGCTGAATCTGATGCAGCCTGCTTAAGAGACTCAATTTCCTTAGACTGCTTCTTGATAAGAAACTTGCTCCTCTTTAGAGCTTGCAACAGCCCACCATACTATTTAACTAGTTGATGTACATCCCCCACAAAATCAGAACTATCCACTTCTCTTGAAGTTGATGCTATTGATTATGAACCAGTAAATAATCAGAATCTAAGGAAAAATTATATACCTTGCTTGGACCAGGCTGATCCTGGCACTGATGATTTTCTGACAGAGCCATCAGCCCTCTACAACAATAGTCTTCCACTCTATTTATGGAGTCCAACATTTGTAGGAATTCTAGTTCCCTAGAATCCTCTTCTTGTTAGAACAACCCAACATATGCTTATGCATCATCTTCTTCTCCTGATCCTGAAGATGAAGAGTCTGTCCAACTCTTCTGCTTTTGAGCAACAAAGGATTTCTCCTTCTTGCCTTTCACTTGATGCTTCTTCTTGTCCTTAGATTCAGCCCTCTTGTCTGGACAGTCAGCTATGACATGTCCAGGCCTGTTGCAACAATAACAAACAATCTTAGAATTAGTTTGTTTACTAGGTTTTGAGGCATACCTATCCTCCTTGGGAGTCTTCTTTTTCTTGTAATACTCATCCTTGGAGAAGGATGTAGATGACCTGGTTCTCCATTTCTTCTTTTCCATGAACCTTTGAAACTGCCTTGTAAAGGCAGCAAAGTCCTCATCAGAGGTGTGGCTATCTGATGTATTGTTGTCAGGATTTTCTTCTTTTGCCTCAACACTCCTTCTGGGTGGAGAAGGAGACTTTCTCCTACCCTTTCTTGTGCCTTCAGCCTTGAAGGCTACTGACTTCTCTTTGTACTCAGACCTACTGCTTTTCTCCTCTGCTTTTCTAGCAGTAAGCTGCATTTCATAGGATAGCAGCTTTCCAAATAGTATTGGTGGATGTGTATCAGCAAGCTTAACCGCCTCTCTGATGACACATATCTTTGTGTCACAGTCCCTTGTTAGTGTTTTTAGAAACATGTCATTCAGTTCATATGTGCTGAAGACTCTTCCATAGGTCATCATCTCATTTACTATTCTGAAGAACTTCTTGTAACATTCAGCTATGCTGTCAGACTTGGCTTGTCTAAAGCTCTTATATTCTTGATTTAGCATAGATTTCCTATCTTCTCTGACTTCTTCAGTTCCCTCCATATAGATAATCAAGGTGTCCTACATCTCCTTAGAGGTTTTTCAATGCACCAGATTCTAAAATATGGCATCCTCTATAGCACTTACAATAATGTTTTGGGCTCTTTTGTCTAATATTGCCAGGATGATCTCATCCTTGGTCATTTCAGAATAACTCTTTGGGGTTCTAACATTTTCATCCAGAATTGATACCATCATTTGAATGAAGGGGCCTTCTTGTATTGTGATATAGATTCTTGGATCAGATGCTTCCATGAACAACCCGACCCTTTCCTTCCATATGCCAAAGCATTCTTTCCTGCAGATAGATAGTTTCATAGATCCAAATTCCTTTTGATTCTCATTTGAACCCATTCTTGAAATCTGTTAATTGCCTTGGAGATTCACTCAGACTGTTAGGTCTATCTTTGAGTAACCTCCCTCTGATACCACTTGAAAGACTTGATTTCAAGAGCCTAGACACCTAGAGGGGGGTGAATAGGTTCTAAATTTCTTTAAGAATTTTAGGCAATTAGCTTGTTCTAACTTAGCACAGATAATACAATTCTCAGCACAGAAATCACAAGATAGTAATCACAGCACAGCAATCAAAACACAGTACAGTACACCACATTTATAGTGGTTCCCCAAGGTATGGGTACATCCACATTCCCCCTTCTCCTATCCAGTAGAGAATTGGATTGAGCCCAACTTCCTTCCACTTACTCAGATACACAGATCTTACAACTCAGAACCATATTTGTTCCTACAGCTCATACTTATACAAGTCTTACCTCAGATTCTTCCCAAGAATCCTACCTCAGGCCTCAGCCCTACCTCAGCCTTTATCACTAGGCTTACAACTCAGACTTTCACAAGTCCTACACCTCAGACACTCAGCCCTACCTCAGCCTTTATAATTACAGGCTTACAAATCAGATCTTACAAAAGATCCTACAAGAAAATTGAATGTTTTAAAGGGTAAAAAAATTTCACCAGATATAACTCTCTATTAGTTCTTGAATCTTCGGATCCAACCTGACTTAGCTTTTTAAAGCTTCTTGATTGAACAAAATAAGGTTGATCTTCACTTGATGTAGAAGTTGATCTTATGATATCTCCATCCATAGATTCAGAATTAGATCTGAATCTTTCTTACAGACTGTTCTGGATCTGCCTTCTTAAAGGTTTCCCTTTTTCTTGTTGTCAGATTCTCTTTCCCGTAATTGCTTTATTACTTTCTTAGTTCTTTTTGGTGTTAAGTATCAGTCCCTTATATAGAGTTTCCTCATAATTACAGGCTGATCCAGTTTGTAACAACCTTCTGACAGTTCTGACAAATGTGTTAGACAAGTTGGTTATGACAGCTGTCAAGTCACCAGTCATGACAGTTGATTCCTCAAAGACTTTATAACTAACCACAAACCACTCAGTAAACTGCTTCATATGTGTCGACACAAATAGACTAAGTGTCGACACAAATAGACTAAGTGTCGACACAAGTCTTTATGTTGTCGACACAACACTCCATGTGTTGACATAGTCATTCTTCTGCTACTCAACACAGCTTCTATTTGTATGTGTCTACACAAGTCCTGTGTGTCGACACAATTGCTCCTAGTCTCGACATAACTGATGCTGATAGATGGCTTTTAGTGTATGTCCAACTGTGGTAAATTGTGTGTCGAGACATCGTTGAGTGTGTGTCGACACAAGTCCTGCATGTCGTCACAAACCTTCAAACTCAGTATAGCTGTTGTTGTTAGATGGCGTTGAGAGTCATCTATATTTCGTTGAGTGTGTGTCGACACAAGTCCAGTGTGTCGACACAACTACTTCTGGTCTTGACATAGTTGATGCAGACAAATGTCGTTGAGTGTGTGTCTACACAAGTCCTATGTGTCGAAACAACTTTTTCAGGTGTCGACACAATTCCTATGTGTCGACACATGCCTTTCTTCTGGTGTCGACATAACTCCTGGGTGTCGACACAACTTCTGCTTTAGGTATCGACATAATTCCTGCCTTAGGTGTCGACATAATTCTGGGTGTCGACACAGCTTCTTCTTCAGGTGTCGACACAATTCCTGGGTGTCGACACAGGCCTTGCTTCTAGTGTCGACACAACTTCTGGGTGTCGACACAATTCTTCAGAAGTGTCGACGCTTGTACTTAGAGAATTTTCTTGCAAACCTTACACATGCACAATGAAACTCAAACATCCCATCAAATACAAATTGATGTATATCATTGAGTAAGATGAGGCTTCTCCAAATCTGGTACATATTTTTCAGTGTACCCAACAATCCTTGTATTATCTTTTGCTACAAAAGTGGAATTATTTAAGTATGAAAAATGAAAAATGAAAAAAATATTTGATGAAAAAAATAAAAAAAAAGTGAAATGTATTTGTTTTAGCTAGCATTATTTTGGCAAAGCTCAATCCTTTTTGTTTTAAGTGTGCAAATACCTCTCATATTTATCTTTTGAATATCTCACCCTTAAAAACCTAAGCCTGACTGTACACCTAATTAAATCCCTAGTGATTCATGCTTTCTACATTACTTTTTAGTATAGTAGCGAGAAACTAGATTGAGTAAGTATTTTTTTGAAAGAAATATTAAACTGTCTTGATTGACTATGATTTTAATTTGTCTCTTAGACTTTAGTAGTGACTCCATGTGCTTTTTACTCGTTACTTTATTAAGTTTTAATTCTGCAAAAATTTGGGATGATTTGTTTTTATATTCAGTAAAATTTATAAAATTCTGTGCAAAGTTAAAGTAGGAATTTTTCAGTTCTTTTTCAAAATTTCTCTACCTCTAAATTCCCGTCTTACTCGTTTATAGCATTTTTAAAATTTTCAATTAATCCTCTTTATTTTCTCTAACTCGTAGTCTTTTCTTGAGGACAAGCAAAATAATAAGTATGGGGGAATTTGATGAGGCATATTTTAGCTTAATTTATTAGGGTAAAAATATATTTATGTTCGTTTTAAATCTCTTTCTTTTGTATTTTTAGGTTCCTTTTAGTTTCTTTTTATGTAAATAATATAAATAATGTTTTCTTCTCTTTTTGAAGGTTTTCACAGCTTTCGCCCAAAATGACCTGACACGCCCCCCTAACATGCCTTCCCTGGGCATGTCATAGGGCGTGTAACCCGATCCCGAGGAAGCTTACTGCCAGAATCCAAATCCCGAGAGAAAACACTTGACAAACCCCCCTGACACGCCCTCCCGGGCGTGTCACCCACATCCCGAAGATCGCATGAATTGAGTGGATTGCATGATGTGTTCAACATATAAGTGCTTCGAAAAGCCGTAAAAGATCCAGCTTAAGTGATTGTGAATGATCACGTAACGATCAAATTTGTGCTAACAACGAAGGTTAGGCCCATTCAGATCGAGGATAAAGCCGATAAGCTGTTGCGGAAAAAGACAATTGGGATGGTCAAGGTCCGATGGGACAACTACGGTCGTTAGGAGCTAACATGGGAGCGGGAGCAGACCATGCATGCTGAATTTCCCAAACTATTTGTCTGAACTTGTATAACAGTCTGTGTTTTATGTTATACAAAACGTAAAATGATGTAACAAAATTTACTTGAAGAGTTTCCTGAGTACTGTATACAAATTTCGGGACAAAATTTCTTGTAAGGAGCGGAGGATTGTAACGCCCCAAATCTCGATTATGAGTGGGCTGAGTAGGCTGAGCAACACGGCTTGGGATACGGGCGTGTCCAAATCCGTGTCCTGCTCTGTGTTAGTAACACGGCCAAGGACACGGGCGTGTCCAAGGCCGTGTCCTACTCTGTGTTGGCAGGGCAGTCTCGAGTGTGCCGCAGGGAGGTCTCGAGTGTGGCGTCGGGCGGTGTTGAGTGTGGCACACAGCCTGTGATACGGGCATGTCCAGGTCCGTGTCCTGCTATGCATTCGACTTTTTCCCGTAAGGTCGACAAAATGCACACGACGATACTCGGAGTTTGGCACACGACCTGTGATAGGGGCGTGTTAAGGGTCATGTCCTTCTCTGTGTTTTGGCCGGTCTGTGAGTACTAATGAACACGAGCTGTACACAGGCGTGTCTGAAGCCATGTCTGGCACACAACCTGTGACACGGGCATCTCACAAGGCCGTGTCCTGGTAAGGTCAAGTCAGTTTCTTTGCCGCTTAAGGCACATGACATGTGACACGGGCGTGTCACAGGCCGTGTTCAACCCAGGAAAGTGATTTTTAGGGAGATTCGTGGCCGTTAATTCCCTTCAAATAGGATCCAACGGTCCAAAAGTCTCCCTGTTATATTAAGGCCGAGAGTTGAGGGATAAACTCTCATTTATCAAAGGCCTTTCTCTTTCTAAAGAGTTAGAGAGTGGGGAGAGCAAGGAAGGAGGAGGAGGAGGAATCCGACCACCGGTGTAGCTTTTGAGCCCCGAATTGCGAGCCGAGTCCAGATCCATGGAGGCAAGGCCGTTGCAGTGCTTTTCATCCACCTAGTTTTTCATGGCTCCAAATAAATCATCAAGGGTAACGATCTTCCTTCTTGGACATGTGAAGTCCTTCTTTGGCATGTGCATGGATTTCCCCCACCAAAAGGCGGATTAATGAGGAATTTCCCTTGGGTTGATTCTTAAAATCCCCAATAAGTCTTGCATATAGATCCGTAAATGTGTAGTAAGGAATAGGCATGCTGTGTGAAGCCCATCTGGATAGGTTGGTCTGGATTGGTGATGTTTTATTTTGCCCACCGGAGAAGACTCCACATTTAAACGTGTAGTTTGTGGAGTCGGTGGGTTGTGCATGCGAAGTGGAGTAACAGGAAGTACTGGAATGGGGATTCCAGGAATATACCCTCATAATTCATATGCTGTATGTTATGGAAGGACCAGTTTTCTTGCACTACAGGATGCTGCAGGGTTTGGGTTGAGTTTGGGTGCAGAAAGAGAGCTTCTGTTGAACCCGACTAGCGATCGCGAGGAACGCTGGCACTAACTCCCTTTTTTGATTGTGAAGCCAGTCCTTGGTGGACAGTATGGCTATTGTGAGCTGCGAGCTCTTAAAAGGCTTCGTATCGAACGGATTAGGGTATGTCGTCCTGTGTCAGTCTAATCATTGAACTGGCGATTTGAGCATCAGGTAAGGGATGAACTGTCTCCGCGTTATTGTTGTCTGACATGAGTGCCTGGAATAGTGGCGTTCGTCAGGTTCGTATAATGAGAGTCTTATACATGTGCGCCATAAAGACTAAAGTCTCCGATGAGAGGTTGCGGAGCATAATGCTCAAACTTTACCATTTGGTTTCGGACCATGAACGGTGGTGGGACCCTGGTTCGCCGGTACACCAAGAATGAGCCCTTAGTGCCCAGATCGTCGGGCCACATGGCTGACGGTTATGATATATGGATTGTGCGTGAGTGCACATTGTGTGATATACTTGCTTGTGAAATGATATGCCTGTAGGGAAGGAATACCATCTTCGCTAATGAACAATGTAAAACCAATTAGTTCTATAAAGGGTTGCGGGATAAGATGAGATTCCTGCTCTCAAGTTCGGTGAACCAGGGGTTTCAAGCGTTGGTAGATACGGCTTGTGTGTTGGAAAAGGATATGAAGCGGGTGCAAGGAAAAAGGGACCTGGCTGTGACAAAGTCCGAGTTCAAAGTGCCCGTTCTGGAAAATCGAATTACCAAAGGAAGTGGGGCAAGAGATCCAAATCTTCTGGATAGGCTCCTTCTACAGTTGCATCGGGGGCAACTTCGCGGTAAGAGTCTCGTACCTACTATACATGTGGTAGAGTGGGGCATATAACCCGTGACTATCGGGTTGGTCCTCCAAAGGTGGAAAAGAAGGTAGGAGCGTCATATACTGATAAGGGAAAGGCAGTGGTGGAGTCTTCTGCATCCCAAGCACAGCCCCGAGTCTATAATCTTGGCCAGCAGGAGGCCATAAAGCAAAGTGACGTCGTCACAGGTATGACCTAAGATATTGATTGCTTACTTTTCATATTTCATACCTTGTGTGTAGCTTGTGTATGATGTGTTTGTCTTAGGCTTTGTCCTGATTCAGAACAATCCGGCGAGAGCACTATTTGATACGGGTGCTTCGTATTCATTTCTTTCTACGGACTTCGTAGCACGAATCAAAGTACCTATTCATGTGACAAAAGATAGTGTAAAGGTGTTGTTACCAAATAGATGTGTGATGCGTGCGGATAGGACTTGCTATGTGGAAGTACAAATAGGAAGTCGGGATTTCTTCTTGAACGCATTTGTGATTCCGATATCGGAATTTTATGTGATCTTTGGTATGGACTGGCTCTTAGAGCAGCGTTCCTTTATTGATTGCAATTCAAAGGAGATCACACTAGGACAGAATAATGAGCTTGAGACTAAGTTTGTTAGTATGCGAGGAGTGAGCGGGATCTTGATGTCTGCTCTCCAAGTCGTCAATGTTGTTAGGAAGGGCGCGGAGTTATTATTCATGCTTATTCAGGATGTTGAGCCAAAAGCAAGTGTGAGTGACATTCTGATTGTATCGGAGTTTGCTGATGTGTTTACTAAAGATCTTCCCGGGTTACCACCACAGCGGGAGATCGACTTCACTATTGATCTGGTGCCAGGTGCGAAACCTGTGGCCCGCTCGCCATATCGGATAGTGCCAAAGTAAATGGCAGAACTAAAAGTTTAACTGCAAGAGATGCTGGAACAGGGATATATACGCCCAAGTATGTCCCCTTTGAGCGCACCTGTTCTTTTTGTGAAAAAGAAGGACGGTAGTCTGCGGTTGTGTATCAATTATCGCGAATTGAATAAGCTGATAGAGAAAAACAAGTATCTGTTTCCACGGATAGATGACTTGTTCAATCCGCTAGTGGGATCAACCGTCTATTCTAAACTAGACTTAAAATCTGGTTATTACCAATTGAGAATTTGGGAAGGTGACATTCCCAAGACAGCATTTGGAACACGCTATGGTCATTATGAGTTCATTGTAATGTCGTTTGGGCTATGTAATGCGCCATCGGTGTTCATGGATCTAATGCACCAAACGTTCCGAGAGTACTTGGACTTGTTTGTGATCATCTTCATTGATGATATCTTGGTGTACTCTCAATCTGAAGCTGACCATGCGAACCATTTACGGTTGGTGTTGCATACCCTGCGGAGAAATAAGCTTTATGCCAAGTTCTCAAAGTGTGAGTTTTGGCTGTTGTCAATGGCCTTTCTTGGCCATGTGGTAAGTGGAGAGGGCATTACAGTGGATCTGTCAAAGATAAGAGCCATTCGAAAGTGGCCAGTGTTGTCTTCGGTGGCCGAAGTCAGGAGTTTCCTTGGACTGGCAGGCTACTACAGACATTTTATAGAAAACTTCTCATGGATCTCTTTGCCTCTTACCACATTAACGAGGAAGGATCAGAAGTTTGTTTGGACTCTAGAGTGCGCACGAGCTTTTTAAGAGATAAACAGTCGTTTGACCAAGACACCTATTTTAACATCGCCATGTGGTACAGACGGCTACGAGATTTATAATGATGTGTTGGGTATTGCATCCACAATAACCCAGATTTGCATGAAGTCACCCTTGAACTAAGATGAATTAAGTTGTATTTGATCTTCTATTTTAACTATGTGTTTGCAGGATCTATTGCTAAGTGTAGACCAATGTCAGTCTATAGTGGGTCATAAACACAGGACCATATAATATAATCTCTCATTGTGTGATCCATGGTGTTGACTCATGTGTAGTCTCTCTATTGGGATACACTTTATATTCAAGCACTTAGACCAATGGATGAAGTGTTGGTGATGATTGGATACAAGAAGGAAAATTTTCTAAAATTCATAAATTTTCTAAGTCTTTTACTCGAGTGACTGTTGGTACTCGAGTAGAAGGAGTAGAAGTTCTCGAGAAGTCAGTCTTATTCCTCAAGTACAAAAGTTGGTTCTAGAGTAATACTATTCTAGTTCTCGAGTAACCAGGTTTAGTTCTCGAGTGGACTTTATCTCTACATCTCGAGTGTTCAGGATCATAGCTCAGAAAATTTCTAAGTATAGTTCTCGAGAAGTTATCTTGTACTCGAGTCGTTGATAGTATATCTTGAGGGACAACAATCTTTCTTTCCAAGAATTTTTCTAAGTCTAGTTCTTGAGTAGTTCTCGAGAGCAATCCCTAGTTCTCGAGTAATCCTATATTTTTTCTTGATTAATCATTTCTAGTTCTCCAGTAACCTTCTTCCAGATCCAGAAAAACTTTCTAAGTCTTTGTTCTCGAGAAGTTTTATTCTACTACTCGAGTAGATTCCCATTTCTCAAGTAATTCCATTCTACTCGAGTAATGATTCTTTTTGTCTCGAATACTTCTATTAAACTTCTTCTCGAGTAATTAAAGTTGATTTCTCGAGAACCAATCTTGTACTCGAGTAATGCTTTCTTCTTCTTGAGTAATTTTAGAAATTCTTCTTCTCGAGTAATCTTCATTTTCAACTCGAGTAATAGCTTCACTTCTCGAGTAATATTACTTCACTCTAAAAATGAAGTTCAGATTTGTAGAAATTTTGTTAAGTCTAGATTTGATGGGATTTTCAAATGAAATGAAGTGATTGGTCCATGTGTACGTCATTAACGATAATTATGACCGTTAGGGAGATCTTATATAAGGTCTTGTCAACCGACTAACCCTAAGAAGGATTTTACAAGCTGTCATAATATTCTAAGTTCTCTAAATCTCATTTTCTCTCTCCAAAAGGAAAGTCGCCGCCGCCGATCTTCTTCGTGTAAGGGCTAGGGTTTTCGATTCAAGGATTCAGATCAAGATTGATTTCCAGATTAATTCATTCTTCATCATCTCTCCGATCGGGTGAAGTCAAAAGAAGTTTTCAGATCTCATTCTTGCCAAGTTATCTTCTTCAACAATTCTGACAGAGCCGCAAGTTATAAGAAGAAGATCTAGGCAGATCGATTCAAGATTTGAAGTTTATTGTTTGTATTTTGAAATTTCTCTCTATTCAATTCTTGTAAGAGATTTCTTGCCGAGTTGTAGGAAGTTTTATCTTCCATGTGTAGATTTGTTTGGATCGAGTTTGTAGGAACTTTGTTCCGAGGTAAAGGATTGGTTTTCAATCCGAGAGAATGGAGTAGCCGAGTCTAGTGGTTTACTAGATTGGTGAGTGAAAGTGGATGTACCCAAGGTTGGGAAACCACTATAAATCTTTTGTCGTCTTTGATTGCTTGGTTGATTTGTGTGTATATTCACTAAATTTTTATTCCGCAAAAAGGCGCACAACTCACCTATTCACCTCCTCTAGGTGGTTTAGGTAGACAACTGAACTCATTCAATTGGTATCAGAGGGAGGTTGATCAATAAAAGGTTAACACCTTGATCGAATCCGTCCCTATTTGTCTCTTGAGATTTTCCAATCATGAATAAGGCTAAAGATTTTGCCAAGCTTCCCTTTTGCATAAAGAATAACTTTCCTATGTGGAAAGAAAGGATTAAATTTTTCATGGAAGCTATGGATCCTAGGATCTTCATGATTGTTGAAGAAGGTCCTTACATTCCCATGAATACCTCCATAATAGATCCAACAAAACAAGTTGCAAAGAAATTGATGGATCTAGATAAAGACGAGATTGCACTTGTCTCCTTGGATAAGAAGGCCAAGAATATAATAGCAAGTGCAGTCGATGACTCAATTCTGCAGAACCTGATTTACTGCCAGTCTGCTAAGGAGATGTGTCAGTTCCTTATCACTTTGATGGAAGGCATAGAAGAAGTTAGGGATGATAGAAGATCCCTTTTGAATCAGAGATACGAAGCCTTCCCGCAATGACCTAAAGATACCATTGCTGTTATATTTGAGAATTTCTTCAAGATAGTAAACGGCCTAAGAGTGTATGGCCGAGTCTTCACAAATAGATAGCTCAATGATAAGTTTTTGAGGTCCCATACAAAAGAATGCGACAACAAAGTTTGTTCCATCCGGGAATTTGATAAATTAGCTGAAACAGGCCCTCAGAACCTATTTGGCAAGTTGATGTCCTATGAATTGCAGATAAACTCCAGAAAGGCTTAAGAATAGAAAAGTCGATTCTCTTCAAAGGAAAAGTATGTTGCTTTGAAGGCAGACAGTTCAAGGAAGGGCAAAGCTGCCTCACCTGCACCTGCTCATGAAGAAAGTGAAGTGGAGTCATCTGAGCTAAGTACTTCAAGCTCGGAGCTATCTGAAGGAGAGTTCTCACTGCTCTCTCGACAGTTCAAAAAATTCTTGAACAAGAAGAAGCAATGGAGAGGCAAGGATGCCTCATACAAAAGATCACGACATGATGGTGATCGACGAAAGAAAGGCACAAGTAGCCATGATAGGTATAATTCTAAACCTAATAAACATATTTCGACTGACATAGTTTGTTATTGTTGCAACAAGCCAGGTCATATCATTGTTGATTTCCCCAACAAGAAAAAGGAGCGTGGAAAGAGAGAAGAAAATAAGTCCTCATACCATAGGAAGAGGATAGTGAAGAGCCTGATAGCCAAGAAGGGCAAAACTCTCAGTGACTCTGACTCATCTGAGTCGAGTGAAGAAGAAGAAGCCTACTTTAGGCTTATGGCTCAGACAAATGATGAACAAGAGCCCCAATTCACTGGGAAGGTAAACTCTTACACTCCTCTTTTAGAATCTGAAGCTTATGTGCATGATAATGAGGAAAGCTCTTCTGACGATGAGTCGGAACTCATGGCTCAGTATAAGGAGTTAATCAAGGCTTACGATAAATGTCGACGAGTCATGAAAACTCAAGCTAAGGAGATAAAGTCTCTAAAAGCTGAAGAGAGCACCTTTAGAGAGGAAGTTGCTAAAACTGACTCACTCAAAGAGAATTTCAATAATACTATTGAAGAATATAATAAGGCTCTTGAAAGACTTTATTTCAAGAGCCTAAACACCTAGAGGGGGGGGGTGAATAGGTTCTAATCTTTTTGTGTCTTTTTAATTTTTTTTAGGCAAACAGTTATATGACTTCTTTCAGCACAGATTAATCAATCTACAGAAAATAAACACATCACAGCAAACACCAGATTTATAGTAGTTCCCCAAGATATGGGTACATCCACTTTCCCCCTTCATCTATCCAGCAGATAACTGGATTAAGCCTAACTTCATTCTACTGGCTCGGATCTACAGATCTTATAATCTCAGAACCCAAGATGGTTCCTACACCTCAGACTTAACACAAGTCCTACCTCAGATTCTTCTCCAGAATCCTACCTCAGGCCTCAGCCCTACCTCAGCCTTTATAATTAGGATTACTACTCAGACTTTCCACAAGTCCTACCTCAGGCACACAACCATACCTCAACCTTTATAATTTTAGGCTTACAATCTCAAATCTAACAATAGATCCTACAAGAATTTGTGAGTAAAGAGTAACTGAAAACTTCACCAGCTAGATTTCTCTATTGATGTTATCTTCTTGATCAGTTCTTGTATAGACTGATCCTTCTGATCCAACCTAACTTAGCTTTTCAAAGCTTATTGATTAGAATAAAATAAGGTGGATCTTCTCTTGATGTTGAAGTTGATTCTTAGTCAGCTTCTTCTGTAAATTCAGATTGAACTCTAAATATTTCTTGTAGACAGCCCTTGATCTGTCAGAATTCTTCTTATTGATCCCTTTCTGTCGTTTCCAATCTGTCTCTTATATAGAGCTTGCTCCATGGTTACCGACTGATCCGGTTCATAACAAACTTCTGATAGTTCTGATAGTGGTGTCAGACCGGCTAGTTATGATAGCTTTCAAGTCACCAGTCACGTCACCAGGCTCTTCAATGTCTTTTCAACTCAGCACACAACACTCAGCAGACCGCTTCACATGTATCGACACATATAGACTAAGTTTCGACACAGTCTTCATGGTGTCGACACAATTACTGTGTCGACACAGTCATACTTCTGCTTCTCGACACTGCTTTTATTGTATGTGTCGACACAAGTCCTGCGCGTCGACACAACAGCTTCTTGTCTCGTCATTTCTGTTGCAGATAGTTGGCATTGAGTGTTTGTCAAATGGCATTGAGTGTGTGTCGACACAAGTCCTGTGTGTCGACATAATTACTTCTGAACTCGACACAACCTTTTGAGAGTTGGTGTGTCGACACAAGTCCTGTGTGTCGACACAATTGCTTCAGGTGTCGACATATCTCCTGAGTGTCGACACAGCTTCAGTTTTTAATGTCGACACAAGTCTTTCTTCAGATGTCGACACATTTCTGGATGTCGACACAACTGCTTCTTTAGGTGTCGACATAGCTTTGAGTGTCGACACAACTTCTTTATAAGTGTCGACACAAATTTTGGGTGTCGACACAAATTCTTCATAAGTGTCGACACATTTTGCCAGTATGTCGACACAGCTTGCCTGAGTTTCGACACAGTCTCCCTGAGTGTCGACACAGTTTCTTCACAAGTGTCGACACTTGTACTTAGAAAATTTTTCTTCAAATTCTTAAACCTGCACAATGAAACTCAAACCTCTATCAAGTACAAATTGATGCATACCATTGACTAAGTTATGGCTTCTCCAAATCTGGTACACATTTTCCAATATACCAAATAATCTCCCCCTATTTGGAGAAGTCATAACCCTTAGTCAAAGATATACATCTCTTAAGATAAAACAAAATTGTAATAGATATAAAAACATTTCAGAGCAGGTTATCACATAATCATTGTAAACAACAAATAATTAATACTGAAACAGATTTCATTAATCAGTAAAATTTTAGTTTACAAGAATTTCTTATAGAACAAAAGAAACAAATTATTACATTGTTCTATTACATAAACCTAGCAATCCTATTACTGACTAGGCTCCTTAATAACTATTCCTTTGCCAGACTTGATTTTTGCATGCACAGAAGGTTCAGTATCCTCAGATGGCTTTTTCCCTTTTAGAGCTTTCTTCTTTAATTCTTTAGCCTTGATCTTCTGTCTTTAAAAATAGTGGAAAGGTTTGGGAAAGTACTTGCTTGGCTCTTGAGAATTAGCAGGTAGCTTCCCAGCCTTAGCACTTCTTCGTTGTTGAAGGATTGCTTCTTGTCCTTCTTGATATTTATTCAACTCTTGTTAAGAATACCACTTACCCCTATCATGGGTTTTATCCTTTACAGCTTTCCAGACAGTAAGTATGATGTTTCTAGAAGTTGGGCTCCACTGCTCAAAATCTGGCTTCAGCTCAGCCTGCTCTCTGAACCTCTTCTTTGAAAGTTGAGCTTCTAATGCAGCTTCTTACATCTCAACCATTTCCAGAATTACATTTTGTGCCTCTGGTGGAGGACTATACATTTTCAGCACTTCTTCTTGAACCATCTCAAAATCAGCTGGGAGGTAGATCACTTGAGCAACTTCAGGCTGATCTCCTTCAAACTATGCAGGTTGTATCCCAGACTCTACTACATTATAATCATCACAAAGAGTAGGATATCCAAGAATAGCTCTGATGCTAATGGATATCCATTTAGCATGGTCAGAGCGGGCTTTGACTAGAAATCTCTCCCCCTTTATGACTTCTCTTGTAATATGATCTCTTAAATCTTCTTTCTAGAATCTGACTTGATCAGCTACATATTCAGTTCTCTCATTAAAATAAGCTCTGAATTTTTCCAGGAAAGCTTTAATCTTCTCCTGAGAGTCTTGAAATGTTTCTTTGACAGCAGATATATCTTCCTGGATTTTCTGGGAGATTTTAGCCTTTAGAGCAGTGCTAGAATCAGCGAGCTTTGTTAATATAGAATGATGTGAATCCTTAAGGTTTTCATTCATTCTGATCTTATTCTCCAGTACATAGCCTTGCTTCACTTCAATTTCATCCACTGTAGCTTTGATATCTTGTTGTTGCTTGGCCAGGAACACCACAACATTACCTCCTTTATGGAAGCAATCTGTCATCTCCTTCTTATTATGATTTACTTCAAACCTAATAGATTTCATGTCCTGGGCCAACTTAAACTGTAACTCCTTATGAGTTTCATCCACATATTTCTCTATTATCAGTCTTTGATTATCTAATTTTATCTACATCTGGACTAGTAAAGAACATAAGTCCATGCTTGATATAGATGGTGCAGTTCCCATTTGTAAAGCCTTCTTATATCCAGAACTCTTTTTCTTTAACACAGTCAACTTTTTTTCTTAGCCAATGTGGCTTCGTCATCTTTAGAAGATTCAGATGTACTTTTAATATCAACAGTGTCTTTTTCAGCTGGGGTATCCATGGATAACTCCCCCTCAGTCCTTGAAATTTCTTTTTCTTTTTCAGTATGCTCCCCCTCAGTCCCATCTGTAGGAAGATCTGAAAATAATTCTTCCAAGGTGAATTCCTGCTGTATCTATACAGAAGGAATAAGATTAGTTTTTAAAGTACTACTTAAAAGACTAATACCACTTAAAACTTTTTTTTTTGTAAACAAAAGTGTCCCCTAGAACAATTTTGAGGAGAATCCCACCATATATCACTAGACTGTGGAGAAGATACTTACTGGCTTATTTTGAGCATCTATCTTATCAGTTTCTTCAACAACAGTGTTGATTTTAGATACTACATCCATGATTGTATCTGCAGCTAAGTCACTGTCTAGGACAACATCATCAATACCTCCCCCTTGGGCAGGCAGCTCAGTTTTTTGTTTTAAGTTTTCTCCCCCTGGAGTGGAGTCAACTTGTGTCTTCTGGGGCTCACTGTCCTTTACTTGATCATGAGCATCCTGTTGGTGCTGGTCTTCATCAGAACTAAAGACCACTTCCTCCTCAGAATCACTGGAGGAGTCAGCCTGTACAACCACTTTCTTTTTCTTGTTTTTCTTAGTTTGCTCCTTGGGAGCAGGGACTTCCTTGGTCAGAACTCTATCCCATCTTGACAGTATCCTCACATCCATTTTCCTCATGTGATTTATCTTAGAGCCATTTGCTTGTTTCAGAACATCTAGAATTACTGATGTTAAGCATAAACTGAGGATCCTTCCCAGGTTAGGTTTCTTAATTCCTTCTTGTATTTTATCACACACCACTACTGCCCAGTCAGTGTTTATCTTGAATATAACCCTCACCATAAGATTGAACATGTGGGCAGAAATCCTATCATGTCCATCAGTCTTTTAGATAATCACTTTGCCCACAACTTCTGAAAGAAATTTTCCTTAGGAATTCATCCCTTTTCTATTGATAGATGATCCAATCTTAATACTAGGACTCAGTCCACACCAGCTTAAAGCTTCAGTTATCTGGGAAGGAGTTATTTCGTCTGTATCCTTGATCAAAGGAAGATGTAGTGCTTTCTTGATAGTTTTCAAAGTGAGCTTCACTCGGGTATCTTAAATAGATGCCATGATTTTCTTTCCTTCAGAGTCCATTGTAGCAGTTGAGTAGAACTCCATGACTTCCTTTTTCAATATTTTGGTCGGTTCAGAGACCAAAAATTCTAATCCATTTTCAGAAATTAGGGCAATAACTCCCTAAATTTCATCAGAAGCTGTCATGAAACCTTCACAAACCAGTTCATAACCTCCTTAACCTTATCTTCTTGGTGTGGCGCTATTGATGTAAGTGCTAGAGGAGAAGAGAAGAGAAGGTCTATGTCGAAAGAAAGTGTAGACTCAAAAATTCTTGTAGCATAGTCGACCAAATTTTGGCTTCACCTATTTATAGTACTTGTGTCAAGGGCAGGTCAAAAGTCGGGCCTAAGTCGACAAATCAGATTTTGTGTCGACAAAAATGACCTAGGGCTTGACAGAACTTAAGTTAAGTCGACACGACTATGTGTCGACATACTAATGTCTAAGTCGACAAAATGTATTTTAAGTCGACACATCTATGTGTCAACATACTTGAGTCTGTGTCGACGCTAAAAACTTTAAACTCGACAGAGTTGTGTCGACACCAACTTCTGTGTGTCAACACAAGAATCCTCTCGATATATGGTCTCGACAAGGTTGTGTCGACACCTATTCTTCTGTCGACACAGATACTGTTTTTGTGTCGACACATCATTTTTCTGCGTCGACACAACATACTGAGTGTGCCGACACAACTTGCTTGTGTCGACACAAACTTTTTACTTAGCCAAATTTCAATAGAAATTTGGTGCTTATATATGCTACTTATGGAAACTCTTGTTAACCTATTCTAGGTTCAACATACCTAATTCAATTTTGAAATTATTGATTTAGTTTCATCCAGAGGTTTTGTAAAAATATCAGCTATTTGATTCTCAGTTTTCACAAACTCTAGGCTAATATTTTCCTTCTCTACATGTTCTCTGATAAAATGAAACTTAATTTCTATATGCTTGGTCCTACTGTGTGATACAGGATTCTTAGCAATAGAAATATCACTTGTAGAATCACAAAATAGTGGAATTCTACTTACCTGGATGTCATAATCTTCTAGTTGATGCTTTATCCACATCTATTGTGCACAACAACTACCTTCATCTATATACTCTGATTCAGCTATTGATATAGCTACACTGGTTTGCTTCTTGCTGCTCCATGACACCAGCCTCCCACCAAGGAATTACAGGTTCCTGTGGTACTTTTTCTGTCTCTTTGCATCCAGCAAAATCTGCATCTGAGAAACCAGTTAATAGAAAATCTCTATTCTTAGGGACCAAAGGCCTAGATTAGGTGTGCCCTTAAGATATCTCAATATTCTCTTAACTGCAGTATAATAAGATTCCTTAGGGCATGCTTGATACCTAGCACAGACATATATTGCATATATAATGTCAGGTCTACTAGGAGTCAAGTATAGTAGGGAGCCAATTATCCCTCTATACAAAGACTCATCAATAGTTTTCCCTGCTTCATCTTTGCATATAGGCACACTTGTTCCCATTGGAGTTTTCAAAGTAGAATCTGAGTCCAAACCATACTTCTTAATCAACTCCTTGGTGAACTTAGACTGGGATATGGACAATCCACTCTCAGTCTGTCTAACTTGAAGTCCCAAGAAGAACTTCAGCTCGCCCATACTGCTCATCTCAAACATCCCTTACATAAGTTTGGCAAACTTCCTACAAATGTTGTTTTCAGTAGAACCAAAGATAATGTCATCCACATATATCTGGACTAGTATTATCTTGCCTTTTGATTCCCTATAAAATAGAGTTTTGTCTATTTTTCCTCTAGAGAATTTATTCTCAATAAAGAAGGAAGACAAGGTTTCATACCAAGCCCTTGGAGCTTGTTTCAAACCATATAGTACTTTCCTAAGCCTATATACATATTCCGGAAAGTGAGTCTACAAAACCTAAGGGTTGTTCTAAATAGACTTCTTCTTTTAAATCACCATTCAGAACTGCTGATTTCACATCCATCTGATATACTTTGAACCCTTGAAAGGCAGCATAGGCCAAGAACAGCCTATAGCCTCCAGCCTAGCCACTAGAGCAAAGGTTTGATCAAAATCAATACCTTCTTCTTGCATGTAGCCTTTTGCTACCAGTCTAGCCTTGTTCTTGACTATAATGCCATTCTCATCAAGCTTGTTCTTGTAGATCCACTTAGTTCCTATTATGTTGTGATCCTTAGGTTTTGGCACAAGTTCCCAGACCTTACACCTTTTGAACTGAATGAGCTCTTCTTGCATTGTATCAATCCAGTTGGTGTCTTGCATTGCTTCTTCAATCTTCCTGGGTTCTATCTTAGACAGGAAGCTAGAACATAGAACTGTGTTCATGCTCCTGCTCCTTGTTAGAACACCCTAACTTGCATCACCAATGATCTTGTGAGCTGGATGATCCTTCAGGTGTCTTCTTGCTGGAGGAATTCTGTCAGCATTATGGCTATCTCTAGTTTCCTCATCTTGATGCTCCACATTTTCTTCTTCACCCAGAGGGACTTGGTCTCCCCCTGGATAGCTGGAATCTTTATCCTCATGCAGTTTAGCAGGAACATCTTCATTGATGGTCAGCTTGTCCCGCTTATCTGTTAGACCTGTAGAACTAACTGAAGAACTAAACAATTCACTTTTAATAAACATTGTCTCATCAAATACAACATGCACAAATTCTTCTACAACTTGAGTAGCCAAGTTATAGATTCTGTATGCTCTACTTTGGTTGTTGTACCCAAAAAATATCCCTTCTATGGATTTAGCAGCAAACTTAGTTTGGTAGTGTTTACCATTGACTAGTACAAAACACTTACTACCAAAGATTCTGAATAAGATATGTTTGGTTTTCTGCCTTTCAAAATCTGGTAGGGAGTCTTCTTGTGTTTCTTGTTAATGGAGGCCCTATTGAGCACATGACATGTAGTATTTACTGCCTCAGCCCAGAAGTATTCAGGGAGAATAGTGTCATTCTGTAGAGTTCTACTGGCCTCAATTAGAGTCCTATTCTTTCTTTCAATAACACCATTTTGCTGAGGATTTCTAGGTGAAGAGAATTCCTGATGAATCCCAAGTTCTTCACAGAATTTTGTCATACATTCAGACTGAAATTCAGTTCCATGGTCACTTCTGATTTTGACAACTGAACTGTTGTATTCATTATGTATTTGTCTGACAAAAGTCTAGAAAATAGTTGGGGTTTCAGATTTCTGGCTCAAGAAGAAAACATGTAAATCTAGAATAGTTATCCACAAGAACAAGTGTGTATTCTTTCCTACCAAGACTATGAACTGTCATAGGACCAAACAAATCCATATGCATGAGATACAACATTTCTTTGAATCTTTGATGTCAAGTGACTGAAAAGAGGACTTAGTCTGCTTGCCTTTTTGGCAAGTTGAACACACACCCTCTTTTATGCACTTAATTTGAGGATCATTCCTCACTAATCCCATGCCGAACAGCAGTCCTATTGACTTATAGTTCAGATGAGCTAGGCTCTTGTGCCATTTGACACATAGAAAAACTTTCTCTCCTGCAACCAAACAAATAGGTGAGTTGTTAGACTCACAATCTAGGTTTAGGCAATACACATATCCTTTCCTAGTGCCAGTCAAAATGATCTCTTGATCACTTGACCTTTTTACTAGGCACTCACCTTTGAGGAAAGAAATATCATAACCTAGATCACTAAGTTGACTTATGCTAATCAGGTTATATTTTAGACCATTTACATAAGCCACTTTAGTGATTGTAATTGAATCACAAGATATATTACCAAATCCTTTGATGATTCCCTTTTCTGATCCACCAAAGATAACTTTTGGTCCATTCTTTATGGGCACATAGTCCCTCAACATTCTCATTATTCCAGTCATGTGTCTTGAACAGCCACTATCCAAGTACCATATAGAGGTATGGTCACTTGGATTCACCTACAACAAATAAAGAATCACTTATCCTTAGAACCCAACTTGCTAGTGGGTCCTAGGTCCTTGTTAGTTTGAAATCCTATAACTGATCTAACAGTAATCCTACTTTTGGTTTTTACACTTGAGTTAAACCAGCAATCCATGGCAAAGTGGCCCACCTTGCCACAACACCAACACTCAAACCTATTATACCTTTTCTTAGGTATAGGTTTTCTTACATTGTTGCCAGTATACTTATTAAGTGTTGGTGCTGGAACAACATTCTTCAAGTACTCCTCTTGAATGTGATGGGCATGCCTATAGATTGGTCTATTGACATTTTCACCCTTGCTCATGAAATTTTCATGCTCACAGTGACCATGTGTAATGTCATGATCATACCTGTTAGTAGGATTCACTACCTTCTTAAAGAAAATAGGGGGATTATCAGCTAGAGGCTGAACTGGAACTTTACCTTTTCTATGAGAATTGGTAGACCTAGTTCTTCCCTTAAATCCTAGACCAGTCTTCCCTTTATGTGAAACAAAATTATGTATCAAGGGTAAGACTGATTTTGGCTTGGAGAATTTAGCCACTAGCTCTCTCTCTTACTGGAGTTTTACCTCCAGTTTCTTGATATGATTCTCTTTGAATGAGATTGTGCCCATCTGAATAACTGTAATGTTCTTCTATTTGGCAACCTCATTCAGTTTTTGATCAAGCAGTTTTGCTGAATCTGCTGCAGCCAGTTTAAGAGACTCAATCTCTTTGGCCTGCTCTTTAACAATAAACTTGCTCTTATTTAGAGCATGCAACAACCCACCATACTCATCAATGATTTGGTGAACATCCCCCTCAGACTCAGATCCATCAACTTCTTTTGAAGCAGATGCTTCTGATTCTGATCCATTAAAGTAATCTGAGACGTGGAAAGAATTGTTTACCTTACTTGGTCCAGGCTGATCCTGGCACTGTTCTTATTCAGATTGAGCCATCAGCCCTTTATAGCAATATTCTTCCACTCCATTTATGGAGTCCAGCATCTGTAGGAATTCTAGTTCCCTAGAATCCTCTTCTGTTGAGAAGAGTCCAACATATGCTTCTGCCTCTTCTTCTCCAGATTTTGAAGATAAAGAGTCTGTCCAACTCTTCTCCTTCTGAGCCACTAGAGACTTCTCCTTCTGACCTTTGACTAGCTGCTTCTTATTATCCTTTTACTCCTTTCTTTTGTCAGGACAGTCAGCTATGACATGCCCAGACCTATTGCAGCAATAACACACAATCTTAGAATTAGATTGTTTACCAGGTTTAGAAGCATACCTGTCCTCCTTAGGTGTTTTCTTCTTCCTGTAGTATTCATCCTAGGGATAGGATGTTGATGAAGGCCTGGTTCTCCATTTCTTTTTCTTCATGAACCTTTGGAATTGTCTTGTGAAGGCAGCAAAGTCTTCATCAGATGTGTGACTATCTGATTTACTTGTTTCAGGAACTCCTTCTTCTTCAGTACTCCTTCTAGGTGGAGAAGGAGATTTTCTCCTACCCTTCCTTGAGCCCTCAGCCTTGAAGGCTACTGACTTTTCTTTATGTTCAGATCTGCTGCCCTTCTCTTCCTCTTTCCTAGCAGTAAGCTGCATTTTATATGAAAGCAGTTTTCCAAAAAGTGTAGGTGGAGGTGTGTAGACCAGTTTTGCCACTTCCTTGATGGAACATATCTTAGTGTCCCAATCCTTTGTTAGGGACCTAAGAAACTTGTCATTGAGTTCATAAGTACTGAAGACTCTTCCATATGTCATTAGTTCATTCACTATTATGAAAAACTTTTTATAGCATTCAGCTATGCTGTCAGTTTTAGTCTGCCTAAAGCTCTAATACTCCTGATTCAGCATAGATTTTCTGTCTTCTCTAACTTCTTCTGTGCCTTCCATATAGAAATCAATATATCCCATATTTCTTTGGAAGTTTTACAATGCACAAGATTCTAGAATGTTGAATCATCTATGTGATGAGTCCTTTTTATATAATGATTTTCGTACTCATCTGGGCTTGTTTTTGTACGCTTGCACTTCACTTTGAGTTCGTTATCGCTCATATTTCATTTTATCCTTATTTCTTTAGGAAGTGCACTTTTGGCCCGTGGTTGTGTTTATTTTGTGTTCTTCTATTATTGTACTCCATTCTATGCTTGTTTGGAATGTCTGCGCATATCAGTGCTGGGTTTAGGGGTCATGTGCGTGTCCCGAGATTATTTGGAAACAGGTTTACTGCGCACGATCATCGGCTTTGTTGCGCACGACCACTGGTCGTGCGCCGCTGATCGTGCATACCTATTCCCCACTTTCCAAAGTTCTGTCGGGGCAATCGTACGTCCACTGACTTCAGTGCGCACGACCACTGGTCGTTCGCCACTGATCGTGCGCGTTGATTCAACTTTTTCCTGGAGTTCTGCCTGGCCTTCGTGCACTATCACTGACCATAGGGCGCACGACCACAGGTCGTGCGCCAGTGATTGTGCGCGCTGTTTATTCTGCTTTCTATAAAAATGCAGGTTCCGCCCTAATTTCGGGAGATCGCAAAAGTCCGCCGTTTTTCCGCCATTTTCGTCTCTAAGGAGGGTTTCCACCGTCCTCCTTCATCTTCCACCATAGGGAGGTGCTCCGGTCAAGCTTTCAACGCCAAATCATAGCCGGAGCTTCCTCTCGGCCTCCTCCTTCATCCTCGAGCTTCAAGGGAGATTTGACCTAGCTTTCTCCATCAAGCTAGGAGGAGCATGTGCTTCCATCTTCCGCAGCGTGATACGAAGAAGAAGGGCCACTGGGAGTGAGTGACAGCCTCCTCTACCCCGGACGCAGTTGAGGACCGAGCTTGGACTCGGATTGACAACCCGGGATTCCAACCGTGAACCCTCAATATGGCTTCGGACCCGGTCGATTTCGCACACTTCTCTTAATTTGTTATTGTTAGTTTAGTTTAATTTCCATGTATTGATGAAGTATTATTACATTTGATAAACAACTTTCACTTATTCATGTCTATGTGAGTTAGTGTAATTTTGTTATATTTGCTTGAGGTGCGCCATATTCCATCCACGACCATCCATCCTTGCCGCACTAGCAATTGCTAGTGGCATGCGTTGCGAAGAGGTGCTTACGACCCTCATTCCGCCGTTCTCTCCACCTCATCCGCTAGCCTACTCGTCCATCCGCCAAGCGATTCGGTGCATAGCGGCCCGTGTAGTTTCCATCCCGCCTGGCGAAGCATCGCATAGCGGCGTTGCATAGGAGTAGCTTGTAGATTTTACTTCCTGTTTCCACAACCATCAAAACCCCCATTTCATTTCCTCCGACCCGAGGACTTCAATCTCAAGTCATCCTCGACATTAACTCATCCCTTACTGTGTTCCTCAAGAGACCGACACTCGGGAATTTGTTCCCAAACTTTATTACTTGTGCGACCGGTGCGCTTGCCGTATTTTCCACGCATCAAGTTTTTGGCGTCGTTGCCGGGGAACACAGTCGTTTGAGTTTTTGAAGAGGTAGATGCGAGATAGTCGCCCTTGTCCATTTGTTCATACCCTGTTTTGTCTTTATTTTCGTTTTTGAAATTGTTTACTTTATTTTTTTTTGTCCCTTCCTTGTTTTCTTTTTTTTTTAATATTGCAGATCCGAGTTATTTTATTCTTGTGTGTAGTAATTTCCGGTAAATATTTCTGTTCGTGATGGATTCTACTGCCGAGTGCCGTATTTTTGACGCTTTGCGGAGTTGCATCGATGCCATGGCTGTTTCTAATACCGAGCACTGTTTTCAGTGTATTCTATGTCAAGGTATGGGCCATATGTTGAAGGATTGCCCTCGCTTGTGCAAGCCTTCTACCTTTGTGGACGCATCCGCAGTAGTCCCCTGTTCGCGGGAGACTACTGTGGATGGGCCTACCAGGGTGTTGCCTGGCCCATACACTGACATGGCGCACCTTGCTCGATCTTTGCTCGTTGAGATTACGGAAGAATCTCTCACCGCATATAGTTCCTTCATGGGTTCCTCAACCCCTTTTTATGAGCTTCCTTTGAGTGATCACTCTCACTCGGATGTTAGCCCGCAAGGAGTGGATCGGGAACTCATGGACGATCCTGTATGGGACGATGAGAGTGTTCCGGTCGTCGACAAGGTGGCATCTGCGGATGATGTTGCGAAGGGGCCTGCGCATTCTATGCCTGACTTTGAGAGCAGCTTTGCCCCTACGCAGTATTTGCCGGAGTTTTCTACTCCTTTTTCTTGTGAGTCGGCTGATGAGGCCGTTATTGTGGATGATTCGGTGCCTGAGGTTGTGCCGAAGTGGGATGACGGTTCTGCTATCTATGATGGAGAATGTGGATCTTCGGACCACTATGACGCACCCCGGTGGGACGAGGAGTATTACCTTTTGGATGCGGAGGTTTGCACCTCCCTATCTGACGAGGCGGTCCCCCTTTCCACCGTGGACTTCGAGTTCTCAGATTCTCCCCAATACGACTCATATGACACTGACAATGATCATTGTTTGGATCCTGCTGGGGGTGATACCGGGATCAATCCCCCGATTTCTGATTATTTTTGTCCTTCTTCTCTTTTATTCCTTGATCCCCCTTCCATATCTGAGCCTGTGTGGGTTGATTCTCCGCTGGTGTGCTGGGATGACGATGAGCCTTGTGCTCAAGCCGTTGACTCCTATGCACTTGCGTGGGATTACCCCTTGCTAGGCAAGGATTCTTTTTGTGATGAGATGAGCGAGGACCAGGTCGCCTCCTCATCTTATTTCCTGCTTCCTCTACCTGAGCTTTTCAGGTATTATTATCTAGGTAGAGGGGTAACTGTTCTATCACCGTATCGGTACCCATTACCGACACGGATATTAGGACAGTTACCTGTGCATTTTCTATTTCATAGGCCCATTAGCTAGAACTGTTTAGAATTTAATAAGTCGTGCTGGGATGATAATAACCCCAATACTTATCTTTCATTTTCTGCATTTTTTTTTTATGTCTAGCTTAGTTTAGTGTTTCTTTTTGTATATTTTTCTTTTGTTTTTGCGGAGCTCACCTCTGCAGGTATTCATGGAAACTACGCATTGGCGGGGTTGTGATTCTTCGTTTGGCGGGCCTACTGCTACTTTCCACGCGTCTTCTGGTATGCTCAATAGCTGAGCATTGGGTAACCTCTTCCCTTAGCTCATTCTAATTTTAATTTCTCTATCATTTGATGTGTTGTTTAGTTTAAGTCTGGGGGAGATCATGTTTACCTTTTGCACGTGCACATTTCTTTTGCATACTAGAAGCTTTTCGTATTTTATTTTGTTTATGTTCATTGCACCGCACACCACTGCACCCACATGAGCGCGAGCTTAGCTGTTAGCGTGCCACGAGTTGAACTTGTATCTTTGTTAGATTTGGAAAATTTCTGTGCTAGTTTAGGATTGTGCGACGGAGTAAATTGTTGGCCTTGCTGTGTTTCTAGTCAACTGCTCTCGTTTTGTATAGAAATTTGTGTAGATTTAATTTTTTTCATATGCTTATAGTTCTATATTTTTCTATTTGCGTACATATTTCTTATTCTACTCAAAAGTTGGTGAATCCGGTGTGAATCAAACGGTAGCGTAGGAATGTTTGTAGCCGCCACTAGACTCGTAATGCTTGAGTCGGGAAGAAGGATTATCTTTCTCGATTGCTAAGAACTTGCCCCAAGCTATTCTTGAAGCATTGGTACACAGTTAGTCTAGCGTGAGAGTGATGTAGGCCACCTTTTGGCCCGGTTGAGCTTTGTACCCATTCCTAACATCGCCCTTGCTAGCCCCTTTGTGCCTACCCTTCCTTTTGATTCAGCTCCACTATATTCGCCAAAGCCCCATAGCCGATCCTAGTCACACACCCAAGTCGAGCTTAGTGTTTTATATTTTCATGTTGGGTTGTGATGTGGTGTTATTATTTGTGAAAATGTGGAAGTGCTTTCAAGTTATATCTGCTGAAATATTTGAAAAAGAGAAAAAGAGAAAAGAAAAAGAGAAAGAAAAAGTTTGATTGAAAATCTTTATTTGAGATGATTTGGATTTGGAGTAGGCGGTGCACACACCCATTTAGTAAAAGTTAAGTCTGGGGGTGTGGTGCACCCGTGTTTATTTTGTGGGCAGCGGGTACTAGTTTTGTACGTTAGCTCATTTGGGTTAGGTGCATACCCTTCATGTTTATCCTTGTTTTCCTCACCGTAACCCATGCCCCATTATTACCCGAAGTCCTACGGACTTGCGCTTGAGTTGACTAGTGCCGTGGAGAGAGTGCGAGCGGGCAAGCGTATAGTTTCCGACATTGGTGGATTCCTTTGGGGGTAATCTTGAGCCCCGGTCTTCGGCAAGGCTCACCTTAGTGGCCTGTCTACTTTCTCCCTGCGTAGGACCGGATGATTCACCGTGATTCCACTTTTGAGTAATAATAAATTTTTGTTACGCATTGTGAAAAATATAAAATATTTTGTATACTTAAAAATTTCCTCTACTTTATTTTTATGCACGCGAGCATGTGACTTCGCATGGTACTCCATTTTGCAATTTCTTTGTTAGCTAGTTCATTTTTCCCCGTCTGCTTAGGTTTTGTTTGCTCGGGACGCGCAAACAGTTAAGTCTGGGGGTGTGATGAGTCCTATTTATATAATGATTTTCGTACTCATCTGGGCTTGTTTTTGTACGCTTGCACTTCACTTTGAGTTCGTTATCGCTCATATTTCATTTTATCCTTATTTCTTTAGGAAGTGCACTTTTGGCCCGTGGTTGTGTTTATTTTGTGTTCTTCTATTATTGTACTCCGTTCTGTGCTTGTTTGGAATGTCTGCGCATATCAGTGCTGGGTTTAGGGGTTGTGTGCGTTTCCCGGGATTATTTGGAAATAGGTTTACTGCGCACGATCATCGGCTTTGTTGCGCACGACCACTGGTCGTGCGCCGCTGATCGTGCGTACCTATTCCCCACTTTCCAAAGTTCTGTCGGGGCAATCGCACGACCACTGACTTCAGTGCGCACGACCACTGGTCGTGCGCCACTGATCGTGCGCGTTGATTCCACTTTTCCTGGAGTTCTGCCTGGCCTTCGCGCACTATCACTGACCACAGGGCGCACGACCACTGGTTGTGCGCCAGTGATCGTGCGCGCTGTTTATTCTGCTTTCTATAAATACGCAGGTTCCGCCCTAATTTCGGGAGATCGCAAAAGTCCGCCGTTTTTCCGCCATTTTCGTCTCCTAGGAGGGTTTCCACCGTCCTCCTTCATCTTCCACCATAGGGAGGTGCTCCGGTCTAGCTTTCAACGCCAAATCATAACCGGAGCTTCCTCTCGGCCTCCTCCTTCATCCTCGAGCTTCAAGGGAGATTTGACCTAGCTTTCTCCATCAAGCTAGGAGGAGCATGTGCTTCCATCTTCCGCAGCGTGATACGAAGAAGAAGGGCCACTGGGAGTGAGTGACAGCCTCCTCTACCCCGGACGCAGTTGAGGACCGAGCTTGGACTCGGATTGACAACCCGGGATTCCAACCGTGAACCCTCAATATGGCTTCGGACCCGGTCGATTTCGCACACTTCTCTTAATTTGTTATTGTTAGTTTAGTTTAATTTCCATGTATTGATGAAGTATTATTACATTTGATAAACAACTTTCACTTATTCATGTCTATGTGAGTTAGTGTAATTTTGTTATATTTGCTTGAGGTGCGCCATATTCCATCCACGACCATCCATCCTTGCCGCACTAGCAATTGCTAGTGGCATGCGTTGCGAAGAGGTGCTTACGACCCTCATTCCGCCGTTCTCTCCACCTCATCCGCTAGCCTACTCGTCCATCCGCCAAGCGATTCGGTGCATAGCGGCCCGTGTAGTTTCCATCCCGCCTGGCGAAGCATCGCATAGCGGCGTTGCATAGGAGTAGCTTGTAGATTTTACTTCCTGTTTCCACAACCATCAAAACCCCCATTTCATTTCCTCCGACCCGAGGACTTCAATCTCAAGTCCTCCTCGACATTAACTCATCCCTTACTGTGTTCCTCAAGAGACCGACACTCGGGGATTTGTTCCCAAACTTTATTACTTGTGCGACCGGTGCGCTTGCCGTATTTTCTACGCATCACTATGGCACTTACAATTATATTCTGAGCTCTTTTATCTAATGTATCCAAGATGATTTCAACCTTAGTCATCTCTGAATAACTCTTTGGAGTTTGAATGCTTGCATCAAGAACTGATACCTTCATTGGGATAAAGGTGCCTTCCTGCACTGTGATATAAATTCTTGGATCAGATGCTTCCATAAACAGCCTGACCCTTTCTTTCCAAATGCCAAAAGATTCTTTCCTGCATATTTGCAATTTCATAGATCCAAATTGCTTTTGATTTTCACTTGAACCCATTCTTCTTATCTATTATTTGCCTTGGAGAAATCCTCTTCCTGTAAGGTCAAATTTTGAGGAACCTCCCTTTGATACCATATGATAGACTTTATTTCAAGAGCCTAAACACCTAGAGGGGGGGTGAATAGGTTCTAAAATTTTTTTTTTGTCTTTTTAATTTTTTTTAGGGAAACAGTTATATGACTTCTTTCAGCACAAATTAATCAATCTACAAAAAATAAACACATCACAGCAAACACCAGATTTATAGTGGTTCCCCAAGATATGGGTACATCCACTTTCCCCCTTCACATATCCAGCAGATAACTGGATTCAGCCAAACTTCCTTCAACTGGCTCGAATCTGCAGATCTTAATATCTCAGAACCCAAGATGGTTCCTACACCTCAGACTTAACACAAGTCCTACCTCAGATTATTCTCTAGAATCCTACCTCAAGCCTCAACCCTACCTCAGCCTTTATAATTAGGCTTATAACTCAGACTTTCTATAAGTCCTACCTCAGGCACACATCCCTACCTCAGCCTTTAAAATTTTAGGCTTACAATCTCAGATCTAATAATAGAACCTACAAGAATTTGTGAGTAAAGAGTAACTGAAAACTTCACCAGCTAGATCTCTCTGTTGATGTTGTCTTCTTGATTAGTTTTGTACAGACTGATGCTTCTGATCCAACCTAACTTAGCTTTTCAAAGCTTCTTGATTAGAACAAAATAAGGTGGATCTTCTCTTGATGTTGAAGTTGATCATCAGTTTGCTTCTTCTGTAAATTCAGATTGAACTCTGAATCTTTCATGCAGACAGCCCTTGATCTGTCAGAATTCTTCTTATTGATCCCTTTCTGTCATTTCTGATCTGTCTCTTATATAAAGCTTGCTCCATGGTTACCGGCTGATCCGGTTCATAACAAACTTCTGACAGTTCTGACAGTGGTGTCAGATCGGCTAGTTATGATAGCTGTCAAGTCACCAGTCACGTCACCAGGTTCTTCAATATCTTTTCAACTCATCACACAACACTCAGCAGACTGCTTCACATGTGTCGACACATATAGACTAAGTGTTGACACAAGTCTTCATAGTGTCTACACAATTACTCCAAGTGTCGACATAGTCATACTTCTTCTTCTCGACACTATTTTTTTATGTGTCGACACAAGTCCTGTGTGTCGACACAGCAGCTTCTTGTCTTGACATTTCTATTGCAGACAGTTGGCATTGAGTGTTTGTCAAATGACATTGAGTGTGTATCGACACAAGTCCTGTGTGTTGACACAATTACTTCTGAACTCGACACAGCCTTTTGAGAGTTAGTGTATCGACACAAGTCCTGTGTGTTGACACAATTACTTCTGAACTCGACACAGCCTTTTGAGAGTTAGTGTATCAACACAAGTCCTGTGTGTTGACACAATTGCTTCAGGTGTCGACATATCTCATGAGTGTCGACACCGCTTCAGTTTTAAGTGTCGAAACAAGTCCTGCTTCAGATGTCGACACATTTCTGGATGTCGACACAACTGCTCATTTAGGTGTCGACATAGCTTTGAGTGTCGACACAACTTCTTTATAAGTGTCGACATAAATTCTGGGTGTCGACACAAATTCTTCATAAGTGTCGACACATTTTACCAGTGTGTCGACACAGCTTGCCTGAGTATCGACACAGTCTCCCTGAGTGTCGACACAGTTTTTTCACATGTGTCGACACTTGTACTTAGAAAAATTTTCTTCAAATTCTTAAATCTGCACAATGAAACTCAAACTTCTATCAAATACAAATTGATGCATACCATTGACTAAGTTGTGGCTTCTCCAAATCTGGTACACATTTTCCAATGTACCCAACAGCTCTTGAACACCTTGACTTAAAAGAGAAAATCATCAAGGAGTTGGAAGAACAACTCGCTGCTGAAAAGAAACTTATCCGTGTCGGGATTAATTCATTATTCTCTTTACTAACTACGGTTATCCCTCCCTTCTTTGGCACTACCTGAACGGGGCTAACCCACTTACTATCCGATATAGGGTAGATAATTCCTGCATCTAATAATTTCATAACCTCGCCCTTAACTACTTCTTTCATATTCGGGTTTATACGGCGCTGTGGTTGAATAGAGTTACGCGAATTATCCTCCATTAAAATTTTATGGGTACAGAAAGAAGGGCTTATGCCCTTGATATCAGAAATTTGCCAAGCAATAGCCCATCGATTCTTACGTAGAACTAGAAGAATTTTATCATTTTGTGTATCCGTGAGGTAGGCCGAAACGATAACTGGTAACTTGGAATCTTTTTCTAAGAAAGCATACTTAAGGAGTTCAGGAAGTTCTTTAAGTTCTAGGATAGGGGGTTCTTCATAAAAGGATTTAGAGATTTATTCTTTTTCAAAAATAATATCTTCATAAAATTTTTTATAAGGAACGTAATAAGGGGTGGGGCTAGCAGCCAAGACGGCTTCTTGTAGCGATTCAGTTGGAAGAAAAGAGGAAGAACAAAAATCAAAAAATTCTTTTTCAAACCCAGAAAGACAATCAGAAGATTCATCACTTCCTTGCAGCGATTCAGCGGGAGGAGAAGAAGAAAAACAAAAATCAAAAAGTTCTTTTTCAAAGTCGGAGAGGCAGTAGGAAGATTCATCACTCATGGCATCTACGAAAAAACATGAGTCATCATTTGCTAGGGTGTTCTTCATCGAAGGTGTGATAGAAAAAGTGACTTCGTCGTCGCCTACTCGAAGGAAGAGCTTACCATTTCTTACATCAATGATGGCTCTGGAGGTGGCAAGGAAGGGTCGGCCAAGGATTAGGGGAACCTCGACGTCTTCTTCGATGTCCAAAATGACAAAGTCCACCAGGAAGATGAACTTGTCGACTTTCACTAAAACGTCCTCCACTATTCCTAACGGTTACTT
The DNA here is from genome assembly GCA_039513925.1 of Platanthera zijinensis. Classification (NCBI taxonomy): domain Eukaryota; kingdom Viridiplantae; phylum Streptophyta; class Magnoliopsida; order Asparagales; family Orchidaceae; genus Platanthera; species Platanthera zijinensis. The sequence continues at coordinate 1,004,913 of CM077097.1, forward strand.
AACAGATCTATCGGCTAGCTGGATACTCATATGCGTGTGGTTAAGGCTACCAATCCTTAAATTTTTAAACAACGAAAAGGGCATCAGGTTTATACTCGTGCTTAAGTCGGCTAACGCGTGTTTAACAAAAAGATCACCGAAGACACACGGGATAGAGAAACTACCCGGGTCACTGATTTTCTTCGGCAAACCGTTTGTTAAAACAGTAGAGCACTCGACGTTTAGCATGATGTGAAAAATATTCTCTAACTTCTTCATGTTGGTGAGGAGGTCCTTAAGATACTTGGCGTATTTCGGCATCTGTGAAATAGCCTCGTAGAAGGAAAGATTAATGTGGATTTGCTTGAAGATCTCTAAGAAGCGGGAGTACTGATCATCTTGATGTTGTCTATTAAGTTCGGAGGGGTATGGAGGAGTTGAATTATTTTTGAAGATGGGTGGTGGAGTGAGATTTTTTATAAAACAGGGGTGATAACTTCTTTAGCAGAGGGTGGAAGCGGAGCGGAGCTTTGATTTTTAAAGGCGGGAGCGGATCTTGCCTCGGGCTCTTCACTTACCATACCGGAGACTTGCTTCCCACTCCGAAGAGTTATAGCTTTCGCTTGCTCTCTCGGGTTCAGTTCGGTATTGGAAGGAAGAGACCATGCGGGTCGCTCAAAAATTATTTTCGCGAGCTGTCCTACCTAATTTTATAGACTTTTTACGCTTCCGGTTAAAGTTCTTATAGTAGCGTCATTTGTGGTGAATATTTAGAAAGTAATTCCTCCAATCTTGGAGGTTTTGGATAATTTTGAAGAGGTGGTGGTGGTGGTGGTACAGAAAAATTGTTTTGTGGTGGCGGGCGCATAACATTCGATGGATTACTCCACGAAAAATTCGGATGATTTCTTAAAGCAGGGTTATAGCTATTCGGAAAATTAAAACCAGGAGGATGAAAATTCGCAGCAGAAAAATAATTAAAAACATTTTTAGGCATATTATTAACATAATCTAAATGTTTTGGAGTAGGGGTTGCAGATTCCCATACCTGAGAGGTAGAGGCAGCAGTCATCTCCATTATCTTTTTGCTTAGGATTTCTACTTGCATAGCGAGCTGGGAGACGTTATCCACTTCAAAGATACCTGCAGGCTTGTTCGGGCGGGACCTAGGCACATTCAACTGATAAGTGTTCATGGCCATGTCCTCAAAAAGATCAAGAGCTACTTCCGGGGTCTTATGATTTAAAGTACCGCCAGAGGCTGCGTCTATCATTTGCTTTGTATTTTGATTTAGCCCGTTGTAGAACGTCTGCACTTGTATCCATACAGGCAGCGCGTGATGTGGGCATCGTCTTAATAATTCTTTAAATCTCTCCCAGGTTTCATATAGGGTTTTAGAGTCTATTTGTCCGAAGGCAGAGATATCGTTCCTAAGTTTTGCAGTTTTAGCTGGCGGAAAATACTTCGCCAAAAATTTTTCAGTTAATTCATTCCAAGTGGTTATGCTATTCTTAGGAAGTGTGTTCAGCCACTACTTAGCTTTAGTTCTGTGAGAGAAGGGGAAGAGTCTCAGCCTGATTGCATTATTTGTGACACCATTTATCTTGAAGGTGTCGACAAATTTCAAGAAAGCTAGCTATATGTGCGTTCGGATCTTCATCTTGAAGTCCGTCAAATTGCACATATTGCCGCACCATTTGAATTATGCTAGGCTTTAATTCGAAGTTATTATTTGCTATAGCAGGGCGGACTATACTAGATTCTATTCCCTCAAGGTTCGGTCGTGCATAATAGGACATAGTCCTTTGCACGGCCTCATCTACATTGAGTTCTTCCATTCTTAAAGTAGCAAATGACTCGGAGTCCTCAACTGGCACTTGGATAGTAGGACCTTGAAATCACGATCTTCTCCAAAGAGTACGCTCAATTTCATGGTCCAAGTCCAAAATAACCGACGGACTCCCGCGGGTCATGCACTAAAAGAGCAGAAAAGAAGAAAAGAAAGAGAAATAGGATAAACTAGAAAGAAAGCTAGATTAGAATTTTTTTATTGAAATAGATTTTTTTTTATAGATTAACTCCCGAACTTCCCAAGGACTACCCCGTGAAGGGTTCGCAAGGTACTAGACAAGATAGTGGTGCTTAAAGCCCTTTGCCCTTTTCGAGAGAATTAGGTGGCGTAGAAAAATTGTGAAGTTGGTTACTATTAAGAGCGGTGATAACTTTTTTGAATTTTGAAATTTAAAGAAAGAGGATGAGAAAGAGAAGAGATAAAATTAATAGGTTCGTGTTTTCAAGATATAAACGGAATTTGGTTCCCCAGTAACGGCGCCAAAAACTTGTTGCGCGCTAGGGTTCGAAGAAAATAAACGCAACCGAACTAGCAATCCAATGAGGCAAGTATACCTATCGAATTATAGCTAGGGGATACAAGTGTCATATTGAAATCCGGGAACTGTTGAGTATGCTTACTCACACGAAAACTATTATCTTATCAACGAAAAAACTAGGGTTTTAGAGAATCTAATTGCAAGGAAGGAAGTAAAGCTAAAGCTAGAAAGAGAGCTATTACAGTTAATTAAAGAGCATAAGAAAATCGATTACTACGAAAGGTTGAAAATATGAAATGGAAATGCACTCGATCAAGAATCACCTCGGCTAAAGACGATTAAGAAAATACGATAAAAATCTAAACTTAATAGGATAAAGGTCCTTGACCGTGGAGGTTCCTAAAGCTTGAACACGCTTCTCTCGAAGTCGTGCCCATCTGAGTTTAGGAAGGTCCGACCGACTCTCGTCTAAATCGGAGGCCTAAAACTCACTTTACGCGGTGAACCCCACTATTGGATTTTACTCCAATCCGGGAGATTTGTACGTCTGCCTCTCTCGAGGGGTGCGTACAACTCCCTTTACTCTTGAATGCCCACTTCATTCTATCGGCCTCTTGGCTAGCCCAGAATGAAAGCAAAGGTGGAGGGTATATATCGATAATATACCTCACCCCCATGATTAATCAAGAGTAATTCAAGGTCCTAACCTAAAAAGAAAAGATTAATCAAAACATCATAACTTAATCGCTCGAACCTCGGATCATCAAGATCGAGTACAAGGAGGATTAATTAATCATAGTAAAGTGGAGGAGGGGGAATGAGTACTAAAGCATAAAAAGAACACAAGCTAAACAAAGAACACTTCTATTAATGAAAAGGGGAAAGTTACACTATGGAAAAATAAATTACAAGTGCAAGGAATTGAAACCTATTCTAGCCCTACAATTAGCACTAAGCAACACTAAAGATTACAAAGAAAGCATAAACAAGTAAAGATTACAGTAGGGTTAAAAGAAAATTACAAAGAGAGAGAGAGAGAGAGAGAGAGAGAAGCATAAGAAAGTTCAAGAACCAAAGGGGCAGCACCTCCCCCTCTCAACCAAAGCTTGATGAAATGGAAGGGGGGGCCTAAATTTATAGGCAAAATTCTCGGGTTGGTCACGCACTCCGACACGCCCTAGGGGGGGCGTGTCCGAGGGCGTGACATGTATGAAGTTGACCTCAAGTTATGGGATCTAGCGTGAGGGATGATTGCTTCTGTACGTCGGTCGACACGCCCATTATCACGCCCGTGTAGGGGGGGGGGGGGCGTGCCACGCACGTCATGTCGAAATCATTGGTCGGAAATCCGTCAGTCGTCGAAAAGTTTGATGTCACGCCCGTGACGGGGGGGGGGGGGGGTCGTGACAGTACTGTTGCATGCTGTGGCGGAACCTTCATTCAATGCGGCGGCAGGCTTTGCCGCAGAGGGCGACATGCCCTTATTCACGCTTGGCGACACGCCCGAGGAGGGCGTTTCAGGGGGCGTGACAGCCGTTTTGTTCGTTTTTTTGTCCCTTCCAGCAGGAGTACTCGGGATCTGGTTACACGCCCTAGGTCACGCCCAGGGAGGGCGTGATAGGGGGGCGTGTCAGGTCATTTTTGGCCAATTTTATGGAAACCTTCAAAAAGACAAGAAAAAGTCAGTGGCAATAATATTTACATAAAAATGATAAAAAATAAACTAATAATAGACATGATTTGTACAATATAAAATAGAAAATACGATAATAGTTTAGACTACAAAACGTATTATCAAATTCCCCCAAGCTTAAGCTTTCCTTGTCTTCAAGCAGAAATATAAAAACTAGATAATCATAAAAAAAGGACTAATCAAAAAGTTTTAATTATACCTACACAAGTACTATGCGAAATTCTAAGTAGGGAAAAAGTGAAATGTAAGTGTAAAACAATTATTTAGGTATGGTAAAACTTTTATAAATTTTACTAGATAAAAATAAATCATCCAAAATCTTAACAAAATTCTTTAAATAGACTTAAGCAAAGCAACGAAAATGATAAAAACGCATTGAGTTGTTATTAGATCCAAGCAACACATTATAATTATATCAAGTTAATTAACAAAAATCTAGGTTTAAATCCAAAACTAAAACTGATTTACTTTTCTTCTTTTCTTAGTTGTTAAATAAAAATCAAAAAGCGTGAATCAAAAGGACTTAAATAGGACAGAAACGTTTGGTTTAGGAATATGATTAGGAGTGGAATTCAAAGATAAACGTGAAGGTTTAAAATCACACTAAACCAAAGCAAAGAGTTTCAAAAACTTTCATAAAAATATATATACATTTTTTTTTCTTTTTCTTCTTTTTTCCATTTTTTGTTTCTTTTTTCAAAACAAAGGCCATAAATATTTTTATTTTCCTTTTGAATTGGCCAAACAGAAATAAACATAACTTTTGAGCATACTTTTTTTCAAAAACCTTTCTCCCACAAAAATCACAAAATATCCTATCAAAATCGTGAAAATATTTTATAAAACTCAAAAAGGCTAGTGTGATTAGATAGGTTGGAAATTTTGGCTTTGGTGAAAATGAAATGAAGGGAGGAGCTATCAAATGAAATCGGAAAAAGGCTCAAAAATGGCTAACTAGTGGTAAAAGTTTTTAGGTTGGCAGGAAAGCTCAAACGAAAACAAAAACGGCCTAAATCATTTTCACGCTTTTGAATTTATTTAAAACAAAGGTTAGAAAAATTTCAAAAAGCGAGTTCTAGATAATAAAAGAAGATTGATGAAAATAACTTGAAAATAGAAATAATAGGTGGCTTGGATCGTTCACATCTACTACGTTATTCAAAAGTTTACATTACAAAAATTATTCAAAAACGAAAAAAAAATAGTGGATGATGAATTTTTGAGAAAGTAAAGGAAATAAAAACAAAAAACCATAAGGGTCCGTTAGTTTGCACGGAATTGAGCCCCTGGAATTGGAATTGAAGGTCTAATTTCAATTCCATCATTCGTCTGCACGCTTGATTTTTGAATTTAAATTTTAATGAATTCCGTAGAATTCATTTTGAACTAAAGACAATTTCTTCCCATCTATATAAGAATAGAACAATTCTCATCGAGACACATTTTTAAGCCCGGGCGCGAATTTTTTTTCGCGGGCGCGATTTTTTCCGCCCGGGCGCAATTATTTGGCCCGGGCGCGTTTTTTACGCCCGGGCGCAAATTTTTCGCCGGGCGTGAATTTTTCTCCTGGGAGCGATTTTTTCGCCCGAGCACGATTTTTTCGCCTGGGCGCGATTTTTTGTCACGGGTGCGATTTTTTGTCACGGGCGCGTTTTTTTCGCCCGAGCGCATTTTTTTCGATCGGGCGCGATTTTTTTCGCCCGGGCGCGATTTTTTTTCACCCGGGCATTTTTTTTCGCCCGGGCGCGATTTTTTCGCCTAGTCGCGTTTTTTTTTGCTCGGGCGCGATTTTTTTCGCCCGGGCGCGTTTTTTTTCGCCATGGCGCGTTTTTTTCGCTTGGTCGCATTTTTTTCGCCCGGGCGCATTTTTTTCGCCCGGGCGCGATTTCTCGCCCGGTCGCGATTTTTTCGCCCGGTCGCGTTTTTTTGCTCGGGCGTAATTTTTTTCGCCAGGGCGCGTTTTTTTTTCGCCCGGTCGCGTTTTTTTTCACCTTGGGGCGTTTTTTTGCCCGGGCGCGATTTTTTTCGCCCGGGCACGAAAAAAATCGCGCCCGGGCGAAGAAAGCGCCCAGGGCGAAATAAAACGCCTCAGGCAATTTTTTTTCTCCGGGGGCATTTTCTTCGCCCGGGCGCGATTTTTGAGCCCGGGCATGATTTTTTTGGCCCGGGCGCGATTTTTTCGCACGGGCGCGATTTTTTCGCCCCGACGCGAATTTTTTCTCCCGGGCACATTATTTTCGCCGGGAGCGTTTTTTTCGACCGGGCGCGTTTTTTTCGCCTGGGCGCTATTTTTTCGCCCGAAGCGTTTTTTTTCGCCCGAGCGCGTTTTTTGCGCACGGGCGCTATTTTTTCGCCTGGTGCGATTTTTTTGCCCGTGCGTGATTTTTTCGCCCGGGCGTGAGCAATATTTTTTCGCCCGGGCAGGTTTTTTTTTCGCCCGGGCGCGAATTTTGCTCGGGCACATTTTTTTGCCCCCAGTCGAAATAATCACACCCGGGCGACAAAAATGGGCCCGAGCGACATAATCGCTCCCGAGCGAAAAAAATTGCGGCCACGTGAAAAAATCCCACCCGTGAGAAAAAATCACGACTAGGTGAAAAAATCTTGCCCGGACAAAAAAATCACGTTAGGGCAAAAATCGCACCCGGGCAAAAAAATCGAATTCCGATTCCACAATATTCACCAATATTCTTTATTAGACGAACATTGGAATTGGAATTCGTCACCAATATTTAATTCCACTATATTCATCAATATTCAATTCTAATATCGAATTCCAATTCCGTGCAAACAAACGGACCCTAATAGAAATGCGAGTTTTAGAAAAATATTTCACCTTAACATGCTATCGTGAATTAGAAACACAACATGACCAACATTTTACTTGTGAAACATAATTAAAAAAGACGATTAGAAATATTATAATTAACTATGTTGTTTATAGAAAATTTTGAGTAAAACAAAAACAAAAACTAGGGGTACTATTGAAATACCAAAATGTCTAAACTATTCAAAAACACACATATATATATATTTTTTAATTTTGTGAAATATTCTTTTTTTTTCTGATTTTGGAAATATTTTCTCTCTTTTTTTTTGGAATTTTAAGATATTCATTTTTTTTATTTTGGAAATATTTAAAATATATACAAAAAGGAAAATATTTACACTAAGCAAAAATGAAGGAGGTAGTCCTCCCCCAAGTTTAAAATAGACATTGTCCTCAATGGCAAAAGAAGGGTATCTGAGAAGGAGAGAAAAATAAAGTACAGAATTGAAAGTTAGAATTGAAAGACCGGTACTTACCCGGATTTATTTGCTACGAAAGCTGAGTGATGTCGCTCCCCCGAATGTCTTCTTTGGACTTCGTGATGGATTCAACAACGTTGGAGCAGGCGATCACAGAAGCTTCAGCTTGTCGGAGCCATCCGAGGCTAAAAATTGTAAAATAAAGAAAACAGAAAAAGATAACTTGGGTTGCCTCCCAATGGCGCCCTTTGTTTAAAGCGTCGTTGAGCTCGACGCATCAAAAAATAATATTGTCCAAAAATATTGTTGTCCAGAAATATAATTGTTTTTAGCAAAAATTAAAAGTTCAAAGTTAAAGTTCGTGAAGCAGAATCTTAATAATGTTTGGACTGACATCATCATCACAAGAAAAATAGAGTTTAAGACGCTGACAATTCACTTTGAAATTACCCTTATCAGAGTGAGAAATTAAAACAGTTCCATAAGGAAAAACTTCTAAAACAGAAAACGGGTCAGACCAGCGAGATTTTAATTTGCCCGGAAATAAACGTAAACGAGAATTATATAAAAGGACTTGGTCGCCCGGCTTAAAGTTTTTAGGGGTCCTTAAGTGTTTATCATGTAAACGCTTCGTCCGCTCTTTATAAAGTTTATTAGTTTCATAAGCATAAGAGCGCCACTCATCGAGTTCATTTAGTTGAATTTTTCGAAGGTCACCGACTGAGCGGAGATCGAAGTTTAAAAATTTTAAGGCCCAAAAGGCGCGGTGTTCTAACTCTACGGGCAGATGGCACTATTTTCCATAGACCAGCAGATACGGCGTACATCCGAGGGCGGTTTTGTACGTTGTTCGGTAGGCCCATAGAGCATCGTCAAGTTTGGCTGACCTGTCTTTCCTAGAAGTTGAAATAGTCTTTTCTAATATTCTTTTTATTTCTCTATTAACTACTTCGACTTGTCCGTTAGTTTGGGGGTGGTAGGCAGTGGAAAGCTTATGCGTAACGCCGTATTTGGTAAGGAATTTTTAAAATTGTGCGTTACAGAAATGGGAACCCCTATCGCTAACGATTGCACGAAGCGTACCGAATCTAGAAAATAATTTTTTTAAAAATGTGACTACAACTCGGGAGTCGTTCGTAGGAAGAGCTTGGGCCTCAGCCCATCGTGAAACATAATCAACAGCAACAAAAATATATTTGTTTTCGAAGCTAGAAAGAAGGGGGCCAACAAAATCAATTCCCCAGAGGTCGAAAATTTCGCACTCTAAGAAATAATTTTGCGGCATTTCATTTTTATTAGAAATGTTGCCCGACCGTTGGAAACTATCACACCTTCTCACAAAGGCTTGCACGTCTTTAAACAGTCTAGGCTAGTAAAAACCCGCGCAAAGCACCATGTTAGCGGTGCGAGCAGCTTGATAGTGCCCACCTGTCGGACCTTCATGCAAATGTTTTAGAATATCAATTCCTTCATCATAAGAAACACATCTCCTTATCACTTGATCCGAACAAATTCTGAAAAGATGCGGGTCTTCCCAAAAGTAGTTCTTCAGCTCAGGAAAGAATTTCTTCTTTTGCTAATCGGAGAACTCTTTGGGAGCACAAGGGCCACTAGATAGTTCGCGATGTACACGAACCAAGGAGAAGTAGATGTGTTAACTAAAAGCAGCTTCTCATCAAGAAAATAATCATTAAAAGATTTTTCATTTAATTTTTCTATAAAGGGGTTATCTAATCTGGATAGATGGTCGGCGGCCAAGTTCTCGGCTCCTCGCTTATCACGGATCTCTAAGTCAAACTCCTGGAGGAGTAAGACCAAGCGAATCAAGCGAGGCTTGGCATTGTAAGACCCCTTTTTTTTTAAACACCGGGGTCTTAGCCCAGAATTGCCGCTTTGCGGTGGCACCGACTCACGGGAAGGTCGCCACTACAAAGCGCCAATTCTGTCGGCCCTTTTCGATCGCAGAACAGTAGCATAAGTAAATATAAATCTAGTCCACCATAACCACATGTGTATAAATAAATCACCACGAAGGGAGAGTCCACAATAAGAATGATCAGAGTACAAAAGGAGGGCTTATGCCCAGTACATGTAATCCTCACTCTAAGTCACTCGCGGAAGCTGTAACTCCCCTATCCATCGCATAACATATAGCAGTAGGTCCGGCCGGGGCCCGACGGCATATACTACGGACAGACCGGTTGGTTACGTGTTGAAACTATTCAACCAATCACCACGTCCTACACAACACCTAGCGGAAGCAATTTTATACAGTTGCAAAGAGAACAAGAACCCTGCTACAAAGCATGAATGTCCACTACAAACTCAGGAATGTAATCATACACAAAAGAGAACTGGCCTTAAGGCCTTACATTGTTCACTTAACAAAAATAGTGTTTTCCAAACTTCGGCACGCAGGCCGGCCATACATGAAAATGGGAAAGAAACATAAGCAATTAGGCCTTCGAGGGCCGGCACAGCAATAAGGACTTTAGCCCGCTATTTCCCGCTCTGCTCCGCAGCACCTGCAAGCCACAAACCACCGCCCGGTGGCAAACAATAGCAACGGTCAGCAATGCTGACCAAATTATAACGATCCCGCCACCACACTCGGGGCGGCAATGCTCTTTCCCTGCACTTTATTAGCATAGGCAATTATATAAAGTATTTGCACTTCACCACAGGCATAGGCTCGCACGGCCACACAGCCCGTGCACTCAGGGCACATTCTCGGCGAACCGGCCAACGTCACGTCAATTCAAGCCATAGACGTTCCCAATCCACCACCGCCTCTTAGACGGTCATCCATATGAGCATTTTGCCTTCCTGGCCTTGGTCACGACAATTTAAGCCATAGACCGCCGAAGACCCTCATCCATGCCAACGGTCCTACCGAACGACATAGACCGGGTACGGTTCCGCCTGACCCGTGCTCACAACGCAATGACAATTTAAGCCATATGCGCAGGCCAGTGCTCACCGAGTCCCATTTCCACCACAATAATCACATAACCCGGTTATGTTCACGTTGGCTCCCCGGCCACCGTGTTGGCAAAACACGCTTTTGCCCAGTTTTCCGGGTGCACCTTGGAGTTAATCTCCAAGGCTCCCTGATGCAATCTACCACGTAGAAAACCCGAAAAATGCCCAAACACCCAGAGTCTTCCCCGGTTCATATGCAATGCAACATCACCGATCCGGCTCTACTTGTCCGGATAGGCTTCACACACAATTCCTATGTCCGTTTTCGCATACGGACTCTACACAAGGGGGACTTTACATATCTACCCCAAGGAACGCTCCAACTATTCGCTCACTCGCGAGAGAGTGCTTCCTATGCAAAGGAAAAGAGGGCTTCACATGCCCAAAGATGAGAAATCGTTACCCTTGCATTCTTCTGTGGCGCCATGAAAATCTATGCGGATGAAAAGCACAGCAATCTCCTTGCCTCCGCGGATCTGAAGACGGCTCGCGATTTGGAGCCCCGAATCTCCACCGGCCGCCGGAGTTGACCACCTTCTTCCTCCTCAAAGCTCTCCCTTCTCCCTAGGTTTTAGAGAGAGATTGGCCAATGGAAAATGGGTTTCTAAACCCTATTTCCCGACTATAACCACCCAGGAGCAGCCCCCCACTGTCGGATCCAAAGCCAAGAAAACGAACGGCCCGGATTAAATCCAAAATCATAAAATCTGGGCCGAACACGGGTTGGCACACGGCCGTGTGCCTGGCCGTGTAGCTCATTCGCCGTCTCGACCAAAACTGAAAACCAGCAACACGACATGTGACACAGCCTCCGACACGCCCGTGTCGCCTGCGACACGCCTGTGTCGGGACCCGTGTCACGCCCCCCATGTGCAATTTAACAACACTTCGCAGTCAGAGAGGTACACGGCTTGGTGATACGGCATCAGACACGCCCGTGTCAAGCTAGACACGCCCGTGTTCGTGCCCGTGTCATTACCCGTGTACCCAACCGCACAGCACAGGTGTGACACGGCCTGGGACACGCCCGTGTCCTAGGCCGTGTTCCACCACACGACCATCGTCGACCTGCACTGGTCGACGACACGGCCAGCTCGATGGCTCGAGCTCGACACACCCGACACGGCCTCCGACACGCCCGTGTCGGGGCCCGTGTCACCTGCACAAAAAATCTGTCTTGGCCAAAATCGATCCCCGTCGCTCCTACAACATTTTGGGGTGTTACAGAAGTAAAACTAAAACTAAGCGTCACCATAACTGTCACTGATCCGAGAGCACCCAAGCTAGACTGGCCCATCTCCACCGACTCCGTACTCTGCCGGTGCTACATCTCTGGGTGCTTCTTCCTTTTCGGCCTACAGTCGCCGCCTTGCAATCCACGTCTGCGTCTATGTCTTCGGCCTCCTGGATGCTGAGCTAGTGGGATCCCACCCATCATGGGGCATTTGACCCGTCTATGTCCCGGCTGGTGACAATGGTAACATGGTCACGGGGTCAACTCCGTCAGAAACTGCAAAACCCGTGACCCTTCCATATGGTACACCTAAAATGTTGTGGTTCGAAAACCGTTAGTCTAAAAGACTAATCCCTATCATCCCCTACCCCTTCCCCCATGGCTCTTAGGTACCGAGCGGAGAGGAAGAAAGGGAAGGACATGAAGGTGGATAATAAGTCAAAAGCAGGTGACAGCGGACCTATGCTAACAATTCCATAGTAAATATGACAAAAGCAGAAAGTAGTAAATGTAACCTTAACTTATGCGGAAGCGCATAAGCCAAGGGATCTTTTGCAGGGCTCCCATCGTATAAAGTGTCCCATGCCACTTATACGTTGGGGTGTCGGTTATCAAACAGTAAGGAGTAGCAAGTAAGTAAAAGCATAAGAAATATAACCATTGATTTATAGGGATTACCCCCATAGACCAAGGGGTCATTTTGCAGGGCCTATTGTATAAAACGTCCCATACCATCTTATACGATAGGTGGCAATGTTTATGCTAGACACGTAAATATGCTATGGAATGCACAAGCAAGTGCAACACACCCACCAGACTCCATGCACACAGAACTTTAGTTCCCCCTGTTCGGGCAGCTATCTTCACTCCAAGGAACCTCCGTAGTGGCAAACGGAGACAGTGGGTCGGCCCCCCCACTCCTAGGCGGGTAACCACACTACCAGGCCTAGCCCTTCCATACGCCCCTAGAAGAACACAACCTAGAGTATTCGCGTATTAGTGCTGGCTATATCCACCAGGCTTTCTTTGGCTAAGTGTCCCATACTGCCGAGCCAACGTACCGACGTCGGTGTGATCGATCGTCTAGTACCGAAGACCCACCACTTTTATGCACATATAATCATGACAGTTATATTTGTACAAGTTATCATGTTACCGAGCCTCCAGCTCTCTAGGCTACCAAGCATATACCAAGTCCCCGAGCATCCCGCTCCTTGGACTTCCAAATCACAAACCAGACCATTGACATTACTAGTAGGCCCTTAGACAACGGACCTACTCTACCCATTCCATGCCAATTCTTCTTCCTAAGTGTACAAGTGTAGGTGTGAGGTGCAACTATTATTAGGGTTACTCTTGATCATTTTATTCCTAAGATTTAAGGTTAACCTTGGACTTCCCGAGGTTTACCCGGTGAAGGGCTCGCAGCGGTACTAGGAGCTATGATGGGGTGAATCCCAAAGATCCATTTCCAAGGCACTTATTATAATTGATTAGTTCCCTTAACCCATTCTCTTCTCATATTACAGTGGGCTAATTCTAGGATGGCTTTGACTCTTCCTCTTCTCGGGGAGGACGATCTTCGGTCGAACCCGAAGACCACATAACACTAGTCAATCTCACACCTTACCCGTCCTGACTTCCAATAATGAACATGATTTAAACCACCCTATCCAAGCCAGCAAACTACCAAAATTCCATCTCCCATGTTCATTACCCACTCTAGTTCAGCTTTTGCAGTTTTACTAAACGCAGACCATTTAAAGCTTTATGAGGTATGCAAGGGATGGTACTCCAAATTATCTTCCGAATCTCCTATAATATTTACTGGAGGTCTACCATTACATAATTAGTCTAAATCCATAAAATAATAATTTTCCTATTTCATTTGGCATTTAATTTATTTATTATCAGCCTCCCAATGCCTTAGTATGAACATGAAGTGACTAATGAGCCAACAATAAATCACCATAAAATCAGTAAAAATCCAATGAGGCATTTAAGCAGTAATTCCAAATTTTGAGAAACTTCAGAGGTGTTTAGGCCTACATTTCCTAATTTACCATTTTAGGCCACTTTTACTATATTATGAAGCAAGTACCGTAAATATATATCCAAAAATCACAAGAAAATTATAGAAGCTTTATGGTGACATAAAACCATCAGAAACCAAGTCCCATAATTTTTATCAAATATTTGGGCTCTGAATTTATTTTAATGTAACGCACCAATTTTCCTAGCTTAGAGAAGGAGGAACTATTTTTAATCATCTAAAAATCAAGATAAATTTATAGAATGACTATAATGGTCTGAGACACCCACTGACCAAATTTCATAATTTTCCAAATATTAATTGGGCATTATCTGTATTTTTGACTACATATCACAATTAGTACATTAAAGAATAAAGTACCAAATATAATCAGATAAAACTCTCAAAAAAAATACATAAGGTAAAACATGCTATAAGATGCCCTAATCCAAGATTTCATAATATTCCAGTGCATATAAATTCCAAAATAATCAAGATAAATATCTAGGGCACAATTAGAGTTGTAAATGAAGTACTGTATAAATAAACCAAAAAATCTCAACAAATTATATTATGTTTACGTGGACCATAAAATCACCATACCCAAATTTTACTTGATTTGAAGTTCATTTGATAGCATAATAGTTAAAATTAAGGTTTGTGACCTAAACTAGGGTTAGGGTTTTAGGTATTTTAATTGTCTCCAAATCCCCTAAGATTTTGTCCAGATAACTATAATGGCCCCATGGTCCTCTCCACTAAATTTCAAGTTAGTCAAAGGTCATTTGACCCCATGACCTTCACAACCCTAAAAATCCCCACTAAGGGACTTACCCTAGGGTTCTAGGGCTACCCTATCCCAAACCACTCCAAATTACATTGGAGGGTGTATCATGCCCCAAAACGCCAGTGGACAAAATATAAGCCTTTGTTGAGGTTGTTTGACCACTCAAATCCTAAAAGGAATGAATTGACCTAATTAACCCTATAAGGGCCAACCTAGGGTCGAGTTAAAAATCCATCAAAACCCTTCCAAATGAGGTGGAATTTTTACCAGAGTTCTAACTTCCCCCTAAGATCCCCCACCCAAATTTGGGGTGATTTTGAGGTGTTTAGGACACCTAACTAAATTATACATGAATTATTAAATTTTTACAAAAACCATAGAAAAATATTCTCCAAAAATTCTGATTTTTGGATAAGACCTAGGTATGGATAATAATAGCCCATACCCCAAATTTCAAGTCATTTGGATGTCTGGATTGATGTGGGCATCCAAATCAATCTCAGGGTAACCCTATGGATAGATCTCACCAAAATGTGTGCTGTGGTCTAACCAGGACTCCAAATCGAGTGAAATAAATTTTGAATTAAACTATACTTTAAGGGCTACTTTTTATATGTTGACAACTTTTTATGTTTCAGCCACTACGGGCTACATTTGTCAGTTTAAACTTAGTGTACAGTAAATGGAGTTAATTTCTAATTATACAATATATAATATGATAAAATAACACTGTTCATCTTCTTCTTTACCCGAACCCGAACAGAACCAGAAAAAAACTATTCCTGTAGCTTTTCTAAAGCTATTTCCCGGCCACCCAGCCATTTCCCTGGCCGGCCACCACCACCACCACCTCTGTTGAGGTGAGGGCTACCGTCGGGCGGCGGCACGGCCGCCGGAGAGGCGGTTTCCAGCGAACCCGCCACCATGAAATTTCAGAAAAACCATTGAAACGCTCACCCGATCCAGCTCTTTTGAGCCCGATATCTCTCTTAAGGATTTCTAAGATCTATCTATAGAAGAAGAGGTAGAAGAGGACCTTATTCGCGGTTTGGAGTCGAGCTGATCGTCGGGATGCCCTTGGCGCGGTGGTGGCATCACCGGAATTCTTCTACAACACAGTAGGAGGCTCGAAACTTTAGGTAAGGGCTGGGAAACTTCATCCTTGAGCCTAAGGGGACTTTTTAAAGGGAAGAAATGGGGAGTGGGTGGTTATAGGCTGTCCAGCAATTATTGCCTCTTAAAGAGCAAGCTCGGCCATGGTGGAGGGGAGCTGAAACGGCTTTATAACAGCTGGAGGAGGGCTGGAAACTCCTCCTCTCCCTGAGAGGAGTTGAATCCAGCCATTTCAATGGGAAGAGGGAAGGACATGGCATCTAATGCCATTGACGACCATGAAGGTTGGGGATTGGTCATGGCTGGAAGAGAGGAGTCGGCTGCCACGTGGCACAGCCAGTCAAACATCATAAAATAAGACTTAACTAAGTCTTAATAAGAGTAAACGACCCAATAATGTATTCTGGCCCACTTCCTAGACCGGCTCGGTTCAACTGAACCAGCACCCAACCAAAAAAAGATGCCAGAAAAAATTCTAAGTACAATGGCATTGAGTGAGCTCTGCTCACTCAACGCCATCCATGCTACGGCATTGAGTGAGCTCAGCTCACTCAACGCAATCCCAATTACGGCATTGAGTGAGCTCAGCTCACTCAACGCCATCCCAGTTACGGCGTTGAGTGAGCTATGCTCACTCAATGCCATCAGAATAGCCTCCCAGACTATGGCATTTAGTTATCTCAGCTCACTCAACGCCATCCGGATTATGGCTTTGAGTAGCTTAGCTCACTCAACGCTGTCCAGGTTATGGCGTTGAGTGAGCTTAACTCACTCAACGCTGTCCAGATTATGGCTTTGAGTGAGCTTAGCTCACTCAACGCCGTCCAGGTTATGGCGTTGAGTGAGCTTACCTCACTCAACGCCGTCCAGATTATGGCTTTGAGTGAGCTTAGCTCACTCAACGCCATCCAGGTTATGGCTTTGAGTGAGCTTAGCTCACTCAATGCCATCCAGGTTATGGCATTGAGTGAGCTTAGCTCACTCAACGCCTTCCAGATTATGGCTTTGAGTGAGCTGAGCTCACTCAACGCCATCCAGGTTATGGCGTTGAGTGAGCTTAGATCACTCAACGCCGTCCAGATTATGGCTTTGAGTGAGCTCTGCTCACTCAACGCCATCCAGATAGTACCAAATGGCATTGAGTGCGCTCAGTGCACTCAACGTCGTTCAACTTATGGCGTTGAGTGCACTCACCGCACTCAATGCCATCCCGCCTGATAGATTATGACATTGAGTGAGCTAAGCTCACTCAACGCCATCAAGTCTTTGACATTGAGTGAGCTCAGTTCACTCAATGCCAACCTACCGACACCAGATGGCATTGAGTTCAGTCAGTGCACTCAACCCCATTCAACTTATGGCGTTGAGTGCACTCAATGCACTCAACACCATCCCGCTTATGGCTTTGAGTGAGCTAAGCTCACTCAACATCATCCAGACCACGACGTTTAGTGAGCTTAGCTCACTCAACGCCATTCCAAGGTCACGGGCGTGACGGATCGGTCACGGGCGTGTCTGACCTATTTTGAAATTTCTGAGCTCGACGATCGTCTTCCTGAGGTCGACGATCGTCGAATGGGGGGTCACGCCCTATGTCACGGGCGTGACGGGTCAGTCACGGGCGTGACCACCCCTTGACTCAAAATCTTGGTCGACAAACTTCAATTCCTGGGCTTCCTAAGGTTCTGTTAAGACAAAATCACTCCCAGGTGTCTATTTTGAAATGGGATGTTACAAATCCCAATAAACAAAACAAAGATTTCGTCCCCGAAATCAAGGTTAAGCCTACGGGGCTCCTATCGGGAGAAAAAGGCTTGTAACATCCAATGAGAGTTGAGAGATTTATATCTCTACATTACGTTTAATATGTGTGGTTTGAAGGTGATTGTCATATCTAAGACCAATTCGTCCAGTTGACTAGGTATATACCCCAATAAACAAAAGATTAGCCTCTATTCTTGAAATTTCTGTCCTATTGGTTAAAAATAGGAAAGTAAATTGAACGTCTTGAGAGGTTATGAGGTATACCTGGTTGAACAGCTCTGGATACCTTTGTCGTATCAGGTCTTGCGGTTCCCAGGTATGCTCCTCCTGACCGTGGTTCCTCCACGGAACTTTTAACTAACAGAGTTTTATTTCTACGCAAGGTCCGTACTCATTTGCCATCTATCCGAATCGGCTCCAAGTGAACTGACCGGTCGGAAGCCACCGGTCCATCTGTGGTCAAAATCTGCTGCTCCGGGCGCAGTAGAGCCCTCCTAAGTGAAAAACGTGGAATACTTCGTGCAAAGCTGCCAGCTCTGGTGGACAACTCCAGCCTGTAAGCTAGGGCCCCGATCCGCTCTAGGATACTATAAGGGCCCATATACCTAGGGCTAAGCTTCTTCCTCCGACCACGCACCCGTGAAACTCCATGCATGGGCCGGATCTTCAAAAACACTCGGTCCCCCACCTAAAACTCCACCTGACGATGTCGGGCGTCATAATACTTAGCCTGTCTGCTCTACGCTTCTAACATCTTGTCTCTTATCAGTCTCACCTGAGCCTCGGTGTCTTCGACAAAATCCGATCCCAACGCCTTCAGATCCTCGTCCTGAATCAAAGGAAGCAGGGTCCTGCATCACCTTCCATACAAGGCTTCGTAAGGCGCCATCCTGATGCTGGACTGGTAGCAGTTGTTATAGGAGAACTCGACCAGGGGTAGGAGCTTCTCCCATGGTTCCTCGTGGTCCAAAATACATAGCCTCAGAAGAACTTCCAGCGTCCGATTGGTGCGTTCTGTCTGCCCATCCGTCTGGGAATGGAATGTGGTACTGAAGATCAATCGCGTGCCTAAGTAAGCCTGCACGGATCTCCACTCTCTGGAAGTGAACCGGCCATCCTGATCCGACACGATCGTCTTAGGCACCCCGTGGTATCGAACAAACTGCTCCACAATCTCCGCACTAGTACCCCCATAGAGTCATCCTTCTTGATCGGAATGAATCTGGCCACCTTCGTCAACCGATCGACGATGACCCAAATCGAGTCATTTCCCGTCCGTGATCGGGGAAGTCCATGAATAAAATCAGTCGCGATGTCCTCAAATTTCCACTCCGGGGGTACATGTTCTGAGATACATCATCCTTCTGATGATACAACATACGATTAAATCTTTACCGTCTCAGATATCCCGAATCTTGTTACCCGTCATCTAATTTCACGTGATAATAGTTAATTCTCGTAATTACTCCGTCTTATTACCATGTCATTGTCTTGGTAACGCTACGGGTCATCATTCCAAACATGTTTTTTACAAAAATCTTATGTTCGCCCGAATAACGTCGAATTATATCGACTTCCATCTCACTATGTTTGTTACGCCACTTTCCCTAAACTAGGTCCAAGGGAACCCAAGCCTCTACTAATTTGCCCAATAAACAAAAGTTTAGCCCCCAATAAATAAAAGATTTGCCCCTACCTATCTTAGGCTAAGTATCTTTTATATTACCCTGTTACATCTATCCTAGCTTGGTGCACAATCCCTAGAGCATCAATCTTCGACTTGGGGTTCCACCCTAAAACTCGTTAATATACTCCATACTTAAACTCTCTGAGTCACATTTATGACAACCTTATCCGGGTCAAAATGTTCCCAATCCCAAATGAGTATCTTCCGAACTTGAATTCCTATCTGACCCTCAGTATTTGTCTCGGTGGTTTCCTCTAGGTAAATTTATTACCAGTATTGAGGGTTAAGACTACTTGTCTTTTACCATTCTGCTAATGTATTATCGGTCTCAATTCTCCTTAAAGTAGTCTACCGCTTTGAATAATCCTTGATTGGGATAGTAGGGACACCTGAGTTTACATCTTAGGTAGTCCTTCTCGTGCTAAACTCCTCATTTATTCTCTTTGGGTATGCCCTTACCTTAACCAAATTCATACCCAAGGTCTATTTTGAACTAGGGCATACTATAAATTGTCATGGTTAGTCACGAGTCCTAGTTGGTTGAGTCTAACTCGTTGGTTAGAGGGTTATAAGATGAGATCTTCGCAGCCGGAGGTGTTCCCTGTTGGGGGCAGGGTTTGCCGTAGGCTACAAAGAGGAATTCCAATTAATGATGAAGTGGACTTTCACATGTGATTTCCCTTATGGGCACACCACTACTTCCGCTGCTTAGTTTGTCCCCAAACTAAACTCGAGCGGGGGTGACCCAGGGTTAGTGGACTGCTATTTTTCCGATCGAGGTTTCCTCTGATACCACTTGTAAGACCCAATTTTTTTTTCTTTTTAAACACCGGGGTCTTAGCCCAGAATTTCCACTTTGCGGTGGCACCGACTCACGGGAAGGTCGCCACTACAAAGCGCCAATTCTGCTGGCCATTTTCGATTGCAGAATGGTAGCATAAGTAAATATAAATCTAGTCCACCATAACCACATGTATATAAATAAATCTCCATGAAGGGAGAGTCCACAATAATAATAATCAGAGTTCAAAAGGAGGTCTTGTGCCCAGTACATGTAATCCTCACTACATGTAACTCGCGAAAGCAAAACTAAAACTAAGCGTTACCATAACTGTCACTGAACCGAGAAAACCCAAGCTAGACTGGCCCATCTCCAACGACTCCGTACTCTGTTGGTGCTGCATCTCTGGGTGCTTCTTCCTTTTCGGCCTGCAGTCGCCGCCTCGCAATCCACGTCTGCGTCTACGTCTTCGGCCTCTTGGCTGCTGAGCTGGTGGGATCTAACCCATCATGGGGCATTTGACCCATGTATGTCCCGGCTGGTGACAATGGTAACATGGTCGCGGGGTCAACTTTGTCAGAAACTGCAAAACCCGTGACCCTTCCATATGGTACACCTAAAATGTTATAGTTCGAAAACCGTTAGTCTAAAAGACTAAGCCCTATCATCCCCTACCCCTTCCCCCATGGCTCTTAGGTACCGAGCGGAGAGGAAGAAAGGGAAGGACATGAAGGTGGAGAATAAGTCTAAAGCAGGTGACAGCGGACCTATGCTAGTAATTCCATAGTAAATATGACAAAAGCAGAAAGTAGTAAATGTAACCTTAACTTATGCGGAAGTGCATAAGACAAGGGATCTTTTACAGGGCTCCCATCGTATAAAGTGTCCCATACCACTTATACGTTGGGGTGTCGGTTATCAAACAGTAAGGAGTAGCAAGTAAGTAAAAGCATAAGAAATTAACCATTGATTTATAGGGATTACCCCTATAGACCAAGGGGTCGTTTTGCAGGGCCTATCGTATAAAACGTCCCATACCATCTTATACGATAGGTGGCATTGTTTATGCTATGACACTCAAATATGCTATGGAATGCTAAAGCAAGTGCAACACACCCACATGACTCTATGCGCACAGACCTTTAGTTCCCCCTGTTCGGGAAGCTAGCTTCACTCCAAGGAACCTCCGTAGTGGCAAACAGAGACAGTGGGTTGGGCCCCCCACTCCTAGCCGGGTAACTACACTACAAGGCCTAGCCCTTCCATATGCCCCTAGAAGAACACAACCTAGAGTATCCGCGTATTAGTGCTGGCTATATCCACCAGGCTTTCTTTGGTTAAGTGTCCCACACCGCCGAGTCAATGTACTAACGTCGGTGTGATCGATCGTCCAGTACCGATGACCCACCACTTTTATGCACATGCAATCATAACAGTTATATTTGTACAAGTTATCATGTTACCGAGCCTCCAGCTCTATAGGCTACCAAGCATATACCAAGTCCCCGAGCATCCCGCTCCCTAGACTTCCAAATCACAATCCAGACCATTAACATTACTAGTAGACCCTTAGACCACATACCTACTCTACCCATTCCATGCCAATTCTTCTTACTAAGTGTACAAGTGTAGGTGTGAGGTGCAACTATTATTATGGTTACTCTTGATCATTTTATTCCTAAGATTTAAGGTTAACCTTGGACTTCCCGAGGTTTACCCGGTAAAGGGCTCGCAGCGGTACTAGGAGCTATGATGGGGTGAATCCCAAAGCTCCCTTTCCAAGGCACTTATTATAATTGATTGGTTCCCTTAACCCATTCCCTTCTCATATTACAGTGGGCTAATCTTAGGATGGCTTTGACTCTTCCTCTTCTCGGGGAGGACGATCTTCCGTCGAACCCGAAGACCACTTAACACTAGTCAATCTCACACCCTACCCGTCCTGACTTCCAATAATGAACTTGATTTAAACCACCCTATCCAAGCCAGCAAACTACCAAAATTCCATCTCCCAGGTTCATTACCCACTGTAGTTCAGCTTCTACAGTTTTACTAAACGCAGACCATCCTAAGCTTTATGAGGTATGCAAGGGGTGGTACTCCAAATTGTCTTCCGAATCTCCTATAATATTTACTGGAGGTCTACCATGACATAATTAGTCTAAATCCAGAAAATAATAATTTTCCTATTTCATTTGGCATTTAATTAATTTATTCTCAGCCTCCCAATGCCTTAGTATGAACTTGAAGTGCACTAATGAGCCAACAATAAATCACCATAAAATCAGTAAAAATCCAATGAGGCATTTAAGCAGTAATTCCAAATTTTGAGAAACTTCAGAGGTGTTTTGGCCTACATTTCTTAATTTACCATTTTAGGCCACTTTTACTATATTATGAAGCAAGTACTGTAAATATATATCCAAAAATCACAAGAAAATTATAGAAGCTTTATGGTGATCTAAAACCATCAGAAACTAAGTACCATAATTTTTATCCAATATTTGGGCTCTGAATTTATTTTAATGTAACACACCAATTTTCCTAGCTTAGAGAAGGAGGTACTATTTTTAATCATCTAAAAATCCAGATAAATTTACAGGATGACTATCATGGTTTGAAACACCCACTGACCAAATTTCATAATTTTCCAAATAGTAATTGGGCATTATCTGTATTTTTGACTACATATCACAATTAGTACATTAAAGAATAAAGTACCAAACATAATCAGATAAAACTCTCAAGAAAAATACATAAGATATAACATGCTATAAGATGCCCTAATCCAAGATTTCATAACATTCCAATGCATAGAAATTTCAAAATCACCAAGATAATTATCTAGGGCATAATTAGAGTTGTAAATGAAGTACTATATAAATAAACCCAAAAATCTCAACAAAATTATATTATGTCTACTTGAACCATAAAATAACATCTACCCAAATTTTACTTGATTTTAAGTTCATTTGATAACATAATAGTTCAAATTAAGGTTTGTGACCTAAACTAGGGTTAGGGTTTTAGGTGACTTAACTGTCTCCAAAGCCCCTAAGATTTTGTACAGAGAACTATAATGGCCCCATGGTCCTCTCCACCAAATCTCAAGTCAGTCCAAGGTCATTTGACCCCCTGACCTTCACAACCCTAAATATCCCCATTAAGGGACTTACCCAAGGGTTCTAGGGCTACCCTATCCCAAACCACCACAAATTACATTGGAGGGTGTGTAATGCCCCAAACAGCCACCGGACAAAATATCAGCCTCTGTTGAGGTTGTTTGACCACTCAAATCCTAAAAGGAATGAATTGACCTAATTAACCCTATAAGGGCCAACCTAGGGTCGAGTTAAAACTCCATCAAAACACTTCCAAATGAGGTGGAATTTTTACCAGAGTTTTGACATTCCCCCTAAGATCTCTCACCCAAATTTGGGGGGATTTTTAGGTGTTTAGGACACCTAACTAAATTATACATGAATTATTAAATTTTTACAAAAACCATAGAAAAATATTCTCCAAAAATTCTGATTTTTAGATAAGACCTAGGTATGGCTAATAATAGCCCATACCCAAAATTTTAAGTCATTTGGATTTCTGGATTGATGTGGGCATCCAAATCAATCTCAGGACAACCCTATGGATAGACCTCACCAAAATGTGTGTTGTGGTATAACAAGGACTCCAAATCAAGTGAAATAAATTTTGAATTAAACTATTCTTAAAGGGCTACATTTTATATGTTGACAACTTTTTATGTTTCAGCCCCAACGGGCTACAATTTTCAGTTTAAACTTAGTGTACAGTAAAGGAAGTTAATTTCTAATTATACAATATTTAATATGATAAAATAATACTGTTCATCTTCTTCTTTACCCGAACCCGAACAGAACCAGAAAAACAACTATTCCTATAGCTTTTTTAAAGCTATTTCCCAGCCACCCAACCGTTTCCCTGGCCGACCACCACCACCACCACCTCTGTTGAGGTGAGGGCTACCGTCGGGCGGCGGCACGGCCACCGGAGAGGCGGTTTCCAGCGAACCTGCCACCATGAAATTTCGGAAAAACCATTGAAACGCTCACCCGATCCTGCTCTTTTGAGCCCGATATCTCTCCTAATGATTTCTAAGATCTATCCATAGAAGAAGAGGTAGAGGAGGACCTTATTCGCGGTTTGGAGTCGAGCCGATCCTCGGGATGCCCTTGGCGCAGTGGTGGCGTCGCAAGAATTCTTCTACAGCACAGTAGGAGGCTCGAAACTTTAGGTAAGTGCTGGGAAACTTCATCCTTGAGCCTAAGGGGCCTTTTTAAAGGGAAGAAATGGGGAGTGGGCGGTTATAGGCTGTCCAGCCATTATTGCCTCTTCAAGAGCAAGCTCGGCCATGGTGGAGGGGAGCTGAAACGGCTTTGTAACAGCTGGAGGAGGGATGGAAACTCCTCCTCTCCCTGAGAGGAGTTGAATCCAACCGTTTCAAGGGGAAGAGGGAAGTCCATGGAATCAAATGCCATTTACGGCCATGAAGGTTGGGGCTCGGCCAAGGCTGCAGGAGAGGAGTCGGCTGCCACGTGGCACAGCCAGTCAAACATCATAAAATAAGACTTAACTAAGTCTTAATAAGAGAAAACAACCCAATAATGTATTCTGGCCCACTTCCTAGACCGGCCCGGTTCAGCTGAACTAGCACCCAGCCAAAACAAGATGCCAGAAAAATTCTAAGTACAATGGCATTGAGTGAGCTCTGCTCACTCAACGCCATCCACACTACGACATTGAGTGAGCTCAGCTCACTCAACGCCATCCTAGTTACGGCGTTGAGTGAGCTATGCTCACTCAACGCCATCAGAATAGCCTCCCAGACTATGGCGTTGAGTGAGCTCAGCTCACTCAACGCCATCCGGATTATGGCTTTGAGTGAGCTTAGATCACTCAATGCCATCCAGGTTATGGCGTTGAGTGATCTTAGCTCACTCAACGCCGTCTAGATTATGGCTTTGAGTGAGCTTAGCTCACTCAACGCCATCCAGGTTATGGCGTTGAGTGAGCTTAGCTCACTCAACGCCGTCCAGATTATGGCTTTGAGTGAGCTTAGCTCACTCAACGCCGTCCAGATTATGGCTTTGAGTGAGCTTAGCTCACTCAACGCCGTCCAGGTTATGGCATTGAGTGAGCTTAGCTCACTGAACGCCGTCCAGATTATGGCTTTGAGTGAGCTGAGCTCACTCAACGCCGTCCAGGTTATGGCGTTGAGTGAGCTTAGCTCACTCAACACTGTCCAGATTATGGCTTTGAGTGAGCAGAGCTCACTCAACGCCATCCAAACATCACCAAATGGCGTTGAGTGTGCTCAGTGCACTCAACGCCGTTCAAATTATGGTGTTGAGTGCACTCACCGCACTCAACGCCATCCCGCCTGATAGATTACGGCGTTGAGTGAGCTAAGCTCACTCAACGCTATAAAGTTTACGGTATTGAGTGAGCTCAGTTCACTCAACGCCAACATACCGACACCAGATGGCGTTGAGTGCAGTCAGTGCACTCAACGCCATTCAACTTATGGCGTTGAGTGCACTCAATGCACTCAAACCCATCCCGCTTATGGCTTTGAATGAGCTAATCTCACTCAATGCCATCCAGACCATGGCGTTGTGTGAGCTTAGCTCACTCAACGCCATTCCAAGGTCACGGGCATAATGGATTGGACACGGGCGTGTCTGACCTATGTTGAAATTTCTGAGCTCGACGATCGTCTTCCTGAGGTCGACGATCATTTAAGGGGGGGTCACGTCCTATGTCACGGGCGTGACAGGTCGGTCACGTGCGTGACTACCCCTTGACTCAAAATCTTGGTCGACAAACTTCAATTCCTGGGCTTCCTAAGGTTTTGTTAAGACAAAACCACTCCCAGGGGTCTAGTTTGAAATGGGATGTTACAGGCATCCGTTTTGGCAAGAAGGTACTTGAGGGCCGAGTGGTCCGTAAATATAATGATTTTTGAAAGTGTAATGTAAGGGCGGAATTTATCAAATGCGAATACTACAGCTAAGAGCTCCTTCTCGGTTGTGGTGTAATTTTCTTGTGCAGATGTGAGGGTTTTACTAGCGTAATAGATGGGGTGGAAGTTTATAGATATGCGTTGACCTAATACGGCTCCCACCACAAAACTACTCGCATCGCACATAATCTCGAAAGGAAGGTCCCACACCGGAGTTATCATAATCGGTGCGTTAATTAACTTTTCTTTAATTAATTCGAAGGAAGAAAGGCAAGAGTCATCAAAAATGAATGGAGCGTCTTTTTCTAAGAGATGGGTGAGGGGCTTTGTGATTTTGGAGAATTCCTTTATAAAATGACGATAAAAGCTAGCGTGGCCTAGGAAAATTCTTATAGCTTTTATGTTCGTAGGCGGCGGCAGCTTCTCGATAACTTCTATCTTGACAACATCTACCTCAATACATTTAGCAGAAATTTTATGACCGAAAACTAACCCTTCCCTTACCATAAAATGGCATTTTTCCCAATTCAGGGCAAGGTTAGTATCTTCGCATCGTTCTAAGACTTTTTTGAGGTTTTCTAAACATCTATCGAAGGAATCGCCGAACACGGAGAAATCGTCCATAAATACCTCCATAATGCTTTCTACGTACTTGTCAAATATTGCGAGCATACATCGCTGGAATGTAGCTGGCGCATTGTATAATCTAAACGGCATTCTTCGGTAAGCGAAGGTGCCGAAGGGACAAGTAAACATAGTTTTCTCTTGGTCCTCGGGAGAGATGGGTATTTGAAAGTACCCCGAGAGGCCCTCGAGAAAACAATAAAAGCTATGGCCGGATAATCGTTCTAAAATCTGGTCGATAAACGGTAAAGGAAAGTGTTCCTTGCGGGTGGCGTCATTTAACTTACGGTAATCTATACACATACGCCAACCCGTCACCGTCCGTGTAGGGATTAATTCATTATTCTCATTACTAACTACGGTTATCCCTCCCTTCTTTGGCACTACCTGAACGGGGCTAACCCACTTACTGTCCGATATAGGGTAGATAATTCCTGCGTCTAATAATTTCATAACCTCTCCCTTAACTACTTCTTTCATATTCGGGTTTATACGACGCTGAGGTTGAATAGAGTTATGCGAATTATCCTCCATTAAAATTTTATGGGTATAGAAAGATGGGCTTATGCCCTTGATATCAGAAATTAGTCAAGCAATAGCCCGGCGATTCTTTCGTAGAACTAGAAGAAGATTATCGTTTTGCATATCCGTGAGGTAGGCCGAAACGATAACTGGTAACTTGGAATATTTTTCTAAGAAAGCATACTTAAGGTGTTCAGGAAGTTCTTTAAGTTATAGGGTAGGGGGTTCTTCATAAGAGGATTTATAGATTCTTTCTTTTTCAAAAATAATATCTTCATAAACTTTTTTATAAGGAACGTAATAAGGGGTGGGGCTAGCAGCCAAGACGGCTTCTTGCAGCGATTCAGTTGGAAGAAAAGAGGAAGAACAAAAATCAGAAAATTCTTTTTCAAACTCAGAAAGATAATCAGAAGATTCATCACTTCCTTGCAGCGATTCAGCGGGAAGAGAAGAAGAAAAACAGAAATCAGAAAGTTCTTTTTCAAAGTCGGAAAAACAGTAGTAAGATTCATCACTCACGACATCTACGAAATAACATGAGTCATAAATTGCTAGGGTGTTCTTCATCGAAGGTGTGAAAGAAAAAGTGACTTCATCGTCGCCTACTCGAAGGAAGAGATTACCATTGCTTACTTCAATGATGGCTCTAGAGGTGGCAAGGAAGGGTCGGCCAAGGATCAGGGGAACCTCGACGTCTTCTTCGATGTCCAAAATGACAAAGTCCACCGGGAAGATGAACTTGTCGACTTTCACTAGAATGTCCTCCACTATTCCTAACGGGTACTTAACGGATCTATCGGCTAGCTGGATACTCATATGCGTGGGGTTAAGCCTACCAATCCCTAACTTTTTAAACAACGAAAAGGGCTTCAGGTTTATACTCGCGCCTTAGTCGGCTAACGCATGTTTAACAAAAAGATCACCGAAGATACACGGGATAGAGAAACTACCCGGGTCACTTATTTTCTTCGGCAAACCATTTGTTAAAACAGTAGAGCACTCGACGTTTAGTGTGACGTGCAAAATATTCTCTAACTTCTTCTTGTTGGTGAGGAGGTCCTTAAGATACTTGGCGTATTTCGGCATCTGCGAAATAGCCTCGTGGAAGGGAAGATTAATGTGGATTTGCTTGAAGATCTCTAAGAAGCGGGAGTACTGATCATGTTGACGTTGTCTATTAAGTTCAAAGGGGTATGGAGGAGTTGAATTATTTTTGAAGATGGGTGGTGGAGTGAGATTTTTTTCTAAAACAGGGGTGATAACTTCTTTAGCAGAGGGTGCAAGCGGAGCGGAGCTTTGATTTTTAAAGGCGGGAGCGGAGCTTGCCTCGGGCTCTTCACTTACCATACCGGAGACTTGCTTCCCACTCCAAAGAGTTATAGATTTTGCTTGCTCTCTCGGGTTGGGTTCGGTATTGGAAGGAAGAGACCCTGCGGGTCGCTCAGAAATTATTTTAGCGAGCTGTCCTACCTGATTTTCTAGACTTTTTATGCTTCCGGTTAAAGTTCTTATAGTAACTCATTTGTGGTGATATATTTAGAAATTAATTCCTCCAAGCTTGGAGGTTTTGGATAATTTTGAAGAGGTGGTGGTGGTGGTGGCACAGAAAAATCATTTTGTGGTGGCGGGCGCATAACATTCGATGGATTACTCCACGAAAAATTCAGATGATTTCTTAAAGCAGGGTTATAGCTATTCAGAAAATTAAAACCAAAAGGATGAAAATTCGCAGTTGAAAAATTATTAAAAGCATTTCTAGGGTAATTATTAACATAATATAAATGTTCTGGAGTAGGGGTTGTAGATTCCCATACCTGAGGGGCGGTGGCAGCAGTCATCTCCGTTATCTTTTTGCTTAGGATTTCTACTTGTAGAGCGAGCTGGGAGACGTTATCCACTTCAAAGATAACTGCAGGCTTGTTCGGGCGGGACCTAGGCACATTCCACCGATAAGTGTTCATGGCCATGTCCTAAAAAAGATCAAGAGCAGCTTCCGGGGTCTTATGATTTAAAGTGTCGCCAGAGGCTTCGTCTATCATTTGCTTTGTATTTTGATTTAGCCCGTTGTAGAACGTCTGCACTTGTAACCATACAGGCAGCGCGTGATGTGGGCATCATCTTAATAATTCTTTAAATCTCTCCCAGGTTTCATATAGGGTTTCAGAGTCTATTTGTCCGAAGGCAGAGATATCGTTCCTAAGTTTTGCAGTTTTAGCTGGCAGAAAATACTTCGTCAAAAAATTTTCAGTTAATTCATTCCAAGTGGTTATGCTATTCTTAGGAAGTGTGTTCAGCCACTGCTTAGCTTTAGTTCTTAGAGAGAAGGGGAAGAGTCTCAGCCTGATTGCATCATTTGTGACACCATTTATCTTGAAGGTGTCGCAAATTTTAAGAAAGCTAGCTATATGTGCGTTCAGATCTTCATCTTAAAGTCCGTCAAATTGCACATATTGCTGCACCATTTGAATTATGCTAGGCTTTAATTCGAAGTTATTATTTTCTATAGCATGGCGAACTATACTAGATTCTGTTCCATCGAGGTTCGGTCGTGCATAATAGGACATAGTCCTTTGCACGACCTCATCTACATTGGGTTCTTCCATTCTTAAAGTAGCAAATGACTCGGAGTCCTCAACCGGCACATGGATAGTATGTTGGTACCCTAGTTTGATTTGAGTTTAGTCTTGTCTTCTTAGTCTCTTGACCCATGAATTATCTATGGTCAAAGGTTAGTTGATAGGTTAGATTTTCTAGTTGTGTAGAATTGCTTTTCCAAATGAATATTTGGTTAAGTAGTTTTTCGTTCGACTATAGTCAAACGTCGCTCGACTATCGTCTATCGGCTGATCGATGATCGTCTATCAGTTGGTTGACGTTCTGTCCGCCTTGATAGCTCGACTATCTGTTGATAGGTCGACTATCTGTGTTGCCTTGATAGTTCGACTATCTGTTGATAGATCGACTATCTGCGTTGCTTTGATAGTTCGACTATCTGCTTGGATAGCTCAACTATCTGATAGTTCGACTATCTGTTGATAGATCGACTATCTGTGCTTTCTTTGATAGGTCGACTATCTGTTGATAGGTCGACTATCTGCTTTCTTTGATAGGTCGACTATCTGTTGATAGGTCGACTATCTGTTTTTTGTGATAGGTCGACTATCTGCTTGATAGGTCGACTATCTATTTTTGTTTGGTAGTTCGACTATCTGTCCGGATAGATCGACTATCTGATAGATCGACTATCTGTTCTGATAGGTCGACTATCTGCCGAGGTAGTTCAACTATCTTCCTTGATAGTTCGACTATCTGGATCGTTCGACTATCTGTCCGATAGGTCGACGATCTCCGTGCGTAGGTCGACGATCTCCGAAGGTCGTTCGACGTTTTGCTGTATGCTCTTATTTAGTTTGTCTTCTTCTGTGATGTGACTAAATTAATATTTATTTTGGCATATTTTATGAAAGATTGTCTGAATAATTTGTGACATTATTTCCATGCAATATCAGTTCTATCCTATATGCATGAGCTAATCTTTTCTGAAAAAGTTGTTTTTCTTGTAGCTGAGATATGATATCTGTCAGGCTGTCCTTTATAGCCGTTAGACTCAAAAAGTCTTCCTGGTCGTAAAGAGATCTTTTTGATGTGATTTTATCTTATATTATTTCATCAGAAGTATTTGCAGCTTCTTAGAAAGCTTTATCCTTTTATAGGATATTTGCCTGCTGTAGTTTGTTTTTGCTTTATGCTTTTTGCAGCCCAGCTTGCAGAGTTCAGAAAAAGACAAGATTCAAACTCAATTAGAGCCGTTGCTGCTGCTGATATATAAAGACTTCTTTGAAGAAGAAATCAACTAGTACTCGTAGCAAGAAATTCATTCAGCAAGCTTACAGCAAGAACAAGTTTAACTGCTCTCAGCAATCTTCACTTAACTGAGAAGTTGTTAGCTCTTCTGCTCTTCTTCAACCTGAGTTCTCCTGTTCCAGGAAGTTCTGACTCAGAGTTCTTTTGAAGAAGAAGAAGAAGAAGATAACTGTTAGAAGATTTTCTTTTATTATTTTATATCTTCTTGTAGTTCTTCCTTCAGTATTTACTGAAGTGTTTCTGCACTGAAACAAGACTTCACTTGGACGTTCTTTGAGCTAGGGGGAGCCTTGATTCTTTTAGAGCTTTCTAGCTCAGTGCAAGTTATTGTGCTTCTCTAATCTATTGTAAAATAGAGAAGACACCTTAACCCCTTTCCCCCTCCTGTACAGGGTTATTACTCCCTTCAAAAGTATCCCTTGGTGGCAGGGCACCTGATCAAAAACCTGTGTTTGGTTTTTAGACACCTGATCAAAGGTCTAAAGGGTTTCTTGATCTACCTGAAGCAGATCTTGTTGCTGGCAGGGCACCTGATCAAAAACCTGAGTGGATTCCTACCTTGTTGGTAGAAGAGTGGACGTACCCAAGTTATTTGGGGAACCACTATAAATTCCTTGTGTCGTCTGGATTGCCTTGTTTAAATTCTTGCATTGTGGCTGTGATTAGATATAACTAGGTTTGCTAGTTGCTGATTAGGATATCCAAGCCTTAACTGTAATTACAGTTAGCTTGAGTCTGTGCACAACACTTGTGTTAGGCTCTATGGTTTTATCTTAAATATCTATAACTTTCATTCCGCATTTCACTCCAAGGGAGTTGAGTAGAAAGTCAACTTTGCTAAGTCAAATTTTGATAACTCTATTCACCCCCCCCCCCTCTAGAGTAGTATCTGTCCCTTCTCTTTCAATTGGTATCAGAGGGAGGTTGACTGACTGAATAGGCTAACACCTAAGTCACAAGATCCTGATAGATACCAAAGTTTATAGATATTCACCTTCACTATCATGGCCCAGTCCAAGGATTATTCTAGCACCAGATCTCCAGCATGCAACTTAGCTAAGTTTGGCATCTGGAAGGCATGGATCAAATTATATATGAATTCTATTGATGAAAGCATCTTTGCTTCTATTTTGTCAGGACCCCCAAGAGCACCTGCTGCTGCTTCTGCCTCATCATCTGATATGAGTGCAGTGCCTCCTCCAGACTACAATGATGAGTACAAAAAGGCAAAGATAGCAGATGCCAAGGCAATGAACATTCTGGCTCAGACAATGTCTGATGAGGTATTCTAGAAGGCTGCTGACTGCTTCTCAGCAAAAGCTATGTGGGATACACTGAACTAGATTGTAGCTGGTTCAGCTGATGAAAGGAAGGACAGGAGGTCCAACCTTATCTCACAATATGAGAACTTCAAGAAAACTGATGCTGAATCAGTTGAAGCCATGTACACAAGGCTCAGCTCAATCATCAATGAGCCGAGGACCCTTGACAAGGACATATCATTGACAGAGGTCAATGATAAGATTCTTATGTGCTTCCCTAGCACATGGGATCTGAGGATCTGGCCCATCAAGGAAGCCAGAAGTACAACAGAGATCTCAACAGAAGCTCTTCTCGGCAAGCTCAAATCCTTTGAGCAAGTGCTGAAGACAAGGGAAGCAGAAGCTGAAGCAAAGACCCCTACTCCAACAAGAAAAGAGCAATCTCTAGCTCTTAAGGCTGCTGATGCTTCTGAAGGCAGCCAATCCAATGAGGAACTAATGGCACTATTTGCCAAGAGGTTTCTCAAGATGGGGAGAAAGGAATTCAGAAAGAAGTCTTCACGCTATGAAGACAAACCAAGGTATGACCGTTCACCTGCTAAAGAAATTATCTGTTATGGTTGCAGGAAACCTGGACATATTTTACCAGATTGTCCAGAGGAGAAGAACAAAGATAAGAGGAAAGAAAAGGAACAGCACAGGAAGCACTCCAAGCCATCCTCCTACAAGAATAAAAAGAAGGAGAGAGGCTTCGTCGCTGAAACCTGGAGTGATTCTGATGAAGAATCTTCCTCCTCTAGCTCCAGTGAGGATGCGGAAGAGAAGAAGGCAAAGGAAGTTTGCCTGATGGCAATAGATGCCTGCAGCAATCACTCAGCTGCAGAGAGTTCAGATTCAGAGGAAGAAATGCCAACAGAAGATGAGGTACTATCTTCTTATGATTTCACTTCTGGTGAATTCAAATTAGAATTTAAATCTTTATGTTTAGATTTAATTAGTTCTGAAAAAGAGATTAAAGAACTTAGACATAGGGTAGCTGAATCAGAAATCATATCTATTGAAAATATTAAGTTAAAGGAAGATCTCACTAATTATAGTGAAGAAATTAAGTTTCTTAAAATCGAGTTAACTAAATCTAAGAGGTTAGAAGAATCTCTAAATGGTAGAAGCCTTAAGTTATTGGAAATAACCAGCATGACTAATACTAGGTCAGGCAATAACAAACTAGGCTTAGGAGCTTTTCCCAGTGAACCCCCAGTTATTCTTAAAAATAATCTTTCAACTCCAGTGAATTTTATCTCAGCTGATGGGATAAAGAACACTGAGCAAGTAAACCAAGTTAATAAAACTTTAAATAAAGCTAAGAGAGAGAGAAAAGAAAACAATTTTTTAAGGAAATACAAAGAGCGTCGAATGCTGCTCGACGATCGGAAGCTCAATGGTCGAACGAAGCTCGACGATCTGAGCGCCCATCGTCGAACGTCGATCGACGTTTTCAATATGATTTTCAAAATCATCATCAAACCCATAGAAACCTAAATGAAAATAGAAACCCTAGGTTTGTTGACCCATCATCTGCATAGAGAATCCCACCTAGGAGATCTCACCCATTAGGTTATCACCCTTAGCCTGCATTTTCATTTATTTCTAGCTTTTCTTATGTGAAGAACAAGGGACCCAAGGTTACCTGGGTCCACAATGTCTAAATGAATTTCTTGCAGGTGAAGGCCTATCCTATCACTCAAAATAAGTGGTATTTGGATAGTGGATGCTCCAAGCATATGACAGGAAATAAAAATCATCTGTCAAAATTCAAAGCTAAGCTCAGCCCAAAGGTTATCTTTGGAGATTCAGGCTGTGGTCAGACAGAAGGCTATGGCAGGATCACAATTGGAGCTGTTACTTTCAAGAGAGTTGCATATGTGACTGGACTGAAGCACAAATTTGATATCAGTCAGCCAGCTATGTGATGCTGGCTACCAGGTTTCATTTTCTAACTCTTCTTGTAATATTACTTTAAATAATAATGTTGTTTTAGTAGGCATTAGATTAGGTAATATTTATTTAGTAGATTTCAATTCAACTCATTCTGAAATCTGTTTATTTAATGAAGTAACAATTAATAATAATTCTTTGTGGCATAAGAGGCTTAGTCATGTTAACCTTAAAAATATATCTAGGTTATCTAAACACAACCTTGTTAGAGGTTTACCTTCTTGCCCCTACAAGAAGGAGAGCCTATGTAAGGCTTGTCAGTTAGGCAAGCAAACCAAAAACTCTTTTAAATCTGTAAATAAAAGTGATTCTCCTAGAATCCTGTATTTATTACATCTGGACCTTTTTGGCCCAATAAATGTACAGAGTTTAGGAGGGAAGTATTACACCTTAGTCATTGTAGATGACTTCTCTAGGTTCAGTTGGGTTTTATTTTTGAGAACTAAGGCTGATAACTTCAAAGCCCTTATAGACTTTCTATTATGTGTGCAGACTGAGTACTCTACTCATGTGGCCTTGATCAGAAGTGATCATGGTACTGAGTTTGACTCTCTTCTCATGCAAGAATTTTGTGAGAGAGAAGGCATCAAACATAGCTTCTCAGCTCCTAGAACTCCCCAACAAAATGGGGTAGTTGAAAGGAAAAATCGAACACTCATTGAAGTTGCTAGCACATTGTTGGCATATGCTAATATGCCTCTTTCCTATTGGGCATAAGCTGTTAGTACATCCAATTATGTCTTGAATAGAAGTCTAATACACAAGCTTAAGTGTAAAACTCCTTATGAGTTACTTAAAGGAAAGAAACCTAAAATAAACTATTTTAGGGTTTTTGGCTGTGTAGTTTACATTCATAATAACAATAAAGAATACCTTAGAAAGTTTGAAGCAAAAGCTTCAATGGGAATTATGCTTGGATATTCCCAAGTAAGCAAAGCTTATAGGGTTTATAACAAATCAACCTGTAAAATTGAAGAATCTGTGCATGTATCTTTTGATGAGTCTCAGATGTTTTACAAGGAGAAGGAAAATACTCCTTCCTCCAGTTCAGTGTAGGTACCTGATGCTACTCAAGAGATCCTTCAACTATCAACTCTTTAGATCACTGAATCAGACAGTAATGAAGACATTGCTGAAGCTGTTGTTGTTCCACCAACAGTAGATCAAATTCCTCCTGAGGAATTAATCCCAACTGTTGCTGAAGATCACATCCCACCTGCTGATGTTGTCACACTTAGAGATCACCCTACATCTCAAGTGATTGGAGACATATCAGCTGGTGTTCAAACAAGACATCAGTTAAGGCAGGATGTGATGCACGCTTGTTTCCTCTCACAGGTTGAGCCCCTCACCTTTAAAGATGCTGAGCTAGATCCCCACTGGATCATTGCTATGCAAGAAGAACTCAATCAGTTTGAGAGATGTAAAGTTTGGACTTTGGTTCCAAGACCTAAAGGCCAACTGATCATAGGCACCAAGTGGGTGTATAGAAACAAGTTGGATGCAAATGGAATTATTGTAAGGAATAAAGCTAGGCTTGTAGCTCAGGGCTACAGACAGGAGGAAGGTATAGACTATGACCAAACCATTGCTCCTGTTGCAAGGCTTGAAGCAATAAGGATCTTCTTGGCCTATGCAGCCTACATGAAGTTTAAAGTCTTTCAGATGGATGTCAAAAGTGCATTCCTGAATGGTGAGCTTAAGGAAGAGGTGTTTGTTGAACAACCACCAGGGTTTGTTTCTTCAACTCAGCCCTCACATGTTTTCAAGTTGCAGAAAGCTCTTTATGGACTAAAGCAAGCCCCCAGAGCCTGGTATGAGACTCTAGCTAGTTTCCTGTTAGAGCACAACTTTACTAGGGGAGTAGTTGATAGAACCCTTTTCGTCAAACACCACAAGGACACAATCCTGTTAGTTCAGGTGTATGTAGATGACATTATTTTTGGTTCTACTGATCCCAAACTTTGCAAAAGGTTTTCTGACCTGATGCACTCTAAGTTTGAGATGAGTAGTATGGGTGTGCTGTCTTACTTTCTTGGTCTCCAAGTTAAGCAAGATGTTGATGGTATCTTCATCTCCAAATCCAAATATGCCAAGGAATTGGTAAAGAAATTTGGGATGGCTGATGCTTCAGCAATGCCTACACCTATGGCTACTAATGTAGTTATTGATTCTGATGATCACGGCAAGCCTGTTGATCAAAAGAATTATAGGGCCATTGTTGGTTCCCTATTATATTTAACTGCAAGTAGGCCTGATATAATGTTTGCTACATGCCTTTGTGCTAGATTCCAGGTCAACCCCAAGGAATCTCATCTGATTCTTCTCAAGAGAATCCTGAGATATCTGAAGGGATGTCCAAATCTAGGACTTTGGTACCCAGCAGAATCAGAATTTGAGTTAATTGGATACTCTGACTCTGACTATGCTGGTTGCAGAGTTGACAGGAAGAGCACCTCAGGAACTTGTCAGTTCCTGGGAGAGAGATTGGTCTCTTAGTTCTGTAAGAAGTAGGCTTCTGTCTCAACTTCAACTGCAGAAGCTGAATATATAGCAGCTGTCAGTTGTTATTCACAGATCCTGTGGATTCAAAACCAGCTTGTGGATTATGGTTACTCACACAAGAACACCAAAATCATGTGTGATAGTACCAGTACTATCTCAATTGCACAAAATCCAGTGCACCATTCTAGAACGAAGCACATTGAGATCAGGCACCATTTCCTGAGAGATTGTGTGGAAAAGAACAAGATTTGTCTTGAGTTCATATCCACTGAGTTTCAGAGAGGTGATATATTCACCAAGCCCTTAGATGAACAGAAACATCTGTTCTTTTTAGTTCAACTAGGCATGATCAATGGAAGAGACTAAGTGTGACTTCTGCCTTGTTGAAACTTGTTTGAAGATAGTCGAACGACGTTCAAAGATAGTCGATCGGGTCAAGCCCATCGTCGACCTATGGTTGATGAAAGCTTGTCTGTTTGAAGATCATCGACTAGCGTTCGACCATAGTCGAACAAGTCGAGCTCATCGTCGATCCCTGGATGACGATAGCTTGTTGTTTGAGAAGCAAGAAATAGTCGAATGATTGCTCGACTACTCTGCTTCTGGACCGATCGTCGAACGACCGTTCGACCATCATCTCCAGTATCTTTTAAATAGATCGACTATCTACGGTCTAATATAAAGCTGATAGTCGACCTAGGTTAAAAGATCTTCGCTTTTATCGTCGACGGAGAGCGTCTTTTCGCATTCCGTCTTCCCGCTTGCTCCTCCTCTTGTGATTTTCTGCCAATTCGTCTTCTCCGTCTCTCTCGCGCATTCTCCAGCATTTCCATGGCGATTTCTCCAGTGCTCCTCGCAGTCGTGAAGTTCGACGCCGGTTTCAGTGTGGACTTTGACGCATTCAGTTGCTGCGAACCCCGTATCGTGGAAATTTGCTCTGCAAAGATCAAGGTCTGGAAAGGCTCATGTCTACAAGGATCAAGTTAAATATCCCAGAGATAAAGGAATGGGCATTTACTTCATCTTCTACTGAAGATTCAATGACAGGAACATATGGCGGAGTAGAGGTAATCTTGACTCCCGCCGTTTTGACTGATGTTTTTGGATTGATTAATGGCGAAGAAGAATATGAGCAAGATGCTCTAGAGTTAGGAAGAATGTTGTTAGAGCTGGGACATGCAGAAGGCATTCCCTCGAAGCTGCTCAAGATAAATTTTCCTTTTAAGATAAAATTTCTTGCTGAGTTAGTCGGAAAAGTGCTTCTAGGAAAGCACTCCGCCCATGATAACATTACTAGACAACAATTTGCACTGATGTGTGCAATTGTAAATCAGAAAAGGATTAATTGGGCAGGGGTTATGTTCGATTTGATAAGGAAGAAGAACAGTAAGAAGGAAGTTACCCTAGGAAGGGTTATTGGGATTTTTCTGAAGGAAAGATATCCCCAGCTACTGATTTCAACTGCTACAATCATTAATGCCAGTAAGAAGATGGATCCCAACTTGTTCTCAATGTGGAAGAGGACATTCGTGAAGCCCGCTCCTGCAGGGGTTGCTCCAGCTGTATCTGAGAGCACAAGGACTGACTCTGTCGCTCCCCACCCTCAAGAAGTTGGCTCAGCTCCTCTATCTATTCTTTCATCTTCTTCTGCTCTGCTGTTTATTTCAGTTGAAGTTCCATCAACTTCAGTTGAAGTACGACATTCTGCCTCTCCTGTTCATGATTCAACAACAGTTGAAATTCCATCTTCTCCTCCAGCATCTCATATCCCTCTTCATCTTGCTAGGATATCTCATCCTAGTTTTGATTTATTAGCTTCTGTACCTTCTACCCCTATTCGTTCTCCAGGTCAATCTTCAGATCATATTGATCTTCCTGCTTCCACCCATCTATCTCCAGTTAACTCTCCAATTCAATCTCCAGTTCGTTCTCCAGTTCATCAGGAATACATTCCTCCTGCTGATCTTCCATCCACTGTAGTTCCCCCACCATCTTTTGAGATAACTCCTGCATTCATCTCCAGCATCTTGGAGTTAATTACCCCCTCAATCAAAATCATGATTTAAGAGGCAATTGCTCCAATTGCTTCCTCCATTGCTTCTTTGACTGATGCCAACAAAATTCTCTCTAACTCTGCTGAGCCCTCTTCATCTAGGGGCCTGGTTTCAGTTCCCACTGAAATCAGGCAGGGGGAGATGTTCAATGAAGATGCCTCTGAGCAGCTCCCAGCCTACCTTCCAGCAGTTCCTCCAGCTATAACAGAATCAGTATTAGCAGTTATAGCTCTAGTGATAACAGTTCCAGAAGAGATAGTTCCAGTTCAAGAAGAAGTAGTTCCAGAAGAGATAGTTCCAGTTCAAGAAGAAGTAGCTCCTCTACTGTCTGAAAAAGAAATTTTTGATGCTATATTGGAATCAGAATTCGTTATCAAAGTAGTTTTAGAAGAAGCTTCTACTCCTTTTGTTGCTCAATTCCTAGAAGGAGTCATTACTGCCTATCTAGATGAATCTTGGGAGATTGTAAAGTTTGAAGGTAATTCACTCATTCGTTTTATTGACGAGTCAACTGACTTGCTAGTTTGTGAATACCTAGAGGAATGTTTTTATCTTATATAGCAGATCTGTGCTCATGAATCTATAGATAAAGTTCAATCAGTACTAGTTACTCCAGAGCCTGCTGAATCTGCTCCAGTAGTTCCAGATGTCTTAGAGACAGTGCTTGAATATGCTTCAATTGCTCCAGCTGATCATCTGCCTGATGCTCAAGACACTGAGTCTGTTCTACCAGCTCAGTCAGATATGCAAGAAGATCCTGAATTAGATTCTTTTTTAGCTGATATAGAAGATTTTTCTGAAAGCCAAGTTGAAAATAAAGATGACACCCCAAAACTGAGTTTGGAAGAAGAGAAAGCAAAAGCTGCTTGGCAATAAAGAGTAAAGGCTGATTTGGAAGAGAAAGAAAAAGCTTAGCAAGCAGAAAAGTCTACTATTTGGGATGATTCACCAGGACCAAATCTAGACCTCCTTCTGGCACAGGATGCCATGGAAGAAGAGAAAGAGAAAGCTGCCCTGAAAGAAAAGGAAAAGGCTGTATCAGAAGCCTATGATCCATATGATCATCCTCCCTCATCTCATTCTGAGGATGAAGATGATTCAGATCTGTCTGAGGATTCTAATAAAAAGAAAGCTACAAAGAGGAAAAGAAAAGCTGTGGCTCCTCCTCCTCCCAATCCCGATCATGACACTCCTTACTATATTCTGAAAGGGATTGATCCTAAATCCAAAGAGTTCCAGCACTGGATGTGGTTCTCTAAGAACCAGCAAAAGGAAAGAAAGAAATCAAAGAGGTATGATAGTCCTGCTCCCAGATGGACTCCCAGAGGTCCTCCTCCTCCACCTCCCGGTGCAGGAGCCTCTGGCAATATTTCAGCAAATCCATCTGCCCCTTCTGACAAATCTGCACCTTCTCAGCCTCTTTCAAGGAGAAGTTTTCAAAGCCATCAAGGTAAATCATATTCTGAATATCAAAGGCATGATGCTGAAACAAAAGAGCAAGTAAAGGAGGTGGTTTATCAAAAGCCAACATTTTCACCTCCTCCTTCACCCAAGAGAAAAGTTTCACCTGCTGCTAAAGACACTTCAAAGAGTAAAAGAACTGTTTTCTCAGAAAAATCCAGTAAGAAGTTTGCTGAGTTTGCTCCTCCGACATCTCTTATTATTCAAGAAGTTAAAGATCCAGCTGAAAGTTTATTAGATCTGTCTACCAAGTTTAAAGCTGTGAAGCCAATAGATACTACATCTGAAAATAAGTATGAAAGTCAAGAGTTAGATCCTGATTTCAGGATGGCTCGTTTTCTAGAGCTTGTTGGCTCAGCCCAGATAAAGAAAGCTAAGGCTGAAGGAAAAGATTCTGCAGGATTTACTACAATGTCAAAATTCAGAATGAAGGAACTTGATAAAATCCAGGTTAGTCCTGAAGTATTTGACCCTTCTAAATATATGGAAAAGCATCCAGAAGCAGTCGTTCCAAGGGCTTCAGAACTAAAGATTATTGGTGTACAAGATCTGAAAATGTCTAAGAAAGAAGCCATAGATCCCTTGAGGAAAGTATCTTTTGTTCCTAGCTCTTCTGATCCCAAACCTGATTCTGTAGATCCTTAATTTTTGATTGACTGTTATATATCTGACTGATTGTTAATTGCTAGTTAGTTGTTTACCTATTTTCTGTATTGATTTTATTGTTCTATAGCTAGCTCTGTGTTTTAGTTGTTTTTGAGAGACTTAACTCAAATAGGGGGAGATTGTTGGTACCCTAGTTTGATTTTAGTTTAGTCTTGTCTTCTTAGTCTCTTGACCCATGAATTATCTATGGTCAAAAGTTAGTTGATAGGTTAGATTTTCTAGTTGTGTAGAATTGCTTTTCCAAATGAATATTTGGTTAAGTAGTTTTTCGTTCGACTATAGTCGAACGTCGCTCGACTATCGTCTATCGGCTGATCGACGATCGTCTATCAGTTGGTCGACGTTCTGTCTGCCTTGATAGCTCGACTATCTGTTGATAGGTCGACTATCTGTGTTGCCTTGATAGTTCGACTATCTGTTGATAGATCGACTATCTGCGTTGCTTTGATAGTTCGACTATCTGCCTGGATAGCTCAACTATCTGATAGTTCGATTATCTGTTGATAGATTGACTATCTGTGCTTTCTTTGATAAGTCGACTATCTGTTAATAGGTCGACTATCTGCTTTCTTTGATAGGTCGACTATCTGTTGATAGACCGACTATCTGTTTTCTGTGATAGGTCGACTATCTGCTTGATAGATCGACTATCTGTTTTTGTTTGGTAGTTCGACTATCTGTCCGGATAGATCGACTATCTGATAGCTCGACTATCTGTTCTGATAGGTAGACTATCTGCTGAGGTAGTTCAACTATCTTCCTTGATAGTTCGACTATCTGGATCGTTCGACTATCTGTCCGATAGGTCGACGATCTCCGTGCGTAGGTCGACGATCTCCGAAGGTCGTTCGACGTTTTTCTGTATGCTCTTATTTAGTTTGTCATCTTCTGTGATGTGACTAAATTAATATTTATTTTGGCATATTTTATGAAAGATTGTCTGAATAATTTGTGACATTATTTCCATGCAATATCAGTTCTATTCTATATGCATGAGCTAATCTTTTCTGACAAAGTTGTTTGTCTTATAGCTGAGATATGATATCTGCCAGGCTGTCCTTTATAGCCGTTAGACTCAAAAAGTCTTCCTGGCCGTAAAGAGATCTTTTTGATGTGACTTTATCTTATATTATTTCATCAGAAGTATTTGCAGCTTCATAGAAAGCTTTATCCTTTTATAGGATATCTGCCTGCTATAGTTTGTTTTTGCTTTATGCTTTTTGCAGCCCAGCTTGCAGAGTTCAGAAAAAGACAAGATTCAAACTCAATTAGAGCCGTTGCTGCTGCTGATATATAAAGACTTCTTTGAAGAAGAAATCAACTAGTACTCGTAGCAAGAAATTCATTCAGCAAGCTTATAGCAAGAACAAGTTTAACTGCTCTCAGCAATCTTCACTTAACTGAGAAGTTGTTAGCTCTTCTGCTCTTCTTCAACCTGAGTTCTCCTATTCCAGGAAGTTCTGACTCAGAGTTCTTTTGAAGAAGAAGAAGAAGAAGATAGCTGCTAGAAGATTTTCTTTTATTATTTTATATCTTCTTGTAGTTCTTCCTTCAGTATTTATTGAAGTGTTTCTGCACTGAAGCAAGACTTCACCTAGACGTTCTTTGAGCCAGGGGGAGCCTTGATTCTTTTAGAGCTTTCTAGCTCAGTGCAAGTTATT
Source organism: Platanthera zijinensis (assembly GCA_039513925.1). Lineage (NCBI taxonomy): Eukaryota > Viridiplantae > Streptophyta > Magnoliopsida > Asparagales > Orchidaceae > Platanthera > Platanthera zijinensis. The sequence goes on from CM077097.1 coordinate 1,047,156, forward strand.
GTGCTTCTCTAATCTATTGTAAAATAGAGAAGACACCTTAACCCCTTTCCCCCTCCTGTATAGGGTTATTACTCCCTTCAAAAGTATCCCTTGGTGGCAGGGCACCTGATCAAAAACCTGTGTTTTGTTTTTAGACACCTGATCAAAAGTCTAAAGGGTTTCTTGATCTACCTGAAGCAGATCTTGTTGGTGGCAGGGCACCTGATCAAAAACCTGAGTGGATTCCTACATTGTTGGTAGAAGAGTGGACGTATCCAAGTTGTTTGGGGAACCACTATAAATTCCTGGTGTCGTCTGGATTGACTTGTTTAAATTCTTGCATTGTGGCTGTGATTAGATATAACTAGGTTTGCTAGTTGCTGATTAGGATATCCAAGCCTTAACTGTAATTACAGTTAGCTTGAGTCTGTGCACAACACTTGTGTTAGGCTCTAAGGTTTTATCTTAAATATCTATAACTTTCATTCCGCATTTCACTCCAAGGGAGTTGAGTAGAAAGTCAACTTTGCTAAGTCAAATTTTGATAACTCTATTCACCCCCCTCTAGAGTAGTATCTATCCCTTCCCTTTCGTAGTAGAACCTTGAAATCGCGATCTTCTCCGAAGAGTACGCTCAATTTCGTCATCCAAGTCCAAAATAACCGACAGACTCCCGCGGGTCATGCACTAAAAGAACAGAAAAGAAGAAAAAAAGAGAAATAGGATAAACTAGAAAGAAAGCTAGATTAGAATTTTTTTTTTTGAAATAGATTTTTTTTATAGATTAACTCCCGAACTTCCCAAGGACTACCTCGTGAAGGGTTCGCAAGGTACTAGACAAGATATTGGCACTTAAAGCCCTTTTCCCTTTTCGAGAGAATTAGGTGGCGTAGAAAAATTGTGAAGTTGGTTACTATTAAGAGCGGTGATAACTTTTTTTGAATTTTAAAATTTAAAGAAAGAGGATGAGAAAGAGAAGAGATAAAATTAATAGGTTCGTATTTTTAAGATATAAACGGAAGTTGGTTCCCCGGCAACGGCGCCAAAAACTTGTTGCGCGCTAGGGTTCGAAGAAAATAAACGCAACCGAACTAGCAATCCAATGAGGCAAGTATACCTATCAAATTGTAGCTAGGGGACACAAGTATGGTATTGAAATCCGGGAATTGTTGAGTATGCTTACTCACACGAAAACTATTATCTTATCGACGAAAAAACTAGGGTTTTAGAGAATCTAATTGCAAGGAAGGAAGTAAAGCTAAAGCTAGAAAGAGAGCTATTACAGTTAATTAAAGAGCATAAGAAAATCGATTACTACGAAAGGTTGAAAATATGAAATGGAAATGCTCTCGATCAAGAATCACCTCTGCTAAAGACGATTAAGAAAATGCGATAAAAATCTAAACTTAATAGGATAAAGGTCCTTGACCGTGGAGGTACCTAAAGCTTGAACACGCTTCTCTCGAAGTCGTGCCCAACTGATTTTAGGAATGTCCGACCGACTCTCGTCTAAATTGGAGGCCTAAAACTCGCTTTACGCGATGAACCCCACTATTGGATTTTACTCCAATCCGGGAGATTTGGACGTCTGCCTCTCTCGAGGGGTGCGTACAACTCCCTTTACTCTTGAATGCTCACTTCATTCTATCAGCCTCTCGGCTAGCCCAGAATGAAAGCAAAGGTGGAGGGTATATATCGATAATATACCTCCAACCCATGATTAATCAAGAGTAATTCAAGGCCCTAACCTAAAAAGAAAAGATTAATCAAAACATCATAACTTAATCGCTCGAACCTCGGATCATCAAGATCGAGTACAAGGAGGATTAGTTAATCTTTGTGAAGTGGAGGAGGGGGAATGAGTAGTAAAGCATAAAAAGAACACAAGCTAAACAAAGAACACTTCTATTAATGAAAAGGGGCAAGTTACACTATGGAAAAAGAAATTACAAGTGCAAGGAATTGAAACCTATTCTAGCCCTACAATTAGCACTAAGCAACACTAAAGATTACAAAGAAAGCATAAACAAGTAAAGATTAAACTAGGGTTAAAAGAAAATTACAAAGAGAGAGATAGAGAGAGAGAGAGAGAAAAGCATAAGAATGTTCAAGAACCAAAGGGGCATCACCTCGCCCTCTCAACCAAAGCTTTCTGAAATGGAAGGGGAGCCTGAATTTATAGGCAAAATTCTCGGGTTGGTCACGCCCCCTGACACGCCCTAGGGGGGGCGTGTCAGGGGGCGTGACATGTACGAAGTTGACCTCGGGTTGTGGGATCTCGCGGGAGGGATGATTGCTTCTGTACGTCGGTCGACACGCCCATGGTCACGCCCGTGTAGGGGGGCGTGCCACGCACGTCATGTCGAAATCATTGGTCAGAAATCCGTCATTCGTCGAAAAGGTTGATGTCATGCCCCAGGTCACGCCCGTGACGGGGGGGGGGGGGGGGGGGGGGCGTGACAGTACTATTGCGTGCTATGGCGGAACCTGCATTCAATACAGCGGCAGGCTTTGCGGCAGAGGGCGACACGCCCTTGGTCACGCCTGGCGACACGCCCGAGGAGGGCGTGTCAGAGGGCGTGACAGCTGTTTTGTTCGTTTTTCTGTTCCTTCTAGCAGGAGTCCTCGGGATCTGGTGACACGCCCTAGGTCACGCCCAGGGAGGGCGTGACAGGGGGGCGTGTTAGGTCATTTTTGGCCAATTTTCTGGAAACCTTCAAAAAGACAAGAAAAAGTCAGTGACAATAATATTTACATAAAAATGATAAAACATAAACTAATAATAGACATGATTTGTACAATATAAAGTAGAAAATACGATAATAGTTTAGACTATAAAACGTATTATCACTCACCCTATAAACTTTGGTGAGAGTGTCTTTAAGGCAACTTATGAAGAAGTCATCCTTCAGGGCTATAGTCCTTATGATCATGGTCATAACTTCAAGAAAGCACCAAAGGTAAAACCCATTGTGGAAGAGCCTGTGAAGGAGAAGAAATCATGTGATTGCCATCATCATGAAGCCTCTTCTACCAAGAATGAAACACTACTAGACCACTATCTCAGAAGGTCAAGAAGGAGAATGTAAGGCAAAGATACAACAAGTTCGACTGTTGGTGCTGTGGCAAAATTGGTCATTTTTCCATCGATTGCTGGTTTAATCCGAGAAGTTTTGCAACTCCCCATGTTGGCAACATGAGAATGACCACTCATAATGCTAATCCTAGTAGGGGGTGTGTTCTAACATGATACCAAGGACCCAAAAGTGTTTGGTTTCCTAAGGCAAACTGATTATGATTGTAGGTATGTCCAAAGACAACCAAAACGCTTATCTGGTATTTGGACAGTGGATGCTCTCGGCACATGACTAGAATAAGAAGCCTACTTCAGAACTTCTCTCCAGTTTTGAACGGACTAAAGGTCATCTTTGGAGGTTCCGACCAAGGAATCACTAAAGGCTACAGTATGATCACCAACGGTAGTGTATACTTTTCGGATGTTGCTTTTGTTGAAGGATTGGAACACAATCTCATAAGCATAAGCCAACTATGCGATAAATGATACATAGTTGAATTCCATGCTGACAAGTGCTTGATAAAGTCTTTTGACAATATGGAAATGATTCTATCAGGCACTCAAAGCAGGAATATATTTTGTTTAAATTTCATTTATATATACTCTTATACACTAGTGTGACTTTTAGCAAAAGATAGCGCGTCTCTTGGTGACCGATGGCACAAGAGACTAGCACATATTAATTTTAAAACTATTAATAAATTATTTTAACTAAATTTTGTACGTGATGCCCCCAATGTCAAGTACGTCAAGGATAGACCTTTTCATGCATGCGTAAAAGGCAAGCAAATAAGGGATACCTTTAAAAGCATTATAGGCAAAGACTCTAATAGGTGTTTACACCTACTTCACATGGACTTGTTTAGTCCACTGCAAGTTAGAAGTTTAGGAGGAAAGGATTATACGTTGGTTATTGTTGATGACTACTCGCGCTTTGCATGGGTGTTCTTTCTGAAACACAAGTCAGATATCTTCGATATCTTTACAAATTTTGTTAGGCAGATCTAGAATGAATACAATTGTTCCGTAGTCAAGATAAGAAGTGACAATGGAACTGAATTCAAGTCTGGGGCCATGAAAGATTTTTCTGAAAGCCTAGGTATCTTTCATGAGTTTTCCTCTCCTTGTAATCCATAGCAAAATAGAGTAGCTAAGAGAAGGAATAGAACACTCATAGAGGCCTGTAGGACTATGTTGAGTGATGCTTCACTACCGGAGTACTTCTGTGCTGAAGCCATCAACACTGCATGCCACGTACAAAATCGAGCACTTATAAATAAGAACCATGATAAGACACCTTACGAACTTCTAAAGGGCAGGAAACCGACTGTCTCATATTTTATAATTTTTAGTTATAAATGCTTCGTGCTTAACAATGGTAAGTATCACACTACCATGTTTAGCGAAAATAGTTTTTAAGGTATTTTTGTATGTTATAGTAGCCATAATAAGGCATACAAGATATTTAATAGAAAAACTCTTATTATAGAAGAATCAATACATATTGTATTTGATGAGACGAGCTTGCTGTAAAGAAACTCTTCTAGTGTGCTCATTGAAGATGCAAGTACAAAGTTGAAAGAAATTAGCTTGGATGAACAAAACAAAGATGAAGATGAAAAGTTCATCAAGATCACTACTCCAACCCCTATTGGAGAGGTAGATGATGAAGATGAAGAAGTAGTCCAAGTTGATGAAGTCACTCCAGTGGTTGAAGTTCCAGATGTAAGGACTCTAGAGCTCAAACACTTGAAGGATCACCCAATGGACCAAATCATAGGAGTCACCTGGATGGTGTCAGAACTCGTAGAGGTACAACTAATGAAAATTTATATTTAAGTTTTCTCTCACAGGTTGAACCAAAGAAGTTTGAGGAAGCAAACTCAAACGCATCATGGATCTTGGCTATGGAAGAAGAACTGAACCAGTTCAAGCGCTGCGAAGTTTGGAACTTGTTCCAAGACACAAAGGTAAGAATGTCATCGAGACAAAGTGGGTCTACAGGAACAAGATGGACGAAGATGGAATGATCATAAAGAACAAGGCCAGACTTGTCGCCAAAGGATATCGTCAAGAAGAAGGAATCGACTTTGACCAGACATATGCCCCAGTGGCAAGGCTGGAGGCAATCAGGTTGTTCCTAACATATGATGCACTAAAGGGCTTCACTATCTATCAAATGGACGTGGAGTCCGCCTTCCTTAATGGTGACATAAAGGAAGAAGTGTACGTGGAACAACCCCCAGGTTTTGTTGATTCTAACTGTCCTGATTACGTTTATCTATTATCTAAAGCACTGTACGGTTTGAAACAAGCTCCTCGAGCTTGGTATGAAATGCTATCTAGCTTTCTCCTTGAGAACAAGTTCACAAGGGGAAAGATAGATAAGACATTATTCTTAGGGAAATTGAAGGCAAGATTTTGCTAGTACAAATCTATGTCGACGACATCATTTTTGGTTCTACAGACGACATCCTCTGTAAGAAGTTCTCTAAACTTATGCAAGGGAAGTTTGAAATGAGTAGTATGGGAGAGCTGATGTATTTCTTAGGACTTCAAGTGAAACAATCTGATGATGGAATTTTCATCTCGCAGACTAAGTTCACCAAGGAGTTTATTAAGAAATTCAGAATGGAGAGTGTAACCTCTATGAGGACTCCAATGGGTTCAGCCATGTCTCTGGACAAGGATGAGAAAGGGAAAGCTTTTGATGAAACCAAGTAAAAAATCATAGTTGGATCCTAGCTTTACCTTACTTCCAGTAGACCAGACATAATGTTTTCTACATGTGTCTGTGCTAGATTCCAAGTGAACTATAAGGAATGTCACTACATTGCTGTAAAGCGGATTTTGAGATACCCTAAAGGTATACCAAATCTTGGCTTATGGTACCCAAGAAGTAATGACAGCGAGCTGATTGGTTTTTCAGATGCTGACTTTATAGGTAGTAAAAATGACAAAAAAGAACTTCCGGGACTGTCAATTCCTTGGAATGAGACTTATTTCATGGAGTAGCAAAAAGCAAAACTGTGTCGCAATCTCAACGGCCGAGTAAGAATATATTTCTGCTGGCAGTTGTTGTGCACAGTTTCTTTGGCTAAAGAATCAGCTGAAAGAATACAACATGAAGGTCAAAGACATTCTACGGTTTTGCGACTTCTCCAGCGTTATAGCAATTGCCAACAACCAAGTCTCGCACAGCCGGACAAAGCACATTGAGCTACGATATCACTTCATCCAGGAGCATGTGGAGCAAGGGGACGTAGATTTGCAGTATGTTCCAACAGATAAGCAAGTTGCAGACATTTTCACGAAGCCGCTGGACGAGGCCAAATTCAACTTCTTCAAAATTGAGCTTGGCATGCTCAACAAAGAAGGATAGACAAGGTGAAATCATTTCAAGGCTCAGAAATCGAGGACAAGTCAAAAAGGTTAGAAATTTCTCTAAGTGGACTTCACTTCTCGAGACATGGACTGACTACTCGAGAACTAATGTTTGTCTACTCGAGTAATCCCTTTATATCTCGAGAACTAAGTAGTCTCACTCGAGTGGAATCACTCGAGTAGTGACCTTTCTTCTCGAGATGTAAGGCAATCACTTGAGTACTAAGATCCTGCTTCTCGAGTAGTAAAGTTCCTTCTCTCGAGTACTGTACTTCCACTTGAGAAATCACCCGACACATTTTGAATTATTTCGATTTCTTCATTTTCGCAACCCGCTTAATTTCTGCCGTAATCTAAGGCATGATATAGTGTAATTAGACTCCTAATCATCAATTCTAGGTTTATATAAATAGAAAATCTTAGACTTCATAAACCTACTTGAACTTCAAATCCTTTTTCTCTCGAAAACCTCTTCGCCTTCCGCCGCTGATACAGAGCAACCATCATCGTCTTCATTCTTCCGTCTGCCGGTCATCATTTTCTGAAGATTCAATGGAGTTGTAGTGCAAGATTGGTGTTGGTAGTGAGTTAGTGATTGCAGGAATCGCAGAGATATCAGACGATTTCAAGAACTTGCTGATTTGACTCGATAGCGCCGGGTTAAGCTTTGTTCTATAAGAACCCTGCAAAATCCTCTTTCCCGAGGTTGAAGAATTCTTTAAAAATATTAAGGTAAGGAGAAATAACACCGTTTTCAAGTCAAGGGTGATGGGCATTAAGATCAAACTTAACAAGACCATTGTGTCTCAACTTTTGAAAATGTTGATTGTTGATGAAGAAGATGATCTCACCACAGAGGACAATGACAGGGCTTATGGATTCTGTGGAATTTCTACTGAGGTTCCTGCTGTCAGAAGGCCTGATCTGAATGACTAAAGAAAGCTTCTAGTGGATATCATTGGAAAAGTTCTCTTGTGCAAGACCTCTTCTATAACTTTCATATCATATGACTTATTCAATATTATGACTGCAATAATCTGCCAGAAAAAGTTCCAATTTGACATGATGATTCTTGATAAGATTAGGGAGAGCATCAAGGCTCCTAGTTTTGCAAGGATAATCTCTTTGATGCTTCATGAGATAAATCCTCAAGTGTTTGATATTTCCAAAGGTACTCCTACACATCATATTAAGAAGGTCTCTATTTCTTATATCCAGAGATGGGAATTGAAACTGACAAATCCTACTCAAGCTTCTAAGGCTCGTGAAGTTTCTTCCTCAAAAGACAGGACTCCATATCCTTCTCAGCATCAGCTTGCTGGCACTTCAGGTGCAGTATTTGAGGGGGAGCCTGCTCCTTCTTTACAAGACATAATTCCTTCACCTCCTACTGATTCAGAACAACCGAAAAGGATTCCCTCTCATCCTCCAGTCAGATCATCCCATCCAGCTATCTCAACTGTGTTCCCTATAGATGATCAAGTTAAAGAAACCATCATATATACCGCAGAAGATATTGACAAGATGATAGAAGAGCTTACTTCAAATGAGCCCATACCTCCACTCCATTCTGGAACTGCTGAAGAGCCACCAAAAGTACAAACTCCTGTATAATCTCCATCACCTACACCATCTACCAAATCAACCTTAACAAAGCAACCCAAGCAACCCACTCCTGTTCCTTCCCAATCTCCAACACCTACTCCCTCACCTATGCAATCTCCCAAGTCACCTACTACTCATTCTCCAGCTTCTGAGAAATACAAACCAGATACTGTTATACTTTCAAATGAAGATACAAGTTCTCCAGAGCCAATTGATGCTCCCTTAAGGAACCTAGACTTCTCTATTATCACCTTCACTAGTGAGGATTAATTTGTTTTGTCCATACTACAAGAGCTCAAAGCTCAGTAGTAATTGAAGAACTAGTTCCATGGAAAGCTCCTCCTCCTCCAGCTCTTGTTCCTCTTGCTGCTACTGCAATTATTTCTACTATATACACTTCTTATGATATTGTGAGTAAGATTGAACAGATGTTGACTGATCAAAGAAAGCATTTTGATGACTCTCTGAAACTTGTACAACATAAAGTAACTGCTCTTGAGAAAGAGATGAGCAGAGGATTTGCTGAGATATAACATAACACGGATCAATTGAAGCAATTTTTTCAGGTAGGTGGCAAAGCTCTGGACCACACTATTACTAGTGTTGGTGAAGTGATGAACCAATCTATAACTCTGGCCAACAATCAAATTCAACTTGAGAAGAAAGCCTAAGAACATGTTATGCAAGTTTGTGAAGAAGTTAGAACTTTCAAAGATGACACCATAGATACCCTCTGTGTAGAATTCAGAAAGGGGGAGACTCTAGTGAAAGAACATGTACAAAAGTTTATAGATAAGTTTAATATAACTGCTAACACTCTCTGGACTGAGAAGTTAACTGAAATCAACAAAAATGTGCTAGCTCAGATCCAGTCAATAAAGTTTTATACCTATGACACTACAGTTTAGATGCATAACCAAATCTTTCCAGATTTTCAAGCTGATCCAAACATCATTCCTCTTCATTTAAATCCTTTTGCTGAAGGTCAGGCAGCTGCTCCAGCTCAGATGCCTCCTCAAATGCCAACATTCTCTCCTAGGCCTGATGATGCAACCCTTCCTCCAGAATCCTATTATCAAGTTTGTGAATCTAACATCCCCAAAGATTTACCTGAAGTTCAGATTACCAAGAGAAGGAAATTTGGAGAAGGTCCCTCTGCTAGCGATCAGTTACAGTTCCAGAATCAGAAAAGAGAAAAGCTAGAGAATTTGCTGAAGTTTGGAGCCCAACTTCAGATACTCTAACACTTGTGATGGACTATAATGAAAGCAGAGATCTCCATTACAGTATTTTCTGAATGGGAAATGTATGAAAAATCTATCATGAAGAGAAGGATTTATGATAGAGAAAATGGAAGGAACAACCAAAAGGCACCTCCAAGACCTCCAAAGTACTATCCTAAGCCATTCAGCTATCAAAGGAGGCAACAAGAAAAGTTTGACAAGCAATATCATTAACAGCATCAAAGCTAGAACTAAATTTTTTGATTTTTGAGATTGAAGATTGAATGCTTATAGAATTGAAATCTAAAACACTTCTAATTAAATAATCTCTAATTTTGATGATTATGTGTTTTTCTTTATTTCTTGCATTTTCTCTCACTCTAACCTTTTCATATCTAGTTCTTTCTCTTGTAGTATAATTCACCTTAGTGTAGAGGAATCTGACTTCTACAAATAGGGGGAGATTGTTGGGTATTGCATCCACAATAACCCAGATTTGCATGAAGTCACCCTTGAACTAAGATGAATTAAGTTGTATTTGATCTTCTATTTAAGTTGTGTTTGTAGGCTCTATTACTAAGTGTAGACCAATGTCAGACTACAGTGGGTCATAAACACAGGATCTTACAATGTAATCCCTCATTATGTGATCCAAGGTGTTGACTCATGTATAGTCTCTCTATTGGGATACACTTCATATTCAAGCACTTGGACCAATAGATGAAGTGTTGGTGATGATTGGATTCAAGAAGGAAAATTTTCTAATAGTAAGAAATTTTCTAAGTCTATTACTCGAGTAGACTATTTGTACTCGAGTAGAAGGAGTAAAAGTTCTCGAGAAGTCACTCTTATAACTCAAGTACAAAAGTTGGTTCTCGAGTAATACTATTCTAGTTCTCGATTAACCAGGTTTAGTTCTCGAGTGGACTTTATCTCTACATCTCGAGTGTTCAGGATCTTAGCTCAGAAAATTTCTAAGTATAGTTCTCGAGAAGTTATCTTGTACTCGAGTAGTTGATAGTATGTCTCGAGTGACAGTAATCTTTCTTTCCAAGAATTTTTCTATGTCCAGTTCTCGAGTAGTTCTCGCGAGCAATCCCTAGTTCTCGAGTAATCCTATATTTTGTTCTAGAGAAGTTCTTCTTTTCTCGAGTAATCATTTCTAGTTCTCGAGTAACCTTCTTCCAGATCCAGAAAAACTTTCTAAGTCTTTGTTCTCGAGAAGTTTTATTCTACTTCTCGAGTAGATTCCCAGTTCTCGAGTAATTCCATTCTACTCGAGTAATGATTCTTTCTATCTCGAATACTTCTGTTAAACTTCTTCACGAGTAATTCAAGTTGATTTCTCGAGAACCAATCTTGTACTCGAGTAATGCTTTCTTCTTCTCGAGTAATTTCAGAAATTCCTCTTCTCGAATAATCTTCATTTTCCACTAAAGTAATAGCTTCACTTGTCGAGTAATATTACTTCACTCGAAAAATGCAGTTCAGATTTGCAGAAATTTTGTTAAGTCCAGATTTGACGGGATTTTCAATTAACATGACGTGATTGTTCCACGTGTACGTCATTAAGGATAATTATGTCTGTTAGGGATATCTTATATAAGGTATTGTCAACCGACTAACCCTAAGAAGGATTTTACAAGCTGTCATAATATTCTATGTTTTCTGAATCTCATTTTCTCCCTCACAAATGAAAGTCGCCTCCGCCGATCTTCTTCGTGCAAGGGCTATGGTTTTCGATTCAAGGATTCAGGTCAAGATTGATTTCCAGATATGGATTATTGTTCGTTCTTCATCATCTCTCCGATCGGGTGAAGTCAAAAGAAGTTTTTAGACCTAATTCTTGCCGAGTTATCTTCTTCAACAATTCTGATAGAGCCGCATGTTATAAGAAGAAGATCCAGGAAGATCGATTCAAGATTTGAAGTTTATTGTTTGTATTTTAAAATTTCTCTCTATTAAATTCTTGTAGGAGATTTCTCTCTGAGTTGTAGGAAGTTTTATCTTCCGAGTGTAGATCTGTTTGGATCGAGTTTGTAGGAACTTTGTTCCGAGGTTAAGGATTAGTTTTCAATTCGAGATAGTGGAGTAGCCGAGTCTAGTGGTTTGCTAGATCGGTGAGGGAAAGTGGATGTAACCAAGGTTAAGGAACCATTATAAATCTTTTGTCGTCTGTGATTGCTTGGTTGATTTGTGTGCATAGTCGTTAAATTTTTATTCTGCAAAAAGACGCACAACTCACCTATTCACCCCCCTCTAGGTGATTTAGGTAGACAACTGAACTCATTCATGATGCTTCAGGGAGCGGCTTAGGCTGCGTTCTTCTTAATTTTGGAAAGGTGATCGCTTATGGTTCACGCTAGTTGAAAGTGCATGAGCGAAATTATCCCGTCCATGACTTGGAGTTGGCGGCGGTTATTTTTGCACTTAAATTATGGCGTCACTATCAATATGGCATAAAGGTGGATATATTTACGGACCATAAGAGCAAAAAGTACATATTGGATCAAAAGGATCTCAATATGCAAAAACGAATGTTGATGGAGTTCCTCAGGGACTACACCTTTGATATTCACTACACTCCCGAGAAGGGAAACGTGGTCGCAGATGCCTTGAGTCGTAGGACTCCGTCAAGGGGAAATTGGTTGCAGATGCATGATGACTATCTGATCCAGGAGTTGGAAGCGTTAGAGATTTCTTGTGTTGACAAGAATTCCAAAGCAAATGCATGCCTGAACTGGACGAAGGTACAATATGACCTTGCGGACAGGATTCGAAGAGCAACGGAACTTGATGAAAGTCTACAACGCTATGCAGTGGTTGGGTCAAATGACCAATTCTCGTGGGATGACAACCTTTTGCAGAAAGAGGGTCGTTTGTGCGTCCAAGGTATGGGTAAGCTAAGAGAAGAATTGATGTATGAGGCTCACTTTACAAAATACTCAATTAACCCAGGGAGCACAAAGATGTACAAAGACATGAAAAAGCTATTCTTGTGATAAGGGTTAAAGAAAGACATCGCACATTATGTGGCTAGATGTCAAACATGTGCCTTAGTGAAAGCAGAATGTCAGAAGCCCGGTGGTTTCTTGAAGTCGCGACCTATTCCAGAAAGGAAGTTTGATGATATTTTGATGGATTTCGTGCATGGTTTGTGGAGATCTCAACACGGTAATGATTCAATTTGGGTTATCGTATACCGGTTGACTAAAGTGGCTGACTTCCTTCCGAACAAAAGGGACGATTCAATGGAAGTCTTGGCGAAACTTTATGTTGAGCAAATCGTACGATTGCACGGTGTTCCCATAGCATCGTAAGTGATCGTGATAGGCGCTTCACTTCGAATGATTGGAGGTTAATCCATCAATTGTTTGGGACAAAGTTAACGTTCAGTACGACCTTTCATCCCCAAACGGATGGCCAGACTGAGAGGACCAACAGAATGATGGAGGACATGCTCTGAATGTGCACCTTGGATTTTGGAAAGAGGTGGGAAGATCATCTCTATATGGTAGATTTTTCCTACAATAATAGCTACCAAGCGAGCATAAGTATGACACCGTTTAAAGCTTTGTATGGTCGGAAATGTCATACACCATTAGCTTGGACGGAAGCAGGCAAATCTAAATTATATAAGCGTAAGGAATTCGAAGAAGCTAATTCGACAATACGGTCTATTTTGGAGAGGCTACTGATAGCCCAAGATAGAGAAGCAAAGTATTACAACGCCAAGCACCGAAATGTTTAGTTTGCGATTGGCAATTGGGTATATTTAAAAATCATGCCCTTCAAAGATGTGTCATGGATTCGGCGCTTGAAAAAGTTAAGACCGAGATATCTTTGTCCGTTTGAAGTTGTGGAGCGAATTGGAGAAGCTGTCTATCGGCTAGCTCTTTCGGCAGAATTGAGTGGATTGCATGATGCGTTCCACATATAAGTTCTTCGAAAAGTCGTAAAATATCCAGCTCAAGTGATTGCGAATGATCGCATACCGGTCGAATTTGCGCTAATAACGAAGGTTAGGCCCATTCGGATCGAGGATAAAGCCGATAAGCAGTTGCAGAACAAGACAATCGGGATGGTCAAGGTCCGATGGGACAACTGCAGCTGTGAGGAGCTAACATGGGAGTGGGAGCAGACCATGCGTGCAAAAATTTCGGAACTATTTGTCTGAACTTGTATAACAGTTTGTGTTTTATGTTGTACAGAACGTAAAATGTTGTAACAAAATTTTGTTGAAGAGTTTCCTGAGTACTGTATACAAATTTCGGGATGAAATTTCTTGTAAGGAGGGGAGGATTGTAATTCCCCAAATCTCGATTATGAGTTGGCTGAGTAGGCTAAGCAACACGGCCTGGGACACGGGCGTGTCCAAAGCCGTGTCCTGCTCTGTGTTAGTAACACGGCCGAGGACACAGGCGTGTCCAAGGTCGTGTCTTGCTCTATATTGGCTGGGCGGTCTCGAGTGCGATGCAGGGCGGTCTCGAGTGTGGCATCAGGCGGTGTCGAGTGTGGCACATGGCCTGTGATACGGGTGTGTCTAGGGCCATGTCCTGCTATGTGTTCGGCGTGTTCCTGTAAGGTCAACAAAATTCACAAGACGATCCTCAGAGTTGGGCACATAGCCTGTGACACGGTCATGTCAAGGGTCGTATCCTTCCTTAAGTTTTGGCCGGTCTGTGAGGATTGATGAATAAGGGATGGACACGGGCATGTCCGAAGCCATGTCTTGCACACGGCCTGTGACACGGGCATGTCGCAAGGTCGTGTCCTGGTCGGGTCAAGTCAGTTTCTTTGCCGCTTAAGACATACGTCCTATGACACGGGTGTGTCACAAGTCGTGTTCAGCCCAGGAAAGTGATTTTCAGGGCGATCAGTGCCCGTTCATTCCCTTCTAATAGGATCCAATAGTATAGATGTCTCCTTGTTGTATTAAGGCCGAGAGTTGAGGGATAAACTCTAGTTTATCAAAGGCCTTTCTCTTTCTAAAGTGTTAGAGAGTGGGGAGGGCAAGGAAGGAAGAGGAGGAAGAATCCGGCAGCCTTTGGAGATTTAGATCCCCAAATCACGAGCCGAGTCCTGATCCGTGGAGGCAAGGCCGTTGCGGTGCTTTTCATCCGGCTAGTTTTTCATGGCTCCAAGAGATCGTCAAGGGTAATGATCTTCCTTCTTGGACATGTGAAGTCCTTCTTCGGTATGTGCATGGATTTCCCCCACCAAAAGGTGGATTAATGAGGGATTTCCCTTGGGTTGATTCTTTAAATCCCCAATAAGTCTTGCATATAGATCCTAAAATGTATAATACAGAATAGGCATGCTGTGTGAAGCCCATCTAGACAGGTTGGTCTGGATTGGTGATGATTTATTTGGCGCACCGGAGAAGACTCCTCGTTTAAATGTGTAGTTTGTGGAGTCGGTGGGTTGTTCCTATGAAGGGGAGTAACAAGAAGTACTGGAATGGGGATTCCAGGAAAATACCCTCGTAATTCATATGTTGTATGCTATGGAAAGACCAGTTTTATGGCACAGCATGATGTTGTAGGGTTTGGGTTGAGTTTGGGTGCAGAAAGAGAGCTTCTATTGAACCCGCCAAGCGATCGCAAGGAACGCTGGCACTAACTCCCTTTTTGGATTGTGAAGCCATTCCTTGGTGGACAGTATGGCTATTGTGAGTTGTGAGCTCTTAAAAGGCTTCGTGCCGAATGGATAAGGGGATGTCGTCCCGTGTCAGTCTAATAATTGAACTGGCGATTTGAGCAATGGGTAAGGGCTGAACTGTCTCCGCGTTATGGTTTTCTGACATGAGTGTCTATAATAGTGGCATTTATCAGGTTCACATAATGAGAGTCTTAGGCATGCGCTCCATTAAGACTAAAGTCTCCGACGAGAGGTTGCGGAGCATAATGCTCAAACTTTACCGTTGGGTTTCATACCTTGAACGGTGGTGGAACCCTTGTTCACTGGTATACCAAGAATGTGGCTTGAGTGCACAGATCGTCGGGCCATATGGCCGATGGTTATGATAGATGGATTGTGCATGAGTCCACATTATGTGATATATCTGCTTATGAAATGTTATGCCTGTCGGGAAGGAATACCACTGCCCCGGGAAAGGGGTAGGGTCGTTATAAATTGGTTAGTTGAATGATGAGCATTGCCTTGTTTGCCACCATTATGGTGGGCTGTCCTTGTGCAGGTGTTGGAGAGCTAAGCGCGAAATAGAAGATTGAAGCCCCTTCCGCTGCTGCTTCTGTCCCTCGAAGGCTGAGCGAAGAACTTTATTATTTTCATGTGTGGCCGGCTTGCGCGTCGATGTTTGTAATCCACATTTGTTAAGCTTAACTGTAAGGCCTTAAGGCAAAACTTTTTTATATTTGGTGTACATTCCTTCGGGGTTATATAAATGTGGTTGTTTATATAGTGGACATCCGTGGCTATTGAGTTCAATATTAACTATAAATCTTCTGCTAGTATGCTCTGAGTTAGGATGTGAATATGTTTTGGTATTAACCTGTAACCTCGCCACCTGTTTGTGGCATAATGTGTGGGGCCTCAGCAGGACCTTCTATTATATGTTATTTAACGGATGGGGTCCTTAAACTCTATTGCCGGTAAATAGTTTCCATTTGGTTTTTCATTCTTAATTTGTCGAGAGGCTCGAAGATTGAATCGATCACCCAATAGTAAAGATAGTTGCACTCACCCCTCGAGAGAGGCAGACGTTAAATCTCCCGGATTAGAGTGAAATCCAATAGCGTGGTTCACCACTTAAGGAGAGCTTTAGGTATTCGAATACAGACGAGAGTTCGGTCGGATCTTCCTACACTCAGTTGGGCAAAACTTCGAGAGAAGCATGTCCAAAGTTTGAGGACCTCCGCGGTCAAGGTATTTTACTTTATTTAGAATTAGTTTGTTATTTCATTTTGATTTTCTTATTTCAAAGTGATTCAAGATTGAGTACTCCTCTTTTATCATTAGCTCTAACTCTTTTTATTTCGCAAGTAATTTAGTTTTCTTTTTTTAGCTTAGTAATTTAGTTCCTATTTTTAGTTAAGTAAATTAATCTTAAAAATCATTTGATAAAATAATAGCGATCTCCTCGAAGTAGAAGTAATCATTACGCCCCAGGAAAATACGACCTTGATATTAATCTTTAGTATCCTATACTATAAACGATAAGGTACGCTTGCCTTTATCGGATATAGAATCGGATAATATTATCAACTTCCACCACATCCACCTTATCTTCTCTTTAACCCCCTTATCCACTTTTGTGATTCTGAGTATCAGGAACCAAATATAAATGGTCTAGAATGAGCAATTTGTACTTCTTCTTGGGGATACTTAAAGGCACTCATTCCCCTACCCTTTCTTCTCCCACTGTAAGATACACTTGTTTTCTTACAAGAAGAATTCCTAATCTTACAGTGACCATAAATGCAGTCTTGGTCATACCTGTTAAAAGGGAGGATTACCTTATGAAAGGTTGACTGTGGCACAATAGGAGCTTGGACTCTCCTATGAGATTGGATAACTTTAGAAATCCACTCAGATTCAGATTTTCTCTTGAAAGCATCTATCTTGGAGAAATTGGCTACTATCCTCTTCTCTCTTTCAAGTTTCTCTTCAAGAATCTTGATAATAGAGTCCTTATATTTAATGGACTCAATATGGATATCTACCATGGTCTTCAGATTACCAACTTCCCTCATCTTCAGATATAGACAAGATGAAGTCTCATCTTGCTGGAAAGCAGTAAGCCGTAGGGATGCAATTTCCTCTGCTTGCTTCTTAACAAGCAACTTGCTTTTATTGATAGCTTTCAGAAGTGCAGCATAATTCTCAATAAATTGATTTATATAATCTTCTAATAGAGGACTCTCATCATCACTTGATGATGAAGCTTTAGCATTTGAGCTGGACTCGTGACCAGAGCAATAAGAAGAACTAGACAGAGATTGTACCTAATATGGACTAGGCTGATCCTGGCAAGATTCTTCTTCTTCTAGTGTAGCAATTAGCCCATAGCATTTGCATTCACCTTCCTCAGCTTCATCCACCACTGAGTCACTATCTGAGTGTTACAGAGGGGCCATAATCTATATTCTTGCATCTGCATAGACATCATCATCTATAAGAGCTACCAACATCCCAATGTGGTCCTTGCTCTCACTGCAGACTTGAAACTTCATTGAGCTCCACTCTATATGGTTCTCTTTTGAACCCACCAAAGAAAACCTTTTTAGTTATCCTTTGAAATATACTCAGACTGTTAAGTCCTTTTTTAGTAACCTCCCTCTGATACAACCTGAAAGTCTTTGTTTTCAAGGATAGCTAAATCACCTAGAGGGGGGGGGGGGGGTTGTTGGGTCCATTGCCCACAATGTACCCTAGATTGGATTTGAAGAGGCATCATCATCAACACTAAGGGTATAGTTGTATTTGATGTTTTTTAAGCTCATCATGTATAGGATGTTCCATGGAACAAGTCTAGACAGATTGTCTAAGTGATGTGACAGGTGGTCATAAGGAAGAAAGATGGACACCAAAAGAAGATGCTGAAAAGGAAGGAATTTTCCTAAATAAACAGGTGTTGAGTGAGGTAAGCTCACTTAACTCCAAAATTCAAGGAGCAGTTGAAAATGCAGCTAATTCAAAAGGTATTGAGTGAAGTCTATTCACTCAACGCCAGGTAAGAAAAAAGCGTTGAATATAGATTAGTTAGTCTAAGCCTAACTGTTGGCAAGCTGGAAATATGGCTATATCCACAGGCGTTGAGTGGAGTTGACTCACTCAACGCCATACAATTATAGGCAAAAATATGGCTTAGTAGTTTTGCGTTTAGTGATGAAGACACACTCAACGCCATACAATAAAAAGGCTGTGAGTTGAACTGGATTCTAAATTCATCGAGCTAAGTTAAGAGTTCATCGAGCTGAGATCACCGTTCTTCGAACTTTGTTCAGCATTCGTCGAACTCAGTTTAGAGTTGAGTGAGGCAAGCTGAGACATTCAAAGCCTAAGCTTTAAGAGGCAGAAAAGTTCCCAAGTCCACAGGCATTGAGTGAAGGTCATTCACTCAACATCATAGCCTTATAAGTGTTGAGTAACACTCAGTCAGTCAAAGCCAGTGTTCTTAAACACAGAAATTTGGCTAAGGCAAAAAGAATTGAGTAAGGCATGCTCACTCAACGCTCTCAACGCCAGAGAAATAGGAAGATTTTGTCTAAGGAAAAAGTGTCGAGAACAAGAGTTAGTCTCAGCAAAATCACTGAGAAAAGTGTTTGTCTTAGCTGAGAACCAGAAAGTGCTGAGATAGTTAAGCAGGAAAATTCCTAAGGAAGAAAGCATTGAGTGAGGAGTGCTCACTCAAAGCTCTCAATGCCTAGTGAACACAAAATTTTGAATAAGGATTTTGGCATTTATTGATGCTCACTCACTCAATGCCAAGTAGCAGAAAGCTGATAAAGAATGTTGTCGTTGAGTGAAGCTGAATCACTCAATGCCTAGAAACTGATTTATATTATAAGTAGTTTGGCGTTGAGTGAAGGTTACTCACTCAATGCCAAGAGATAGTAAATCTATCTAAGTGATTTGGCATTGAGTGAAGGAACCTCGCTCAATGCCTATACAAATGTTGCTTGATTTTTGACTAAGTCCACAGCTAGTGACGTCAGCAAATCAACAAGTCAACACATTTCAAATTAGTGGCGGGATGGCTACAGTACGCGACAAATGTTGTTGCAGACCTGCTGTACGACAGTTGGAATTAAAGAAATGTTGTTGCTGGCCATTAATGGTGTGGGGCCCACAACTTAAAGAGCCGTTAGATCATAATAAATAAAAGAGAAAGGATTTATAGAGGAAGATAACTTTTGAGAGGAACCATCAGGTCGTTCTTCTTCACCGCCATTATTACAGTGCTGAAGAACAGGAAGCTCAAGTCAATAATACGACGAGCAAGTTAGTTATTGTCATCTTCAGCGACCTCAGCAGTTCATAGTATTTCTTTGAGGAAAGAGGAAGCAGCCTAGGGCCGACCTGTCTGTAAGTTCTTCATAGTTCTAGCTATGCAAGAAACATCTTATAGATCTTAATCTGGAAGATGTGAAGGAAAGAAGCTTGAAGAAGCAGAGATCAGAAAGAAGGCTCAAGGGAGTATTCCTCATGTGTCAAAGTTAGCGTATAATCACCTCAGCCCAGGAAAGGAAGAAGCGGCAGAGCTATCTTAGTCTACAAAGTTAGAGATGTGTTTTTCTAAGCTATGGTAGCAATAATTAGTTGCAGTAACTTAACAATTCTAGCAGGAAAAATCCCTGGTGCTGTGAAGTAGTAGTTAGGTCTGAGGTTTAGGCTCAGTTCAGAAAGAGGCAGAACATTGTTCATCAAGTCCCTTCCTGCTCAAGTACATATATAATTGTAGCTGTGGAAGTAGTTAGGACTAAGTAATTCTTAGTTTAGTAAAAGTAGACTCAGGAAAGAAATTCCTGAAGTCAAAGTTGGGATGAGTCTAACTAAGTCAAGAAGCTTGACATAGAGAAACATCTCATGTGTCAAGAGTAACCACATAACTCACTTCCATCCTATAGGATCCTATTGGATCTGAGCTGTAGGGCGTAATAGCCCGAGGTAGGTGAATTATTAATCACTAAGCTGTAGGTTCCTAGAAATGCACTGAGGTAGGTACTTGCTAGGTACTGAGCTGTAGGAGTGCTGCGAGACTCTAAGAGTAGGGTTGTGTGCCTGAAATCGTAGGGCTAAGAAGCCTGAGCTGTGGGCCTTTGTGTATGGCTGAGGTAGGTGGCTTGAGTGTCACTGAGTGTAGGTGCACTATAGAGCTCTGAGGTAGGAACCTGTTGGGTTTGAGATAGGTGTCCTGAAAAGGATACTGAGTGTAGAAACTTTCTGAAGTTCTGAGTATAAGGCTGAGGGCCTGAGGTGTAAGCTCTGAGGAGCATATTTGGAGGAGTTTGTCCTAGTCCAACAAGATAGTTAGATAGGTGGGATGGAAAGTGGATGTACCCTTATTAGGAGAACCACTATAAATCCTGAGTGTTGTGTGTGTTTTCCTTGCGCTATTTTTATTGTAGGTTGCATATCTTGAAATCTTCAACTAATCAACTAATAAAGCCTCCAATAACAAAGAAAATAAAAGATAGTCACTAAGGACTAAGAAACCTATTCAAAAGAGAACTATATGAAGTGGAGCTCAATGAAGTTTGAAGTCTGCACTAAGAGCTAGGTCCGCACTAGGCAGTTGGTAGCTCTTATAGATGATGATGTCTATGCAAATGCAAGAATAGAGATAAGAGACCCTCTATCACACTCAGAAAGTGACTCAGATATGGATGAAGCTGAGGAAGGTAAATGCAGATGATATGGGCTGATTGCTACACTAGAGGAAGAAGAATCCTGTCAGGATCAGCCTGGTCTAAATCAAGTACAATCTTTGTTTAATTCTTCTTATTCCTTAGGTAATGAGTCCATCTTAGACTCTGATGATTCCTCATCAAGTGATGATGAGTGTCCTCTATCAGAAGATGATATCAATCAATTGATTGAGAATCATGCTCTACTTCTGAAATCTTTAAAGGAAAGCAAGTTTCTTGTTAAGAAGCAAGCAGAGGAAATTGCCTCCCTACAGCTGACTGTTTCCTAACAAGATGAGACTTCATCTTTGCTATATCTAAAGATGTAAGAAGTTGGTCATCTGAAGACACGGATAGATACCCATGTTGAGTCCATTAAATATAAGGATTCTATTATCAAGGTCCTTGAAGAGAAACTTGAAAGAGAGAAGAGGATAGTGGCTTATTTCTCCAAGATAGATGATATCAAGAGAAAATTTGAATCTAAGTGGATTTCTAAAGTTATCCAAACTCAGAGGAGAAGCCAAGCTCCTGTTGTGCCACAGTCAACCTTTAATAAGGTAATTCTCCCTTCTAACGGGTATGACCAAGACTACATGTGATGTTTTTAGTTGTCTACCTAGATCACCTAGAGGAGGGTGAATAGGTGAGGTCTGCGTCTTTTTGTGGAATAAATATTGAACGAACGAAGCGCAGAAAATAAGCAAACAAATCAGAGAGAACACCAAATCTATAGTGGTTCCCCAATCTTGGGTACGTCCACTCTCCACCTCACCGATCTAGCAACACGCTAGACTCAGCTACCTCACTATTACCTCAGATTGAAAACAAATCCTACAACTCGGAGTAATGCCCCTACAACTCGATCCATGAAACGGATCTACACTCGGAAGAAAAACTTCCTACAAAAATTCCTCGGAAAATAAAAACTCCTACAACTCGGAGAAAAAATCTTCTACATGAATAAAAGATTGTATACAGAAAAATTATACAAATAGAAATTATTAAAATCTGGAATCTTCAGTCAATCTTCCTCCTTGAACTTGAAACTTTGTCAGAAATAATCGAAGAAGACAACAGCTAAGTCTCCGGATCTAAAAAGCTTAGGATCAACACGATCAAGAGAGAGATCTATGAAGATTGAGTGACTTGATCTGTTGACTGATTATTCTTCTGAATTTCTTTGAATCGAAGAAGAAATGCGGCGAGAACGGCGATGAGGATCCGCGGCTTTCCAAATTTAGATTGAACAGAAAAATTCAGAATAGTTTATTTCACTTCTTAGGGTTAGTCAAAATTGATAAGACCTTTTATAAGACAAGCCAAATGGTCATAATCATAAATGATTGTACACGTGGACCAATAAGAATCGAGATTAGATTTGAAATTGATTCCATATGGACTTAACGAAATTTCAGAAAAATGTTCTGCATTTCTCGAGTGGTTTATAGACTACTCAAGTACTAACTTCTTATTCTCGAGAGGAAGGGTGTAAGGTTTTCGAGAACAAGACTTAGAGAAATTTCGAATGTGAATCATAGCTTCTCGGGAAGTGACTTCTACTACTCGAGAACTAATAAAACTTCTCGAGAAATAATATGACTTCTCGAGAACCAGACTTCTTCTCGAAAGAAATTTTCTTCTTACTCGAGTACTGGTCCTCTGACTTCTCAAGACAAGGCTTAGCCTTCTCGAGTACTGGCTTCTGTTACTCGAGTATAACACTTAGAAAATTCTTTAAATGAATTATTTAGTAAACTCGAGACATAGATAAGTAGTACTCGAGTACTCCAAGGCTTACTGGAGTAATTGACTTAGCTTTCTCGAGAGCAATTTCTATTACTCGAGAACTTTACTTAGTATACTCAAGAATTTATTCCAGCACTACTCTAGTACACCATATACTACTCGAGTAATGGACTTCGAAAAAATTTTGCTTACTGAAAATTATTTTTCTTCAAATGAAACCAGCAACCATTCTTCCTTCCATTGCTTTAGTGCTTAAAAATTAAGTGAGTCCCAAAAAATAGGCTAAACATGAGTAGACACCATGGATCACACAATGAGGGATTATATTATATGGTCCTGTGTTTAGTGACTCATTGTAGACTGACATTGGTCTACACTTGGCAATTATATACTGCAAATACATAACTCAACAAGGGCATCAAATATAACTTAATTCATCTTAGTTCAAGGGTGACTTCATACAAATCTGGATTATTATGGATACAATACCCAACAAACTCCCCCTATTTGTAGAAGTCAGAACACTCTACACTAAGATGAATTACATCAAGATAATCATAACATATTAACTAGTAAACACATTAATACTGAGAAAATCTAAACAAAGAAAAATTAGATCAAAATAGAAGATTTATATATATAAAAAATGTCCATGATATCCAATTAATTAAAATCTTATAAGTAAACTTTCTGATCAACTTCAGCTTGCGGTAGCTATGTTAATGTTGTTGTTTGTCTCTCTTCTCTTACTATCTCTTTTGGTAGCTGAAAGGCTTGGGATAATACTTTGGAGGTTTAAGATGAGCCTTGGGGTTATTTTTACCATACTCTCTATCATATATCCTTCTCTTGGTAATAGATTTCTCATACAAGTCCCATTCATGGGAGTTGTAATGATCATGTCTATTCTCATTATAATTATCACTAGTTTGAGAGTATCAAGAATTAAAGATTTAGAAGTTGGGCTCCAAATTTCAGCAAATTCTTGTGTTCTTCTCTTTTCAACTTCTGGATTTGGAATGGACTTGCTAGCAGAGGCTCTGTCACCATATTTTCTTTTCTTGTGCCCTGGGATTTCTAGAGGAGGATTTTGAGTCTTTTCAGATTTTGACCATGCTTGAGCATAACTATTTGGAGGTGGTTCTTGATCTTCAAGTCTGGGAGAGAAAGTTAGATGCAGGGTAGGAGGTTGTTGGGTAGGAGGATGCTGAGGAAGAGGGTTAAGATGATGTGGGATAATAATGAGATCAGCTTGAAATTCAGGGAATATCTGATTGTGCATCCACATTGTTGTGTCATAAGTATGAAATTTGACACCATTAATTTGATTCTGGACATCAGCATGTAGCTCATCCAACTTTGCTTCCCATTTAATCTTTTTCCTTTCTTTAGATTTCTTTAAGAATTCTTTTTAATTCCCCAAATCTCGAGTTTTTGAGTGGACTGTGTGGGTTGAGCAACACGGCCTGGGACACGGGCGTGTCCAAGGACGCGTCATACTCTATGTACTCGAGTGAGGCGCAGGATAATCTTGAGTGGGTCTCGAGTGGATCTCGAGTGAGGCACACGGCCTGTTACACAGGTCTTTCAAAGTTCGTGTCTTGCTCTATACACTCGAGTATGGTGCTGGGAGGTGTCGAGTATGGTACACAGCCTGTGACACAGGCGTGTCCAGGGTTATGTCCTACTGACTCGAAGAAATGCACTCGACTAAATGCATTCGACGCTCCTTGAGAGGCAAGTCTAGTTGGGCAAACGGCCTATGACACGAGCGTGTCAATAGCCGTGTCTTTCTCTGGTTTTGGCTAGGTTTGTGAGGCCTGTTGAACACGGGCTGGACACGGGCGTGTCCGAAGCCGTATCTGGCACACGGCCTGTTATACGAGTATATCACAGGGCCGTGTCCTGGTCTGGCAGAGTCGGTTTCTTTGCCACTTAAGGCACTTGGCTTGTGATACGGGCATGCCACAAGCCATGTTCGGCCACGAAAATTGAGTTTCAGGGCGATTCGTGGTCGTTCATTTCCTTCAATTAGGATCCGACGGTCCAGAGTTATCCCTGTTGTGTTAAGTCCAAGAGTTGAAGGATAAACTCTCATTTCTATCAAGCCTTTCTCTTTCTAAAGTGTTAGAGAGTTGGGAGAGCAAGGAAGGGGAGGAGAAGGAATCCAGCTACCGGTGAAGCTTTAGAGACCCGAATCGCGAGCCGAGTCCAGATTTGTGGAGGCAAGGTCATTGCGGTGCTTTTCATCTAGATAGTTTTCCATGGCTCCAAATAGATCGTCAAGGGTAACGATCTTTCTTCCTTGGACAGGTGAAGTCCTTGTTTTGGCACGTGCATGGATTTCCCCCACCAAAAGGTGGCTTTTGAGGGATTTCCTTGGGTTGATTCTTGAAATCCCTAGTCTTGTATATAGATCCGAAAATGTGTAGTACGGAATAAGCATGATATATGAATCACATCTGGAAGGGTTGGTCTAGATTGGTGATGTTTCATTTTGTGCACCGGAGAAGACTCCGCATATAAACGTGTATGTTATGGAGTCGATGGGTGTGCCTGTGAAGGGTAGTAACAGGAAGTTCTGGAGTGGAATTCCAGGAAAATACCCTTGTGATTCTCGTACTGTATGTTATTTTTGGGTTCAGTTTGGGTGCTGAAAGAGAGTTTCTGCTGAACTCGCCAAGCGGCCGCGAGGAACGCTGGCATTAGCTCCCCTTTTGGATTGTGAAGCCAGTCCTTGGTGGACAGTGTGGCTATTATTAGCTGCGAGCTCTTAAAAGGCTTAGTGCCGAACAGGAAAGGTGAAGCCGACCCGCGTCTGCCATTGGGCCATGAGTACTACGGTATTCGGCCATGGTAAGTCGACTAGAGCAACGGTTAAGGGTGGAACTAGACCTGCGTTATGTCGACTTGACAAGAGAGCGCCAAGGCATTGGGCTTTCGTCGGTGGCAGAATGAGAGTCTTAGGCATGTGCGCCATTAAGACTAAATGCTTAATATCATTAGGTTTCAGACCTTGAACGGTGAAGGGACCCTAATATTTCTGGTACACCAAGAATGTTCCCTGAGTGCACGGAGCGTCGGGTCGCGTGGCCTACATTTGTGATATATTATTTGTTCGTGAGTGCACATTATGTGATATATCTTCTTGTGAAATGCTATGCCTGCAGGGAAGGAATACAACTTCCCGGGAAAAAAAGTAGGGTCGTTATAAATTGGTCAGCGGAATGCTGACCGTTGAATTGTTCGCCACCATTCTTGTGGGCTGTCCTTATGCAGGTGCTGGAGAGCCGAGCGAGAAATAGATGGTTGAAGCCCTTGTTGTTGCTGCTACTACTGCAGGCCCTCGAAGTCTGAGCAAATAACTGTATTGTGTTCATGTGTGGCTGGCCTGCACGCCGATGTTTGTAATCCACACTTAAAAAGCTTAACTGTAAGGCCTTAAGGCCAAACTTTTGTGTATTTGATGTACATTCCTTTGGGGTGATATATCAATGTGGTTGTTTATATATAGTGGACATTCGTGATTATTGAGTTCAATATTAATCTTAAGATTCTGCTAGCATGCTTTGTGTTAGGATGCGGATATGTTTTGGTATTAATCTGTAACCTCGTCTCATGTTTGTGACATATGGTGTGGGTCCCCAGCCGAACCTTCTATCATATGTTATTTAACGGATGAGGTCATTACAATTTGTTATCAGATTGTCTCAGTCTTCCTCTTTCGAATTAATGGTCGAATTCTTTTCTAGATGGGGAGCACGTGTAGGTGCGACCCACTTTAACATTAATGAACTCAAGAATGTGCACTAAGAAATGCAAATACACCTGTTTGAGGAACCTAAACATTCCTATATTATTGTTATTGCTTGTGCTAGGTTGCTAAAGTGTGTCTTATTTGCCTATAGGTGAGTCATAGTGGTGTTGGGCAGTTTGAGCCCCAGCATTCTGATGATAGTGCGACACCAGCTGAAGTGCCTACAACTCCTCCTTTTGTGTAAATAGTATGCTTAGTTGCTGAGGCGCTGTTTGCAATGATTCATTCACATCCTACTAGGCAGGCGCAGCCGGCAATGGTGCCAGAATGGGTTGGTGTAAGACCAGAACCTGTTGAGGCTATTGATTATCGAGCAGCTGAATGGTAGTTGAAGCAGTTTATAAGCTTCAATCCTCCGACA
Organism: Platanthera zijinensis; assembly: GCA_039513925.1. Lineage (NCBI taxonomy): Eukaryota > Viridiplantae > Streptophyta > Magnoliopsida > Asparagales > Orchidaceae > Platanthera > Platanthera zijinensis. The sequence continues at coordinate 1,073,722 of CM077097.1, forward strand.
TTTATGGGTGTGGGAACCCCAACGCAGGCAGATGATTGATTGTCATGCGTCAAGCGAATATTTACGGCGATAAGGGCGGAGGAAGATCAGAAGGTCACCTTGGCCACCTTCTTATTGGAAGGAGAGGCTCGGCTATGGTGGGATGAGATAGAGTTGCATCACTTAGCGGGCAGGCAAGTAATCGAGGTCTCAATCGAGGAGTTTTTGCGACTATTCTTGGAAAAGCACCTGCCAGCAGCACAACTTATCGCCATGGAGAATTACTTCCAACATTTAACACAAGGCAAAAGTAGTGTGGATACTTACTTGCATGAGTTTACGCGGTTGGGACACTATGCGGGGTCTATCTTTTTTGATGAACAATGTAAAACCAATCGGTTCTACTAAGGGTTGGGGGATGAGTTGAGATTCCTGTTCTCAAGTTCGGTGTGAAAGTGAGGGTAAGATCTACCTTTACTCTAGTGGGGGAGTGAATAGAGTATATTAAAATAATTTTCCAAATTAAAAATTAATTGGCAGTGGAAGACATAATTTATTTATAGGTGTATTGTGTTTGCAGAAAATGAAACAAGCTAAAGCAAGATGTAAAAAACACAGCACACAGCAAATAAAACACAACAACCAGAAGATATAAGGATCTATAGTGGTTCCCCAATCAACCTGGGTACATCCACTCTTCTACCACCCTAGGTAGGAATCCACTGCAGGAATAGTTGATCAGGTGTCCTGGGCACCAATGAGTTTTTGATAAGGTGCTCAAAAACCAAATCAGATTTTTTTGATCAGGTGTCTTGCCACCACTGAGTTTTGACAAGGTCTCAGAAACCAACCACAAAACTTTTGAAGGGAGTTTTGAGTTACCCTTTTACAGCAGAAAGAAAGAAAAAGAAAGAGTTGATGTTCTTCTTTGTCAACAGTCAAAGAGAAGACTAGTGGATTGTTGTTGTCAAAGCTCCCCCTGAGATTTGTAGTTGTTCAGGAAGAGAAGCTTTGCATAGGGTGATAGGCCTTCAGTATGATTGAGATCTCCAGCAAAGAATGATTTCAACAAAGGTTGAAATGTGATGTGTCTGGAGTCCTTGATTGATGAAGCCTTTGAACACTTGAATCAGAAGAGATCTTGAAAGAATAGGGGAATTCTTTTCTGTGTGTTGATCTCCTTCACTGTTGTATTCCTTGTGTTTATATGAATTCTAACTTGTAATCCTGTAGACTTGTGTCTCAAAAACTATATCTTAGAATGATGAACTTCTTGTCTCAATTACTCTGAGATGATATATTGAAAATCAGTCTTCTAGATAGCCGTTAGCCAGTCATAAATGACTTCCTTAAATGATATTTGTCTCTGGAGGAAAGTCCTAAGAGACATTCCATTTAGTATTCCTTAAAACTTGCTCCAGATTAATTAAAACGGCTACAAAATACTTTGAAATAAATGCTGGATATAATTCAGATTGAATTCCATAACTGTCTGAATTTGAATTCCTAAAATCATCGATCTCTCAAGAAAAGTCATCGATCTGAGCTCGACTATCATCGACCTGAGCTTAGATACTGGAACTAGACTTAAAACAGAAATCGTCGATCTGAACTCAACTACCGTCGACCTGAGCACAGAGATTGGATTTTGGCTAGAGACAGAAACGTCGATCTGAGCTCGGAGATCGACGAACCGAGTTCGACGACTCGTTGAACTGAGCACAGAGATAGTTGAACTGAGTTCGATGCCTCGTCAACCTGAGCTCGACGATAAGTTGCCCTAGTCTTCTGCACTTGAAATCTGAACTAGAAGGTCTTGGGGGCAGCTTTCAAACCTAAGTTCAAAGCCTTAGACCTATTCTAGTTGACCTTTAAAACTATACAAGGAGGTCAAGACAATTTCCGAAGGACATAGTGATCCTTACCCAAATCATTAATAGGGTGTTCCAACACGGTGAACCAAGGGTTTCAGGCATTGGTGGATACGTCATGTGTGTTGGAGAAGGATATGAAGAGGGTGCAGGGAAAAATGGACTTGGCTGTGGCAAAATCTTAGTTCAAAGCGCCCCGTCTTGGAAATTCGAGCTACCAAAGGTAATGGAGCTAGAGATCTAAGTTTTCTGGACAGGCTCATTCTAAAGTTGCGTCGGGGGAAACTTCGGGGCAAGAGTCTCTTACCTGCTTTACATGTGGTAGAGTGGGGCATATAGCCCGTAACTGTAAGGTTGGTCCGCCAAAGGTGGAAAAGATGATGGGAACATCTTATGCTGATAATGGAAAGGCAGTGGTGGAGTCCTCTGCATCCCATGCGAAGCCCCGAGTATATAATCTTGTCTAGCAGGAGGCCATAAAGAAAAGTGGCATCGTCACATGTATGATCGAAGATATTGATTGAGTACTTTTCATATTTCATATCTTGTGTGTAGCTTGTGTATGATGTGTTTGTCTAGGCTTTGTCCTGATTCGGAAGAATCCGGCGAGAGCACTATTCGATACAGGTGCTTCGCATTCATTTCTGTCTAAGGACTTTGTAGCACGAATCAGAGTACCTAGTCATATGATGACAGATAGTGTAAAGGTATTGTTACCAAATGGATGTGTGATGTGTGCGGATAGGACTTGCTACGTGGAAGTTCAAATAGAAAGTCGGGATTTCTGCTTGAACGCATCTATGCTACCGATATCGAAATTTGATGTGATCTATTGTATGGACTGGCTCTCGGAGCAGCGTGCCTTTATTGATTGTAATTTAAAGGAGATCACATTAGGCCAGAATATCGAGCTTGAGACTAAGTTCGCTGGTATGCGAGGAGTGAGCAGGATCTTGATGTTTGTACTCCAAGTCATCAATGTTGTTCAGAAGGGCGTGGAGTTATTCTTCACTCTTATTCAGGCTGTTGAGCCAAAGGCCAGGGTGATTGATGTTCTGATTATATCAGAGTTCGCTGATGTGTTTCCTAAAGATCTTCCTGGGTTACCACCCCAGCGGGAGATCGACTTTACTATTGAGCTGGTGTCAGGTGCGAAACCTGTGACCCTCTCGCCATATCGAGTAGTGCCAAAGGAAATGGCAAAACTGAAAGTTCAACTGCAAGAGTTGCTGGAATAGGGATACATATGCCCAAGTATGTCACCTTGGAGCGCACCTATTTTTTTGTGAAAAGAAGGATGGTAGTTCGCGGTTGTTAATTGATTATCGTTAATTGAATAAGCTGACAGAGAAAAACAAATATCTTATTCTACCGATAGATGACTTGTTCGATCAGCTAGTGGGATCAATCATCTATTCTAAATTGGACATAAATTCTAGTTATTACTAGTTGAGAAGTTGGGAAGGTGACATTCCCAAGACAGTGTTTGGAACACGCTATGGTCATTATGAGTTCACTGTAATGTCGTTTGGGCTATGTAATGCGTCGTCGGTGTTCATGGATCTAATGCACAGCACGTTCCGAGAGTACTTGGACTTGTTTGTAATCATCTTCATTGATGATATCTTGGTGTACTCTAAATCTTAAGCTGACCATGCAAACAATTTACGGTTAGTGTTGCATACCCTGCGGAGAAATAAGCTCTTTGCAAAGTTCTAAAATTATGAGTTTTGGCTGTCATCAGTGGCTTTTCTTAGACATGTGGTAAGTGGAGAGGGCATTGCGGTGGATCCGTCAAAGATAAGAGCCATACGGAAGTGGCCAGTGTTGTCTGCGGTGGCTGAAGATAGTGGATTTATGGTATCAGCACGAGGAAGGATCAGAAGTTCGTTTGGACGTCGGAGTGCGCTCGAGCTTTTTAAGAGCTAAAGAGTCGTTTGACCACGACGCCTGTTTTAACATCACCATGTGGTACAGACGGCTATGAGATTTATAGTGATGATTCAGGGAGCGACTTAGGCTACGTTCTTCTTCAGTTTGGAAAGGTGATCACTTATGGCTCACGCTAGTTGAAAGTGCAAGAGATAAATTATCCCGTCCACGAATTGGAGTTGGTGGCGGTGATTTTATCACTTAAATTGTGGCTTCACTATCTATATGACGTAAAAGTGGATATATTTACGGACCATAAGAGCCTAAAGTACCTATTGGATCAGAAGGATCTCAATATGCGACAACAAAGGTTGATGGAGTTCCTCGGGGACTACACCTTTGATATTCATTACACTCCCAAGAAGGGAAACGTGGTCGCAGATGCTTTGAGTCATAGCACATCGTCAAGGTAAAATTGGTTATAGATGCATGATGAGCGTTTTATCCAGGAGGTTGAGGCATTAGAGATTTCTTGTGTTGACAAGAATTCCACAGCAAATGCATGCTTGACCCTGATGGAGGTATAGTATGACCTCTCGGACAGGTTTCAGCGAGCAACGGAACTTGATGAAAGTCTATCATTCTATGCAGTGGATGGTTCAAATGACCAATCCTCCTGGGATGATGGCCTTTTGAGGAAAGAGGGTCATTTGTGTGTCCCAAGTATGGGTAAGTTGATGGAAGAATTGATGTATGAGGCTCACTTTAAAAAATACTCAATTCACCCAGGGAGCACAAAGATGTACAAGGACATGAAAAAGATGTTCTGGTGGCCAGGGTTAAAGAAAAACATCGCACATTATGTGGCTAAATGTCAAACATGTGCCTTAGTAAAAGCTAAATGCCAGAAGTCCGGAGGTTTCCTGAAGTCATTACCTATTCCGGAATGGAAGTTTGATGATATTTCAATGGATTTCATGAACGGTTTGCCAAGATCTCAATGTTGTAACGATTCGATTTGGGTGATCGTAGACCGGTTGACTAAAGTGGCTCACTTCCTTCCGAATAAAAGGGACGATTCAATGGAAGTTTTGGTGAAGCTTTATGTTGAGCAAATCATACGATTGCACGGTGTTCCCCATAGCATTATAAGTGATCGTGATGGTAGCTTCACATCGAATGATTGGAGGTTGATCCATCAGTTGTTGGGAACAAAGTTAACGTACAGTATGACCTTTCATCCCCAAATGGATGGCCAGACTGAGAGGACCAATAGAACGATGGAGGACATGCTCCGATTGTGCGCCTTGGAGTTTGGTAAGAGATGGGAAGATCATCTCTATATGGAAGAGTGTGCCTACAATAATAACTACCAAGCAAGCATAAGTATGGCACCATTTGAAGCTTTCTATGGTCGGAAATGCCGTGCAACATTAGCTTGGGCGGAAACAGGCGAATCTAAACTTTATGGGCACAAGGAAGTCGAAGAAGTTATATCGATGATACGCTCTATTCAGGAGAGGCTACGTATAGCCCAAGATAGACAAGTAAAGTATTATAATGCCAAGCACCAAAATGTTAAGTTTGCGGTTGGCGATTGGGTCTATTTGATAATCAAGCCCTTCAAAGGCGTGTCCAGGATTCGGCGCTTCAAAAAGTTAAGTCTGAGATATCTTGGTCCGTTTGAAGTGGTGGAGCGAATTGGAGAAGCTTCCTATTGGCTAGCTCTTTTGACAGAATTGAGTGGATTGCATGATGTGTTCCATATATCAGTGCTTCAAAAAGACATAAAAGATCCAGCTCAAGTGATTGCTAATGATTGCGTACCGATCGAATTTGGGCGATGAAGGTTAGGCCCATTCAGATCGAGGATAAAGCCAAGAAGAAGTTGCGGAACAAGATAATCAGGGTAGTCAAGGTATGATGGGACAACTGCAACCATGAGGGGCTAACATGGGAGCGAGAGCACTCCATGCATCCTGAATTTCCCGAACTATTTGTCTAAACTTGTATAGCAGTCTTTTTTTTTGTTTTGGAAAGAACATAAAATGTTGTAACATTTTGATTGTTGTTTCCTGAGTCCTGTATGCAAATTTTTGGACGAAATTTCTTGTAAGGAGGGGAGGATTATAACGCCCCAAATCTCGAGTTTTATGAGTGTACTGTATGGGGTGAGCAACACGGCCTGGGACACGGGCTTGTCCAAGGCCGTGTCATACTCTGTGAACTCGAGTGAGACACAGGATAGTCTCGAGTGGGTCTCGAGTGGGTCTTGAGTGAGGCACACAGCCTGTGACACGGGCGTGTCAAAAGCCGTGTCCTGCTCTATGTACTCGAGTGTGGCGTTGGGCGGTATCGAGTATGGCACACGACATGTGACACGGGCATGTCCAGGGCTGTGTCCTGCTGAGCTCGACAAAATTCACTCGACGAAATGCACTCGACGCTCCTCGAGAGGCATGTTGAGTTGGGCACACAGCCTATGACATGGGTGTGTCAATAGTCGTGTCCTTCTCTAGTTTTGGCCAGGTTTGTGAGACCTGTTAAATACGGGCACGACACGGGCGTGTCCGAAGCCGTGTCTTGCACACAGGCGTATCATAGGGCCGTGTCCTGGTCTTGTAGAGTCTGTTTCTTTGCCACTTAAGGCACATGGCCTGTGACATGTTCGTGTCACAAGCCGTGTTCGGCCCAGGAAATTGAGTTTTAGGGCAATTCGTGGCCATTCATTTACTTCAATTAGGATCCGACGGTCAGAAGCTATCCCTGCTATGTTAAGGCCGAGAGTTGAAGGATAATCTCTCATTTCTATCAAGCCTTTCTCTTTCTAACGTATTAGAGAGTGGGGAGAGCAAGGAAGGAGGTGGAGAAGGAATCCGGCTATCGGTGGAGCTTCAGAGCCCCGAATCGCGAGCCGAGTAAAGATTTGTGGAGGCAAGGCCATTGCAGTGCTTTTCATCTGAATAGTTTTTGATGGCTCCAAAGCGATCATCAAGGATAATGATCTTTCTTCCTTGGACATGTGAAGTCTTTGTTTTGGCATGTGCATGGATTTCCCCCACAAAAAATTGACTTTTGAGGGATTTCTTTGGGTTAATTCTTGAAATCCCTAGTCTTGCATATAGATCTAGAAATGTTTAGTTCGGAATAAGTATGTTGTGTGAAGCCCGTCTGGACAGGTTGGTCTGGATTGGTGATATTTCATTTTACGCACCGAAGAAGACTCCTCGTATAAATGTGTATGTTGTGGAGTCGATGGGTTCTGCCTGTGAAGGGTAGTAACAGGAAGTATTGGAGTGGAATTCTAAGAAAATACCCCCGTGATTCTCATGTTGTATGCTATGTTTGTGTTGAGTTTGGGTGCAGAAAGAGAGCTTCTGCTGAAACCGCCAAGCTCCCTCGAGGAACGATGGCATTATCTCCCATTTTGGATTGTAAAGCCAGTCCTTAGTGGACAGTGTTGCTATTGTAAGCTGCGAGCTCTTAAAAGTCTTAGTGCTGAACAGGAAAGGTGAAGCCGACCCGCGTCTGCCGTTGGTCCATGAGTACTGCGATATTCGGCTATGGACTGGCGACTTGAGCAACGGGTAAGGGTGGAACTGGACCTGCGTTATGTCAGCTTGACAAGAGAGTGCTAAGGAATTGGGCTTTCGTCGGTGGTAGCTTGAGAGTCTTAGGTATGCACGCCATTAAGACTAAATTTTCAATACCGTTAAGTTTCAGACCTTGAATGGTGGTGGGACCCTGGTATTTCCGGTACACCAAGAATGTGCCCTAAGTACACAGAGCGTCGGGTCGCGTGGCCGACATTTGCTATAAATTATTTGTGCATGAGTGCACATTGTGTGATATATTTACTTGTGAAATGCTATGCCTGCAGGGATGGAATACCACTGTCCCGAGAAAGGGCTAGGGTCATTATAAATTGGTCAAAGGAATGCTAACCATTGCCTTGTTTGCCACCATTGTGGTGGGCTATCCTTGTGCAGGTGCTAGAGAGTCGAGAGTGAAATAGCGGGCAGAAGCCCTTGCTGCTACTGCTACTGTTGCTGGCCCTCGAAGGCTGAGTGAAGAACTGTATTGTGTTCATGTGTGGCCGTCCTGCATGCCGATGTTTGTAATCAACACATAAAAAGCTTAACTGTAAGGCCTTAAGGCCATACTTTTGTGTATTTGATGTACATTCCTTCGCAGTGATATATAAATGTGGTTGTTTATATATAGTGGACATTCGTAGTTGTTGAGTTCAATTTTAATCTTAATCTTCTGCTAGCATGCTTTGTGTTAGGATGCGAATATGTTTTTGTATTAATCCGTAACCTCGCCGCCTGTTTATGACATATGATGTGGAGCCCCGGCCGGACCTTCTATCATATATTATTTAACGGATGGGGTCATTATATTCTTTCACTAGGCTCTCCCCCTTTCTGACTTCTATTAATAGGGTGGCTATATCATCTTCTTTGAATGTCCGTACTTCTTCACAGATCTTGAAAGTATGCTCTTGAGCTTTCTTTTCTTGTTGAATTTGATTGTTTGCAAGGGTTACTGACTGATCCATCACTTGACCAATACTGGTTATGGTGTGGTTTAGAGTTTTCCCACCTATTTGGAAGAGGTGTTTCAGCTCATCAGTATTATGGTGTATTTCTGGAAATCCTCTACTCATCTCTTTTTCTAGAGCAGTTACTTTTTCAGTTACAACTTTCAGAGATTCATCAAAATAAGATCTTTGTTGAGCTAGCATCAATTCTATCTTATTCAAAATATTATCAGCAAAAGGAGTTTCAACATGAGGAGCTGGAGGAGGAGGAGCAGTCCAAGGAACTATTTCTTCAATGAAACCTGAGCACTAGGCTCTGGTAGTGTGAATCAAAATATCTCCTTCCTAACCAAGAATGGTAGGAAGAGAGAAATCCAGGATCTTGAGAGGAGCCTCAACTGGTTCAGGTGTTTCTTCTTTCTCATCAGAGATCAGATTTGTGTCTTCTTCTTATATGTCTACAGCAGGGGACTGATGAAGAGGGGATTCTTGGTCAAAATGGAAGTAAGATGGAGATGGTTCAGCATGAGGGGATTCTTTTGCATGGATAGGGAAGGGAGGCTCTTTTGAAGTGAGTTCATCAATCATTCTATTGATGTCATCCTCTGTCAAAACAACTTTTTCTTGGACTTGAGCATCAGTAAACAGATTGTTAGTAGGGGTAGCATCAGGTAGATCATCATCTGGAGGAGGAGTAGAATGTCTTTCCTTTGGGGTTAAGGATAAGGCTCACCCTCAATAACAGCACCATATGTGCCAGCTACTTGAGGTAGAGGGGAAGATGGGGTCTAGTCCTCATCCTCTAGTTGATCAAGTGCTTGTGCAGCTTGGGCAGGGTTCTTGAACTTAAGCTCCCATCTCTGAATAAAAGATATATAAACTTTCTTCATATGATGATGGGTAGTACCTTTGGATAAATAAAAAATATCTGGCTTGAGTTCATGTAGAAGCAGAGAAATAATCCTTACAAAATTTGGAGCTTTGATAATTTCCTTGATCTTATCAAAGGTCATCATCCCAAAATGAAATTTCTTCCTGCATATGACTTCTGTCATCAGGTCAAAGAAGTCTGCAGTGATGAAGCTTATAGAACTTGTCTTGCAAAGAAGAACTTTCCCAAGTATATCAACTAGAAGTTTGCTCTTTGGATTTAGGTTAGGTCAACGAATGGTGTTTACACCAACTAAAATTCCACAGAATCCACAAGCTCTGTCATAGTACTCGACAGATAGGTCATCTTCTTCATCAATATCTGGTATTCGAAGAAGTTTAGAAATAACTGGAGTAGAAAGTTTGACCTTAATCTGTAACACCCCTATCCGTCACATGGCATGTTGCAGTAGGTCCAGCCGGGGCCCGACGCCATATAATACAGACAGAACGAAGGATTACTAAATGAAACCATCCATCCAATATAACACGTCCTACATAGAACACATTCTAGCGGAAGCATTGTAAAGGTTGAAAATTAAAGAACCCAAACCACAGCATGAATGTCCACTAAAACCCAAAGTAGGAATGACAGTACAAATACACTAAATAGTACTTGGCCTTATGGCCTTACAAGTGTTTACTTAAAACAATAAATGTCTTCCATACATCGGCACGTAGGCCAGTCATACATGAGCATAAAGAGTAAACATTCTCTTTGGCCTTCAAGGGCCGGCTCAGCAATAAGGGCTTCAGCCCGCTACTTGCAACTAGGCTCCGCAACACCTGCAATCAACATTCCACCGCTGTTGTGGAAAACAAAAGCAACGGTCAGTTAAAGCTGACCAAATTTTAACGACCCCACCGCTAACTTGGGGTGGCGGTGCTCCTTCCCTGCAATACATTAGTATTACCAAAACATTGTATTGAATGTACATTCTAATTACACTTCACCACAGGTGTAAGCACGCACATCCACACACCCCGTGCTCTCAAGGCACTTACTCGGTGAACCCTGTCCGAACCCAATCCGTTCCGCAGCTCCACCACTGCCCTCAGGAAGGCAAATAATGTAAGAATTAAATTCCTTTCAATTAAAGCCTAGATTCGCTCTCCAAGCCATCTTTAACCGAACCACTTTGAGTGGGTAAGGTTCCACCAACCCGTTGCTCACCTTGCCATGGCAATTTAGCCATCGACACAGAACAAGCTTCTCCAAATCCCAACATATCGATCATACAATAGTATATAACCCTATTATGTACAAGGCTGGCTCCCAGGCAACCAAAACGGTAGAACTTCGCTTCTGCCAAGATTTCCGGTTGCATCTTGGAGTTAATCCCCAAGACTCCCTTTTGCAATCTACCACGTAGAAAACTCGAAAAACAACCATCGACACAGAGTCTTCTCCGGCAATCAATGCATAACAAAACATCACCGATACAGACCAACTTGTTCTGATAGGATTCACACACCATGCCTATGTCTGTACTTCGATTCTGGACTGTATATGCAAAACTACGAGGACTATTCATGTCCACACGAAGGAATACCTCACACTCACCGTACACTCGTGTGAGCGGGTTTCCTTTGCAAAAACGAAGAGAACTTCACATGTACAAGAAGAGAACCATTACCCTAGCGGTTCGCTTTGGCCCCATGGAGAAGAGAAGAAACTAGACTGATGAAAAGCACCACAACGGCCTTGCCTCCATAGATCTGGACTCGGCTCGCGATTTGGGGCTCCGAAGTTCCACCGGTGGCCGGATTCCTCCTTCTTCATCTCCCTATCTCTCCCCTCTCTCTAACTCATTTAGAAATAGAAAGACCTAAGAGAAATTAGGGTTTAACCCTCAAATCCCTGCCTTATAACAACAGGGAGATCTCTGGACCATTGGATCCTATAAGAAGGAAATGAACGGCCACGAATCCCCCTGAAAATCATTTTCCTGGGACGAACATAGCTTGTCACACGCCCATGTCACAGGTCGTGTCCCATGATCTGAACACGTTCGTCGAGCACAAAATAGGACACGGGATCAAACATGCCCGTGTTATTACTTGACACGCACGTGTCAGCTTCTGACATGCCCGTGCCACAGGGCGTGTTCCTTAAGCATCACAGGAAACCATCGCGTCCCTACTAGGACACAGCTTTAGACACACCCGTATCCCAGCCCGTATTCTTCAATCGACACAGGTCGTGAAACACATAGAAGGACACGGCTATAGACATGCCCGTGTCACTGGCCGTGTGCTTGACACGACTTCAGACACGCCCGTGTCCCAGACCATTTACCTCGCACGACACCTCCCTGTCAACACAAAGCAGGACACGGCCCTTGACGCTCCCATGTCACAGGCCGTGTGAACCTATTCAGGTACCAAATTGGTCTTAAAATGCTATTCGTTCCTTTTTTGAATTTTAGGGCGTTACATTTCTCCCCCCCCCCCTTAAATGAATTTTGTCCCAAAATTATAGAATGGAAAGGTACACAAAATAAAATGGTACTTGAGCGGAATAGCTCGAGATACTACTCAAGCATGGTCTGCTCTCGCTCCCATGAATGCTCCTCCCGACCGTAATTGTCCCAATAAAGTTTAACCATCCTGATGTCTTTGTTATGAAGTCGCTTGACTTCAAAGTCCTCAATGCGAATGGGCTTGACCTTCGTCGTCAACCCATTATCAACAGGTACTTGATTGATCGCATTCACTTGCGAAGACTCTTGCACCGCATTCTGCAACACCGATATATGGAATACGTCGTGAAAAACACTCAATTCCACTGATAACTTAAGTCGATAAGCCTCTTCCCCAATTCACTCTAGTATCTCAAACGGTCCATGGTACCTCAGACTCAGCTTCTTTAAGCGTCGTACCCGAGAGGTATCCTTAAACGGCTTAATTTTCAAATATACCCAGTCACCAAGAGCGAACTCAACATTCCTATGCTTGGCATTATAGTATTTAGCCTGCCTGTCCTGAGCGATCAATAATCGTTCTCGTATTGTTTATACCAACGAAGTGGCATCTTCCACGTCTTGTTATTTGTACAGCTTTGACTCATTCGTCTCCAACCATGACAACGGCATGCGACATTTTCTACCGTATATGGCCTCGAATGGCGCCATTTGAATACTCACTTGGTAGCTGTTGTTATAAGCAAACTCCACCATGTACAGGTTATCTTCCCACCGCTTTCCGAAATATAAGATGCACATGCGAAGCATGTCCTCCATCGTCCTGTTGAACCTCTCGATCTGACCATCGGTCTGCGGATGAAAGGTCGTGCTGAAACTCAGCTGGGTTCCTAACAATTGATGCACTAACCTCCAGTCGTTCGACGTGAAGCGCCCATCTTAGTCACTAATGATGTTGCGGGGCACACCATGCAGTCGAACAATGTTATCTATGTAAAGTTTCGCTAGTTTATCCACCGAATCATCCTTCCTATTCGGAATGAAGTGTGACACCTTCGTCAATCTATCTACGATCAAACAGATGGCGTTATTTCCTTTCTGTGACCTTGGCAACCCATGCACGAAATCCATTGATATATCGTCAAACTTCCACTTCGGGATAGGTAAAGACTTCAAGAAACCTCTAGGCTTCTGGCACTCCGCCTTCACCAAGGCTTACGTTTGACAGTTTGCCACATAAAGTTCTACGTCCTTTTTAAGTCCTGGCCACCAGAACAACTTTTTCATATCTCTAAACATATTTGTGCTCCCCGGTGAATCTAGTACTTAGTATGGTGAGCCTCGTACATCATAAGCCTCATAACAGTCCATCTTTAACAATAAATTGTGAATTTGACCCATCCAAAGCCTCATCCATGATCTGCTTCATGCTGTTATCCCCACCCAGAGCATGATGAATCCTATCAACAAGGTCATACTGCACCTCTATCCAGTTCACTTGTGCTTCGACACTAGTCTAGTTGTTAACACAAGAGATCTCTAATAACTTCAAATAACGAACTAAATGCTCATCATGTTTCGACAACCAGTTGGCCTGCGCGGGAGCACTGTAATGCATCCGTAACCGCATTGCCTTTCCCAGGCATATAATGTATCTTGAAGGTGTAGTCACCCAGGAACTCCATACACCTCCGCTGCCGCATGTTTAGGTCCTTTTGATCCAACAAGTACTTCAGTCTCTTGCGATCGGTATAGATATCGACTTTCATACCGTACAGGTAATGCCTCTACAGCTTTTGGGCAAATATCACGGCCGCTAACTCCATGTCATGGACCGGATAATTCCTCTCGTGTACCTTCAGCTGATGCGATCCATAAGTTATTACACTCCCATGCTGCAGTAGAATGCAACCTAAGCCACTGCCTGAAGCATCACTATAAATCTCAAATCCTTCAGTCCTACTCGACGAATATAGAATAGGCGTCGTTGTCAACCGACTTTTCAGTTCTTCGAAATCTTGCGCACACTCCAGCGACCACACAAACTTTTTTATCTTTCCTCGTCAAAGTCGTGAGAGGTAACACTATCCGCGAGAAGTTCTCTACGAAGCGCCTGTAGTAGCCGGCAAGTCCAAGGAAACTCCGGACTTCTGCCTCTGTAGATAACACAGGCCACTCCCGTATCGCAACTATCTTCGCCGGATCTACCGCGATCCTTTCTCCACTAACTATATGACCAAGGAATGCTACCGAGATAACCAAAATTTTCATTTGGAGAATTTGGCATATAGTTGATTCCTCCTTAATGTATCCAACACCATATGTAGATGCTTGTAATGATCATCCACGCACTGCGAGTACACTAATATATTATTGATAAAGACTATCACGAAGTGGTTCAGGTACTCTCTGAATGTTCTGTTCATCAAATCCATAAACACGGATGGCGAATTAATCAGCCCAAATGGCATGACGGTGAACTCATAATGCCCATACCGTGTGCTGAAAGCTATCTTAGGGATGTCACTTTCTCTTATCTTCAACTGATAGTATCCGGATTTAAGATCCAATTTAGAGTATACCGATGACCCAACTAACTGATCGAATAGATCATCAATTCTTGGGCTCGAATACTTATTCTTTTCTATTACCTTATTCAGCTCTCGGTAATCAATAAAGAGTCGTAAGATCCCGTCCTTCTTCTTAACAAAGAGGACCAGCGTGCTCCAAAGAGACGAACTTGGACGCACAAAACCAAGTTCCAATAGTTATTTAAGTTGTACTTTCAGTTCCGGCATCTCCTTAGGTGCTAACCGATACGGAGAGCGTGACACAGGTTTGGCACTTTTCACTTGCTCAATGGTGAAGTCGATCTCTCGCTGAGGTGAGGCTCTAGGGAGATCGTCAAGGAACATTTTAGGATACTCAGATACAACTAGGATACTGTCCATACAAGGCTTAGGCTTCGAAGACTCCACTAAAATGAAAAACAGCTCTGCACCAGCACGAAATGCCTTAACCACCTGGAGAGCATACATCAAAGTTTTGCTCGACCCTTTCATTCCCACAAATTTCATCTTACGACCAACTCCAAATTTGACCTCCTTGCGGCTGCAATCAATGTATGCTCGCTGCTCCAAGAGCCAGACCATCCCGAAGATCACGTCGAACTCCACTATCGGCAGTACCGATTCTTTCAAGTCAAACTCTTGACTCCCAATCTTTATCTTTACACAACACACTCTATTTGCGCGCATTGAATACTCGTTAGGCAACAACACATCCAATTTGTCCCTTGCCATCAAAGAAGGTACTCTGATGCGTGATACAAATTTTTCGAATAAAAAGGAATGCGAAGTTCCCGAAGAGAATAGTGCTCTCGTCGGACAATCAAAACCAATACAAAGCCTAACACAACCAATCATAGGCTAACACGCATAGGGCAAAAAGTATTTAAAGCTAAATCGCTATAAATTAAACCATACTTGTCACTACGTCAATCTGCTTCATGGCATCCTGCTGGCCAAGGTTGTACACTTTAGGCAGGGTTGGGGCATAATGCAATGCGGTTGCCTCCAACCCCTTGCCCTTCTCCACGTAGGTTGAAATAGGATTCTTTTCGGACTTCGGACGTCCGCTCCAACAATCTCAGGCAAAGTGTCCCGACTTACCACAAGTGTAACATAAAATTGGGTCTCGCCCAATGGCTGCTCTAGGTCAGGTCTTCTTAGCCACTGGAGTACCACTACTTTCTCTAGCAATAAGTCCTATAACTGCTCTTGTCATAGCTTTCTTTGTCTTCTGGCCATCACCACGACAATTTCGGGCACGGTGACTGAATTAACCACAATTATAACAATCATATGGAGCATGACTAGTAGATATTTTAGACTTCTTTTTCCTCCTCCTTTGGTATACAGACTTTGCAGAACCTAGAGAGTTTGTACCCTGAACTCTGATGTCTAGTTGACTTTTGCCAAATCTACTTCCAAAGATCTAGCCGACTCCACCAAGGCTCGAAATCCAAATAATTTTGGTCCTAACAGTTGAACTCGTAACTCGCCGCGTAGGCCATTATAAAATCTATCGACCATAGAGTGCTCGCTCTCCAATTCAAACCTTGGGTAGCGCCTTATCATAAGAAATGCCTGCAAATAATCATCAACTATGTGCGTACCCTGCACTAAAAGCATATTCAATTGCTGACCCAATGGTCCTCTACATTCCATTTGCTCCATCACAACACCCAGCGTTGGATCTACCTCAGGAATAGGGGACTGCACATGCCTTCCATTTTGTGCATCAAACACAGCGAAAACAGCTTCAACGACCATTCTTATGGTTTCAGCGGAGGGAAGGGTTGTAGACACGTCACTGGGTGCACTACATTCCTCAGAAAGCGGGCATTCTGACTGCCCTACACAACTCTTGGTCACCTATAGTCGTACAACACACCATTAAGCGACCAAAAAAAATTGCAAAAAGCAATTTTAGGAACGCTCAGGTTCCTCAAACATGTTTATTTTCATTTCTAAGTGGACATTCATTGGTTCTTTTCATATTATAATGATGACGCACCTACATATGCTCACCACCCCTTAAAAGAATTCGCCCACGAAATCAAATAAGCAAGACCAAAACTGGTAGTCTGATACCAAATTGTAACACCCCTATTCGTTACATGGCATATAGCAGTAGGTCCGGTCGGGGCCCGACGCCATATACTACAGACAGGCCGAAGGGTTACTAAATTAAACCATCCATCCAATATAACACATCCTACACAGAGCACATTCTAGTGGAAGCATTGTAAATGTTGAAAAGTAAAGATCCCAAACCACAGCATGAATGCCCACTAAAACCCAAAGTAGGAATGATAGTACAAATACACCAAATAGTACTTGGCCTTATGGCCTTACAAGTATTTACTTAAAACAATAAATGTCTTCCATACATCGGCACGTAGGCCGGTCACACTTGAGCATAAAGAGTAAACATTCGCTTTGGCCTTCAAGGGTCGGCTCAGCTATAAGGGCTTCACACCGCTACTTGCCACTAGGCTCCGTAGCACCTGCAATCAACATTCCACCATAGCGGTGGCAAACAAGAGCAACGGTCAGCTAAAGCTGACCTAATTATAATGACCCCACCCATAACTTGGGGTGGCGCTGCTCCTTCCCTGTAATACATTTGTATTACCAAAACATGGTATTGAAAGTACATTCTTAGCACACTTAACCACAGGTGTAGGCACGCATGGCCACACACCCCATGCTCTCAGGGCACTTACTCAGTGAACCCGGTCTGAACCTAGTCCGTTCCGAACTCGACCTTTGCCCCAGGACAGCAAACAACGTGAGCATTAAAGTACTTTCAGCCAAAGCCTAGACTCGTTGTCCATGCCATCTTGAATTGAACCACTTGGAGTGGGTAAGGTTCCACCAGCCCGTTGCTCACCTTGTCACGATAATTTAGCCATCGACATAAGAAAAGCTTCACCAAATCCCAACGATCGATCATAAAACAGTACATAACTCAGTTATGTACAAGGCTGACTCTCAGGCTACCAACACGGCAGAACTTCGCTTCTGCCCATATTTCTGGGTGCACCTTGGAGTTAATCCTCAAGACTCCCTATTGCAATCTACCACGTAGAAAACCCGAAAAACATCCATCGACACAGAGTCTTCTCCAACAATCCATGCATAAAGAAACATCACCGATCCATACCAACTTGTCCGGATAGGCTTCACACACCATGCATATGTTCGTACGTCAATTCCGAACTCTATATGCAAAACTACGGGGACTATTCATGTTCACCCGAAGGAATACCTCACACTCACTAAAGACTCGCGATAGCGGGTTTCCTATGCAAAAAGGAAGAGGACTTCACATGTCAAAGAAAAGAATCGTTATACTAGTGGTTCGCTTTGGCCCCATGGAGAAGAGAAGAAACTAGATGGATGAAAAGCACTGCAACGGCCTTGCCTCCATGGATCTGGACTCGGCTCACGATTTGGGGCTCCGAAGCTCCACCGGCGGCCGGATTCCTCCTTCTTCTTCTCTCTTGCTCTCCCCTCTCTCTAAGTCTTATAGAAAGAGAAAGACCTAAGAGAAATGAGGGTTTAACCCTCAACTCCCAGCCTTATAACAGCAGGGAGATCTCTGGACTGTTGGATACTATAAGAAGGAAATGAACGGCCACGAATGGCCCTGAAAATTATTTTCCTGGGCCGAACACGGCTTATGACACACCCATGTCACAGGTCTTATCCTACGATCTGAACACGATCGTCGAGCACAGAATAGGATACGGGCTCAGACACGCCCATATCACTACATGACACGTCCGTGTCAGCTTCTGACACGCCTATGCCACAGGGCATGTTCCTCAAGCGACACAGGAAACCGTCGTATCCCGAACACGACACAGCTTCGGACACGCCTATGCCCTAGCTCGTGTTCATCAATCGACACAGGCTCAAATACAGATAAGGAAACAGCTCTGGACACGCCCGTGTCACAGACCGTTTGCCTGACACAGCTTCAGACACGCCCATGTCCCAGACTATATACCTCACGCGATACCACCCAGTCAACACAGAGTAGGACACGGCCCTATACATGCTCGTTTCATAGGCCGTGTGAACCTATTCAGGCACCAAATTGGTCTTAAAACGTTATCCGTTACTTTTTTGATTTTTGGCTTGTTACATAATCCCATGAACTCTGGTCTTAAGAAGCTTTCCATTTCTCTTTACCTTAGCATTCTGGAAGAACTCTTCAACCTCTAAAAATTGAATTTTATACGGATTCTCTAAGATGAATGACAGTCCAACGATTTCTAGAAGTAGTAGAAGATTCTGAAAATCATCTGAAAGCTCTGCAATCCTTATCGAGACTAGTTTGCTTCAAATCCCTATCTTGGAAAGAGGAGCCATTGATCCAGAGAAGAACTAAAATGTCTGCTTGGAGAGAAAGGGCTGGATCGGCGGCAAGTTGGCGATGGCGACGGGAAGACGAAGAGTTTTTCCTCTTTTCTCTCGAGAAAGGGTTTAGAGATCGAGTGATTTGGAATTTTCTGGACTTTTCTATTTATATAAGTCTTAATTTTTGATAATTAAGGAAATAATAAAGTAACATATCTGAATATATGGCGGCATAACGTCTAGGTGCGAATATCAGAAATTTGAACTTTAAGATGAAAAGTTGCTTTAGACTTCTCAAGTGGAAGGGCATTACTCGACTGAAGAGACTATAGTTCTCGAGTAGTAACTTGCTTTCTTTAGTAGTAGACTGGAAGTTCTCGAGAGGCAAACTTAAACTTGAGAAGCATTTCTCGAGAGGCAGACTTGTTTCTCGAGTGGTCCTATCCAGTACTTGAGTAGTAAGAGTCTTACTCGAGAAATGATGTCCAAACTTAAGAATTTTTGAATTTTTGAAGTGTTGCCTAATCCTTGAGCTTTGTTGTTAGACCTCCTTCTTAATTCTTCTTTATTGAGCATGCCAAGATCTGTTTTGATGATTGAGAACTTGGCCTCGTATAGCGACTTTGTGAAGATGTCTGCAACCTACTTGTCAGTTGGGACATACTGGAGGTTGATGTCTCCATGCTCCACATGCTCCCTAAAGAAGTGATACCTCATCTCTATGTGCTTTGTCCTGCTGGGCGTTGAGTGAAGTCTATTCACTCAACGCCAGGTAAGAAAAAAGTTTTGAATATAGCTTAGTTAGTCTAAGCCTAATTGTTGGCAAGCTAGAAATATGGCTATATCCACAGGCATTGAGTGGAGTTGAGTCACTCAATGCCATACAACTATAGACAGAAATATGGCTAAGTAGTTTGGCATTGAGTAATGAAGACACACTCAATGCTATACAACAAAAAGGTTGTGAGTTGAATTGGATTTTGAATTCGTCGAACTAAATCCAAAGTTCGTCGAGCTGAGCTCACCGTTCATCGAACTCAGTTCAGCATTCGTCAAACTATGTTTAGAGTTGAGTGAGGCAGGCTGAGACAGTCAAAGCCTAAGCTTTAAGAGGCAGAAAAGTTGCCAAGTACACAGGCATTGAGTGAAGGTCATTCACTCAACGCCATAGCCTCATAAGTATTGAGTAACACTCTGTCAGTCAAAGCCAGTGTTCTTAAATATAGAAATTTGGCTAAGGGAAAAAGCGTTGAGTAAGGAATGCTCACTTAACGCTCTCAACGCTAGAGAAAAAGGAAGATTTTGTCTAAGGCAAAAGTGACGAGAACAAGTGTTAGTCTCAGCGCAACTATTGAGACAAGTGTTTGTCTCAGCTGAGACCAAGAAAGCATTGAGATGCTTAACAGGAAAATGCCTAAGGCAGAAAGCGTTGAGTGAGGAGTGCTCACTCAATGCTCTCAACGCCTAGAGAAGATAAAAATTTTTCTTAAGAGTTTGGTGTTGAGTGATGCTCACTCACTCAACGCTAAGCAGTAGAAAGCTGATAAAGCTAGTTGGCGTTGAGTGAAGCAGAATCACTCAACGCCTAGAAACTGATTTATATTCTAAGTAGTTTGGCGTTGAGTGAAGGTTACTGAATCAACGCAAAGAGATAGTAAATCTGTCTAAGAGATTTAGCGTTGAGTGAAGGACCCTCACTCAACGCCTATACTAATGTTGCTTGATTTTTGGCTAAGTCCATAGCTGGTGACATCAGCTAGTCAACAAGTCAACATATTTCAAATTAGTGGCGGGATGGCTACAGTATGCGACAAATATTGTCGCAGACCTACTGTACGACAGTTGGCGCTAAAGCAGGGTTGTTGTTGGCCATTAATGACGTGGGTCCCACTACTAAAAGAGCCCTTAGGTCATAATCAATAAAAGGTAAAGATTTTATAAAGGAATATACCTTTTGAGAGAAGCTATCAGGTCATTCTTCTTCACCGCCTTTGTTACTGTGCTGAAGAATAGGAAGCTCAAGTCAATAAGACAAAGTGCAAGTTAGCTGTTGTCATCTTCATCGACCTAAGTAGTTCAGAGTATTTATCTGAGGAAAGAGTAAGCTACCTAGGGCCGACCCTTGCTGCAAGTTCTTCACAGTTCTAGCTAGGCAAGCAACATCCTAAAGATCTTAATCTTGAAGCTGTGAAGGGAAGAAGTTTGAAGAAGAAGAGATCTGAAAGAAGGCTCAGGAGACTATTCCTCAGGAGTGAAAGTTAGGGCTGAATCACCTCAGCCCAGGAAATGAAGAAAAGGAAGAGCTATCTTAGTTTGCAAAGTTAGAGCTGAGTTTTTCTCAGCTCAGGTAGCAACAATTAGCTGTAATAACTTCACAATTCCAGCAGGAAAAATCCCTTGTGTTGTGAAGTAGTAGTTAGGGCTGAGGTTCAGGCTCAGTTCAGAAAAAGGCATATCATTGTTCTGCATGTCACTTCCAGCTCAAGTAAATATATACTTGTTGCTGTGAAAGTAGTTAGGACTAAGTAATTCTTAGTTCAGTAAAGGTAGACTCAGGAAATAAATTCTTGAAGTAAAAGTTGGGCTGAGTCTAACTCACATAAGAAGCTTGACAAAGAGAAACATATCTTGTGTCAAGAGTATCCACATAACCCACTTCCATCCTGTAGGATCCTGTTGTATCTGAGCTATAGGGTTTAACAGCCTGAGGTCGTTGATTAATTAATCACTTAGAAGTAGGTGCCTAGAAGGGCACTTAGGTAGGTACTTGCTGGGTACTGAGCTATAGGAGTGCTGCAACACTCTGAGAGTAGGGCTATGTACCTGAAACTATAGGGCTGAGAAGCCTGAGCAGTAGGTCGTTGTGTAAGGCTGATGTAGGTAGCTTGAGGGTCATTGAGTGTAAGAGCACTACTGAGCTCTGAGGTAGGAACATGTTGGTTCTAATATAGGTGTCCTGAAAAGGATACTGAGTGTAGGAACTTGCTGAAGTTCTGAGTATAAGGCTGAGGGCCTGAGGTGTAAGTTTGAGGAGCATATTTGGAGGAGTTTGGCCTAGGACAACAAGATAGTTGGATAGGTGGGAGGGAAAGGGGATGTACCCTTATTAGGGGAACCACTATAAATCCTGTGTGTTGTGTGTGTTTTCTTTGTGTTGTTCTTATTGCAGGTTGCATATCTTGAAAGCTTCAACTAATCAACTAATAAAGCCTCCAATAACAAAGAAAATAAATGATAGTCACTAAGGAATAATAAACATTTTTACCCCCTCTGGGTGATTTAGCTATCCTTGAAAATAAAGACTTTCAGGGGGTGAATAGGTATATTAGTCCTTAGTGACTATCTTATAAATTTCCTTATTTTAGGTGTTTTATTAGTTGATTCAATTCTGCTTTCAAGACATGCAACCTGCAAGAATGAAAACAATACAGAAAAGCACACACAAATTTATAGTTATTACCCTAACAAGGGTACATCCACTTTCCCTCCCACCTATCCAACTATCTTGTTGGACTAGGCACTTATCCAAAACCTGCTCCAAAGAGCTTACACCTCAGATCCCTCAGGATCTTTAAGTCTCCTCCAAGACTTACTTCTCAGGCCCAAGTCCCTACAACTTAGTGATCCTAAGATCACCAACTTTAGGCTGTTAAGCCCTACACTCAGTCTGGGAGGACTGCCCTATCTCAAATCCATAAGGGATACTACCTCAGATAGAATGACTCTCCTACAGCTCAGACCCAAAGGTGCTACCTCAGATCTAAAGGATCCTATAGCTGGGGCACAAGTTCCCTACAACTCAGTGAGAATGACTCACCTACCTCAGGATGTTAAGCCCTTCAGCCCAGTGATCAAATGATCACCTACCTCAGATCCAAAATGGATCCTACAATTCAGGTCAAAGCCCTACTCTCAGATTCTCATTAGAATCCTACCTCAAGAAAATCTGCCCTACAAATCAGATCCAGAAGGATCCTATAAGTTAGAAGTGGGTTGATGAGTCTTGATTGGACACAAGAGAAATTTATCTGTGCCAATCTACCTTGACTGAGATATACTCAGCCCAACTTTGACTAAAGGAATGTATTTCCTGAGTCTACCTTACTCAAACTGAGATATACTCAGTCTTATCTTCTTCTTCGCAGCACAAGGTATTTTTCCTGTTGGAATAGTGAAGTGGTTGCAGAAAAACTTGCAGCTACCTGAGCTGAAGAAATCTCAGCTCAACTTCTTCACAACAACAAGGATGGAGAGACTTGTGCTGGAAGTAACTTACAGAAATTAGCATTGCTTCTTCTTTCTTTCCTGGGCTGAGGTGATTTAGCCGTGGATTTTTCTTCACAGCCTCCAGTAGATGTTCTTCAGTTTTGTGATGCTAGATCTGTGAAGAACCTGCTGGTGTAGATAGAAAATAGCACTGGCTAACTTTCTTTCTCCTCTTTAGAGATCTACTCTTATCTTGCTGTAGTCGATGATGAAGACAAACATCTAACTTTTCTTGCTCTTAGTCTTGCTGACTTGAGCTATCTATTCTTCAGTCACAGTAACAATGGCAGTGAAGAAGAACAACCTGATGGCTCCTCTGCCAAAAGCTCTCTTCCTCTGTAAAGCCTTTTTCCTTTTATTGATTATGACCCAACGACACTTTGAGCAGCGGGCCCATCACATTTAATGGCTGCAGCAACCTTGCTTTAACACCAATTGTCATACAGTAGGTCTACGACCACAATTATTACGTACTGTAGCCATCCCGCCACTAATTTGAATCTTGTTAACTAGTTGACTTGTTGACGCCAACACCTATAGACTTAGTCAAAAATCAAGAATCAGTAGAATAGGCATTGAGTAAATGAGCTTCACTCAACGCCAAAGTACTTAGACAGAATTCCGTCTAACTAGGCGTTTACAACATTGAGTGAGCATGCCTCACTCAACGCTTTTTGCCTTAATAAAATCTTTCTGCTTCTCTGGCGTTGAGAGGGTTGAGTGTGTCTTCATCGCTCAATGCTTTTTGCCATATAAAAGCTTTTTGCATCTTAGGCGTAGAGAGCATTGAGTGAGCATGCCTCACTCAATACTTTTTGCCTTAGCCAATGTTCTGCTCATGAAGCATCTTAGGCGTTGAGAGCATTGAGTGAGCACACCTCACTCAACGCTTTTTTGCCTTAGCCAATTTTCTGCCTCCGTAGCATCTTAGGCGCTAAGAGCATTGAGTTAGCATGCCTCACTCAACTCTGAATTTTCTTTGACGAATTCTGAGCTCAGTTCAACTAACTTAGATTCCCAAACTCTGAGCTTAGTTCGACTAACGTTGAGCTCAGCTCGACGAATGATGAGATCAGCTCGACGCACTATGAACTTAGTTCGACAAACTCTGTACTCAGTTTGATGAACTCTGAACTCAGTTCGACTCACAGCTTTTGGCTGTTTGTGGCGTTGAGTGTTTCTTCAACACTCAATGCAAAACTACTTAGCCATATATTTGCCTTTAGCTGCATGGCGTTGAGTGAGTTGACTTCACTCAATGCCTACAGACATATCCACTTTTCAAGCTTGACAACATTCTTCCTTACCTTAAGCATTGAGTAAGCTTGCTCCCCTCAATGCCTGTTGACTTAGCTATATTTTCAATTGCTCCTTGACTTCTAGCATTGAGTGAGCTTACCTCACTGAATACCTGTGGACTTAGGAAAATTCCTGCCTTTCCAGCATCTTTACTTTTTGACCACCTGTCACATCACTTATGTTGGGTATTGTATCCACAATAACCTAGATTTGTATGAAGTCACCCTTCAACTAAGATGAATTAAGTTTGTATTTGATACTCTTTTGAAGTTGAGTACTTGCAGGTTATAATTGCCAAGTGTAGACCAATGTCAGTCTACAATGAGTCACCAAACACAAGACCAAACAATGTAATCCCTCATTATATGACCCATGGTGTTGACTCATGTGTAGACTCTCTATTGGGACACACTTCATCTTCAAAGTACTAAAGTAATGGAAGAAAGACTAGCTATTGAATACCTTGAAGAATAATATTTTTCAAAAAGTGAAAATATTTCTAAGTCCAATACTCGAGTAGGACATCTTTGTACTCAAGTAGTGTTGGAGAAATTTCTCGAGTCTGCTTAGTGTAGTTTTCGAGTAGCAAAAGCTATTCTCGAGAATACTTTGTTTTGTACTCGAGAAAGCCATGTATTACTCGAGTAAGACTTATACTCGAGTAACATAAATCATTACTCAAGAAGGCCAAGCCTTGTCTCAAGAAAGCAGAAGTCTAGCACTCAAGTAAGAAGAAGTTAAGTCTCGAGAAGATTATTTGTTCTCGAGAAGTCCAGTTAGTTCTCGAGAAGACTTTACATATTTCACGAGTAATAGAAGTTAATTCTCGAGAAGCTAGATCTCATTTATGTGTTTTCCTTAAAGACTTGTTCTCGATAACCTTATACCTTCTTCTCGAGAAACTAATGTTGTTCTCGAGTAGTCTGTTCTTCACTCGAGTAATGAAGTTCATTTCCTAAATTTTCGTTAAGTCCAAACGGAAATGTTTTCAAATTTAATATCGATTCTTATTGGTCCACGTGTGTAGTCATTTATGATTATGATCGTTAGGCAAGTCCTATAAAAGGTCTTATCAAAATCGACTAACCCTAACAAGAAATCAAGTTTTCTGAATTGTTCTATTCATTCTAAATCGGGAACGTCGCTATTGTTCATTGTCATTCTCGCCGATCATTCTTCTCCGATCCAAGTGATTCAGAACAAGAAGGCATCAACAGATCAAGGCGTTCAACTTCTATAGTTCTATTTCTTGACCGTGCTGATCCTAAGATTTCAGATCCAGAGATTTTGCCGCAGTCTTCTTCGATTCATTTCTGACAGAGCTTCAAGTTTTAAGAAGGAAGAAAGGCTGAAGACTCAGGATCTGGAATAATTTTTGTTTGTATATTTTTCTGTACAATATTTTAATCTTGAAGGAGATTCTTCTCCGAGTTATAGGAGCGTTGTTCTCTGATATTTTGTAGGAGCTGTTGGAACACCCTATTACTATTTGGGTCAGGATGACTATATTTCTATAGGGATTTTGTGTTGTGACCTCCTTGTTGTTATAAAGGTCACATAGGTTAGTCAGAGTCTACTTCAGCTCGACGCAGAGTCAACTTCAGCTCGACGCAGAGTCGACCTCAGCTCGACGCTGAGTCGACCTCAGCTCGACGTGGAGTCGACCTCAGGTCGACGTTCCGTCAAGCCCAGTTCTGCTTTTTGAAACCACTCTCTGGCCGACGTGTGTCGTGCTCAGATCGACGTTTTATTGTGAGCTCGACGTTTTCCAGGCTCCCGTCAGTTTTGAATAGGAATTCAAATTCTTTCTGTCAGAACAATTAATGCTGAAGATTTATTGGCCGTTACAGCAAATCTGGTGCATGGCTCAAGGAATTTTCTAAGGAATGTTTGCCTGACACTTCCTTTTGAGACATGGACATTTAAGGAAAGCATTTAATGCTGCCAACGGCTATCAAAGACTCAGAAGAAGAACACAGAGATATTATTCTATAAGTCAACAGAGAACAAAAAAAAAGACTACCGCTGCTTGCTCTCTGTGATATTCATTCAAGCTTACACACAGGAATTCTGATTGCTTCAGACACAACCATTCAACTTGTTTGGATCATCTTTTGCTGGAGCAGATAAGATCATTGAAGACCTGTCACCCTTGTGCAAAGCTCTCCTTCCTGAACTACTTCTTGATCTCAGGGGGAGCTCTGACAACATCAACAGATCCACTTTGCTTCTCTATACTTATTGATAGAGAAGACAATATCAGCTTTTTCTTTTTATTTCTGTACAGGGTTTTAACTCCCGTCAAAAGTTACCTTTGGTTTTGCTGAAACCTGGTCAAAAATCAGCCCTTTGGTTTGTGAGAACCTGGTCAAAAACTCTCTGGTGCTCAAGACACCTGATCAACTCATCTTGAAGTGGATTCCTATCAAGGGTGATAGAAGAGTGGACTACCCAAGATTTTGGAGAACCACTATAGCTCCTTGTGTATTCTGGTTACTTGTTTCTTTGTGTTTTGCTTTGTGCTGTGATTTTCTTCTTACTTTGATTAATTGCTATAGCACCATACAGTAAGTAAATCTAAGCCTTCTCTCCACACAAGTTTTAATTTGCAAAACTATTTTAAATCACTCTATTCACCCCCCCCCCCCCTCTAGAGTTAGGATTGATCTTATCCCTCACTTTCAATAGGTATCAGAGGGAGGTTGATCATTCATACAGGCTAACACCTGGATCAAAAGATCTCTGATAAGATCATTTCTCTCAAAAGGGTTATTTCTTTTAGTTTTACTTATCCTTAAAACTCATGGCACAAAACAAGGACTTTGCTAGCACCAGACCTCCTATGTGCAATCTCTCTAAGTTTGCACTATGGAAGGCAAGGATTAAACTTTACATGAATTCATTTGATGAGGACATCTTTAATTCTGTGTTGACAGATTGTCCAAGGCCTCCCACAGAAACAAGTACATCAGCTGTTCCTCCTCCTTCAGGAACTGATGCTGACATAAGAAAGTGGAAGGCAGCAGATGCTAAAGCCATGAACATCTTGGCTCAAACCATGTCAGATGACATTTTCCAGAAAGTAGCTGATTGCAATACTGCCAAAGAGATCTGGGAAAAACTTTCAGAAATTGTATCAGGTTCTACAGATGAAAGAAAGGATAGGAGATCCTATCTCATCACCCAGTATGAGAAATTCAAAAAGGCAGAGTCTGAGTCAGTTGCTGACATGTACAACAGACTGAGTCTAATCATCAGTGAGCTTAAATCACTAGATAAGGACATATCTCTCACTGAGATAAATGACAAGATACTGACTTGTTTCCCTAGCTCTTAGGACTCAAGAATCTGGTCAATTAAAGATGGAAGGAATGTCTGTGAGTTATCCACAGAAGCTCTTCTAGGAAAACTCAAGAGTTATGAGCAATTCATTAAGAAGAGAGAAGAAGAGCAGAAGATATCCACACCAACTGAAAAGGTTGAGAAAACCATTGCCTTCAAGGCACAGGAAGAACAACCTAAAGAAAAGGTGTTGGGAAATGAAGAGCTTATGAGCCTACTTGTCAAAAGGTTCAATAAGCTGAATAAAAAGAACTTCAAAAGATGGTCATCCAAAGACAATGACAAGCCAAGGTATGACAGATCTACTAATAAAGATGTTATCTGTTTTGGCTGCAGGAAACCAGGACACATTGTCCCCAACTGTCCAGAAAATCAAGATAAGGACAAAAGGGACAAGAAGGAAAGAAAAGATAAAAGGAAGGATAAGGAGTCAAGGAAGTACCATGACAAGCCTTCCTCCAGCAACAGCAAGCACACCAGAAAAGGATTTGTGGCTGAATCCTGGTGTGACTCTGATGAGTCTGATTCATCATCCAGCTCTAGTGATGATGAGGATGATGCAGAAGAAAAAGGATTCTGCATGATGGCCATCAATGCATCTCAAAAGTATACTGATTCAGAGCTTGATGCTGACCACCTATCTGATCAGGAACTTACTGAGGATCAGGTAATAGATTTATTTGATTTTAATTCTGATGAATTTAAATCTGAGTTCAAATCTATGTGCATTGACTTGATTGAATCTCAAAAGTTGATTATAACTCTTAGAGAACAATTGATTGAATGCAAATCCGTTAACTCAGATAATCTTAGACTCTTAGAAGAGTTGAAGCAGTGTGGGGAGGAGATAGCTTCACTGAAAGGTGAACTATCTAAGGCCAAACAATTTGAAGAAACCCTTAATGGGAGAAGTATCAAATTAATGGACATCACAAGTACAGTGAACTCAAGATTGAATGGTTCACTGGGCTTGGGTGCTTCATCCAGCCAACCCATAGTGCTGACAACTCCAATCAAATTTACCAGTGACAAAGGTAAAGGAGTCTTAATAGTGGCTAGGAAGAATGCTGACTTAACCCAGGAAACTGGACAAAAAGCGTCGAACGAAGATCGACGGAGGTCGAACAGAGCTCGACGTAATCGCAAGAAAACGTCGAACTCAGGTCGACGCCTTCTACCTTCTGAACAAAGCAAGACTTCGCCGTCAAATGGAGCTCGACGCACTCACCAGAGTCCGTCGACCGAAGCTCGACGTGCGTCGAGCCAAGTTCAGAGCAAAATTCAGTTCTCAGGGGTTAATTCAAGATTTAATTCCAGCTCCACATCTCATCACTTTAACCCTTATGCTGAATGGATAATACCTCCTAGGAGATATTATCCTGTAGGCTATAAGAGTCAACCTGAGATGTCTTTTATTTCAGAATTTAAAGGATATCAAGAAAGGCCCAAGGTAAACTGGGTGAAAAACAATTGATTTGTTGCATGTGCAGGTAAAGACCTATCCAATTGAGAACCAGCAGTGGTACTTGGACAGTGGGTGCTCAAAGCACATGACTGGCAACAAGGAGAACCTTGTGTCCTTCAAAGCCAAACACGGACCCAAAGTAATCTTTGGAGATTCAAACTTTGGACAAACAAAAGGCTATGGCCAAGTCAAAATAGGGTCAATTACATTCAAGAAAGTGGCCTATGTGGAAGGACTAAAGCACAACTTAATCAGCATCAGCCAGCTGTGTGATGCTGGTTATCAGGTTTGGTTTACCAACTCAGCATGTAATATTGCATTAAATAACAACATTGTTTTAATTGGTAACAGACAAGATAACATATATCTAGTTGATTTCAATTCATCTAAAGTAGATATTTGTTTATTTAACTCCCTTAGCAAACCTAATGAACTATGGCATAAAAGATTAGGACATGTGAACCTTAGAACCATTGCTAAGTTATCCAAAGACAACCTTGTTAGAGGACTACCTTCTGGTCCCTACAAGAAGGAAGGACTTTGCAAGGCTTGTCAATTAGGCAAGCAAACTAAAAATAGTTTCAAGTCACTTAATAAGAGTGATTCACCTAGAATTTTGTACTTATTGCACATGGACCTTTTTGGACCAATTAATGTACAAAGCCTAGGAGGGAAATCTTATGCATTAGTAGTTGTAGATGACTTCTCAAGATTCACTTGGGTGTTCTTTCTGAGAAAGAAGTCTGATAACTTCAAGATTTTGACAGATTTTCTCAAAGGCATACAGATTGACTTCAATACTCACATTGCCCTGATCAGAAGTGATCATGGGACAGAGTTTGATTTTCTTCTTATGCTAGAGTTCTGTCAGAAGGAAGGTATCAGGCACACTTTCTCAGCTCCGAGAACTCCTCAACAAAATGGGGTAGTTGAAAGGAAAAATAGAACCCTTATTGAATCTGCCACAACATTGTTGACAGATGCTCACCTTCCTCTAACCTTTTGGGCAGAGGCTGTGAACACCTCCAACTATGTTTTGAATAGAAGCCTGATACATAAACTGAAGGGTAAGAATCCCTATGAGTTACTCAAAGGGAAGAAACCTAAAGTAAATTATTTCAAAAATTTTGGTTGTATTTGCTTCATTCACAATAATGACAAGAAATACCTAGCTAAATTTGAAGCCAAAGCTGATGAAGGAGTGTTTCTGGGATACTCCATGATTAGCAAGGCTTATAGGGTTTTTAACAAGTGCTCTAATAAAATTGAAGAATCCATGCATGTTACATTTGATGAAACTAATATGTCTTATAAGGAGAAGGAGACTTCTACCATAAGCAATTTGCAGGAACATTCAATTTCAGAAAATCTGAAGCAGCTTACCATCACAGACAAAGATTCATTACCTTCAACAATTCAACAAGACGCTGAACTTAGTGACAATGAAGAGGAATCTCAGGTTTTGGCAAGCTCAAATGGTCAACAAATTGAAGAACCAGTTGTTGTTCCACAAGAGGAAACAACAACACAGGTTGATGCACCATCAACACCCCGCGTTGATTTAGTAACAACAAGAGATCACCCAATTTCACAAGTAATTGGAGATATCTCAGTAGATGTGCAAACAAGGAATCAAGTTAATCACAATATTATGCACACTTGCTTTCTTTCTCAAATTGAGCCTCAAACAATACAAGATGCAGAGCAAGATCCAAACTGGATCATTGCAATGCAAGAGGAGTTGAATCAATTTGAAAGGAATAAAGTTTGGGAATTAGTACCAAGACCAAGGAACCAGCAAATTGTTGGAACCAAATGGGTATTCAGGAACAAGTTGGATGATCAAGGAATAATTGTGAGAAACAAGGCAAGACTTGTTGCACAAGGATATTGCCAAGAAGAAGGGATTGATTATGACCAAACCTTTGCACCAGTTGCAAGGTTGGAGGCCATAAGAATCTTTCTTGCATATGCAGCTCACAAGAGATTCAAGGTATATCAGATGGATGTCAAGAGTGCATTTCTCAATGGAGACATCAAGGAAGAGGTTTATGTAAAGCAACCTCCAGGTTTTATCTCTCCAACCTCTCCTGATCATGTTTTTAAACTGCATAAAGCTTTATATGGTCTCAAGCAAGCTCCTAGAGCATGGTATGTGACCTTAGCTTGTTTCTTATTGGAAAATGATTTTAAAAGGGGTAGAGTAGACCAAACTCTCTTTATTAGAACCCATAGGTCCCATATCCTACTAGTACAAATTTATGTAGATGATATCATATTTGGGTCTACTGATTCAAACTTATGCAAAGAGTTCTCACAACTTATGCATTCAAAGTTTGAAATGAGTAGCATGGGTGAGCTTGCTTTCTTTCTAGGATTGCAAGTTAAACAACATGTGGATGGCATTTTTATTTCTCAAACCAAGTATGCAAGAGAACTGGTTAAGAAATTTGGAATGTCTGAAGCATCTTCTATGAAAATACCTATGCCTACAAATGTTGTTTTAGATGCTGATGAATCTGGAAAACCAGTTGATCAGACAAACTATAGAGCAATCATTGGCTCATTACTTTATCTAACAGCTAGTAGACCAGACATAATGTTTGCTACATGCATTTGTGCTAGATTCCAAGTAAGCCCTAGAGAGTCCCACCTCACATTAGTTAAGAGGATTCTTAGGTATGTAAAAAGTTGTCCTAATCTAGGTCTCTGGTATCCACATGACTCAGGATTTGATCTAACTGGATTTTCAGATTCTGATTATGCTGGATGTAGAGTAGACAGGAAAAGCACCAGTGGAACTTGTCAATTCCTTGGTGATAGACTTGTCTCCTGGTTTTGTAAGAAACAAACTTCTGTGTCCACATCAACTGCTGAAGCTGAATACATGGCTGCAGGCAGTTGTTGCTCACAGATTTTGTGGATTCAAAACCAGCTCCTAGACTATGGCTACAACTTAGAGATGTCTAAAATTTTTTGTGATAATACTAGTGCAATTTGCATTGCACAAAATCCAGTTCTCCATAGTAGGACTAAGCACATAGAGATCAGACATCACTTCTTAAGGGATAATGTAGAAAAGAAGAAAATTGCACTAGAATACATTTCCACTGAACTACAATGAGGAGATATTTTCACCAAGCCCTTAGATGAAAAGAAGCACTTCTTCTTCCTCAATCAGTTGGGAATGCTAGATGGAGACAGTATAAATTAAAACTCCAAGATTTTGAAACCCATATTTAACAGGAATAGGAAAAATTTCATTTTAAAATTCCTCTGTCTGAGTGGTTTCTTTGAGCTCTGAACTAAGCTCGACGCTGCGTCGAACTAAGATCGACGGTCCGTCGCCCTCAAAAGCGTCGAACGTCGACCTCAACTTCTAGCGTTGAACTAAGTTCACAGCTCCCTGGCTTCTTGAGTTTTTCTCCCTTCGGTCGACGCCTTCGTTCAACGTCGACCTGAGCTCGACGTATAGCATCAGCCCAAGCGTCGAACGTCGACCTAAGCTGCACGCTATTGAGCCGCCGTTTCAGTTCTCCTAGAGCCTTAGAGCGTCGACCTGAGCTCGACGTTCTTTCCATTTCTGCGTCGAACCCTAGTATAAAATCATTCTTCTCCGTCGTTCGCAGTTGCACTCTCATATTTTCTACTCAAGCTTTCTCCCTCCAAATCCTTTACTCTTGATCTTGGAAGGTATCTATTTGCAGGATAATGGCAATTGCTGCAGGTGCATTGGCGGCAATGAAGTTTGATTCAGGTTTTGACATCGACATCGACTCCTTTGATGGATCATCGCAGAATTTTCTGGATATTCTGGAGCTATTCAAAGAGCAGCACCTGGTTAACTTCATGACAACCAGGATCCCTCTTCCAGAATCTGAAATCAAAGAGTGGATTTTTACTGCAGTGAATTCAGATAACAGTACGATGACTGGAACAATTTCAGGGAATGAGGTAGCCATTTCTCCTCGAATCATTTCAGAGGTTTTCGGTTTTTCTGTTGGAGATGATGAGATAGAACTCTCTGTGGAAGAGTTTGCTGTGATGCTAGACAGAATGGGGCATAATTCTAGTAACCCCTCTAAACTTTTAAAAGTTAACCTAGCTATTGAGTTTAGGCTGTTAGCAGATATCACAGGCAAGGTAATTTGTGCAAAGAGGACTGCACATGATGCCATTACTAGGCATCAGTTTTGCATTATGGCTGCAATTTTGGATAAGAAGCATCCCAATTGGGGTTTGATTGTTTTTGATATGATTAAGAAGAAAATGGATAAGAACTTTGTCCACTTGGGAAGGGTTCTTGGTTTGATTCTGAACCACTGTTGCCCTCAGTTGCTTGTGTCCTCAAAGAAGCACATCAATGCTTCTAAGAGGCTCACTTGTTCACTGATTGGCAAGTGGGACAGGAAGATTGTGAACTCCAGGGCAGCTGCAGCAATGAGGACTTCTGCAGACACCAGGACTGTAGAGGTCACTCTTCCTCAGTCTACTGGCCCAGAAGCAGGGGTTTTGCCATCTTCCTCCATCATCCTCCCATCCTCTTTCATTCCAACAACAACAATCATCTCATCCACTCAACCCATCCTTTCATCCATTTCTACTATTGCATCCTCCATTCCACCACTCATCTCTTTCCATCCCCTCCACTATTTTCCTCCCATGAGCTTGGACTCTTCATCTCATGAGGACATCCTTTCCCTTGACATTCATGATGAATCCTTCATGGATGCCTCTGCCTCCTCTCCTCATGACTTCCACCCTTCATCAACATTTTCAGAACTTCTCCTATCCTCCATCCATGAACCAGCTATCCCTCCCATGTCTGCACCACCAACAACATCTTCTACCTTCCCCTTCTCTGCTGCTCCCTCTACCTCTACTCAAGTCCCACTTGAGCAAGTAGATCTTTTGCCTTTGGCCAATAAGCTTTTTGATATTTTGGCCCCTAGGCTCTCCTCTCTATTGGATGCCAAGCTGGCTCCTCTAGTCCTTTCCCTGAGCTCTCTCTGCCTCAGTCTCATCCCTCTCATCCTATCTGGCATGCCCTTCTTCTGGGGGCCTAGAGTCAGCTGCCACTGATTCTAGGCAGGGGGAGATGTCAGTAGAAGAAGAGCTGCAGCCTTCAGCAGTACAGGTAGTACAGGTTTGTTTAGAGACAGTTTCAGCAGTAGAAGTTCAGATGACCTCTGAGGCTCCTCCTTAAGGTTCAGTTCAGATGATCAGCAGTGCCTTAGACTTTCAGTCCTTGGCATCTTCTGTCCAGAGCTTCTACCTTCCAGCACATCTTCACTTCAGAAACTGCAGCCTCCTGCCTCCTCAAGAAGACCTGTCTAGGGCCATTGTCCCTTTTCAGAAGATCATTCCATCCTCCTTGGCTGTTGATGCCATGATCCTTGATGAAGCAGTGGTAGCTGTGGCTCCTGCTTGTGATGATGTTGTTATTGAAGCAGTAGTAGCTGCTAAGACTGTTCCCTCAGAAACTTCAGGTGAATTGATTGAGACACCAGATGAAGTTGAGACCATTGTCTCCCAAGTTCTTCAGGAACTAGCCACCTCAGCCTCTACGGCTCCTGAGGCTATTTCCTTTCCTGCAGTGTTAGACTCCTCTTCTACACTGTCAGTAGACCTTCCTCCAGTTACTTCTTCAGCTGCTCCAGCCCCCATCAATTTTCCTATCTCAAAGAGAACTTACATAGATCCTTATGATGAATCTCAAAGCTCAGAGGATGAATTTGCAACTGATTCTGATGACTCCTCTACAACCATTGCAAGGAAGAGGAAAGCAAGATCCAAAGCAATGAAAAGAATTCCATTGGCTAGAACCACGGATCATGACATCCCTTACCACATCAAGTACAACTGTGAAATCACTGAGCCCTGGATGCAATATTCTCTAAACCAAAGAAAGGCAATGAAGAAGAAAAGAAAGTTCAATGAAGGCCCCTCCAAGCCTGTCCATCAGCCTCCACCTCCACCTCCTCCAGATGCAGGTGCAAGTGCAAGCCTCTCTTCCAATCCTGCCCCATCAGCTCTGCATGGCAAGACCTATCAGTCAAGAAGATCCCAAGGGTATAACCAGCAAAGAGGATACAATAGAGGCAGGCAGTCCAGAGGAAGATCAGGATCTCAACCTTACCAAAGGGGAGGATCCATTGATCCAACCTCTGGTCCCTATCCTTACAGACCCAGAGTTGACTTCACTCCAAGAACTCATCAAGAACACTCTGCCAACAGATATGAACCAGCTATTCCTTTTGAAGATCCTACTAAAACTCCAGCTTACTGGAAGGCCAGGATGACTGAGATGACTGCTCTGAATGAGATTGACAGAGCTAGAGCAAGAGGTCTGGACACCTCTCACATCAGCACTATGTCAGATCAAAGGAGAGAAGAATTGGAGAAATACAGCTCAAAGAAATTCTTTGATTCTGACAAGTATATGCAGCTTCATCCTGCAGCTGTACCAGCTAGTGTAAAAGGTCAGAAATCCTTAGGTGCAGCTGAAGATTACAGATCCAAGAAGGATGCTACAAATCCTAACAGGGAAATTATCTTCAAGGGAAGTGATCAAGACAAAGCTCCAAAGGAAAAGTAATGTAAGGTGTTTTATTTCTTTTTTTCTGCTGGATACAGGACATTAAACATTATTGCTGTTATATAGTGTTATATATATGCTGCTTTATTCTGTCATATGTCTGGTTGTATTTTATTCAGTTTTGTCTTGCTTTACTTCTTTTTGAATCCCTAAATTCATGTAAATAGTAATCCTAATCCAAATAGGGGGAGATTGTTGGAACACCCTATTACTATTTGGGTCAGGATGACTATATTTCTATAGGGATTTTGTGTTGTGACCTCCTTGTTGTTATAAAGGTCACATAGGTTAGTTAGAGTCTACTTCAGCTCGACGCAGAGTCAACTTCAGCTCGACGCAGAGTCGACCTCAGCTCGACGCTGAGTCGACCTCAGCTCGACGTGGAGTCGACCTCAGGTCGACGTTCCGTCAAGCCCAGTTCTGCTTTCTGAAACCACTCTCTGGCCGACGTGTGTCGTGCTCAGATCGACGTTTTATTGTGAGCTCGACGTTTTCCAGGCTCCCGTCAGTTTTGAATAGGAATTCAAATTCCTTTTGTCAGAACAATTAATGCTGAAGATTTATTGGCCATTACAGCAAATCTGGTGCATGGCTCAAGGAATTTTCTAAGGAATGTTTGCCTGACACTTCCTTTTGAGACATGGACATTTAAGGAAAGCATTTAATGCTGCCAACGACTATCAAAGACTCAGAAGAAGAACACAGAGATATTATTCTATAAGTCAACAGAGAACAAAAAAAAAGACTACCGCTGCTTGCTCTCTGTGATATTCATTCAAGCTTACACACAGGAATTCTGATTGCTTCAGACACAACCATTCAACTTGTTTGGATCATCTTTTGCTGGAGCAGATCAGATCATTGAAGACCTGTCACCCTTGTGCAAAGCTCTCCTTCCTGAACTACTTCTTGATCTCAGGGGGAGCTCTGACAAAATCAACAGATCCACTTTGCTTCTCTCTACTTATTGATAGAGAAGACAATATCAGCTTTTTCTTTTTATTTCTGTACAGGGTTTTAACTCCCTTCAAAAGTTACCTTTGGTTTTGCTGAAACCTGGTCAAAAATCAGCCCCTTTGGTTTGTGAGAACCTGGTCAAAAACTCTCTAGTGCTCAAGACACCTGATCAACTCATCTTGAAGTGGATTCCTATCAAGGATGATAGAAGAGTGGACTACCCAAGATTTTGGGGAACCACTATAGCTCCTTGTGTATTCTGGTTGCTTGTTTCTTTGTGTTTTGCTTTGTGCTGTGATTTTCTTCTTACTTTGATTAATTGCTATAGCACCATACACTAAGTAAATCTAAGCCTTCTCTCCACACAAGTTTTAATTTGCAAAACTATTTTAAATCACTCTATTCACCCCCCCTCTAGAGTTAGGATTGATCTTATCCCTCACTTTCAGGAGCGTTTTGACTCTGAGTTGTATGGGCGCTGCTCCGAGTTGTAGAATTAGTTTTCAATCCGAGATAATAGTGAAGTAGCTTAGTCTAGCGTGGTGCTAGATCGGTGAGGTGGAGAGTGGACGTACCCAAGGTTAGGGAACCACTATAAATCCTGTGTTTCTTATGGCTTGCTTGTTTATATTCTCAGCTCCATTCTTTCAAGTTTTTATTCCATAATAAGATGTAGACCTCACCTATTCATTCCTCTCTAGGCGATTTAGGTAGACAACTTAAAACATCAATTGGTATCAGAGGACGGTTGTTCATAAAAAAGGTTAACACCTTGAACAGATATTTTCCTAGTTGTCTTAGAGGATACAAGCAAGGATAAAGCCAAGGGTTTTGCTAAGCTTCCCTTATACACAAAGACTTACTTTCCCATGTGGAAAGAAAGAATCAAATTCTTCATGGAAGCTGTGGATCCAAGTATTTTTATGATAGTGGAAGAAGGACCCTAGGTTCCAATGATAGCCTCCACCATTAACCCAACAAAGCAAGTTTCAAAGAAGCTTATGGATCTTGACAAAGATGAGATTGCACTTGTCTCTTTAGACAAGAAAGCCAAGAATATCATTGCAAGTGCAGTCGATGATTCTATGTTGCAGAATCTGATTCACTGCCAATCCTCTAAGGAAATGTGGCAGTCTCTCATCATTATAATGGAAGGTACTGAAGAGGTAAGGGATGACAGAAGATCCCTCCTGAATCAAAAATATGAAGCATTCAGACAAGGTCCCAGGGATTCTATTGCAGATACTTTTGAAAGCTCTTCAAGATTATCAATGACCTAAGAGTTTATGGCCCGGTCTTAACTAATGGAGAACTGAATGACAAATTTCTGAGATCCCTAACTAAGGAATGGGACAACAAAGTATGTGCAATCCGGGAGTTTGGTAAGCTGGCAGATACTGACCCTCAGAATCTCTTTGGAAAGCTTATGTCGTATGAACTCCAAATAAACTCAAGAAAATCTGAAGAAGAGAAAAGCTGGTCTTCATCCAAGGAGAAGTCCGTCACACTAAATGCAGACATCTCGAGGAAGTCAAAAGATGCATCTCCTGCTCCCGCACAGGAAGAAAGTGAACAAGAAGCTTTATAGTCAAGTACCTCTGGCTCAGAGCTATCTGAACGAGAGTTTTCTTTTCTTTCAAGGCAGTTCAAGGAGTTCTTGAACAAGAAGAAATAGTGGAGAGGCAAAGATGCCTCGTTTAGAAGATCACGTCATGATGGTGATCGTCACAAGAAAGGCTCAAGTAGGCAAGACAGGTATTACTAGAAATAGAACAAACATATTTCTTCTAACATTGTTTGTTATTGTCGCAATAAGATAGGACACGTCATAGCTGATTGCCCTCACAAGAAGGAGGGTGGAAGAAGAGAGGAGAAGAAATCTTCTTATAATAAGAATAAAACTGAAAGAAGCCTGGTAGCCAAGAAGGCCAAGACCCTCAGTGATACAGACTTATCTGAGTCTAGTGATGATGAGGAAGCCAGCTTTGGGCTCATGACACATACAAATGAAGAAGAAGAACCCCAATTCACTGGGAAGGAAAACTCTCATACCCCTCTCTCGAAATCAGATGCTTCTGACCATGATCATGAGGACTGTTCGTCTGATGATGAATCTGAACTCATGACTCAATACAAATAGTTGATTAAGGCTTATGACAAATGTCGAAGAATTGCAAGAACTCAAGCTAAGGAGAATAAATCTCCAAAGGCTAAGGAGAGCACTCTGAGGGAGGAAGTCATGATGATGGACTCACTTAGGAAGGAATTCCATGATGCGATGGAAAAGTTTAATAAAGCTCTGGAGCACCTGAACCTGAAGGAGAGAATCATTCAAAAGTTGGAAGAACAACTGGCTGCTGAAAAAACTTATTGAAAGTTTCTCCAAGCCCAAGACAGTCCTTCCACTTGTGGCTGAATTCCCTGCTCAGGATAAAGGAGCTGGCTTAGGCCATGTGGCTTCCCCTAGTAAATCTTCTAGGAGAAATAAATCCCAAAGAATAAATAAGGCTGCCAAGAAAGCTGTAGCCAAGGAGAAGGGGAAAGCTCCTCAAGACCAAACTTGGTTTAAAAAGGTTATCTTTCAAACAAACGAGTTTGATCTTGATTCATCCTACGGTCACTTTGTCAGGCATACTTATGTAGAGCCCAAGTCTCGGTACCAAGGATGGACCCGTCTCTGGAACTTTTGTGAAAGTGTCTTCAAGGCACCTTATATGGAGATCACTCTTCAGAGCTGCGGCCCTTATAGTCATGGTCATAACATCAAGAAAGCTCCAAAAGTTAATCCCGTTGCGGAAAAGCCTCTTAAGGAGAAGATGTCATGTGTGTGCCATCACAACGAAGCTTCTACCTCCAAGTCTGTTGCCCCTGCTATACCACACTCTCAAAAGGTCAAGCAGGAGAACTTTAGGAAAAGATATAACAGGTTTGACTATTGGTGTTGTGGCAAAATTGGTCACTTTCCCATAAATTGCTGGTTTAACCCCAGATATTATGTAACTCCTCAAGTTAATAATGTGAGAAAGACCACTCATAATATCAACACACGTAGGGGGAGTATGCTAACTAGAGACCATGGACCCAAACAAGTTTGGGTTCCTAAGGCAACTTGATTCTACTTTTGCAGGAATGTCCAAAGGCCACCAAAAATCCTATCTGATATTTGGACAGTGGATGCTCTCGTCATATGACCGGGACTAGAAGCCTTCTCCAGAATTATTCTCCAGTCATGAACGGGCCCAATGTCATCTTTGGAGGTTCTGACAGAGGGATTACAAAAGGCTATGGTATCATTACTAATGGTAGTGTATCCTTCTCAGATGTGGCTTCTGTTGAAGGATTGGAATACAATCTTATAAGCATATGCCAGCTCTGTGATAAAGGATACATAGTAGAAATTCATGCAGACAAGTGTTTGGTAAAATTTGTCGATAACTTAGAAATGATTCTATTAGG
Organism: Platanthera zijinensis; assembly: GCA_039513925.1. NCBI lineage: Eukaryota > Viridiplantae > Streptophyta > Magnoliopsida > Asparagales > Orchidaceae > Platanthera > Platanthera zijinensis. The sequence goes on from CM077097.1 coordinate 1,113,655, forward strand.
CACTCGTAGTAGATATATATTTTGTTTAAATTTTATTTGCATAGACTCTTCTACGCCAGTGTGCTTTTTGGCAAAAGATAGTTCGTCTCTTGGTGACAAATGACACAAGAGATTAGCACATATAAATTACAAAATTATTAATAAATTATTTTCTCGTAATGTAGTACGTGGTGCACCCAACGTTAAGTGCATTAAAGATAGACTTTATCATGCATGTGTAAAAGGCAAGCAAACAAGGGCTACTTTTAAAAACATTAATGACAAAGACTCTAATAGGTGTTTACACCTACTTCATATGGACTTGTTCGGACCAGTGTGTTGGAACACCCTATTACTAATTGGGTTAAGGATCACTATGTGCTTAGGAATTTGTTTTGACCTTACTGTATAGTCTGATAGGTCAATTAGAATGAGTCTTAGGGTTATTACTTTGGTTTGGAAGCTGCCCTCAAGACCTTCTAAAGATCAAGATTCAGTGTTATAGACCAAGATAATTTTTGTCGAGCTCAGGTCGACGAATCGTCGAACTCCATTCGACGATCTCTGAGCTCAGTTAAACGAGTCGTTGAACTCCGTTCGACGATCTTCAAGCTCAGATCGACGTTCTGTCTCTAGCTGTTTTCCAAGTCTCTGAGCTCAGTTAGACGATCGTAGAGCTCAGTTCGACGATTTTTGTTTCCAGTTTAAATCCAATCATTGATCTCAGTTCGACGATCGTTGAGATAAAATCGATGATTTTTTCTGAAGATCGGCGATTTCAGGATTCAAATTAAGGACAGTTATGGAATTCATTCAGACTTATTTTCAGCATTTATGGCAAAGGATTTTGTAGCTGTTTCAATCAATTTGGAGCAAGTTTCAAGGAAGACTAATTGGAATGTTTCTTAAGGACTTTCCTCTAGAGGCAGATATCAGTTAAGGTAGTCATTTATGACAGATTAATGGCTATCAAGAAGTAAGAATTTGATATACTCCCTAGAGAGTCATTTTGAAAAAGAGATAGAGAACTGACAAGATTTGAAAAAGAGTACAGAAGAGAGAACAAGAAAATTTTTCATCCAGAATTCATCTTCTGGAATAGACTCAGTAGACAAAAGTTTAAAGAATTACTGAGTCAGAATTCTTCAAGAACACAAGGAACATTACTGTGAAGGAGATCATCTGTTATTCTACTCCTTCAAGCATCAATTGTTCAAAAGCTTCATCATCAAGGACTCCAGACATCACACATTTCAGCATCTGCTGAAATCAGCTATTGCTGCAGATCGGAAGCAACTGAAGGCCTATCACCCTAAGCAAAGCTCATCTTCCTGAACCCTTACAGATCTCAGGGGGAGCTTTAACAACATCTTCCACTTATCTTCTCTAAGAATGTTGATAGAGAAGAACAACTCAACTCATTTTCTTTTTCCTTTCTCTCCTATAAAAGGGTTTCTGAAAACTCCCTTCAAAAGTTTCGTGGCTGGTTTTTGAGTCCTATTCAAAACTCAGGTGTGGCAAGACACCTTATCAAAAAATCTAGGTTTAGTTTTTGAGCACCTTATCAAAAGCTCATTGGTGCCCAGGACACCTGATCAACTATTCCTGTAGTTGATTCCTACCTAGGGTGGTAGAAGAGTGGATGTACCCAGGTTGTTGGGTAACCACTATAGCTCCTTGTGTCATCTAGTTTGCTGTGCTTTTTGCTTTGTTGTGTGCTGTGTGTTTCTGTTTTCTTACTGCTTTAGTGTTTACTTTTCTGCTAACACATTACACATATAAGTAAATCAAGTCTTTCACTGCTTTACAGTTTTAAATTGTGAATTATTTTAATATACTCTATTCACCCCCCTCTAGAGTAAGCTAGATCTTATCCTCACTTTCAATTGGTATCAGAGGCAGGTTGGTTACTCAACAACTGAATCTTCAACAGATTGGTTGAACAGGCTAACACCTGAACCAAAAGATCTCTGATAAGATAAATCTTTTATAGAGGGTTATTATTATTTTGTATTATATTTATTTTCTTCAAAACCATGGCCCAGAACAAAGATTATGCTAGCACCAGACCTCTAGTGTGCAACCTTTCTAAGTTTACACTTTTGAAGGCAAGGATTAGGCTTTACATGAATTCTATTGATGAGGACATCTACAATTTTGTTTTGACAGTCTAAGACCCCCAGTAATCACAAGTATAATTGTTGTTCCACCTCCCTCAGGAACAGATGCTTAAATAAAGAAATGGAAAGTTGTAGATGCAAAGGCTATGAATATCCTTGCTCAGACTATGTTTGATGAAATATTCCAGAAAGTGGCTGAATTTAACTCAGCAAAAGAGATATGGGACAAGTGATCTGAAATTGTCTCAGGATCTGCTGATGAAAGGAAGGACAAGAGATCCCATCTCATAAGCCAATATGAGAATTTCAAAAAGGGAGAAACTGAATCAGTGGCTGACATGTACAACAGGATCAGCCTGATAGTCAGTGAGCTAAAGACATTAGACAAGGAGATCTCCCTAACTGAACTAAAAGATAAGATCCTAATGTGCTTCCCTAGCACTTGGGACTCAAGGATCTTGCTAATCAAGGATGCCAGAAGCCTAACTGAGATTACTACTGAAGCCTTGTTGTGCAAGATCAAGTCCTATGAGCTGCTCATCAAGAACAGAGAGAAAGAACAAAAGGTTGCTTCTCCAGCTATCAGGAAGGAGAAGACAATAGCATTCAAAGCTACAGAAGAACTGCCTGAAGACAAGGTCACAGGAAATGAAGAATTAATTAGCTTACTGGCCAAAAGATTCTATAATGTAACGTCCCAATTCGCGCTAGGCCCCTTGATTGCGTATTTGAGTCTAGGGGGCTGTGGTGAGCCCAATGGGGGTGTGGGGGAACAGGTGCGAACGTACGGGAAATGAGGAAAACAAGGCAAAATGGCAATTCTGGCTGACACGGGTATGGACACGGCCGTGTCCATACCCATGTGCCTCATAAAATTAGGCTTACCAGTCAGAGAGGTACACGGGTATTGGGACACGGGCGTGTCCCTAGCCGTGTGCCAAGGACACGGGTCGAGACACGGCCGTGTCTCTACCCGTGTGCCGTAACCCCGACCCGGAAGAAAGTTGTTCTGGGATGAACACGGCCCTGAACACGGCAGGCAACACGGCCGTGTCACCTGCACACGGGTAGGAACACGGCCGTGTGCCTACCCGTGTCTGCGGTGTATAAAAAGGAAAAAGTTGTGAAACCCTAGCATTCATTCTCCTTTCTTCTGCCCCGAAATTTCTGAGAGAGTTCTTGGCTGGAGGAGGAGGAAGAGCTTGCCGGAGCCATCCTTGGAGGAATCAAAACGCCGCCGCCGTCAAGGGAAAAACAATGCCGCCGCGAAGGAGTGCGAGACTCATGGCCGGCCATGGTGGTACCGTTGGACTTGAGGTGAGCTTCCTCCCCTCTCCCTTGGTGCTAGATCTATAGTTATTTTAGGAGAGACATCGACTCCATAGAGTCTTGATGGTGAGGAGGAGAGTTCTTAGGATAAGCCATGCCTAGGTTTTCTAGGCTTAGTCTTCCTCAACCTTCTCATCATTCAAAGTGGAGATGAGAGGGGTTTTCGTTGAGGGTTTGGCTTGAAAGGAGAAATATGGTTGGGTGTGATTTCTGGAGAAGTTTATGCGAGGTCGTTGCAAGGAAGAAGATGAACGGATGCCGTTCATCTCGCCTTAAGATGCGTGCAGAAATCTGATTTCTGCACGCGGCGACCTTCGTGGCCAATTTCGGAGGTGTTCTGGCCAGATCTGGGTGAACGACTCAACACGAAAGTCGTAGCCCTTGAAATTACCTTTCCAACGAGTGGTTGCTCGTTTCCATGCGATACCTGTAGCCACGGGAAAGCTGGTTCGAGTCCGCTGCGTTCGGGAAAATTCCTGTACAGGAAACTGTTTCCTGTACGTATTCGAGTTGAATTTCTGGTATGTTGCGACCAGATCTGGGCGATCGACTCAACACGAAAGTCGTAGCCCTCGCGAATACCTTTCCAACGAGGGGTTGTGCATTGTGATCGGATTCCTGTAGCTCCAGGAATCCCAGTTTTAGTATTGGGCTATCCTATGTTAATGCACTTGTTAATTTATAATGTCAGCACTCTTGCAATGATTGTGATTTGCTCATTTGATGTCTTGCTCCCATATATCTATAATGTTGTTGTTACTATAATTTAGCATGGTTACTCATTTGGTTGTGTAATAAGGTATAACCATGTATTGGTAGAGAAATGGATTGGATGAGAAGGCTAGATACTAGGAGTTGAGATTGGTATAGGATATATTTATACAATTTGGTGTTGAACATATCTATTATGCGTAGTGTTGAGGTGAATTTATTGAATAGGTGGGCGTGAACATGATGAACACTATGTGAGGAGTATTTTGTAATCGTAATCCGAGCCCAAGGGGTTTATTAACAACCGATGCTTAGAGTTGAAGTCTCCCTACGGGTAGCATCGAGTGAGTTGTTTGGGGACATGTAATGTGCGACGATTCATCGTGTCGCGATATTGAGATAATGACTGTGGCAGGTCTACGGGTTCGCCAGTCGTCACACCGATGGGAGCCAATGGGTAGACCTTGGGCGGTAGGGTTAGATACTTGGTGTCCATAAACCGAGATCTCCTCCGCGCCATGAGAACGGTTGGGCTTGCACCTCGTGCGTTTCCGAGGTTCCATCCGGTTCGAAATCAAAGGCCAGGTTGGGCTGTGTTCTTGGTGCACATTTACCCAAGACCCCTTCTGAGCCGTAGTACGCATGTGAGCTCCGCTGTTGTGTTCTTAGCGTTGAGGCGTACGGGGGCCTAGGATAGGTAGTGTGATACCACCTAGAAGTGGAGACGCCCGCTCCACTGTCGCCGTCTGGCCACGACGGACGACGCCTGAGAGGTTAGCTACCTGCTCGAAAAGTGGGAACTTCAAGTCTGTGTCGACATAGCAACTTGCATGTGCGTGCGCATGATTCGGTCATACCATAACATTCATATCATGTCATTCATTGCATACACAAGATCCTCATCGTATAAGTTTGTATGGGCACTCCTATACGATGAGTTACTTTACTGTTAAGCCGATCCTTAACTTATAAGTTTGTATGGGCACTCTTGTAAGTTAAGTTACTATTCTGATTAATTATACCTGCTGTCATATATTATTGATATTTGTAGAACTGCTAGTTGTGTAGCGTAGTTTATACTCCACTATATTTACAGTCACCTGCTTGTTTACTTGCTTATATATATACATATTGTACCTTGTTCCTTTCTCCGCCCGGTGCCGAGGAGTCGCCGGGGGAGCGGATGTGAAGCCACTTAGTCTTATGACTAACGGTTGCTACGTCTTCCTTTTTAGGAGGAAACCCCGCAGCTAGAGCAGCGACGGACTATGCAGCAGGACAGCCAGGCCCGGATGATAGGACCTGAGGTGGTGGTGCCATCGGCACCGTCAGTGACAGTCGTGAGTGTTTTCATGTAGCCGTTTGGCAAAACATTTCTAGACTCTTGTTCTTTTGTACAAGCCTGTTGTGCTTGTTATCTTCCGCTACTTTTGGACTTAAACTTAGCTGTGAACTGAACTAATTTTGCTTTTACTTTTCTGTTATGGTTGGGTTGGCATAATTGTTGTGATATGGATTGTAGCCGGCGGAATAGGCGTCTTGTGGTAAAGGCTAACCCGTGTGTTAGTGCTACCGCAAGTCGGCTATTTCGGGCATAAGACTCCCCTCGTGCCGTGTGTTGTGTTCCGGGACGGGGGTCTTACAAATGGTATCAGACTTAGCCGATCTTCAACTAGAGCAGTCATGTAACAATGGGCCACTCCCGTTCGATTAGTCAGTTTGGGGACAAACCGACTTAGCGGAAGCAGTGGTGTGCCCATATGTAATTCACACTAAGTTGTCCAACTTTGACATTAGTTTTAGCCAACCTGACCCTAGTTTGTACCTTGCGTACAGGTCCCAGCGCAGGTGGAGCCGGTTGGGGGCACTCCTACCCCTTCCGTCCCTTCACAATTCCAGCAGTCGGAACTGGGACAAACGCTGTCAGCCATATTGGATGCATTTAAAGCCCAGCAAGCTCCGGTGCAACAACAAGCGCCAGGCTCCCACTGGTTGAGCACCTTCCGTGCCCTGTCCCCTCCTGCCTATCTTGGGACAGAATTGCCGGTGCGCACCGAGGAATGGCTTGATACCGTGCAGGAATTGATGGCTGGCATAAGATATCCGAACAGCATGGCGGTGACATTGGTAGTGACGCTGCTAGAGCTGCACGCCAAAAGGTGGTGGAAGTCCCTCATGGGCTCCATCTTCCAAGGGCGGTTGTACACGGACATCAGTTGGAACGAGTTCACCGAGGCTTTTCTGGATCACTTCATCCCTTCTTCTGCTCGGGATGGACTTGAAGAAAAATTTCTGCAGCTGAAGCAGGGATCGAATTCGGTAACGGAGTACCAGAGGGAGTTCCAACACCTCGCTAGGTTTGCTGATTCCTATGATTTGGACGATAGAGGCTACGCGAAGCGCTTCTACAAAGGGTTGAGGGACCCCCTGAGGCAGGCCCTTTTGTTTATAGCCGATGGAAGCCTGGCAGAAATTATCGACATGGCAAAGAGACTGGAGGCGGACCACATGGGATGTGGCAAGAGACCTGCGGAAGGAGTAATTGAAGTCGGCCCTAGTAATAGAAGGCGGAATGATCATGGCAGAGGAAGGGGAAACCACAGAGGCGGTCGGTGGGTCAACCGAAACTATCGGGTGGAGTACCCAATTCCGCAACCACTAGCTTTACCTCCACCACCGCAGCAGCAATATTATCAACAACCTGGGGGCCGACGTGAGGTGATATGTTTTGAGTGCAACCAACCGGGGCATGTCCGACGAGTTTGCCCGCGATTGATCGGGGATGCTCCTATTGCTCCCCCTCCAGTAGCTCCACGGGGGCGAGGGCACATGCGTGGCCGAGGAAGAGGACCACCAGGGAGAAATCAAGGACATGCACGGGAGCATGTATTCGCATTGGATATGACTCAGGAGAGAAATCCGCAGGAAGTCATCACCGGTACGTGCAAAATTTATTAATATTATATGACTTGTTAGATTTATGATACAAATGATACGCGCTAATCTGAATAGTGATTACCCTTTTGGAACCTAGGCACTGTCGTGGTTAGCGGGAGACCCGCCTATACGTTATTTGACACGGGTGCGTCTCACTCGTTCATTTCGGAGGACTTTGTGAAGGACTTGGAGGGAGTGCAACACTTCACGGGCATTACTCAAAGGGTGCGCCTTCCGGACGGCTCTGAGATGACGTCGTCAGCAAGTTGCGACTTCGACACCCTTATTGGAGGAAAGTTCTTTGAAAATCCGTCTACAGTGTTAAGAATCCCGGAGTTCGACCTCATCCTGGGCATGAAGTGGTTGGTCTGGCACCACGCCAGGATCAATTGTGCGGAGAAGCAAGTTATGTTGAGGCATGGAGACTCGGAAGTCATCTTCCAAGGTATTAAATTTGCACCCCGTATATTATTATCTTCAATCCAAGTTATGAAATCTCATATGGAAGGGGACGAGGTCTATGTAATCTGCTTCGAGTTGAAGAAATTGACATTAGAGGTCAAGGATGTGCGGGTGGTGCGAGAATTTCCCGAGGTATTTCCCGAGAAATTGCCGGGACTACCCCCGCATAGGGAAGTGGACTTCCAAATCAAGCTAATTCCGGGTGCCAAGCCCGTCTCGCGAGCTCCATACCGAATGGCTCCGAAGGAACTTGCAGAGTTTAGAGTCCAGCTTCAGGAATTGGTGGAAGCAGGGTTCGTTCACCCAAGCTCGTCGCCTTGGGGAGCGCCCGTTTTGTTCGTCAAAAAGAAGGATGGCACCCTGCGGTTATGTATTGATTATCGAGAGTTGAACCGGTTAACGGTGCGGAACACCTATCCCCTACCGCGCATTGATGAGTTATTTGATCAATTGGTGGGATCGTATTGGTTCTCCAAGTTAGATCTGCGTTCGGGATATTATCAGCTGAGGATACAAGAAGATGACATTCAGAAGACGGCGTTCAGTTCGAGATATGGTTTGTATGAATTCACCGTGATGCCGTTTGGGCTCACAAACGCCCCTTCCGCCTTTATGAGCTTGATGAACAAGGTGTTCAGCCCTTATTTGGACATCTTTGTCATCGTGTTCATCGATGATATCCTAGTCTACTCCAAGACTGAAGCAGAACACGCCGAACATCTAACTTTAGTGCTGAGGAAGCTAAAGGAGCACACTTTGTTTGCCAAGTTCAGCAAATGCGAGTTTTGGCTTCGAGAGGTCGCGTTCTTGGGCCATGTGATTAGTGGGGCGGGGCTAGCAGTAGATCCGGCCAAGGTGCGGGCCGTGAAGGAGTGGTCGCCATTGAAGTCAGCGGCCGACATACGGAGCTTTCTTGGACTTGCCGGGTACTATCGCAAGTTCGTGAAAGGCTTCTCGAAGATCGCCCTTCCCCTTACTACGCTGACCAAGAAGGGTGTGCCGTTTGAATGGACACCCCAGTGCGAAGCTGCATTCCAAGAGCTGAAGGACAGATTGACGACTGCACCCATCCTAGCTCTTCCATCTGGGAAGGAGGGCTTTCAAGTTTACACGGATGTGTCGTATCAAGGGATGGGAGCTGTGTTGATGTAGAATGGGCATGTGATCGCTTATGCTTCAAGACAGTTGAAGAAGCATGAAGCCAGCTACCCGGTGCATGATCTAGAGTTGGGAGCGGTGGTATTCGCCTTGAAGATGTGGAGGCATTATTTATATGGCGTCCACTGCGAGATCTACTCGGATCACAAAAACCTGAAGTACGTTCACACTCAAAAGGAGTTAAACTTGAGACAGCGGCGGTGGTTGGAGTTCTTGTGCGACTATGAATTCACCTTGAACTACCACCCCGGGAAGGTTAATTCCGTAGCTGATTCCTTGAGCCGAAAGGCACCGGGAACGAGCACGGAATCCCACTTGATGAGGATGGAGTTAATCCAGACACTGCAAGAGATGGAAGTCACTTTGGTCTTTAAGAATCAATCGGAAGAGTATACGGAATATTTGGCCGCGATGAGTATAGTTTGCAACATACGAGACCGGATCCGGATGGAACAAAAGAAGGATGCGGCTTTAACCCCGGCTTTCAAGTCAATGGAGGATGGGATTACGGAAGAATACTCCCTAAAAGACGGCCTCGTCCATTTTCGTGGCCGGCTTTACATCCCCGAAGGCGACAACATTCGGGAGGATATTCTAAAGGAGGCCCATTGCTCCAAGTACTCGGTGCACCCGGGGATGGCGAAGATGTACGCCGATTTGAGAAAGACAATGTGTTGGCCGGGCATGAAGAGGGATGTCAAATACTTTGTTACTCATTGTGTGGCCTGCCAAATGGTGAAGGCGGAGTGCAGAAGCCCCGGTGGAATGCTACAGTCATTGCCCATCCCCGAATGGAAATTTGAGGACATCTCCATGGACTTCGTCCACGGGTTACCTCGCTCGCGCTCGGGGAATGATTTTGTGTGGGTGATAGTTGACCGGTTGACCAAAGTAGCCCGATTTATCCCAATGAAGAAGGAGGCGCAGGTGGGCGTCCTAGTGCGTCTCTTTGTGGAGCAATTTGTGCGGTACCATGGTGTGCCGAAGACGATCGTCTCCGATCGGGACGGTCGGTTTACTTCAAGAGAATGGAGGGCTGTACAGGCTTATTTGGGCTCGCGCCTCACCTTTAGTACGGCCTTTCACCCTCAAACGGACGGGCAATCTGAACGAACCATCCGAACATTGGAGGACCTTCTGCGGTTATGTGTGCTAGATAAAGGAGAACCATGGGAGAGACTCTTACCTCTCGTGGAGTTCTCTTATAATAACAGTCATCAAGCCAGTATTGGAATGGCACCTCATGAAGCTTTGTATGGAAGGAGATGTAGAACACCCTTGTCCTGGGTGCAAGACGAAGATCCGAAGACATTGGGAAATGAGTATATTGATGACACGGACGCGGTGGTTAGGTTGATCCGGGATCGAATGCTAGAGGCTCAAAGCCGACAGGCGAAATATTACAACGCAAGGCACCGTATGGTGGAGTTTCAAGTGGGTGATAAGGTGTTCCTGAAGATTCGACCGATGCACGGAGTGTCGCGGGTACGTGGAGTCAAGAAGCTCAGCCCAAGGTATGTCGGGCCCTATGTCGTAGTGGAAAGGATTGGCCCTCTGGCCTATCGATTGGAGTTACCACCGGAGCTGGAGAACCTTCACGACGTGTTCCATGTATCGTCGCTTCGGAAGGCTTTGTTGCGGCCTGAACAGTATATCCCCACGGCGGATGGTGCCGTGGCGTCTGATCGGTCTGTGCGACTGGAGCCGGTGCGGATCGTTGATAACGAGACAAGAACCTTGCACCGCAAAAGTGTTCCCTTGGTGAAAGTGCTATGGTCTAATCACGGGAAGGAGGAGTTCATATGGGAGCCAAAGGATTTGATGCAAGGGCGCTACCCGGAATAATTTACTCCAGGTAAGAATTTTATTTGAAAGCATAGTTCCCTTTTATGTGTTTCACTCCCATAGCCTTACCCTGATTTCGGGGACGAAATCTTTTATTTTGTTTATAGGATTTGTAACGTCCCAATTCGCGCTAGGCCCCTTGATTGCGTATTTGAGTCTAGGGGGCTGTGGTGAGCCCAATGGGGGTGTGGGGGAACAGGTGCGAACGTACGGGAAATGAGGAAAACAAGGCAAAATGGCAATTCTGGCTGACACGGGTATGGACACGGCCGTGTCCATACCCGTGTGCCTCATAAAATTAGGCTTACCAGTCAGAGAGGTACACGGGTATTGGGACACGGGCGTGTCCCTAGCCGTGTGCCAAGGACACGGGTCGAGACACGGCCGTGTCTCTACCCGTGTGCCGCAACCCCGACCCGAAAGAAAGTTGTTCTGGGATGAACACGGCCCTGAACACGGCAGGCAACACGGCCGTGTCACCTGCACACGGGTAGGAACACGGCCGTGTGCCTACCCGTGTCTGCGGTGTATAAAAAGGAAAAAGTTGTGAAACCCTAGCATTCATTCTCCTTTCTTCTGCCCCGAAATTTCTGAGAGAGTTCTTGGCTGGAGGAGGAGGAAGAGCTTGCCGGAGCCATCCTTGGAGGAATCAAAACGCCGCCGCCGTCAAGGGAAAAACAATGCCGCCGCGAAGGAGTGCGAGGCTCATGGCCGGCCATGGTGGTACCGCTGGACTTGAGGTGAGCTTCCTCCCCTCTCCCTTGGTGCTAGATCTATAGTTATTTTAGGAGAGACATCGACTCCATAGAGTCTTGATGGTGAGGAGGAGAGTTCTTAGGATAAGCCATGCCTAGGTTTTCTAGGCTTAGTCTCCCTCAACCTTCTCATCATTCAAAGTGGAGATGAGAGGGGTTTTCGTTGAGGGTTTGGCTTGAAAGGAGAAATAAGGTTGGGTGTGATTTCTGGAGAAGTTTATGCGAGGTCGTTGCAAGGAAGAAGATGAACGGATGCCGTTCATCTCGCCTTAAGATGCGTGCAGAAATCTGATTTCTGCATGCGGCGACCTTCGTGGCCAATTTCGGAGGTGTTCTGGCCAGATCTGGGTGAACGACTCAACATGAAAGTCGTAGACCTTGAAATTACCTTTCCAACGAGTGGTTGCTCGTTTCCATGCGATACCTGTAGCCACGGAAAAGCTGGTTCGAGTCCGCTGCGTTCGGGAAAATTCCTGTACAGGAAACTGTTTCCTGTACGTATTCGAGTTGAATTTCTGGTATGTTGCGACAAGATCTGGGCGATCGACTCAACACAAAAGTCGTAGCCCTCGCGAATACCTTTCCAACGAGGGGTTGTGCATTGTGATCGGATTCCTGTAGCTCCGGGAATCCCAGTTTTAGTATTGGGCTATCCTATGTTAATGCACTTGTTAATTTATAATGTCAGCACTCTTGCAATGATTGTGATTTGCTCATTTGATGTCTTGCTCCCATATATCTATAATGTTGTTGTTACTATAATTTAGCATGGTTACTCATTTGGTTGTGTAATAAGGTATAACCATGTATTGGTAGAGAAATGGATTGGATGGGAAGGCTAGATACTAGGAGTTGAGATTGGTATAGGATATATTTATACAATTTGGTGTTGAACATATCTATTATGCGTAGTGTTGAGGTGAATTTATTGAATAGGTGGGCGTGAACATGATGAACACTATGTGAGGAGTATTTTGTAACCGTAATCCGAGCCCAAGGGGTTTATTAACAACCGATGCTTAGAGTTGAAGTCTCCCTACGGGTAGCATCGAGTGAGTTGTTTGGGGGCATGTAATGTGCGACGATTCATCGTGTCGCGATATTGAGATAATGACTGTGGCAGGTCTACGGGTTCGCCAGTCGTCACACCGATGGGAGCCAATGGGTAGACCTTGGGCGGTAGGGTTAGATACTTGGTGTCCATAAACCGAGATCTCCTCCGCGCCATGAGAACGGTTGGGCTTGCACCTCGTGCGTTTCCGAGGTTCCATCCGGTTCGAAATCAAAGGCCAGGTTGGGCTGTGTTCTTGGTGCACATTTACCCAAGACCCCTTCTGAGCCGTAGTACGCATGTGAGCTCCGCTGTTGTGTTCTTAGCGTTGAGGCGTACGGGGGCCTAGGATAGGTAGTGTGATACCACCTAGAAGTGGAGACGCCCGCTCCACTGTCGCCGTCTGGCCACGACGGACGACGCCTGAGAGGTTAGCTACCTGCTCGAAAAGTGGGAACTTCAAGTCTGTGTCGACATAGCAACTTGCATGTGCGTGCGCATGATTCGGTCATACCATAACATTCATATCATGTCATTCATTGCATACACAAGATCCTCATCGTATAAGTTTGTATGGGCACTCCTATACGATGAGTTACTTTACTGTTAAGCCGATCCTTAACTTATAAGTTTGTATGGGCACTCTTATAAGTTAAGTTACTATTCTGATTAATTATACCTGCTGTCATATATTATTGATATTTGTAGAACTGCTAGTTGTGTAGCGTAGTTTATACTCCACTATATTTACAGTCACCTGCTTGTTTACTTGCTTATATATATACATATTGTACCTTGTTCCTTTCTCTGCCCGGTGCCGAGGAGTCGCCGGGGGAGCGGATGTGAAGCCACTTAGTCTTATGACTAACGGTTGCTACGTCTTCCTTTTTAGGAGGAAACCCCGCAGGTAGAGCAGCGACGGACTATGCAGCAGGACAGCCAGGCCCGGATGATAGGACCTGAGGTGGTGGTGCCATCGGCACCGTCAGTGACAGTCGTGAGTGTTTTCATGTAGCCGTTTGGCAAAACATTTCTAGACTCTTGTTCTTTTGTACAAGCCTGTTGTGCTTGTTATCTTCCGCTACTTTTGGACTTAAACTTAGCTGTGAACTGAACTGCTTTTGCTTTTACTTTTCTGTTATGGTTGGGTTGGCATAATTGTTGTGATATGGATTGTAGCCGGCGGAATAAGCGTCTTGTGGTAAAGGCTAACCCGTGTGTTAGTGCTACCGCAAGGCGGCTATTTCGGGCATAAGACTCCCCTCGTGCCGTGTGTTGTGTTCTGGGACGGGGGTCTTACATATAAGATGGCCAGGAAAGATTTCAAAAAGAGGTCATCCAGAGGGCATGAGAAGCCAAGGTATGACAAGTCAAATAATAAAGAAATAATCTGTTTTTGATGCAGGAAACCAGACCATATTGTGCTTGATTGTCCAGAAAACCAGAACAAGGACAAAAAGGACAGAAAAGAAAGAAGAAGAGATAAGGACTCCAGGAGAAATAATTACAACAAATCCTCCTCCAGCAAAAATAAACATACAAGGAAGGGATTTGTAGCAGAAACCTGGAGTGATACTGAAGAAGAATCAGAAGCTTCATCAAGCTCAAGTGTTGATGAAGATGATGCTGAAGAAAAGTAATTCTACATGATGGCTATCAATGCCTCCCAACAAAATTCTGATGCAGAACAAGACTCAGATTCAAAATCTGAAACTCAAATTGAAGAAGGCCAGGTAATAGATTCCTTTGATTTTGATTCGGAGGACTTTAGATCTTAATTTAAGGCACTTTGTTTAGACCTGTTAAAGTCTGAGAAAGAGATTATCTCTCTCAGAAATCAATTGTCTGAACATAGCACTCTAAAATCAGAAAACCTCAAACTCTCTAAGGAGTTAGAATGTTGTAGGGAGGAGATAGCTTCACTGAAAAGTGAACTATCCCAGACAAAGAAGTTTGAAGAATCCCTTAATGGGAGAAGTATCAGACTGATGGACATCACAAGCACAGTGAACTCAAGATTCAATAATACACTGGCTTGGGTGCTTCATCCAACCAACCTATAGTATTGACAACCCCAATTAAATTTATTTCTGATAAAGAAAAGGGAGTTGTAGAGGTGGTTAGGAAGAATGCAGACTTGCCAAAGAAAATTAAAGTTCAACAGAAAACGTCGAAAAGAGCTCGACGATCGTCGAACGAAGCTCGGCGATCTCAGGCTGAATCGTCGAACTCAGGTCGATGACTTCTGAACTCTGAACTCTGGCATAGTCGATCTTTGAACGGAGCTCGACGATATGACCCAAGATCGTCGAACTCAGCTCGACGATCGTCGAACGGAGCTCAGAGCTTTGAACAATCTTTCAGAGGTAAATCTAAAATCAATCCTAGAAGTCCAACATCCTAAAGCTTCAACCCTTATACTGAATGGATAGTTCCTCCTAGGAGATACCATCCTGAAGGATATAAGAGTCAGCCAGGGATGTCTTTCATTTCAGAGTTTAAAGGTTATAAACCTAGGCCCAAGGTAAACTGGGTCAAAAACATATAAGCTGTTTATGTGCAGGTGAAGACTTATCCAGCAATGACCCAACAATGGTTTCCTGATAGTGGGTGCTCAAAGTACATGACTGGAAGCAAAGACAATCTCACATCCTTCAAAGCCAAACTTGGACCCAAAGTGATCTTTGGAGATTCAAACTTTTGTCAAACAAAAGGATATGGCCTTGTTCAGATTGGCTCAGTCACATTGAAGAAAGTGGCTTATGTGGAAGGACTGAAGCACAACCTAATCAGCATCAGTCAACTCTGTGATGAAGGCTATCAAGTGATATTCAACAAATCCTTATGCAAGATCAAGTTAGAGGATAACACAACAGTGTTAACAGGTAAAAGGAAAGGTTACATTTATCTTGTAGATTTCCTTTCAACCAATATAGATATCTATTTATTTAATTCATTTGGCAAACCAAATGATCTTTGGCATAAGAGACTAGGAAATATAAACCTTAGAACAATTGCTAGGCTATCCAAGGACAACTTGTTAGAGGACTACCTTCTGGACCCTACAAGAAGGAAGGACTCTGCAGGGCTTGTCAATTAGGCAAGCAAACAAAAAGTAGTTTAAAGTGACTTAATAAGAGTGATTCACTTCGGATTTTGTATCTGTTACACATGGATCTTTTTGGACCCATTACAGTAAAAATCTTAGGAGGGAAATCTTACACTTTAGTGATTGTAGATGACTTCTCTAGATTCACTTGGGTATTCTTTCTGAGGAAGAAGTCTGATAACTTTAAATGTTTGACAGATTTTATCAAATGCATACAGATTGAGTTCAATACTCACATTGCCCTGATAAGAAGTGATCATGGGACAGAGTTTGATTCTCTTATGATGCAAGAGTTCTGTCAGAGTGAAGGGATCAAGCACACTTTCTCAGCTCCCAGAACTCCTCAATAAAATGGGGTAGCTGAAAGGAAAAATAGAACCCTTATTGAATCTGCCACCACATTGTTGACAGATGCTCACCTCCCTCTATCTTTTTGGGCAGAGGCAGTGGACACCTCCAACTACGTGTTGAACAAAAGTTTGATACATAAACTGAAGGGCAAGACTCCCTATGAATTGCTCAAAGGGAAGAAACCTAAAGTAGACTATTTCAAGATTTTTGGTTGCATTTGTTATATTCACAATAATGACAAGAAGTATATAGCAAAATTTCAAGCTAAAGCTGATGAAGGAGTGTTTCTTGGATACTCCATGATCAGTAAGGCTTATAGGGTTTATAATAAAACTTCTCTTAAAATTAAAGAGTCTGTTCATGTATATTATGATGAGACTAACATGTTTTACCAGGAGAAGAATACTTCTACCATAGAACCCTTGCAGGTAAACTCTCTTTTAAAAAATTTGGACAGGTTGCATATTGCAGAGAAGGATTCAGTACATTCACCTACCCAGCAAAAGGATGAGAGCAGTGATGATGAAGAGGAAGCTCATCATCTAGAAGAGACAGTTGTTGTTCCACAAGAGGAAACAACAATACAGGTTGGTGAACAATCAACACCCCCTGTTGATTTTGTAATAATAAGAGATCATCCAATCTCCCAAGTGATTGGAAACATCTCAGCTGGTGTGCAAACAAGAAAGCAGGTCAACCAAAACCTAATACACACTTGCTTTCTATCTCAAGTTGAGCCTCAATCCATTCAAGATGTAGAACAAGATCCACACTGGATCATTGCTATGCAAGAGGAACTACATCAATTTGAGAGGAATAAAGTTTGGGAATAAGTGCCAAGGCCTAAGGATCACTCCATTATTGGAACTAAGTGGGTGTTCAGGAACAAATTGGATGATCAAGGAGTTATTGTAAGAAACAAGGCAAGGCTAGTTGCTCAAGGATACTCTCAAGAGGAAGGAATAGACTATGACCAAACCTTTGCACCAGTTGCAAGGTTAGAGGCCATAAGAATATTCCTAGCTTATGCAACTCACAAAGGATTCAGGGTCTACCAAATGGATGTGAAGAGTGCATTTCTCAATGGAGACATCAAAGAAGAAGTCTATGTTAGACAACCCCCAGGTTTTATCTCTTCAACTTATCCTGATCATGTTTTCAAATATCATAAAGCATTATATGGTCTCAAGCAAGCTCCTAGAGCATGGTATGAGACCTTAGCATGCTTTCTTCTGAAAAATTATTTTATAAGGGGTAGAGTAGACCAAACTCTTTTTATTATAACCCATAAGTCCCATACCCTACTAGTACAAATCTATGTAGATGATATTATCTTTGGATCTACTGATTCAAATTTTTGCAAAAAGTTCTCTAAACTAATGTATTCAAAATTTGAAATGAGTAGCATGGGTAAGCTTTCCTTCTTTCTAGGATTGCAAGTCAAACAACATGCTGAAGGCATATTTATTTCTCAAACCAAGTATGCAAAAGAACTGGTTAAGAAATTTGGTATGTCTAAAGCATCTTGTATGAAAACACCTATGCCTACTAATGCTGTATTAGATGCTGATGAACATGGAAAACATGTTGATCAGACAACATATAGAGTAATGATTGGCTCTCTATTGTACCTTACAGCTAGTAGACCTGATATAATGTTTGCTACCTGTATATGTGCTAGGTTCCAAGTAAGCCCTAGAGAGTCATACCTAACATTAGTTAAGAGGATTCTTAGGTTTGTAAAAAGTTGTCCAAATCTAGGTCTCTAGTATCCAAAAAACTCAAGATTTGAATTAACTGGATTTTCAGATGCTGATTATGCTGGATGTAGAGTAGACAGGAAAAGCACCAGTGGAACTTGCCAGTTTCTTGGTGACAGACTTGTCTCCTGGTTTTGTAAGAAACAGAAATCTATGTCCACTTCAACTGCTGAAGCTGAATACATCGCAGCAGGCAGTTGTTGCTCACAGATTTTGTGGATTCAAAACAAGTTTCTAGACTATGGTTACAACTTAGAAGGGTCAAAAAATTTCTGTGATAACACCAGTGCTATTTCTATAGCACAAAATCCAGTCCTCCATAGTAGGACAAAACATATAGAAATTAGGCATCACTTCTTAAGAGACAATGTTGAGAAAAATAAAATTGAAATTCAATATATCCCAACTGATTTGCAAAGGGGAGATATTTTCACCAAACCATTGGATGAAAAGAAACATACCTTCTTCCTAAATTAGTTAGGAATGTTAGATTGAGGAAGTTTAAAATAAAACCCAAGATTTTAAAACTCTAAAAAAAGACCAAGACTAGGCTAAAAACTTATTTTTTCTAGTATCTGTAGGCTGTTTTTAGTCTCTGAACTGCGCTCGACATTTTTCCCCAAGATCGTCGAACGGAGATCGACATTTTCCAAAAGCGTCGACCGGAGTTCAGCGCTTAAAGATAGCGCTAGGCTATCTTCTTTCTGGTTAGCGATCGTCGAGCAGAGCTCGACGCTCTCCAATATCGTCGAACGGAGATCGACGGTGTTGAAGACCTTTCATATTCCCCTAGAAGCCCAAAATCGTCGAACGGAGTTCAACTATCTTTCCAGTCGGCGTCGAACCCTAATATAAAAATCATTTTTCGGCCGTCGTTCTTCTTTTACGCTTTCATACTCTCTGCAAACTTTTTCTTTCCCTCCAAACTCTTCTTTACTTGGTCGTGTTTATTCATTTTTGCAGGTATACAATGGCAGTGTCTGTTGCCGCCCTTGCCAAGATGAAATTCGACATAGGTTTTGATATAGACATGGACTCATTCGAGGGCAGTGACCAGGTTTTAAAAGATATTCTGGACTTATTCAGAGAACATCAGTTAGTGCAGATAATGACCACAAGGATGAAAATTGCTGTCGATGAGATCAAGGAATGGGTAAATACGGCGCACAATCTGGATCAGAATACAATTGTTGGTACTATAGCCGGGACTCAGGTATCCCTAACACCTGCTCTCCTGACTGATGTCTTTCAATTAAGTACTGAAATGATTCTATTGAGCTATCTGGAGAGGAGTTTGCAACTATGTTAGATAGAATGGGACATTCTGCCGCTAACCCTAACAAATTGCTGAAAAGAATTTATCAATTGAGTATAGATTTCTTGTTGATGTTGTGGGGAAAGTGCTATTGGCAAAGCACTCTACACATGATACCATCTTTAGGTATCAATTCTGCTTGATGGGAGCAATTGTGGATAAGGAACATTTAAACTGGGGAGAGATTTTCTTTGACATGAACAAAAAGAAGGTGAACAAAAGTCTTGTAAATTTTGGGAGGATCATAGGGATATTCCTGCACTCCAAGTGCCCTGAATTGTTGGTGTCCAGTGGGATGCATATAAATGCCTCCAAGAGGCTGACCTATGCTCTTTTTGGCAAATGGGACAGGCAGTTTACCAAGCCAAGCAGAGGACCTGCTGCTGTCACTACATCAGGCACAAGGACTGATACAGTCACTCCCCCATAGTGCCCCATTAGAAGAGTTGCCTGCTTCCTCATCTCCTCCTTCTCCACCTATTTTTTCTACCTCCACTTCCACAACCACCATCACTACCTCATTCTCTTCCCCTATCATCATTTCCTCTCCTCTTTAAACTCCTTCACCTCCTCCAGCCACCACAGAAGAGCAATTCCATCCCCTTCACTATTATCCATCCATTGATATTTCCTCTTCCCTTCCATCATTCAACCTCATGGATGATTCCTACATGAATGATTTCCCCTCCTCACCTCTTGAGCCTCCATCATCCTCCTCATACCAACAACTACTCCATGAAATACTTTCCCAACCATCTTTCACTCCATCCATCTCCACACCAATATCTTCCATCTCCATAATTCAAATCTCTCAACCATCCATCCTACCATCCACCACTTCTATCACTACTTCTACAGCTCCTTCACCATCTATCTCTATCTCTCTAACCTCTACCTCTACTCAAGTCTCACTTGAGCAAGTAGATATTCCTGCCCTAGCAGACAAGCTTTATGGGATGCTGGCTCCAAGGCTAGTAGCCCTACTAGAGACCTCCATGGCTCCACTCCTGAAATTCATCCAGGAGCTGTCTGCCAGACAATCCTCTATTTCCCCTCCACAGGCAATCCCTTCTATGGGATGCCTAGATCCAGTTTCGACTGAATCAAGGCAGGGGGAGATGCCATATGAAGAAGAGATAGTTCCTGCTGCTTCAGAAAAATTCTTGCCAGAGACAGTTCCAGTTCCAGCTCTGGTTCCAACTCTAACAGTTGACTTCAAGTCGCTGTTATTAGTTTTTGATTCTCTTCACTTCAGCTGTCTACCAGCTCAGAAAGTTGATGATCTGACTAAGGCCATTATGCCTTTTGCTAGATGTGAGCCCATCCAAATTACTGCATATATAGAGGCTATGGAACAAGTTCTTTCTACTGATGTTATGGATGTTGCTGTTGCTGTTGATATTGTTTGTTCTGATAGTGCTGCTGCTGATTTACTGATGATAAAGGCTGATGAGTCTGCTGTTCATATTGAAGAACCTACTGCTGAAGTTTCTATATCTGCTGCTCCTACTGCCTCAATTTCTGCTGCTTCTGTCACTGCTGCTGCTGCTATTATCTCTCCTGAAAAGTCAAAGCAACAACAAGATTACATCAAAAGGATTGATGAGTTATATGACAATCCTCAGAGCTCAGATAGTGACCAATTCCAAACTGATTCTGATAACTCCTCTGCAACTATTGCAAGGAAGAGGAAAGATAGAAGCAAGGCAATGATGAGGGTACCTCCTGAGAAAGTTAAAGATGATAATGATATCCCCTACTATATTCTTCATGACTATCCTATTTCTTAACCATGGATGCAGTATTCTAAGAACCAGCTCAAAGAAATGAAGAAAAAGAGGAAGCTTGACAAATATGATAAAAGATCTTCACACTTCTATCCTCCTCCTCCTCCTCCAGATGCAGGTACTGGTGGAGGATCTGCTTCTCAGTCTGGATCTGTTGGAAAACATAGCTCCTCCCAATCTTCACAGAGATATCAACCAAGAAGACATTATTAAAGAGGTTATCAGTCAAGAAGAGGACAGCATAAAGGAAGTCAAAGAGACTACAGAGTTTACTCCAGGCAACATCCATACCAAAGGGAAGGACAAGTTCCTATTGACTCAACCTTTGGTCCTTTCCCTTACAAGCTAAAAGAAACTGTTACTACAAGAATTCCTCCAGATGATTCAGTGACAATAAATAGATATGAACCTTCAATTCCTTTTGAAGACCCTGAAAACAATCCACTCTCCTAGACTGCTAGAATGAAAGAATTGGTTGCATTGGATCAGATTAAGAAAGCAAGAGAACAGGGAAGAGACACTTCCAATATCACAACTCTATCAGAGCAGAGAAAGAAAGAATTGGAAAGATACTCTTCCAGAAAGTTCTTTGATCCAGAAAGTTATATGAAGCTGCACCCAGAGGCTGTTGTTTCAAGGCCAAAATATCAAACCTCCTTAGGTGAAGATGATGATAGAAGATCCAAAAAGGAAGCCCTTAATCCCAACAGAGAAATTCTTTTCAAAAAGGGAAATGAGTAATTTGTGTAAGCTGATGCTTATATCTATTTCTGACTGAATCTGTGATTCTTGCTATGGTTCTGCAATGCTCAACATGTGTTATATGCACAGTTTTTTCTGTTTTTTTTTAATTCTGATGTATGCTTGTTATTTCATATTCTGTCATGTAAATAGTAATCCTAACCCAAATAGGGGGAGATTGTTGGAACACCATATTACTAATTTGGGTAAGGATAACTATGTGCTTAGGAATTTTTTTTTACCTTGCTGTATAGTCTGATAGGTCAATTAGAATTAGTCTTAGGGTTAGTACTTAGGTTTGGAAGCTGCCCTCAAGTCCTTCTAAAGATTAGTATTTAGTGTTGTATACCAAGACAATTTTCGTCGAGCTCAGGTCGACGAATCGTCGAACTCCATTCGATGATCTCTGAGCTCAATTCAACGATTCGTTGAACTCAGTTTGACGATCTTCGAGCTCAGATCGACGTTCTGTCTCTAGCTGTTTTCCAAGTCTCTGAGCTCAGTTCGACGATCGTAGAGCTCAGTTCAATGATTTCTGTTTCCAGTTTAAATCCAATCGATGAGCTCAGTTCGACGATCGTTGAGCTCAGATCGACGATTTTTCTCAAGATCGACGATTTCAGGATTAAAATTCAGGACAGTGAAGGAATTCATTCAGACTTATTTTCAGCATTTATGGCAAATGATTTTATAGCCGTTTCAATCAATTTGGAGCAAGTTTTAAGGAAGTCTAATTGGAATGTTTTTTAAGGACTTTCCTCTAGAGGCAGATATCAGTTAAGGTAGTCATTTATGACAGATTAATGGCTATCAAGATGTCAGAATCTGATATACTCCCTAGAGAGTCATTTTGAAAAAGAGATAGAGAACTGACAAGATTTGAAAAAAATACAGAAGAGAGAACAAGAAAAATTTTCATCAAGAATTCATCTTCTTGAATAGACTCAGTAGACAAAAGTTTATAGAATTACTGAGTCAGAATTCTTCAAGAACAAAAGGAACATTACTGTGAAGGAGATCATCTGCTATTCTACTCCTTCAAGCATCATGTGTTCAAAAGCTTCTTCATCAAGGACTCTAGACATCACACATTTCAGCATCTACTGAAATCATCAATTGCTGGAGATCTGAAGCAACTAAAGGCCTATCACCCTAAGCAAAGCTCATCTTCCTGAACCCTTACAGATCTCAGGGGGAGCTTTGACAACATCTTCCACTTGTCTTCTCTAAGATTGTTGACAGAGAAGAACAACTCAACTCATTTTCTTTTTCCATTCTCTCCTGTAAAAGGGTTTCTCAAAACTCCCTTAAAAAGTTTTGTGGCTGGTTTTTGAGACCTTGTCAAAACTCAGTGGTGGCAAGACACCTTATCAAAAATCTAGGTTTTGTTTTTGAGCACCTTATCAAAAGATCCTTGGTGCCCAGGACACCTGATCAACTATTCCTGCAGTGGATTACTACCTAGGGTGGTAGAAGAGTGGATGTACCCAAGTTGTTGGGGAACTACTATAGCTCCTTATATCATCTGGTTTGCTGTGATTTTTTGCTTTGCTGTGTGCTGTGTGTTTCTGTTTTCTTACTTCTTTAGTGTTTACTTTTCTGCTAGCACATTACACATATAAGTAAATCAAGTTTTCCACTGCTTTACAGTTTTAAATTGTGAATTATTTTTATATACTCTATTCACCCCCCTCTAGAGTAAGCTAGATCTTATCCTCACTTTCACAGTGCAAATTAGAAGTTTGGGAGGTTAGGATTATACATTAGTTATTATTGATGATTACTCTCGCTTTGCGTGGGTGTTCTTTCTAAAACACAAGTTAGATACACTTGATATCTTTACTAATTTTGTTAGGCAAGTTCAGAATGAATACAGCTGCTCGGTTGTCAAAATCATAAGTGACAATGGAACAGAGTTCAAGTCTGGGGCCATGATAGAATTCTGTGAAAGTCTTGGTATCTTTCATGAGTTTTCCTCTCCTCGTACTCCTAGACAGAACGAAGTTGCTGAGAGAAGGAATAGAACACTCATCGAGGCTTGCAGAACCATATTGAGTGATGCCTCACTAACAGAATATTTATGAGCTAAAGCCATCAACACTGCATGCCACGTGCAAAATCGAGCACTCATAAATAAAAACCATAATAAGACACCTTACAAACTACTAAAGGGCAGGAAATCAACTATTTTATATTTTAAAATCTTTGGTAGTAAATGCTTTGTACTTAACAATGGGAAGTATCACATGACTAAATTCAGTGAAAAGAGTTTTGAAGGTATTTTCGTAGGTTATAGTAGCCATGGTAAGGCATATATGATTTTTAATAAGAAAACCCTGGTTGTAGAAGAATCTATTAATGTTGTATTTGATGAGACAAGCTTACTACAAGGCAGCTCTTCTAATGTGTTTATTGAAGATACAAGTTCAAGACTAAAGGAATTAAACTTGGATGAGCCGACTGAAGAAAAAGCTCAAAAGTTAATCTAGATCACCACTCCAACCCCAATTGGAGAGGATGATCTCCATGATGAAGATGCCATCCAAGTTAATGAAGTCACTCCAGTGATAGAGGAAGCTCAAGATGCAAGAACCCTAGAGCTCAGACACTTGAAGGATCACCCAATTGATCAAATCATAGGAGATCCCCGGGATGGTGTCAGAACTCGTAGAGGTACAACTAATGAAAATCAATATTTAAGTTTCCTCTCGCAGGTTGAACCAAATAAGTTTGAGGAAGCAAACTCAGACGCATCTTGGATAATGGAAATGGAAGAAGAACTGAATCAATTCAAGCGTGGCCAAGTCTGGAAGCTTGTTCCAAGACCCAAAGGTAAGAACATTATCGGAACAAAGTGGGCCTATAGGAACAAGAAGGACGAAGATGGAACAATTATAAAGAATAAGGCCAGACACATTGCCAAGGGATACAGACAAGAAGAAGGAATCGACTTCGATCATAACTATGCTCCAGTGGCAAGGCTGGAGGAAATCTGGTTGTTCCTTGCATATAAAGCACTTAAGGGCTTCACTGTCTATCAGATGGATGTGAAGTCGGCCTTCCTTAATGGTGAAATAAAGGAAGAAGTGTATGTGGAACAACCACAAGGTTTTGTTGATTCTAACCATCCTGAGCACGTTTATCTTTTATTTAAAGCTTTATATTGTTTGAAATAAGCTCCACGAGCTTGGTATGAGAAATTGTCTAGCTTACTTCTTGAGAACAAGTTCACAAGAGGAAAGATAGATAAGACATTATTTCTTAGGGAAATAAAAGGCAAGATTTTGCTAGTGCAAATTTATGTCGATGACATCATATTTGGCTCTACTGACGACAACCTTTGCAAAATATTTTCCAAACTTATGCAAGGGAAGTTTGAAATGAGTAGTATGGGAAAGCTGAAGTATTTCTTAGGACTTCAGGTGAAACAATCTGAAGATGGAATTTTCATCTCTCAGACGAAATTCACCAAGGAGTTAATTAAGAAATTATGAATGGAGAACGCAACCTCTATGAGGACTCCAATGGGTTTAGCTATATCTTTAGACAAGGATGAGAAAGGGAAACCTTTTTACGAAACCAAGTATAAAAGCATAATTGGATCCTTTCTCTATCTTACTGCTAGTAGACCAGACATAATGTTTTCAATATGTGTGTGTGCTAGATTTCAAGTGAACTCTAAGGAATCTCACTACGCTGCTATAAGGCGGATTTTCAGATACCTTAAAGGTTCACCAAATCTTGGTTTATAGTACCCAAGAAGTAATGATAACGAACTAATAGGTTTTTCAGATGCAGATTTTGTAGGAAGCAAAGATGACAGGAAAAGTGTTGGGTACACTGACAAATCTGTACAAGATTTGGAGAAGCCTCATCTTACTCAATGATATACATTAATTTATATTTGATAGATGTTTGAGTTTCATTGTGCAGGTGTAAGGTTTGCATGAAATTTTTCTAAGTACAAGTGTCGACACTTGTGAAGAATTATGTCGACACCCAAAAGTTGTGTCGACACTAGAAGCAAGGCTTGTGTCGACACCCAGACATTGTGTCGACACCTGAAGAAGAAGTTGTATCGACACCAAGAATTGTGTCGACACCTAAGGCAGGAATTGTGTCGACACCTAAAGCAGAAGTTGTGTCGACATCCAGGAGTTATGTCGACACCAGAAGAAAGGCATGTGTCGACACTCAGGAATTGTGTCGACACCTGAAGAAAGTTTGTGTCGACACATAGGACTTGTGTCGACACACACTCAATGCCATATTAAAGCAACAAATATACTGGGTCTGAAGACTTGTGTCGACACATAAGACTTGTGCCGACACACACTTAACGATAACTGGACATACACTCAACGCCATTTGTCTGCATTAGCTATGACAACACCAGAAGTAGTTGTGCCGACATACAGGACTTGTGTCGACACACACTCAACGACAGCTGGACATACACTCAACGTCATCTGTCAGCATCAGTTATGTCGAGAACAGGAGAAGTTGTGTCGACACACAGGACTTGTGTCGACACATACAAATAGAAGTTGTGTCGAGTAGCAGAAGAATGACTATGTAAACACATGGAGTGTTATGTCGACACGATCAAGACTTGTGTCGACACTTAGTCTATTTGTGTCGATACATGTGAAGCAGTTTGTTCAGTGGTTCATGCTGAGTTATAAAGTCTTTAAGGAATCAGCTTTCATGACTGGTGATTCGACAGCTGTCATAACCAATAGGTCTGACACCTTTGTTAGATCTGTCAGAAGGTTGTTACAAACTAGATCATTCGGTAATCATGAGAAAACTCTATATAAATGACTGATCCTTGACAACCAGAAGAGACAGATACAGAGATATAAAAAAAAGGCGAATCATCCAAAAAGAGAATTCAATACTAAGAAAAGGGGAGACCCTTAAGAAGGCAGATTCTGAACAGTCTGCAAGAGAAGATTCAGATCTTATTCTGAATTCAAGGATGGAGCTGACAGGAGATCAACTTCTACATCAATTAAAGTTCAACCTTATTTTGTTCTATCAAGAAGCTTTGAAACAGCTAAGTCAGGTTGAATCTGAATATTCAGTTTATTGAAGAACTGATCAAGAACCTCACACCTATAGAGAGTTCTATCTTGTGATATCTTCATATCTCTTAAATAATTAATTTCTTGTAGGATCTTTTGTAAGATCTGAGTTGTAAGCCTGTAATTATAAAGGCTGAGGTAGGGCTGAGTTCCTGAGGTGTAGGACTGGTAAAAGTCTGAGTTGTAAGCCTAGTGATAATGGTTGAGGTAGTGCTGAGGCCTAAGGTAGGATTCTTGGGAAGAATCTGAGGTAAGACTTGTATAAGTCTGAGTTGTAGGAACCAATCTAGTTCTGAGTTGTAAGATCTGTAAATCTGAGCAAGTGGAAGGAAGTTGGGCTGAATCCAGTTCTCCACTGGATAGGCGAAGGGGGAAAGTGGATGTACCCATACCTTGGGGAACCACTATAAATCTGGTGTATGTTGTGCTGTGTTTTCTTTACTGTGATTTGCATTTTTTGTGCTAAGTAAGAACTAGTTAATTGCCTAAATTATTAAAGAAAATTAGAACTAATTCAACCCCCCCCCTCTAGGTGTCTAGGCTCTTGAAATAAGTCTTTCAAGTTGTATCAGAGGGAGGTTGCTCAAAGATTAACCTAACAGTCTGAGTGAATATCCATGGAAATTAACAGATTTCAAGAATGGGTTTAAATGAGAATCAAAAGGAGTTTGGATCTATGAAATTGCCTATCTGCAGAAAAGAATGTTTTGGAATAAGGAAGGAAAGGGTTAGATTTTTTATGGAAGCTTCTGATCCAAGAATCTACATCACTGTACAAGAAGGACCATTCATTCCAATGAAGGTATCAGCTCTGGATGCAAATATTAAAACCCCTAAGAACTATTCTGAAATGACAAAGGATGATATCATCCTGACAATACTAGACAAAAGAGCACAGAATATTATTGTAAGTGCTATAGATGATGCCACATTTCAGAATCTTGTACATTGCAAAACCTCTAAGGAAATGTGGGACACCCTGATTGTCTACATGGAGGGAACATAAGAAGTTAGATAGGATAAGAAATCAATGTTGAATCAATAATATGAGAGCTTTAGACAAGCCAAGACTGACAGCATAGCTGAATGTTACAAAAAGATCTTTAGGATAGTTAATGAGCTGATTACATATAGAAGTATCTTCAGCCCATATGAACTGAATGACAAGTTTCTCAGGTCTTTGACAAAGGACTGGGACACAAAGATTTGTGCCATCAGAGAGGTGGCCAAGCTTGCTGATACACTTCCTCCAATACTATTTGGAAAGCTGATATCCTATGAAATGCAGCTCACTACTAGAAAAGAGGAGGAAAAAAATAGTAGGTCTGAGTACAAAGAGAAGTAGTGTCCTTCAAGGCTGAAAGTATAAGAAAGGGTAGGAGAAAGTCTCCTTCTCCACCCAGAAGGAGTGATGAGGCAGAAAAAGAAAATCATGACAACATCACATCAGATAACCACACCTCTAATGAGGACTTTGATGCCTTTACAAGGCAGTTTCAAAGGTTCATGAAAAAGAAGAAGTAGAGAACCAGGCAATCTACATCCTTCTCCAAGGATGAGTATTATAAGAAAAAGAAGACTCCCAAGGAGGACAGGTATGCCTCAAAACCTAGTAAAAAAACTAATTCTAAGATTGTTTGTTATTATTGCAACAGGCCAGGACATGTCATAGCTGACTGTCCATACAAGAGGACTGAATCTAAGGACAAGAAGAATCATCAACTAAAGGGCAAGAAGGAGAAATCTTTTATTGCTCATAAACAAAAGAGTTGGACATACTCTTCATCTTCAGGATTAGGAGAAGAAGATGATGCAGAAGCATATATTGGGCTGTTCTCAAAAGAAGAGGATTCTAGGGAACAAGAATTCCTATAAATGCTGGACTCCATAAATGGAGCAGAAGAATATTGTTGTAGAGGGCTGATGGCCCTGTCAGAAAATGATTAGTGCAAGGATCAGCCTGGTCCTAGTAAGGTATACAATTCTCCATTAGAGTCTGATTATTTTACTAGATCAGAATCAGTAGCATCAACTTCAAGTGAAGTGGATGGTTCTGATTCTAAGGGGGGATGTACATCAACTCATTAATGAGTATGACGGGCTATCACAAGCTATGAAGAGGAGCAAGCTTCTTGTCAAGGAGCAGTCCAAGGAGATTGAATATCTTAAGCAGGCTGCATCAGAATCAGCCAAGCTGATTGATTTGAAACTAAAAGAGGTTTCCAAACTGAAGAACATAACTGTCATTCAGATTGGCACAATCTCTTTCAAGGAAAATCACATCAAGAATTTGGTGGCAAAACTTCAAAAAGAAAAAGAGTTAGTGGTTAAATTCTCTAACCCAAAATCAGTCTTGTCTTTAATAGACAACTTCATTTCTCATAAAGGAAAGAATGGTCTAGGCTTAAAGGGAAGAACAAGGGCCACCAATTCACATTAAAAAGGTAAGTCCCCAGTTCAGCCACTAGACTCTGAACTCCCTATTTTCTTTAGGAAGGTTATGCAACCTACAAATAGGTATGATTATGAAATTACTCATGGTCACTGTGAGTATGGAGATCACATTGGCAAGTGTGCAAATGCCAGTTGGCCACTCAATAGGCAAGCCCATCGGGTTCAAAAGGAATTCTTGGGGTTTTCTACTCCAGCACCTACACTTTAAAGGACTGGTGGCAACAAGGTTGTGAAGTCTATACCTAAGAGAACGTACAACAGATTTGAGTGTTGGTGTTGTGGCAAGATAGGCCACTTTGATATGGATTGCTGGTTTTACACAAGTGTTAAAACCAAGAATAGTTTACCTATCAGAAAAGATGTAGGTAAACATGATAATTTTCAAACTAATAAGAACCTAGGACCCAAAACTAATTTGGGTTCTAAGGATGAGTGATTCTTTATTTGATGCTGGTGAATCTAAGTGGCCATACCCCTATATGGTACTTGGATAGTGGATGTTCGAGAAACATGACTGGAATAAGAAGAATGTTGAGGTACTATGTACCCATAGAGAATGGACCAAAAGTAATCTTTGGTGTATCAGAAAAAGGAATCATCAAAGGATTTGGTAACATTTCTAGTGAATCAATTACCATCACTAAAGTGGCTTATGTGAAGGGTCTAAAACATAACCTTATAAGCATAAGTCAACTAAGTGATCTAGGTTATGACATCTCATTCCTCAAAGGGGAGTGCCAAATAAGGAGGTCAAGTGATCATTTTGACTGGCACTAGGAAAGGGCATGTATATTGTCTTAACCTAGATTGTGAGTTTAATATCTCACCCATTTGTCTAGTTGGAGGAGAGAAAGATTCACTTTGTGTCAAATGACATAAGAGGCTAGCTCATCTGAACTATAAGTCTATAGGACAGCTGTTCAACATGGGGTTTGTGAGGAATGGTCCTCAAGTAAAGTGCATTAAAGAGGGTGTGTGTTCAACTTGCCAAAAGGGTAAACATACTAAGTCCTCTTTCCATGCACTAGATACCAAAGATTCAATGCGATGTTTATATCTCTTGCATATGGATTTGTTTGGTCCTTTGCCAGTGCATAGTCTTGGTAGGAAAGTTTACACATTAGTTATTGTGGATGACTATTCTAGATTCACATGTCTTTTCTTCTTGAGGCAAAAATCTGAAACTCCTCATGTTTTTCAGACCTTTGTTAGATAAATTCAAAATGAATTTAACAATTCAGTGGTAAAAATCAGAAGTGACCATGGAACTAAATTTCAGTCTGAATGTATGACAAAGTTCTGTGAAAAACTTGGGATTCATCAGGAGTTATCCTCACCTAGAACACCCCAGCAAAATGGTGCTGCTCAAAGAAAGAACATGACTCTAATTGAGGCAAGTAGAACACTACTTAGTGACACTACTCTCCCTGAGTACTTCTGGGCGGAGGCAGTAAATAAAACATGTCATGTACTCAATAGAGCTTCCATCAATAAGAAACATAAGATGACTCCTTATCAGATTTTGAAAGGTAGAAAACCAAACATTTCCTACTTCAGAATCTTTGGTAGCAAGTGTTATGTCCTAGATAATGGTAAGCACTACAAAACTAAGTTTGTTGCCAAATCCCTAGAAGGGATATTTGTTAGGTACATCAATAATATTAGGGCATACAGGATCTACAACTTGACTACACAAGTTATAGAAGAATCTATCCATGTTGTATTTGATGAGTCTAAATTGATTAACAGTGAATTGTCTAGTTCTTCAGTTAGTTCTATAGGTATAACAGACAGTCTGGACAAGCTGACTATCAATGAAGAAGCACCTTCTAGGCTTGATGAAGAAAAGGATGCATGCTGTCAAGGGGGAGAACAAGACTCACTAGATGAAGAAGACAATGAGGAGCATCTGGTTGAGGAAAATAAAGAAGGCCATGAGGTTGGCAGATTTCCTCCAGCAAGAAGACACCTAAAGGATCATATAGCTCATCAAATCATTGGTGATGCAAGTCAAGGTGTACTAACCAGGAGTAATATCATTAACATAGTTTTATGTTCAAGTTTCTTGTCACAGATAGAACCCAGGAAGTTTGAAAAAGCCATGCTAGACACAATCTGGATTGATGCTATGCAAGAAGAGCTGAATCAATTAAGAAGGTGTAAAGTCTGGGAACTGGTTCCTTAATCGAAGGATCATAATATTATAGGAACCAAGTTGATCTACAGAAACAAACTTGATGAGAATTGCACTATAATCAAGAACAAGGCCAAACTGGTAGCAAAAGGATACAAGCAAGAGGAAGGGATTGACTTTGATCAAACCTTTGCCCCAGTGGCAAGGCTGGAGGCTATAAGGTTGTTCTTGGACTATGCTGTCTATCAAGGGTTAAGGTATATCAGATGGATGTAAAGTCAGCATTTCTGAATGATGACTTAAAAGAGGAAGTCTATGTTGAACAACCCTCAGTTTTTGTAGATTCTCATTATCCTAATTATGCATATAGGCTTAGGAAAGCTCTATATGGTTTGAAACAAGCCCCTGAGGCTTAGTATGAAACCTTGTCTTCTTTCCTTATTGAGAATAAATTCTCTAGAGGAAAGATAGACAAAACTCTATTCTTTAGGGAATCTAAAGGCAAGATAATCCTAGTCCAGATATATGTTGATGACATTATCTTTCGATCTACTGAAAACAACCTTTGTAGAAAGTTTGCCAAACTTATGCAAGGGAAGTTTGAGATGAGCAGTATGGGTGAGCTTAAGTTCTTCTTGGGACTTCAAGTAAGAAAAACTTATGAAGGATTGTCCATATCCCAGTCAAAGTTCACCAAGGAGTTGATTATGAAATATGGAATGGACACAGCCTCCACCATGAAATCTCCAATGGGAAAAAGTATGCCTATAGACAAAGATAAGATAGGGAAACCTGTTGATGAGTCTTTGTATAGAGGGACAATTGGCTCCCTACTCTACTTGACTACTAGTAGACCTGATATCATGTATGCTGCATGTGTCTGTGCTAGGTACCAAGCTTGCCCAAAGGAATCTCATTATACTGCAGTTAAAAGAATTTTGAGATATCTTAAGGGAACACCTAATCTAGGTCTTTGGTACCCTAAG
This sequence comes from Platanthera zijinensis, assembly GCA_039513925.1. Lineage (NCBI taxonomy): Eukaryota > Viridiplantae > Streptophyta > Magnoliopsida > Asparagales > Orchidaceae > Platanthera > Platanthera zijinensis. Next base: position 1,145,726 of record CM077097.1, read on the forward strand.
AATAGAGATTTCTTACTAACAAGCTTCTCAGATGCAGACTTTGCAGGATGCAATGAAGACAGGAAAAGTATTACAAGAACTTGTCAATTCCTAGGTGGAAGGCTGGTGTCATGGTGCAGCAAAAAGCAAACAGGTGTAGCTATCTTAACTATTGAGTCAGAATATATAGCTGCAGGCAGCTGCTGTGCACAGTTGATGTGGATAAAGCATCAACTGGAAGACTTTGACATCAAGGTAAGTAGAATTCCACTATTCTGTGATTCTACTAGTGTTATTTCTATTGCTAAGAATCTTGTATCTCACAGTAGAATCAAGCATACAGAAATTAAGTTTCATTTTATAAGAGAACATGTGGAGAAGGAAGATATTACTTTAGAATTTGTAAACACAAATAATCAAATTGCTGATATTTTTACAAAACCTCTAGATGAAACTAAATTCAATCATTTTAAAATTGAATTAGGCATGTTGAACCTATATTAGGTCAGCACAAGCATTCCTATGTAGATTATGTAAGCACAATATTTCTCAGGAAATTTGTCTAAGTACAAAGTTTGTGTCGACATAAAAAAATTGTGTCGACATACTCAGTATGTTGTGTCCACAAAGGAAAAGGATGTGTCGACACAGAAACATTATCTGTGTCAACGAAAGAATAGGTGTCGACACAATTATGTCGAGACATGACCAGCCTGTGTCGACACTAACAAAAGTATGTCAACACATAGATATGTCGACACATAGACATGTCGACTAAAATTAAGTTTTGTCGTGACCTAAGTCTTTTATGTCGACACATGTACAACTATGTCGACATGTATTTTTTACTAAGTAAGGTGCGTCCTTTGACCTACACTTTACCAATAGACTATAAATAGGGGAAGACAAAATCTGGTCAACTACGCCTTCAGATTTCTCAACTCTAGAACTTATGCCGACATAGATATTCTCTTCTCTTCTCTCTCTCTCTCCCTTTCGTCAATGGTGCCCCTCAAGGAAGACAAGGTGAATGAAGGGTATGAGCTTGTTCTTGGTGGATTCACGACAGCATCGCAAGACATCCAAGGAGTAATTATCCTAATTTCAAAAAATGGGTTGGAGTTCTTGGTCTCAGAACCAACAAAGATTTGGAAAAAGGAAGTAATAGAATTTTATTCATCCGCAACTGTGGACACTAACGGGAAGAAGATCAAAGTTACTGTTCAGGATTCCCGAGTGAATTTTACACTGAAGACAATCAGGAAGTCACTCCAACTTCCTTAGGTTAAGGATAATGATGACATAAGTCCATCCATGACAAAATATGTATTAAGCTGGTGCGGGCTAAACCCTAATACCAAAGTTGGATCATCCATCACTAGGAAAGGGATGAATTCACAAGGAAATTTTATGTTTGAAATCGTAGGCAAGGTAATTCTGTATAAGACTAGTATACATGATAGAATTTCAGTCTCCATGTTCAATCTAATGACAAGGCTCATCTTCATTGTAAAAACAGACTGGGCATCTGTAGTATTTGACAAAATACAAGAAGGAATAAAGAAACAAAATCTGGGAAGGATCCTAATCTTCTGTCTAGCTTCTACAATACCAGATGTTATGAACCAACTGCAAGGACCAAGATCAACCATTGAGTATAATGGATGTAAGGATTCTATCCAGATGGGATAGAGTATTGACCAAAAAGGTTTCTATTCCACAGAAATAGCTCAAGAAAAATGAGAAAAAGAAAGAAATTGTTCAGCAAGAAGAATCCTCCATTGATTCTAAAAAGGAAGTAGTTTTCAGTTTAGATGAAGACATGCAACAAAAAGAAACTCAAGATCAAGTGGAGAGTAGTGTGCTCCTAGAGCAACAGATAGTCTCCACTCCAGGAGGATAAAATCCTGAACCAGCAGAACATGATACTATACTTTCTGAGCTACCTGCTCAAGGGGGAGGAATTGATGCAGCTACTATAGAGAGTGAGTATACAACTTATACAGTAATGGATATTGTATCATATATAAATAAAGAAGCACTAGACATTGCTGATAAGGAAGCACAAGATGTGCAGATAAAAGATACAGCCCAGGATGAGCAAGTAAGTATCTCCTTTATAGAGCAAGACCTGGACAAAAATCTGGATGTCTAGGGAGAACCTGTTATTGTCCAAACTAACCTTGTTCCTCCTGTATAGATACAACAAGAGGTAATTATGGAAGAGCTGTTTCCTGATTTACTAGAAGCAAGGACTGAGGGGGAGCAATCACAGATAAAAAAGGACCTGCCAAGAACTGAGGGGGAGGATCTACGTAATGCCCCATCTAATAAAGAAACAGTTGATATAGAAAGCTCATCATAACCCTCTGATGATGAGAAAGCCTCTATGGCTAAGAAGAGGAAGATGGTCACAATCAATAAAAAGAGCACAAGCTACAAAAAGGCCTTACAAATAGTCACTCAACCACCTGCTCCAAGCATGGACTTCAGTTCATTACTGGTCCAACTGCAAGTAAAATTGGATGAACAAAGGCAGTCCTTAGAAAAGTATTTGGATGAGTCATATAAAGAACTGCAGTTTCAGCTGGCTCAGGACATAAAATTAATCATATTTGAAGTCAATCTGCATAAGAAAGAGATGACAAATTACTTCTATAAGGGAGACAATGATGTAGTATATTTGGTTGAGCAACAACAACTGTTGAAGACTGAGGTTGAGGATATTGCCACCAAGCAAAGATATGTTTTAGAAAATCAATTCAGGTCCAATGAAAATCTCAAAGACTCCTATGAAGAAATACTCAAAAAACTGGGAAGTATTTCAACTGATTTGAAAACTGAGATATCAAATCAAATACAAGAAGATCTAGCTGCTGTCCAAACAGCTATTGGAGCCTCTCAAAAGACTATTTCTGATTACCCGGCAAAGCTCAAAACCTATTATCAAGAAGGTATAGAATATCTAGCTGATCAAATAAGGTTTCAAAAGAATGATCTGTGGGATCATATAACTAGAGAAGTCATAAATGGGGAGAGATTATTAGTCAAAGCTGGCTCTGATCATACAAAATGGGTCTCTAATTCCATCAAAGCTACACTTGGCTTTCCTCCTTTGTGTGATGATGATAATGTTGCTGAGTCTTGAGTGCAACCTGCTAATATTGAAGGAGATTAGCCTGAAGTTGCAGATGTTATTTACCCTCCTACTGACTTTGATATGGTTCAACAAGGAGTGCAGACAATGTACATCCCTCAATAGGAGGCACCAAATGAAATCATTGAAAAAGTAGACATGTCAGAGGCTGCCAAAAAAGCTCAGAAGGAAGCACAACTATCCAAGAAAAGGTTCAGAGAACAGGCTGAGTTGAAGCCATATTTTGAGCAATGGAGCCCTACTTCCAGGAATATTATTTTGACTGCCTGGAAGGATGTAAAGGATAAGACCTATGATAGGGGTAAATTGTATTCTGAGCAAGAGTGGAATAAGTATTAAGCCAGGCAAGAAGCCATTCTTTAGTACAGAAGGAGTGCAAAAGCTGGGAAATTAACTGCTAATGCTCTGGAGCCTATCAGGTACTTCCACAAGCCTTTTCACTATTTTGAAAGGCAAAAGATAAAGGCTAAAGAACTAAAGAAGAAGGATCTCAAAGGGAAGAAACTTGTTGATGATACAGAACCTACTGTTCAGGCAAAGATTAAATTTGGAAAAGGCATTGCAATTAAGGAGCCTAGTAATTCATAGGATAGATAGGCTTATGTGTAGAACAATGTAACTTGTTGCTTTTGTTCTAAGGAAAAACATGTAAACTTAGAATTTTTTGATTAATAAATGAAATCCGCTTCACTATTGATTTTAGTTGTTTACATTGTTTGTATGTTATCTTGCACTGAAATGTATGTACATCTATTTTTATGTGCTTTATTATGAGTGATGTATATCTTTGACTATGGGTTATGACTTCTCCAAATAGGGGGAGATTGTTGGGTATACTAAAAATTATGTACCAGATTTGGAGATGCCTCATCTTACTCAATGATATACGTTAATTTGTATTTGATTGATGTTTGAGTTTCATTGTGCAGGTGTAAGGTTTGCAAGAATTTTTTCTAAGTACAAGTTTCGACACTTGTGAAGAATTGTGTCGACACCCAGAAGTTGTGTCGACACTAAAAGCAAGGCCTATATCGACACCCAGGCATTGTATCGACACCTGAAGAAGAAGCTGTGTTGACACCCAAAATTGTGTCGACACCTAAGACATGAATTGTGTCGACACCTAAAGCAGAAGTTGTGTCGACACCCAGGAGTTATGTCAACACCAGAAGAAAGGCATGTGTCGACACTAAGGAATTGTGTCGACACCTGAAGAAATTTTGGGTCAACACACAGAACTTGTGTCGACACACACTCAATGCCATCTTATAACAATAGCTATACTCGGTCTGAAGACTTGTGTCGACACACAGAACTTGTGTTGATACACACTCAACGACAGCTGGACATACACTCAACGCCATTTGTTTGCATCACCTATTGAGAGTACTAAGTTGTTAGCCTAACTCACCTAGAGGGAGGTGAATAGGTGAAATGCGTGTCAAAAGCGGAATTAAAAAATAACACAGCACACATCAAGCAATCACAGACGACAAGAGATTTATAGTGGTTCCCCAATCTTGGGTACGTCCACTTTACTCACCGATCTAGCAAATCACTAGACTCGGCTACTCTACTATCTCGGATTGAAAACAATCCTACACCTCAGAACCACGTTCCTACAAAACTCGATCCAAACCGGATCTACAAAACTCGGAAGATAAAGCCTTCCTACAAATCTCGGAGAAAAACTCCTACAATGAAATTTAGTTTGAAAATAAAATACAAACAGTAATAATCTCAGATCTGGATCTTGACAGTCTTCTTCCTTGAGAACTTTGGCTTGATCAGAATATGTTGAAGACGACTTGAGAGAGATCCACAAATCTGAAAAATGGAATCACCTCGATCGAGAAAATAGATCTGAAATCTTTGAGGCTCGGCGAGATCGAGTGATTAACTTTCATCTAGATCGCTGGAGAAACACAGTTGAAAATAGCGATCGAAGATCGTCGATCCAGAGCTTCTTCCGTGAACGTCAATGGCGGCGGCGTGAGAAATTAGGGTTCACGGAACTTTTTCTCTTTCTTAAAATAAAATCTCTGTTCACTTGTTATTAGTCAAATCTGAGAGGACCTATTTATAGGTGGACTCCAACGGTCAGAAAATTAATTAGGGATGACACGTGGACCAATCAGAAATGATTAATTTGAAATACACAGCGAAATTGACTTAGAGAATTTCAGGAAAATTTAAACAGATATACTCGAGTCATAGAAGAAACATACTCGAGTATCAGATGGTATATACTCGAGTGGATAGAAGGAGTATACTCGAGTATAAGAAGAGAAGCTACTCGAGTGATTCAAAGATTATCACTCGAGTGAATTTAGAACTACTCGAGTATGAGAGTATATATTCGAGTAAAAACACTTAGAGAAAATTTCTCAGATAAGATAGGAAAAACTACTCGAGTGAAAGGGTTGGAGATTCTCGAGTGAGGGGAAAAAGAACTACTCGAGTATGTTGAGAAGACTACTCGGGTAATCACTAACCTACTCGAGTATGAATAACAACTACTCGAGTACAGAGTCACTTACTCGAGTATATAGGGAACTACTCGAGTATGGAGACTTGGAATTTTTCTGAGATGAGAAGCACAAATCTACTCGAGTATGAACAGAACATTTACTCGAGTAACTAACCAACTACTCGAGTGCAAGTTATCATCTACTCGAGTATAATACAGTCTACTCGAGTATGTAACCCAACTTACTCGAGTGCAGACTCACTTACTCGAGTATAAAAGGAGGTACTCGAGTATGTGGACTTAGAGAAAATTTCGGATCTAAGAACAGAAGGATCTACTCGAGTATAATATATGACTTACTCGAGTGACTAACTATCTACTCGAGTATAAGCTTATCTACACGAGTATACAGAGTCTACACGAGTATGTCTGAGGATCTACTCGAGTACTAAGTCACTTACTCGAGTATATGAAGAAGGCTACTCGAGTATGTGGACTTAGAAAAATTTCTTCTGAGAAAATAAACTTCAATACTTCAGTCCACCAATCCAAGTGCATGTAGGAAGTGTATCCTAATAGAGAGGTTATACATGGGCCAACACTTTGGATCACACAATGAGGGATTAAATTGTATGGTCCTGTGTTTGGTGACCCATTATAGACTGACATTGGTCTACACTTGGCAATGAAAACCTGCACACATACAACTTACACACAATATCAAATACACCTTAATTCATCTTAGTTCAAGGTCTGACCTCCTACAAATCTGAGGTATTGTGGAGACAAATCCCAACAATCTCCCCCTATTTGTAGATGTCAGCACCCTCTACACTAAGGTGAATTACTTAAAGTAAAAAGAACAACACATATATACCAAAAGAAAATAAGGTAAGCTAAAGCAGGGTAAATAAAAAGATAGCCATAACCAGAATCAAATATATATATATATAGAAATGTTTTTAACAGATTAAAATATCCATTTCCACATTCTCATTGACTCAAGAAGGGGCTTCTTCGTGCATTCTTTCTCTCTTCAGCTCTTGCCTCTCTAGGTAACTGAAAGGTTTAGGGAAATAAGTTTTGGGCCTAGGAGGAGCAGCTGGGTTGTTGTATCCCCAATTCCTGTCATGAAGTCTGATCTTGATTTGAGATGCTTCATAAGCCTTCCATTCTGAATAACTGTAATACTAATCTCTGTGCTCACCAAGATCTGTTACTAGCTTCAGGGTATCAAGGATCAGAGACTTGGAGGTTGGACTCCAAACTTCAGAATGAACAATTTCTGATCTACCTTCAGAATCTGGGGCAGGCTCTTTTCTAGGTGCAGAACGGCTGGCAGAAGAGCCGTCACCATATTTCCTTTTCTTCCTTGGGACACCTTGAGAACTGGGAGGAAGATCATCTTGCCAAATATCATTATAAGATAGAGGAGGTTCAGTCACATCACCAGCAGGTCTGGGTGAGAAGGCTGGCACATCTCCTGGAATGTTTGCCTGAGCTGGAGCATCTGCTGGAGGATGTTCTTCAAGAGGGTCTAAGAACTTGGGAATGATGGTAGGGTTGAGTTGAGAATTTGAGAAGTTTTGATTATTTACCATACAGCTGTATCATAAATGTAGAATTTGACAGATTGGAGCTGGGCTAGGATGTCTGCTTTCATACCTTTTACAAGATCATCCACAGTTGTTTGGGCTTGTTCAGAAAGTTTTTCAACTACTTTTTCAACTTGTTCTTTTACAATTTTCTCCCGCTTGCTGATATCTACAGCTAGCTTGGCAATTGCTTCATCTCTGAAGGTGCCAACTTCTTCACATACTTTCATCACATTTGCTTCAGCATTCTTGTCCAATATTATCTGATTATGTGCAACAGTTTCTTGTTGATTTCTTAGTTCACCTATACTTGTAATAGTGTGATCCATAGCTTTTCCACCCAATTGAAACAATCTCTTTAGCTCATCAGTATTGGCTTGAATTTCAGCAAAGCCTCTACTCATCTCCTTTTCAAGAGTAGTGACCTTGTTATTTACTGAGGCTAGAGATTCATCAAAGTACTTTCTCTGTTCAATGAGCAACTGTGCAATCTTACTCACCAGATCTGAAGAAGATGAAGGAGCTGAGGTTGGTGCAGGGACTGAAGGAGCAGGAGCATTCCATGGAGGGATTTCAGTAATTTCAACTGAACTGACAGCTCTTTTGAAGGGTTCTACCAAATTTAAATATTCAGTGTTGATGAAGGAAGGAAGGGTGAAGTCCAGTGTCCTCAGAGGAGCATCCACTGGTTCTGGAGATACTTCCTCATCATCAGACAACAGAATCTGTTCAGACTGGCTGGACTCTTTAGCTGAAGACTGAGCAGGAGATTGAGCTGGAGTCTGAGCAGGAGACTGAACTGGAGTCTGAACTGGATCCTGAGCAGGAGATTGAACTGGAGTCTAAACTTGATCCTGAGCAGGAGACTTTATAGCTGATTCATTCTGAAACAGGGGAGCATCTGAGCTGAGCTCATCAATGAATTTATTTATATCTTCTGCTGTAGACAGTAAGGTTGCTGGATCTGGAATCTCTGATTCAGGATTTGCTGGAGGAGGAGGAGAAACTCTGACTTCTGCTAGTTCTGAAGGTTCTGAGGAAGTTGGGTACTTAGGATTAGAAGAGGCAGGCTCCCCCTAAACTATTGCACCAGAGGTAGCAGCAGTTAGATGTAGAGGAGGAGATGGAATCCTATCTTCAGATACACTGGGTTCTTGGGACATTTCTGAAGGAACAGCAGCTTTGGATGCCTGGGCAGAATTCAGAATTTTAATATCATATCTCTGGATGGAGGATATGGAAACTTTCTTCATGTGATGGAGGGGAGTTCATTTGGATAGGTTAAAGACTGATGGGTTAATCTCATGAAGCAGGAGGGAGATAATTCTGCCAAAGCTGGGATGCTTAATGCTGTCTCTGATTTTATCTAGGATCAACAGTCCAAACTGGAACTGTTTGCGGCAGATAATAGCTTACATTATGTCAAACATTTCCATAGAAATGTCTCGAATGGAATACATCTTGCACAACAACACCTTTGCTATAACATCCACTAGGAACTTTCCTTCTGAGTTGAAGTCGGCCCTGCTAAAGGAATGGGCTTGAGGGTTAGCTCCACAGAATAAGCTAGTTCTTACTGAATCGTCTGCAGTCATTTCGGCATCTTCATCGACCACTGGAAGCTTTAACAGAGTTGCACGAGAAACTTTATCCAGTCGAATTTTTATCCCTCTGACCTTGGTTTTCAGGAGCTTTCCATTACGCTTTACCTTCAGATTCTGATAAAACTCCTCAACTGCTGGGAAAATGACTCGAATGACAATCCGGCGGTTTCGAACAAGATCAGAAGATTGCGGAAATCATCTGAAAGCTCGACTATACCCGCGGGGGCTAGTTTAGAGCCGATGCCGATTTTAGAGGAGGGGGCCATCTGTGATTCTAGAGGATGAGAGAAGCGCAGAAGACGATGCTCTGTGATTTTCGGAAGATGAGGAGTCGGCGACTACTCGAGTGAATGAGAAGTGGAAAGGGTTTCCCGATTTTTCTATATATATATATAATCCTAATTAGGTTTTAGGAAAAGTAAATATAATTTCATACCTGAATGAAGCGGCAAATAGCTCGGTGCGAATAGAAAAATTAGAAATCCAAAATAGAAGACCGTATACTCGAGTAGATAGCATCATACACGAGTATTAGGCGGAGCATACTCGAGTAGGTAACACCATACACGAGTAGTAGACAAAACATACTCGAGTAGGTAGAGTTCATATACGAGTATCTTGTCAAATACTCGAGTAGGTCAGATTTTTTACTCAAGTATTTTCCGTTTACTCGTGTAAGTCTTGATATACTCGAGTATCTAATACTTAAAAGACAATTTTCCTTGGGAGATGTCTATTGCCACTGAAAACTTTATCTCTGATCAGCCAACACCACTGATATCTTCTTGATTTGTGAGTCCATCACTAGTCTTCTTTGTTGAGCAGTCCGAGTTCCATTTTGAAGAACGAGAACTTGGACTCGTCCAGCGGCTTAGTGAATATATCTGCAACTTGCCTGTCTGTGGAGACATATTGTAGATCTATGTCTCCATTTTCCACATGCTCCCGGATGAAATGATAACGAAGCTCTATGTTCTTGGTCCGGCTGTGGGATACTGGGTTGTTGGCTATTGCTATAGCGCTGGATGAGTCGCAAAACAAAGGAATGTTCTGGAACTTCACGTTGTAGTCTTCAAACTGGTTCTTGATCCATAAAAGCTGTGCACAATAGCTGCCTGCAGAGATGTACTCTTATTCAGCCGTTGAGATAGCTACACAGTTCTGCTTCTTATTGCTCCAGGAAATAAGTCTCCTTCCGAGGAATTGGCAAGTCCCGGAAGTGCTTTTCCTGTCGTCTTTGCTGCCTGCAAAATCTGCATCTGAAAATCCAATTAGTTCACTATCATTACTTCTTGGGTACCATAAGCCAAGATTTGATGTGCCTTTGAGGTATCTCAGGATTCGCTTTGTAGCGATGTAGTGAGATTCCTTAGAGTTCACGTGAAATCTAGCACATACACATGTTGAGAACATTATATCTGGTCTACTTGCAGTAAGGTAGAGCAAGGACCCAATTATGCTTCTGTACTTGGTTTCATCAAAAGGTTTCCCTTTCTCATCCTTGTCCAGAGACATAGCTGAGGCCATTGGAGTCCTCATAGAGGTTGCATTCTCCATTCTGAATTTCTTAAGTAGCTCTTTAGTGAACTTGGTCTGTGAGATGAAAATTCCATCCTCAGATTGTTTCACTTGAAGCCCTAAGAAATACTTCAGCTCTCCCATACTGCTCATTTCAAACTTCTCTTGCATAAGTTTAGAAAACTTCTTGCAGAGGTTGTTATCTGTAGAGCCAAAAATGATGTCGTCGACATAGATTTGCACTAGCAAAATCTTGCCTTTTATTTCCCTAAGAAATAATGTCTTGTCTATCTTTCCTCTTGTGAACTTGTTCTCAAGAAGAAAGGTGGACAACGTCTCATACCAAGCTCGAGGAGCTTGTTTAAGACCATATAGTGCTTTTTGCAGTAAAAACACATAATTAGGAAAGGTTGAATCAACAAAACCTGGTGGTTGCTCTACATACACTTCTTCCTTTATGTCACCTTTTAGGAAGGCGGACTTGACGTCCATCTGATAGACAGTAAAGCCCTTAAGTGCAGCATAGGCAAGAAATAACCTGATCGCCTCCAGTCTTGCTACTGGAGCATAGGTCTGGTCGAAGTCGATTACTTCTTCTTGACGATAGCCCTTGGTGACAAGTCTGACTTTATTCTTTATAATTGTTCCATCTTCGTCCATCTTGTTCCGGTAGACCCATTTTGTCCCAATGACGTTCTTACTCTTGGGTCTAGGAATAAGTGTCCAAATTTTGCATCGTTTGAACTGATTCAGTTCTTCTTCCATGGCTATGATCCAGGATGCGTCGGAGTTGGCTTCCTCAAATTTCTTTGGTTCAACCTGTGAAAGAAAACTTAAGTATAAATTCTCGTTAGTTGTACCTCGACGAGTTATGACGCCATCCCGAGGATCTCATATGATTTGATCAACGGGGTGATCCTTCAAGTGTCTGAACTCTAAAGTCCTTGCATCTGGGATCTCTTCAGCCACTGGAGTTGCATCTTCAGCTGGGATGAGTTCTTCATCTTGATCATCTACCTCTCCAGTAGGGGTTGTAGAGGTGATCTTGATGAACGTCTCATCCTTATCTTTAGTAGTTTCATCCAAGCTAAGTTCTTTCAACTTTGTACCTGCATCTACAATAGGCACACTAGACAAGTTGCTTTGCAGCAGACTCGTCTCATCAAATACAAGTTGGTTTCCTTCCTTTTAAAAGTTCGTAAGGAGTCTTATCATGGTTCTTGTTGATGAGAGCTCGATTTTGCACGTGACAAGCGGTGTTGACGGCCTCAGCCCAGAAGTACTCTGGAAGTGAAGCATCACTCAACATGATTCGGCAAGCCTCTATGAGTGTTCTGTTTCTTCTCTCAGCTACTCCATTTTGCTGTGGGGTATGTTGGTACCCTAGTTTGATTTGAGTTTAGTCCTCTCCTTTGTGCTCCTTGACCCAAGAAATATCTATGGTCAATGGTTAGGAGTCTAGCTGTAGAGTCCTCGCTTTTCCAAATTGAGAATTTGGTTAAGTAGTTCTTTCGTTCGACCATAGTCGAACGCCGTTCGACTATCGTCTATCGGCTGATCGACGATCGTCTATCAGTTGGTCGACGCTTAGTCTGCGCTGATAGTTCGACTATCTGCTTGATAGGTCGACTATCTGTTCTGCGCTGATAGTTCGACTATCTGCTTGATAGGTCGACTATCTGTTCTGCGCTGATAGTTCGACTATCTGCTTGATAGGTCGACTATCTCAGTGCGCTTGATAGTTCGACTATCTGTCCTAGATAGATCGACTATCTGATAGTTCGACTATCTGTTTTGATAGGTCGACTATCTGCCGGGGTAGGTCGACTATCTTCTTCGATAGTTCGACTATCTGGATCGTTCGACTATCTGCCTGATAGATCGACGATCTCCGTGCGTCGTTCGACGATCTTCGAAGATCGTTCGACGCTTTCTGCCTGCCTTTGAATTTTGTATTTATTTATTATATTTAATTATTTAATACATTTTCTGGCACGATATTTCAAGCTGTATGATAAAGTTTCCAGGCATTATTTACTTCATTCTATTTGCCTGAGTTCAAATCTTTTAAGATAAAGTTGTTTGTCTTATTAGCTGTCATTTAAATTACTTTATCCGCTGTCAACCCCTTTATAGCCGTTGGACTGAAAAGTCTTCTTCTTTGCTATAAAGAGTTAGTTTCTGATGTGACTTTATTTAGTCATCTGTTTATTTGATTTAAACCTGCAGCTTCTTAGAAAGAGATTTATTCCTTTTTATGGAATGAATTGCTGCAGAGATATTTCTGTCTTCTTGATATTTACAGCCCAGGTCTCAAGGCTCACAAGAAGACAAAGAATTCAAATGGAAGAGAGCCGTTGCTTGCTGCTAATATATAAAGAACCATTTGCAGAAGGATTCAAGCTAGTTTTCTAGTGAACAGAAGTGCTACACACATATTCAAAAGCACTCAAGCCTTCATCAAGCTCAAGCTTCCTGCTCTCAGCAAAAATCCATCTAACTGAGAAGTGTTAAGATCTTCATCTCTTCTTCACCTGAGTTCTCCTGCTTTCAGGAAGTTCAACTCAGAGTTTCTTTGAAGAAGAAGAAGAAGAAGAATAGCTGCTTGAAGAGATTTCTTTTTGTTATTTATTTTCTTCCTGTAGCTCTTTCCTTCAGAATTTTCTGAAGAGTTTCTGCACTGAAGCAAGACTTCACCTGGACATCTTTGAGCCAGGGGAGCCTTGATTCTTTAGAGCATTCTAGCTCAGTGCAAGCTTTTTGTGCTTCTCTAATCTATTGTAAAATAGAGAAGACATCTTAACCTTCTTCCCCCTCCTGTACAGGGTTATTACTCCCTTCAAAAGTATCCCTTGGTGGCAGGGCACCTGATCAAAAACCTGTGCTTGGTTTTTAGACACCTGATCAAAAGTCTAAAGGGTCTGTTTGATCTACCTGAATCAGATCATTGGTGGCAGGGCACCTTAGCAAAAACCTGTAGTGGATTCCTACCGTTTGGGTAGAAGAGTGGACGTACCCAAGTTGTTTGGGGAACCACTATAAAATTCCTTGTGTCGTCTGGCTTGCTTATTATTTTTCTTGTACTGTGGCTGTGAATAGATATAACTAGGTTGCTAGTTGCTGCTTAGGTTTTCCAGGCTTTAACTGTAATTACAGTTAGCTTGTGTTTGCACATCACGTGTGTTAGGCTTTAAGGTTAAACCAAAATCTATAATCTCTTCATTCCGCACTTCACTCCAAGGGAGTTGGGTAGACAGTTAAGTTTTGTATTGTGCAAAATTTGATTACTCTATTCACCCCCCCTCTAGAGTTGTATCTATCCCTTCACTTTCAATTGGTATCAGAGGGAGGTTGACTGACTGTATAGGCTAACACCTAAGTCACAAGATCCTGATAGATACCAAGAGTTTATAGAAATTCACTATCATGGCCCAGTCTAAGGATTATTCTAGCACCAGACCTCCAGCATGCAACTTAGCAAAGTTTGGCATCTGGAAGGCAAGGATCAAACTTTATATGAACTCTATTGATGAGAGTATTTTTGCTTCTATTTTGTCAGGTCCCCCAAGAGCACCTGCTGCAGCCACTGCCTCATCATCTGATATGAGTGCAGTGCCTCCTCCAGACTATAATGATGAATACAAGAAGGCAAAAATTGCTGATGCCAAAGCAATGAACATACTAGCTCAGACTATGTCTGATGAAGTGTTCCAGAAGGTTGCTGATTGCTCTTCAGCAAAGGCCATGTGGGACACACTGAACCAGATTGTAGCTGGTTCAGCTGATGAAAGGAAGGACAGGAGGTCCAACCTTATTTCACAGTACGAGAACTTCAAGAAGACTGATGCTGAATCAGTTGAAGCGATGTACACCAGGCTCAGCTCAATCATCAATGAGCTGAGGACCCTTGACAAGGATATCTCATTGACAGAGGTCAATGATAAGATCCTTATGTGCTTCCCTAGCACATGGGATTTGAGGATCTGGCCAATCAAGGAAGCCAGAAGTACCAATGAGATATCAACTGAAGCCCTTCTCGGCAAGCTCAAATCTTTTGAGCAAGTGCTGAAGACAAGGGAAGCTGAAGCAGAAGCCAAGACCCCCACTCCAACAAGAAAAGAGCATTCTCTAGCTCTTAAAGCTGCTGAAGCATCAGAAGGCAGCCAATCAAATGAGGAGCTCATGGCATTGTTTGCCAAGAGATTTCTCAAAATGGGGAGAAAAGAATTCAGAAGAAAATCTTCAAAGTATGAAGAAAAGCCAAGGTATGATCGTACTCCAACTAAAGAAATTATTTGTTATGGGTGCAGGAAGCCTGGACACATCTTGCCAGAGTGTCCAGAGGAGAAAAACAAAGAAAAGAGAAAAGAAAAGGAGCAGCACAGGAAGCACTCCAAGCCATCCTCCTACAAGAACAAGAAAAAGGAGAGAGGTTTCATTGCTGAAACCTGGAGTGATTCTGATGAAGAATCCTCATCCTCAAGCTCTAGTGAGGATGAAGAAGAAAAGAAGGCAAAAGAAGTTTGCCTCATGGCAATAGATGCCTGCAGCAACCACTCTGCTGCAGAGAGTTCTGACTCAGATGAAGAAATGCCTACTGAAGATGAGGTACTTTCATCTTATGATTTTACTTCTGAAGAATTTAAGTTAGAATTTAAATCTTTATGTTTAGATTTAATTAGTTCAGAAAAGGAGATAAAAGAACTTAGAAATAGGCTAGCTGACTCTGAATCAATAGCCTCCGAAAATGTTAGGTTAAAGGAAGAACTCACTACTTGTAGTGAAGAAATCAAATTCCTTAAAATGGAATTAGCTAAGTCTAAGAGACTAGAAGAGTCACTTAATGGTAGAAGCCTTAAGCTATTAGAAATTACCAGCATGACCAACACTAGGTCAGGTAATGATAAATTAGGCTTAGGAGCTTCTCCCAGTGAACCCCCAGTCTTGCTTAAAAATAACCTTTCAACTCCAGTGAACTTCATTTCAGCTAGTGGAAAGAAGAACACTGAGCAAGTAAACCTTGTAAATAAAACATTAAATAAGGCTAAGAGAGAGAAGAGAAAGAAATTTTTCAAAGAAATGCAAAGAGCGTCGAACGCCGCTCGACGATCGGATGCTCCATGGTCGAACGAAGCTCGACGATCTGAGCGCCCATCGTCGAACGTCGATCGACGATTTCCATATGATTTTCAAAATCATAATCAGTATCATAGAAACCAAAATGGAAATAGAAACCCTAGGTTTGTTGACCCATCATCTGCATGGAGAATCCCACCTAGGAGATCTCACCCTCTAGGCTATCACCCTCAGCCTGCATTTTCTTATATCTCCAGTTTTTCTTATGTGAAAAACAAAGGACCCAAGGTTACCTGGGTCCACTCTGTCTAAATAGTTGTTTTGCAGGTGAAGGCCTATCCAATCACTCAAAATAAGTGGTATTTGGACAGTGGATGCTCTAAGCATATGACAGGAAACAAAGAGCTTCTGTCAAAGTACAAAGCTAAGCTCGGCCCAAAGGTTATCTTTGGAGACTCCAGCTGTGGTCAGACAGAAGGATATGGCAAGATCACAATTGGAGATGTTACATTCAAGAGAGTTGCTTATGTCAGTGGACTAAAGCACAACCTGATCTCAGTTAGCCAGCTATGTGATGCTGGCTACCAGGTTTCTTTTTCTAACTCCTCTTGCAATATTACTTTAAATAATAATGTTGTTTTAATAGGTAATAGAATAGGCAATATATATTTAGTAGATTTTAATTCATCTCACTCGGAAATCTGCCTGTTTAATGAATTAACCCTTAATAATAATTCTTTATGGCATAAAAGGCTTAGTCATGTAAACCTGAAAAATATATCTAGGTTATCTAAGCACAACCTTGTTAGAGGCTTACCTTCTTGCCCCTACAAGAAGGAGAGTCTGTGCAAGGCTTGTCAGCTAGGCAAGCAAACCAAGAACTCATTTAAATCTGTAAATAAAAGTGATTCTCCTAGAATCCTGTATTTATTACATTTGGACCTTTTCGGCCCAATAAATGTACAGAGTTTAGGAGGGAAGTATTACACTTTAGTAATTGTAGATGACTTCTCTAGGTTCAGTTGGGTTTTCTTTTTGAGAACTAAGTCTGATAACTTCAAAGCCCTTACAGACTTTCTACTTTGTGTGCAGACTGAGTACTCTACTCATGTGGCCTTGATCAGAAGTGATCATGGTACTGAGTTTGACTCTCTTCTCATGCAAGAATTCTGTGAGAGAGAAGGTATCAAACATAGCTTCTCAGCTCCTAGAACTCCCCAACAAAATGGGGTAGTTGAGAGGAAGAATAGAACACTAATTGAAGCTGCTAGTACATTGTTGGCAGATGCTAACATGCCTCTATCCTATTGGGCAGAAGCTGTTAGTACAGCTAACTATGTCTTGAATAGAAGTCTGATACACAAACTTAAGTGTAAAACTCCTTATGAGTTGCTTAAAGGAAAGAAACCAAAAATTAATTACTTTAGAATTTTTGGCTGTACTGTTTATATTCATAACAATAATAAAGAATATATTAGAAAATTTGAAGCAAAAGCTTCAATGGGAATTATGCTTGGATATTCCCAAGTAAGCAAAGCTTATAGGGTTTATAACAAATCAACCTGTAAGATAGAGGAATCTGTGCATGTGACTTTTGATGAGTCTCAGATGTTTTACAAGGAGAAAGAAAATTCTCCTTCATCTAGTTCTTTGCAGGTACATGATGCCCCTCAAGAAATCCTTCAACTTTCAACTCTTCAGATCACTGAATCAGACAGTGATGAAGACTTTGCTGAAGCTGTTGAAGCTGTTGTTGTTCCACCAACAGTAGATCAAATTCCTCCTGAGGAATTAATCCCAACTGTTGCTGAAGATCACATCCCACCTGCTGATATTGTCACACTTAGAGATCATCCCACATCTCAAGTGATTGGAGACATATCAGCTGGTGTGCAAACAAGACATCAATTAAGACAGGATGTGATGCATGCTTGTTTCCTCTCACAGGTTGAACCCCTCACCTTTAAAGATGCAGAGCTAGATCCCCACTGGATCATTGCAATGCAAGAGGAGCTCAATCAGTTTGAGAGATGTAAAGTTTGGACTTTGGTTCCAAGACCTAAAGGCCAACTGATCATAGGCACCAAGTGGGTGTATAGAAACAAGTTAGATGCTAATGGAATAATAGTAAGGAATAAAGCTAGGCTTGTAGCTCAGGGCTACAGACAGGAGGAAGGTATAGACTATGACCAAACCTTTGCTCCTGTTGCAAGGCTAGAAGCTATAAGGATCTTCTTGGCCTATGCAGCCTACATGAAGTTTAAGGTGTTCCAAATGGATGTCAAAAGTGCATTCCTAAATGGTGAGCTTAAGGAAGAAGTGTTTGTTGAACAACCACCAGGGTTTGTTTCATCAACACAGCCCTCTCATGTCTTTAAGTTGCAGAAAGCTCTATATGGACTAAAGCAAGCCCCTAGGGCCTGGTATGAGACTCTAGCTAGTTTCCTGTTAGAGCACAACTTCACTAGGGGAGTAGTTGACAGAACCCTTTTCGTTAAGCATCACAAGGGCACAATCCTGTTAGTTCAGGTGTATGTAGATGATATTATCTTTGGCTCCACTGATCCCAAACTTTGCAAAAAGTTTTCCAACTTGATGCACTCTAAGTTTGAGATGAGTAGCATGGGTGTGCTGTCTTACTTTCTTGGTCTCCAAGTTAAGCAAGATGCTGATGGTATCTTCATCTCCCAATCCAAATATGCCAAGGAATTGGTAAAGAAATTTGGGATGGCTGATGCTTCAGCAATGCCTACACCCATGGCTACTAATGTAGTTATTGATTCTGATGATCACGGCAAGCCAGTTGATCAAAAGAATTATAGGGCCATTGTTGGTTCCCTATTATATCTAACTGCAAGTAGGCCAGATATAATGTTTGCTACATGCCTTTGTGCTAGATTCCAGGTCAACCCCAAGGAATCTCATCTGATTCTTCTAAAGAGAATCCTGAGATACCTGAAAGGATGTCCAGATCTAGGACTTTGGTACCCAGCTGAGTCAGAGTTTGAATTAATTGGATATTCTGATTCTGACTATGCTGGTTGCAGAGTTGACAGGAAGAGCACCTCAGGAACTTGCCAGTTCCTGGGAGAGAGATTGGTCTCTTGGTTCTGTAAGAAGCAGGCTTCTGTCTCAACTTCAACTGCAGAGGCTGAATATATAGCTGCTGCTAGCTGTTGTTCACAGATCCTGTGGATTCAAAACCAGCTTGTGGATTATGGTTACTCACACAAGAACACCAAGATCATGTGTGATAGTACCAGTGCTATCTCAATTGCACAAAATCCAGTGCACCACTCTAGAACCAAGCACATTGAAATTAGGCACCATTTCCTGAGAGATTGTGTGGAAAAGAACAAGATATGTCTTGAGTTCATATCCACTGAGTTTCAGAGAGGTGATATATTCACCAAGCCTTTAGATGAACAGAAGCATCTGTTCTTTTTAGTCCAACTAGGCATGATCAATGGACGAGACTAAGTGTGACGATATCTGCCTATGTTGAGGTCTGTTTGAAGATAGTCGAACGACGTTCGAAGATAGTCGAACGGTTTAAGTCTATCGTCGACCTCTGGTTAATGATAGCTTATCTGTTTGAAGATCGTCGATCGACGTTCGACCATCGTCGAACAGGCTGAGCTCATCGTCGATCTCCGGACGACGACAGCCTTTTGTTTGAGAAGCCGGAAATAGTCGAACGATTGTCCGACTACTCTGCTTCTGAGCCGATCGTCGAACGGCCGTTCGACTATCGGTTCAAGATTTTTTAAATAGACCGACTATATCCGGTTCAATATAAAGCCGATAGTCGACCTAGGTTAAAAGATCTGTTGGTTTATCGTCGACGGAACGTGCCCTTTCGCATTCTGCTTTCCCGCTTGCGATTTTCTGCCGCTCCGTCCTCTTCGTCTTCCTCCTCCTTCTCGCGTTTCTCCAGCAGATCAATGGCGATTTCCCCAGCTGTTCTTGCCGTCGTCAAGTTCGATGCCGGTTTCAGTGTAGATTTCGAAGCTTTCAGCGTTTGCGATGCCAGCATAGTAGAGGTTCTGCAGCTCTGCAAAGATCAAGGTCTAGAGAAGCTGATGTCTGAGAGGATCAAGATCAACATTCCTGAAATAAAAGAATGGGCTTTCACGTCGTCTTCCACAGACGAAGCGATGATCGGCACCATCGGCGGAGTAGAAGCTACCCTGACTCCGGCCGCTCTTTCTGATGTCTTCGGTTTAGTTATTGGTGATGAAGACTATGAGCAAGATGCTCAGGAGTTTGGAAGGATGCTCGTCGAGCTGGGACATGCTGAAGGCATTCCCTCCAAGTTGCTTAAGGTAAATTTTCCATTCAAGATAAAGTTCCTCGCTGAGATTGTTGGAAAAGTGATTCTGGGCAAGCACTCCGCCCATGATAATATAACAAGGCAACAATTTGCACTTATGTGTGCAATTGTCAATCGAAAGAGGATCGATTGGGCTGCTGTTCTGTTTGACTTGATCAGGAAGAAGAATGGAAAGAAGGAAGTTACCCTGGGAAGGGTTATAGGTATTTTCCTGAAGGAGAAATTTCCCCAGTTGCTGAGTTCTGCCGCAACAACCATCAATGCCAGCAAGAAGATGGACCCCATCTGTTCTCCAAGTGGAAGAGGACGTTCGTGAAGTCTGCTCCAGCGCAATCTGAGGACACAAGGACTGCTTCAGTCGCTCCTCAACCTAGTGAAGCTGGCTCAGCTATCCCTTCCTCCTCCTCTGTTTTGCCGTCTACCTCAGTTGAAGTACCATCAACTTCTGCTGAGGTACGACCCTCCTCTTCTGCTGCACCTGAAACAACCATGGTTGTTTCTCTGACTCCTCCAGCCTCTCCTCTCCCTGCATATCTGGCTAGGATATCTGCTCCTAGCTTCGATTTGTTAGGATCAGAGAGAGTTCTTACTCCTCACGCATCTCCCGTTAATTCCCCAGTTCATTCTCCATCCCCTGCTCACTCTCCAGCTGTATCTCCAGCTCGATCACCAGTCCCCAATATTTCTCATCCCAGCACATCTACCATTTTTGCTGCAGCTCCATCCACCTCAAATTCATCATCTTTTGAAATTACCCCTGAATTCCTCTCCCGCATTGTGGAGTTGATTACCCCATCAATCAAAATCATGATTGACGAGGCAATCGCTCCCCTTGCTGCCTCCATTGACCGTCTCACTGCCTCCATCCAATCCATTTCTAACTCTGCTGAGCCATCTACCTCTAGGGGCCTGGTTTCAGTTGTTACTGAAATCAGGCAGGGGGAGATGTCCAAGGAAGATGTCTCAGACCTTCCTGCTTCTCCTGCAGCTGATATAGAGATAGCTCCAGATATTGTCGTATCTGTCCAGCCAGAATCTGCTCCAGAAGAAGTTCCAGATATTGTTATGTCTGCTGAGGAAGAGACAGCTCCTGCTGAGGAAGAGACTGTTCCAGAAGTTCAAGATGTTGCTATGACTGATCAGGAAGAAACTGTTCCAGCTGAGAAAGTGGCAACTCCAGCTGAGGAAGAAGTTGTTCCAGCTGAGGAAGAGAGTGCTCCTGCTAAGAAAGTTTTAGCTCCAGTCTTGACTGAGAAGGAAATATCAGATGGTATCCTGCTATCAGAAATTGCTGTGAAAGTGTGCTTAGAAGATATTACCACTCCTATGATAGTTAGATTCCTGGAAGGAATTGTAACTAATTATCTGAATGAATGCTGGGAAATGGTTAAATATGAAGGTAAAGCTTTCATTCGCTTTGTTGATGAATCTATTAATTTGATAGTCTGTGAATACCTTGAAGGTATGATTCAAGTTTATTTAGCAGATCTGTATTCGTAATTTTACAGATATTATTAAAGAAGATGTAACTGCCCAGAAAATAGCAATTGTTTCTGTGGCTGCTCCAAGTGATTCTAATACTCAAATAGATCCAGAATTGGATGTGTTTTTAAATGATAAAGAGGATGAAAATCAAGAGGAAATCAAAGTTGATTCTCCTGCTTTAAATTTGGAAGAAATTCAAGCAAGGGCTGCTTGGGACTTAAGAGTTCAATCTCTACAAGAAAAAGAGAAAGATCTGCAATTTGAGAAGTCATCCATCTGGGATGATTCTCCTGGTTTAGATTTAGACTCTCTTATGGCTATGGATGTCATTGAAGAAGAGAAAGAGAAATCTGCATTAAAGCTTAAAGAAAAGGCTGTCTCAGAAGCCTATGATCCCTATGAGAATCCTTCATCATCAAATTCTGATGATGATGATGATTCAGATGTTTCTGAAAATTCAAAGAAAAAGAAATCTGCTGTTAAGAAGAGAAAAGCTCCTCCTCCTCCTCCAAACAAGGACAATGACACTCCCTACTACATCCTGAAGGGCATTGACCCCAAATCTAAAGATTTTAAGCATTGGATGTGGTTCTCGAAAAACCAGCAGAAAGAAAGGAAGAGAACTAAAAGGTATGATACTCCAGTCTCCAGATGGACTCCCAAAGGTCCTCCTCCACCTCCCGGTGCAGGAGCCTCTGGGAATCTACCTGCTAATCAATCTGCCTATGGAAAATCTGCATCTGCTCAGCCACATCCAAGACAAGGTCATCAAAGTTCTCAAAGCAAATCATCTTATGGATCTCAAAGACCTATGAAGGAGGTTGTGGCCCAAAGACCAACTTTTTCCCCACCTCCTTCTCCAGTTCAATCTGAGAAGAATGTTTCAAAAGGTAAATAGTTTACAGTGTTTTAAAAACCTTCTAGCAAGTCCCTTTTGCTAAGTTTTCTAATGTTTTTATCTAGATATAATAGCTGCTGCTTCTCCAGAGCCAGTATATGAAAATCCCGAGCTCGATCCTAATTTTAGGATGGCTCGCTTTCAAGAGCTTGTAGGGGCAGCCCAGATTAGAAAAGCAAGAGCTGAAGGAAAAGATGTGACTGGTTTCACTACCATGTCATCTTATAGAAAGAAAGAGTTTGAGAAATTCCAAGTTAATCCTGAGATCTTTGACCCAGCAAAGTATATGGAGAAACATCCTGAAGCTGTGGTCCCCAGAGCAACAGAGCTGAAAATTCTTGGAGTGCAGGACTTGAAGATGTCGAAAAAGGAATCAGATGATCCTCTGCGAAAAATTTCTTTTGTCTCTAGTTCATCTGACCCATTACCTGACTCTAAAAACTCTTAATAGTTTATTTAAACTGCTGTGATATATGTGATATATTGGTTTATCTAAATTGTTTATCTGCCAATCTTGTTGCTATTTTTTTTCTGTAGTATTTTAGTTTTCTATAGCTAGTTGTTTTAGCTGTTGAGAGACTTAACTCAAATAGGGGGAGATTGTTGGTACCCTAGTTTGATTTGAGTTTAGTCCTCTCCTTTGTGCTCCTTGACCCAAGAAATATCTATGGTCAATGGTTAGGAGTCTAGCTGTAGAGTCCTCGCTTTTCCAAATTGAGAATTTGGTTAAGTAGTTCTTTCGTTCGACCATAGTCGAACGCCGTTCGACTATCGTCTATCGGCTGATCGACGATCGTCTATCAGTTGGTCGACGCTTAGTCTGCGCTGATAGTTCGACTATCTGCTTGATAGGTCGACTATCTGTTCTGCGCTGATAGTTCGACTATCTGCTTGATAGGTCGACTATCTGTTCTGCGCTGATAGTTCGACTATCTGCTTGATAGGTCGACTATCTCAGTGCGCTTGATAGTTCGACTATCTGTCCTAGATAGATCGACTATCTGATAGTTCGACTATCTGTTTTGATAGGTCGACTATCTGCCGGGGTAGGTCGACTATCTTCTTCGATAGTTCGACTATCTGGATCGTTCGACTATCTGCCTGATAGATCGACGATCTCCGTGCGTCGTTCGACGATCTTCGAAGATCGTTCGACGCTTTCTGCCTGCCTTTGAATTTTGTATTTATTTATTATATTTAATTATTTAATACATTTTCTGGCACGATATTTCAAGCTGTATGATAAAGTTTCCAGGCATTATTTACTTCATTCTATTTGCCTGAGTTCAAATCTTTTAAGATAAAGTTGTTTGTCTTATTAGCTGTCATTTAAATTACTTTATCCGCTGTCAACCCCTTTATAGCCGTTGGACTGAAAAGTCTTCTTCTTTGCTATAAAGAGTTAGTTTCTGATGTGACTTTATTTAGTCATCTGTTTATTTGATTTAAACCTGCAGCTTCTTAGAAAGAGATTTATTCCTTTTTATGGAATGTATTGCTGCAGAGATATTTCTGTCTTCTTGATATTTACAGCCCAGGTCTCAAGGCTCACAAGAAGACAAAGAATTCAAATGGAAGAGAGCCGTTGCTTGCTGCTAATATATAAAGAACCATTTGCAGAAGGATTCAAGCTAGTTTTCTAGTGAACAGAAGTGCTACACACATATTCAAAAGCACTCAAGCCTTCATCAAGCTCAAGCTTCCTGCTCTCAGCAAAAATCCATCTAACTGAGAAGTGTTAAGATCTTCATCTCTTCTTCACCTGAGTTCTCCTGCTTTCAGGAAGTTCAACTCAGAGTTTCTTTGAAGAAGAAGAAGAAGAAGAATAGCTGCTTGAAGAGATTTCTTTTTGTTATTTATTTTCTTCCTGTAGCTCTTTCCTTCAGAATTTTCTGAAGAGTTTCTGCACTGAAGCAAGACTTCACCTGGACATCTTTGAGCCAGGGGGAGCCTTGATTCTTTAGAGCATTCTAGCTCAGTGCAAGCTTTTTGTGCTTCTCTAATCTATTGTAAAATAGAGAAGACATCTTAACCTTCTTCCCCCTCCTGTACAGGGTTATTACTCCCTTCAAAAGTATCCCTTGGTGGCAGGGCACCTGATCAAAAACCTGTGCTTGGTTTTTAGACACCTGATCAAAAGTCTAAAGGGTCTGTTTGATCTACCTGAATCAGATCATTGGTGGCAGGGCACCTTAGCAAAAACCTGTAGTGGATTCCTACCGTTTGGGTAGAAGAGTGGACGTACCCAAGTTGTTTGGGGAACCACTATAAAATTCCTTGTGTCGTCTGGCTTGCTTATTATTTTTCTTGTACTGTGGCTGTGAATAGATATAACTAGGTTGCTAGTTGCTGCTTAGGTTTTCCAGGCTTTAACTGTAATTACAGTTAGCTTGTGTTTGCACATCACGTGTGTTAGGCTTTAAGGTTAAACCAAAATCTATAATCTCTTCATTCCGCACTTCACTCCAAGGGAGTTGGGTAGACAGTTAAGTTTTGTATTGTGCAAAATTTGATTACTCTATTCACCCCCCCTCTAGAGTTGTATCTATCCCTTCACTTTCAGGGTACGAGGAGAGGAAAACTCATGAAAGATACCTTGACTTTCACAGAATTCTATCATGGCTCCAGACTTGAATTCCGATCCATTATCACTTCTGATTTTGACTACGGAACAGTTGTATTCATTCTGGATCTGCCTAACAAAATTAGTGAAAATACTGAAGGTATCTGACTTGTGTTTCAGAAAGAACACCCACGCAAAGCGCGAGTAATCATCCACAATAACCAACGTATATTCCTTACCTCCCAAACTTCTAACCTGCAGTGGACCAAACAAGTCCATATGGAGAAGCTGTAAGCTTCTATTGGAATCCTTGCTTATTATGCTTTTAAACGAACTTCTTGTTCGCTTTCCTTTGATACAAGCGTGACAAGGACTGTCCGTAACGCACTTGACATTAGGTGCATCACGTACTAAGTTTTGAGAGAATAATTTATTAATAGTTTTGAAATTAATATGTGCTAGTCTCTTGTGCCATTGGTCAGCAAGGGATGCACTACTTTTTGCCAAAAGACACACTGGTGTCGAAGAGTCTATACAAATGAAATTTAAACAGAAAATATTTCTGCTTCGAGTGCCTGATAAAATAGTTTCCATGTTGTTAACCGATTTTATCAAACACTTGTCAGCATGAAATTCAACTACGTATCCTTTATCGCATAGTTGGCTTATGCTGATGAGATTGTGTTCTAATCCTTCAACATAGGCTACATCCGAAAAGGAAACGCTACCGTTAGAAATCGTACCATAGCCTTTAGTTATTCCTCGATCTGAACCTCCAAAGATGACCTTTGGTCCGTTGGAGACTGAGGTGTAATTCTGGAGTAGGCTCCTTGTCCCGGTCATATACCGAAAGCATCCACTGTCCAAGTACCAGATTGGCATTTTGGTGGCCTTTGGATATACCTGCAATTACAATCATTTAGCCTTAGGAACCCAAACAAGTTTGGGTCCTTGGTCTCGAGTTAGAATACTCCCCCTACGATTATTAGACTCATGAGTGGTCACTCTCACGTTGCTAACTTTAGGGGTTGTAACATTTTTAGGATTGAACCAACAATCATTGGCAAAATGACCAATTCTGCCACAACACCAACAGTTGAACCTGTTGTATCTTTGTCTTGTGTAGTCCTGCTTGACTTTCTGGAATGAAGGTCTAGCAGGAGCTTTACTCTTGGAGGAAGAGGATTCATGATGATGGCAATTACATGAAGTCTTCTCCTTCATAGGATTTTCTACAATGGGTTTTACTTTTGGTGTCTTTTTGATATTGTGACCATGAGCATAAGGTCCATAGCTTTGAAGCTGAATCTCTTCATAAGGTGCCTTGAAGACACTCTCGCCAAAGTTACGAGGACGAGTCCATCCTTGGTATCTTGACTTAGGCTTCTCAGGGATCGGCCTAGAAAAGTGTCCATAGGTAGACTCATAGTCGAGTTTGTTCGTAGGAAAGATAACTTTCTTGAACAGAACAGGTTCCAAGGGAGCTTTCCCTTTTTCTTCAGCTAGAGCCTTCCGGGCAGCCTTATTCTTTCTCTTGGCCTTGTTTCTCCTAGAGGATTTACTAGAAGAGCCAATGTGGCCTAAACCAGCACCCTTGGCCTTAGCAGAGAACTCAGCAACGATTGGAAGAACTGTCTTAGGCTTTGAGAAGCTCTCAACAAGTTTCTTCTCAGCCTCAAGTCGTTGTTCCAATTCTTTGATGATTTCCTCTTTAAGGTCGAGGTGCTTGAGAGCTTGATTGTATTCATCCATAGCATTATTGAAGTTCTCTTGAAGAGAGTTAGTCTTAGCGACTTCTTCTCTCAAGCTGCTCTCACTAGCCTGTAGAGATTTTATCTCTTTGGCTTGAGTTTTCACTACTCTACGACATTTCTCGTAGGTCATGAGCAACTCTTTGTACTGGGCCATGAGTTCAGATTCATCTTCAGAGGAATAGCCCTCTTGCTCATTATCATCATCAAACTCAGAGAGAGGAGTGTGAGATTTTACCTCCCCAGTGAACTGGGGGACTTGTTCATCATCTGAGTGAGCCATGAGCCCAAAGTAAGCTTCCTCTTCTTCACTCGACTCAGATGAGTCGGAGTCGCTGAGAGTTTTGCTCTTCTTGGCTAATAGACTCTTCTCTGTCCTCTTTTTATGGTGTGAGGATTCTTTTCCTCTCTTCTTCCGCCTTCTTTCTTTTTGTGAGGGCAGTCGGCGATGACGTGACCTGACTTATTGCAACAATAACAAACGATGTCAGTCGAAATCTGTTTGTTCTGTTTAGAGTTATACCTGTCATGGCTACTTGAGCCTTTCTTTCCCTGATCACCATCACGTTGTGATCTTCTGAATGAGGCATTTTTGCCTCTCCATTGCTTCTTCTTATTTAAGAATTTCTTGAATTGCGGGGAGAGCAATGAGAACTCTCCTTCAGATAGTTCTGAGCCTGAGGTGCTTGGCTCGGAGCCTTCTTCTTCACTTATTTCTTGAGGAGGGGCTGATGAGGCAGCTTTGCCCTTCCTTGAACTGTCGGCCTTTAAAGCAACTGACTTTTCTTTTGAGGAGAAGCGACTGTTCTCTTCTTCAGGTTTTCTGGAGTTGATTTGCAGTTCATATGACATCAGCTTGCCAAATAGGTTCTGTGGATCTGTCTCTGCTAGTCTGCCAAACTCTCGGATGGCACAAACTTTGTTATCCCATTCTTTGGTGAGAGATCTCAGAAACTTATCATTCAGCTCTCCATTTGTGAAGACTCGGCCATACACTCTTAGACCATTGACTATCTTGAAGAAGTTTTCAAATGTGTCAGCTATAGCCTCCTTTGGCCCTTGCCTGAAGGCTTCATACTTCTGGTTCAGTAGGGACCTTCGACCATCCCTTACTTCTTCAGTACCTTCCATTAGAGTCACTAGGGATTGCCACATCTCCTTGGCAGATTGGCATTGAATCAGATTCTGCAGCATTGAGTCATCGACTGTACTTGCTATAATATTTTTAGCTTTCTTGTCTAGAGAGACAAGTGCAATCTCATCCTTATCTAGATCCATCAATTTCTTGGGAACTTGTTTGGTGGGATCTATGGTGGAAGTAGTCATAGGAATGTGGGGACCTTCTTCAACAATCATGAAGATCCAGGGATCTACTGCTTCCATGAAGAACTTTACTCTTTCCTTCCACATAGGAAAATTGTTCTTGGTGCAGATAGGGAGTTTAGCAAAATCATTGGTCTTACTCATGCTTGATACTATTCAAGAAACAACTTAGAAGGATAAGATCAAGGTGTTAACCTTTTAACGATCAACCTCCCTCTGATACCAATTGAGAGGACTAAGTTGTTAGCCTAACTCACCTAGAGGGGGGTGAATAGGTGAAATGCGTGTCAAAAGCGGAATTAAAAAATAACACAGCACACATCAAGCAATCACAGACGACAAGAGATTTATAGTGGTTCCCCAATCTTGGGTACGTCCACTTTACTCACCGATCTAGCAAATCACTAGACTCGGCTACTCCACTATCTCGGATTGAAAATAATCCTACACCTCGGAACCACGTTCCTACAAAACTCGATCCAAACCGGATCTACAAAACTTGGAAGATAAAGCCTTCCTACAAATCTCGGAGAAAAACTCCTACAATGAAATTTGGTTTGAAAATAAAATACAAACAGTAATAATCTCAGATCTGGATCTTGACAGTCTTCTTCCTTAAGAACTTTGGCTTGATCAGAATATGTAGAAGACAACTTGAGAGAGATCCACAAATCTGAAAAACGGAATCACCTCGATCGAGAAAATGGATCTGAAATCTTTGAGGCTCGGCGAGATCGAGTGATTAACTTTCGTCTGGATCGCTGGAGAAACACAGTTGAAAATAGCGATCGAAGATCGTCGATCCAGAGCTTCTTCCGTGAACGTCAATGGCGGCGGCATGAGAAATTAGGGTTCACGGAACTTTTTCTCTTTCTTAAAATAAAATCTCTGTTCACTTGTTATTAGCCAAATCTGAGAGGACCTATTTATAGGTGGACTCCAACGGTCAGAAAATTAATTAGGGATGACACGTAGACCAATCAGAAATGATTAATTTGAAATACACAGCGAAATTGACTTAGAGAATTTCAGAAAAATTTAAACAGATATACTCGAGTCATAGAAAAAACATACTCGAGTATCAGATGGTATATACTCGAGTGGATAGAAGGAGTATACTCGAGTATAAGAAGAGAAGCTACTCGAGTGATTCAAAGATTAGCACTCGAGTGAATTTAGAACTACTCGAGTATGAGAGTATATACTCGAGTAAAAACACTTAGAGAAAATTTCTTAGATAAGATAGGAAAAACTACTCGAGTGAAAGGGTTGGAGATACTCGAGTGAGGGGAAAAAGAACTACTCGAGTATGTTGAGAAAACTACTCGGGTAATCACTAACCTACTCGAGTATGAATAATAACTACTCGAGTACAGAGTCACTTACTCGAGTATATAGGGAACTACTCGAGTATGGAGACTTGGAATTTTTCTGAGATGAGAAGCACAGATCTACTCGAGTATGAACAGAACATTTACTCGAGTAACTAACCAACAACTCGAGTGCAAGTTATCATCTACTCGAGTATAATACAGTCTACTCGAGTATGTAACCCAACTTACTCGAGTGCAGACTCACTTACTCGAGTATAAAAAGAGGTACTCGAGTATGTGGACTTAGAGAAAATTTCGGATCTAAGAACAGAAGGATCTACTCGAGTATTATATATGACTTACTCGAGTGACTAACTATCTACTCGAGTATAAGCTTATCTACACGAGTATACAGAGTCTACACGAGTATGTCTGAGGATCTACTCGAGTACTAAGTCACTTACTCGAGTATATGAAGAAGGCTACTCGAGTATGTGGACTTAGAAAAATTTCTTCTGAGAAAATAAATTTCAATACTTCAGTCCACCAATCCAAGTGCATGTAGGAAGTGTATCCCAATAGAGAGGCTATACATGGGCCAACACTTTGGATCACACAATGAGGGATTACATTGTATGGTCCTGTGTTTGGTGACCCATTATAGACTGACATTGGTCTACACTTGGCAATGAAAACCTGCACACATACAACTTACACACAATATCAAATACACCTTAATTCATCTTAGTTCAAGGTCTGACATCCTACAAATCTGAGGTATTGTGGAGACAAATCCCAACACCTATGTCAAGACTAGAAGCAGTTGGGTCGACACACAGTACTTGTGCCGACACACACTCAACGACAGCTTGACATACACTCAACGCCATCTGTCAGCATCAGGTATGTCGATACCAACAGCAGTTGTGTCGACACACAGGACTTGTGTTGACACATACAAACAGAAGCTGTGTCGAGTAGCAGAAGAATGACTATGTCAACACATGGAGTGTTATGTCGACACCATCAAGACTTGTGTCGACACTTATTCTATTTATCTCGACACATGTGAAGCACTTTGCTGAGTGGTTCATGCTGAGTTGTAAAGTCTTTAAGAAATCAGTTGTCATGACTGGTGACTCAACAGCTATCATAACTAACAGGTCTGACACCTTTGTCAGAACTATCAGAAGGTTGTTACAAACCGGATCAGCCAGTATTCATGTGAAAATTCTATATAAAGGACTGATCCTTGACAACCAGAAGAGACGGATATAGAGATATAAAAAAAAGGTGAATCATCCAAAAAGAGAAATCAACAACAAGAAAAGGGGAGACCCTTAAGAAGGCAGATTCTGAATAGTCTGCAAGAGAAGATTTAGATCTTATTCTGAATTCATGGAAGGAGCTGACAGGAGATCAACTTCCACATCAAGTAAAGTTCAACCTTATTTTGTTCTATCAAGAAGCTTTGAAATAGATAAGTCAGGTTGAATCTGAAGATTCAGTTTATTCAAGAACTGATCAAGAATCTCACACCTATAGAGAGTTATATCTGGTGATATCTTAATATCTCTTAAACAATTAATTTCATGTAGGATCTTTTGTAAGATTTGAGTTGTAAGCTTGTAATTATAAAGGCTGAGGTACAGCTGAGTTCCTGAGGTGTAGGACTGGTAAAAGTCTGAGTAGTAATCCTAGTGATAAAGGCTGAGGTAGGGCTGAGGCCTGAGGTAGGATTCTTGGGAAGAATTTGAGGTAAGACTTGTATAAGTCTGAGCTGTAGGAACCAATCTGGTTCTGAATGTAAGATCTGTGGATCTGAGCAAGTGGAAGGAAGTTGGGCTGAATCCAATTCTCTAATAGATAGGCGAAGGGCGAAAGTGGATGTACCCATACCTTGGGGAACCACTATAAATCTGGTGTATGCTGTGCTGTGTTTTCTGTACTGTGATTTGCATTTTTTGTGCTAAGTAAGAACTAGTTAATTGCCTAAATTATTAAAGAAAATTAAAACCTATTCACCCCCCCCCCTCTAGGTGTCTCGGCTTTGAAATAAGTCTTTCAAAAATCACTTCCGGGACTTGTCAACTCCTAGGAAGAAGGCTTATCTCCTGGAGCAGTAAGAAGAAGAATTGTGTCGCAATTTCAACAGCCGAGTCAGAGTATGTCTATGCAGGCAATTGTTATGCACAACTGCTATGGATAAAGAACCAATTTGAAGACTATAATATGAAGTTCAAGAACATCCCAATGTTTTGTGAATCCTCCAGTGCAATTGCAATCACCAACAACCCAATCTCTCACGGCAGGACAAAGCACATAGAGCTGAGGTACCACTTTATCAGGGAGCATGTGGAGCATGGAGACATCAATCTACAGTATGTTCCAACTGACAAGCAGGTTGCAGACATTTTCTCGAAGACACTAGATGAGGCCAAGTTCTCGTTCTTCAAAATAGAACTTGGCATGCTCAACAAAGAAGATTGAAGAAAAAGGTCTCACAGCAAAGTTCAAGGATCAGGTTATACTTCAAAAATTCAAGAAAATTCTTCTCTGGACTTTATTTCTCGAGAAGATATTTATTACTCGAGTACTACATATTACTACTCGAGAACCAGTGGACTCTCGAGAAATGCTTCTTGAGTACTTATCTGATTCTCGAGAACTTCAGGTTTTCCTCTCGAGAAAGAATTTCTATACTCGAGAACTTTCTTGTCTTCTCTCGAGAAATAACCTACATCTCGAGAAGTATGATATCATTTTTCATTCTCAAGTTCAAATTTTTGATATTCGCACCTGGAATCTACTACCTCCATATTTTCAGGTATGTTATTATTATTATTTCCTTAATCATCATGATTTAAGACTTATATAAATAGATTAAAGTCCAAAAAATCCAAATTACCCGAATCTCAAACCCTTTCTCGAGAAAAATGGAAACACTTCGTCTTCTCTACTGTCGTTGCCCTCTTGCCACCACTTCAGTGTTTCTCTCAGAAAGAAGACTTCAGTTCATCTCTCTTGATCGATGGCTCATCCGTCGAAGGTTGTAATCGGCAGTGAACTCATTTCAACTAGTATTGTCGAACTGTCAGACAATTTCCGTAATGTTCTACTGCTATTAGAAGCTGCCGGACTTTCGTTCGTTCTGGAACACCCGTGCAAAATTTTACTCCCAGATGTTGAGGAATTCTTACAGAATGCCAAATTGAAGAGGAATGGGAAGATTCTCAAGTCTAAGGTTATGGAATCAAGGTTAATTTAACTACCCCAATTGTCTCCAAGATCCTTCGGTTGCCTATCATTGATGAAGAAGATGACCTGACTGTTGAAGATTACGATCGGGTGTGCAGATTCTGTGGTGTCTCTGTTGGTGTATGCACCATTCTCCGCCCTAATCTCATTGCAGAGAGCAAGTTACTTGTAGATATACTTGGAAAAATCCTTCTGTGCTGCACCGGTTCAATTAGCTTCATCACAAATGACTTATTTTACATGATGACAGCAGTGATATGCAGGAAGAAATTTCAGTGGGGCATGAAGATTTTTGACAAAATCAAGGACACCATCAAGGCACCAAATTTTTGCAGAATTGTCTCTCTTCTCCTTCATGAACTCAAGCCAGAAGTTTTTGATCTCTCTAAAGGTACTTCCTTGCATCACATGAAGAAGGTCTCCATCTAATCCATTCAAAGATGGGTACTCAAGCTTCAGAACCCTGCACAAGCTGCCAAATCACATGATCTCCAAGAGGATGTGGACAGGACTCCATCCTCCCCTTTATATCAAGTGGTTGGCACTTTAGGTATAGCTGCTGAGGGGGAGCCTGCTCCTCCACTCCCAGAGGAAAGTCTTTCTGCTCTTCCTCCAAATGACACTTCACCTGCTGTTATATCTTAAGAGGTTTCTACTCTTGATGAAGAAGTGAACACTGTTGCACAAGTAGAAGAATTGGTTATATCTACAGAAGATGATATCCACATAATTATTAAGGAACTCACTTCCAAAGAACATCTTTCCCCTCTACATGCAGAGAAATCTCCTCATCTACAACCATCTCTATCAGACCATCCTTCTGAACCAGGATCCCATCACCCTCAGTCTCCTATTGCAGATGTGTATGAAGAAGAGACAGTCTTAATTTATGATGAAAAAGAACTCCTGAATAAGTTGAATCACCCCTCAAAAGTCTAAACTTCTCTCTTCCTACTATTATTGGTGAGGAACGAGATGTCCTTATTCATACCACCAGAGGCCAGAGCTCAGTTATCATTGAAGAAATACTTCCCTAGATAGCTCTAATAGTACCTCCTCCTCCAACTCCTCAAGCTGAAGTACTTCTATAGATACCATTCTTGGTAAGATTGAATTCATGCTAAAATAGTAGAGAGAGTATTTTGATTAGTCTCTCAAGGCCGTCAAAGATAAAGTCACTGCTCTCGATAAAGAGATGAGTAGAGGATTTGCTGAAATTCAGCACAACACTGATGAGATCAAACACCTATTCCAAATAGGTGGGAAAGCCCTAAACCACACCATTACAAGCATTGGTCAGGTAATGGACCAATCAGTAACTATGACAAATAATAAGATTGAATTGGAAAAGAAGGCTCAAGAGCACAACTTCAAAACCTGTGAAGAAGTTGGAAAGTTCAAAGAGGAGGCCATCAACATACTATCTATAGAAGTCAGAAAGGGGGAGAATTTAGTCAAGGAATATCTAGAAAATTCTGATAATAATATGAAGACTCTTTGGGAAGCAAAATAGAAAGATATGAATGCTACAGTACATGAACATATTCATGAGGTAAAACTTCACACATATGATACAACAATTGGGATGCACAACCAAATTTTCCCAGAATTTCAAGTAGATCCAAATGCTGCTCCTCCTCCTCATCTCAATCCTATTGCTCAGCAACCTTCTGCCCCAATGACAACATTCTCTCATAGACCAGAAGATTAAGAAGATCCTCCTGCACAATACTCTCAAGTTTGGTCAGAAATAAAAATGCCTCAAATTCCTCCTCCAGAAATTCTAGCTCATAAGAAAAGAAAATATGGTGATGGTGCTTCTGCAAGCAGATCCACACCTATGCCATAACATGTCGTAAGAGAATTTGCTAAAATATGGAGCCACACCTCAAAATCACTAATTCTTGATACTCTAAAACTTATTATTGATTTTAATGAAAATAAAAATGATCATTACTGTTCACATGAATGGGACTTGTATGAGAAATCTATTACCAAGAGGATATTATATACAGAGAGTATGGCAAGAACAATCCCAAGGCTCCTCCCAAACCTGCAAAGTATTATCCTAAACCTTACAGTTATCAGAAGAGGTAGCAAGAGAAGAAAGAGAGGCAGCAACATCAGTAGAGCAAGTAGAAATTGAAGATGATCAGTAGATTACTTTATGAGATTTTGTGGAATTGGATTCTTCTTGGACAATATCTATAAATATAAATCTTTTAATTTTGATGATCTGATTTTTCTATAACATAGCATTTCCTATTATTACTTTGTTTACTAGAATGTTTATTGGACTTTCCTCCAGAAGACAAAATATTTATGGAAGACATTTATGACTGCTAACGGCTATCTTGGACAGAGGATCATCAGAGAATAATATACACAACAGCAGATCAAGAGAATAACCACCAAACACACACAACTACTGAATACAGAAATACACAGATAGAGAGATCAACTCAGAGAAAAATCAAGTGAAAAATCCTGAAGAGTTTTATTGAAAATTAGCATACTGAAAAGTATTCATAGCTTCAGCATCAAAGACTCCAGACATTTCATATTTCAGCCTCTGCTGAAATCATCTTCTGCTAGAGATATGAAGCTTCTGAAGGCCTATAACCCTAGCAAAGCTCTCACTCCTGAACCATCTACATCTACGGGGGAGCTTTGACAACACAATCAATCCACTAAGTCTTCTCTCAGTGATTGAGACAGAGAAGACAACTTCACCTCTTTCTTTTTCTTTTCCTGCTATAAAAGGGTTATCAAAACTCCCTTCAAAAGTTCTGAATCTGGTTCTGAGAGCCTTATAAAAACTCAGTGGTGGCAAGACACCTTATCAAAAAATCTAGATTTGGTTTTTGAGCACCTTATCAAAAGCTCATTTGTGCCAGGACACCTGATCAACTCATCCTGAGTGGATTCCTACCAAGGGTGGTAGAAGAGTGGATGTACCCAGGTTGATTGGGGAACCACTATATCTTCTTGTGTTTGGTTGCTTGTGTGTATTCTTTGCTGTGTGCTATGAATCTTTTGTTTTCTTTTTATTATCACTTCTGTTTTGTTGTTGCAGCACAATACACATACCATATTAACTTAACTCTTCCTCTGTAAAGTTTTATTTTGAAAAATTATTTTAACAAACTCTATTCACCCCCCCCTCTAGAGTCAGACTAATCTTATCCTCCACTTTCAATTGGTATCAAAGGGAGGTTGGTTGTTCATACAGGCTAACACCTAAACTAAAAGATCCTTGATAAGATCAATCTTGTAAGAGGGTTATTTTCATTATATTTAATTTTATATAAATACATGACACAGAATAAAGACTATGCAAGCACCAGGCCTCCAGTGTGCAATCTATCCAAGTTTGCACTTTGGAAAGCTAGGATTAGACTTTATATGAATTCTATTGATGAAGACATATTTAATTCTTTTTTGACAGTGTGCCCAAGTCTACCAGCAAGCTCAAGTACAAATGCTGTTCCACCTCCTTCAGGAACAGATGCTGAAATAAAGAAGTGGAAGACTGCAGATGCCAAGCCCATGAATATCTTAGCTCAGACAATGTCTGATGAGATATTTTAGAAGGTAGCTGAATACAACTCAGCCAAAGGAATTTAGGACAAACTTTCTGAGATTGTCTCAGGATCTGCTGATGAGAGAAAAGATAGAAGATCCCATCTCATATCCCAATATGAGAACTTCAAGAAAGAAGAAGCTGAGTCAGTAGCAGACATGTACAACAGATTAAGTCTGATTGTCAATGAGTTAAAGACTCTGGATAAAGAAATCTCATTGACTGAGCTGAATAAAAAAATCCTAATGTGTTTCCCCAGCACTTAGGATTCAAGAATCTGGCCAATCAAAGATGCCAGAAGTCTAAATGAGATTACCACTGAAGCTCTCCTGGGCAAGCTCAAATCTTATGAGCTGCTCATTAAAAATATAGAAGAAGAACAGAAGACTGCCTCACCAGCCATAAGGAAAGAGAAGACAATAGCCTTCAAAGCTGTTAAGGACCTGCCTGAAGAAAAGGTCATAGAAAATGAGGCGCTACTCAACTTATTGGCCAAAAGATTCTACAAAATGGCCAGAAAAGACTTCAAAAAAAGGTCATACAAGGGACATGATAATCCAAGGTATGATAAATCAAATAACAACAAAGAAATTATCTATTTTGGTTGTAGGAAACCAGGCCATATTGTGCCTGACTGTCCAGAAAATAAAAACAAAGACAAGAAAGATAGAAGAGAAATAAGAAAGGAGAAAGACTTTAAGAAGAACAGCTCAGACAAACCCTCCTCCAGCAAGAACAAACATACAAGGAAGGGATTTGTTGCTGAGACATGGAGTGAAACTGAAGAGGATTCTGAAGCATCATCCAGCTCCAGTGATGATGAGGATGATGCTGATGAAAAGGAATTTTGCATGATGGCTATCAATGCCTCTCAAATAGATTCAGAAGCAGAAGAGTCAGAGTCAGATTCAGAAATTAAACTAGAAGAAGATCAGGTAATCAATTCATTTGATTTCAGTTCTAAGGACTTTAAACATGAGTTTAAAGTACTATGTCTATATCTATTAGAGTCCGAGAAGGAAATCATTTCCCTCAGAAAACAACTGTCTGAGTATAGCACTTTAAAATCAGAAAACCTCAAACTCTCTGAAGAGTTAGAATGCTATAGAGAGGAGATAGCTTCACTGAAAAGTGAACTATCCAAGGCCAAGCAGTTTGAAGAATCCCTTAATGGGAGAAGCATTAAACTGATGGATATCACAAGCACAGTGAACTCTAGACTTAATAGTATACTGGGCTTTGGAGCTTCATCTAGCAAGCCTATAGTTCTGACAACTCCAATTAAATTTATCTCTGATAAAGGGAAGGAAGTGGTAGAGATAGCTACGAAGAATGCAGATTTGCCAAAGAAAGTTATAGTTCAACAGAATGCGTCGAACAGAGCTCGACGATCGTCGAACGGCACTCGATGATCCAAGAAAAAATCATCGAACTCAGCTCGACAACACCTAAACTCTAAACTCCAGGACAGTCGATCTTCGAACAGAGCTCGACGATCTGACCCAAGATCGTCGACCTCAGCTCGACGATCGTCGAACAGAGATCAGGGCTTTGAACAATCTTTCAAAGGTACATCTAGATTAAATCCTAGAAGTCCTACATCCCAAGGTTTCAACCCCTATACTGAATGGATAGTACCTCCTAGGAGATACCATCCTGAAGGTTATAAGAGTCAACCTGGGATGTCTTTCATTTCTGAATTTAAGGGATATAAACCTAGGCCCAAGGTAAACTGGGTCAAAAACATATAAGATGTTTATGTGCAGGAGAAGACCTATCCAACATTAAACCAGCAATGGTATCTAGATAGTGGGTGCTCAAAGCACATGACAGGGAATAAGGACAACTTCACATCCTTTAAAGCCAAGCTTGGATCCAAAGTAATTTTTGGTGATTCAAACTTTAGAACAACAAAAGGATATGGTGCAGTCCAAATTGGATAAGTCACCTTCAACAAAGTAGCTTATGTTGAAGGACTCAAGCACAACTTGATAAGTATCAGTCAACTTTGTGATGAAGGATATCAAGTGACTTTCAACAAAGCTATATGAAAGGTCAAGTCAGAAGACAACACAACTGTTGTAAGACCCCTTTTTTTTCTTTTTAAAATCCGGGGTCTTAGGCCCAGAATCGAAGCTTTGCGGTGACACCTTCGCGTCCTGATGGGTCATCACCACAAGGCGCCAATTCTGTCGGCCAATTCGATCACAGAAAGGTAGCAAAATATTTGAAGTAAGAGCAAGTCCACTGAAAGTATATCACATATATAGAATAAAATCTCCACGAAGGGAGTGTCTACAGAATAACAATAATCAGAGTACTATAAATGCGGGCTTATGCCCGGTACATCTTATCCTCACTACAAATCTCTCATGCGAAAGCAAAAACAGAAACTACTCAGGGTCGAGACTCACGGTCCCGGCTGTATGAACTCCGGAGCTAGACTGCCCCATCTCCAAGCGGACCGGTCTCTAGGGCTGCTCCTCCATGCTGGGCTCCACGATCCCTTAAATGATGCGGTTCAAAAACCGTTAATCATAAATACTAAGCCCTATCATCCCCTACCCATTGCCCCATGGCTCCTAGGTACCGAGCAGAGAGGAAGAAAGGGAAGGACATGAGGGTGGAGATTTAATGAAAGAAACATGTGGCAGCGGAACTAATCTAGCAATTCTATAATAAATATGATAGAAACAGAAGGTAGGAAAAGTAACCTTAACTTATGTGCGAAAGCGCATAAGCCAAGGGATCTTCTACAAGGCTCCCATCGTATAGAGTGTCCCATACCACTTATACGTTGGAGTGTCGATTATCAAACAGCAGCATATATTGATATTGAAATTAACCTTAATTTATAAACTTGCCCACACAAGCTTATAGACCAAGGGGTCGTTTTGTAGGTCCTAATGTATAAGCGTCCCATACCACTTATACTTTAGGTGTCAGGGTTAAATGAATCGATTATGCTATGACATGCAAGTGGGTATGATGAAACATGCAAGTGCAACTCACACACCCGACTCTGTGCACACAGACCTTTAGTTCCCCCTTTCGGAGCCGTTACCTCCCAGGATACCTCCGTAGTGGCAGACGGAAGCGGTGGGTTGGGCCTCGCCCGCCTCTAAACCAGTAAAGCACTACCGGTCAGACCTATCGTACGCCTCAACGCTTGGTGCACTAAGCGGACGCCTACGTACTCTTGCCGGCTGGCGCACCGGACTTCTGTTGGCGAAGTGTTAACCACACTTGCCGAGTTAGCGTATTGGCGTCGGTGCATCGACCCTCCAATACCGAAGACCCACCACCTTAATTTTTATTCCTTTTTATGCACATGCAAGTTTAATCGTAAACACACAAAGACCGAGCCGAAGCTCCCCGGATCAAAACGTCCGTCTCTTAACCAACCAAGCCAAAGCTCCCCGGACCATTGCGTCCGTCTCTTAACCAACCGAGCCGGAGCTCTCATCAATCTTCCTGTGCCAACAGTGTTTGTGAAAGGTGCAGCCCTAATTACTAAGTTACTCTTGTCAGTTTGTTATTACAGTTTACGTTAACCAAGGACTGCCCCCGCTATTCCCTGTGAAGGGCTCTCAAAGGGCACTAGGAACTATGATGGTAGCTGAAGCCCATCATTCCCTTTCGCAAGGCACTTATTGTTATTGGTTGATCCCCTTTACCCATTCCCTTCTCATATTACAATAGACTATCCTAGGGTGATTTCTAACCTTCCTCTCTTCGGGAAAGACGATCTTTCGTCGAACCCGATCACCTCTTAACTCCAGCTATCACTACTTCTCTCTACTCTTCATATCATCTTATTGTGATATCATCCACAATTATCCACCCAGACAAATGA
The DNA here is from genome assembly GCA_039513925.1 of Platanthera zijinensis. Lineage (NCBI taxonomy): Eukaryota > Viridiplantae > Streptophyta > Magnoliopsida > Asparagales > Orchidaceae > Platanthera > Platanthera zijinensis. Next base: position 1,185,488 of record CM077097.1, read on the forward strand.
CTAACTCCAATGACTTTCTCAGACCATGTCCTATTGCAATTCACAAATTTGCTATATACAGACCAACCTTGATTATATGTCGAACCGGTTATGCAATGATCTCAAAACTCATCCAAATGCCCTAAATTATTTACTGGAGACTTATCAAGATAAAAATAGCCTAAGTCCAGAATGTGGTAATTTTCCTAATTTATCTGGCATTTAATTAATTTCCTCGAAAATCCCAAGGGCTACCGGTTGAACATGAACTACCCAAATTTCTCATGCAAGATGTCCAGCAAATTTATGATAAATATTAGGTTATCTCAATAGGGTAAATCCAAAGTATCATAATTTTTATATCATCAAAAGGGCAACAAAACTATTTTAGCAATATTTACTATCTTCCATTATTTATGAACCAAGTACAGAGAATATTCTTCCAAAAATTATAAATAATTTATAATATGCAGATAAAGGCTTAAAAATAGCACTGGCCTAGTTTCATAATTTTTCAGTAATAAAATCATCCCTAAATAATTTTCAAAGCATAGAACCCTTTTTTAACATTTGTGAAGGAAGTACTGGATTTACTCAACTTAAAATTATACAAAAATTCAAGGGTAACCATTCTATCCTAAAACATTTATTTCCAAGATTTCATGAGATTTCCATGAACAGAAAGGTACAAATAATTAAAATAGCAATTGGGGTTATAATCAACTTTACAAACAAAGTGCTGGAAATAAACATCATAAAATTCCAGTAAAATTTCTATAAATTCTACCCACTTCAAAACTAACTCTACCCGAGTTTCACAGTCTTTAGATGATTATTAGTGATGGATTGTGCTTAATTAGTATTTTAACCTAAAGCTAAGATTAAGGTTTTGAGGCATCTACTTGTCTCCAAATTTTCCAAGATTCCATCCAAACGATTATTATCATGCTAATATCAACTCTACAGAGTTTCAAGGCAATACGAGAGCAATTGCCCCATATCCTTCACAACCCTCAAAATCCTCCATTTAGGGTTTGAGTTTTGATCCTAGGGTAAACCAACCCTAAATCACACCATTTTCTCCAAGTGGGTTATAATAACCCTTCCATGTCAGTTGTCAAGATATCAGCCTCAGTTGAGATGATTTGACCGTTCCAACCTCTCGTGCACTTTTTACTCAAAAATGCCTCACTTTTGCCTAGTTAAGAATAGGTTAACTCCCTATCCTAAACTCATCCAAATGAGTTGAAACTTTGTACAGAGCTAATTTTTATAGCCAGGGACAACTCACCAAAATTTGGGAGGGTTTGGAGGTTATTTGACTACATAAATAAATTCCTCTATCTTTATTAAATTAAAATAAAAACTTTAGGCAAAGTGTCTCCAAAAATTCCCATTTTTGGACTGCCTTCAGATATAGCTAAGTTTAACCCCCTGCCCAAATTTCAGGTCATTTGGACAAGGGATGAAGCGTGGACATCCATTTTAGTTTCTGCCCAACCCTAGGTACAGACCCCATTAAAACGGGTGCGGCAGTCAAACCGCTTACCCAAACGAGTTGAATTTAATTTTAAATTAATCTAAACTCGAAGGGCTACGACTTCCGTGACAAGTCATTTTTCCAAAATCGGCCTCTAAGTGCCTCAATTTGCAGCCTCCAAATATACTCAAATAATTTAACTTTTCATTATGTACTATATACATAATTTATATATTTTAAATTGATTTTACTGTTCATCTTCTACAGAAACCTGAAAATCAGAACACAGAAAACCCATATTTCCTGTAGCTCTTTCATGATCCATCGCCGGCTATCCGGTCACTTCCCTGGCCAGCCACCACCACCACCACCTCCGTTGAGGCGATGGCTATCGGTCGGCGGTGGTTTGGCCGCCAGAGGTGGCGGTTTCCGGCGAACTCAAAATAATATTTTTCCATGGTTTTCCATTAAAACACGAGGTAGGTCCAGCTCCTTTGAGCACGTACTTCATTTCTAAGAACCTAAGATCTACCCATAAGAGAAGAAGTAGAGGAGGACCTTGTTCGCGGTTTGAAGGCGAGATGAACGTCGGATTGTCATGGCGCGGTGATGGAGTTCCCGAACTTCTCCTACAGCAAGAGCAAAAGTCTGAATCCGTTTGGTCAAGAGTGTAACCTTCTCATCTTGCTCTAAGGGGTCTTTTATAGATCAGCAAGTGGGGAGGGGAAAGAGGTAAGCAATTATGGTCATGAAGGCCCCTCTTAATGTTGTTTCGATTATGGTAGAGGCAGTTGAAACGCTGGAGACGAAGAAGTGTTTGTCAGGTGGTGATTTCCTATTGTGATAGTTTTACTTTCAAGACAACCTAAACACCTAGAGGGGGGGTGAATAGGTTCTAATTGCTTGTTTATACTTTTAGGCAGAATTCAATTACAGAATTAAAACATCCAGCACAGCAATCACAGAAATTTAATCATCACATATTGCTCAATATTTTATAGTGGTTCTCCAAGGTTTGGGTACATCCACTTTCCCCCTACACCTATCTAGAAGTATGCTAGATTCGGCCAAACTTCCACTATTCTCAGATCTACAGATCCTACAGCCCAGAACCTGGATAGGTTCCTACAACTCAGGCACAACAGCCCTACCTCAACCTTGCCATAAGGCCTACAACTCAGAGAAGAACCTTCTCCTACACTCAGGCAAACAGCCCTACCACTCAGAGATCAACTCTCCTACACTCAGCCTTTATATCACAGGCTTACAACTCAGATCTATGTAAGACAGATCCTACAGAATTTTAGAAAAGAAGTTTTAATGTCTTGCCTTTGTTGAGAGAGAAGAGGACAAGACAATTCTTGATCAGCTGATGAAATCAACTGAAACTGAGCTTTCTTCAAAGCTTCTTGAATCTGAACTTAGCTGAGTTGATTTCCAAACAGCTTCTTGAGAAACCACTGAAGGCTTCCTTCTTCTTCTTCTTCAAATGGGTGGATCCCTCTCTATCCAACACCTTTGATGATACTTCTGAATTCTTGTTAGAACTCTTCTTAGATCGATCCTGAGATCGTCTGCTTAGATCTTCTGATGAAGATCTTCTTTAGTGCCTAGCACTTTCTTGAATTGATACTTCAATTGGATTGTAATCCTTCTTCACCCTTTTTTATGTATCACTATTTCTTGTTACTTCCTTCTGAATCTGTCTATTTATAGACCTTCTTCATGGTAACCGGCTGATCCGGTTTCTAACTATTTTCTGACAAGTCTGACAGCATCAGTTAACCGGTGGCAACCCACAGCTGTCAAGTCTTCAAACAAATTCTGTGCCTTAGTCTTGGACAGCAAAGTGTCGAGACAGTCAGTCAGAAAGTGTCGAGACCAACTGTCTATATGTGTCGACACAAGTGACTTTGGTGTCGACACAGTCTTTGAAGATGTCGACAAGTTCGTCATTAAGTCGACACAGCTTCTTCAGAAAATAATTTGGTCTTGACTCTGCAGTGTGTCGACACAAGTCCTCTGTGTCGACACAGTTGTTGTAGATTCAGAACTCAATATATGTCGACACTGCCTTCAGGTGTCGACACAGCAATTGTCGACTCTGCCAAAATGTGTCGACTTAGTCTTCTGGTGTCCACACAAGTATTGTCGACTTCTGCCAATGTGTGTTGACTCTGTCTCATTGTGTCGACACAGCCTCCCAGTGTCGACACAAATGTGGTCGACTATCTTTCTGTGAGTCGACGCTGCTTCTCAGTGTCGACATTAATGTGGTCGACTATCTCCTTCTGTGTCGAGGTCGACTATCTTTCTCTATGTCGACTATCTTTCTCTGTGTCGACACAAATGTGGTCGACTATCTCCTTCTGTGTCGAGGTCGACTATCTTTCTCTGTGTCGACTATCTTTCTCTGTGTCGACACAAATGTGGTCGACTATCTCCTTCTGTGTCGAGGTCGACTATCTTTCTCTGTGTCGACTATCTTTCTCTGTGTCGACACAAATGTGGTCGACTATCTCCTTCTGTGTCGAGGTCGACTATCTTTCTCTGTGTCGGCACAGCTTCCGTCAAGTGTCGACACAAATATTCTGAAATGTCGACATTGTTTCTTCAGGTGTCGACACATGGACTTAGAATATTTTTCTGCATTCTTTAATACTTCTTCACCTGCACATGTCAACTTAAAACAACATCAAATACACATTGATGTATATCATTTAGCTAAGTTGGATTTCTTCAAATCAGGTACACATTTTCCAATGTACCCAACAATCTTCCCCTATTTGGAGAAGTCATAACCCTTAAAGCCAATGATATACACCATTTATAAAAAGTATAATATGATGATATATGACATAATAGGAATACTTAATAAAAAACAAAATATGAACAATCCATCACAGAGTGAACATTATATGATTCCAAACAATATTTTGTTTAAAACTTAGTAATGTTTGATTACAGATTTTTACATTGAATGATTTAATCAAAACATTACAAAATACTTTTGAAAGAACTTAAAAAATTAAGACTGATCAGGCTCTCTTATGACAATCCCTTTGCCAGATTGGATTTGAGCCTTCACAGAAGCTTCAGCAACTTCAGCTGGCTTCTTGCCTTTTTGATCAACCTTCTTCTATGCTTCTTCCTTGAGCCTTTGCCTTTCAAAGTAATGATATGGCTTTGGAAAGTACTTGCTCGGCTCCTGAGCATCTGGTGGCAGCCTACCCAGCTTGGCTTTTCTTCTGAACTGTACTATTGCCTCTTGCCTAGCTTCATGCTTTTGCCATTCCATTTCATTATACCACTTTCCTCTTTCATGAACTTGGTCTTTTACAGCCTTCCATGCAGTGAGTATAATATTTCTTGAAGTAGGGCTCTACTGCTCAAAATCTGGCTTAAGTTCAGCCTGCTCTCTAAATCTTTTCTTGGATAGTAGAGCATCTTGCTGTTCTTTCAAGTTGGCATCAGGCTTATCAACTTTTTCAATAATAACCTTGGTAACCTCCTTTGGAGGATTATACATATCCTGAATTTGCTGATCAATCATATCAAAATCTGGAGGAGGGTAAATGACTTGGGCAATCTCAGGTTGATTGCCTTCAAGTAGACCTGTTTGAATGTCTGACTCAGCCACCATAACATCATCACACAAAGGTGGATATCCCAATGTGGCCCGAATACTATTTGTCACCCATTTGGTGTGCTCTGAGCCAGCATGAACTAACAACCTCTCCCCCTTTATGACTTCTCTGGTAATATGATCTCTTAGATCTTCCTTTTGAAATCTGATCTGGCCATCCAGATAATTCACACCCTCTTTAAAAAATGGTTTTAAATTTTTAAGCTTGTTAGATATGTCCTTTTGAGAGGTAGTGATAGCAGTTTTAACTGATTCAATAGCATCTTGAAGTTTCTTATCAAATTCTTCCATTTCCTTTCCCCTTGCTGCAGGCAACCCTTCAGTAGTTTTTTTCAACTCATTAAGAATCTCATTGTGAGAGTCTTCAAGATTGGCATTCATGTTTATCTGATTTGTAAGAACATAGCCTTGCTTCAGTGCTATATCATCTGCTTTGGTAATAATTGATTGTTGTTGTTTTGCCAAGAATACTACAGCATTACCTCCCTTATGGAAGCAATCTGTCATCTCCTTCTTATGCATATTGACTTCTAATCTAATGGACTTTATATTTTGAGCCAAGTCAAATTGAAGGGACTTATTGCTCTCATCAACATATTTTTCAACAGCCAATCTATGTTCATCCAACTTAACTTGCAAATCAACCATAAACTTTTTATAATTAAATTCAGAATGGGATTGTTGAGTTGTAGTCTGTAGTGCTTGCTTATAACTTTTGCTCCTTCTCTGGAAGACAACAAGTTTTCTCTTCTTAGCCATTCTGGCTTCTTCAGTCTCAGATTCAGATGAACTATCAATTTGAACTCTTTCTTGAGGAGGAGGAATATTTGTCTCAGTGCCATGTTGTTCAGCCTCAATATGCACAGACTCCCCCTCCACCACTTGCTCCTCCTCAATTTCTTTCTCCTTCTCAACCTCTTGCTCGATCTCAGCTTCTTGCTCTATCTCCATGTCTAGGGCCTTCTCAATATCCTGCCCCTCTTCTACTATATCAGTAGCAATATCAACATTAGGAAATAACTCATCTAGAGTATATTCCTTCTGAGTTTGAACAGAAGATGTGTCATTCAGATTTCAATATTCAAATCTTTGGAGATATCAGTTTGTACTGCCTCTTGCACTGGGTCAGACATCTTCTCCCCCTGTACTTGTTCAATATTGGTAATGTCCTGGGCAGGTGAGTACACTTGCTCCCCCTGCACCTGTGCAGAAATAGAAATTTTAGAAATGTCTTTTGTAGGAAAATACACCAGCTCTCCCTGCAATTTTACCTGGTCAGGAGTAGATATATTCTGGGCAGGAGAATGAGCTTGTTCCCCCTGCATCTGTGCAGGTATAGTTTCTTGCTGGGCTAGAGTAGATTCAGGCTAATCTTCAACCTGCTTTCTCACTAGTTCTTCTTGATGCTGCTCAGTATCTTGAGCATGAGAAGGGGATTTCACCGGGGTGTCCTGCCTGCTCTCATCAGGCACATCCTTAGACAGCACCCTATCCCACCTATAAAACAATCTCATGTCCATCTTTCTCATGTGATTGATCTTTGTTCCTGGCAGTTGTTGCATTACCTCAGGGATCACTCCAGTTAGATATAAACTCATAATTCTAGCCAGATTTGGCTTCTTGATTCCTTCCTTGATCTTTTCAAAGATTATAGCTGACCAATCAGTTGGAATTGTAAACAAAATTCTGGTCATTAGGCAGAACATATAGGATGAAATCCTATCATGTCCCCCTGGTTTGCACAGAATCACCTTGCCAACTACTTCTGACAAAAATTTCCCTTGCTTATTCATCCCTTTCCTATTGAAAGCAGCTCCAATCTTCAGGGTGGGATCCAATCCGCACCATTGGAGAGCCTCCCTTGATTTAGAAGCAGGGACTTCTTCTTCATTCTCAATTATTGGTAATTGGAGAATCTTCCTTAAACTCCTTGGGGTAATCTTCACTGTCGACCCATGAACAGTGGACTTTATCTTGAGAATATCTTAATCCACTGATGCAGAGTTAAAGAATTCATGCACCTCCTTCTTCCATATCTTAGAAGGTTCAGAAACTAAAAACTCTAATCCGAATTCGGAAATAAGAGTGATAACCCGTTGAATATCTGTTGGGGCTTCTGCAAAGGCATTCCGGACCAACTCATAACCTTCGTTGACGTGGTCTTCAATCTTCGGCGCCATTGATCAGTTGAGAAAGCTTGAGAGAAGAGAGAGAGAGAATGTCGACACAGGGTTTTAGTCTTGAAAACCTTGTAAGCGTGTCGACAGATTAAGGTCTTGACCTATTTATACTTTCTATTGAAAGAAGATCAAAAGTCGGTAAAAACAGACTATAAGTGTCGACACAGAAGGAATGTGTCGACAAAAGCTTCTATTATCTCGACATCAAGTCTGTCTACTATGTGTCGACACCAATTTGTGGATATGTCGACATTTGGGATATATAGTAGAGCATCAGAAATTCTGTGTCGACTCTTAGTATAAGTGTCGACACAAAATCTGTAAGTGTCGACACCATTATTCTGGTGAAGTCGACACTACATTCCTGGATAAGTCAACAATATGATTCTTAAGTGTCGACACTGATGAGTCCATATTTTATACCTATTTGCGGACTCATATGGGCTTATTTTCTTGTCTTTGCACACCGTTTAGCGTCATTTGCACTCCTTTTGGTTCGCTACGGTTTTCCACGCCCTGTGCACCTTTTTAGCCCATTTTCTGTGCTTGTGTGCATTTACTTTCCTGCTATGTTTATTACTGTTTGCTGTGGCTGCCACGATCGATGTCCCGTGCAGTTTTCCTGCAGGTTTGGGGATCGTGAGGGCATTCAGGATAGGCGTTTCACTATTTTTGGCAAAGAAGTCAGTGGTCGTGCGTTTTTACCCACGCACGACCATCGACCTCCTGGCGCACGATCACTGATCGTGCGCAGCCCGGTCTCATTTGTGAAAACTCTGTCTTGAACCTTTCGCACGATCACTTGCCATACCGCGCACGACCACCGCTCGTGCGCCGTTGAACGTGCGCAGTCATACCCATTTTGCAAAAGTCTGTCTGGCTATTTCCGCACGATCATCAGCATTGCCTCGCACGATCACTGATCGTGCGCAGCTGATCGTGCGCGACTACTGATTTTCTGATGCAGGTCTACAGGTTGCTCACGCACGGGCGCTGACCTTGGTCGCACACGACCACTGGTCGTGCGCCAGTGGTCGTGCGCCCTATTTATTCTGCAAGCTATAAATACGCTGTTCCACGAATTAGGGCGAGAGCAATCGTTACGGAACCTTCACCAGTCCGCCGTTTCGCCCTCCAATAGTTCCATTCACCTCCACCTTCATTCCTACCAATGGGAGGACCTTCTCCGGTGATTCCGAAGCATTTCGCATCCTCTGGTGATCCTCCCGGCCATTGAAGCATTCTTCTCCGAGCTTTCCACCAAGGAAGAAGACGAAGCATACCTAGAGAACGGAGTTACAGGCCCTCGAGGTGACAGCTCGGTGGTACCGGAAGCCCTCCTCGGACTGCGCTTGGAAGCGGATTGACAACCCGCACCTCCGGCCAACAACCGCGGTGGATCTTGAATCTCGTGGTTTTGCATTTTCTCTCTTTTCTTGTTGTATGGAATGTTTGTGCTTGTAATGAACATCAACTTCTAGCATAATTTTGATTGGTTGTGTTTCATCTTGCTTTAGAGATTTATTCTTTGATGCGCCTCGCTCCATCTCGCTCCACTCCACACGTTCGTTTCACTCAAGCTCGCTCCGCACTAATCACCTCCCTCGCTAGACTTCCGTCCACTCGCCAATCGAAGTACGGCATCGCGGCCGCTACATCCATCTCGCCTTGAGAAGCGGTGATTGCGACCCGCATAGTTTACATTAGTGTAATCGGTCGTAAGACCACCAACCAAAGCCCCTTTCTTTTTCTGTTTATTTCAATTAACTCTCATAACGATAGTTTTAGAGTCTAAATCGTTCGACGCCAATTGCATTCCTCAAGAGACCGACATCCGGGGATTCATTCCCAACTTTATTACTTGTGCGACCGGTACGCTTGCCGTATTTTACGCGCATCAAGTTTTTGGCGCCGTTGCCGGGGAATGCAACTGTTGAACGATCATGATTTCTGGAAGTATTGGTATAAGAGTTAGAGTTTTTTTATTTTTGTTTCTTTGATTTGTTGCTTCAGTGGATGCAGGGACGTGCTGCAAGAGATCTCGTTACTTACGATCCTGAAATCGAGCGAACTCTTCGTGCGCAAAGGCGTGCCGCTGCAATCAATCCAATCACAATGGGAGATCAGTTGAACAATGACAACGGAGTTCGTGTTGGAGGGAACCTCCATGATAACCGGAACGGGGATGAGAATGAGGTGCATCCGCCGCATGTCCGAACCATGAGAGATTACACTACCCCCACTATAGGGAGCATTTACCCTGGGTTCGGACCGGCGATCGCAAACCAACAGTTCGAGATCAAACCAGCAATTCTTAACATCATCCGGAACAACGCACAGTTCTCTGGAATGGCCACGGAGGATGCCCATCTACACTTGGCAGACTTTTCAGAAATCTGTGCCACTTTCCGTTATGCTGGGATTCCTGACGATACGGTCAAGCTCCGTCTCTTCCCCTTCTCTCTACATGACAAGGCCAAGTCATGGCTTCATACCCTTCCTCCTGGAATGGCCACAACCTGGGAGGCTCTTACCACAAAGTTTCTAGCTAAATTCCATCCGGTTGACCGTATTGTGAGTTTGAGACGCGCCATCGCTAATTTCAGGCAAAACGACCAAGAGAGTTTAGCGGAAGTTTGGGAGCGCTTCAATGAGTTGCTGCGGAAGTGCCCCAACAACGGATTCCAAACGTGGAATCTCGTGGAATGCTTCTACTTCTCCATCGAACCTCAACACCGTGCCATGATTGATGCCGCCTCTGGTGGGACAATTATGAACCTTGCTCCTGAGGATGCTTTGAGAGTTCTGCAGGACACCGCCACGCACAGCGCCTTTTGGACCGCAGGAAGGAATACCCCCCGTGGGACAAGTGGAATCTTTGCCGTGGAAGCATCTAGGCCGCTGCTGCTGCTCCGGTGTTGGCCATTTCGTGTCAAGGATGCGGAGGTACCGATCATCATAGCTTTGAGTGCCCTGGAGCGGAGGTAATGTATGACCCCGCCTTCTCTAATGAAACCGTTAATTTTATCGTGAATCAAAACAGGGGTGCGCTTTATGGAAATGCTTATAATCCGGGTGCGAGAAATCACCCAAACTTCTCGTGGAATCAAAACGCACCGGGCCGACGATGGCAACCGGGGCAGCATCAATATGATGCCTCCGCCTCCGGAAGCCAGCCGCGGCCACCCCACCCGAATTATCCTCAAGGGCCCCCCGCCGAAAAAACCAATTCATTGGCTGAAATGTTTGAAAAATTTGTTGAAGTTTCCCAGACAAACATGACAAACCAAGCCGCTTCAATGCGTAAGCTCGAGGCACAGTTGGGCCAATTGGCTCAAATGGTCTCCGAGCGTACTCTTGGTACTCTCCCAAGCAACACCGAAAAAAATCCCCATGAACAAGGGAAAAGCCTTGGGGAGGAAAGGCTGGGGAATAACAACGAACTCGTGATTAGCTGTATGATCAACAATGTTGAAACTACTGCTTTATGTGATTCCGGGGCATCCAGCAACATCCTCACTCTGCAGGATGTCGCGAAGATGCAACTGCAAATAAACACCGAAGACCGGAAATCACTTATTTTAGCTAATGGTAATGTGGTTGATACTGATGGTGGTGTGAGGGAAGTTGAGATCGAGGTTAATGGCAAACATTTTACCACTGATTTTCAGGTCATGGGACCAAAAGAAAATGACTCCATTCCGATACTTGGTGTCCCATTTCTGAAGGCCAGTGGCGCATCCCTGGATTTTTCCAAAGTACGCATCACCTGGCCGGCTGATGATTTCACCCTCGATGATACTTCCGTACACCCCTCTCTTGTTCGAAATGACGTTTCACTACGTAGTGAAGATCTCAAGGAAGATTTTGGAATCCAAGCTTTGAAGGCAACCCTTACGGATGAGAAAACCAAGGGAGGATTGCCCGAGACGACCGATGAGAAGAATGACTTATCGACCACGAAGATGTTCGAGTGCACCAAAGACACGGTGAACGTGCCAATTCCCACAGATGCTGTTGTTGAGCATGACATTTCTAATTCCATGCGGGAGAAATCCCTAGACAGTTATTCTTGTAATAATATTCATGACTGTACTAAGCGTTCTGTCGCTTGGGCTGATCCGATCGCCATCACGGTGCCGGAAATGACGCCATTGATCATAAAATCTGGGAAAACTGTGGAATCCACTCCTTGGAGGTCTTCATCGGTTGAGAAGCTGAAGGAGGCCAAACGCTTGCGTGATAAGCGTTATTCTTCCTTCCAAGCGCTTGCGCACCATCTGAGCAAGGGGAAATCCCCTCCTCAAGATCCTATGAAAAGTTCTGCTTCTCCTTCGCTCTCCACCGAAAAGACTTACCACAAATCGGCATATAGCTGATTGCCGCTCTGCCTCGCTTTTCCTGCTTATTTTCCTAGTTGCTTTGGGACCTTATTTCACTTTCTATTTCGTAGCTTTTATTTTGCTGCATAAACATTATATACAACTGCTAATATAGGTATTTGGTCCACCTTAAGGACGGTAAACAAAAGGGCTATTCGGGAGACAACCCAAGCTTGGACCTTTTGGTCCCCTTGTTTATGTTTTCTTTTATTTTATGTTTTCTATCTTTTTTGTATTTTCTGTTGTTCGGCCTAATTCGCAGGTTCAGCTTATCTTTTGTGCGAAGCAGCAACTCCCGCGAATCATCACGCAATCTTCTGGCATGCTCCCCTCTTTGGAGCATTGGTACTCTCTCTCGCTTCAGATTTCATTCCTTGGTCGAATGTCTATTTTTCTTGCTTATGTTTTCATTCAAGTCTGGGGGGAAGAGCCGCTTGTGCACTCCACGAGCACATTTAATTTCGCATGCCAGTAGTTTTCCTTTTTGCTTCATTGTGTTAGACTCCTGTTGCACACCACTGCACCCACTTGAGCGCGAGCTTAGCGGTTTGTGTGTCACGAGTTGAACCTGTATCTTTGTTCGATTTGGAAAATTTCTGTGCTAGTTTAGGATTGTGCGACGGAGTAAAATGTTGGCCTTGCTGTGTTTCTCGTCAACTGCTCTCGTTTTGTGTAGAAATTTGAGTAGATTTAATTTTTCTGTATGCTTATAGTTTATCTTTTTCTATCTGCGTAAATTCTTTTATTCTACTCAAAAGTTGGTGAATCCGGTGTGAATCAAACGGTAGCGTAGGAATGTGTGTAGCCGCCACTAGACTCGTATTGCTTAAGTCGGGCGGGAGGATTATCTTTCTCGGTTGCTAAGAACTTGCCCCAAGCTATTCTTGAAGCATTGGTACTCGGTTAGTCTAGCGTGAGAGTGATGTAGGCCACCTTTTGGCCCGGTTGAGCTTTGTACCCATTCCTAGCATTGCCCTTGCTAGCCCCTTTGTGCCTACCCTTCTTTTGATTCAGCTCCACTATATTCGCCAAAGCCTCATAGCCAATCCTAGTCGCACACCCAATTCGAGCTTTAGTAGTTTACATTTTATGTTGGGTTGTGATATGGTGTTTTTATTTGTGATATGTGGTTGTGCCCAAAAGAAAAAAATGTGCTGATTTTGTAAAAAGAAAAAGAAAATATTTAAAAGAGAAAAAGAAAACAAAGAAAAGAAAAAAGTTTGATTGAAAATATTTATTTGAGAAGATTTGGATTTGGAGTAGGCGGTGCACACACCTATGTTGTACAAATCAAGTCTGGGGGTGTGGTGCACCTGGTTATATTGTGGTTTGCCGAGGGATTCTTTTAGGCTAGCTCATTTGGGTTAGGTGCATAGCCTTTCTTTTTATCATTGTTTATCTCACCGTAACCCAAGCCCCATTATTACCCGAAGTCCTACGGACTTGCGCTTGAGTTGACTAGTGCCGTGGAGAGAGTGCGAACGGGCAAGCTTATGGTTTCCGACATTGGTGGATTCCTTTGGGGGTAATCTTGAGCCCCGGTCTTCGGCAATGCTCACCTTAGTGGCCTGTCTACTTTCTCCCTGCGTAAGACCGGATGATTCACCGTGATTCTACTTTGGAGTAATAATAAATTTTTGTTACGCATTGTGAAAACTATAAAATATTTTGTATACTTAAGAATTTCCTCTACTTTATTTTTATGCACGCGAGCATGCGACTTCGCATGGTACTCCGTTCTGCAATTTCTTTCTTAGCTAGTTCATTTTCCCCGTCTGCTTAGGTTTTGTTTGCTCGGGGCGCGCAAACAGTTAAGTCTGGGGGTGTGATGAGTCCATATTTTATACCTATTTGCGGACTCATCTGGGCTTATTTTCTTGTCTTTGCACACCGTTTAGCGTCATTTGCACTCCTTTTGGTTCGCTACGGTTTTCCACGCCCTGTGCACCTTTTTAGCCCATTTTCTGTGCTTGTGTGCATTTACTTTCCTGCTATGTTTATTACTGTTTGCTGTGGCTGCCACGATCGATGTCCCGTGCAGTTTTCTTGCAGGTTTGGGGATCGTGAGGGCATTCGGGATAGGCGTTTCACTATTTTTGGCAAAGGAGTCAGTGGTCGTGCGTTTTTACCCACGCACGACCATCGACCTCCTGGCGCACGATCACTGATCGTGCGCAGCCCGGTCTCATTTGTGAAAACTCTGTCTTGAACCTTTCGCACGATCACTTGCCATATCGCGCACGACCACCGCTCGTGCACCGTTGAACGTGCGCAGTCATACCCATTTTGCAAAAGTCTGTCTGGCTATTTCCGCACGATCATCAGCATTGCCACGCACGATCACTGATCGTGCGCAGCTGATCGTGCGCGACTACTGATTTTCTGATGCAGGTCTACATGTTGCTCACGCACGGGCGCTGACCTTGGTCGCGCACGACCACTGGTCGTGCGCCCTATTTATTCTGCAAGCTATAAATACGCTGTTCCACGAATTAGGGCGAGAGCAATCGTTACGGAACCTTCACCAGTCCGTCGTTTCGCCCTCCAGCAGTTCCATTCACCTCCACCTTCATTCCTACCAACGGGAGGACCTTCTCCGGTGATTCCGAAGCATTCCGCATCCTCCGGTGATCCTCCCGGCCATTGAAGCATTCTTCTCCGAGCTTTCCACCAAGGAAGAAGACGAAGCATACCTAGAGAACGGAGTTACAGGCCCTCGAGGTGATAGCTCGGTGGTACCAGAAGCCCTCCTCGGACTGCGCTTGGAAGCGGATTGACAACCCGCACCTCCGGCCAACAACCGCGGTGGATCTTCAATCTCGTGGTTTTGCATTTTCTCTCTTTTCTTGTTGTATGGAATGTTTGTGCTTGTAATGAACATCAACTTCTAGCGTAATTTTGATTGGTTGTGTTTCATCTTGCTTTAGAGATTTATTCTTTGATGCGCCTCGCTCCACTCCACACGTTCGTTTCACTCAAGCTCGCTCCGCACTAATCACCTCCCTCGCTAGACTTCCGTCCACTCGCCAATCGAAGTACGGCATCGCGGCCGCTACATCCATCTCGCCTTGAGAAGCGGTGATTGCGACCCGCATAGTTTACATTAGTGTAATCGGTCGTAAGACCACCAACCAAAGCCCCTTTCTTTTTCTGTTTATTTCAATTAACTCTCATAATGATAGTTTTAGAGTCTAAATCGTTCGACGCCAATTGCATTCCTCAAGAGACCGACATCCGGGGATTCATTCCCAACTTTATTACTTGTGCGACCGGTACGCTTGCCGTATTTTACGCGCATCAGACACATATTCTCTGTGTTGACACAATATCTCTGACTTGTCGATATTACACCACTGAGTCGACACATTATCACTGAATGTGTCGACACCATTTTACTTAGCCATTTTCTGTTTTTGTCAATACCACTTGAGACCACTTGATAATCTAATATGTTACTTGTAAGTTTGTTGATAAACTAATCAATGGTCAGTATGCCTAATTAAATTTTAAATTTATTGAATTTTGTTTCATCCAGTGGCTTAGTAAATACATCTGCTATTTGATAATCTGTTTTAACAAATTTCAATGTGATGTCTTCTCTTTCTACATGTTCTCTAAGAAAATGGTATTTAATTTCTATATGCTTAGTTCTACTATGAGAAACAGGATTATTAGCAATAGAAATTGCACTCTTAGAATCACACAAAAGAGGTGTTCTACTTACTTGAATACCATAATCTTTAAGCTGATGCTGTATCCACAATAGTTGTGCACAACAGCTGCCAGCAGCAACATACTCTGACTCAGCTGTGGATATAGCCACACTGGTCTGCTTCTTACTACTCCATGAAATCAGTCTTCCTCCCAGGAATTGACAAGTACCTGTAGTACTCTTCCTATCCTCTCTACAACCTGCAAAATCTGCATCTGAATAACCTGTTAGTAGAAAATCTCTATTCCTAGGGTATCAAAGGCCTAGATTAGGTGTGCCCTTAAGATATCTCAGAATCCTTTTGACTGCAATATAATGAGACTCTTTAGGACAGGCTTGGTACCTAGCACAGACACATGTAGCATACATAATATCTGGTCTACTAGTAGTGAGATATAGTAAAGATCCAACTATTCCTCTATACAAAGTCTCATCAACAGATTTACCTGCATCATCTTTGTATATAGGCATACTTGTTCCCATAGGAGTTCTCATGATGGAGGATGACTCCATACCATACTTCTTAATTAATTCTTTGGTGAACTTTGATTGGGATATGGACAAGCCATCATCAGTCTGTCTTACTTGGAGTCCCAAGAAGAACTTAAGTTCCCCCATGCTGCTCATCTCAAACTTCCCTTGCATAAGTTTGGCAAACTTTTTACAAAGGTTGTTTTCAGTAGATCCAAAGATTATGTCATCAACATAGATCTGAACTAAGATGATCTTGCCTTTGGATTCCCTAAGGAATAGAGTTTTGTCTATTTTTCCTCTTGAGAATTTATTCTCAATAAGGAAAGTAGACAGGGTTTCATACCAAGCCCTTGGGGCTTGCTTTAACCCATACAAAGCTTTTCTAAGCTTATAAACATAATCAGGTTTAAGAGGATCTACAAAACCTGATGGCTGCTCTACATATACTTCTTCTTTAAGATCACCATTCAAAAATGCTGACTTCACATCCATCTGGTATACTTTGAAGTCTTTATAGGCTGCATAGGCAAGGAACATTCTGATTGCCTCCGGCCTTACTACTGGGGCAAAGGTTTGATCAAAGTCAATCCCTTCTTCCTATCTGTATCCTTTAGCAACCAATCTTGCTTTATTCTTCACTATTACTCCATTCTCATCCAACTTGTTCCTATAGATCCATTTTGTCCCAATTATATTGTGGCCTCTTGGTCTAGGAACACGCTCCCAGACATTGCACCTTCTGAATTGATTCAGCTCCTCTTGCATAGCATCAATCCAGTACTGGTCTTGGATAGCTTCTTCAAACTTCTTAGGCTCCATTTGTGACAGGAAACTTGAATGCAGAAATGTGCTTTGACTTCTGCTTCTAGTCTGCACTCCCTTTCTTGGATCACCTATTATCTGATCAGCTGGATGATCTCTTAAATGTCTTGTAGCTGGAGGAAGATTCCCTTCTGGTTGAACATCTCCAGCTCCTTCATTATGCTGAACCTCTTGGTTTTCTTCATCTTCTATTGTGTCTTGTACTCCCCCTGGACAGTAGCCTTCATTTTCCAATGCTCCATCTTCCCTTGAAGCTTCAGCAATGGAGAGCTTGTCCATTCTTTTGCTTATACCTATTGAGTCATTTGATCTACAAGACAACTCACAGTTGATTGATCTTGTTTCATCAAACACAACATGCATAGATTCTTCAACAACTTGAGTAGTCAAGTTGAAGATTCTATAGGCCTTACTATTTATGCTGTACCCAACAAATATCCCATCCTGGGATTTGGCAGCAAACTTGGTCAAATATGACTTACCATTGTTAAGTATATAGCATTTGCAACCAAAGATCTTGAAGTAGGATAGATTTGGTTTTCTACCTTTCATAATCTCATAAGGAGTCTTTTTGTGGCTCTTGGTGATAGAAGCTCTATTGATCACATGACAAGCAGTGTTTACTGCCTCAGCCCAGAAATATTCTGGTAGAGAGGTGTCACTCAATAGAGTTCTACCAGCTTCAATTAGTGTTCTAATCTTTCTTTCAGCAATTCCATTTTACTGAGGTGTTCTAGGTGAGGAGAATTCTTGGAAAATCCCAAAGTCTTCACATAACTTTGTCATGCTTTCAGATTGAAACTCAGTACCATGGTCACTTCTGATTTTGACCACTGTACTATTCAGTTCATTCTGAATTTGCTTCACAAAATAAAGTAAGGCACTTGGGGTTTCAGATTTCTGTCTTAGAAAGAACACCCATGTAAATCTAGAATAGTCATATACAACCACAAAAGTGTAGACCTTCCTACCTAGACTATGAACTGGCATAGGACCAAAAAGATCCATATGCAAGAGGTATAAGCACCTCACAGAATCCTTGTTTTCAATGCTTTGAAATGAGGATTTTGTCTGCTTGCCCTTTTGACAAGCTGAGCATATCCCTTCCTTTATACACTTAACTTGAGGACCATTCCTCACTAACTCTTTACTAAAGAGTTGGCCAATTGTCTTGTAGTTAAGATGAGCCAATCTCTTGTGCCACTTAACACAATGAGAAGCATTGTCATCAGCTACAAGACAGATGGGAGAAGCCTTATTCTCACATACAAAATTAAGACAATATACATTTCTCTTCCTATACCCAGTCAAAATGATCTCTTGATCACTTGACCTTTTGATATGACATCCATCCTTAACAAATGAAATGTCATATCCTAAATCACTCAGCTGGCTTATGCTTATTAGATTATGTTTCAAACCTTTTACATAAGCCACTTGGGTGATAGTAATTAGGTTAGAAGAAATGTTACCAAACCCTTTGATGACTCCTTTTTCAGATCAACCAAAGATCACTTTAGGTCCATCTTTGACAGATGAATACTCCTTCAGCAGCCCCTTTGTTCCAGTCATGTGCCTAGAACAACCACTATCCAAGTACCATATAGGGTCATGGCTACTTGGATTCACCTGCAACACAGTTTTACTTACCCTTAGAACCCAAGCAAGTCTTGGGTCCTTGGTTCAGGTTGGCATAAACAAAGCTACCATTATCTCTTCTAATAGTTAAACTAGTGTTCTTTCTAACACTTGTGTTGTACCAGCAGTCTAGTGCAAAATGGCCTCTTTTGCCACAGCACCAACATTCAAACATATTGTATCTAGTTCTAAATACATCCTTGACAAAAGAATTTTTGTCCATTGCTGGTGCTGCAGCAGCTTCACCCACTGATTTTTTATAACCATTGGGTTTATGAACATGGGTAGGCCTGTTGGCATTTACACCCTTGTTTTTTAGAACATTAGTCTTAATATGACCATGAATATTTTCATGATCATATTGGTTAGAAGGCACTTGCACCTTTCTAAATTTAATAGGAACTGAAAAGTTCAGTGGCTTGACAGGTGCTTTGCCTTTCCTCTTGAATCGGCCAGCCCTGGAGTTACCTTTGAATCCTAATCCTGCCTTACCCTTTTGATTCACAAATTTATCTATCAAGGGTAAGACAGACTTTGGCTTAGAGTAACTAGCCACTAAATCCTTTTCAATTCTTAGTCTGGTCTCCAGACTCTTCACTTGATCATTGGTATAATTAATTGTGCCCATCTGAATAATAATTATATTCTTCAGCTTGGCAATTTCATTTAACTTCTGATCAATTACTTTCTCTAACTCAGTTGCAGCTACCCTTAGTTTAGCAATCTCATGAGCCTGAGATTTAACCAGGTTCTTCCTTTTCTTGAGGGCCTGCAACAAGTCCCCATACTTATCTATCAATTGATAGACATCTCCTTCAGAGTCAGACGCATCTACATCACTTGATGCAGATGTAGCTGATTCTGTACTTGTACTACAAACAGATTTCATAGAAGGACATTGTACCTTATTAGGACCAGACTGATTCTGGCATATGTCCTCTTCAGATCCTGCCATCAGTCCTATGCACTGATGATCCTCTTGATTATAGATGGAGTCTAGCAACTGCAGAAACTCCTCTTCTTCAGATGCAGCATATAGTCCAATATATGCTTCTGCTTCAGATTCTGACTCTGAAGTTGACTAATCTGTTAGGCTCTTATCCTTCTTTGCAACAAAAGATTTCTCCTTCTTGCCCTTTTTATGAGTCTTCTTCTTGTCTGAAGACTCCTTTCTTTTATCAGGATAGTCAGCCACTATATGTCCAGGTCTATTGCAACAATAGCAGACAATCTTTGAAGTAGTAGCCTTGCTGGGCTTTGATCTGCTCTTTTCTTTCCTTGATGACTTTTTCTTCTGATAATAGTCATCAACTTGCTGTGAAGTGGAGGGCTTAGACTTCCACTGCTTCTTCTTCAAGAACCTCTGGAATTACCTTGTGAATGCAGCAAAGTCTGCATCTGAATCACAACTTTCTGAACCCTGATTATCTGAATTTTCAGAACTGACTTCTGCAATTTCCTTAGGAGGGGATAGTGATATCCTCCTATTCTTTCTGATGGCTTCTGTATTAAATGCCACAGTCTTTTCTCTATGCTCTCCTCTTGAATTCTTTTCCTCCTCCTTGCTCACCATAAGTTGCATTTCATAGGATAGCAGCTTTCCAAACAAGGAGGGAGGAGAGATTTCTGCCAATTTAGCCACTTCTCTTATGGCACAGATCTTTGTGTCCCAATCCTTTGCTAAGGATCTTAAGAATTTGTCATTCAGTTCATAGGTACTGATGACTCTTCCATAGGACATCAACTCATTCACAATTCTATAGAATTTCCTATAGCATTCAGTTATGCTATCAATTTTTCCTTGTCTAAAACTTTCATATTCCTGGTTGAGCATAGACTTCCTATACTGTCTTACTTCTTCAGATCCCTCCATGTAGACAATCAAGGTGTCCCACATTTCTTTGGAGGTCTTGCAGTGAATCAGATTCTGAAATGTAGAATCATCTATGGCACTCATAATAATATTCGGAGCTCTCTTGTCCATGGTTGCCAAAATGATTTCATCCTTGGACATTTCAGAATAACTCTTTGGAGTTTGAATATTAGCATCAAGAACTGATACCTTTATTGGAATGAAGGGTCCTTCCTGAACTGTGATGTATATTCTTGGGTCAGATGCTTCCATGAACAATCTGATTCTTTCTTTCCAAATTCCAAAGATTTCCTTCCTACAGATGGGTAACTTCATTGACCCTAACTCCTTGTGATTTTCTCCAGAACCCATCTTCTTGAATCTTGATTCTGCCTTTCAGATCTACCTCAGACTGTTAAGTCCTTTTTGAGGAACCTCCCTCTGATACCACTTGATAGTTTTACTTTCAAGACAACCTAAACACCTAGAGGGGGGGGGGGTGAATAGGTTCTAATTGCTTGTTAATACTTTTAGGCAGAATTCAATTACAGAATTAAAACATCCAGCACAGCAATCACAGAAATTTAATCATCACAGATTGCACAATGTTTTATAGTGGTTCCCCAAGGTTTGGGTACATCCACTTTCCCCCTTCACCTATCTAGCAGTATGCTAGATTCGGCCAAACTTCCACTATTCTCAGATCTACAGATCCTACATCTCAGAACCTGGATAGGTTCCTACAACTCAGGCACAACAGCCCTACCTCAACCTTGCCACAAGGCCTACAACTCAGAGAAGAACCTTCTCCTACACTCAGGCAAACAGCCCTACCACTCAGAGATCAACTCTCCTACACTCAGCCTTTATATCACAGGCTTACAACTCAGATCTGTGTAAGACAGATCCTACAGAATTTTAGAAAAGAAGTTTTAATGTCTTGCCTTTGTTGAGAGAGAAGAGGACAAGACAATTCTTGATCAACTGATGAAATCAACTGAAACTGAGCTTTCTTCAAAGCTTCTTGAATCTGAACTTAGCTGAGTTGATTTCCAAACAGCTTCTTGAGAAACCACTGAAGGCTTCCTTCTTCTTCTTCTTCAAATGGGTGGATCCCTCTCTATCCAACACCTTTGATGATACTTCTGAATTCTTGTTAGAACTCTTCTTAGATCGATCCTGAGATCGTCTGCTTAGATCTTCTGATGAAGATATTCTTTAGTGCCTAGCACTTTCTTGAATTGATACTTCAATTGGATTGTAATCCTTCTTCACCCTTTTTTATGTATCACTATTTCTTGTTACTTCCTTCTGAATCTGTCTATTTATAGACCTTCTTCATGGTAACCGGCTGATCCGGTTTCTAACTGTTTTCTGACAAGTCTGACAGCATCAGTTAACCGGTGGCAACCCACATCTGTCAAGTCTTCAAACAAATCCTGTGCCTTAGTCTTGGACAGCAAAGTGTCGAGACAGTCAGTCAGAAAGTGTCGAGACCAACTGTCTATATGTGTCGACACAAGTGACTTTGGTGTCGACACAGTCTTTGAAGATGTCGACAAGTTTGCCATTAAGTCGACACAGCTTCTTCAGAAAATAACTTGTTCTTGACTCTGCAGTGTGTCGACAGAAGTCCTGTGTGTCGACACAGTTGTTGTAGATTCAGAACTCAGTATGTGTCGACACTGCCTTCAGGTGTCGACACAGCAATTGTCGACTCTACCAAAATGTGTCGACTTAGTCTTCTGGTGTCGACACAAGTATTGTCGACTTCTGCTAATGTGTGTCGACTCTGTCTCATTGTGTCGACACAGCCTCCCAGTGTCGACACAAATGTGGTCTACTATCTTTCTGTGAGTCGACGCTGCTTCTCAGTGTCGACATTAATGTGGTCGACTATCTCCTTCTGTGTCGAGGTCGACTATCTTTCTCTGTGTCGACTATCTTTCTCTGTGTCGACACAAATGTGGTCGACTATCTCCTTCTGTGTCAAGGTCGACTATCTTTCTCTGTGTCGACTATCTTTCTCTGTGTCGACACAAATGTGGTCGACTATCTCCTTCTGTGTCGAGGTCGACTATCTTTCTCTGTGTCGACTATCTTCTCTGTGTCGACACAAATGTGGTCGACTATCTCCTTCTGTGTCGAGGTCGACTATCTTTCTCTGTGTCGACACAGCTTCCGTCAAGTGTCGACACAAATATTCTGAAGTGTCGACACTGTTTCTTCAGGTGTCGACACATGGACTTAAAATATTTTTCTGCATTCTTTAATACTTCTTCACCTGCACATGTCAACTTAAAACAACATCAAATACACCTTGATGTATATCATTGAGCTAAGTTGGACTTCATCAAATCAGGTACACATTTTCCAATGTACCCAACATATTGGACCATCATTTACTTATTTTATTAAATAATTAGATTAGGAAACGGCCCATAAATACTCTTGGTGTAACTTCCCATACCAGAATTTATTCCCACGTGTGTTAGAATAATTTCTGGCCTGAACCGGCGTTTCGGCCTCTGTCATGGGCGTGACATGTCGGTCACGGGTGTGACAGACCTGCGTGGAAAACTATGAGTTCGACGATCGTTTTCCTGAGATCGACGATCATCGAAGGGGGTCACGTCCTTGGTCACGGGCGTGATAGGGTCAAGAAGCAAATTCCGCGCTCGGCAATCGTCTAGCTGAGATCGACGATCGCCGAAGGGGGTCACGCCCTAGGTCACGGGCGTGACACCATTGTCACGGGCATGACAGGGTCAAGTATGCAAATTCCGCGCTCAGTGATCGTCTATCTGAGATCGACGATCGTCGAAGGGGGTCACTCCCTAGGTCACGGGCGTGACACCCTGGTCACGGGCATGACAAGCCCGGGCTACAAGTTCAATGATCGTCTCACGGAGGTATAACATTCTAGTTGATTACAGCTATCACAAAATTAAGGTAAATAATAGTAGGCCTAAGTATCAAGTTTCCAAAGTTTGATAGTTTTACAATGATTTTCAAGGGCCTAAACTTATATAATCATTATTTCAGTTATTTCAAGCTTAATGAATAAACTACCTTAATTTGTCCGCCAAATAATTCAAATAAAATACAGGGTGCTTGTTTTATCATGAAAATAACTTTGACAGAATCCCATAATTTTCTTGCTGGTAAGTAAATCATAATAAATCAAATACTAAATTACAATCTAACATGCTTTGTGAATGAAGTGCTATAATAGTAACCCTAAAAATTCCCAAATAATTCCCAGTGATATAAAAGGGCCTAAAAACCTTAAGTTCCAATTATCATAATTTTCCTGCAATTGTACAAGCCCTAATTTATTTTTATGCTCAAAAGCCCATATTAAAACATTGTGAATGAACCTTTAAAATTTCTCAACATAAAATTCTATAAAAAATTCAGGGATCAATGTTCTACTAGTCAAGATCTAAATCCAGAATTTTAACTGATTATAATTAATTTAAAACTTCCAAATAATTGAAACAACAAATCGGGCTAATAATCATTTAACACATGAAGTATAATATTTATTAATCAAAAAATTCCAGCAAAATTACCATAAGTCTAAAACATCCTAAAACTCCCTCCTCCCGAGTTTCATAATTTTTGGAATAGATTTAGTGCTTAAAATAACTAAATTATATTTTTATCCTAATCCAAAATCTCAACTTTCGAGATACCTAATTACCTCCAATTCCTTCACTATTTCAACCAGAGGGTTTTCATCATATCATCCCCCTCTCCTCCAAATTTCAAGGGCATACAAGAGCTTTTGCTCCTATGTCCTTCACAAACCTCAAACTCCCACCCACTAGATTTGAGCCAATCTCTTAGGGTAAAATCCACCCTAATCTACACCATGTTACACAAGAGGGTAGACATAGACTCAATAAATCAGTGGCCACAACATTAGCCTCTTTTGAGGAGATTTGTCCACTCCATTTCCAATCGTACTTTTCCCCAAAGTATCCCTCACCACGACCTATCTAGGACTTGATACTTCCCTTTTCAAAACTCGACCAATTGAGTTGAAATTTTGTACAGATCTTAACATTGATGCCAGGGACCACCACCCAAAATTTGGGGGAGTGTGGACTTAATTTCATCTCCTAATTAATTTTATAATGTTTATTAAAATTTTACAAAAAAACTTTAGGAAAAAGTTCTCCAAAAATTCTCATTTTTGGTCAGCCTCTCGATATACATATTATAGATCTCCAGTCCAAATTTCAAGTCATTTGGTCATGTTATGAACCGTGGGCAACCATTTCAATTTCTGGTTAGCCTAGGTCTTGATCCCACCAAAATGAGTCCTGTGGTCAAACCACTCACCCAAATTGAATAAAATTAATTTTAAATTAAAGTAGACCCAGAGGGCTACAACTTTTGTGACTGGTCATTTTTCCTAATTCGGCCTCTAAGATCCACAATTTTTAACTTTAAAATAGGTGAGTTTTCATGTTCATTAATTATAAAATTCCTAAATAAATTATTTAATATTTTAACATCACTATTCGTCTTCTTCTCAAAACCGAACCAGTGAACAGAAAGTTTATTTTCCTGTAGTTTTCTGAATTCAATTTCCCGGCCACCCGGTCACCTCCCTGGCCAGCCACCACCACCACCACCTCCGTTGAGGCGACGACTATCGATCGGCGGTGATTTGGCCGCCGGAGATGGCGGTTTCCGACGAACTCACCGCCATTAATTTACGGAAATACGATGAAACTCCCATCCGATCTAATCTTTTTGGACTCGATATCTCTCCTAAAGAATTTCTAAGATCTATCCATGAAAGAAGAAGTAGAGGAGGACCTTATTCGCGGTTTGGAGACGAGTTTATCGGCGGTTCGTCATGGCACGGCATTGGCGTCGTTCGATTTCTCCTACAACAACTCCAACTCCAAAGTATGAGATAAAATGGGTAAACTTTTGTTCTCTTACAGCAGGGAGGCTTTTATAGATTTCAGGGGGAGGAAGATGAAGAGGAGAGAGAGAAATGGCAAGAGATCAATGGCCATTTAATTGGTATTTATAACCGATTTTCGGTTACAGGAAGTCAAGAGGTGGAAATGAATAGGCAAATCCTAGGTGGCAGCCTCCTATAGGACCTCTTTATTATTTTTACTCCATCTTTATGATAAAATTCGGCCATTAAGAGGGGGGGTTTCTTCTTCTTCATGCCATTAATCTTCACTTCAATATTTTCTCTCTCCTCCCACCATTAATTCTCTAAATTTCTCTCTCCTCCTAACAAAATGAAACTCCTAAAAAAATGTCACACCTTACAGTCTATTGGCAGCCCTCTACGGTTTATAACTCCTCATGAGAATCATGAAGGGGGTGGTTCACCTTCCACCTTAAGTGGCTCTCTTTCTCACTTTCTCTCTCCTCCATTATTCTTCAAAATAAAGCTTTTGATTCCTCTCTCCTAGTCACCCATTTGACTAGTCAACCCTAGGTTATTGGCAGCCCTAATACATCCTATTAATCATGCAAATAGGGTTAGCCTAGAGGAGTGAGTGGTTTGAGCATGGGTTAGCCCAAATAGGCTAGGTTGACTTGACTTGGGTCAAAGGTTGACTTGGTCATTTTGGCCACTAGTGTTGACCCAAGTGGTCCTTAGTGACTCATTGGGCCCACATGATGTTTAGGGGGGGGGGCCTTAGAGACATATTAATCCTACTAAGCCACCCAAATCCAGGGTTTTAGGAAATTACTAAATGCAGACCAAAATGGCTCACACTAATTTCTTGGATCATTTTGGTCCTTTTGGCTCTCTAAGGACTTGCCATGACCTCAGGCATGCTCAAAGTCACTCCTAGGGGGGTCAAATTTGAAAATGGGATATTACACGTGACACATAGGTCACGGGCGTGATAAACCCGTGACCCGAAATCTCAGTCGATGTACTTTAATTCTTGGGCTTCTAGGGTTCTCTCACGAAAGACCGACTCCTAGGGGTTTAGCCAGAAATGGGATGTTACAACTGTGTTGACAGGTAACAGAAAAGGTAACATTTACTTAGTAGATTTTCATTCATCTAAAGTAGATATTTTCCTGTTCAATTCCATATCTAGACCTAATATACTATGGCATAAGAGACTAGGACTTATTAACTTTAGAACCATTGCTAGACTATCCAAGGACAACCTTGTTAGAGGACTACCTTCTGGCCCCTACAAGAAGGAAGGACTTTGCAAGCCTTGTCAATTAGCCAAGCAAACTAAAAATAGTTTTAAGTCACTTAACAAGAGTGATTCACCTAGGATTTTGTATCTGTTACACATGGATCTTATTGGACCCATTACAGTACAAAGCTTAGGAGGGAAATCCTACACTTTAGTGTTTGTAGATGACTTCTCAAGATTCACATGGGTGTTTTTTCTGAGGAAGAAGTCTGATAACTTTAAGTGTTTAACCGAGTTTCTCAAATGTATACAGAGTGAGTTCAATACTCATATTGCCCTGATCAGAAGTGATCATGGGACAGAGTTTAATTATACAAGAGTTCTGTCAGAGTGAAGGGATCAGGCATACATTCTCAGCTCCTAGAACTCCTCAACAAAATGGGGTAGCAGAAAGGAAAAATAGAACCCTAATTGAATCTGCAACTACATTGTTGTCAGATGCTCACCTTCCTCTATTCTTTTGGGCTGAGGCAGTGAACACCTCCAACTATGTACTGAATAGAAGTTTGATACATAAACTGAAGGGCAAGACTCCCTATGAATTACTCAAAGGGAAGAAACCTAAAGTAGATTACTTCAAAATTTTTGGTTGCATTTGTTATATTCACAACAATGACAAGAGATATATAGCAAAATTTCAAGCAAAAGCTGATGAAGGAGTGTTTCTGGGATACTCCATGATCAGTAAAGCTTATAGGGTTTGTAATAAAACTACTTAAAAAATAGAAGAATCTATCCATATTTCCTTTGATGAAACTAATATTTCTTTCAAGGAGAAGAATGCTTCTACCATAGAACATTTGCAGGTACATTCTCTAGCTGAAGACTTGGACAGATTGCAAGTTACTCAAAAGGATGAAAGTAGTGAAGATGAAGAAGTTGCTCAACATCTGGAAGAAAATCTTCTTGAAGAGCCAATTGCTGTTCCATAAGAGGAAACAACAACAAAGGTTGGTGAACAATAAACAACCCCTGTTGATTTAGTAACATCAAGAGATCATCCAATCTCCCAAGTGATTGGAAACATCTCAGCTGGTGTGCAAACCAGAAATCAGGTCAACCAAAACCTGATGCACACTTGCTTTCTCTCTCAAATTAAACCTCAATCCATTCAAGATGCAGAGCAAGATCCATACTAGATCATTGCAATGCAAGATGAGTTGCATCAATTTGAAAGAAACAAAGTTTGGGAACTAGTGCCTAAGCCAAAGGATCATTTCATTGTTGGAACAAAATGGGTGTTCAAAAACAAATTGGATGATCAAGGAATTATTGTAAGGAATAAGGCAAGGCTAGTTGCTCATGGATATTCTCAAGAAGAGGGGATAGACTATGACCAAACCTTTGCACCAGTTGCAAGGTTAGAGTCCATAAGAATCTTCCTAGCTTATGCTGCTCATAAGGGATTCAAAGTCTACCAAATGGATGTGAAGAGTGCTTTTCTTATTGGGGAGATCAAAGAAGAAGTCTATGTCAGACAACCCCCAGGTTTTGTCTTTCCTACTCACCCTGATTATGTTTTCAAACTACATTAAGCATTATATGGTCTAAAGCTAGCTCCTAGAGCATGGTATGAGACCCTAGCATGCTTTCTTCTGGAAAATGATTTTATTAGGGGGAGAGTAGACCAAACTCTTTTTGTTAGAACCCATAAGTCCCATACCCTACTAGTACAAATATATGTTGATGACATTATCTTTGGTTCTACTGATTCAAAATTGTGCAAAAAGTTTTCCAAGCTGATGCACTCTAAATTTGAAATGAGTAGCATGGGTGAGCTATCCTTTTTCTTGGGATTGTAAGTCAAACAACATGCTGAAGGCATATTTATTTCTCAAACTAAGTATGCAAAAGAGCTGGTTAAGAAATTTTGTATGTCTGATGCATCATGTATGAAAACACCCATGCCTACCAATGCTTTATTGGATGCTGATGAACATGGGAAACCAGTTGATCAGACAACATACAGAGCAATGATTGGCTCTTTATTGTACCTTATAGCTAGTAGGCCTGATATAATGTTTGTTACATGTATATGTGCTAGATTCCAAGTTAGCCCTAGAGAGTCACACTTAACTTTAGTAAAGAGAATTCTTAGGTATGTTAAAAGCTGTCCAAATCTAGGTCTCTAGTATCCAAAAGATTCAGCATTTGACTTAACTGGATTTTCAGATGCTGATTATGCTGGATGCAGAATAGACAGGAAAAGCACCAGTGGAACTTGTCAGTTTCTTGGTGATAGACTTGTCTCATGGTTTTGTAAGAAATAAACATTTGTGTCAACTTCAACTGCTGAAGCTGAATATATGGCTGCAGGTAGTTGTTGTTATAAATCTTGTGGATACAAAATCAACTCCTAGACTATGGTTACAACTTAGAGAAGTCTAAAATATTTTGTGACAACACCTGTGCTATTTCCATTGCACAAAATCCAGTCCTCCATAGTAGGACAAAACACAGAAATTAGGCATCATTTTCTAAGGGATAATATTGAGAAAAATAAAATTGAACTTCAATATATCCCAAATGATTTGCAAAGGGGAGATATTTTCACCAAACCCTTGGATGAAAAGAAACATACATTCTTCCTAAATCAGTTAGGCATGTTAGATGGAGGAAGCCTAAAATAAATTCCAAGATTTTGAAAATCTAAAAACAGACCAAGATTAGGCTAAAAACTCATTTCTCTTTGTGTCTGTAGGATAGTTTCCGTCTCTGAACTGCGCTCGACGTTTTCCCTAGAAATCGACGAACGGCGATCGACGGTTTCCCAAAAATCGTCGAACGCAGAACTACGTTTCCTGAATCGTCGACCTGAGTTCAGCGCCACCTGATAGCTATGATCTATCCTTCTTTCTGTTAAGCGGTCGTCGAGCAGAGCTCGACGCTCGTCAATGTCGTCGAACGGAGATTGACGACATTGAAACCTCTTCGTATTCCATTATAAGCCCAAATCATCGAACAGAATTAAACGATTTTTCCTTTCTGGCGTCGAACCCTAATATAAAATCATTTCTTCGACCGCCATTCGTCTTTTATGCTTTCATACTTTCTGCAAATTTTTCTCTTTCCCTCCAAACTCTTGCTGCACTTGGTCGTGTTTGTTCAATCTTTGCAGGTACAAATGGTGGTGTCGGTTGCCGCTCTTTCCAAAATGAAATTTGATACAGGTTTTGACATAAATATGAACTCCTTCGATGGCAGCGATCAAAGGTTCAAAGATATTCTGAATCTTTTCCGAGAACAGCAGTTAGTTCAGTTTATGACCACCAGAATAAAGATTGCGGCAGATGAAATAAAGGAATGGGTTTTTACTGCATCCAATGAGAATGAAAATACTATAGTCGGCACGATCAACTGGACTCAGGTACCATTGTCCCCTATTCTTTTGACTGAAGTTTTCACCTTAAGTACTGGAGATGACTCTATTAATTTGTCACGAGAAGAATTTGATTCCATGTTAGATAGAATGGGTCACTCTGCTGTACACCCTAATAAGCTGTTGAAAAAGAATCTATCATTAGAATTTCAATTTTTGGCTGATGTTGTGGGAAAAGTGCTTCTGGCAAAGCACTCAGCTCATGATACCATCTAAAGGTATCAGCTCTGTTTAATGGGAGCAATAGTTGACAAGAAACATCTTGATTGGGGAACTATCTTCTTTGACTTGATCAAGAAGAAAATTAACAAAAGTTGTGTCTTTTTTGGGAGGATTCTAGGGATTTCCGGCATTCCAGGTGCCCTGAATTACTGGTTTCAAATGGGATGCACATCAATGCATCCAAAAGGCTCACCTGTGCCCTTTTCAGCAAGTGGGATAGGCAGATTATCAACCCTAACAGGGCTACTGCAGCACCATCTGCTTCAGGCACAAGGACTACTATAGTCACTTCCCCTCAGGTCTCTGCCCCAGCAGAAGATTTGCCTGCTTCCTCCTCTGCTCCTCCTTCTCCTCCTCCTATTGTTTCTGCCTTACCTTCCTCATCAACCATCCACTCAGCCATCTCCTCCCCCATCACAATTTCATCACCTATTTCATCTCCTCCACCCACCACCTCAGAACCATTTCACCCTCTGTACTACTATCCACCCATTGATTCTTCTATTCCATCTTTCAACATCTTGGATGACTCCTTCATGGATGATTCCCCCTCCTCACCTCTTGAGCCTCCATCATCCTCCTCCTACCAACAGCTCCTGAATGACATCCTTGCTCAACCATCTTTCTCACCATCCATCTCCACACCTATATCATCTATCTCCACAATCCCAATATCTCAACCATCTATCCCTATACCTCCTACCACCACACCATCCACTATTATGCCAGCAACATCAACTCCTATCTCTATTCAAGCCCATCTTGAGCATATAGATCTTCCTGTACTAGCAGACAGGCTGTATGAGCTGCTAGCCCCCAGGCTATCCTCATTGCTGGAGACCACAATGGCTCCACTTCTGAAACATGTTCAGGAGCTGTCTGACGGGCTATCTTCTTTTCTCTCTTCTCAAGCAATCCCTTCCTCTGGGTGCCTTGATCCAGTTCCTACTGAATCAAGGCAGGGGGAGATGCCTCATGAAGCTGATGAAGTTCCTGCTGCTGCTCCAGTTCCAGTGTTTACAGTGGACCTCAGGTCACTGTTGAGTGCTTTTGATTCTCTCCATAGAAGATATTTACTAGTTCAGCAAGTTGAAGATCTTACTAAGGCCATTGTGCCTATTTCAGAATATGATCCCAGCCTGATTGCATCATATGTCAACTCTTTTAAGGCTGAGGATGTTGTTGCTTCTGTTTGTACTGGTGTTATATCTGTTGGATCT
Organism: Platanthera zijinensis; assembly: GCA_039513925.1. Taxonomy (NCBI): domain Eukaryota; kingdom Viridiplantae; phylum Streptophyta; class Magnoliopsida; order Asparagales; family Orchidaceae; genus Platanthera; species Platanthera zijinensis. The sequence goes on from CM077097.1 coordinate 1,216,683, forward strand.
ACTAACATTGAAATGCTGTCTGCTGATGCTGTTGCTGTTGTTGATAAAGATCTTGCTACTTATCTGGAAGAACCTGCTGCTCCAATTCCTTCTGCTCTTGTTGCTGCTTCAATAGGTTGTGTATCTGCTACTGCTGCTGCTCCTGTTCTGACACCTGAACAATTGAAACAACAAGAGAAATACATCAAAAGTATAGATGATTTGTATGACAGATCACAGAGTTCTGAAAGTGATCAATTCAATACAGAATCTGATGACTCTGCTAGCACTATTGCGAGGAAAAGGAAAGCTAGAAGTAAGGCCATGATGAAGGTCCCTCCTGCAAAGGCCAAGGATATTAATGGCATGCCCTATTATATTCTACATGACTGCCAGATAACTGAATCTTGGATGCAGTATTCTAAAAACCAGCTAAAGGCCATGAGGAAAAGAAGAAAGTTGGATAGGTATGATAAAGGATCATCCCAGTTTCAACCTCCTCCTCCTCCTCCTCCAGATTCAGGATCAGGTGGAGGCTCAGCTTCTCAAACCTCTACTCCAAAGCATAGCTCCTCCCAATCTTCACAGAGATATCATCCCAGAGGGCGATATCAAAGAGGTTATCAGTCCAGAAGGGGACAATACAGAGGTAATCAGAGAGAACACAGGATTCAATCAAGATAACAGAGGGAAGGACAAAGACATATAGACTCAACTCAAGGTCCTTTCCCTTATAAACTAAGAGAAACTATTGATACAAGGACTTCTACTGCTTCAGAAACTATTAATAGATATGAACCTGCAATCCCTTTTGAAGATCCAGAGAATAATCCTTTATCATGGACTGTTAGTATGAAAGAACTTGCTGCCTTAGATTAGTTGAAGAAGGCCAGAGAGCAAGGAAAAGACACTTCCAACATCACTACCTTGTCAGAGCAAAGGAAGGCAGAACTGGAAAGATATGCTTCAAGGAAGTTCTTTGACCCAGTGGATTACATGAAACTGCATCCTGAGGCTGTGGTTCCCAGGCCAAGATCTCAAACCTCCTTAGGTGCAGAAGATGACAGAAGGTCAAAGAAAGAGGCTCTCAATCCCAACAAGGAAATCTTATTTAAGAAAGGAAGTGAAAAGAAGTGATCTCTATAAGCAGTCAGTAAATTCATTTTAAAACACTTGCTGATATTCTATCTCAATGCTGCTATGCTGCATGTTCTGCTCTGTTGATTTAATATTTTTGTTTTTCTGTATTTGCTTTTGTATTTATTACTGATTTTTGTAAATAGTAATCCTTACCCAAATAGGGGGAGATTGTTGGAACACCCTATTACTAATTTGGGCAAGGATCACTATGTTTTTAGGAAATCAGTTTGACCTAGATGTATAGTTGAAAAGGTCAAGTTAGAATGAGTATAGGGCTTATAACTTTGGTTTGAAGCTGCCCCCAGGACCATTCAAGTATCAAGACTTAGAGCTGAGACAAAGATAATTATCGTCAAGCTTAGGTCAATGAAATGTCGAACTCCGTTCGACGATCTCTGAGCTCAACTCTGCTAAGTCGTCGACCTCTGATCGACGATCTTTGAGCTCAGATCGATAATCTGCCTTCAGCTTGTTTCCAAGTCACTGAGATAAGTTAAACGATCTATCCTCACTTATTCTTCAGGTCGCTGAGCTCAGTTCGACGATCGTAGAGCTCAGTTCAACGTTTTCTGTCTGATGTTCAATCCAATCTCTGAGCTCAGTTAGACGATCGTAGAGCTCAGTTCGACGTTTTCTGTCTGATGTTCAATCCAATCTCTGAGGTCAGTTCAACGATCGTAGAGCTCAGATCGACGTTTTTATGAGAGATCGACGACTTTAAGGATTCAAATTCAGTCAGCTTTTGGAATGTTTTTCAAATTCTCTCAGCATTTATTTCAAGAGATTTGTTAGCCGTTTTCATTTATTCTGGAGCAAGTTTCAAGGGATTTCTCAGAGAATGTTTATTGGACTTTCCTCCAGAAGACAAAATATTTATGGAAGACATTTATGACTGCTAACAGCTATCTTGGACAGAGGATCATCAGAGAATAATATATGCAACAGCAGATCAAGAGAATAACCACCGAACACACACAACTACTGAATACAGACATACACAGATAGAGAGATCAACTCAGAGAAAAATCAAGTGATCAATCCTGAAGAGTTTTATTGAAAATTAGCATACTGAAAAGTGTTCATAGCTTCAACATCAAAGACTCCAGACATTTCATATTTCAGCCTCTACTGAAATCATCTTCTGCTGGAGATCTGAAGCTTCTGAAGGCCTATCACCCTAATAAAGCTCTCACTCCTAAACCATCTACATCTCAGGGGGAGCTTTAACAACACAATCAATCCACTAAGTCTTCTCTCAGTGATTGAGACAGAGAAGACAACTTCACCTCTTCTTTTCTTTTCCTGTTGTAAAAGGGTTATCAAAACTCCCTTCAAAATTCTGAATCTGGTTCTGAGAGCCTTGTCAAAACTCATTGGTTGCAAGACACCTTATCAAAAAATCTAGATTTGGTTTTTGAGCACCTTATCAAAAGCTAATTGGTTCCAGGACACCTGATAAACTCATCCTGAGTGGATTCCTACCAAGGGTGGTAGAAGAGTGGATGTACCCAGGTTGATTGGGGAACCACTATAGCTTCTTGTGTTTGGTTGCTTGTGTGTATTCTTTGCTGTGTGCTGTGAATCTTTTGTTTTCTTTTTATTATAACTTCTTTTTTATTCCTACAGCACAATACACATACTATATTAACTTAACTCTTCCTCTGCAAAGTTTTATTTTGAAAAATTATTTTAACAAACTCTATTCACCCCCCCCCACTCTAGAGTCAGACTGATCTTATCCTCCACTTTCACCTCATTATATGACCCATGGTGTTAACTTATGTGTAGCCTCTATATTGGGTCACACTTCATCTTCAATGTACTAAAGTAATGGAAGAAAGACTAGTTGCAAAATACCTTGAAGAAAAACATTTTTCAGAAAGTAAAAATGTTTCTAAGTCCAATACTCGAGTAGGACATCTTTGTACTCGAGTAGTGTTGGAGAAATTTCTTGAGTCTTCTCAGTGTAGTTTTCGAGTAGCAGAAGCTATTCTCGAGAAGACTTTGTTTTGTACTAGAGAAAGCCATGCAGTACTCGAGTAAGACTTACCTCCTTCTCGAGTTAACTTAAAACTCCTCAGAATTTTGTTTAAGTCTTGTACTCGAGTAACAGAAATCATTACTCGAGAAGGCCAAGCCTTGTCTTGAGAAAGCAGAAGTCTAGCACTCGAGTAAGAAGAAGTTAAATCTTGAGAATTTTATTAATTCTCGAGAAGTCCAGTTAGTTCTCGAGAAGACTTTACAAATTTCTCGAGTAATAGAAGTTACTTCTCGAGAAGCCAAATTTCATTTCCGTGTTTTCCTTAAGGACTTGTTCTCGAGAACGTTATACCTTCTTCTCGAGAAACTAATGTTGTTCTCGAGTAGTCTGTTCTTCACTCGAGTAATGAGGTTCATTTCCTGAATTTTTGTTAAGTCCAGACGGAAATGTTTTCAAATTTAATCTCGATTCTTATTGGTCCACGTGTGCAGTCATTTATGATTATGACCGTTAGGCAAGTACTATAAAAGGTCTTATCAAAATCGACTAACCCTAACAAGAAATAAAGTTTTCTAAATCATTCTATTCATTCTAAATTGGGAAGGCTGCCATTGTTAATCGTCATTCTCGTCGATCGTTCTTCTCTAATCCAAGTGATTCAGAACAAGAAGGCATCAATAGATCAAGTCGTTCAACTTCTACAGATCTATTTCTTGATCATGCTGATCCTAAGCTTTCTGATCCAGAGCTTTTCCGCAGTCTTCCTCGATTCATTTCTGACAGAGCTTCAAGTTTTAAGAAGGAAGAAAGGATGAAGACTCAAGATCCGGAGTAATTTCTGTTTGTATATTTTTTGTACAATATTTTATTCTTGTATGAGATTCTTCTCTGAGTTGTAGGAGCTTTGTTCTCCGAGATTTTGTAGGAGCATTTTGACTCTGAGTTGTAGGGGTATTGCTCCGAGTTGTAGGATTGGTTTTCAATCCTAGATAATAGTGAAGTAGCCTAGTCTAGCGTGGTGCTAGGTGAGGTGGAGAGTGGACGTACCCAAGTTTTGGGAACCACTATAAATCTTGTGTCTCCTGTGGCTTGTTTATTTATTTTATGCACTCCGTTCTTTCAAGTTTTTATTCCGTAAAAAACACAGACCTTACCTATTTACACCCCCCTCTAGGTGATTTAGGTAGAGAACTAAAAACATCAACTTAGACAATCTGTCTAGACTTGTTCCATGGAACATCCTGCACATGATGACCTTAAACAACTTCAAATACAACTATGATCTTAGTGTTGATGGATATGACTCTTTAAATCCAATCTAGGGAACATTATGGGAAATGGACCCAACAACTGACGTCTCCCGCGCCTCATCATTAAAGGCATTGAACTGCAAAGTTGTGAGTCAAGAGCTCGATTCAGCTTCGTGAATATAGAATCAACATTTTGTACAAAAATTACGGATGAACATAGATGAGGTTGAGAGATGACCTCACGACCGGAGGCGGGTTGAATGGATTTTGGGGAGCCCAAAACCTATCTAGGGGATCATCCCTTTACTATTTGAGCGTTCGATCCTCTGGTTTCTTCACCACAAGTCGGGACGAGTTCTCTGTAGCGAGTTCCATCAGGTTGGCGGTGGCCTCCTTATTCATTTCTTGTTAGCGGCAAGACACATGACAATAGCTTGTGAGAAGTGAAAATATGAGAAGAAATGCGAACAAGAGGTAAATAACCGCAAATTTTATTGCTCTAAAAAAGTAAGTAATACATAGGTGTGCCCCCTTATTTATAGAAAATGGGGGAGATGAGAGAATACAACTCACGATGTGGGACTAAATACAAGTCGAGCGGACTTAAGCGGTTTGACATACACAAACCGCTCACTATACAAGCCATAACATTACAACCTCCAGACACAAGAGAAAGGCTGCCAAATAAGCCGATAAGCTGTATCTGCGGATAACCAACAATCCGTAGTATGGCTAACCATTACACTGAAGCTGTGGCAAGACATATGACCGTGGGTTTCCCCCAGACCGCTAAGAGGATAAGCCTTGGACCAGGGCTTCATGACTTCATAAGACCGATGCGGCTTATCACCTAACCGCTGAGGCGCACACTGGAAAGATCACTGTAGCTTCTACTAAAAACATCATCCAAACAGTCCGCTGAGGACACCCACAAGAAGATCGGCAGGACAGGCCGCTGCGGCTAGTTCGGCTAACCGCCCGAACTGATTTCCAACATACTGAATCATCCTAGTAGCCTGCTGAGGCTACCTGCTAGAAGACTGGCTAGACAGACCGCGACAACTAGTTCGGTTAATCGCCCTAACTGAGTTCCAACACTCCCCCTCAAGCTGGAGCATATATGTCAACCATGCCCAGCTTGGTACAAACCTCTGTGAACGAAGTAATCGGTTTTGTGAAGTAATCTGCCAGCTCTTTATCAAAAGAAATGAAAGGAGTGCATATCTGATTCTTCAGAATCTCTTCTCTAATAAAGTGGCAATCAACCTCGAGATGCTTCGTTCTCTCATGAAAGACTGGGTTCTACGAAATGTATATAGCTGCTTTATTATCACAGAACATCAGTAGGGGTGATTATTAAACTCTCCCAGATCCAGTAAGAGTGTTCGAAGCCACTTAGGCTCACAAGCAGTCAAAGTCATGCTTCTATATTCAGCTTCTGCACTCGATCTAGCAACCACAGCCTGCTTCTTGCTCTTCCAACTGACTAGGTTTCGTCTAATAAAAGTGCAGAAACCTGTTGTTGACTTCCTATTACCCTTATTATTTGCGTAGCTCGCGTCAGAATAAGCCTCTACTTTTAAATGTCCCCTTTTCAGGAACAAGATCCCTTTACCTGGTGCACCTTACATGTATTCAAGAAACTTCAGAACTGACTGCATATGACACTTCCTAGAAGCTTACATAAACTGACTTACTTTTCCAACTGCATAACAGATGTCCGGTCTAGTAACTGTCAGATAGATGAGTTTACCAACAAGACGTCTGTACCTCGTGACATCTTCAAGAAGAGGAGAAGACTCACTCCAGCATTTATCATCTCCAACATCCATAGGAAATCGGGCAGGTTTAGTTCGAAGAAGACCTGTCTCTTTTAAAAGATCCAGAGCATACTTCATATGTGAAAGAAAGATATAACTAGGTTTCCGAGATATCTCAATCCCCAGAAAGTACTTAGGAGACCACATATCCTTTGTAACAAAATTTCGGAGCAGATGCTTCTTCGTCATATCAACACCTTTCCTATCATCCCCAGTAAGAAGTATATCATCCACATACACCGCAAGAATAACTAGCCAAGATGAGGTTTTCTGAATAAACAAAGAGTGATCTGCAGTGCTCCGAACAAATCCAACCACAGAAATAACTTCATTACACTTTTCAAACCATGCTCTAAGACTCTATTTAAGACCATAGATGGCTTTCTTTAACTTACACACCTGACACTCCCCCTGAGCAACATACCCGGGAGGTTGCTCCTTATAAACTGTCTCGTTCAAATCTCCATAAAGAAAGGCATTCTTGACATCTAAATGAGACATTTCCCTATCTTTGTTCACAGCCACTAAAAAGAGAACGCAGATCGTAGTAATCCAGCAACACGAGAGAATGTATCAAACAAATTCACACCATAAGTCTGCATAAATCCTTTGGCTACTAGACGGGCTTTGTAACGATCAACAGTACCATCAGGAAGGTACTTAATTACAAAGACCCAACGACAGCCAACCATATCAGCATAAGGAGGAGTAGGCACAAGAGACAAAGTACCCCGTTCAGTCAGAGTTTTCATCTCCTCATCCATAGCAGCTTTCCAATGTGGAATTATCAGAGCATCATGATAAGATGTTAGAAGAACATTGCCCGAGAGGGAAAAAGCAAAACTCTGCGCCCGAGGAGACAATCTGGTGTAAGAAACCACACTAGCATGATGATGTTGAGTGCATGATCGAACACCTTTCCTGACAGAAATTGGAAGATAAAGGTTAACCTTGTCTACTTGCGTAGATCCATCCGAAGGTGAACCAGGAAAACTAGGAACCATGGGCAGCAGCTCAACAGCGAAAGAAGGAAGAATAGGAGAGTTAGAAGAAGAAGAAGAAAAAATAGTAGGCTCAGGACAAGGTATAGAAATAAGAGGAGAGGGAACTGAAACATCAGAAGAAGAAAGAATAGAGGAATCCTTAAGTAGCGCCCTCTCAAATAGTCCGGGCTTTTGGTGCAGTTGAGTATGCGCTTGATCCTTCAATTGGTATCAGAGGGAGGTTACGGGTTCAAGACTGGGGGGTGGGGGGGCTCTATTAAATCCGGATTTTTCCCTTCTAATTGTGTGGGTCCGGCGGGTTAGGAAAACCGTGGACATGTGGTAACCCCACCTCTGAGCCATGTGGGCCATGTGGTAACCCCACCTCTGAGCCGACGGGTTGTGCTGGATACCGGGGGGGAGATTGTTCGGTCCGGCGTTACATCACTTGACCTATGGCGCTTTGCTACTTATTTAAGAAATTAAGTAGCGCCCTCTCCAACAGTCCGGGTTTTTGGTGCAGTTAGGTATGCGCTTGATCCTTCAAGGAGGACAGAGAAAAGAATGGAATAGTCTACAAAGAAAGTGACATCGACAAAAACATACTACCGACGGAGAACAGGATCATAACACCTATATCCTTTCTGATTCGTACAATAGGCCAGAAAGTGACATTTAATCGAGCGAGGTGATAATTTGTCATGAGTAGAAGGAGAATGAACAAAGACAGTGAATCCAAAGACACGAGGAGGCAAAGGAAAAGGGTTCGCATTAGGATGCAGGATAGAAAAGGGAGTCTTCCCACCGACAACATAGGAGGGAACATGATTAATAAGAAAGCAAAAGAGAAGAACCGCATGCCCCCAATAAGACTTGGGAACATGCATCTGAGTAAGAAGGCTCTGAGCCACATCAAGCAGATGATGATTCTTCCGTTCAGCAACACCATTTTGTTGCGATGTATAAGGGCAAGTGGTTTGATGAACAATACCATGATCAATACAAAATGACGTAAACTGATGAATAAGGTACTCCTTAGCATTATCAGTCCAAAGGATTTTAATAGAAGTAGCAAACTGTGTATGAATTTCATTATAAAATGTAATGAAAATAGAATAAAGTTCAGAACGTTCACACAGCAAATATAATCAGGTACATCTGGAAATATCATCAATAAAGCTCACAAAATATAAGCTACCACTACCAACAGTTTGAGTACTACCCCATATATCAGAATGAACAATATCAAACGGACGAGAAGAACTGCGTCCTTTGCTGGCAGGAAAAGTAGAACGATGATGTTTCCCAAACTAACAAGCTTCACAATAAAGAGAAGAATCGCCCCGAGGTAAATGAGGTAGTAGCTGATAGAGGATTTGAGGAGGAGGATGTCCAAGTCGAAGATGCCACTAAAGGAGAGAAGAGGAGGTAGAGAAAGCAGAAGATGTATCAAGATAGAACAAGTTTTCGCTCTCAGTCCTAGTAGCTATCATCTCTTTGGATTGAGGAACCTAAAAGGCACAAGTAGAAGCAATAAAAATCTCTTCACAGCCGAACTTCTTACAAAGAGCAGTAATAGAAAGAAGATTGCAAGGAAAGTTGGGAACATAGAGAGTATCCTGAATCTGAAGAGAAGAAGTAACAATCAGAGTGCCAGACCCGTGAACCAGGGACGGTGAACCATTAGCAATAAGAACAGGAGGTAAGTGGTTACTCGTTGTAAGAGAAGAAAAAAGGGGTGAATTCCTGGTCATATGAATGGTAGCACCAAAGTCAATAAGCCACCTTCCCGTGGTAGCTAACTGAGCAGCACCTGAAGTGTCAAGAGATGAAATAGACTTCTTGGCAGAATCAGCAGAAACATGACAAAGATGAGGGTGATTGACCCAACAACGATCAATCAGGTGTCTAGTCTTGCCACAATGAGAACAGAGATATTTTGAATAACCATGGCCCCCAGTGCGGCCACCTCGACCACCAGAATGATCATGACGGGCAGAATGAGCAACAAGATTAGGAGAGGGAGAAGGGAGCAAAGGATGTTGAAGTAGAGTAGTAACAACGAAAATTCGAGTAGCAGTAGCATCAAGAATCGAAGTGTCTGCTTCTTTGAGAATCTTTTGGTGAATCAGTTCATAGGAGTCAGGAAGACAAAGTAAGTAGCAAACCACAAGGAGCTCCTGAAAATGTTTTTGTTGCTCAGCAAGATCAGCAGAAAAGGGACGATTTTGAAGAAGTTAAGCCCCAAGACTCTGCACCTCCTGATAAGCTGCAGTAGGGATCATAACTGGATGAGCAAAGAGGTCAGCATACAGAGTGTAGATATACGAAGTCTGAGCCACTTTTGAATATAAAGCAGCCAGCTGAGTCCATGCGGCTTTGACTGTTTGATCATGTCGAATGACAGGAAGACACGCGTCAGACAAACTGTTGGCAAACCATGTACGGACCAAGGCATCAGAAGCGTCCCAATCATCATAAGCAGCAAAGACAATAGAAGGAGGGTCATCTGTCAAGTGTGAGCGCTTACGTTGAGAACGTAAAAGGAAGACAAAAGACACACTCCAATCAGGATAATTTGGGCCCGTAAGCTTGGACAAAGTACCCAAATTACCTGAAGAAGAAATAGAGGGAGAATAATGAGAGAAGGGAGCAGGGAAAGTTGCAGAAGACGACGGATTATCCATGAAGAAAGCAAACAAGCCGCGCGGACAAAGCAGAAACCATAACAGGCAACCAGAGAAGAATCCGTGCGAATAAAAAGAACAAACCACCCGGTCTCGGTGACCACAAACCAGAAACAGGGGAAATGCTACAACCCAAAGGAAGAGAAGCTGCAGAAAAGGAAGAACAGCACGAGACCACACGAATAAGGGTAAACTGCGCGACCAAAAAGAAAGAACGGGAGGGAAGAAGACGGAAAAAACCGGAAGAAGGGAGGGACAGAAAAAGGACAACCCATGCGGTTTCAAAAAACAAACCGTAAAAAGAGCGAAACAAATTTGGAGCAAAAGGACCAGTTTTCCTCTAATACCAAGTGAAAATATGAGAAGAAATGGGAACAAGAGGTAAATAACCGCAAATTTTATTACTCCAAAAAAGTAAGTAATACATAGGTGTGCCCCCTTATTTATAGAAAATAGGGGAGATCAGACAATACAACACACGATGTGTGACTAAATACAAGTCAAGCGGTTTGATATACACAAACCGCCCACTATACAAGCCATAACATTACAACCTCCGAACACAAGAGAAAGGCTGCCAGACAAGCAGCTAAGCCGCATCTACGAATAGCCAACAATCCACAGTAAGGCTAACCATTACGCTGAAGCTGTGGCAAGATATCTGACCGCGTACCGCGAGTTGCCACTAGACCGCTAAGAGGATAAGCCTTGGACCAGTGCTTCACGACTTCATAAGACTAATGCGGCTTGTCACCTAACCGCTGAGGCCCACACTTGACAGATCACTTTGACTTCTACTAAAACCATCATCCAAACAGTCCGCTGAGGACACCCACTAGAATACCGGTAGGACAGGCCGCTGTGACTAGTTCGGCTAACCTCCTGAACTGATTTCAAACATATTGAACATCCCAGCAGCCCGCTGAGGCTACCTGCTAGAAGACTGGCTGGAAAGACCGCAGTGGCTTGTTCGGCTAACCGCCTGAACTGAGTTCCAACCGGATATCAGCATAGTGATAGAGAACGAGAGTTTTCTCAAGGAGAGAGGAAGAAGAGTGGGAGGCGAGTTTGCAGGCGTGACCACCTACTCCACAGTATTTATAAGCTTGGGTGGGGGCCCACCATAAGATTCCCTTCGGTACCAAAGCGCCAAATAACATAGGGGTTGAACTATATTTCTGAGTCTAGGACAGGTCTCGCAAAGGCCGGGGATTTTGTACAACCCCGTATTTTTCTAGTGGGCCCAACTAGCCAAAAGGCAGGAAGCAAGGGGTCTATTTTATAAGGTGCTCGCTACTTATCCAGTGTAGTAATAGGAGAATAGAGCCTGCGAGTTTAGATCTCACCTGTAGGAGAGAGGAAAGGTATCAAGTGCCCAGCTCAAACGAGTGCTCGCCGACCAAGCGAGTGGCGAGAGCTCAGTCCCATCGAGTTCTTTCCCCCCTAGGTAAGTGGACTTAGGTGGGATGACTCGTCATTTGAAGATATTCATTTCCATTATTTCTGATAGTTCATTTCTAGCCTGCCATTAGCTGCTCCAAACAATAGAATCTTGCTATTGGTAGACAACTTTGATATGCATTTAACAGTTTATAGAAGGCGGTATTTTGCTATTGGTAGACCATCCATAAAAAAATAGACCCCAAAGGGCACCTTTGGAGAGGACCTCTTTCTTAGTGTTCCTTAACCCTAGCTAGTTTTTGTTGACAGGCGCTTCTACTCATCAGTCACCGTGGTTTTTAGGTGGGTGGTCGGAAGTTCCCTTGACTATCCAAAGCTGCTTGGTCTAGCTCTGGTTTGGGAGGAGAAGCAATTTAAGATCTTTTGGGTGTATGGAGGGACCTCCTCGATGTGACTCGGGGCCTGTTTGAGGTTGTTCTAGTGGGATGATTTTCGAACCCTAAGTTCACAGCTAATGAATTAACTCGACAGAAGTAAAGGCGAGTTATAGACTAGGTCCGAACTCTTTGTTGAATCATAGTTTTTTGGTTCAATAATCATAGTCTGCAACATTCTTCAACCATCTTTGATGGTGCTGATTTAGTTCCTTTTGAGTGAAGACATACTCCAGACTCTTATAAGCTGTATTGATCTTGCATGATACTTCATATAATAAGTGTCTCCATAGCTTCAAAGAATTAATAGTTGCTGCAAATTCTAAGTCATGCGTAGGGTAATTTCTTTCATGAACCATCAGTTGCCTTATACGTTATCACTTTACCTTCTTGCTTCAAGACGCAACCAATCCCAACACGTGAAGCATCCATATAAAATGCAAACTCCACTCCCTTAGTAGGCAAATCCAAAACTAGGGTAGAACAAAACATCTTCTTCAATTCCTTAAAAGCTTCTTCACAGTCATTACTCCAAATGAATGATGTATGCTTTGGCAAAATCTTGGTCAAAGGTGAAGACAACACTAAAAATCCTTGCACAAATATCCAATAATAACCTGCAAACCCTAAGAAACTCTTTATCTCCATGGGTGTTGTAGGCCTCTTCCAATCCATAACTGCATTTATCTTTGCTGGGTCCATGATGATACCATCTTTACTCACAATGTGACCCAAGATGACACCTGATATAGCCAAAATAACTTTGAATAAAACTTGTGCTCCTTCAGAGTAATTAGCATTAGGAGAAAATACAAAGCATGCTCTTAAGTGCTTCTAGAATACACAAAAACAACATCGATGAAAACAACCACAAAATGATCCAAGAAATTCTTGAATACTCTATTCATCATGTACATAAAAGAGGAAGGTGTATTCTTCAAACCAAAGGACATCACTACAAACTCAAAATGTCCATTTCATGTATTAAAGGTAGTTTATTGTACCTTAGACTCATGGATCCTCAACTGATGATAGACTAAACGAAGGTCAATCTTCGAGAATACAGAACTTCCCCACAACTGGTCAAACAAATCATCAATCCAAGGCAACGATGTCTGTTCTTGATAGTCACCATATTCAGCTCCTAATAATCTATACACAACCTCATCAAACCATCTTTTTTAATCACATAAAGAACTGAATCACCCCAAGGCGAAGAACTAGGAATGATAAAACCACACAACAATAAGTCATCCAACTCGATACGCCACTCATCCAATTAACATGGTGCCATATGATATGGTGCCTTTGCAAAAGGATGAGTACTTGGCTCGAGATCTATCACAAATTCCACATCTCTGTCTAGTGGGATTCCAAGAAGTCTAGCCGGAAAAATGATGGAGATGACGACCCCCGACATGTTTATGATGGTGTTGACATGCTTATGGAAGATCCCTCGCCCTCTTTAACCAACGACTTGCGGCGCCGTGAAGACATTGTTGATCGATGCTACAACCTCCTCCCTTGGCGCAAGATATCCTCTTGATAATTATCTTGATTATGTGTTATTTATTTTCCTTTGATTATTTTCTTTAAAATATGGACTGTATTTATTCAGATTCTTGATTTTAATTTTCTCCAGTATTTAGCCTTATGTTGTTTTAAGTTGGGCTGCATATAGCCTAGATTTTTGTTAGCCTTATATAAGGCTCTGTGTGTTGGATTATAGATGATTAATGAATGAAAAGAAGACTTAACCCTAAATTGAGATTTACCCTCTCTCCTCCTTGGCCGCCGGCCTCCCTCTTTCTTCCTCCTTGTGTTCGGCTACCACCTCTCCCCCTCTTCCCTCCTCTCTTCTCCACCACAACCCATTAACCCTCTCCAACTACTTATAACATGAAGGCCTCCCCCTCTTGAAGTTCGGCTACATCATGGCTTCCCAACCTAGGGTTCAGCCAACCAAGTTCTTCCCCTTCTTGGTGGATCTCGGCCAAGGTCAATCACTCTTGCAACGATGAACCTACTCCAGCATGAATTGAGGAAGGAAAACGTGTTTCTCTCCGTTCTGTGATACTCCTATAGAACCATAGAAGTGCGAACCTTTTTTCATATGAATCATCTTCCGATTGGGGTAACAAACTTTCTACTATAAAGTGTTTTCCTCTTAGATAAATCTTGTGGGGAATAACTTTGGCGTTGCTTGAAAATCTAGATTTCATCATAGTTTTGATCCAATCGATTTTTATCACTTTCTCTTGATCTATTTAAATTTGTGAGAATTGGCGGTCCTCATTTTCTTTTTGTTGGGAGATATCTACCTTTTTTGAATTGTTATTCTTTGGTGGATCTCTTTTGGTACAACACACGATCGACTTGATCGGGTAGATCCTTTTTGCTTGAGAGAATATTAGCTCATAACTTTTATTTGATCTCTAAGGGTGTGGCGAACCCATACCTTAGAATTGGAATAATAATATCACAAATCAGATGTGCTACGTTTTACTTGTGCGAGCGTAGAATTGGAATGTGAGAGAGTCCTTCGGTGTCATTTGTTCATTTCGGTTCGTCAGGTGACGTAGCCTACATCAATTTGGTATCAGAGGGAGGTTAGTATCAATTTATTAATTGACACCATCCTATTATTCTTAGGACATCGACAAGCACTGTTCTAGCACATTTTGTTGATCAAAATTTGAAAAAAAATTCTGGTCTGCTAATAGCAGCCTAAAATTCTAATTGACCTGTAAAATAAAAAAACATTTTCTGAAAAATCTCCATACCCTTCACAGTAAGAAATTAAAAAATATTTTTATTTTTGCTTAGTTATTGTTAGGAAAAAAATCTTTATAAAATTTTATCAAGTCAGGTCAAACATCCTTCATTGCATGCACACTATACTAGGCGCGGAGTATACCCCTTCTTCCTCCAATATGGGGGACGATTGGGATACAAGTCATGGTATGACAACGATTGATGAACTCCGCCAGGAGTTCACTGATAAGTTGACGGACATCAGGGTGATGCTTCACGAGTTGAGGTTAAACCAGTGGCTCCCCCTAATCAGGTACCCCGCCAATGTGACGGGGGAATAACAATAACAATAATAATAATGATTATGTCCCGCATGCACCTAATCATAATAACCAGGCACCGTACGAGTTTGATATCACTAGTGCTATTCGGATCAAACCCCCATCGTACGACGGACTAGGCGAACCCCAACTATTCTTAGATTGGGTTATGGAAATGGAGTGCTATTTTGAGTGGCACAATCTGAAAGTGTAAGTTGTCAACCTAAATCACCTAGAGCGGGGTGAATAGGTGAATCGTGCGTCTATTTTCGGAATATAAAGTTTAACGATCTAGAACAAGAAATCAAGCAATCACAGAAAGACAAGAAGATTTATAGTGGTTCCCCAATCTTGGGTACGTGCACTTTTCCTCTCCGATCTAGCAAATCACTAGACTCAGCTACTCCACTATCTCGGATTGAAAACAATCCTACGCCTCGGAACCAAGTTCCTACAAACTCGATCCAAATGGATCTACACTCAGAAGATAAACAAAACTTCCTACAACTTGGAGAACAACGCTCCTACACTCGGAGAATAATCTCCTACAAGATAACAATAAGATTTGGAAAAATACAAACAGAGATTTCTCAGATCTGGAAAAATTCAGCCCTAGGTCTTCTTCTTGAATTGGCGGCTCTTTCAGAAATAGTTGAAGAAGACTTGACGATCTGACCTGAGAAAGCTTTGACCTACTTGATCAAGGAGAAGATGATGATCCCTTGAACAACAAGTCTTCTTGGATCGAAAGCAAACAAGATCGATCTACTCGTGAGTGGCGGCGGCGGCTTCAGAACGTGTTCTTTTTGGAAAGAGAAGGCCGATCCAGAAATTTAGAATGTAAGGAAATCCGGTCCTTGTAATTGTTAGGGTTTTGTCTTAACGAAAAGACATTATTTAGGATTACCCTTAATGGCTAGAAAAGACATAATGACGACACGTGGACCAATCACGTCAAGTCATTTGAAAATCTGGCCGATCTGGACTTAAGATAATTTTCTGAAAAATTAACTTACAGTTCTCGAGAAGTAACTTTAGTTCTCGAGAATTAGAAACTGAGTTCTTGAGAGCTATCAGAACTTCTCAAGGACTATACTACTTAGAAGAATTCTGGACTTCTCGATTACAAAAGGCTGAGTTCTCGAGAACTAACTGACTTCTCGAGAACTGTGGAGTCTTCTCGAGAAATAACACTTAAGAAAGATTTCTGAGGCAACTTTTGACTATTTGAGAAATAGGGCTGGCAGTTCTCGAGAACTTAAGCCAAGCTCCTCGAGAATAATTGGACTTCTCGAGAACTATAATTGAGGCTTCTCGAGAACTGCATCAAACTTATCGAGAACTCTGACTTAGAAAAATTCTTGAACCTGTCTGGACTTCTCGAGAACCAAAAGCTGGGACTTCTCGAGAACTCTAAGGACTTCTCTAGAACTAAGAGGCTAAGCTTCTCGAGATCTCTAAGGACTTCTCGAGAACTAAGAGGTAAGCTTCTCGAGAACTCTAAGGACTTCTTGAGAACTAAGAGGTAAGCTTCTCGAGAACTTTAAGGACTTCTCGAGAACTAAGAGGCTAAGCTTCTCGAAAACTCTAAGCACTTCTCGAGAACTTTGAAGCTAAGCTTCTCGAGAACTCTAAGGACTTCTCGAGAACTAAGAGGTACTTCTCGAAAAGTGGACTTAAAGAATTTTCTGAACATTAGAAAAAATCTTTCTCTACTCTTCAAGAGTCCAATCTTTATTCCATGATCCAAGGTTTGAATATGAAGTGTATCCCGATTGAGAGGCTACACATGAGTCAAAACCATGGGTCACACAGTGAGGGATTATACTGTATGGTCCTGTGTTCATGACCTACTGTAGACTGACATTGGTCTACACTTAGCAATGGTAATCTGCAAACACACAGCTAAAACAAGGATATCAAATACAACTTAATTCATCTTAGTTCAAGGGTGACTTCATGCAAATCTGGGTTATTGTGGATGCAATACCCAACAATCTCCCCCTATTTGTAGATGTCAGAACCCTCTACACTAAGGTGAATTATGACAATTAAGAAAGAATTGGAAATAAATAATCTAATCTAAATGCAATAACAGATTAACTAAAGACATAATTAGGCAAAACTAGAGATTGTATATATGTAATGTTTTAGATTTCTAATCAACAAGAATTTCATCAAAATTCTCAAAAACATATCAACAAGAGTTCATTCTTTGCTTTGATGTTGTCTGTCTTGCTTCTCCTGTTGTCTTCTCTAATAGCAGAAGGGCTTAGGATAGTACCTAGGATGCTTAAGAGGAGCTTTGGGATTATTTCTGCCAAACTCTCTATCATATATCCTTCTCTTGGTCATGGACTTCTAATATAATTCCAACTCAGATGAGCTGTCGTGGAGATTCCTGTTCTCATTAAAGTCCATCACTAATTTGAGAGTGTCAAGAATTAAGCTTTTAGAAGTGGGGCTCCAAACTTCAGCAAACTCCTTTGCTTTCCTTTTCTCTGCATCTGTCTGGGGAACAGATTTGCTTGCAGATAAACCTTCTCCATACTTTCTCTTCTTAGAGGTGTGAATTTCTGGAAAATCCTTAGGAATAACATCATCCCAAACCTGGTCATAGGAAGCAGGAGGAAGATCCTGATCTTCTGGCCTTGGAGAAAAAGTAGGCATTTGAGGTTGAGGCATCTGGCTAGATTGACCTTCAGCAAGGGGGTTTAGGTGATGAGGAATAAGATTAGGATCATCCTGAAAGTCAGGGAATATCTGGTTGTGCATCCAGACTGTAGTTTCAAAAGTGGGGAATTTCACTGATTGGATTTGATCTAAAACATTCTTATTTATCTCAGTCAATTTCTCATTCCAAAGAGATTTTGTATCTATAGTAAGTTTTTCCACTTGTTCTTTCACTAAACTCTCCCCCTTTCTGATTTCTACACAAAGCTTTGATGTGGTGCCTTCTTTGAATGTACCAACTTCCTCATAGATTTTCATTACATGTTCTTGAGCTTTCTTTTCCAACTGAATTTGATTATTTGCCAGTGTGATAGACTGTTCCTTGACCTGACCAATACTGGTAATGGTGTGGTCAATGGCTTTGCCACAAATTCTGAACAGTTCTTTAAGAGAATCTGTGTTGTGTTGGATCTCTGCAAATCCTCTGCTCATTTCCTTTTCTAGAGAGGTGACCTGATCTTTGACTGACTTGAGAGATTCATCAAAATATTGCCTTTGGGAAGCCAACATACCTTCAATCTTAGATAGAATATCTGAACTTACAGTTTTAGCAGCAGCAGCAGCAGGAGTGGCAGAAATAATGGCAGTAGGAGTTGTCCTAGGTGTAGCAATCTGAGGTGGAGGAGGTGCTTTCCATGGAGGAATTTCTTCTATAACCACAGAGCTCTTGGCTATTATAGTGTGAGATACTATATCAGCTTCCTCATCAACAAATCTTGGGAGGGAGAAGTCAAGGTTCCTGAGAGGGGCTTCCACCTCTTCATGTTCTGGCTCATCCTCTTCAGAGAGAGGAATGGTCTCTGGTGGAGTAGATTCTATCCTTGGAGAGGAAGAAGGAGGTGGAATAGCTTGAGTTGAGGGTGGTGGAGAAGGTTCTTTTGATGGTTCTGCAGAGGTTTCTTTATGAAGGGAGGAAGTGGTTCATCTGAAATGAGTTCTTCAATCATGTTATCAATTGGTGCACTTGTGTCCTTGAGGGTTTCCTATCCTGTAACATCTGATAGGGTGGCATCTTGAGAATCTACCACAGGGCTCCTGATTGGAGATCTCACTGGGCTTCTGAGAGGAGATCTGCTAGCTGGTCTGGCTGGAGAGGAAGGAGTAGGTCTAACAGCAGGAACAGAGACTGCATGCTCCTCCTTAGTTGCTGCACTAGATGGTTCAACAACATGATGAGAGGAGGGAGATGGGGTCCTGACCTCAGAGGCAGAAGTTGCAAGTTCTTTAGCTAACTACTTGGAATTCTTCAGCTTGAAATCCTATCTTTGTATGGAGGCCAATGAAATCTTTTTCAAATGATGGATATGAGTACCTTTAGAGGTTTTGATGGTGACTGGGTCAATCTCACTCAGCAATAGGGATATTATCCTGGCAAACTTGAGAGCCTGAATACTATCCCTGATCAATTCAAATATAATCATTCCATATTGAAATTTCTTTCTATAGATAATAGCTGTCATAACAACAAATAGATCATTTATTTTGAAACTAATGGACCATGTTCTACACCATAAGATTTTTCAAATTAAATCTACCAGAAGCTTTCTTACATCATTGAAGAGATTTCTCCTATGTGAGTCCATCCTTGGTACCGAGACTTGGGCTCTACATAAGTATGCCTGACAAAGTGACCGTAGGATGAATCAAGATCAAACTCGTTTGTTGGAAAGATAACCTTTTTAAACCAAGTTTGGTCTTAAGGAGCTTTCCCCTTCTCCTTGGCTAGAGCTTTCTTGGCAGCCTTATTTATTCTTTGCGATTTATTTCTCCTAGAAGATTTACTAGGGGTAGCCACATGGCCTAAGCAAGCTCCTTTATCCTGAGCAGAGAATTCAGCCACAAGTGGAAGGACTGTCTTGGGCTTGGAGAAACTTTCAACAAGTTTTTTTTCAGCAGCCAGTTGTTCTTCCAACTTTTGAGTGATTTTCTCCTTCAGGTTCAGGTGCTCGAGAGCTTTATTAAACTTTTCCATCGCATCATGGAATTCCTTCCTAAGTGCGTCCATCATCATGACTTCCTCCCTTAGAGTGCTCTCCTTAGCCTTAGGAGATTTAATCTCCTTAGCTTGAGTTCTTGCGACTCTTCGACATTTGTCATAATCCTTAATCAACTCTTTGTATTGAGTCATGAGTTCAGATTCATCATCAGACGAACAGTCCTCATTATCTTGGTCAGAAGCATCTGATTTCGAGAGAGGGGTATGAGAGTTTTCCTTCCTAGTGAATTTGGGTTCTTCTTCTTCATTTGTATGTTTCATGATCCCAAAGTTGGCTTCCTCATCATCACTAGACTCAGATAAGTCTGTGTCAATAAGGGTCTTGGCCTTCTTGGCTACCAGGCTTCTTTTAGTTTTATTCTTATTATAAGAAGATTTCTTCTCCTCTCTTCTTCCACCCTCCTTCTTCTTGTGAGGGCAATCAGCTATGACGTGTCCTGTCTTATTGCGGCAATAACAAATAATGTTAGAAGAAATATGTTTGTTCTATTTTGAGTAATACCTGTCTTGCCTACTTGAGTCTTTCTTCTGACGATCACCATCATGACCTTATCTTCTAGACGAGGCATCTTTGCCTCTCCACTATTTCTTCTTGTTCAAGAACTTCTTGAACTGCCTTGAAAGAAAAGAAAACTCTCGTTAAGATAGCTCTTAGCCAGAGGTACTTGACTCTAAATCTTCTTATTTACTTTCTTCCTGTGCAGGAGCAGGAGATGCAGCTTTTGACTTCCTTGAGATTTTTGCATTTAGAGTGACGGACTTCTCCTTGGATGAAGACCGGCTTTTCTCTTCTTCAGATTTTCTTGAGTTTATTTGGAGTTCATACGACATAAGCTTTCCAAAGAGATTCTGAGGGACAGTCTCTGCCAGCTTACCAAACTCCCGGATTGCACATACTTTGTTGTCCCATTCCTTAGTCAGGGATTTAAGAAATTTGTCATTCAGTTCTCCATTAGTGAAGACCCGGCCATAAACTCTTAGGCCGTTGATAATCTTGAAGAGCTTTCAAACGTATCTACAATAGAATCCTTGGGACCTTGTCTGAATGCTTCATATTTTTAATTCAGGAGGGATCTTCTGTCATCCCTTACCTCTTCAGTACCTTCCATTATAATGATGAGAGACTGCCACATTTCCTTAGAGGATTGGCAGTGAATCAGATTCTACAACATAGAATCATTGACTGCACTTGCGATGATATTATTGGCTTTCTTGTCTAAAGAGACAAGTGCAATCTCATCTTTGTCAAGATCCATAAGCTTCTTTGTAACTTGCTTTGTTGGGTCAATGGTGGAGGCTGTCATTGGAACCTAGGGTCCTTCTTCCACTATCATAAAAATCCTTGGATCCACAACTTCCATGAAGAATTTGATTCTTTCTTTCCACATGGGAAAGTTAGTCTTTGTCTATAAGAGAAGCTTAGCAAAATCCTTGTCTCTATCCATGCTTGTATCCTCTAAGACAACAAGGAGCATATCTGTTCAAGGTGTTAACCTTTTTTATGAACAACCGTCCTCTATTACAAATTGATGTTTTAAGTTGTCTACCTAAATAACCTAGAGGGGGATAAATAGGTGAGGTCTGCATCTTTTTATGGAATAAAAACTTGAAAGAACGGAGCACAGAATATAAACAAGCAAGCCATAAGTGACACAAGATTTATAGTGGTTCCCTAACCTTGGGTACATCCACTCTCCACCTAACCGATCTAGCACCACGCTAGACTAATCTACTTCACTATTATCTCGGATTGAAAACTAATTCTACAACTCGGAACAGCGCCCATACAACTCAGAGTCAAAACGCTCTTACAAAATATAAGAAAACAAAGCTCCTATAACTCGGAGAAGAATCTCCTACAAGATTAAAATGTTGTACAGAAAAATATACAAATAGAAATTATTCCAGATCCTGAGTCTTCAGCCTTTCTTCCTTCTTCAAACTTGAAGCTCTGTCAGAAATGAATCGAAGAAGACTGCGGCAAAATCTCTGGATCTGAAATCTTAGGATCAGCACGATCAAAAAATAGATCTGTAAAAGTTGAACGCCTTGATCTGTTGATGCCTACTTGTTCTAAATCACTTGGATCGGAGAAGAACGATCGGCGAGAATGACAATGAATAACAACGACGTTCCCGATTTAGAATGAATAGAACGATTCAGAAAACTTGATTTCTTGTTAGGGTTAGTCGATTTGATAAGACCTTTTATATGACTTGCCAAACGGTCATAATCATAAATGACTACACACGTGGACCAATAAGAATTGATATTAAATTTGAAAACATTTCCGTTTGGACTTAACGAAAATTTAGGAAATGAACTTCATTACTCGAGTGAAGAACAGACTACTCGAGAACAACATTAGTTTCTCGAGAAGAAGGTATAAGGTTCTCGAGAACAAGTCCTTAAGGAAAACACAGAAATGAGATCTAGCTTCTCGAGAAGTAACTTCTATTACTCGTGAAATAGGTAAAGCCTTCTCAAGAACTAACTTGACTTCTCGAGAACAAATAAACTTCTCGAGACTTAACTTCTTCTTACTCGAGTGCTAGACTTATGCTTTCTTGAGACAAGGCTTGGCCTTCTCGAGTAATGATTTATGTTACTCGAGTATAAGTCTTACTCGAGTAGTGCATGGCTTTCTCGAGTACTAAACAAAGTCTTCTCGAGAATAGCTTTTGTTACTCGAAAACTACACTGAGCAGACTAGAGAAATTTCTCCAACAGTACTCGAGTACAAAGATGTCCTACTCGAGTATTAGACTTAGAAAAATTTTCACTTTTTGAAAAATATTGTTCTTCAAGGTATTCAATAGCTAGCCTTTCTTCCATTACTTTAGTACTTTGAAGATGAAGTGTGTCCCAATAGAGAGGCTATACATGAGTCAACACCATGGGTCATACAATGAGAGATTACATTGTTTGGTCCTGTGTTTGGTGACTCATTGTTGACTGACATTGGTCTACACTTAGAAAAAAATAACCTGCAAGCACTCAACTTCAAAAGAGTATCAAATACAAATTTAATTCATCTTAGTTGAAGGGTGACTTCATAGAAATCTAGGTTATTGTGGATACAATACCCAACATAAGTGATGTGTCAGGTGGTCAAAAAGCAGGACGGAGCCAAAAAAATTTTTTAGGGGGGGCACAAAATTTTAATAAAATGTAAAAAGATATCCTAATAAGAAATACAATTTAAAATATAAAATATTACAGTAAAATAATAAGTGTACAAAAAGATACCAATCATTATAATTGTCCTTGTCGACTTTTCAAACAATAAGAACACTTCAAAACATAAGATCACCAAATACTTTTCCAAGAAAACATGACATTTTTGGCGATCTTGTTGTTTCCTGCATAACATTATAAAAAATATTAAATATATTGAGAATTTATAAAAACAAATTATTTATAAAATAAATCAATATAATTTGTAAACATACCATATTTTCATAGTTGTCCTCTTCTGCTTTTCATTTTTTGAAACCTCTGAATGATTGTTTCTTTTTCAACATTTACAAATACATCTCTCTCTATATATGTAATCAAACAGTCATTCATTAAAGAATCTCCCATTCGATTGCGTAGACGATTCTTCACAATGTTCATTGCTGAAAATGCTCTTTCGACTGTAGCAGTTGCAACTGGTAAAACCAATGCTAACTTTACTAGCAAATATACCAATGGATATAAAATATCCTTCTTTTTTTCTACCATTTTCCTTGCAAGGTCGCCAATTCCATTTAATTGTCCAAAGTCAATGTCAGATTTTACATCAATAATAAATGTTTCCAATTGGCTATCAAGTTCCATATTAGCCAAAATAGAAAAATCGGATGGATAAAACTCTGCAAGACGTTTCATCTTTTGAATATCAAAACTTGCAAATGTATTGCTTGGATTCAAACATGCAATGCAAAGAAGTAATTCTGTATTCGATTCTGTAAACCTGTTGTTGAGTTCCTGAAGTTGCAAATCTATGACATTATAAAAAATCTCGGCTCGATAATAATGTAAATTTGTCATCTCATGAGCTCGTCGTCGTGATCATCCTCGGGCCACATTCATATTTTCCATAGAAGGAATATCAAGTTTATAATTATCACAAAATGAAGAAACATCTTTAATCAATTTTTCCCATCCATTATCTCGCATATCTTGTAGCCTTTGTTTTGATATTCTGACCAAATTTATTGCATTAACAATATCTTGTTCCTTGCGTTGCAAAGCTTGTGATAAAATATTGGTTATTCCCAGAATATCTTTCAGTAGATATAAAATGAAAGCATAATCAAAAGTTTGTAGAGAATTTAATAATGCAAATGTAGCTGCTTTCTGTTCTGAACTTGTATGTTGATCTTTTTCAACCAACTCAAGAACATCAATAACGGATGAAAATAGCACAATCATATTAATCAATGAACTATAATGTGAACCCCACCTTGTATCACCTGCTCTAGTCAGATTTCTTTGTTGATGTTGACCTGTTCCGCCAATTATCTCTCCTTTTTGTAAACATTCAAAAATTTTCTGTGCTTGAGATTCTCGAAAAAGTTCTTGTCGTTTACATGAAGCAGTAATGATAGTAGTAGCAGTGGTGGTTAAATCAAAAAACCAAGCAACTAGAACATGATTTTTTGCAACGGCTACTAGTGCAAGCTGAAGTTGGTGAGCAAAACAATGAATATAGTATGCAGATGAATTCTCCTTCATAATGAGTGCTTTGAGACCATTAAACTCTCCTCTCATATTACTAGCACCATCATAACCTTGTCCACGCAATTTTGAAATACATAAATTATGATTAGAGAAGAATCCTTCCATTACTGCTTTCAACGAAACTGATGATGTATCTGAAATATGCACAATACCAAGAAAGCGTTCAATCACTTCACCTTGTTTATCAACATAGCGTACTGCAATAGCCATCTGCTCTTTTGTCGAGACATCCCGTGACTCATCAATAAGCACAGAAAAAAAGAATCTCCAATATCTCTAATAATCAAATTTACTGTCTCAGTAGCCATTGCATTGATAATATCTTTTTGAATATCCGGTGCAGTAAGCTTATTATTTTCAGGAGCTTTCTCTAAAATTACATGATTAATTTCTTCATTATGATCACCAAGAAATCGTAAGAGCTCAAGAAAATTTCCTTGATTAGATGACTTTTCTGACTCATCATTCCCACGAAATGCCAAACCCTGTCTAATCAAAAATGAAATACAATCAATGGATGCTGTCAATCGGGTTCTATAATCCTTTTTGTTTTGATCTGTTTGTCTTTGAAAACTGAGTTCAAGGTGTTGTCTTGAATTCATTAAATTATTGCATTTCATTGATGCTTCATTATGAATGCTATTCGAACCTCCAATGTGTTCTTTAAATTTTGATAAAGCATCTTTCCAATTTTTAAATCCTTCGGTGACAAAAATATCACTCCCTGATTGTTGTCCCATAGCTGGCTTAAAGAGATAACAAAATAGACAGAAAGCAGCATCTTTTTCTATGCTATACTCCAACCATGAAGGAAATTGATCAAACCAAGCAGCGTTAAACTTTCTTTCTTTTTGACCAAATTTTGTTTTTGGAAATATATGAGTTCGAGGTTGATGAGGCCCTTTTAACAAATAATAACGTCTAATCTCATCACGTTGTTCAACAGGATAATCTAAAATATGCATCCGAGAACAAGGATCTGGTGGGAGATCTGTCATATCAATTTCAGTCCGACTACTTTTATTACCCTGTTGTAACTCATTACCCTGTTGTAACTCATCATCATTGATGCAGACTTTACTTGAATAAACTGATTTTTCCACTAACTTAAAATACTTAAGCATTGCTGATTGCTGTTAAAAAAAATTGCATTTCATCAAAGGTAATACTTGGGTATATACTCAGCATTAAGCATTCTATATTTTTATCAATAACATGTAATTTTTGCAACTGATTATATGATAAAAAATCTATGCAAATCTATTCCAATTGATTATATGATAAAAAAATCACTCAAGCAGAAATCTAACCTCAGTAAAATCTGAGAGATTGAATGAACTGAAAGAGATAGAAAATTAAAATAGACCTTGCAAGTTGCAACCTTAGTAAAATCTGAGAGATTTTGGCTCCGTCCCTATGAAGACATCGGATCGAGCAAAGGAGTAAGTGCCCAAGCAGAATTGCAGAAATCTGGGAATCGGAGTATCGGACTATGCGATCTGAAGCAAAAAAATTATTATCAGAACAATCAAGCAGAAATCTAGAAATCTATGAACAATGGAACAACAATGGAGAATCAGAGATGGAGAAGAAACTCGAAAGCAAGGACCGGCGCTGGAACGGGTTAGGGTTTTTTCAGTTTGGACTTTGGATTTTGGAAGGACCGAAGGAGTAGCCGAGTAGTTACCTTGCAATGAGGATGTCGCAGACTCGCAGAGGGCGGAGGGATCGGCTGATCGACAACGGTCCAACCGTCCAACGACAACAATCGAGTCAATCGACTTCGGCAGGCTCACAGCAGTTCGGCCAGGCTCTGTCCGGACCGTCCCTGAGATTGTTCGGCCAGGCTCACAGTCACAGCTTCGCAGATCTGGAGCCTGGAGCAGGAAAGCGGCGGGATCTGGCGATCAGGAACGACAAGTCGGCTGTCGGCAAGGTCGGCGTTCCGCGAGCCGGCAAGGACCTCTGCGGCGCTGCGGGTAGGTTAGGGTTTTTTTTTTCTCTCATGGGTCGCGAATCGCGATAGCCAGGCGCCCAGGCGGGCCGTATCTCACACTCACTAATTTTGACAAAATTTCAGGGGGGGGGGGCACGTGCCCCCCTGGCCTGTATTTAAATCCGCCCATGTCAATAAGTAAAGAGGCTGGAAAGGCAGGAATTTGCCTAAGTCCACAGGTATTCAGTGAGGTAAGCTCACTCAACGCTAGAAGTCAAGGAGCAATTGAAAATATAGCTAAGTCAACAGGCATTGAGTGGAGCAAGCTTACTCAATGCTAGAGGTAAGGAAGAATGTTGGCAAGCTGGAAAAGTGGCTATGTATATAGGCGTTGAGTGAAGTAAACTAACTCAACGCCATGCAGCTAAAGGAAGATATATGGATAAGTAGTTTGGCATTGAGTGTTGAAGAAACACTCAACGCCACAAACAGCCAAAAGCTGTGAGTCGAACTGTGTTCAAAGTTCATCGAACTGAGTTCAGTGTTTCTCGAACTGAGTTCATAGTTCGTCGAGCTGATCTGATCATTCGTCGAGCTGAGCTCAACGTTCGTCGAACTAAGCTCAGAGTTTGAGAATCTAAGTTAGTTGAACTGAGTTTAGAATTCATCGAACAAAGTTTAGAGTTGAGTGAGGCATGCTAACTCAACGCTCTTAGCGCCTAAGATCCTATGGAGGCAGAAAATTCGCTAAGGCAAAAAGCATTGAGTGAGGTGTGCTCACTCAATGCTCTAAACACCTAAGATGCTTCAGAGGCAGAAAATGTGCTAAGGCAAAAAGCATTGAGTGAGGCATGCTCACTCAATGCTCTTAACGCATAAGATGCAAAAAGCATTTCTAAGGAAAAAAGCGTTGAGTGATGAAGACACACTCAACCCTCTCAACGTCAGAGAAGCAGGAAGATTTTATTAAGGCAAAAAGCATTGAGTGAGGCATACTCACTCAATGCTGTCAATGCCTAGTTAGACAGAATTCTATCTAAGTACTTTGGCGTTGAGTGAAGCTTATTTACATAATGCCTATTCTACTAATGCTTGATTTTTGACTAAGTCTATAGGTGTTGGCGTCAACAAGTCAACTAGTCAACAAGATTCAAATTAGTGGCGGGATGGCTACAGTACGCAATAATTATGGCCGTAGACCTACTGTACGACAATTGGGGTTAAAGCAAGGTTGCTGCAGCCATTAAATGTGTGGGGCCCACTGCTCAAAGATTTGTTGGGTCATAATCAATAAAAGGAAAAAGGCTTTGCAGAGGAAGAGAGCTTTTGGCAGAGGAGCCATCAGGTTGTTCTTCTTCACCGCCATTGTTACTATGACTGAAGAATAGATAGCTCAAGTCAGCAAGACTAAGAGCAAGAAAAGTTAGATGTTTGTCTTCATCATCGACTACAGCAAGATCAGAGTAGATCTCTGAAGAGGAGAAAGAAAGTTAGCCAGTGCTATTTCCATCTGCACCAACATGTTCTTCACAGATCCAGCATCACAAAACTGAAGAACATCTACTGGAGGCTGTGAAGAAAAAGACAGGGCTAAATCACCTCAGCCCAGGAAAGAAAGAAGAAGCAGAGCTATTTTCTGTAAGTTGCTTCCAGCACAAGTCTCTTCATCTTTGTTGTTGTGAAGCAGTTGAGCTGAGATTTCTTCAGCTCAGGTAGCTGAAAGTTTTGCTGCAGCCACTTCACTATTCCAACAGGAAAAATCCCTTGTGATGCGAAGAAGAAGATAAGACTGAGTATATCTCAGTTCGAGTAAGGTAGACTCAGGAATAACATTCCTTGAGTCAAAGTTGGGCTGAGTATATCTCAGTCAAGGTAGATTGGTACAGAGAAATTTCTCTTGTTTTCAATAAAGATTCATCAACTCACTTCTAACTTGTAGGATCCTTCTGGATCTGAGTTGTAGGGCAGATTTTCTTGAGGTAGTATTCTAATGAGAATCTGAGAGTAGGGCTTTGACCTAAATTGTAGGATCCAGTTTGGATCTGAGGTAGGTGATCATTTGATCACTGGGCTGTAGGGCTTAACAGCCTGAGGTAGGTGAGTCATTCTGACTGAGTTGTAGGGAACTTTTTCCCAAGCTATAGGATCCTTTGGATCTGAGGTAGCACCTATGGGTCTGAGTTGTAGGAGAGTCATTCTATCTGATGTAGGATCCCTTGTAGATCTGAGATAGGGCAGTCCTCCCAGCCTGAGTGTAGGGCTTAACAGCCTAAGGTTGGTGATCTTAGGATCACTGAGTGGTAGGGACTTGGGCCTGAGAAGTAATTCTTGGAGGAGACTTAAAGATCCTGAGGGATCTGAGGTGTAAGCTCTTTGGAGCAGGTTTTGGATAAGTGTCTAGTCCAACAAGATAGTAGGATAGGTGGGAGGGAAAGTGGATGTACCCTTGTTAGGGTAACAACTATAAATTTGTGTGTGCATTTCTGTGTTGTTTTCTTTCTTGCAGGTTGCATGTCTTGAAAGCAGAATTGAATCAACTAATAAATCACCTAAAATAAGGAAATTTAAAAGATATTCACTAAGGACTAATATACCTATTAACCCCCTGAAAGTCTTTGTTTTCAAGGATAGTTAAATCACCTAGATGGGGGTAAATATATTTATTATTCCTTAGTGACTATCTTTTATTTTCTTTGTTATTGGAAGCTTTATTAGTTGATTAGTTGAAGCTTTCAAGATATGCAACCTGCAATAAGAACAACACAAAGAAAACACACACAACACACAGGATTTATCGTGGTTCCCCTAATAAGTGTACATCTACTTTCCCTCCCACCTATCCAACTATCTTGTTATCTTAGGCCAACCTCCTCCAAATATGCTCCTCAAAGCTTACACCTAAGGCCCTCAGCCTTATACTCAGAACTTCAGAAAGTTCCTACACTCACTATCCTTTTCAGGACACCTACATTAGAACCAACAGGTTCTTACCTCAGAGCTCTGTAGTGCTCCTACACTCAATGACCCTCAAGCTACCTACATCAGCCTTACACAATGACCTACAACTAAGGCTTCTCAGCCCTATAGTTTCAGGCACATAGCCCTACTCTCAGAGTGCTGGAGCACTCCTACAGCTTAGTACCCAGCAAGTACCTACCTCAGTGACCTTCTAGGCACCTACAGCTCAAGGATTAATTAATCAATGACCTCAGGCTGTTAAACCCTACAGCTTTGATCCAACAGGATCCTATAGGATGAAAGTGGGTTATGTGGTTACTCTTGACATAAGAGATGTTTCTCTTTGTCAAGCTTCTTAACTGAGTTAGACTCAGCCCAACTTTGACTTCAGGAATTTCTTTCCTGAGTCTACCTTTACTGAACTAAGAATTACTTAGTCCTAACTACTTTCACCGCAACAAGTATATATTTACTTGAGCTGGAAGTGACTTGCAGAACAATGATGTGCCTCTTTCTGCACTGAGCCTGAACCTTAACCCTAACTACTACTTCACAACACAAGGGATTTTTCCTGCTGGAATTGTGAAGTTATTGCAGCTAATTGCTGCAACCTGAGCTGAGAAAAACTCAACTCTAACTTTGCAGACTAAGATAGCTCTTCCTCTTCTTCCTTTCCTGGGCTGAGGTGATTCAGCCCTAACTTTCACTCCTGAGGAATAGTCTCCTGAGCCTTCTTTCAGATCTCTTCTTCTTCAAACTTCTTCCCTTCACAGCTTCTAGATTAAGATCTTTAGGATGTTGCTTGTCTAGCTAGAACTGTGAAGAACTTGCAGCAAGGGTCGGTCCTAGGCAACTTACTCTTTCCTCAGATAAATACTCTGAACTACTGAGGTCGATGAAGATGACAACAGATAACTTGCTCTTTGTCTTATTTACTTGAGCTTCCTATTCTTCAGCACAGTAACAAAGGCGGTGAAGAAGAACGAACTGATAGCTTCTCTCAAAGTTATCTTCCTTTGTAAAGTCTTTCCCTTTTATTGATTATGACCAAAGGGCTCTTTAAGCAGTGGGACCCACGCCATTAATTGCCAACAACAACCTTGCTTTAACGCCAACTATCGTACAGTAGGTCTGCGGTAATATTTGTCGCATACTGTAGCCATCCTGCCACTAATTTGAAATATGTTGACTTGTTGACTTGCTGATGTCACCAGCTGTGGTCTTAGCCAAAAATCAAGGAACATTAGTATAGGCGTTGAGTGAGGGTCCTTCACTCAACGCTAAATCTCTTAGACAGATTTACTATCTTTTTGCGTTGATTGAGTAACCTTCACTCAACGCCAAACTACTTAGAATATAAATCAGTTTCTAGGCGTTGAGTAATTCAGCTTCACTCAACGCCAACTAGCTTTATCAACTTTCTACTGCTTAGCGTTGACTAAGTGAGCATCACTAAACACCAAACTCCTAAGACAAAATTCTATCTTCTCTAGGCATTGAGAGCATTGAGTGAGCACTCCTCACTCAACGCTTTCTGCCTTAGAAATTTTCCTGTTAACGGTCTCAAGGCTTTCTTGGTCTCAGCTGAGACAAACACTTGTCTTAATAGTTGCGCTGAGACTAACACTTGTTCTCGTCACTTTTGACTTAGAAAAAATCTTCCTATTTCTCTGGTGTTGAGAGCGTTAAGTGAGCATTCCTTACTCAATGCTTTTTCCTTAGCCAAATTTCTATATTTAAGAACACTGGCTTTGACTGACAGAGTGTTACTCAATACTTATGAGGCTATGGCATTGAGTGAATGACCTTCACTCAATGCCCGTGGACTTGGCCACTTTTCTGCCTCTTAAAGCTTAGGCTTTGACTGTCTCAGCCTTCCTCACTCAACTCTAAACATAGTTCGACGAATGCTGACCTGAGTTCGATGAACGGTGAGCTTAGCTCGATGAACTTTTGACTTAGTTTGACGAATTCAGAATCTAATTCAACACACAACCTTTTTATTGTATGGCATTGAGTATGTCTTCATTACTCAATGCCAAACTACTTAGCCATATTTTTGCCTATAGTTGTATGGCATTGAGTGACTCAACTCCACTCAATGCATGTGGATATAGCCATATTTCCAGCTTGCCAACAATTAGGCTTAGACTTACTAAGCTATATTCAACACTTTTTGCTTACCTGGCGTTGAGTAAATAGACTTCACTCAACGCCCAGCAGGACAAAGCACATAGAGCTGAGGTATCACTTCTTCAGGGAGCATGTGGAGCATGGAGACATCAACTTCCAGTATGTCCCAACAGACAAGCAGGTTGCAGACATCTTCACGAAGCCGCTATATGAGGCCAAGTTCTCATTCATCAAAACAGAACTTTGCATGCTCAATAAAGAAGAATGAAGAAGGAGGTCTAACAACAAAGCTCAAGGATCAGGCAACACTTCAAAAATTCAGAAATTCTTAAGTTTGGACATCATTTCTCAAGTAAGACTCTTACTACTCGAGTACTGGATAGGACCACTCGAGAAACAAGTCTGCCTCTCGAGAAATGCTTCTCAAGTTCCAGTCTGCCTCTCGAGAACTGTCAGAACACTTCTCGAGAACTTCTAGTCTACTACTAAAGAAAGCAAGTTACTACTCGAGAACTATATTCTCTTCACTCGAGTAATTCCCTTCCACTCGAGAAGTCTAAAGCAACTTTTCATCTTCAAGTTCAAATTTCTGATATTCGCACTTAGACGTTATGCCACCATATATTCAGATATGTTACTTTATTATTTTTTTAATTATCAAACATTAAGACTTATATAAATAGAAAAGTCCAGAAAATTCCAAATCACTCAAACTCTAAACCCTTTCTCGAGAGAAAACAGGAAAAACTCTTCGTCTTCCTGTCATCATCGCCAACTTGCCGCCGATCCAGCCCTTTCTCTCCAAGTAGACATTTTAGATCTCTAGATCAATGGCTCCTCCATCCAAGATAGGGATTGGAAGCAAACTAGTCTCAACAGGGATTGCTAAGCTTTCAGATGATTTTCATAATCTTCTACTACTTCTAGAAACCGCTAGACTGTCATTCGTCTTAGAGCATCCGTATAAAATTCTATTTTTAGAGGTTGAAGAGTTCTTCCAGAACGCTAAGGTAAAGAGAAATGGAAAGCTTCTTAAGACCAGAGGTCATGGGATTATGTAACACCCCAAAAATAAAAAAGTAACGGATAACGTTTAAAGACCAATTTGGTGCCTAAATAGGTTCACACGGCCTATGACACGAGCGTGTATAGGGTCGTGTCCTGCTCTGTGTTGACTGGGTGGTGTCGCGTGAGGTACACAGTCTGGGACACGGGCGTGTCTGAAGCCGTGTTAGGCAAACGTCCTGTGATACAGGCGTGTCCAGAGCCATGTCCTATTTGTATTTGCACGGCCTGTGTCAATTGATGAACACGGGCTGAGGCATAGGCGTGTTCGAAGCTGTGTCCTGGTCGGGATGCGACGGTTTCCTGTGTCGCTTGAGGAACATGCCCTGTGGCATAGGCGTGTCAGAAGTTGACACGGGCGTGTCAAGCAGTGATATGGGCGTTTCTGAGCCCGTATCCTGTTATGTGCTCGATGATCGTGTTTAGATCGTAGGATAAGACCTGTGACATGGGTGTGTCATAAGCCGTGTTCGGCCCAGGAAAATGACTTTTAGGGCCATTCGTGGCCGTTCATTTCCTTCTTATAGTATCCAACGGTCCAGAGATCTCCCTGCTGTTATAAGGCTGGGATTTGAGAGTTAAACCCTCATTTCTCTTAGGTCTTTCTCTTTCTAAAAGAGTTAGAGAGAGGGGAGAGCAAGAGAGAAGAAGAAGGTGGAATCTGGCTGCCGGTGGAGCTTCGGAGCCCCAAATCACGAGTCGAGTCCAGATCCATGGAGGCAAGGCCGTTGCGGTGCTTTTCATCCATATTGTTTCTTCTCTTCTCCATGGGGCAAAAGCGAACCGCTAGTGTAATGATTCTTTTCTTGGACATGTGAAGTCCTCTTCTTTTTTGCATAGGAAACCCGCTCTCGTGAGTGTTCGGTGAGTGTGAGGTATTCCTTCGGGTGGACATGAATAGTCCTCGTAGTTTTGCATATAGAGTCCGGAATTGACGTACGAACATATGCATGGTGTGTGAAGCCTATCCGGACAAGTTGGTCTGGATCGGTGATGTTTCTTTATGCATGGATTGACATAGAAGACTCTGTGTCGATGGTTGTTTTTCGGGTTTTCTATGTGGTAGATTGCAATAGGGAGTCTTGGGGATTAACTCCAAGATGCACCCAGAAATCTGGGCAGAAGCGAAGTTCTGCTGTTTTGTTAGCCTAAGAGTCAGCCTTGTACATAACCGAGTTATGTACTATTGTATGATCGATCGTTCAGATTTGGTGAAGCTTGTCCTATGTCGATGGCTAAATTATCGTGACTAGGTGAGCAACGGGGTGGTGGAACCTTACCCACTCAAAGTGGTTCAATTAAAGATGGCATGGACAATGAGTCTAGGCTTTGACTGAAAGGACTTTAATGCTCACATTGTTTTTCGTCCTGGGGGCGAGGGTCGAGTGCGGAACAGACTAGGTTCAGACCGGGTTCACCGAGTAAGTGCCCTGAGAGCACGGGGTGTGTGGCCGTGCGTGCCTACTCCTGTTGTTAAGTGTGCTTAGAATGTACTTTCAATACCATGTTTTGGTAATACTAATGTATTACAGGGAAGGAGCAGCGCCACCCAAAGCTAGGGGTGTGGTAATTATAATTTGGTCAGCTTTAGCTGACTGTTGCTTTTGTTTGCCACCTCTGCGGTGGAATGTTGATTGCAGGTGTTGCAGAGCCTAGTGGCAAGTAGCGGTGTGAAGCCCTTGTAACTGAGCCGACCCTTGAAGGCCAAAGCGAATGTTTACTCTTTATGCTCAAGTGTGACCAGCCTACGTGCCGATGTATGGAAGACATTTATTGTTTTAAGTAAATACTTGTAAGGACATAAGGCCAAGTACTATTT
The DNA here is from genome assembly GCA_039513925.1 of Platanthera zijinensis. Classification (NCBI taxonomy): domain Eukaryota; kingdom Viridiplantae; phylum Streptophyta; class Magnoliopsida; order Asparagales; family Orchidaceae; genus Platanthera; species Platanthera zijinensis. The sequence goes on from CM077097.1 coordinate 1,250,800, forward strand.
GGTGTATTTGTACTGTCATTCCTACTTTGGGTTTTAGTGGGCATTCATGCTGTGGTTTGGGATCTTTACTTTTCAACCTTTACAATGCTTCCGCTATAATGTGCTCTGTGTAGGATGTGTTATATTGGATGGATGGTTTAATTTTGTAACCCTTCGGTCTGTTTGTAGTATATGGCGTCGGGCCCCGGCCGGACCTACTTCTATATGCCATGTAACGAATAGGGGTGTTACAATTTGGTATCAGACTACCAGTTTCGGTCTTGCTTATTTGAATTCGTGGGCGAATTCTTTTAAGGGGTGGTGAGCACATGTAGGTGCGTCATCGTTATAACATGAAAAGAACCAATGAATGTCCACTTAGGAATGAAAATACACATGTTTGAGGAACCTGAGCATTCCTATAATTGCTTTTTGCAATTTTGTTTGGTCGCTTAATGGTGGGTTGTACGACTATAGGTAACTAAGAGTGGTGCAGGGCAGTAAGAATGCCCTCTTTCTGAGGAATGTAGTGCACCCAGTGACGTGTCTGCAACCCTTCCCTCCGCTGAAACCATAAGAATGGTCGTTGAAGCAGTTTTTGCTATGTTTGATGCACAAAATGGAAGGCATGTGAAGTCCCCTATTCCTGAGGTAGATCCAACGTCGGGTGGTGTGATGGAGCAAATGGAATTTAGAGGACCATTGGGTCAGCAGTTGAATATGCTTTTAGTGCAGGGTATGCACACAGTTGATGATTATTTGCAGGCATTTTGTATGATAAGGCGCTACCCAAGCTTTGAATTGGAGAGCGAGCACTCTATGGTCGATAGATTTTATAATGGCCTACGCGGCGAGTTATGAGTTCAATTGCTAGGTCAAAAATTATTTGGATTTCGAGCCTTGGTGGAGTCGGCTAGATCTTTGGAAGTAGATTTCGCAAAAGTCAACTAGATGTCAGAGTTAAGGGTACATACTCTCCAGGTTCTGCAAAGTCTGTATACCGAAGGAGGAGGAAAAAGAAGTCTAAAATATCTACTAGTCATGCTCCATATGATTGTTATAATTGTGGTAAATTCAGTCACCATGCCCGAAATTATCGTGGTGATGGCCAGAAGACAAAGAAAGCTATGATAGGAGCAGTTATAGGACTTATTGCTAGAGAAAGTAGTGGTACTCCAGTGGCAAAGAAGACTGGACTTGGAGCAGCCATTGGGCGAGACCCAATTTTATGTTACACTTGTGGTAAGTCGGGACACTTTGCCTGAGATTGTTAGAGCGGACGTCCGAAGTCCGAAAAGAATCTTATTTCAACCTACAAGGAGAAGGGCAAGGGGTTGGAGGCAACTGTATCGCATTATGCCCCAACCTTGCCAATAGTGTACAACCTTGGCCAGCAAGACGCCATGAAGAAGATTGAGGTAGTGACAGGTATGGTTTAATTTATAGTGATTTAGCTTTAAATACTTTTTGCCCTACGTGTGTTAGCCTATGAATTGTTGTGTTAGGCTTTGTATTGGTTTTGATTGTCCGGCGAGAGCACTGTTCTTTTCGGGAACTTCGCATTCCTTTTTATCCGAAGAATTTGTATCGCGCATCAGAGTACCTTCTTTGATGGCAAGGGACAAATTGGATGTGTTGTTGCCTAACAGGTGTTCAATGCGCGCAAATACAGTGTGTTGCTTAAAGATAAAGATTGGGAGTCAAGAGTTTGACTTGCAAGCATCGGTACTGCCGATAGTGGAGTTCGACGTGATCTTTGGGATGGTCTGGCTCTTGGAGAAGCGAGCATCCATTGATTGCAGCCGCAAGGAGGTCAAATTGGGAACTGGTCGTGAGACGACATTTGTGGGCATGAAAGGGTCGAGCAAGACTTTGATGTATGCTCTCCAGGTGGTTAAGGCAGTTCGTGCTGGTGCAGAGCTGTTTTTCACTTTAGTGGAGGCTTCGAAGCCTAAGCCTTGTTTGGACAGTATCCTAGTTGTATCTGAGTATCCTAACGTGTTCCTTGACGATCTCCCTGGAGCCCCACCTCAGCGAGAGATCGACTTCACCATTGAGCAAGTGACAAGTGACAAACCTGTGTTACGCTCTCCGTATCGGTTAGCACCTAAGGAGATGGCGGAACTGAAAGTACAACTTAAAGAACTATTGGAACATGGTTTTGTGCGTCCAAGTTCGTCGCTTTGTAGCGCACTGGTCCTCTTTGTTAAGAAGAAGGACCGGATCTTACGAATCTGTATTGATTACCGAGAGCTGAATAAGGTAACAAAAAAGAATAAGTATTCGAGCCCAAGGATTGATGATCTATTCGATCAGTTGGTGTGGTCATCGGTATACTCTAAATTGGATCTTAAATCCGGATACTATCAGTTGAAGATAAGAGAAAGTGATATCCCTAAGATAGCTTTATGCACGCGGTATGTGCATTATGAGTTCACCGTCATACCATTTGGGCTGACTAATGCGCCATCCGTGTTTATGGATTTGATGAACAGAATGTTCAGAGAGTACCTTGACCACTTCGTGATAGTCTTTATCAACGATATATTGGTGTACTCGCAGTGCGTGGATGATCATTTCAAGCATCTGCATATGGTGTTGGATACATTGATGAGGAATCAACTATATTCCAAACTCTCCAAATGCAAATTACGGTTATCCTCGGTAGCATTCCTTGGTCATATAGTTAGTGGAGAAGGGATTACGGTAGATCCGGCGAAGATAGTTGCGATACGTGAGTGGCTTGTGTGATCTACAGTGGCAATAGTCCGGAGTTTCCTGGGACTTGCCGGCTACTAAAGGCGCTTCGTAGATAACTTCTCGCGGATAGTGTTACCCCTCACAACTTTGATGAGGAAAGATAAAAAAGTTTGTGTGGTCGCTGGAGTGTGCGCAAGCTTTCGAAGAACTGAAAAGTCGGTTGACCACGACGCCTATTCTATGTTCATCGAGTAGGACCGAAGGATTTGAGATTTATAGTGATGCTTCAGGCAGTGGCTTAGGTTGCGTTCTACTGCAGCATGGGAGTGTAATAACTTATGGATCGCATCAGCTGAAGGTACACGAGAAGAATTATCCGGTTCATGACTTGGAGTTAGCTGCCGTGATATTTGACCAGAAATTGTGGAGGCATTACCTGTACGGTGTGAAAGTCGATATCTATACCGATCGCAAGAGACTGAAGTACTTGTTGGATCAAAAGGACCTAAACATGCGGCAGCGGAGGTGTATAGTGTTCCTGGGTGACTACACCTTCAAGATACATTATATGCCTGGGAAAGGCAATAAGCTTGCGGATGCGTTATAGGGCTCCCACGCAGGCCAACTTGTTGTCGAAACATGATGAGCATTTAGTTCGTTATTTGGAGGCATTAGAGATCTCTTGTGTTGACAACCAGACTAGTATCGAAGCGCAATTGAACTGGACAGAGGTGTAGTATGACCTTGCTGATAGGATTCAGCATGCTTTGGGTGGGGATAACAGCATGAAGCAGATCATGGATGAGGCTTTGGATGGGTCAAATTCACAATTTATTGTTAAAGATGGACTGTTATGGAGGGACAGTCGTCTGTGCATCCCAAGTGTTGGTAAACTACGGGAGAAATTGATGTACGAGGCTCATCATACTAAGTACTAGATTCACCCGGGGAGCACAAATATGTTTAGAGATATGAAAAAGTTGTTCTGGTGGCCAGGACTTAAAAAGGACGTAGAACTTTATGTGGTGAAGTGTCAAACGTGAGCCTTGGTGAAGGCGGAGTGCCAGAAGCCTGGAGGTTTCTTGAAGTCTTTACCTATCCCGGAGTATAAGTTCTACGATATATCAATGGATTTCATGCATGGGTTGCCAAGGTCACATAAAAGAAATGACGCAATCTGTGTGATCGTAGATAGATTGACAAAGGTGTCACACTTCATTCAGAATAGGAAGGATGATTCAGTGGATAAACTGGCAAAACTTTACGTAGATAACATTTTTCGGCTGCATGGTGTGCCCCGAAACATCGTGAGTGACTAAGATGGGCGTTTCACGTCCAACGACTGGAGGTTAGTGCATCAATTGTTAGGAACCAAGATGAGTTTCAGCACGGCCTTTCATCCGCAGACGGATGGTCAGACCGAGAGGTTCAACAGGACGATGGAGGACATGCTTTGCATGTGCATCTTGTATTTTGGAAAGCGGTGGGAAGATCACCTGTACATGGTGGAGTTTGCTTATAACAACAGCTACCAAGTGAGTATTCAAATGGCGCCCTTCGAGGCCATATACGGTAGAAAATGTCGCACGCCGTTGTCATGGTTGGAGACGGGTGAGTCAAAGCTGTACAAATAACAAGAAGTGGAAGATGCCACATCGTTGGTATAAATAATACGAGAACGATTGTTGATCGCTCAGGACAGGCAGGCTAAATACTATAATGCCAAGCATAGGAATGTTGACTTCGCTCTTGGTGACTGGGTATATTTGAAAATTAAGCCGTTTAAGGATACCTCTTGGGTACGACGCTTGAAGAAGCTGAGTCCGAGGTACCTTGGACCGTTTGAGATACTAGATCGAATTGGGGAAGAGGCTTATCGACTGAAGTTATCAGTGGAATTGAGTGTTTTGCACAACGTATTCCATATATCGGTGTTGCGAAAGGCGGTGCAAGAGTCTTCGCAAGTGATTGCGGTCAATCAAGTACCTGTTGATAATGGGTTGACGACGAAGGTCAAGCCCATTCGCATTGAGGACTTTGAAGTCAAGCGACTTCATAACAAAGACATCAGGATTGTTAAAGTCTGGTTGGACAATTGCGGTCGGGAGGAGCTTTCGTGGGAGCGAGAGCAGACCATGCTTGAGTAGTATCCCAAGCTATTCCGCTCAAGTACCATTTAATTGTGTACCTTTCCATTCTATAATTTTGGGATAAAATTCATTTAAGGGGGGGGATGTAACGCCCTAAAATTCAAAAAAGGAACAAATAGCGTTTTAAGACCAATTTGGTACCTGAATAGGTTCACACGGCCTGTGATACAAGAGCATCAAGGGCCGTGTCCTGCTCTGTGTTGATAGGGCAGTGTCGCGTGAGGTACATGGTCAGGGACACGGGCATGTTTGAAGCCGCATCAGGCACACGACCAGTGACACGGGCATGTCTAGAGCCGTGTCCTTCTATGTGTTGCACAACCTGTGTCGATTGATGAACACGGGCTGGAATACGGGCATGTCAAAATCCGTGTCCTAGTTAGGACGCGATGATTTCATGTGATGCTTGAGGAACACGCCCTGTGGCACGGGCATGTCAGAAGCTGACACGGGCGTGTCAAGCAGTGACACATGCATGTCTAATCTCGTGTCCTGTTTTGTGCTCGACGATCGTGTTCAGATCATGGGACACGACCTGTGGCATGGGCGTGTCACAAGCTATGTTTGTCCCAGGAAAATGATTTTCTAGGCGATTCGTGGTCGTTCATTTCCTTCTTATAAGATCCAACAGTCCAGAGATCTCTCTGCTGTTATAAGGCAGGGAGTTGAGGTTTAAACCCTCATTTCTCTTCGGTCTTTCTATTTCTAAATGAGTTAGAGAGAGGGGAGAGCAAGGGAGAAGAAGAAGGAGGAATAAGGCCATCGGTTGAGCTTCGGAGCCCCAAATCGCGAGCCAGGTCCAGATCCATGGAGGCGAGGCCATTGCGGTGCTTTTCATTCGTCTAGTTTCTTCTCTTCTCCATGGGGCCAAAGCGAACCGCTAGGGTAATGGTTCTCTTCTTGGACATATAAAGTCCTCTTCCTTTTTGAATAGGAAACCCGCCCTCGCAAGTGTGCGGTGAGTGTGAGGTATTCCTTCATGTAGACATGAATAGACCTCGTAGTTTTCCATATACAGTCCAGAATCGAAGTACAGACATAGGCATTGTGTGTGAATCCTACCAGAACAAGTTTGTCTGTATCGTTGATGTTTTGTTATGCATGGATTGCCAGAGAAGACTCCGTGCCGATGGTTATTTTTCGGGTTTTCTATGTGGTAGATTGCAATAGGGAGTCTTGGGGATTAACTCCAAGATGCAATCGGAAATCTGGGCAGAAGCAAAGTTCTACCGTTTTGGTGGACTGGGAGCCAGCCTTGTACATAATAGGGTTATATACTATTGTATGATCGATATGTTGGGATTTTGAAAAGCTTGTTCCGTGTCGATTGCTAAATTGCCATGGCGAGGTGAGCAACGGGTTGGTGGAACCTTACCCACTCCAAGTGGTTCGGTTAAAGATGGCTTGGAGAGCGAATCTAGGCTTCAATTGAAAGGACTTTAATGCTCACGTTGTTTGCCTTCCTGGGGGTGGTGGTGGAGCTGTGGAACGGACAGGGTTCACTGAGTAAGTGCCCTGAGAGCACGGGGTGTGTGGATGTGCGTGCTTACACTTGTGGTGAAGTGTGCTTAGAATGTACATTCAATACCATGTTTTGGTAATACTAATGTATTGCAGGGAAGGAGCACTGCCACCCAAAGTTAGCAGTGGGGTCGTTAAAATTTTGTCAGCTTTAACTGACCGTTGCTTTAATTTTCCACCGCTGCGGTGGAATGTTGATTGCAGGTGCTGCGGAGCCTAGTGGCAAGTAGCGGGCTGAAGGCCTTATTGCTGTGCCGGTCCTTGAAGGCCAAAGAGAATGTTTACTCTTTATGCTCATGTGTGACTGGCCTGCGTGCCAATGTATGGAAGACATTTATTGTTTTAAGTAAACACTTGTAAGGTCATAAGGTCAAGTACTATTTGGTGTATTTGTACTGCCATTCCTACTTTGGGTTTTAGTGGACATTCATGCTGTGGTTTGGGTTCTTTAATTTTCAACCTTTACAATGCTTCCGCTAGAATGTGCTCTGTGTAGGACGTGTTATATTGGATGGATGGTTTCATTTAGTAATCCTTCGTTCTGTCTGTAGTATACGGCGTTGGGCCCCGGCCGGACCTACTGCTATATGTCATGTGATGGAAAGGGGTGTTACAGATTAAGGTCAAACTTTCTACTCCAGTTATTTCTAAACTTCTTCGAATACCAGAGATTAACGAAGAAGATGACCTATCTGTCGAGTACTATGACAGAGCTTGTGGATTCTGTGGAATTTTAGTTGGTGTAAACACCATTCGTTGACCTAACCTAAATCCAAAGAGCAAACTTCTAGTTGATATACTTGGGAAAGTTCTTCTTTGCAAGACAAGTTCTATAAGCTTCATCACTGCAGACTTCTTTGACATGATGATAGAAGTCATATGCAGGAAGAAATTTGAATTTGGGATGATGACCTTTGATAAGATTTGTAAGGATTATTTCTCTGCTTCTACATGAACTCAAGCCAGAGATTTTTTATTTATCCAAAGGTACTACCCTTCATCATATGAAGAAAGTTTCTATATCTTTTATTCGGAGATGGGAGCTAAAGTTCAAGAATTCTTCCCAAGATGTACAAGTACTTGATCAACCAGAGGATGAGGACTAGACCCCATCTTCCCCTCTACCTCAAGTAGCTGGCACATATGGTGTTGTTATTGAGGGTGAGCCTGCTCCTTCAACCCTAGAGGAAAGACATTCTACTCCTCCTCAAGATGATGATCTATATGATGCTACCCCTGCTGACAATCTGTTTACTGATGCTCAAGTCCAAGAACAAGTTGTTTTGACAGAGGATGACATCAATAGAATGATTGATGAACTCACTTCAAAAGAGCCTCCCTTCCCTATCCATGCAAAAAAATCCCCTACTGCTGAACCATCTCCATCATACCTCCATTCTGACCAAGAATCCCCTCTTCATCAGTCCCCTGCTGTAGACATACAAGAAGACGACACAAATCTGATCTCTGATGAGAAAGAAGAAACACCTGAACCAGTTGAGGCTCCTCTCAAGAGCCTGGATTTCTCTCTTCCTACAATTCTTGGTGAGGAAGGAGATATTTTGATTCACACTACTAGGGCCTAGAGCTCAGGTTTCATTGAAGAAATAGTTCCTTGGACTGCTCCTCCTCCTCCTCCAGCTCCTCAATTTGAAACTCCATCTGCTAATAATATTTTGAATAAGATAGAATTGATGCTAGCTCAACAAAGATCTTATTATGATGAATCTCTGAAAGTTATAACTGAAAAAGTAACTGCTCTAGAAAAAGAGATGAGCAGAGGATTTGCAGAAATACAACATAATACTGATGAGCTGAAACACCTCTTCCAAATAGGTGGGAAAGCTCTAGACCACACCATAACCAGTATTGGTCAAGTGATGGATCAGTAAGTAACCCTTGCAAACAATCAAATCCAACTAGAAAAGAAAGCTCAAGAGCATACTTCCAAGATCTGTGAAGAAGTAGGGACATTCAAAGAAGATGATATAGCCACCCTATCAATAGAAGTCAGAAAGGGGGAGAGCCTAGTGAAAGAATGTAACGACCCCATCTGTTAAATAACATATGATAGAAGGTCCGGTCGGGGCTCCACATCATATGTCATAAATAGGCAGTGAGGTAACAGATTAATACCAAAACATATTCGCATCCTAACACAAAGCATGCTAGCAGAAGATTAAGATTAAAATTGAACTCAACAACCACGAATGTCCACTATATATAAACAACCACATTTATATATCACTGTGAAGGAATGTACATCAAATACATAAAATTATGGCATTAAGGACTTACAGTTAAGATTTTTATGAGTTGATTACAAACATCGGCATGCAGGACGGCCACACATGAACACAATACAGTTCTTCGCTCAGCCTTAGAGGGCCAGCAGCAGTAGTAGTAGCAGCAAGGGTTTCAGCCCGCTATTTCACTCTCGGCTCTCCAGCACCTGCACAAGGATAGCCCACCAGAATGGTGGCAAACAAGGCAACAGTTAGCATTCCTCTAACCAATTTATAATGACCTAACCCCTTTCCCAGGGCAGTGGTATTCCTTCCCTGCAGGCATAGCATTTCACAAGTAGATATATCACACAATGTGCGCTAACGCACAAATAATATATAGCAAATGTCGGCCACGCTACCCGACGCTACGTGCACTATGGGCACATTCTTGGTGTACCGGAAATACCAGGGTCCCACCACCATTCAAGGTTCAAAACCCAACGGTATTGAGAATTTAGTCTTAATGGCGCGCATGCCTAAGACTCTCATTCTGCCACCGACGAAATCCTAATGCATTGGCACTCTCTTGTCAAGGTGACATAACGCAGGTAGAGTTCCACCCTTACCCGTTGCTCAAGTTGCCATTCCATGGCCGAATACCGCAGTACTCATGGACCAACGACAGATGCAGGTCGGCTTCACCTTTCTTGTTCAGCACTAAGACTTTTAAGAGCTCGCAGCTCACAATAGCCACACTGTCCACCAAGGACTGGCTTTACAATCCAAAAGGGGAGCTAATGCCAGCGTTCCTCGAGGGCGCTTGGCGGGTTCAGCAGAAACTCTCTTTCTGCACCCAAACTCAACCCAAACATATCATACAGTACGAGAATCATGAGGGTATTGTCATAGAATTCCACTCCAGTACTTCATGTTACTACCCTTCACAGGCACAACCTATCGACTCCACAACATACACGTTTATACACGAAGTCTTCTCCGGTGCGTAAAATGAAATATCACCAATCCAGACCAACCTGTCCAGATGGACTTCACACAACATACCTATTCCGAACTATAAATTTCTAGATCTATATGCAAGACTTGGGATTTCAAGAATCAACCCAAGGAAATCCCTCAAAAGACACCTTTTGGGGGGGGGGAAATCCATGCACATGCCAAAACAAAGACTTCACATGTCCAAGGAAGAAAGATCGTTATCCTTGATGATCGCTTTGGAGCCATGGAAAACTATCCAGATGAAAAGCACCGCAACGACCTTGCCTCCACAAATCTGGACTCGGCTCGCGATTCGGGGCTCTAAAACTCCACCGGTAGCCAAATTCCTTCTCCTCCTCCTTCCTTGCTCTCCCCACTCTCTAACACGTTAGAAATAGAAAGGCTTGATAGAAATGAGATTTTCCCCTTCAACTCTCGGCCTTAACATAGCAGGGATAGCTCTGGACCGTCGGATCCTCATTGAAGGAAATGAATGGCCATGAATTGCCCTAAAACTCAATTTCCTGGGCTGAACACGGCTTATGACACAAACATGTCACAGGCCACGTGCCTTAAGTGGCAAAGAAACCGACTTTGCAAGACCAGGACACGGTCCTATGACACGCTCGTGTGCTAGACACGGCTTCGGACACGTCCGTGTCGTGCCCGTATTCAACAGGTCTCACAAACCTGGCCAAAACCAGAGAAGGACACGACCATTGACACACCCATGTCATAGGCTGTGTGCCCAACTCAACTTGCCTCTCGAGGAGCATCGAGTTCATTTCGTCGAGTGCATTTTTTCGAGCTCAGTAGGACACGGCCCTGGAAATGCCTGTGTCACAGGCCGTGTACCATACTCGATACCGCCCAGCGCCACACTCGAGTACACAGAGCAGGACACGGCCTTTGACACTCCCGTGTCACAGGCTATGTGTCTCACTCGAGACCCACTCGAGACCCACTCGAGACTATCCTGCATCTCACTCGAGTACACAGAGTAGGACACGGCCTTGGACAAGCCCGTGTCCCAGGCCGTATTGCTCACCCCATACAGTCCACTCAAAAACTCGAGATTTGGGGCGTTATAATACTCCCCTCCTTACAAGAAATTTCATCCCAAAATTTGCATACAGGACTCAGGAACGAGCAATCAAAATGTTATAACATTTTATGTTCTTTCCAAAACAAAAAAAAACTGTTATACAAGTTTAGACAAACAGTTTGGGAAATTCACCACGCATGGTCGGCTCTCGCTCCCATATTAGCTCCTCATGGCTGCAATTGACCCATCAGACCTTGACTATTCCGATTATCTTGTTCCACAACTGCTTCTTGGCTTTATCCTCGATCCGAATGGGACTAACCTTCATCACCCAAATTCTACTGGTACGCGATCATTAGCAATCACTTGAGCTGGATCTTTTATGTCTTTTCGAAGCACTGATATATGAAACACATCATGCAATCCACTCAATTCTGCCGAAAGAGATAGCCGATTGGCAACTTCTCCAATTAACTCCACCACTTCAAATGGACTAAGATATCTTAGACTTAACTTTTTCAAGCGTCGAATCCTGGACACGCCTTTGAAGGGCTTGATTATCAAATAGACCCAATCGCCAACCGCAAACTTAACATTTCGGTGCTTGACGTTATAATACTTTGCTTGTCTATCTTGGGCTATCAGTAGCCTCTCCCGAATAGAGCGTGTCATCGAATTAATTTCTTCGACTTCCTTGTGCCCATAAAGTTTAGATTCGCCTGTTTCCGCCCAAGCTTATGTTGTACGGCATTTCCGACCATAGAAAGCTTCAAATGGTGCCATACTTATGCTCGCTTGGTAGCTATTATTGTAAGCACACTCTGCCATATAGAGATGATCTTCCCATCTCTTACCAAACTCCAAGGCGCACAATCAGAGCATGTCCTCCATTGTTCTATTGGTCCTCTCAGTCTGGCTATCCGTTTCGGGATGAAAGGCCGTACTGTACGTTAACTTTGTTCCCAACAACTGATGGATCAACCTCCAATCATTCGATGTGAAGCTCCCATCACGATCACTTATAATGCTATGCGGAACACCATGCATTCGTATGATTTGCTCAACATAAAGCTTCGCCAAAACATCCATTGAATCATCCCTGTTATTCGGAAGGAAGTGAGCCACTTTAGTCAACCGGTCAACGATCACCCAAATCGAATCATTACAACGTTGAGATCTCGGCAAACCGTTCATGAAATCCATTGAAATATCATCAAACTTCCATTCCGGAATAGGTAATGACTTCAGGAAACCTCCGGGCTTCAGGCATTCAGCTTTTACTAAGGCACATGTTTGACATTTAGCCACATAATGTGCAATGTCTTTCTTTAACCCTGGCCACCAGAACAACTTTTTCATGTCCTTGTACATCTTTGTGCTCCCTGGGTGAATTGAGGATTTTTTAAAGTGAGCCTCATACATCAATTCTTCCATCAACTTACCCATACTTTGGACGCACAAATGACTCTCTTTCCTCAAAAGGCCATCATCCCAGGAGGATTGGTCATTTGAACCATCCACTGCATAGCATTGTAGACTTTCATCAAGTTCCGTTGCTCGCTTAACCCTGTCCGCAAGGTCATACTGTACCTCCATCCAGGTCAAGCATTCATTTGCTGTGGAATTCTTGTCAACACATGAAATCTCTAATTCCTCAACCTCCTGGATCATACACTCATCATGCATCTGTAACCAATTTTACCATGACGATGTGCTATGACTCAAAGCATCTGCGACCACGTTTCCCTTCCTGGGAGTGTAGTGAATATCAAAGGTGTAGTCCTCGAGAAACTCCATCCACCTTTGTTGTCGCATATTGAGATCCTTCTGATCCAATAGGTACTTTAGACTCTTATGGTCCGTAAATATATCCACTTTTACGCCATATTGATAGTGAATCCACAATTTAAGTGCAAAAATCACCGCCACCAACTCCAAGTCGTGGACGGGATAATTTCTCTCTTGCACTTTCAACTAGCGTGAGCCATAAGTGATCACCTTTCCAAACTGAAGAAGAACGTAGCCTAAGTCGCTCCCTGAAGCATCACTATAAATCTCATAGCCGTCTCTACCACATGGCGATGTTAAAACAGGAGCCGTGGTCAAACGACTCTTTAACTCTTCAAAAGCTTGCGCGCACTCCGATGTCCAAACAAACTTCTGATCCTTCCTCGTGTTAATACCGTAAATCCACTATCTTCAGCCACCGAAGACAACACTGGCCACTTCCGTATGGCTCTTATCTTTGACGGATCCACCGCAATGCCCTCTCCACTTACCACATGGCCAATAAAAGCCACTAACGACAGCCAAAACCCATAATTTGAGAACTTGGCAAAGAGCTTATTTCTCCGCAGGGTATGCAACACTAACCGTAAATGGTTTGCATGGTCAGCTTCAGATTTAGAGTACACCAAGATATCATCAATGAAGAAGATTACAAACAAGTCCAAGTACTCTCAGAACGTGCTGTGCATTAGATCCATGAACACCGACGACGCATTACATAGCCAAAACGACATTACAGTGAACTCACAATGACCATAGCGTGTTCCAAACGCTGTATTGGGAATGTCACTTTCCCAAATTCTCAACTACTAATAACTAGACTTGTAACACCCCTATCCGTCGCATAGCATATAGCAGTAGGTCCGGTCGGGGCCCGACGCCATATACTACGGACAGACAGGTTGGTTACGCGTTGAAACCATTCAACCAATCACAACGTCCTACACAACACCTAGCGGAAGCAATTTAATAGAGTTGCAAAGAAATATAGAACCCTGCCAAGCATGAATGTCCACTACTCAAACCCATAGGAATGTATAATACACAAAACGGAAGAAATAGCCTTAAGGCTTTACAAGAGTTGCTTAAATACAAGTGTCTTCCAAACCTCGGCACGCAGGCCGGCCACACATGAGTACAAGAGGTAAAACACTCAAAACAAGGCCTTCGAGGGCCAGCACAGCAAATTAGGCTTTAGCCCGCTAATTACCTCTCAGCTCCGCAGCACCTGCAAGCAACAACCCACCGCACGGTGGTAAACAAAGGCAACGGTCAGCAATGCTGACCAAATTATAACGATTCCGCCCCCAAACCAGGGCGGCAAAGCTTCTTCCCTGCACTTGTTAGCAAAACACGCAACACAGCCAAACAAGCATCTCAACATAGGTGCACGCTCTCACGGCCGTACACCCCGTGCTCTCAGGGCACTTACTCGGCGAAGCCAGTCCGAACCCCGTCCGGTCCTCGACTCCACCACCACCCCCAGGATGGCAACCTTTGTGAGCATTTAGTCTTCTCAGCCGCAGCCTAGACTCGATCTCCAAATCTCAGTAAGTCCCACGTAACTTTAGGTCGCTTTAACCGAGCAGGTGGAGCGGGTAGAGGGCTACCAGTCCGTTGCTCACTCCGCCACTGCCATTCGGCCCTTTGGCGCGGACTAAGCTTTACCCAGTCCCAATTAACGATCAAACATGGTACATAGCCCTGCTAAGTACCCGGTTGGCTCCCAGGCCACCGTTATGACAGAACTACATTTCCGTCCAAGATTTCCGGGTGCACCTCGGGTTTCATCCCCAAGGCCCCCCTGCTGCAATCCAAACATGACACATAGCCCCGCTATGTTCCCGGCTGGCACCCAGGCCACCGAGATGGCAGAACTTTGTTTCTGCCCAGATTTCCGGGTGCACCTCGGGGTTAATCCCCAAGATTCCCTGATGCATTCTACCGCATAGCAACCCGAAACAACCACAACGCTCGGAGTCTTCTCCGGCTAAAATATGCATAGCAAAACATCACCGATCCGGAACACACGTCCGGGTAGGCTTCACACAACATGCCTATGTCCGTACTACGATTCCGGACTCTAACAAGGGGGACTTTACATATCTACCCCAAGGAATACCACGATCTCGCCGCACACTCGCGGGAGAGGGGTTTTTCCCATGCAAAGGAAGAAGAACTTCACATGCTCAAGAAGAGAATCGTTACCCTTTCGTTTTTCCACGGCGCCATCGAAAACTATACGGTTGGAAAGCACCGCAACGGTGTCACTTCCGTGGATCTGGACTCGGATCGCGATTCGGAGCTCCGAAGCTCCTCCGGCGGCCGGATCTTGGACTCCTCCTTCCTCCTTGCTCTCACTTCTCTCTAAACTCTTAGAGAGAGAATGGCAAAGGGAAATGAGGATTCCCAACCCTAAATCCCGGATAAAACCTCTCAGGAACAGACCCCCACCGTTGGATCCAAAGCCAAGGAAACGAACGGTCAAGATTAGATCTGAAATCCCAAAAACTGGGCCGAACACGGGTTCACACACGGCCGTGTGTCTGGCCGTGTAGCTCATTCACTGTCTCGACCAAAATTGAAAACCAGCACACGTCCTTTGACACGGCTTCCGACACGCCCGTGTCGCCTGCGACACGCCCGTGTCGGGACCCGTGTCACGCCCCCCGTGTGCAATTTATCAACACTTTGCAATCAGAGAGGTACACGGCTTGGTGACACGGCATCAGACACGCCTGTGTCAAACTAGACACGCCCGTGTTCGTGCCCGTGTCATTTCCCGTGTACCCAACTGCACAGCCCAGGTGTGACACGGCCTGGGACATGCCCGTGTCCTAGGCCGTATTCCACCATACGACCATCGTCGACCTGTACTGGTCGACGACACGGCCAGCTCGACGGCTCGGGCTCGACACGCCCGACACGGCCACCGACATGCCCGTATCGGGGCCCGTGTCACCAGCACCAAAAATCTGACTTGGCCAAATTTGATTCCTGTCGCTCCTGCAACATTTTGGGGTGTTACAAGACTTTATGTCCAATTTAGAATAGATGATTGATCCCACTAGCTGATCGAACAAGTCATCTATCGGTGGAATCAGATATTTGTTTTTCTCTGTCAGCTTATTCAATTCACGATAATCAATAAACAATCGCAAACTACCATCCTTCTTTTCACAAAAAGAACAGATGCGCTCAAAGGTTACATACTTGCGCATATGTATCCATATTCCAGCAACTCTTGCAGGTTAACTTTCAGTTCTGCCATTTCCTTTGGCGTTACTCGATATGGTGAGCGGGTCACAGGTTTCGCACCTTGCACCAACTAAATAGTAAAGTCAATCTCCCGCTGGGGTGGTAACCAAGGAAGATCTTTAGGAAACACATCAGCGGACTTCGATAAAATCGGAACATCATTCACCCTGGCCTTTGGCTCAACAGCCTGAATAAGAGTGAAGAATAACTCCACGCCCTTCTGAACAACATTGACGACTTGGAGTACAGACATCAAGATCCTGCTCACACCTCGCATACCAACGAACTTAGTCTCAAGCTCGATATTTTGGCCTAATATGATCTCCTTTGAATTGCAATTAATAAAGGCACGCAACTCCGAGAGCCAGTCCATACCAAAGATCACATCAAATTCCGATATCGGTAGCACAGAAGCGTTCAAGAAGAAATCCCGACTTTCTATTTTTACTTCCACGCAGCAAGTCCTATCCGCACACATCACACATCCGTTTGGTAACAACACCTTTACACTATCTGTCATCATATGACTAGGTACTCTGATTCGTTCTGCAAAGTCCTTAGACAAAAATGAATGCGAAGCACTCGTATCGAATAGTGCTCTCGCCGGATTCTTCCGAATCAGGACAAAGCCTAGACAAACACATCATACGCAAGCTACACACAAGATATGAAATATGAAAATTACGCAATCAATATCTTAGATCGTACATGTGACGACGCCACTTTTCTTTATGGCCTCCAGCTGGACAAGATTATATAATTGGGGCTGCACATGGGATGTAGAGGACTCCACCAGTGCCTTTCCCATATCAGCATAAGATGTTCCCATCATCTATTCCACCTTTGGCGGACCAACCCGACAGTTAGGGCTATATGCCCCACTCTACCACATGTAAAGCAGGTACAAGACTCTTGCCTCGAAGTTTCCCCCGACGCAACTTTAGAAGGAGCCTGTCCAAAAGACTTAGATCTCTTGCTCCATTACCTTTGGTAGCTCGAATTTCTAGGACGGGGCGCTTTGAACTCAGATTTTGCCACAGCCAAGTCCCTTTTCCCTGCACCCGCTTCATATCCTTCACCAACGCACACGTCGTATCAACCAACGCCTGAAACCCCTGTTTCACCGAACTTGAGAACAGGAATCTCAACTCATCCCACAACCCTTAGTAGAACCGATTGGTTTTACATTGTTCATTTGAGAAGATAGACCCCGCATAGCGTCCCAACCGCGTAAACTCATGCAAGTAAGTATCCATACTACTTTCGCCTTGTGTTAAATGTTGGAACTAATTCTCCATTGCGATAGGTTGTGCTGCTGGCAGGTGCTTTTCAAAGAATAGTCGCAAAAACTCCTCGATCGAGACCTCGGTTACTTGCCTGCCCGCTAAGATATGCAACTCTATCTCGTCCCACAATAGCCGAGCCTCTCCTTCCAACAAGAAGGTGGCCAAGGTGACCTTCTGATCTTCCTCCACCTTTATCACCATCAATATTTGCTTGACGCGCGACAATCAATCATCTGCTTGCGTTGGGGTTCCCACACCCAAAAAAGTCAGAGGATTGAAGCTTAAAAACTACTTCAACTGTCGTTCAGCTGCTCGAGGATCAACAGCCTCAACAGGTTCTGGTCTTACACCAACCCGTTCTGGCACCATTGCCGGCTACGCCTGCCTAGTAGGATGCGCACGAATCATTGCAAACAGCGCCTCAGGAACAAAGCGTACTATTTCCAGTGAAGGAGGAGTTGTAGGCACCTCAGCTGGTGTCGCACTCTCATCAAAATGCTAAGGCTCAAACTGCCCAGCACCACTATGAGTCACCTATAGGTGAATAAGACACACTTTAGCAACCTAGCACAAGCAATAACAATAATATAGGAATGCGTAGGTTCCTCAAACAGGTGTATTTGCATTTCTTAGTGCACATTCTTGAGTTCATTAATGTTAAAGTGGGTTGAACTTACACGTGCTCCCCATCTAGAAAATAATTCGACCACTAATTCGAAAAAGGAAGACTGAGACAATCTGATAACAAATTGTAACGACCTCATCCGTTAAATAACATATGATAGAAGGTTCGGCCAGGGACCCACACCATATATCACAAACAGGCGACGAGGTTACAAATTAATACCAAAACATATTCGCATCCTAACACAAAGAATGCTAGCAGAAGCTTAAGATAAATATTGAACTCAACAACCACGAATGTCTACTATATATAAACAACCACATTTATATATCACCCCGAAGGACTGTACATCAAATACACAAAAGTCTGGCCTTAAGGCCTTACAGTTTAGCTTTTTAAGTTTGGATTACAAACATCTGCATGCAGGCCAGCCACACATGAACACAATACAGTTCTTTGCTCAGCCTTCGAGGGCCAGCAGTAGTAGCAGCAACAATAAGGGCTTCAGCCTGCTATTTCTCGTTCGGCTCTCCAGCACCTGCAAAAGGACAGCCCACAAGAATGGTGGCAAACAATTTAACGGTCAGCATTCCGCTGACCAATTTATAATGACCCTACTCCTTTCCCCGAGCAGTGGTATTCCTTCCCTGCAAGCATAGCATTTCACAAGCAGATATATCACATAATGTGCACTCATGAACAAATAATATATCACAAATGTCGGCCATGCGACCCGACGTTCCGTGCACTCAGGGCACATTCTTGGTGTAACGGAAATATTAGGGTCCCATCATCATTCAAGGTCCGAAACCCAATGGTATTGAGCATTTAGTCTTAATGGAGCACATGCCTAAGACTCTCATTCTTCCACCGACAAAAGCCCAATTCCTTGGCGCTCTCTTGTCAAGTCGACATAATGCAGGTCCAGTTCCACCTTTAACCGTTGCTCTAGTCGACATACCATGGCCGAATACCGTAGTACTCATGGCCCAACGGCAGATGCGGGTCGGCTTCACCTTTCCTATTCAGCACTAAGCCTTTTAAGAGCTCGCAGCTCATAATAGCCACACTGTCCACCATGGACTGGCTTCACAACCCAAAAGGGGAGCTAATGCCAGTGTTCCTCGCGGCCGCTTGGCGAGTTCAGCAGAAACTCTCTTTCTGCACCAAAACTCAACCCAAAATTAACATACAGTACGAGAATCACGAGGCTATTTTCCTGGAATTCCACTCCAGAACTTCCTGTTACTACCCTTCACAGGCACACCCATTGACTCCATAACATACACGTTAATATGCGGAGTCTTCTCTGGTGCACAAAATGAAACATCACCAATCCAGACCAACCCTTCCAGATGGGATTCATATATCATGCTTATTCTGTACTACACATTTTCGGATCTATATGCAAGACTAGGGATTTCAAGAATCAACCCAAGGAAATCCCTCAAAAGCCACCTTTTGGTGGGGAAAATCCATGCACGTGCCAAAACAAGGACTTCACCTATCCAAAGAAGAAAGATCGTTACCCTTGACGATCTATTTAGAGCCATAGAAAACTATCCAGATGAAAAGCACCACAATGATCTTGCCTCCACAAATCTGGACTCGGCTCGCGATTCGGGTCTCTAAAGCTCCACCGGTAGCTGGATTCCTTCTCCTCCTTCCTTGCTCTCCCCACTCTCTAATACTTTAGAAAGAGAAAGGCTTGATAGAAATGAGAGTTTATCCTTCAATTGTTGGACTTAACACAACAGGGATAACTCTGGACCGTCGGATCCTAATTGAAGGAAATGAACGACCACGAATTGCCTTGAAACTCAATTTACGTGGCCAAACATGGCTTGTGATATGCCCGTATCACAGGCCAAGTTCCTTAAGCGGCAAAGAAACCGACTCTTCAAGACTAGGATACGGCCCTGTGATATACCCGTTTTACAGGCCGTGTGCCAGATACGGCTTCGGACATGCCCGTGTCCAGCCCTTGTTTAACATGCCTCACAAACCTAGCCAAAACCAGAGAAGGACACGACCATTGACACGCTCGTGTCATAGGCCGTGTTCCCAACTAGACTTGCCTCTCGAGGAGCGTCGAGTGCATTTAGTCGAGTGCATTTCGTCGAGTCAGTAGGACACAGCTCTGGACATGCCCGTATCACAGGACGTTTGCCATACTCGACACCTCCCAGCACCACACTCGAGTGCATAGAGCAGGACACGACCTTTGACACGTCTGTGTCACAGGCCATGATCCTCACTCGAGATCCACTCGAGACCCACTCAAGATTGTCCTGCGCCTCACTCGAGTATATAGAGTAGGACACGAACTTGGACACGCCTGTGTCCCAGGCCGTGTTGCTCAACCCACACAGTCCACTCAAAAACTCGAGATTTGGGGTGTTAAAAAGAATTCTTAAAGAAATCTGAAGAAAGGAAGAAGATTGAATGGGAAGCAAAGTTGGATGAGCTACATGCTGATGTCCAAAATCAAATTAATGGTGTCAAATTTCATACTTATGACACAACAGTGTGGATGGACAATCAGATATTCCTTGAATTTCAAGCTGATCCCAATATTATCCCTCATCATCTTAACCCTCTTTCTCAGCATCCTCTTACCAAACAACCTCCTACCCTGCAACCAACTTTCTCTCCCAAACCTGAAGATCAAGAACCACCTCAAAATAGTTATGCTCAAGCATGGTCAAAATCTGAAAAGCCTCAAGCTCCTCCGCTAGAAATCCCAGGGCACAAGAAAAGAAAATATGGTGACAGAGCCTCTGCTAGCAAGTCCATTCCCAATCCAGAAGCTGAAAAGAGAAGAACACAAGAATTTGCTGAAATTTGGAGCCCAACTTCTAAATCTTTAATTCTTGATACTCTCAAACTAGTGATTGATTATAATGAGAATATACATGATCATTACAACTCCCATGAATGGGACTTGTATGAGAAATCTATTACCAAGAGAAGGATATATGATATAGAGTATGGTAAGAATAACCCCAAGGCTCATCCTTAACCTCCAAAGTATTATCCCAAGCCTTTCAGCTACCAAAAGAGATAGTAAGAGAAGAGAGACAAACAACAACATTAACATAGCTACTACAAGCTGAAGTTGATCCAAAAGTTTACTTATAAGATTTTATTGAATTGGATATCATGGACATTTTTTATATATATAAATCTTCTATTTTGATCTGATTTTTCTTTGCTTAGCTTTTCTCAGTATTAATGCTTTTACTAGTTAATATGTTATGATTATCTTGATGTAATTTATCTTAGTTTAGAGTGTTCTGACTTCTATAAATAGGGGGAGATTGTTGGGTATTGTATCCATAATAATCCAAATTTGTATAAAGTCACCCTTAAACTAAGATGAATTAAGTTGTATTTGATGCCCATGTTGAGTTATGTGTTTGCAGGATATAATTGCCAAGTGTAGACCAATGTAAGTCTACAATGAGTCAGCAAACACAGGACCATATAATGTAATCCCTCATTGTGTGATCCATGTTGACTCATGTGTAGCCTCTCTATTGGGACACACTTAATTTTCAAGAACTAAAGTAATGGAAGGAAGAATGGTTGCTGGTTTCATTTGAAGAAAATTAATTTTCAGGAAGCAAAATTTTTTCTAAGTCCATTACTCGAGTAGTATATGTTGTACTCGAGAAGTGCTGGAATAAATTCTCGAGTATACTATGTAAATTTCTCGAGTAACAGAAATCACTCTCGAGAAAGCTAAGTCCATTACTCGAGTAAGCCTTGGAGTACTCGAGTACTACTTATCTATGTCTCGAGTTTACTAAATAATTCATTTCAGAAATTTTCTAAGTGTTATACTCGAGTAGTAGAAGCCAGTACTCGAGAAGGCTAAGCCTTGTCTTGAGAAGTCAGAGGACCAGTACTAGAGTAAGAAGAAAATTTGTTTCGAGAAGAAGTCTGGTCCATCTGATACCAATTGAAAGTGAGAGTAAGATCTATCTCAACTCTAGAGGGGGGGGGGTGAATAGAGTTTATTTAAAGTAAATTCACAATTTTAAACTTAGCAAAACTTTTAAGATTTAATTTATATATATAGGTGTAAGGTGCCTTGCTATAGAATTAAAAGAACAGTAAAAAGAAGAGCACAGCACACAGCAAAGAAAACACACAAGCAAACCAGAAAACACAAGGAGCTATAGTGGTTCCCCAAAAACCTGGGTACATCCACTCTTCTACCACCCTTGGTAGGAATCCACTGCAGGAAGGGTTGATCAGGTGTCCTGGCACCAATGAGCTTTTGATAAGGTGCTCAAAAACCAAACTAGATTTTTTGATCAGGTGTCTTGCCACCACTGAGTTTTGACAAGGTTCTCAGAACCAGAATCAAAACTTTTGAAGGGAGTTTTGAAAACCCTTTTACAGAGGGAAAGGAAAAAGAAAAGGGGTGAAGTTGTCTTCTCTGTCTCAATCAAAGAGAGAAGCACAAGTGGATTTGTATTGTCAAAGCTCCCCCTGAGATGTTGACTAGTTTAGGAGAGGAAGCTTTGCTTCAGTGTGAAAGGTCTTCAGAAGCTTCAGATCTCTAGCATAAGATAGTTTCAGCAGAGGCTGAAAGATGAGTTGTCTGGATTCCTTGGGATGAAGCTGTGATCACTTTTTGAGTACACAAAATTATTCAGCTGATTCTTCAGGATTGATCACTTGAGCTTTCTTGTGTTGATCAGAGAATCCTTGTGAATCACTTCTTCTTTTTCTTTCTTATCTGTATCAGTCTGTGTATCTGTCTCTTGTTACTTGGGAAAAAGAAGAGAAGAAGATTTTTTTTTTAATTCTCTGGAGATTCTATG
This sequence comes from Platanthera zijinensis, assembly GCA_039513925.1. Taxonomy (NCBI): domain Eukaryota; kingdom Viridiplantae; phylum Streptophyta; class Magnoliopsida; order Asparagales; family Orchidaceae; genus Platanthera; species Platanthera zijinensis. The sequence continues at coordinate 1,273,211 of CM077097.1, forward strand.
TCCAAGATAGCCGTTAACCAGACATTAAATGCCTTCCATAAAAGATTTTATCTTCAAAAGGAAAGTCCAGTAAAACATTCTCTGAATAATTCCTTGAAACTTGCTCCAGAATAAATGAAAACGGCTGGCAGATCTCTTGACATAAATGCTGAGAAAATTTGAAACACATTCCAAAGTCTGACTGAATTTGAATCCTTAAAGATCGTCGATCTCTCAAGAAAAATGTCGATCTGAGCTCTACGATCGTCGACCTGAGCTCAGAGACTGGAAAAGATCATCAGCCAGAAAACGTCGAACTGAGCTCGAAGATCGTCGAACTGAGCTCAGCGAACTGGAGAATAAGTGAAGAAGGATCGTCGACCTGAGCTAGAAGATCGTCGACCGGAGCTAGAAGATCGTCGACCGGAGCTCGACAATTTAAGCAAACTGACTGAAGTCAGATCGTCGATCTGAGCTCGAAGACTTAATTTATTTGAGCTCATAGAGCGTCGAACGGAGTTCGACGTTTCTTCGAACTGAGCTCGATGAAAAACGGTCTTAGACTTGGCTCTATTTCTGAAATCTTGGAATGGTCCTAGGGGCAGCTTCAAACCTAAGTTCTAAGCCCTAGACACATTCTAATGTTGACCTTTTCAACTATACATCTAGGTCAACCTGGTTTCCTAAGAAAAACATAATGATCCTTACCCAAAATAGTAATAGTGTGTTCCAACAATCTCCCCCTATTTGGGTTAGGATTACTATTTACATATTTCAGAAATAAAAACTACAAACAACATATAGAAGAGCAACAGACAAAATAACAGAGCAAGAAATCATAGCAGCAATCAAGAGGAATTTCAGCAAATGTTTAGAGAGATTATACTGTCTGCTTACACATGTTACTTCTTTTCATTTCCTTTCTTAAATATGATATCTCTGTTAGGATTAAGGGCTTCCTTCATTGACCATATGTCATCATCTGCACCTAAGGAGGTTTGAGCTCTTGGCCTTGGAACCACAGCCTCAGGATGCAGCTTCAGGTAGTCCACTGGGTCAAATAATTTACTTGAAGAATACCTTTCCAATTCAGCTTTTCTTTGTTCTGACAGAGTAGTAATATTGGAGGTATCTTTTCCTTGCTCTCTTGCTTTCTTCAATTGATCTAGTGCAGCCAATTCTTTCATCCTTGCAGTCCATGACGATGGATTATTCTCTAGGTCTTCGAATGGCACTGTAGTCTCATATCTGTTAATAGTTTCTGATGCACTAGGAGTTCTGGTCTCACCTTTTTCTCTGAGCTTGTAAGGGAAAGGACCTTGAGTAGAGTCTGTGAGCCTTTGTCCTTCCCTAGCTTGAAATCTATGCTCTCTTTGACTTCCTCTATACTGACCCCTTCTGGACAGATAGCCCCTTTGGTATTGCCCCCTAGGAAGGTATCTCTGAGAAGACTGGGAGGAGCTTTGTTTGGAAGCTGGGGCTTGAGAAGCTGAGCCTGACCTAGAATCTGGAGGAGGAGGAGGAGGAGGCTGAAACTGAGAAGATCCCTTTTCATATCTATCTAACTTCCTTCTCTTCTTCATAGCTTTTATTTGATTCTTGGAGTACTGCATCAAGGGCTCAGAGATAGGACAGTTATGTAGAATATAGTATGGAATGTCATTTGAATTCTTAGCTTGAGCTGGGGGAACCTTCATCATGGCCTTGCTTTTGGCCTTCCTTTTCTTGGCAATAGTATTAGAGGAATCATCAGATTCAGTTTGAAACTGATCACTGTCTGAACTTTGAGGTCTATCATATAAGTCATCAATGCTTTTTATATACTTTTCTTGTTGCTTGACTTGATCAGGGGTATGAGCAGGAGCAGTAGCAGCAGAAATAACAGGAGCAGAGACAGCAGGAGTAGAAATAATTGGAGCAGAAACAGATTCAGATTCTTCTAGGTAGGTAGTAAGTTCTTTAGTAGCAGCAGTATCCTCAATCACAGAGACCATTTCAGTATCTTCTGAAAGCAGACTTGTTGTAACAGCAGCAACAGCACTTAAAATATCAGCATCCACAGCTTTGAAGGAATTAACATATAGGGCAATTAAGCTGGGATCACAGTAATTGATAGGCACAATGGCCTTAGTGAGGTCTTCAGATTGTTGAACTGGCAGAGAGCTGAAATATACAGTATCAAAAATAGAGAGCAGACTTTGAAGGTCCACTGTAAAAATAGGAGCAGAACTGGAACCCTCAGCAGTCTCAGGCACATCCACTGCTTCATAAGACATAGTGTCATGGGCTGAATGCTTTGCCAGAAGCACTTTGCCAACCACATTAGCTAGAAATTGGAATTCGATAGAAAGATTCTTTTTGAATAGTTTGTTAGGGTTCATAGCAGTGTGACCCATTCTATCAAGCATAGATGCATACTCATCTCCAGATAAATCAATGGAGTCATCTCCAGAACTAAGGAGGAAAACTTCAGTCAGAAGGGCCGGGGATAATGGTACCTGAGTCCCTTTTATTGAGCCGATGACAGAATTCTCATTCTCATCTGTCACGGTAAAACACCATTCTTTTATCTCTTCTGAAGCAATCTTCATTCGAGTGGTCATGATCCGAGATAGCTGCTGTTCTCGGAAGAGGTTGAGAATGTCCTTGAATCGCTGATCACTGCCATCGAACGAATTCATATCAATATCAAAACCTGTATCGAATTTCATCTTTGAAATAATAGCACTTGATCCAGCCATCTGTACCTGCAACAATGAAACAAACAAGACCAAGTGTAGAAGATTTGGAGGGAAAGAGAGAAAGTTGCATAGGGTATGAAAGCGTAAACGACGAGCGGAGGCCGAAAAAAGATTTTATATTAGGGTTCGACGCGAAAAAAAAAAAATCGTTGAGCTCATTTTGACAAAACTTCGAACTCAGCTCGACGATTTGGGCTACTAAGGGAATCTGAAGAGTCTCCAATAACGTCGAACTCCGTTCAACGATATTGTCGAGCGGCGAGCTCCGCTCGACGACCGATGAACAGAAAGGATGGAAGCCTGGAACTAACAGCGGCGCTGAACTCAGATCGATGATTCAGGAAGCGTCGATCTGCGATCGACGATTTCTAGAAAATCGTCGATCTCCGTTCGACGATTTCTAGGGAAACGTCGAGCGCAGTTCAGAGACAAAACCTATTCTATAGACACAAAAAGAGATAAGTTTTTAGCCTAGTCTTGGTCTGTTTTTAGATTTACAAAATCTTGGAGTTTATTTTAAACTGCCTCCATCTAGCATTTCTAACTGATTGAGGAAGAAGTTATGCTTCTTTTCATCCAAAGGCTTGGTGAAAATATCTCACCTTTCCAAATCAGTTGGGATGTATTCAAGTTCAATTTTGTTTTTCTCAACATTATCCCTTAGAAAATGATGTCTAATTTCTATGTGTTTTGTCCTACTATGCAGGACTGGATTTTGTGCAATGGAAATAGCACTGGTGTTGCCACAAAATATTTTTGACTTCTCTAAGTTGTAACCATAGTCTAGGAGTTGGTTTTGTATCCACAAGATTTGTGAATAACAACTGCCTGCAGCCATATATTCAGCTTCAGTAGTTGAAGTTGACACAGATGTTTGTTTCTTACAAAACCAAGAGACAAGTCTGTCACCAAGGAACTGACAAGTTCCACTGGTGCTTTTCCTGTCTATTCTGCATCCAGCATAATCAGCATCTGAGAATCCAGTTAAGTCAAATGCTGAATCTTTTGGATACCAGAGTCCTAGATTTGGACAGCTTTTAACATACCTAAGAATCCTCTTTACTAAAGTTAAGTGAGACTCTCTAGGGCTAACTTGGAATCTAGCACAAATGCATGTAGCAAACATTATATCAGGCCTGCTAGCTGTAAGGTACAGTAAAGAGCCAATCATTGCTCTATATGTTGTCTGATCAACTGGTTTCCCATGTTCATCAGCATCCAAATCAGCATTGGTAGGCATGGGTGTTTTCATACATGATGCATCAGACATACCAAATTTCTTAACCAGCTCTTTTGTATACTTGGTTTGAGAAATAAATATGCCTTCAGCATGTTGTTTGACTTGCAATCCTAAGAAGAAGGATAGCTCACCCATGCTACTCATTTCAAATTTAGAGTGCATAAGCTTGGAAAACTTTTTGCACAAATTTGAATTAGTAGACCCAAATATAATATCATCTACATAAATTTGTACTAGTAGGGTGTGGGACTTATGGGTTCTAATAAAAAGAGTTTGGTCTACTCTCCCCCTAACAAAATCATTTTTCAGCAAAAAACATGTTAGGGTCTCATACCTTGCTCTAGGAGCTTGCTTGAGACCATATAATGATTTGTGTAGTTTAAAAACATAATCGGGATGGGTTAGAGAGATAAAACCTGGAGGTTGTCTAACATAGACTTCTTCTTTGATCTCCCCATTGAGAAAAGCACTCTTGACATCCATTTGATAGACTTTGAATCCCTTATGAGCAGCATAAGCCAGAAAGATTCTTATGGCTTCTAATTTTGCAACTGGTGTAAAAGTCTGGTCATAGTCTATCCCTTCTTCCTGAGAGTACTCTTGAGCAACAAGCCTTGCCTTATTCCTTACAATGATTCCTTGATCATCTAGCTTATTTCTGAACACCCATTTGGTTCCAACAATGGGATGATCCTTTGGCTTAGGCACTAGTTCCCAAACTTTATTTCTTTCAAATTGATGCAACCCCTCTTGCATTGCAATGATCCAGTGTGGATCTTGTTCTGCATCTTGAATGGTTTGAGGTTCAATTTGAGAGAAGAAGCAAGTGTGCATCAGGTTCTGGTTGACCTGATTTCTAGTTTGCACACCAGCTGAGATGTCTCCAATTACTTGAGAAATTGGATGATCTCTTGGTGTTACTAGATCAATAGGGGGTATTCATGGTTCACCAACCTGTATTGTTGTTTCCTCTTGTGGAACAATAACTGGTTCTTTAAGAAGATTTCCTTCCTGATGGTGAGCAGCTTCTTCATCTTCACTACTGTCATCCTTTTGTGTAACTTGTAATCTGTCCAAGTCTTTAGCTAGAGAGTGCACCTACAAATGTTCTATGGTAGAAGTATTCTTCTCCTTGAAAGACATGTTAGCTTCATCAAAAGTAATGTGGACAGATTCTTCTATTTTTAGAGTAGTTTTATTATAAACCCTATAGGCTTTACTGATCATGGAGTATCCCAGAAACACTCCTTCATCAGCTTTAGCTTGGAATTTTGCTAGATATTTCTTGTCATTATTATGAATGTAACAAGTGCAACCAAAAACCTTAAAATAGTCTACTTTAGGTTTCTTCCCTTTGAGCAATTCATAGGGTGTCTTGCCCTTCAGTTTATGTATCAAACTTCTATTCAACACATAGTTGGAGGTGTTCACTGCCTCAGCCAAAAAGGATAGAGGTAGGTGAGCATCTGCCAATAATGTAGTTGCAAATTCAATGAGGGTTCTATTTTTCCTTTCAGCTACCCCATTTTGTTGAGGAGTTCTAGGAGCTGAGAAAGTATGCCTGATCCCTTCACTTTGACAGAACTCTTGCATGAGAAGAGAATCAAACTCTGTCCCATGATCACTTCTGATCAGGGCAATATGAGTGTTGAACTCAGTCTGAATGCATTTGAGAAAATCTGTCAAACATTTAAAGTTATCAGACTTCTTCCTCAGAAAGAATACCCATGTGAATCTTGAGAAGTCATCTACAACCACTAAAGTATAGGATTTCCCTCCTAAGATTTGTACTGCAATGGGTCCAAAAAGATCCATGTGTAACAGATACAAAATCCTAGGTGAATCACTCTTGTTAATTGATTTAAAGCTACTTTTAGTTTGCTTGCCTAATTGACAAGCCTTGCAGAGTCATTCCTTCTTGTAGGGTCCAGAAGGCAGTCCTCTGACAAGGTTGTCCTTGGATAGCCTAGCAATGGTTCTAAGGTTAATATGTCCTAGTCTTTTATGCCATAAAATATTGGGTCTAGATATGGAATTGAACAAACAAATATCTACCTTAGATGAATGAAAGTCTTCTAAATAAATGTTACCTTTCCTGTTACCTGTCAACACAGTTGTGTTGTCTTCTGACTTGATCTTGCATATTTCTTTGTTGAAAGTCACTTGATATCCTTCATCACACAGCTGACTAATGCTTATCAGGTTGTGCTTGAGTCCTTCAACATAGGCTACCTTCTTGAAGGTGACTGTTCTAATTTGAACTGCACCATACACTTTTGTAGTTCCAAAATTTGAATCACCAAAAATTACTTTGGGTCCAAGCTTGGCTTTAAAGGATGTGAAGTTGTCCTTATTCCCTGTCATGTGCTTTGAGCACCCACTATCCAGATACCATAGCTGGTTTGATGTTGGATAGGTCTTCACCTGTACATAAACAGCTTATATGTTTTTGACCCAATTAACCTTGGGCCTAGGTTGATATCCCTTAAATTCAGAAATAGAAGATATCCCAGGTTGATTCTTATAACCTTCAGGATGATATCTCCTAGGAGGTATTATCCATTCAGTATAAGGATTAAAGCATTGGGATGAAGCACTTCTAGGATTGAATTGAGATTTGCCTCTGAAGGAAGGTTCAAAGCTCTGAAATCCGCTCGACGATCGTCGATCTGAGTTCGACAATCTTGGGTAAAATTGTCGAGCTCCATTCGAAGATCGACTATGAGGGAGTTCAGAGTTCAGGAAACGTTGAGCTGAGTTCGACGTTTCAGTCTGAGATCACTGATCTCTGTTCGACGATCGTCGACCTCTGCTCGACGTTTTCTGTTGAACTTTCTTTTTCTTCGGTAAATCTGAATTTTTCCTAGCTCCCTCTACAACACCCTTCCCTTTATTAGAAATAAACTTGATTGGGGTAGTTAATACTATGGGTTGGCTAGATGAAGCACCCAAGCCCAGTGTACTATTTAATCTTGAGTTCACTGTGCTTGTGATGTCCATTAATTTGATACTTCTCCCATTAAGGGATTCTTCAAATTGCTTGGCCTTGGATAGTTCACTTTTTAGTGAAGCTATCTCCTCTCTATAGCATTCTAACTCTTCAGAGAGTTTGAGGTTCTCTAATTTTAAAGTGCTATACTCAGATAGTTGTTTTCTGAGGGAAGTGATTTCCTTCTCAGACTCTAACAGATCTAGGCATAGTACTTTAAACTCATGTTTAAAATTCTCAGAACTGAAATCAAAAGAATTGATTACCTGATCTTCTTCTAGTTGAGCTTCTGAATCTGATTCTGACTCTTCTGCTTCTGAATCTGTTTGAGAGGCATTGATAGCCATCATGCAGAATTCCTTTTCATCAGCATCATCCTCATCATCACTGGAGCTGGATGAGGCTTCAGAGTCCTCTTCAGTTTCACTCCATGTCTCAGCAACAAATCCCTTCCTTGTATGTTTGTTCTTGCTGGAGGAGGGTTTGTCTGAGCTATTCTTCCTGAAATCTTTCTCCTTTCTTCTTTCTCTTCTATCTTTCTTGTCCTTGTTCTTATTTTCTGGACAGTCAGGCACAATATGGCCTGGTTTCCTGCAACCAAAACATATAATTTCTTTATTGTTATTTGATTTATCATACCTTGGTTTATCATGACCCTTATATGATCTCTTTCTGAAGTCTTTTTTAGCCATCTTGTAGAATCTTTTGGCCAATAGACTTAGGAGCTCATCATTTCCTATAGCTTTATCTTCAGGCTCCTCTTCTGCAGCTTTGAAGGCTTTGGTCTTTTCTTTCCTTGTGACTGGAGAAGTAGCCTTTTGTTCTTCTTCTCTATTTTTAATGAGCAGCTCATAAGATTTGAGCTTGCCCAGGAGAGCTTCAGTGGTGATCTCATTTAGACTTCTGGCATCTTTGATTGGCCAGATTCTTGAATCCCAAGTGCTGGGGAAGCACATTAAGATTTTGTCATTCAGCTCAGTCAGTGAGATTTCTTTATCCAGAGTCTTCAACTCATTGACAATCAGACTTAGTCTATTGTACATGTCAGCCACTGATTCAGCTTCTCCCTTTTTGAAATTCTCATATTGGCTTATCAGATGGGATCTCCTATCTTTCCTTTCATCAGCAGATCTTGAGACAATTTCAGAGAGCTTGTCCCAAATTCCTTTGGCTGAGTTGCAGTCAGCTACCTTCTGAAATATCTCATCAGACATTATCTGAGCTAAGATGTTCATGGCCTTGGCATCTGCAGTCTTCCACTTCTTTATTTCAGCATCTGTTCCTGAAGGAGGTGGAACAGCATTTGTACTTGAGCTTGCTGGTGGACTTGGGCACACTGTCAAAACAGAATTAAATATGTCTTCATCAATAAAGTTCATGTAAAGTCTAATCCTTGCTTTCTAAAGTACAAACTTGGATAGATTGCACACTGGAGGCCTGGTGCTTGCATAATCTTTGTTCTGTGTCATTTCTTTATATAAAATTAAATATAATGAAAATAACCCTCTTAAAAGATTGATCTTATCAAGGATCATTTGGTTCAGGTGTTAGCCTGTATGAACAACCAACCTTCCTCTAATACCAATTGAAAGTGAGAGTAACATCTATCTCAACTCTAGAGGGGGGGTGAATAGAGTTTATTTAAAGTAAATTCACAATTTTAAACTTAGCAAAACTTTTATGATTTAATTTATATATATAGGTGTATGGTGCCTTGCTATAGAATTAAAAGAACAGCAAAAAGAAGAGCACAGCACACAATAAAGAAAACACACAAGCAAACCAGAAAACACAAGGAGCTATAGTGGTTCCCCAAAAACCTGGGTACATCCACTCTTCTACCACCCTTGGTAGGAATCCACTGCAGGAAGGGTTGATCAGGTGTCCTGGCACCAATGAGCTTTTGATAAGGTGCTCAAAAACCAAACTAGATTTTTTGATCAGGTGTCTTGCCACAACTGAGTTTTGACAAGGTTCTCAGAACCAGAATCAAAGCTTTTGAAGGGAGTTTTGAAAACCCTTTTACAAAGGGAAAGGAAAAAGAAAAGGGGTGAAGTTGTCTTCTCTGTCTCAATCAAAGAGAGAAGCATAAGTGGATTTGTATTGTCAAAGCTCCCCCTGAGATGTTGACTAGTTCAGGAGAGGAAGCTTTGCTTCAGGGTGATAGGTCTTCAGAATCTTCAGATCTCCAGCATAAGATAGTTTCAGCAGTGGCTGAAAGATGAGTTGTCTGGAGTCCTTGGGATGAAGCTGTGATCACTTTTTGAGTACACAAAATTATTCAGCTGATTCTTCAGGATTGATCACTTGAGCTTTCTTGTGTTGATCAGAGAATCCTTGTGAATCACTTCTTCTTTTTCTTTCTTATCTGTATCAGTCTGTGTATCTGTCTCTTGTTACTTGGGAAAAAGAAGAGAAGAAGATTTTTTTTTAATTCTCTGGAGATTCTATGTTCAAGATAGCCGTTAACCAGACATTCAATGCCTTCCATAAAAGATTTTGTCTTCAAGAGGAAAGTCCAGTAAAACATTCTTTGAATAATTCCTTGAAACTTGCTCCAGAATAAATGAAAACGGCTGGCAGATCTCTTGACATAAATGCTGAGATAATTTGAAACACATTCCAAAGTCTGACTGAATTTGAATCCTTAAAGATCGTCGATCTCTCAAGAAAAACGTCGATCTGAGCTCTACGATCGTCGACCTGAGCTCAGAGACTAGAAAAGATCATCAGCCAGAAAACGTTGAACTGAGCTCGAAGATCATCGAACTGAGCTCAGCGACCTGGAGAATAAGTGAAGAAGGATCGTCGACCTGAGCTAGAAGATCGTCGACTGGAGCTAGAAGATCGTCGACCGGAGCTCGACGATTTAAGCAAACTGACTGAAGGCAGATCGTCGATCTGAGCTCGAAGACTTAATTTAGTTGAGCTCATAGAGCGTCGAACGGAGTTCGACGTTTCTTCGAACTGAGCTCAACGAAAAACGGTCTTAGACTTGGCTCTATTTCTGAAATCTTGGAATGGTCTTGGGGACAGCTTGAAACCTAAGTTCTAAGCCCTAGACACATTCTAATGTTGACCTTTTCAACTATACATCTAGGTCAACCTGGTTTCCTTAGAAAAACATAGTGATCCTTACCCAAATTAGTAATAGGGTGTTCCAACACTCGAGTAAGCCTTGGAGTACTCGAGTACTACTTATCTATGTCTCGAGTTTACTAAATAATTCATTTCAGAAATTTTCTAAGTGTTATACTCGAGTAGTAGAAGCCAGTACTCGAGAAGGCTAAGCCTTGTCTTGAGAAGTCAGAGGACCAGTACTAGAGTAAGAAGAAAATTTGTTTCGAGAAGAAGTCTGGTTCTCGAGAAGTCATATTATTTCTCGAGAAGTTTTACTAGTTCTCGAGTAGTAGAGGTCACTTCTCGAGATGTTAAGATTCACGTTCGAAATTTCTCTAAGTCTTGTTCTCTAGAACCTTACACCCTTCCTCTCGAGAATCAAAAGTTAGTACTCGAGTAGTCTATAAACCACTCGAGAAATGCAGAACATTTTTCTGAAATTTTGTTAAGTCCATATGGAATCAATTTCAAATCTAATCTCGATTCTTATTGGTCCACGTGTACCTTCATTTATGATTATGATCGTTTGGCTTGTCTTATAAAAGGTCTTATCAATTTCGACTAACCCTAAGAAGCGAAATCAAGTATTTTGAATTTTTCTGTTCATTCTAAATTGGGAAAGCCGCGACTCCTCATCGTCGTTCTCGCCGCAGTTCTTCTTCGATTCAAAGAAATTCAGAACAAGAATCGGTCAACAGATCAATTCACTCAATCTTTACATATCTCTCTCTTAATCGTGTTGATCCTAAGCTTTTCAGATCCGGAGACTTAGCTGCTATCTTCTTCGATTATTTCTGACAAAGTTTTAAGTTCAAGGAGGAAGATCGACTGAAGATTCCAGATTTGAATAATTTCTGTTTGTATAATTTTTCTGTATACAATCTTTTATTCATGTCGGAGATTTTGTCTCCGAGTTGTAGGAGTTTTTATTCTCCGAGAAATTGTTGCAGGAAGTTTTTCTTCTGAGTGTATATCCATTTTGTGGATCGAGTTGTAGGGGCATTGCTCCGAGTTGTAGGATTGGTTTTCAATCCGAGGTAATAGTGAAGTAGCTGAGTCTAGCGTGTTGCTAGATCGGTGAGGTGGAGAGTGGACGTACCCAAGATTGGGGAACCACTATTGATTTGGTGTTCTCTGTGATTTGTTTGCTTATTTTCTGCGCTTCGTTCATTCAATATTTATTCCGCAAAAAGACGCAGACCTCACCTATTCACCATCCTCTAACTGATCTAGGTAGACAACTAAAAACATCACATATAGTCTTGGTCATACCCGTTTGAAGGGAGATTTACCTTATTAAAGGTTGACTGTGGCACAACAGGAGCTTGGCCTCTCCTCTGAGTTTGGATAACTTTAGAAATCCTCTCAGATTCAGATTTTCTCTTGATAGCATCTATCTTAGATAAATTGGCCACTATCCTCTTCTCTCTTTCATGTTTCTCTTCAGGGACCTTGATAATAGAATCCTTATATTTAATGGACTCAACATGGGTATCTACCATGGTCTTCAGATGACCAACTTCTTACATCTTCAGATATAACAAAGATGAAGTCTCATCTTGCTGGGAAACAGTCAGCTGTAGGGAGGCAATTTCATCTACTTGCTTCTTAACAAGAAACTTGCTTTCCTTGAAAGATTTCAGAAGTAGAGCATGATTCTCAATCAATTGATTGATATCATATTATGATAGAGGACATTCATCATCACTTGATGAGGAAGCATCAGAGTCAAAGATGGACTCATGACCTGAGGAATAAGAAGAATTAGACAAAGATTGTACCTGATCTAGACCAAGCTGATCCTGACAGGATTCTTCTTCCTCTAGTGTAGCAATCAGCCCATAGCATCTGCATTTACCTTCCTCAGCTTCATCCATCTCTGAGTCACTATCTGAGTGTGATAGAGGGGCTCTTATCTCTATTCTTGCATTTGCATAGACATCATCATCTATAAGAGCTACCAACTGCCTAGTGCGGTCCTTGCTCTCAGTGCAGACTTGAAACTTAATTCAGCTCCACTCCATATAGTTCTTTTTTGAACTCACCAATGCAAACCTTTTAGCTATCCTTTGAGGTCTACTCAGACAGTTAAGTCCTTTTTGAGTAACCTCCCTATGATACCACTTGAAATTCTTTGTTTTCAAGGATAGCTAAATCACCTTGAGGGGGTGAATAGGTTTCTTTGTCCTTAGTGACTATCTTTTATTTTCTTTGTTATTGGAGGCTTTATTAGTTTATTAGTAGAAGCTTTCAAGATATACAACCTACAATAAAAATAGCGCAGAGAAAACACACACAACACTCAAGATTTATAGTGGTTCCCCTAATAAGGGTACATCCACTTTCCATCCCACCTATCTAACTATCTTGTTGGACAAGGACAAACTCCTCCAAATATGCTCCTCAGAGCTTACACCTCAGGCCCTCAGCCTTATACTCAGAACTTTAGCAAGTTCCTACACTCAGTATCCTTTTCAGGACACCTATCTTAAAACCAACAGGCTCCTACCTCAGAGCTCTGTAGTGCACCTACACTTAGTGACACTCAAGACACCTACCTCAGCCATACACAAAGGCCCACAACTCAGGCTTATTATCCTTACAATTTCAGGCACATAACCCTACTCTTAGAGTCCCGCAGCACTCCTACAGCTCAGTACCCAGCAAGTACCTACCTCAGTGCATTTCTAGGAACCTACAGCTTAATGATTAATCAATCACCTACCTCAGGCTGTTAAGCCCTACAGCTCAAATCCAACAGGATCCTACAGGATGGAAGTGGGTTATGTGGTTACTCTTGACACAAGAGATTTTTCTCTATGTCAAGCTTCTTGACTTAGTTAGACTCATCCCAACTTTTACTTCAGGAATTTCTTTCCTGAGTCTACCTTTACTAAACAAAGAATTACTTAGTCCTAACTACTTCCACAGCTACAATTATATATTTACTTGAGCAGGAAGGGACTTGCAGAACAATGTTCTGCCTCTTTCTTAACTGAGCCTAAACCTCAGACCTAACTACTACTTCACAGCAATAGGGATTTTTCCTGCTAGAACTGTGAAGTTACTGCAACTAATTATTGCTACCTGAGCTGAGAAAAACTCAGCTCTAACTTTGCAGACAAAGATAGATCTGCCGCTTCTTCCTTTCCTGGGCTGAGGTGATTCAACCGTAACTTTGACTTGTGAGGAATACTCCCCTGAGCCTTCTTTCTGATCTCTGCTTCTTCAAGCTTCTTTCCTTCATATCTTCCAGATTAAGATCTTTAAGATGTTGCTTGTCTAGCTGGAACTATGAAGAACTTGCAGTAAGGTCGGCCCTAGGCTGCTTCCTCTTTCCTCAAATAAATACTCTGAACTGCTGAGGTCGATGAAGATGACAACAACTAACTTGCTCGTCGTCTTATTGACTTGAGCTTCCTGTTCTTCAGCACAGTAATAATGGCGGTGAAGAAGAACGACCTGATGGTTCCTCTCAAAGGTTATCTTCCTCCTTAAATCATTTCCCTTTTATTGATTATAATCTAACGACTCTTTAAGTTGTGGGACCCACACCATTAATGGCCAACAACAACCTTGCTTTAATTCCAACTATCGTACAGTAGGTCTGCAACAACATTTGTCGCGTACTGTAGCCATCCCGCCACTAATTTGAAATGTGTTTATTTGTTGATTTGCTGACGTCACTAGCTGTGGACATAGTCTACAATCAAGCAACATTTGTATAGGCATTGAGTGAGGGTCCTTCACTCAATGCCAAATCACTTAGATAGATTTACTGTCTCTTGGCATTGAGTTAGTAACCTTCACTCAACGCCAAACTACTTAGAATATAAATTAGTTTCTAGGCATTGAGTGATTCAGCTTCACTCAACGACAACATTCTTTATCAGCTTTCTGCTACTTGGCATTGAGTGAGTGAGCATCAATAAACGCCAAACTCCTTATACAAAATTATATGTTCACTAGGCATTGAGAGCTTTGAGTGAGCACTCCTCACTCAACGCTTTCTTCCTTAGGCATTTCCTGCTTAACTATCTCAACACTTTCTTGTTCTCAGCTGAGATAAACACTTGTCTCAGTGAATTTGCTGAGACTAACTCTTGTTCTCGACACTTTTTCCTTAGACAAAATCTTCCTGTTTCTTTGGCGTTGAGAGCGTTGAGTGAGCATGCCTTACTCAATGCTTTTTTCCTTGGCCAAATTTCGGTGTTTAAGAACACTAGCTTTGACTGACTGAGTGTTACTCAACACTTATAAGGCTATGATTTTGAGTGAATGACCTTCACTCAATGCCTGTGGACATGGCAACTTTTCTGCCTCTTAAAGCTTAGGCTTTGACTGTCTCAGCTTGCCTCACTCAACTCTAAACTGAGTTCGATGAATGCTGAACAAAGTTCAACAAACGGTGATCTCAGCTCGATGAACTCTTAACTTAGTTCGATGAATTTAGAATCCAGTTCAACTCACAGCCTTTTTGCTATATGGCATTGAGTGTGTCTTCATCACTCAACGCCAAACTATTTAGCCATATTTTTGCCTATAGTTGTATGGCGTTGAGTGAGTCAACTCCACTTAACGCCTGTGGATATAGCCATATTTCCAGCTTGCCAACAGTTAGGCTTAGACTAACTAATCTATATTCAACAATTTTTGCTTACCTGTCATTGAGTGAATAGACTTCACTCAATACCTTTTGACTTAGCTGCATTTTCAACTGCTCCTTGACTTTTGGAGTTCAGTGAGCTTACCTCACTCAACGCCTGTGTATTTTGGCAAATTCCTTCCTTCCCAGCATCTTCTTTTGGTGTCCACCTTTCTGCCTTATGACCACCTATCACATCACTTAGACAATCTTTCTAGACTTGTTCCATGGAACATCCTCTACATGATGAGCTTAAACAACATCAAATACAACTATACCCTTAGTGTTGATGATGATGCCTCTTAAAATCCAATCTAGGGTACATTGTGGGCAATGGACCCAACACCCCCTCTAGGTTATTTAGCTATCCTTAAAAACAAAAACTTTCAAGTTGTATCAGAGGGAGGTTACTGAAAAAAGGACTTAACATTCTGAGTAGATTTAAAAGGATAACTAAAAATGTTTGCTTTGGTTAGTTCAAAAGAGAACCATATGGAGTGGAGCTCAATGAAGTTTCAAGTCTACAGTGAGAGCAAGGATCACATTGGGATGTTGGTAACTCTTATAGATGATAATGTCTATGCAGATGCACGAATATATATTTTGGCCCCTCTATCACACTAAGATTGTGACTCAGAGGTGGATGAAGCTGAGGAAGGTGAATGTAGATGCTATGGGCTGATTGCTATACTAGAAGAAGAAGAATCTTGCCAGGATCAGCCTAGTCAATATTAGGTACGATCTCTGTCTAGTTCTTCTTATTGCTCTAGTCATGAGTCCAGCTGAGATGCTGAAGCTTCCTCATTAAGTGATGATGAGAGTCCTCTATCAGAAAATGATATAAATCAATTGATTGATAATTTTGCTGCACTTCTGAAAGCTTTCAAGAAAAGCAAGTTGCTTGTTAAGAAGCAAGCAGAGGAAATTGCATCCCTACAGCTGACTGCTTTCCAGCAAGATGAGACTTTATCTTTGCTATATCTAAAGATGAGGGAAGTTGGTAATCCAAAGACCATGGTAGATATCCTGGTTGAGTCCATTAAATATAATGACCCTTTTATCAAGGTTCTTGAAGAGAAACTTGAAAGGGAGAAGAGGATAGTAGCCAATTTCTCTAAGATAGTTGCTTTCAAGAGAAAATCTGAATCTGAGTGGATTTCTAAAGTTATCCAATCTCATAGGAGAGGCCAAGCTCCTATTGTGCCACAGTCAACCTTTCATAAGGTAATCCTCCCTTCTAACAGGTATGACCAGGAATGCATGTATGGTCACTGTAAGATTAGGAATTATTCTTGTAAGAAAACAGGTGTATTTTATAATGGGAGAAGAAAGGGTAGGGGAATGAGTGCCTTTAAGTATCCCCAAGAAGAAGTACAAATTGCTCATTCTAGACCATTTATATTTGGTTCCTGATACTTAGAATCGCAAAGGTGGATGAGGGGGTTAAAGAGAAGAGAAGGTGGATGTGGTGGAAGTTGATAATATTCTCCAATTCTATATCCGATAAAGGCAAGTGTACCTTATCGTTTATACTATAGGATACTAAAGATTAATATCAAGGTCGTATTTCCCTGGGTCGTAATGATTACTTCTACTTCGAGGAGATCGCTATTATTTTATCAAATGGTTTTTAAGATTAATTTACTTAACAAAAAACAAGAACTAAATTACTAAGCTAAAAAAAGAAAACTAAATTAATTACAGAATAAAAAGAGTTAGAGCTAATGATAAAAGAGGAGTACTTAATCTTGAATCACTTTGAAATAAGAAAATCAAAATGAAATAACAAACTAATTCTAAATAAAGTAAAAGACCTTGACCGCGGAGGTCCTCAAACTTTGGACACGCTTCTCTCGAAGTCTTGCACAACTGAGTTTAGGAAGATCCGACCGAACTCTCGTCTGTATTCGAATACCTAAAGCTCGCCTTAAGTAGTGAACCCCGCTATTGGATTTCACTCTAATCCGGGAGATTTAACGTCTGCCTCTCTTGAGGGGTGAGTGCAACTATCTTTACTCTTGGGTGATCGATTCAATCTTCGAGCCTCTCGACTAATTAAGAATGAAAAACCAAATGGAAACTATATACCGGCAATATATTGTAAGGACCCCATCCGTTAAATAACATATAATAGAAGGTCCGGCCGGGGCCCAACACTTTATGCCACAAACAGGCAGCGAGGTTACAGGTTAATACCAAAACATATTCGCATCCTAACTCAGATCATATTAGCGGAAGATTTACAGTTAATATTGAACTCAATAGTCACATATGTCCACTATATAAACAACCACTTTTATATAACCCCGAAGGAATGTACACCAAATACACAAAAGTTTGGCCTTAAGGCCTTACAGTTAAGCTTCACAAATGTGGATTACAAACATCGACGCGCAGGCCGGCCACACATGAACATAATAAAGTTCTTCACTAACCCTTAGAGGGCTAGCTGCAGCAGCGGAAGGGGATTCAATCCTCTATTTCGCGCTTAGCTCTCCAGCACCTGCACAAGGAAAGACCACCATAATGGTGGCAAACAAGGAAATGCTCAGCATTCAACTAACCATTTTATAATGACCCTACCCCTTTCCTGGGGCAGTGGTATTCCTTCCGACAGGCATAACATTTCACAAGCAGATATATCACATAATGTGCACTCACGCACAATCCATCTATCATAACCGTCGGCCATGCGGCCCGACGATCTGTGCACTCAAGCCACATTCTTGGTATACCGGTGAACTAGGGTTCCACCACCGTTCAAGGTATGAAACCCAATGGTAAAGTTTGAGCATTATGCTCCGCAACTCGTCGGAGACTTTAGTCTTAATGTCGGGCATGCCTAAGACTCTCATTATGTGAACCTGACGAATGCCACTATTCCAGGCACTCATGTCAGACAACCATAACGCGGAGACAGTTCAGCCCTTACCCATTGCTTAAATCGCCAGTTCAATGATTAGACTGACACAGGACGACATCCCCTTATCCGTTCGGCATGAAGCCTTTTAAGAGCTCACAACTCACAATAGCCATACTGTCCACCAAGGACTGGCTTCACAATCCAAAAAGGGAGTTAGTGCCAACGTTCCTCGTGATCGTAAGGCAGGTTTAATAGAAGCTCTCTTTCTGCACCCAAACTCAACCCAAACCCTACAGCATCCTGTTGTGGAAGAAAACTGGTCTTTCCAAAGCATACATCACATGAATTACGAGGGTATTTTCCTGGAATCCCCATTCCAGTACTTCTTGTTACTCCACTTCACAGGAACAACCCATCGACTCCAAAAACTACACATTTAAACGAGGAGTCTTCTTTAGTGCGCAAAATAAAACATCACCAATCCAGACCAACCTGTCTAGATGGGCTTCACACAGCATGCCTATTCCGTACTACACATTTAAGGATCTATATGAGACACTTATTGGGGATTTCAAGAATCAACCCAAGGGAAATCCCTCATTAATCCACCTTTTGGTGGGGTAAATCCATGCACATGCCGAAGAAGTACTTCATATGTCAAGGAAGGAAGATCATTACCCTTGACGATCTCTTAGAGCCATGAAAAACTAGCCGGATGAAAAGCACCGCAACGGCCTTTCCTCCACGGATCTGGACTTGGCTCATGATTCAGGGCTCTAAAGCTCCAACGGCGGCCAGATTCCTCCTCCTCCTCCTTCCTTGCTCTCCCCACTCTTTAACTCTTTAAAAAGAGAAAGGCCTTTGATAAATGTGAGTTTATCCCTCAACTCTCGGCCTTAATACAGCAGGGAGACTTCTGTACTGTTGGATCCTATTAGAAGAGAATGAACGACAACGAATCGCCCTGAAAATCACTTTCCTGGGCTGAACACGACTTGTGACATGCCCGTTTCACAGGATGTGTGCCTTAAGCGGCAAATAATCTGACTTGAGTCGACAAGGACACGACCTTGTGACTTGCCCGTGTCACAGGCCGTGTGCAAGACACGGCTTCGGACACGCCCGTGTCCAGCCCGTGTTCATCAATCCTCACAGACCGGCCAAAACACAAAGAAGGATACGACCCATGACACGACCGTGCCATAGGCTGTGTGCCCAACTCCGAGGATCCTCTTGTGAATTTTGTTGACCTTACAGGAACACGTCGAACACATAGCAGGACATGGCCCTAGACACACCTGTGTTGCAGGCCGTGTGCCCAACACTCGAGACCGCCCTGCGCCGCACTCGAGACCGCCAAGCCAACATAGAGCAGGACACGACCTTAGACACGCCCGTGTCCTCGGCCGTGTTACTAACATAGACCAGGACATGGCTTTGGACACACCCGTGTATCAGGCCATGTTGCTTAGCCTTCTCAGCCCACTCATAATCGAGATTTGGGGAATTACAATCCTCCCCTCCTTACAAGAAATTTTGTCCCGAAATTTGTATACAGTACTCAGGAAACTCTTTAACAAAATTTTGTTACAACATTTTACCTTCTGTACAACAAAAAACAAAAACTATTATACAAGATCTGAGATAAATTTCTGTTTGTATTTTTCTTTAAATCTCTCTGTAAATTTTGTAGGAGATTAATCTCCGAGTTGTAGGAATTTTCATCTTCCACGTGTAGATACCTTTCGGATCGAGATTGTAGGAACTTGGTTCCGAGGCATAGGATTGGATATCAATCAGAGATAGTGGAGTAGTCAGATCTAGTGATTTACTAGATCGGTGAAGGAAAGTGGACGTACCAAGGGTTGGGGAACCACTATAAATCTTCTTGTCGTCTGTGATTGCTTGATTGTGTGTGCAAGTTCTTTAAAATTTTTATTCCGCATATAGACGCACAATTAAGCTATTCACCCCCTCTAGGTGATTTAGGATGACAACTTAACACTTTCAGCTCTGGTTCGGGTGGGAATGATCATTACAGCGCCGAATCAACGGGCACGCCCATGCTGACACGGCCAATGATATGGCCGTGTTGGTGGCAGTGTCCTTTGCAGTTTATGGGCTTTGGCGGGGTGCATTAATGGAGGGCTGCATGTTATGAGGAGGTAGCGACACACCCCGCGATACGGCTATGTTGGTGACTGTGTCCTTCTCTGGAAAGTCATCGGTTTCTGTTGACATGCCTCATGTTGACAAGGCCAGCTTTACGCAGCTAGTGACATGGTCGTGTTTTACGACCGTGTCCTACTCAGGATGAACAATGGACTTTCCTCTGGTGGCTGACTTCCTTGGGAACAAGTGATACACCCCATGATACGGCCATATTTGTGGCCGTGTCAGGTCATTTTGGCAAAAAAATTAGAAAACCTGCAAAAGAGAAAAAAACATTACTGGCATAAATAAATACAAGAGGGGGGGGGGGAGGGGACATATAAGCTAATAAGACAAGAATTGCACAATAAAAACCTAAAAATACCCTAATAGCTTAAATACAAAACAAACTATCAAATTCCCCCAAGCTTAAACTTTGCTTGTCCTCAAGCAAAAAATATAAAAACTAGCTAACATAACAAGCGACTAATCAAAAAGTTCTAATTATGCCTACAAAAGTACCATGCGAAATTCTAAGTAGGGAGAAGGTGAAATGTAAACCTAAAACAATTACTTAAAGATGGTTTCAATTTTTAAAAATTTACTAACAAAAATAATTCATTCAAAATTTTTAACAAAATTCTTTAAATAAACTTAAGGAAAGAACCACAATTAAAAACGCATTGAAATGTTACTTAATTCTAAGAGGCATTTTATACCCAAATTAAACAAAGAATAAAAATTTAAATTTAAATCCAAGACTTAACTAGTCTACTATTTTTCTTTACTTAGCTTAAAAGAAAATCTATGAGCATGAATCAACAGGACTTAATAAGAATGAAACACTTGGTTTAGGCATATAATTAGGAATGGAATTCAAAGATAAACATGAATGCTTAAAATCACACTAAACCAAAATAACGAGCTTCAAAATTTTCATAAATAACACAAATATTTTCTTCTTTTTTTTCTTTTTCTTTTTCTTTTCCATATTTTTTTCTGTAAGCAAAGGCCATAAAATATTTGTCTTTTCATTTTGAAATTTGCCACAAATTTAAACATATCTTTTGAGCATACTTTTTCAAAAAGATTTCCCAAAATTACAAAACAATACTTACACAACATGAAATTTATGAAGCTCAAAAAGTTTAGTGTGATAAGAAGGGTTGGAAAAATTTGGCTTTGGTAAAAATAAAATGAAATGTGGAGCAATCAATTGATATCGGAAAAAGGCTCAAAAGCAGCTAACTAGGGGGATAATTTTATGGTTGGGGAGAAGGCTCAAACGAAAACAAAAATGGCCTACATCATTTTCATGCTCCTAAAGTTTGCCTAAAGCATTAGTTTTGAAAAATTTCAAAAATTAGGCCTTAGAAATTAAGTAGAGACTAATGAACTCATTTTAAAAATTAGGATAATATGATTCTAGAATCGTTCACATCTACTATGCTAATCAAAAGCTGACTTTACAAAAATTATCCAAAAATAAAATAGAAAAATAGTGGATGAGAGATTTTTTAAGAAAGTAAAGAAAATAAAAAATAAAAAACCATAATAGAAATGCGAGTTTTAGAAAAATATTTCACCTTAACCTGCTACCGTGAATTAGAAACACAGCAAGGCCAACATTTTACTTATGAAATATAATTAAAATGATTGACTAGAAATTATAATTAGCTAAGTTATTTAAATGGAATTTTGAGAAAAACAAAACAAAAGCATGGGGTACTATTAAAAAACCAAAATTCGTTTAAACTATTAATATTCTAAACCCTAAATTTTTTTTTATTTTTATTTTGATTTTGAAATATTCTATTTTTTTGGACTTTTTTAGGGAAACAAAAAAAACAAAAAAGAGAAGGAGAAAATCCTCCCCCAAGCTTAAAATGGACATTGTCCTCAATGGAGAAAGGAGTGGAAGGAGAGAGAGAAATGAAAACATAAATAAAAGTACATAATTGAAAAGCAGATACTTCCCCAGTTTATTTTTGAGTTGCGGAAGTTGCGCGATGCTGCTTCCCCATGCTTGCGCTTTGGATCTTTATAAGATGACTTCTTTGGACTTCGTGATGGATTCAGCAGTGTTGGAGAAGGAGATCGCAGAAGCTTAAACTTGTTGGGGCTGTCCGGGGAAAAAGGTGAAAATAAATAAAACAGAAATAAAAGATAACTTGGGTTGCCTCCCAAGAGCGCCATTTGTTTAAAAACGTCGTTGAGCTCGACGCAACAAAAAAATATTGTCCAAAATGTTGTCCAAAAATAATATTCAAAGTTTTAATAATAAGACAAAGTTTTAAGTTATTCAAAAGTCAAATCATGCAAGATAGAGTTTATACAGTTAGGACTGACATCACCACATAAATATAGTTTAAGATGCTGACCATTCACTTTAAAATTTCCCTTATCAGGGTGTTAAATTAAAACAGTTCCATACGGGAAAACTTCTAAAATAGTAAACGGCCCAGACCAACGTGATTCTAGTTTCCCCGGAAATAAACGTAAACGATAGTTGTATTAAAGAACTTGGTCTCCCGACTTAAAGGTTTTTTGGTGCCTAAGGTTCTTATCGTGCAAACGTTTCGTCCGCTCTTTATAGAGTTTGTTATTTTCGTACACGTAAGAGCGCCACTGGTCGAGTTCGTTGAGTTGAAATTTTCTAAAATCGCAGACAGAGTGGGGATCGAAATTTAGGAACCTTAAGCCCCAAAAAGCACGGTGTTCTAGTTCTACGGGTAAATGACACGATTTTCCATAGACCAATCGATACAGCGTACATCTGATGACTGTTTTGTACGTTGTTCGGTATGCCCATAGAGCATCGTCAAATTTGGTTGACCAGTCTTTTCTAAAGGTGGAAATAGTCTTTTCTAAAATTCTTTTTATCTCTCTATTCACTACTTCGATTTGTCCGTTAGTTTGGGGTTGGTAGGAATTTGATAGTTTATGCGTAACACCATATTTAGTAAGGATTTTAGAAAACTGTGTGTTACATAAATGGGAATCTTTATGACTAACGATGGCTCACGGCGTACCGTATCGAGAAAATTATTTTTTAAAAAATTTAACTACGACTTGGGCATCATTTGTAAGAAGATCTTGGGCTTCTTCCCATTGAGAAACTTAATCGACAGCGACAAAGATGTATTTGCTCCTGAAGCTAAAAGGAAGAGGGCCAACAAAATCAATTCCCTAGAGGTCGAAAAGTTCGCACTTTAGGAAATAATTTTACGGCTTTTCATTTTTATTAGAAATATTACCCTACTGTTGGAAACTATCACACCTACTCACAAAGTCCTGTGCGTCTTTAAACAGGCTAGGCCAGTAAACACCCGTGCTTAGCACTTTGTGAGCGGTGCGAGCATCTTGATAGTGCCTAACTGTCGGTCCTTCATGCAAATGTTTTAAAATATCTGATCCTTCTTAAAATGAGACACATCTCCTTATCACTTGGTCCGCACAGAATCGGAAAAGATGTGGGTCCTCCCAAAAGTAGTTCTTCAACTCAGAAAAGAATTTCTTCTTTTGCTGAGAGGAGAACTCTTCTAGGAGCACCCGGGCCACTAAATAGTTGGCTATTTGTGCAAACCAAGGAGAAGGCAATGTGTTAATTAACAGCAGCTTCTCATCAGGAAAATAATCATTAAAAGATCTTTCGTCTAACTTTTCTATGTGCGGGTTATCTAATCGTGAGAAATGGTTGGCAGCCAAATTCTCGTCTCCTCGTTTATCACAGATTTCTAAATCAAACTCCTGGAGGAGTAAGACCCAGCGAATCAGGCACGGTTTGCATCCGTTTTAACAAGAAGTTATTTGAGGGCCGAGTGGTCCATAAAAACGATGATTTTTGAAAGCGAAATATATGAACGAAATTTATCAAAGGAGAAAACAACAATAAGAATCTCTTTCTCGGTTGTGGTATAGTTTTCTTGTGCAGATGTGAGTGTTTACTTGCGTAATAGATGGGGTGGAAGTTCTTAGAATTTCGTTGACCTAATACGGCTCCCACCGCTTAACTACTCGCGTCGCACATGATTTCAAAGGGAAGGTCCCACACCAGAGCTATCATAATTGTGGCATTAATTAATTTTTCTTTTATTAAATTAAAAGCAGCTAGGCAAAGGTCATCAAAAACAAATGGGGCATCTTTTTCTAGAAGAAGAGTAAGGGGTTTGGTGATTTTGGAGAAATCTTTTATGAAGCGGCGGTAGAAGCCCACGTGTCCTAGGAAACTTCTTATAGCTTTGACGTTCGTAGGCGGCGACAGCTTCTAGATAACTTCTTCTTTGCTGTGTCTACTTCAATTCCTCTCGTAGATATTTTATGACCCAAAACTTACCCTTCCCTTACCATAAAATGACATTTTTCCCAGTTTAGGGCAAGGTTAGTTTCTTCGCATTTTTCTAAGATTTTTGTGAGGTTTTCTAAACAGCTATCAAAAGCATCACTGAACATAGAGAAATCATCCAAATATACCTCCATAATGCTTCCTACGTAATTGAGGAAGATAGCGAGCATACATCGTTGGAATCTATCTAGCGCATTGCACAATCCAAACGTCATTCTTCGGTAGGTGAAGGTGTCGAAGGGATAAGTAAACGTAGTTTTCTCCTTGTCCTCGGGAGAGATAGGGATTTGAAATTTCCCTGAGAGGCCATCAAGAAAACAATAAAAGCTATGGCCAGATAATTGTTCTAAAATTTTATCGATGAACGACAAGGGAAAGTGATCCTTGCGGGTGGCGTCATTTAACTTACGATAATCTATATATATTTGCCACCCGATCATCGTCCATGTCGGGATTAATTCATTATTCTCATTACTAACTACTATTATTATCACAACCCGCATTTTCTTCGAATTTAGGAATTATCAGAGTATGAGAAAACACGCGTCATGATACCACGTCGAGCTGGGGATAACTACTTACGCTCAGGCAAAACCATCTACTTTACTTTATGAAAGAAATTCATGAGTTTAATGATTAAAAAATCAGTTATATTTTTAGAGGCTGTATCCCTCGGCTCGGTGGATCACCTAGTCCACAGTTTAAAAAATATACTTATACGCTGCGGAAAATACTTTATTCAGGTTTGACATCCCAAAGGAGTGCATAAGTGCCCCAAGAGGACAACTTATGCTATGCAAGACTCTACATTTAATTTATATTATATATAAAAAACGATCTTTTTACATTGTTTGGAAAATAGTGATTGAGTTTTATAAAACAAGCTGATCATGTACTATACTTATAATAATAATTGTAGTTTTAAAAGTAACAAGCAACCTATCATAAATCCTTCCCAGAGCAAGTAGACTATCTCTAGAAAATGGTAGCAGCAAAAGTAACATATCTAGAACAAAGGTAAAAACTACCAGTGGGCGCCAACAACCTGACACGAACCCACAGGAAAATATATTTTTCTTTAAGAAAAGTGCAGAAAAACTACCTCACTAACAAAGCAATAGGATCTCTAGAGTCTAAGAGACCACCAGCAACACCACAACAACCTAGCCACCAAACTGGCTACTGTCCAGAACCTGAGGCATTCAAAAGAAGAAATAATACCTCAGCAAGCAAAACAAGGAAAACTGTACGAAAGTGTCAATCAAATATTAAATGAAAGAGGAAAAACAAAGCAGTAAAAGTCACAACTGCCCAAGGCAAGACAAAAAGAAAAGCACTAGGTGTGAGGAAACAGCATCAACCCTACCCAGAAACTACTTCTTGCGGAGTCTACTAAGCTGCCAAGAGCCCAAAATGCTATAATCTACCAAGGAAGAAATGTCTATTACCCTAAACTATGGGAGATGGTAGTAGCAAAACAAACAACGAGGATCTGGGTTGGAGGCAAACTCAGTCCCCCAACAACCATTTCCAAACCAACAAGCTCAAGGGTCTACATGTGAAAGAACTGGGGACCTCCCACCCCCTTGCCCAACCCGTACCTGAAGCAAGATAGAATAAAAAGGGTGGCCACGGCTAAATTACACAACACCTCCCACATGAAGAGCTTCAAACAACCACTACTAACCATGACCCACGATTCGGCCTTTAGGAAAGAAAAACATGGCCGACAAGGAAACTCAAAACATAAAAAAGGAATTCACCCGGGAACGAAAATCGAGGTAGGGAAAAAGAGTGTTGAAATGACTCAACACGGCTTGGCGTTGAGTGGGACCCACTCAATGCCTAACCAGACCTTGGAGTTGAGTGAGTAAGCCTCACTCAGCGCCAGAATAGCCATGGCGTTGAGTGAGGTTCACTCACTCAATGCCCTCTAGAAGAACAACTCTGGCGTTGAGTGATCTAGCCTCACTCAACGCCAAAATAGAAATGGCATTGAGTGAGGTTCACTCACTCAACGCCACGAGCAAGAATTCTCTGGCGTTGAGTGAGCTAACCTCATTCAACGCCAAAACAGCGATGGCGTTGAGTGAGGTACACTCAATTAATGCCCTGGTACTTAACCACAATCAGAGAAAGTGGCGTTGAGTGAGCTGGCCTCACTCAATGCCAAAACAATAATGGCATTGAGTGAAGGTAACTCACTCAATGCCCTTACACTTAGCCGCAAAAGAAAATTGCGGCATTGAGTGAGTACACCTCACTCAACGCCAAAATAGCAATGGTGTTGAGTGAGGTCGTCTCACTCAACGCCAGAAGTTCTAGCCATGAAGAAGGGCTGTGGCATTGAGTGAGTCTACCTCACTCAACGCCAAAGCAAAAATGGCGTTGAGTGAGGTTCACTCACTCAACACCACGGGACTTGGCCGCAAATTTGCTTACGACGTTGAGTGAAGTCACCTCACTCAATGCCAAACCGGAAATGGCATTGAGTTAGGTCGACTCACTCAACGATAAAGTACATAGCCTCAGAAAAGGCTGTGGCGTTGAGTGAGCACACCTCACTCAACGCCAAAGTACTTGGCTGCACAGAAAGAGATGGCGTTGAGTGAGTCCACCTCACTCAACGCTAAAACCGAAATGGCGTTGAGTGAGGTCGACTCACTCAACGCAACCGTACTTTGACTCAGAAAAGGCTATGGCGTTGAGTGAGCACACCTCACTCAACGCCAAAGTACTTAGCTTCTCAGAAAAACCGTGGCGTTGAGTTAGCTTGCCTCACTCAATGCCAAAACGGAAATGGTGTTGAGTGAGGTCGACTCACTCAACGCCAAAGTACTTAGCCGCTAGCAGGGGCTATGGCGTTGAGTGAGTCCACCTCACTCAACGCCCCAGTACTTAGCAAAAATTTCAAACTAGCTACAGCTGTGGCGTTGAGTGTATGCACCACACATAACGCCAAACCCGCAAAGGCTTTGAGTGTGTGCACCACACTCAACGCCGGGCAGACTGAGAGTCCAAATCTTGCTCTATCCCAGACACATAGCAGGCACCCCCCCTCCTACTCTCTCTCTCTCTCTCGGCTTCACCCGCAAGCAGCAACCAGACTGAAATATGGAGTTCATATTAGCAGCATTACGCCGGCGGGTTGGGCACAAACAACACAAAGAAGGGGGGGCTCATTAGGAGAAACCAAGCCCTAAAATTGAGCAAGATAAAAGAACAACTTGGCCTCTACCCTTGGGCTAACCGGGATTTTTCAATTCAGTAAGAGAATAAAAAATGGCAAGGGCAAGAATACCACTTACCTCGATTTCCGGCGAAGCTTGGACGACTTTCCCTCCTCTTCACTCGACACTAGAAGCAGCAGCACCTAAAAGCACCTAACAAGCTACCCACACTTCAATGGCGGAAATCCACAAGACCCGAAAATCCAAGTCTCCTAAAACTCCACGAAAATCGAATCTCTTACCGTCAAAACGTAGATCTGAGCGAGAGCAATCCAACGCCGCTTTCGGAAACGAATTCCGTCCACGAAAGCTCCCGGAATCGCCGTCCGAAGGCTAGGGCAGTCCGCCGCTTCCGCCTCTGTTTTCCGCGAATAGGAGCAGGCAGTTTCGGTCTTGGGAAGAAGGAAGAGAGTGGGCCCGCCAACTTATAACCAAAGCTTTATAAATAAGCCTTACCATGCCTGTTAAGCCTAACCGTCTCCCAAGACACCGGTTCACTTAAACTAAGAGGGTTACTAATTAGATTTTACTAATGGCACACCCAAAACAACACGAAAACTGAATTACCTCGGAATTCGACGAAATTCGCACCGTAGCTAAATACCCACTCTACGAACACATCGCCGAAGTCGAAATTAACTTTCGACGAACAGAACTCGGGTTATACCCACCTAAAGCCAAAACACAAGCATCCCCCAAGAGGCCACACCGGGTCACCCAAAATGACTCGGCTTGCTAGGGAGACCTTGCGCATAGGCTACAAAATAGGCCACTCAGTTCTAAGGAGCTAAACCACACTCCACAAATGGCACAAGCCACGAAAATGCGTCACCGTAACGCCAAACGAGAATAAAATAGTCGCAGAAAAACCGAGGGCGTTAAGCCACTCCCCCTAAAAGAAAGTTTCATCCCGAAACTTTACGCACAACACTTCTACTATAGAAGGTAAAAGTAATAAACATGAGTTACAAGAAGGGAAACATACCGATCAAATCAGGGAAACAGGTGAGGGTAAGCCTTCCTCATGGCCGACTCTAGCTCACAAGTCACGGTCTCCAAATCCCGATTCTTCCATAAAACTTTCACCATCGGAATGGACTTTTTTCGCAGCACCCGTTCCTGAGTATCCAAAATACAGACCGACACTTCAACAAAAGAGAGGTTGGGCTCCAACTAGGGCACAACGTCCAAAACCTGCCCACTGCTGCGCACACACTTCTGCAATTGGCTTACATGGAAAACATTATGAACACCCAGGAAGTTTGCTGGCAAATCCAACCTGTAAGCTGACACGCCAATCAGCTCCATAATCTTAAACTGTCCCAGATACCTCGGGTCCAATTTCTGATTCATACCAAACCTCTTTACACCCACCATCGGGGAAACCCTAAGAAATATAAGGTCCCCTACAGAAAACTCTAAGGCAGACCTATGCCGATTGGCGTTCTTCTCGTACCTCTCCTGAGCTATACGAAGCTTCTCTCGAATAAGCTTCACTGCGACTTCCATTTCTTCAAGCACATCAGGACCCAACAAAGGCTTCTCACCAGCCACATCCTAAAACAACGGAGTTTTGCAGCGCCTCCCATACAAGGCTTCGAACAGAGCCATCTGCAAGCTCTCCTGATAACTGTTGTTGTATGCAAATTCCATAAGTCGCAGCTGCTCATCCCACGCTCCACCGTGGTCTAAAATATAGCATCGGATCATATCCTCAACAATCTGGTTCACCCACTCCATCTGCCCATTGGTATATGGGTGGTAGGCAGTAGAATACCTCAGATCCGTACCCAAACCCTCCTGCAAACTCTGCAAAAAACGAGAAGTAAACTTGGAGTCTTGATCATAAATGATGCTAACCGGCACACCATACAGTCGGATGAATTCATTCAAGTACAACTCCGCTATCTTCTTCATCGGGTAATAAATCTTATATGGCACGAAGTGAGCACACTTCATCAGTTTATCCACTATAAACCAAACAGAATCAAATCCCCTCGGGGATTTCGGTAAGCCCGTAATGAAATCCATAGATATACTTTCCCACTTCCAAGTCGGGATCTCTAACGAAGTCAACTTGCAACCAGTCCTTCCATCTTCGGCCTTCACAAACTTGCAAGTGTGGTACTCAACAACAAATCGGGCTATATCACCTTTCATGCCATACTACCAGGCAATTTGCTTTAAGTCACGAAACATCTCCGTAGATCCTGGATGGTAGGCAACGCTGGATCCATGAGCCTATCTGCAAATCATACCGCTTATGTCCGCAACAGCGGGGATGCAAAATCTGTCGCGGTACTTTAAAGTACCCGCATCATCGATAGCAAAGTCTGGCAACTCCCCCTTCTCGGTCCTGGTGAATAAGTGCAGAAGATCCGGATTGTCCTTCTGGTGCAGTCTGGTCAAAGAAGTCCAAGACGGCTCTGCCACTGATTAACTACTCTGCAAGCCACAGCATCCCACTGATATATCCATAAGGAGGAACTGCGCCACTTAACGATCGGTGGAGAGGTTAAAGATCTTTCCTGTCTTTTGGCTCAGGGCGTCGGCCACCACATTGGCCTTGCCTGGATGATAATCGGCCACATACTCTACCCACCGCTGCTGGAGCAGATTCAACTCCTTCTGCGTGAACACGTACTTAAGGCTCTTATGGTCAGTGAAGATCTTGCACTGAGCCCATAAAGTAGATGCCTCCACAACTTCAACGCATAGATTACCGCTGTAAACTCAAGGTCATGCGTGGGATAATTCTTCTCATGAGTCTTTAGTTACCTTGACCCATAAGCAATCACCTTTCCAACCTGTATTAATATGCATCCCAGACCTACATGCGAAGCATCCACGTATACATCATAATCCACACCCTCAATAGACAGGGTCAGAACGGGAGAAGTGCACAATCTCTTCTTTAACTCCAGAAAGGCTACTTCACACTTCTCGCTCCAAACAAAATCCACGTTCTTCTGAGTCAGCTTGGTCAAAGGTGTTGCTAGGGAAGAGAAACCCTCCACGAACCTCCTGTAGTAGCCAGCCAACCCTAGGAAGCTCCTGATCTCCTAAGGCGTATTCGGCCTACTCCAATCCATCACTGGTGCGATATTTTCTAGGTCGACCGAGATCCCCTCCTTGTTCACCACGTGGCCTATAAATGAAACCTGAGGCAACCAAAATTCTCACTTGCTCAGCTTGGCGAATAAATTGTGATTCCTCAACTCCGATAGAACCAAGCGCAGATGATGCTCATGCTCCTCAGCGCTACAAGAATAAACCAACACGTCATTGATGAAGACCACCAAAAACTTGTCTAAGAAATCCTTGAACACCCGATTCATCATATCCATGAAGGCTGATGGTGCATTGGTCAAACGAAATGACATCACCAAGAACTCAAAGTGTCCATGCCTCGATCTAAACGCAGTCCGTGGAATATCTGCCTCACGGATCCTGAGCTGATGATAGCCAGAACGAAGATCGATCTTGGAGAACACCGTGCTACCGCGCAACTGGTTAAATAAATCATTGATCCTCGGCAGAGGGTACCTGTTCTTAATGGTGACTTTGTTGAACTCTCTATAGTCGATGCAAAGCCGCATCGACCCATCTTTCTTCTTCACAAACAGCACTGGAGAACCCCAAGGCGACGAACTCTGCCTGATAAATCCCTTTGCCAACAGCTCATCCAACTAAACTCGTAACTCTTCTAACTCACGAGGGGCCATCCGGTACGGCGCCTTAACAATAGGATGGTTACCCGGCTCCAAATCAATCACAAACTCCACATCCCGCTCGGGAGGAAGACTAGGAAGATCATCCGGAAAAACATCGGCGAAATCACGAACAACTAGAATCTCCTCCAAGCGCGGTACACTAACAGCGGTCCCAACCACTGAGACCAAACAAGCAAAACAATTTGAAAGAAACAGTTTCTTAGCACATACCGCAGAGATGACATGGTAATCCTGGAACAGATCAGCATACACGCTTCAAGGCTGACTGTCGTCCCTAATGAAGTCCAAGCACTTCCCTTTGCACTGAATGATTGCATCATACCTATACAGCCATTCCATGCCCAAAATAACATCGAAGTACTCCAGATCGATCATCTTCAGGTCTGCCTTCGCAAGGAAGTCCCCCAACAAAATAGGGCAATCTAACATGCCAGAATATGACCACACAGATTCACCAGAGGGAACTTGACACGGAAGGTATCCTGAACTCGATCTAAAGTCAACCGGTGTCTCTCTACAAAGGCTCTAACCACGAACGAGTGGGTAGCGCCGGAGTCAAACAGAACACGCGCCCTGCGGTTCTTCACCTTAAATTTCCCTATATGAGCATATATAATTAAGGAACTACCACAACAATACTGCAAACATTCTAGTAAAACAAGAACAAAACCTTCAGTCTAGAAAGACAACTAACCTGAGATGACCTGAGTCGAAGCTTGAGCCTCCTCAGAAGAGATCACGTTAAGCTTTCCCTTTCCCTTGTCCACACGCTGAGGTGGAGGTAATGCCTGTAGTGGAATTGCATGAAGAGCAGGCTGGACCTGAGGACACCTAGACTTGATGTGTCCCTTCTGCCCACACTGAAAGCAGACTTTCTCCTTGGACCAGCACATGGCCGCATCATGCCCGAGTCGCTTGCAAACAAAATAGGAGACATCTCTTTTAGGACCACCCTTAATTGCATGAACCTGCTCCTTCCTCTGAGCTGCTGCCTTCTTGAAACATCTCTCGATAGGGTGGCCTGACCAGCCACAGAAGCTGCACACCACTTTGCTCTTCTTTCTCGGAGCCACGCTGGGTACCTGGGGTTTCTTCTCCATCATAGACTTCCTCTTGTCCTTCCTCATTGGTTGGCCTCTGCTCTTTGCGGTCTCAAGAGCCTCAACCTTCAGAGCAGCCTCCATGACTCCAGCATAAGTCTCTGAACTATAAGCACTTGTCAACTGCTGCACCTCGCTCCTCAAGCCACCGAGAAATCGCTTAACTCGATTAGCCTCAATACTGACCAATCTAGGGGCAAAATAGCTCAACTTGCTTAACTCTATCTCATACTCACCCACCGTGAGTTGCCTTTGCTTCAGATGGAGGAATTCGTTCATAAGGCGGTCACGCTCGACCGAGGGTAAGAACTTCCTCAACAGCATCTCCTTGAACACTTCCCAAGAGCATCCAGCTACCAAGCTCTCCTTTTCTCTCAGCCACCAACTCTTAGCCAAACATTTAAGCTGATAGGCGGCTATCATCACCCTCTGGTCATCTGGAATCCCGGAGTACGAGAACATCTCCTCCATGGAGATCAGCCAATAGTCTATGACCATGAAGTCTGCCTTCCCGTCATAAGTGGGAGGGCTTATCCTCTAAAACTGCAAGATGAAGGACATCTCTGCTGGCACCACCACTGGAGGTCTTAAGGGTGCAGGAGGAGGAGGGAAAACTAACCCCCCTGCAGGGCCTTGCACTCCTTGAGTCTGACCTACAACAACCGCCACCAGGGACTGAATCTAGGCCTGCATCTCCACCATCTTCCTGCTCATGGCAACGCTACTCTGCCGCGGGCTCTCGATCACCGCATCATTCTGCGCTCCAGATGACTTACCCTCAGATAGGGGAGTCGATCTAGTCGAAGGACATCTCGCCATCCTAAAATCATAACAATATTAGTCAGATCCTAGTACAATGGTTAGAACCAACTACCAGTACAGACAATACATATATAGATATGAACTTAAAGCTGCTAAACTCGCTCTGGGAGTTTATCTTTTTACAAAAATTGATGTTATGCCCACCTAGGATGGTTAACCACCACCATACTAATTCATGTGCCTAGATCTGGAATGCAAGACTTTATATTACTTTTGACTTGAAAGCTTATGTGTGTACATTTGTTCTTCCTGCCAGTCTTTAGCTTGGAACGTTGTGCTTATGCAATGTTATGCTATGAATGTTTGTGATATGCATTCTAAAAATAGGCCCTAATGCATGTTATGAGCGGTGTACACATGAAAATTTTATGCATCCCATACTACATAACATTCTCATGCAACGAAAAAGAAAATGAGCTAGCCGCAGCCATGTGGTGAGGTTATGCATCCCATACTACATAACCCTCACATGTTTCTTCTATGGTGGATCCATATACGAACACATATTATGCATCCCATACTACATAATATGCCCCCGTATACTTCATGTTATGCTATGAGTGTAGTGTCCGTGCTTTTGCCAAGACATGCTGATGACATATCGGTGTGTGATTGACATGATGCTGAACTACTAATGCAATCAAAGGAAAGTTGCTTGACTGACTTGTCAAGGAACCTCCCTCTGATACCAACTATCACAACCCGCATTTTCTCTGAATTTAGGAATTATTAGAGTATGAGAAAACACACGTCATGATGCCACGTCGAGCAGGGGATAACTACTGACGCTCAGGCAAAACCATCTACTTTACTTTATGAAAGAAATTCGTGAGTTTAATGATTAGAAAATCAGTTATATTTTTAGAGGCCGTATCCCTCGGCTCGGTGGATCACCTAGTCCACAGTTTAAAATTTATACTTATACGCTGCGGAAAATACTTTATTCAGGTTTGACATCTTAAAGGAGTGCATAAGTGCCCCAAGAGGACAACTTATGCTATGCAAGACTCCACATTTAATTTATATTATATAAGAAAACGATCTTTTTATGTTGTTTTGAAAATAGTGATTGAGTTTTATAAAACATGCTGATCATGTACTATACTTATAATAATAATTGTAGTTTTAAAATTAACTAGCAACCTAGCATAAATCCTTCCCAGAGCAAGTAGACTATCTCCAGAAAATGGTAGTAGTAGAAGCAATATATCTAGTACAAAGGTAAAAACTACCAGTGGGCTCCAACAACCTGACACGAACCCACTTGCAAATATATATGTCTGTAAGAAAAGTATAGAAAAACTACCTCACTAACAAAGCAATAGGATCTCTAGAGTTTAAGAGACCACCAGCAACACCACTGCAACCTAGCCACCAAACTGGCTACTATCCAGAACCTGAGGCATTCAAAAGAAGAAAGAATACCTCAACAAGCAAAATAAGGAAAACTGCACGAAAGTGTCAATCAAATGATAAATGATGAGGAAAAACAAAGTAGTAAAAGTCAAAACTGCCCAAGGCAAGATAAAAAAGAAAAGCACTAGGCGCGAGGAAACATCATCAACCCTTCCCATAAAAAAGGAAAGCACTAGGCTCTTGGCAGCTTGGTAGACTCTGCTACTACCAAGCTGCCAAGAGCACTAGGCACTAGGCTCTTGGCAGCTTGGTAGTAGCAGAGTCTACCAAGCTGCCAAGAGCCCAAAATGCTGCAATCTACCAAGTAAGAAACGTCTAACACCCAAAACTGTGGGAGATGGTAGTAGCAAAATAAACAACGAGGATCTTGGTTGGAGGCAAACTCAGTCCCCAAACCACCATTTCCAAGCCAACAAGCTCAAGGGTCTATATGTGAAAGCACTAGGGACCGCCCACACCCTTGCCCAGCCCGTACCTGGAGCAAGATAGAAGAAAAAGGGTGGCCATGGCTAAATTACACAACACCTCCCCCATGAAGAGCTTCAAACCACCACTACTAACCACAACACCTTTAGGAAAGAAAAACATGGCCGACAAGGAAACTCAAAACATAAACAAGGAATTCACTCGGGAAATGAAAATTGAGGTAGGGAAAAAGAGTGTTGAAATGACTCAACATGGCTTGGCGTTGAGTGGGACCGACTCAACGCCTAACTAGACCTTGGCGTTGAGTGAGTTAGCCTCACTCAGCGCTAGAACAGCCATGGCGTTGAGTGAGGTTCACTCACTCAATGCCCTCCAGAAGAACATCTCTGGCGTTGAGTGAGCTTGCCTCACTCAACACCAAAACAGAAATAGCGTTGAGTGAGGTTCACTCACTCAACGCCACGTGCAAGAATTCTTTAGCATTGAGTTAGCTAACCTCACTCAATGCCGAAACAGCGATGGCGTTGAGTGAGGTACACTCACTCAACGCCCTGGTACTTAACCACAATCAGAGAAAGTGGCAATGAGTGAGCTGGCCTCACTCAATGCTAAAACAGTAATGGCGTTGAGTGAAGCTCACTCACTAAAAGCCCTTACACTTAGCCGCAAAAGAAAACTGCGTCGTTGAGTTAGTACACCTCACTCAATGCCAAAACAACAATGGCATTGAGTGAGTTCGTCTCACTCAACGCCAGAAGTTCTGGCCACGAAGAAGGGCTGTGGCGTTGAGTGTGTCTACCTCACTCAACGCCAAAGAAGAAATGGCTTTTAGTGAGGTTCACTCACTCAACGCCATTGGACTTGTCCGCAAATTTCCTTACGGTGTTGAGTGAAGTCACCTCACTCAACGCCAAACCAGAAATGGTATTGTGGTGAGATCGACTCACTCAATGCCAAAGTAATTAGCCTCAAAAAGGCTGTGGCGTTGAGTGAGCACACCTCACTCAACGCCAAAGTACTTAGCTGCACAGAAAGCGACGACGTTGAATGAGTCCACCACACTCAACACCAAAACCGAAATGGCATTGAGTGAGGTCGACTCACTCAACGCCAGCGTACTTAGCCTCAAAAAGGCTATGGCGTTGAGTGAGCACACCTCACTCAATGCCAAAGTACTTAGCTTCTTAGAAAAACTGCGGCGTTGAGTGAGCTTGCCTCACTCAACGCCAAAACGGAAATGGCATTGAGGGAGGTTGACTCACTCAATGCCAAAGTACTTAGCCGCTAGCAGGGGCTACGATGTTGAGTGAGTCCACCTCACTCAACGCCCCAGTACTTAGCCAAAATTTCAAACTAGCTACAACTGTGGCATTGAGTATATGCACCATACTCAACGCCGAACCCGCAATGGCTTTGAGTGTGTGCACCACAATAAACGCCAGCCAGACATAGAGTCCAAATCTGGCTCTTTCCCAGACAC
The DNA here is from genome assembly GCA_039513925.1 of Platanthera zijinensis. Taxonomy (NCBI): domain Eukaryota; kingdom Viridiplantae; phylum Streptophyta; class Magnoliopsida; order Asparagales; family Orchidaceae; genus Platanthera; species Platanthera zijinensis. Next base: position 1,309,492 of record CM077097.1, read on the forward strand.
ACAGCAGGCACCCCCCCTTGTACTCTCTCTCTCGGCTTCACCCGCAAGCATCAACCAGACTGAAATCTGGAGTTTATATTAGTGGTATTACGCCGGCGGGTTGGGCACCAACAACACAAAAAAGGGGGGGGTGCTCATTAGGAGAAACTAAGCCCTAAAATTCAGCAAGATAAAAGAACATCTTGGCCTCTACCCTAAGGCTAACCGGGATTTTTAAATACAACAATAGAATAATAAATGGCAAGGGAAAGAATACCACTTGCCTCGATTTCCGGCGAAGCTTGGACGACTTTCCCTCCTCTTCACTCGGCACTAGCAGCAGCAGCACCTAAAAGTACCTAACAAGCAACCCACACTTAAATCGCGGAAATCCACAAGGCCCAAAAATCCAAGTCTCCTAAAACTCCACGAAAATCGAATCTCTTACCGTCGAAATGTAGATCTGAGCAAGATCAATCCAACGCCTCTTTCGGAAACAAATTCCGTCCACAAAAGCTCCCGGAATCGCCGTTTGAAGGCTAGGGTAGTCCGCCGCTTCTTCTGCCTCTGTTTTCCGCAAATAGGAGCAGGCGGTTTCGGTCTTGGGAAGAAGGAAGAGAGTGGGCCTGCCAACTTATAACCAAAGCTTTATAAATAAGCCTTACCACGCCTATTCAGCCTAACAGTCTCCCAAGCCACCGGTTCACTTAAACTAAGAGGGTTACTAATTAGATTTTACTAATGGCACACCCAAAACGACACGAAAATCGAATTACCTCGGAATTCGACGAAATTCGCACCGTAGCTAAATACCCACGCTACGAACACATCGGCGAAGTCGAAATTAACTTTCTACGAGCAGAACTTGAGTTATACCCACCTAAAGCCAAAAGACAAGCATCCCCCAAGAGGCAACACCGGGTCACCCAAAACGACTCGGCTTGCTAGGGAGACCTTGCCCATAGGCTACAAAATAGGCCACTCAGTTCTAAGGAGCTAAACCACACTCTATAAATGGCACAAGCCACGAAAATGCATCACCGTAATGCCAAACAAGAATAAAATAGTCGCAAAAAATCGGGGGAGTTATAGTCACTCCCCCTAAAAGAAAGTTTCGTCCTGAAACTTTACGCACAACACTTCTACTATAGAAAGAAAAAGTAACAAACAGGAGTTACAAGAAGGGAAACATACCAATCAAATCAGGGAAACAGGTGAGGGTAAGCCTTTCTTATAGCCGACTCTAGCTCCAAAGTCGCACTCTCCAAATCCTTTTTCTTCCATAGAACTTTCACCATCGGAATGGACTTCTTTCGCAGCACCCGTTCCTGAGTATACAAAATACGGACCGACACTTCAACAAAAGAGAGGTTGGGCTCCAACTTGGGCACAATGTCCAAGACTTTCCCACTGCTGCGCTCACACTTCCGCAATTGGCTTACATGGAAAACATTATGAACACCTGGGAAGTTTGCTGGCAAATCAAACCTGTAAGCTGACACGCCAATTCGCTCCATTATCTTAAACGGGCCCACATACCTTGAGTCCAATTTCCTATTCTTACCAAACCTCTTTACACCCACCATCGGGGAAACCTTAAGAAATACAAGGTCCCCTACAGAAAACTCCAAGGCAAACCTACGCCAATTGGCGCTCTTCTCGTACCTCTCCTGAGCTATACGAAGCTTCTCTCGAATAAGCTTCACTGCAGCTTCCATTTCTTCAAGCGCATAAGAACCCAACAAAGGCCTCTTACCAGCCTCAACCACAAACAACGGAGTTTTGTAGTGCCTCCCATACAAGGCTTCGAACGAAGCCATCTGCAAGCTCTCTTGATAACTGTTGTTTTATGCAAATTCCATAAGTCGCAGCCGCTCATCCCACGCTCCACCGTGGTCTAAAATATAGCATCGGATCATATCCTCAACTATCTGGTTCACCCGCTCCGTCTGCCCATTGGTCTGTGGGTGGTAAGCAGTAGAATACCTCAGATCCGTAACCAAACCCTCCTGCAGAATCTGCCAAAAATGAGAAGTAAGCCGAGAGTCTCGATAAGAAATGATGCTAACCGGCACACCGTGCAGTCGGATGACTTCATTCAAGTACAACTTCGCTATCTTCTTCATCGGGTAATCAATCTTATATGGCACGAAGTGAGCACAGTTCGTCAGTCTATCCACTATAAACCAAACAGAATCAAATCCCCTCGGGGATTTTGGTAAGCCCGTGATGAAATCCATAGATATACTTTCCCACTTCCAAGTCGGGATCACTAACGAAGTCAACTTGCCACCAGGCCTTCCATGATCGGCCTTAACACGCTTCCAAGTATGGCACTCAGTAACAAATCGGGCTATATCACCTTTCATGCCATACCACTAGGCAGTTTTCTTTAAGTCACAATACATCTTCGTAGATCCTGGATGGTAGGCAACGTTGGATCCATGAGCCTCTCTACAAATCATACCTCTTATGTCCCCAACAGCGGGGATGAAAAATCTGCTGCGGTACTTCAAAGTACCCGCATCATCGATAGCAAAGTCTGGCAACTCCCCCTTCTCGGTCATGGTGAATAAGTTCAGAAGATCCAGATCGTCCTTTGGGTGCAGTCTTGTCAAAGAAATCCAAGACGGCTCTGCCACTGATAAACTACTCTGCAAGCCACAGCATCCCACTGATATATCCATAAGGAGGAACTCCTCCACTAAACGATCGGCGGAGAGGTTAAAGATCTTTCCCGTCTTTCGGCTCAGGGCATCGGCCACCATATTGGCCTTACCTTGATGATACTTGATCTCTACATCATAATCCACCATATACTCTAGCCACCACCGCTGGCGCAGATTTAACTCTTTCTGTGTGAATACGTACTTCAGGCTCTTATGGTCAGTGAAGATCTTGCACTGAGCCCCATAAAGTAGATGCCTCCACAACTTCAACGCATAGATTACCGCTGCAAACTCAAGGTCATGCATAGGATAATTCTTCTCATGAGTCTTCAGTTGCCTTGACCCATAGGAAATCACCTTTCCAACCTGCATTAATACGCATCCCAGACCTACATGCGAAGCATCCACGTATACATCATAATCGATACCCTTAATAGGCAGGGTCAGAACGGGAGCAGTGCACAATCTCTTCTTTAACTCTAGAAAGGCTTCTTTGCACTTCTCGCTCCAAACAAAAGCCACGTTCTTCTGAGTCAGCTTGGTCAAAGATGAAGCTAGGGAAGTGAAACCCTCCACGAACCTCGTGTAGTAGCCAGCCAACCCTTGGAAGCTCCTGATCTCCTTAGGCGTATTCGGCCTACTCCAATCCATCACTACTGCAATCTTTTCTAGGTCGACTGAGATCCCCTCCTTGTTCACCACGTGGACTAGAAATGAAACCTAAGAAAACCAAAATTTGCACTTGCTCAGCTTGGCGAAAAACTTGTGATTCCTCAACTCCGATAGAATTAAGCGCAGATGCTGCTCATACTCCTCAGCGCTGCGAGAATAAACCAACACGTCATCATTGAAGACCACCACGAACTTGTCTAAGAAATCCTTGAACACCAAGTTCATCATATCCATGAAGTCTGATGGTGCGTTGGTCAAACCAAACGACATCACCAAGAACTCAAAGTGTCCATGCCTCGATCTAAACGCAGTACGTGGAATATCTGCCTCATAGATCCTGAGCTGATGATAGCTAGAACGAAGATCGATCTTGGAGAACACCGTGCTACCGCGCAACTGGTCAAATAAATCATCGATCCTCGGCAGAGGGTACCTGTTCTTAATGGTGACTTTGTTCAACTCCCTATAGTCGATGCAAAGCCGCATCAACCCATATTTCTTCTTCACAAACAGCACAGGAGCACCCCAAGGAGATGAACTCTGCCTGATAAATCCCTTTGCCAACAGCTCATCCAACTGAACTCGCAACTCCTCTAACTCACGAGGGGCCATCCGGTACGGCGCCTTAGCAATAGGATGCGTACCCGACTCAAAATCAATCACAAACTCCACATCCCGCTCGGGAGGAAGACCAGGAAGATCATCCGGAAAAACATCGGCGAAATCACGAACAACTGCAATCTACTATAAGCGCAGTACACTAACAGCGGTCCTAACCACCGAGACCAAACAAGCAAAACAATCCGAAAGAAATAGTTTCTGAGCACATACTGCAGAGATGACATGGGAATCCTGAAACAGATCAGCATACACGCTTCCAGGCTGACCGTCGTCCCTGATGAAGTCCAAGCGCTTCCCTTTGCACTGAATGACTGCATCATACCTAGACAGCCAATCCATGCCCAGAATAACATCGAAGTCCTCCAGATCGATCATCTTCAGGTCTGCCTTCGAAAGGAACTCCCCCAACAAAACAGGGCAATCTAACATTCCCAAATATGACAACACAGATTCACCAGAGGGGAACTTGACACGGAAGGTATTCCGAACTCAATCTAAAGTCAAACGGTGTCGCTCTACAAAGGCTCTAACCACGAACGAGTGGGTAGTACCGGAGTCAAACAGAACACGTGCCCAGCGGTTCTTCACCTTAAATTTCCCTATAGGAGCATATATAACTAAGGAACTACCACAAAAATACTGCAAACATTCTAGTAAAACAAGAACAAAACCTTCAAGCTGGAAAGACAAATAACCTGAGATGACCTGAGTCGAAGCTTGAGACTCCTCGAAAGAGATCACGTTAAGCTTTCCCTTTCCCTTGTCCACACGTTGAGGTGGAGGTAATGCCTATAGTGGAACTGCATGAAGAGCAGGCTGGACCTAAGGACACCTAGACTTGATGTGTCCCTTCTGCCCACACTGAAAGCAGACTTTATCCTTGGACCAGCATTGGGCTGCATCATGCTCGGGTCGCTTGCAAACAGAATAAGAGACATCTCTCCAAGGAGCACCCTGAATTGCATGGTCCTGCTCCTTCCTCTGAGCTGCTAACTTCTTGAAACATCTCTCGACAGGGTGGCCTGACCGGCCATAGAAGCTGCACACCACTTTGCTCTTCTTTCCCGGAGCCGCACCGGGTACCTGGGGTTTCTTCTCCTCCACAAACTTCCTCTTGTCCTTCCTTATTTGCTGGCCTCTACTCTTTGCGGTCTCAATAACCTCCACCTTCAGAGCAACCTCCACTACTCCTACATAAGTCTCTGACCCATAAGCACTGGTCAACCTCTGCACCTCGCTCCTCAAGCCACCGAGAAATCGCTTAACTCGATCAACCTCAATGCTGACCAATCCAGGGGCAAAATGGCTCAACTTGCTAAACTCTATCTCATACTCACCCACCATTAGTTGCCTTTGCTTCAGATGGAGGAAGTCGTTCATAAGGCGGTCACGCTCGATCGAGGGTAAGAACTTCCTCAACAGCATTTCCTTGAACACTTCCCAAGAGCATCCGACTACCAAGCTCTCCTTTTCTCTTAGCCACCAACTCTTAGCCAAACCTTTAAGCTGATAGGCGGCTATCATCACCCTTTGGTCATCTGCAATCCCGGAGTACGATAACATCTCCTCCATGGAGATTAGCAAATCGTCTATGACCATGAAGTCTGCCTTCCCGTCATAAGTGGGAAGACTCAGCCTCTGAAACTGCGAGATGAAGGCCATCTCTTCTGGCAAATCAAACCTATCTGCCTTCCCGTCATAAGTGGATCACCTAGTCCACATTTTAAAAACTATACTTATACGTTGCGGAAAATACTTTATTCAGGTTTGACATCCTAAAGGAGTGCATAAGTTCCCCAAGAGGACAACTTATGCTATGCAAGACTCTACATTTAATTTATATTATATAAGAAAATGATCTTTTTACGTTGTTTGGAAAATAGTAATTGAGTTTTATAAAACATGCTGATCATGTATTATACTTATAATAATAATTGTAGTTTTATAAAAGTAACTAGCAACCTAACATAAATCTTTCCCAGAGCAAGTAGACTATCTGTAGAAAATGGTAGCAGCAAAAGTAACATATTTAGTACAAAGGTAAAAACTACTAGTGGGCGCCAACAACCTTACACGAATCCACTGGCAAATAAATATGTCTGTAAGAAAAGTGTAGAAAAACTACCTCACTAACAAAGCTACAGGATCTCTAGAGTCTAGGAGACCACCAGCAACACCACAGCAACCTAGCCACCAAACTGGCTACTGTCCAAAACCTGAGGCATTCAAAAGAAGAAAGAATACCTCAACAAGCAAAACAAGGAAAACTGCACGAAAGTGTCAATCAGATGATAAATTAAAGAGGAAAAACAAAGCAGTAAAAGTCACAACTGCCCAAGGCAAGAAAAAAAGAAAAGCACTAGGTGCGAGGAAACAACATCAACCCTGCCCAGAAACTACTTCCTGTAGAGTCTATTAAGCTGCCAAGAGCCCAAAATGCTGCAATCTACCAAGGAAGAAATGTCTAACACCCTAAACTATGGGAGATGGTAGTAGCAAAACAAACAACGAGGATCTGGGTTGGAGGAAAACTCAGTCCCCCAACCACCATTTCCAAGCCAACAAGCTCAAGGGTCTACATGTGAAAGCACTAGGGACCTCCCACCCCCTTGCCCAGCTCGTACCCTGAGCAAGATAGAAGAAAAATGGGGGCCACGGCTAAATTACACAACACCTCCCCCATGAAGAGCTTCAAACCACCACTACTAACCACGAACCACGATTCGGCCTTTAGGAAAGAAAAACATGGCCGACATGGAAACTAAAAATATAAACAAGGAATTCACTCGGGAACGAAAATCGAGGTAGGGAAAAAGAGTGTTGAAATGACTAAACACGGCTTGACATTGAGTGGGACCCACTCAACACCTAACCAGACCTTAGCGTTGAGTGAGTTAGCCTTACTCAGCGCCAGAACAGCCATGGCGTTGAGTGAGGTTCACTTACTCAACGCCCTCTAGAAGAACATCTCTAGCGTTGAGTGAGCTAGCCTCACTCAACGCCAAAACAGAAATGGCATTGAGTGAGGTTCACTCACTCAACGCCACGCGCAATAATTCTCTAGCGTTGAGTGAGATAACCTTACTCAATGCCAAAACAGCGATGGCGTTGAGTGAGTTACACTCACCCTGGTACTTAACAACAATCAGAGAAAGTTGCTTTGAGTGAGCTTGTCTCACTCAATGCCAAAACAGCAATGGAGTTGAGTGAAGCTCACTCACTCAAAGCCCTTACACTTAGCCACAAAAGAAAACTACGGCGTTGAGTGAGTACACCTCACTCAACGCCAAAATAGCAATGGCGTTGAGTGAAGTCGTCTCACTCAACGCCAGAAGTTCTGGCCGCGAAGAAGGGCTGTGGCATTGAGTGAGTCTACCTCACTCAATGCCAAAGCTGAAATGGCGTTGAGTGAGGTTCACTCACTCAACGCCACGGGACTTGGCCGCAAATTTGCTTACGGCATTGAGTTAAGTCACCTCACTCAACGCCAAATCAGAAATGGCGTTTAGTGAGGTCAACTCACTCAACGCCAAAGTACTTAGCCTCAGAAAAGGCTGTGGCATTGAGTGAGCACACCTCACTCAACGCCAAAGTACTTGGCTGAACAGAAAGCGACGGCATTGAGTGAGTCCACCTCACTCAATGCCAAAACCGAAATGGCATTGAGTGAGGTCGACTCACTCAACGCCAACGTACTTAGCCTCAAAAAAGGCTATGGCGTTGAGTGAGCACACCTCACTCAACGCCAAAGTACTTAGCTTCTCAGAAAAACCGCGACGTTGAGTGAGCTTGCCTCACTCAATGCCAAAACGGAAATGGCGTTGAGTGAGGTCGACTCACTCAATGCCAAAGTACTTAGCCGCTAGCAAGGGCTACGACGTTTAGTGAGTCCAGCTCACTCAACGCCCCAGTACTTAGCCAAAATTTCAAACTAGCTACAGCTGTGGCGTTGAGTGTATGCACCACACTCAACGCCAAACCCGCAAAGGCTTTGAGTGTGTGCACTGATGATTCCATATTTTAGACTTAATTCTGGACTCATCTGGGCTCATTTGCATGTCTTTGCACTACCATCTAGCGCTATTAGCACTCCTTTTGGTTCGCTGCAACATTCCACGTTTTGTGCACTTTATTAGCCTATTTCTTTGCGTGTGTGTATTTCCCTCTTGCTATGCATTTTATTAATATCTGTGACTGCCTTGATCGACAAATCATCCAGTTTTCCTGCAGGTTCAAGGATCGTGTGGGTGTCCGGGATAGGTCTTTCACCATTTTTTGGCAAAGGAGTCAATGGTCGTGCGTTTTTTCCCACGCACGACCATCGACCTCTTTGGCGCACGATCATCGTTCGTGCACAGTCTGGCTTCTCTTGTAAAAGTTTTGTCCCGCCATATCGCACGATCACCAGCTATACCGCGCACGATCACGACTCGTGCGCTGTCGATCGTGCGCATTCACGACCTATTTTATTCCATCCCTGTCTCCGCTATCACACGAGCACTAACCATGCCTCGCACGATTACCGATCGTGCACCTTTGCTCGTGCGCTTATTTCTCTGACTTCTTCTGCAAACTGCAGGTTTCCAGGTGTGCTACGCATGATCATCGACCGAACAGCGCGCACGACCAGGGGTTGTGCGCCACTTATTGTTCGCGCTCAATTCTGTTTCACGCCTATAAATACCGCTCGCGATTTTAGGTCAGGGAGCGATTTTTGGGAGCACCGTATTCTACAATTTTCAGCAGGGCTCACCTCCTTCTCCACCGCCCACTATAGGGAGGGTCTTCGGGAAAGCTTACAACGCCAAATCAACTTCGGAGCATCCTATTGGCCTCCTCCTTCCTCCACAAGCTTCAAGAAGATCTCGACCTAGCTTTAACCAAGCTTGGAGCAGTTTTTTCCATTCTCCACCAGGTTGTGACACGAAGAAGATGGGCCATTGGAAGGTGGTGACATCCCTTCTCTACCCCGGAAGCAGTTTAGGACCGATCTTGGACGCGGATTGATAACCCAGTGATTCCTTCCGTGAATCCTCAATAAGACTTCGGAGCCGGTTGATTTCGCACACTCACCTCCTCTTGTATTGATAGCATAGTAGATTTATTTGTATTTATTAAGTGTATTTTGACTGTTAGCATGTTTAGTCAATCATGTCTATGTGATTTAGTATTCCTGCTTATCTATTTGAGGTGTGCTTGTGTGGTGTGGATGTGTTTTGTGCCGCACTAGCAATTGCTAGTGGCTTGCTTCATAAAGCAGTGCATAGCGGCCTGCATAGTAGGATTTCCGCCATTATCTCCACCTCATCCGCTAGCCTACTCGCCCATCCGCCTAGCTATTCAGTGCATAGCAGCCCGACTAGTCTTCCATCCCGCCTGGCGAAGCTTCGCATAGCGGCGTTGCATAGGAGTAGTTGATAGTGTTTTATTTTCTTTTATCGCAACCACCAAAAACCCCCCCCCCCATTTAATTACCTCTGATCTAAGGACTTCAATCTCAATTCCTCCTCGAAATTAACTCCACCTTACTGTGTTCCTTGTGAGATCGATACTTGGGAAAACTCGACCATTTTATATTACTTGTGCGACCGGTTCACTGCCGTGATCTTTTGCATCAAGTTTTTGACACCGTTGCCGGGGAAAACAATCGTGTGAGTTTTTGGAGAGGGAGATAGTAGATCGAAGCCCTTGTTCCATTTGTTCATTCCATGTTTTCTTTTTCTTTGTTTTAGTTTTTTTAAAAATTTACTATTTATTTTTCTTTATTCCTCTTCTAGTTTTAATTTTTCAGTAGCAAGCATTCCTTTCCTTTTATTTGCTAGTGTGCAGTTAATTCTTTGCTTAGAAAATTCTTGTGGTGAATTCTTTCTTGCTGCATCATGTATTCTTATTTGAATATCCGTTGCCGATGGTGCGGGGATTATAGACGTGGTAGTGATGAGTGCCCTACTAAAGATTGGGAGCATAATTCTCGTGGTTCTGTGTATGGAGCACCGTCTTCCTATGGTACTTCATACACCCAACCCAAGTCTTATGGTCACTCCTCTTCTACGCATTCACCTTTTTCTTATTCCTCTCCGGTTCCACCTAGACCGAGGAGTACTGAAAAACGATGTTTGTGTTTTCACAGCACCGATCATGTGTTGAAGGATTGCGCAGAATTTCAGCGCCAATTGGAGGAGGATGACGAGCTGGATATCTGAATCGTTCCATCCACCTCTCAATCGGTTGCTCCTACTGATTCGGACGATGATTTCGTTGTACCACCATGTTATTTTGGCGGTGCTGCAGATCGGTGTGATGACATTGTGGTACCGTCTCCCCCTATGCCTTCTTCCCCACTTTTTGAGTCACCACCGGAGGAACCCGAACATGTTTTATCTGATGCTGTTGTTCCTCCGTCTTCTTTGCAAGAATTATCTACTCCATTTTCTTGTGAGTTTGCTGATTATGTTGTGCTCGATGGTGATGTTGAGTCTGAGGTTGCGTCATGGTGTGACGAGGACATTATTCTCATTAATGGAGAGTATTGCATCTTGGAACATAATACCGTACCGAGGTGTGTTGATGAGGAGATCCTTTCTGATGAGGAAGTTTCCACTTCCTTGATGGATGAGGGGATCCAAACCACAACCGAGGACCTCCTATTCTAAGATCCCCATCGTCATGACTCATATGACGCCGACGATGATCATTGTTCGGAGCCTACTGGGAGTGAGACCGGGACCACTCCCCCGATTAGTTCCTTATGTTCTTCGTCTCCTTTATTTCTTGATCCCCTTTCTATATCTTAACCCGTGCGAGTTGAGTCTTCGTAGGTGCCTCAGGAGGACTTGGAGCTTTTTGCTCGAGTCGTGGATGATAGCATCCTCTTTCACGAGGATGGTGATTCCTCCTCTTTTGAGGAAGCTCCATTCACTGCTTTCTCCTCCTGCTGTCTCCCTGTAGTGGATGATACCTTGCAGGGCAAGGATTTTTTGTGTGAGTTGAGTGAGGACCATGCCTCCTCCTCATCTTATATTATGTTTCCTCTACTTGCAGTTTGCAAGTATTATTATTCAGGTAGAGGGGTTACTGTTCTGTCACCGTATCGGTACCCGTTACCGACACGGATATTAGGACAGTTGCATGTTCATTTTTCTTTTCATAGGCCCATTAGCTAGAACTGTATAGAATTTAATAAGTCGTGCTGGGATGACAGTAACCCCAGTAGTTATCTTATATTTTCTTCATTTTATTTTTCAAGTCTCGTTTTAGTTTTAGTATTTCTTTTTGTATATTTTTCTTTTGTTTTTGCGGAGCTCACCCCTGCAGGTATTCATGGAAACTACGCATTGACGGGGTTATGATTCTTCGTTTGGCGGGCCTGCTTCTACTTTTCATGCGTCTTTTGGTATGCTCACTAGCTGAGCATTAGGTAACCTCTTCCCTAAGCTCTTTTTGATTTAAATTTCTATATCATATGCTATGCTGCTTAGTTTAAGTCTGTAGGAGAGCTATTGTTTGTTACCTTTTGTACGTGCACATTTCATGTGCATACTAGAAGCTTTTATAGTTATATTTTGAATAGTTCACTGCATTGCACACCACTGAACCCACATGAGCACGTGCTTAGCTGTTACCGTGCCGCGAGTTAAACTTGTGTTTTTGTTAGATTTGGAAAAATTATGGTGTTGGCTTAGGATTGTGAGACGGAGTAAAATGTTGACCTTGCTGTGTTTCTAGTCAACTGCTCTCGTCTTGTGTAGAAATTCGTGTAGAATTAATTTTTCTTTAAGCTTATAGCTTTATATTTTTTCCTATTTGCGTCAAGATCTTTTTATTCTACTAAAAAGTTATGAATCCGGTGTGATTCAAACGGTAGTGTAGGGATGTGTGTAGCCGTCACTAGACTCGTTTTGCTCGAGTCGGGAGGAAGGATTATCTTTTTCGGTGGCTAAGAACTTGCCCCAAGCCACTCTCGAAGCATTGGTACATGGTTTTTTCTAGCGTGAGCGTGATGTAGGCCATCATTTTGGCCCAGTTGAGCTTTGTACCGTTCCTAACGTCATATCCTCACTAAGCCACATTGTGCCTACCCTTCTTTTGATTCAGCTCCACCATTATTTCACCAAAGCCTCATAGCCGATCCTAGTCGCACACCGAAGTCGAGCTTAGTGTTTTATATTTTCATGTTGGGTTGTGATGTGGTGTTATTATTTGTGAAAATGTGGAAGTGCTTCCAAGTTATATCTGCTGAAATTATGAAAATAAAAAGATGAAAAAGAAAAGAAAATGATTTAAAAAAAAGTGAAAATGAAAAGTGAAAAGAAAAAGTTTGATTGAAAATCTTTTTGGAGATGATTTTTATTTGGAGTAGGCGGTGCACACACCCATGTTGCAAAAATCAAGTCTGGGGGTGTTGTGCACCTTGTTATATTGTGGTTTGCTGAGGGATTCTTTTAGGCTAGCTCATATGGGTTAGGTGCATAGCCTTTATTTTTATCATTGTTTACCTCACCGTAACCCAAGCCCCGTTATTATACTAAAGTCCTACAGATTTGCTCTTGAGTCTAACTAGTGCCGTGGAGAGAGTGTGAACGGGCAAGGGTATGGTCCCCGATATTGGTGGATTCCTTTGGAGGTGATCTTGAGCCCCGATCTTTGGCAAAGCTCACCTTAGTGGCCAGTCTACTTTCTCCCTATGCGTGACCGGTTGATTCACCGTGATTCTATTTTTGAGTACTAATAAAATGTTGTTACGCATTGTGAAAAATATAAACTATTTTGCATACCTAGGAATTTCTTTTATTGTATTTTTATGCACGCGAGCATGCGACTGCGCATGGTACTTCGTATTTCAATTTCTATGTCAGCTAGATTATTTTCCCTACCTGCTTAGATTGTGTTTGCTCGGGACGCGCAAACAGGTAAGTCTGGGGGTGTAATGAGTCCATATTTTATACTTAATTCCGGACTCATCTGGGATCATTTGTATGTCTTTGCGCTACCATTTAGCACCATTAGCACTCCTTTTGGTTCACTGTGACATTCCACATCTTATGCACTTTATTAGCCTATTTCTGTGCGTGTGTATTTCCCTCTTGCTATGCATTTTATTAATATCTGTGACTGCCTTGATCGACAACTCGTCCAGTTTTCCTGCAGGTTCGGGGACCGTGTGGGCGTCCGGGATAGGGCTTTCACCATTTTTTGGCAAAGGAGTCAATGGTCGTGCATTTTTTCCCACGCACGACCATCGACCTCTTTGGCGCACGATCATCGGTCGTGCGCAGTCTGGCTTCTCTTGTAAAAGTTCTGTCCAGCCATATCGCATGGTCACCAGCTATACCGCGCACGATCACTGCTCGTGCGCTGCCGATCGTGCGCATTCACGACCTTTTTTATGCCATCCCTGTCTCCGCTATCGCACGAGCACTGACCATGCCTCGCACGATCACCGATCTTGCGCCTTTGCTCGTGCGCTTATTTCTCTGACTTCTTCGGTAAGCTGCAGGTTTCCAAATGTGCTACGCACGATCATCGACCGAACAGCGTGCACGATCAGTGGTCGTGCGCCACTGATCGTGCGCACTCAATTCTATTTCACGCCTATAAATACTGCTCGCCATTTTAGGTCAGGGATATATTTTTGGGAGCGCCGTATTCTGTAATTTTCAGCAGGGATCGCCTCCTTCTCCACCGCCCACTATAGGGAGGGTCTCCGGGCAAGCTTACAATGCCAAATCAACGTCGGAGCATCCTCTTGGCCTCCTTTTTCATCTACAAGCTTCAAGAAAATCTCGACCTAGCTTTCACCAAGCTTGGAGCAGTTTGTGCCATTCTCCACCAGGTTGTGACACGAAGAAAACGGGCCATTGGAAGGTGGTGACAGCCCTTCTATACCCCAGAAGCAGTTTGAGGACCGAGCATGGACGTGGATTAATAACTCAGTGATTCCTTCCGTGAATCCTCAATAAGACTTCGGAGCCGGTTGATTTCGCACACTCACCTCCTCTTGTATTGATAACATAGTAGATTTCTTTGTATTGATGAAGTGTATTTTGACTGTTAGCATGTTTAGTTAATCATGTCTATGTGATTTAGTATTCCTGCTTATCTATTTGAGGTGTGCTTGTGTGGTGTGGATGTGTTTTGTGCCGCACTAGCAATTGCTAGTGGCGTGCTTCGTGAAGCAGTGCATAGCGACCTGCATAGTAGGATTTCCACCGTTCTCTCCACCTCATCCGCTAGCCTACTCGACCATTTGCCTAGCGATTCGGTGCATAACGGCCTAACTAGTCTTCCATCCTGCCAGGCGAAGCTTTGCATAGCGGTGTTGCATAGGATTAGTTGATAGTATTTTATTTTCTTTTATCGCAACAACCAACCCCCCCCCCCCATTTCATTACCTCCGACCTAAGGACTTCAATCTCAAGTCCTCCTCGAAATTAACTCCACCTTATTGTGTTCCTTGTGAGATCGATACTTGGGAAAACTCGCCCATTTTATATTACTTGTGCGACCGGTTCACTGCCGTGATCTTTTGCATCATGCACCACACTCAACGCCGTCCAGACAGAGAGTCCAAATCTAGCTCTTTCCCAGACACACAACAGGCACCCCCTCCTACTCTCTCTCCCGGCTTCACCTGCAAGCAACAAGCAGACTGAAATCTGGAATTTATATTAGCGGCATTATGCCGGCGGGTTGGGCACCAACATCACAGAGAAGGGGTCTCATTAGGAGAAACTAAGCCCTAAAATTCAGCAAGATAAAAGAATAGCTTTGCCTCTACACTAGGGCTAACCGGGATTTTTCATTTTAGCAAGAGAATAAAAAATAGCAAGGGCAAGAATACCACTTGCCTCGATTTCCGGCGAAGCTTGGACGACTTTCCCTACTCTTCACTCGGCACTAGCAGCAGCAGCACCTAAAAGTACCTAACAAGCAACCCGCACTTAAATGGCGGAAATCCACAAGACCCGAAAATCCAAGTCTCCTAAAACTCCACGAAAATTGAATCTCCTACTGTCGAAATGTAGATCTGAGCGAGAGCAAGCCAACGCCGCTTTCGAAAACAAATTCTGTCCACGAAAGCTCTCGGAATCGCCGTCCGAAGGCTAGGGCAGTCTGCCACTTCCGCCTCTATTTTCCACGAATAGGAGTCGGCAGTTTCGGTCTTGGGAAGAAGGAAGAGAGTTGTTGGGTACATTGGAAAATGTGTACCTGATTTGAAGAATCCTAACTTAGCTCAATGATATACATCAAGGTATATTTGATGTTATTTTGAGTTTATATATGCAGGTTAAGAATGTACTAGAATGCAGGAAAAATATTCTAAGTCCATGTGTCGACACCAGACGAAATTGTGTCGACACTACAGAAAGATTGTGTCGACACTTGAAGAAGGCTGTGTCGACACAGAGAAAAAGAGTCGATAACAATTGTGTCGACACCCTGAGGCAGTGTCGACACATAGAAGTTTGGTCGACATCAGCTGTATCGACACTGGGAGGCTGTGTCGACACACAGAATTGCTAGTCGACATACAGAATTGCTAGTCGACACACAGAATTGCTCGTCGACAACATTTGTGTCGACACTAGAAGACTGTGTCGACACACAGAGGCAGAGTCGATAAAAGCTGTGTCGACACCTGGAGGCTGTGTCGACACACACTATATTCTGAGTCTACATCAACTGTGTCGACACACAGGACTTGTGTCGACACACAGCAAAGTCTGGACTAAGTTAGTTTCTGATGAATGGTGAAGTGTTTGTGTCGACACAAATATTCAGTGTTGACACATTCTCAAGATGCAGTATCAAAAGCTGAGTCGACATAATGGCAGACCTGTGGACATCATCAAAGGCTGTGTCGACATCTAAGTCACTTATGTCGACACATATTGACAGATGGTCTCGACACTTCCTAACAGACAGTCACGATGCTTTGCTAACAAAGACAAAGGCATAAGATCTGTTTGAAGACATGACAGCTGTGAGTTACAACAGGTCGATTGAAGCTGTCAGATTTGTCAGAAGTTTGTTAGAAACCGGATCAGCCGGTTACCAAGGATGAAGTCTATAAATAGATAGATTCAGAAGAAGAAAAGTAATATACATAGAAACTGATTGATTGATCATTGTTGTGAGATAAGATCTCTAATCAAGAAAGTGCATGGCACAGAAGAAGATCTTCGAGAGAAGATCTAAGAAGACTTTCTAAAGTGAACATCCACTCAGATTCAGTCTAAGTTGAATTCATTCAAGAATTCAGAAGTATCATCAAGGGTTGTGGATAGAGAGAGATCCAGCCATTTGAAGAAAAGAAGGAAGCTATCACAGGTTTCTTAAGAAGCAGTATATTCCAAAGGAAATCAACTCTAACTAAGTTCATATTCAAGAAGTTTTGAAGAAAGCAAAGATACAGTTGATTTCATCCATCATCCTTTTCAAGATGCTGATCAAGAACAGTCTTATCCCTTCTCTCTCAACAGGGGTAAGATATTATATAACTTCATTTTTAAATTCTGTAGCATCTATTTATAGATCTGAGTTGTAAGCCTATTTTATAAAGGCTGAGTGTAGGAGAGGTATTCTCTGAGTGGTAGGGCTATTTAGGCCTGAGTTGTAGGAGAAGATGTTCTCTGAGTTGTAGGCCTTGTAGCAAGGCTGAGGTAGGGCTGGTTAGCCTGAGCTGTAGGAACCTTATAGGGTTCTGTGTTGTAGGAACCTTTCAGGGTTCTGAGGTGTAGGATCTGAGGATCTGAGATAAAGGAGGAAGTTAGGCCGAATATAGCACACTGCTAGATAGGTGAAGGGGGAAAGTGGATGTACCCAGACCTTGGGAAACCAATATAAATCTGTGTGCAATCTGTGATGTGTACATGTTTGTGATTGCTGTGCTGTATTAGCTGCAGAGTTTTTTTAATTTTATTATAACCTGAAGTTATATTCTGCCTTAAGTTAAAACAAGCATTAGAACCTATTCACCCCCCCTCTAGGTGTTTAGGTGGTCTTGAAAGTAAAACTATCAAGTGGTATCAGAGGGAGGTTACTCAAAGAAGGACTTAACAGTCTGAGTTTGATCCCTAAAGGCAGAATCAAGAATCTAGAAAGTGGGTTCTGGAGAGAATCACAAGGAACTAGGGTCAATGAAATTACCCATCTGCAGAAAAGAGATTTTTGGAATCTTGAAAGAAAGGGTTAGGTTATTTATGGAGGCTTCTGATCCAAGGATCTATATTACAGTAAAAGAAGGTCCATATATACCAATGAATGTGTCTGCTCTAGATGCAAATGAAAAAAATCCTAAAGATTTCATTAAAATGACTAAGGATGAGATTATATTGGCAACTATGGATAAGAGAGCTCAGAATATCATAGTGAGTGCCATAGATGATTCTACTTTCCAAAATTTGATTCACTGCAAAACCTCCAAGGAAATGTGGGACACTTTGATTATCTACATGGAGAGTTCTGAAGAAGTTAGACAAGACAGGAAATCTATGCTTAATCAAGAATATGAGAGTTTCAGATAAGGGAAGTCTAATACTATAACTGAATGCTAACAGAAGTTCTACAGGATAGTGAATGAACTGATGTCCTATGGAAGGGTCTTAAGTACATATGAGCTGAATGACAAATTTCTAAGATCCTTGACAAAGGATTGGGATACCAAAATTTGTGCCATAAGAGAAGTGGCCAAACTAGCAGACATTTCTCCTCCAACCTTATTTGGAAAATTACTCTCATATGAAATGCAACTAATTGCTAGGAAGGAGGAAGAAAAAATTACAAAAGGAGAGCATAGAGAGAAGTCAGTGGCCTTTAAGGTTGAAGCCACTAGAAAGAGCAGGAGAATGTCTCCATCACCTCCTAAGGAAGTTGTTGAAGATAACTCAGAAAATTCAGACAATCAGAACTTAGAAAGAAGTGATTCAGATGCAGATTTTGCTGCCTTTACAAGGCAATTTCAGAGGTTCTTGAAGAACAAGCAGTGGAAGTCAAGGCCCTCCCCGTCACAGCCAGTTGATGATTACTATCAGAAGAGAAAATCATCAAGAAAGGAAAGGAGAAGATCAAAGCCCAACAAAGCTACAACATCAAAGATTGTTTGCTATTGCTGCAATAGGCCAGGGCATGTGGTGGCTGAATGTCCAGATAAGAGGAAGGAGTCAATAGACTGAAATAAGACTCAACAAAAGGGCAAGAAGGATAAATCCTTTGTTGCTAAGAAGGAGAAGAGTCTTACAGATCAATCTTCCTTAGAGTCAGAATCTGAAGCTGAAGCTTACATTGGGCTGTATGCAGCTAATGAAGAAGAGGAATTTAGGCAATTGCTAAACTCCATCTATGATAAAGAAGACCATCAGTGTATGGGACTGATGGCTGATTTAGAAGACAACAAGTACCAGGATCAGCCTAGTCCCAAAAAGGTACAAAGTAATTCTAGAATTTCAGATTACAGTACCAGTTCAGAATCAGATTCATCTGCATCAAGTAATGAGGATGGATCTGAATCTGAAGGAGATATTCATCAGTTGATAGATAAGTATGGAGACTTATTGCAGGCTCTTAAGAAAAGCAAGAACCTAGCAAAAACTCAGGCTTAGGAGATTGCAGATCTTAAGGTGGCTGCATCTGAGTCAGAAAAAGTATTGGATCAAAAGTTAAATGAGATTGCCAAACTGAAAAATATAACTATTATTTAGATGGGCACAATCACATATTAAAAAGATCAAGTTAAATGTCTGGAGGCCAGACTGAGAGTAGAGAAAGATTTAGTGGCTAGTTACTCTAAGACAAAATCAGTCTTACCTTTAATAGATGAGTTTGTAGCTCAAAAGGGTAAGGCAGGATTAGGCTTCAAGGGTAACACCAGGGCTGCCCAATTCAAGAGAAAAGGCAAAGCTCCAGTCCAGCCACTAAACTTTAAAGTCCATGTTATGTTTAGAAAGGTACAAGTGCCTTCTAATAAATATGATCATGAAAATATTCATGGTCATATTAAGACTGATGTTCTGAAGAACAAGAATGTTTATGCCAATAAGTCAGTCCATGTTCATAAACCCCATGGTTATAAGAAATCAGTGGGTGTAGCTGTAGCAGCACCAGCTCAAAACAGAAATTTTTCTGCCAAAAATGTATCTAGATCTAGATAAAATAGGTATGAATGCTGGTGCTGTGGCAAAATAGGCCATTTTGCCTTAGACTGCTGGCATAACATAAGTGTCAGGAAAAACAACAGTCTAATAGTTAGAAGAGCTGTTGGTAGGTTTGATATGAATGATGCTAACCTGAACCAAGGACCCAAGACTTAGGTTCTAAGGGAAAGTAATTTTGTATTGCAGGAAAGTACAAGTTGTCATGCCCCTATATGGTACTTGGACAGTGGTTGTTCCAAGCATATGACTAGAACAAAGGGGCTGCTGAAGGAGTACATACCTATCAAGAATGGACCTAAAGTAATCTTTGGTGGATCTGAAAGAGGAATCATCAAAGGATTTGGTAACATTTCTTCAAACCAAATTACCATCACTCAAGTGGCTTATGTAAAAGGTTTGAAACACAACCTGATAAGCATAAGTCAGCTGAGTGATCTTGGATATGACATTTCATTTGTTAAGAATGGATGTCATATCAAGAGGTCAAGTGATCAAAAGGTCATATTGACTGGATACAGAAAAAGAAATGTTTATTGTCTTGACTTTGTATGTGAGAACAAGGTTTCTCCTATTTGTCTTGTAGCTGATGATAATGCATCTCATTGTGTCAAATGGCACAAGAGGCTGGCCCATCTTAACTACAAGACAATTTGCAAACTCTTTAGTAAAGAATTAGTGAGGAATGGTCCTCATGTTAAGTATATAAAGGAAGGGATATGTTCAGCTTGTCAAAAGGTCAAACAGACAAAATCCTCCTTTCATAGCCTTGAAAACAAGGATTCAGTGAGGTGTTTATACCTCTTACATATGGATCTTTTTGTTCCTATGCCAGTTCATAGTCTAGGTAGGAAGGTCTATACTTTTGTGGTTGTATATGACTATTCTAGATATACATGAGTGTTCTTTCTGAGACAAAAATAAAAAACCCCAAGTGTTTTACATAGTTTTGTTAAACAAATTCAGAATGAACTGAACAGTACAGTGGTCAAAATCAGAAGTGACCATGGCACTGAATTTCAATCTAAAAGTATGACAAGATTGTGTGAAGAATTTGGGATTTTCCAAGAATTCTCCTCACCTAAAACACCACATCAAAATGGTATTGCTAAAAGAAAGAATAGGACATTGATTGAAGCTGGTAGAACTCTATTGAGTGACACTTCTCTTCCAGAATATTTTTGGGCTGAGGCAGTAAACACTGCATGTCATGTGATCAATAGGGCTTCTATCACCAAGATCCACAAAAAGACTCCCTATGAAATTATGAAAGGTAGAAAACCAAATCTATCCTACTTTAGGATGTTTGGTTGCAAGTGCTATATACTTAACAATGGCAAGTCTTATCTAACTAAGTTTGCTGCCAAATCCCAAGATGGGATATTTGTTGGGTACAACATCAATAGTAAGGCTTATAGAGTCTACAATTGACTACTCAAGTGGTAGAAGAATCTGTACATGTTGTATTTGATGAAACAAGATGAATCAATAGTGAGTTGCCTTGTAGATCATTCAGTCCAACAGGTATAAGCAATAGGATGGACAAGCTTTCCATTGCAGAAGGCACAACTGCAGATGAAGTATTGGAAAATGATGGTTACTGTCCAGGGGGAGTACAAGACTCTATAGAAGCTAATGACAACCAAGAGGTGCAGCATAATGAAGGATCTGGAGATGTTGAACCTGAAGAAAATCTACCTCCAACTATAAGAAATCTAAAAGACCATCCAGCAAATCAAATAATAGGTGATCCAAGACAAGGAGTGCAGACTAGAAGCAGAAATCTTAGCACAATCCTGCACTCAAGTTTTCTATCTCAACTGGAGCCTAAGAAATTTGAAGAAGCCATCCAAGACCAACACTGGATTAATGCTATGCAAGAGGAGCTTAATCAATTCAGAAGGTGCAAAGTCTTGGAGTTAGTTCCTAAACCAAGAGACCACAACATCATTGACACAAAGTGGATCTTTAGGAACAAGTTGGATGAGAGTGGAGTAATTGTGAAGAACAAAGTAAGATTGGTTGCTAAAGGATACAGGCAGGAAGAAGGAATAGACTTTGATCAAACATTTGCCCCAGTAGCAAGACTGGAGGCAATCAGAATGTTCCTTGCCTATACATCATATCAAGGCTTCAAAGTATACCAAATGGATGTGAAATCAGCATTCCTGAATGGTGATCTAAAAGAAGAAGTCTATGTAGAGCAGCCATCAGGTTTTGTAGATTCTCTTAAACCTAGTTATGTCTATAGAGTTAGGAAAGCATTATATGGGTTAAAGCAAGCCCCAAGGGATTGGTATGAAACCCTGTCAACTTTTCTTATTGAGAACAAATTCTCAAGAGGTAAAATAGACAAAACTCTATTCCTAAGGGAATCTAATGGTAAGATAATCTTAGTTCAGATCTATGTAGATGACATAATTTTTGGGTCTACAGAGAATAACCTTTGCAAAAAGTTTGCCAAAATTATGCAAGGAAAGTTTGAAATGAACAGTATGGGGGAACTTAAGTTCTTCTTGGGACTCCAAGTAAGACAGACTGAACATGTCTGGTCCATATCCAAGTCTAAGTTCACCAAGGAATTAATTAAGAAGTATGGTATGGAATCATCCCCCACCATGAGAACTCCTATGGGAACAAATATGCCAATATGCAAAGATGATGCAGGTAAGCCTGTAGAGGAGTCTTTGTATAGAGGAATAATTGGCTCTCTATTATATCTCACTACTAGTAGACCAGACATTATATATACTACATGTGTCTTTGCTAGGTATCAAGCTTGCCCTAAAGAATCACATTATACTGCAGTCAAAAGGATTATGAGATATCTTAAGGGCACACCTAATCTAGGCCTTTGGTACCCTAGGAATGTCGATTTTCTACTAACAGGTTATTCAGATACAGATTTTGCAGGCTATAGAGAAGATAGAAAGAGTACTACAGGTACATGCCAATTCTTGGGAGGAAGATTGATATCCTGGAGCAGTAAGAAGCAGACTAGTGTGGAAATATCCACTGCTGAGTCTGAATATGTGGCAGCAGGAAGTTGCTGTGCACAACTATTTTGGATTCAGCATCAGCTAAAGGACTATGGTATTCAAGTAAGTAGAACACCTTTATTGTGTGATTCTAAAAGTGCTATTTCTATTGCAAACAATCCTATTCCACATAGTAGAACTAAGCATATAGAGATAAAATACCATTTTCTTAGAGAACATGTAGAAAAAGAAGACATCTCATTAGAATTTGTTAAAACAGATTATCAAATTGCAGATGTATTTACTAAGCCTCTGGATGAAACTAAATTCAATAGATTTAAAATTGAATTAGGAATGTTGGCCATAGGTTAGTTTATTAAAAAAAAAATATTTGGCTAAGTAAAATGGTGTCGACACATTCAGTGATAATGAGTCGACACAGAGTAGTCATGTCGACTAGTCAGGGAAAATGTGTCGATACATGAGAATCTGTGTCGACACCTAAGGGTCAAAGAGTCGACTCATCCAGATATGTAGTGTCGACACAACCAGAGTAATGGTGTCGACACTTACAGATTTTGTGTCGACTCTTATACTAAGAGTCGACACATAATTCCGGCTGAACTATTCAGTATCTCCTGTGTCGACATATCATCAATTGGTGTCGACACATGGTAGTCTGCGCCGTGGTCGAGACTATAGAAGTATGTGTTGACACTTGTCAACAGTGTCGACACTTTTCGACAATTTTTTGTCCGCCTCTTGACCTTCTGTGTTTTGAAAAGGTATATATAGGTCGAGAACATATTCTGTCGACACGCTCACCAGGTTTTCGAGACTAAAACCCTGTGTCGACAATCTCTCTTCTCTCCTCTCAAGCTTTCTCATCATTCCAATGGTGCCAAAGGTTGAAGACAACATCAATGAGGGATATGAGTTGGTTAGGGCTGCCTTCGACAATGCTGCGCTAGAAATCAAACAAGTGATTTCTCTTCTTGCAGACAAGGGATTGGAATACCTTGTCTCTGAACCTACTAAGATTTGGAAGAAAGAAGTTTTCTAGTTCTATACTGCTGCAACATTGGACTCCACTGGTCTCAAGATCAAACCTATAGTTCATGGGACTAAGGTTAAACTTACTCTAAAAAGTATAAGAAAGATTCTTTACCTACCCAGCATTCAAGATGAAGAAGAGGTCCCAGCCTCAAAAATAAGGGAGGCTCTCCAGTGGTGTGGTTTGGATTCAACCATAAAGATTGGAGCAGCCATAAACCGAAAGGGAATTAATCCACAAGGAAAGTTTCTGTCTGAAATAGTAGGCAAAGTGATCTTATGCAAACCTGGTGGACATGATATGATCTCAGCCTATATGTTCAGCCTGATGACAAGAATTGTCTTTACAATTCCAACCAGTTGGTCAGCAGTTCTATTTGAAAAAAATAAAAGAAGGAATCAAGAAGCCAAACTTGGCTAGAATTTTGAGTCTATACCTAGCTGGAATCATTCCAGAGGTAATGCAACAGATTCCTGGGTCCAAGATCAATCATATGAGAAAAATGGACATGAGGTTATTTTCAAGATGGGATAGAGTTTTGTCAAAAGAGTTGCCTGATGTGGATAGGCAGGAAACAACTTAGAAATCACCAGAACATGATCATGACAATGAACAAGTTCAAGAAGAACAAGTTAGAGAGCAGGCTGAGGACCAGACTGGGTCTACTCAAGTCCAAGAGGAATCTATACCTGCACAGATGCAGGGGGAGATAGATCTTACTCCTTCTCAGAACATTACTGATCCTGCACAGTTGCAGGGGGAGCCCATTCCTGAACAAGTATAAGAGGAAGAAATACTAGACTTCTTAGAAGATTTGAACACTGCTGCAATTGATGTTTCATCACCTGCTCAAGCACAAAAGGAATACAATCTAGAAGAGTTGTTTCCTAACTTTGGAAAGGCAGCTGAAAAGGATGAAACCCTAAGAGTTGAGAAGGAGCAAGGTGCTGTTGAGGGGGAGAAAGTGCATGTTGAGGAAGTGCAACATGAAACTAAGAAAGAAATTCTTGCAACTCCTCCAGAAAGAGTTCAGACTGAAAGTTCTTCAGAATCTGAGACAGAATAAGCCAGGGAGGCTAAGAAAAGGAAGCTAATGGTCTTCAAGAGAAGAAGTCATAGCAATAAGTCAGCTCTCCAGACAACAACTCACCAATCTCCTACTGAGTTTGATTACAATAAGTTCATGGTAAATTTACAGGTGAAGATGGATGAGCAGAGAAGAGCCTTGGAGAAATTTGTAGATGAGACTCATAAGTCACTGCAGTTTGATCTAGCCCAAGACATAAAGTCAATCATATTTGAGGTCAATCAGAATAAAAAGGAGATGACAGATTGCTTCCATAAGGGAGGTAATGTTGTAGTATATCTAGCTAAACAACAGCAAACTATCCTTGCTAAAATGGATGACATTGCATTGAAATAAGGATATGTTCTTGAAAATTAGCTAAGAATGAATGAAAATCTTACTGAATCTCACCATGAGATTCTCACTGAGTTTAAAGATACTGCTACAAGGCTGACTTCTATAAGGGCTACAGACATGGAAAATTATGATCAGAAGCTCAAGGCTGCCCTAGATTCAGTTCAAACTGCTATAACCACCTCACAGAAAGAAATATCTGAGAAGCTTCCAAATTTAAAACCATTCTTTAAAGAGGGTGTGAATTTTCTCGATAGCTAAATAAGGTTTCAGAATAATGTTCTTAGGGATCATGTTGCCAGAGAAGTCCTAAAGGGGGAGAGGATACTCATCCATGCTGGCTCAGAACATGCCAAGTGGGTTACCAACAGTGTAAAGTGTCACATTGGGATATCCACCATTATGTGATGATGATACCATTGCTGAGTCAGGGATACAACAAGGTCTACTTGAAGGTAATCAACTTGAGGTTTCCCAAGTCATATACCCCCCTGTTGATTTTGAAATGATTCATCAATAAGTGCAGGCAATGTACAGTCCTCCAAAGGAGGTTACAAATGTTTTTGTTGAAAAAGTAGATAAGCCAGAAGCTGATTTGAAGGCTCAATAAGATGCTCAATTATCAAAGAAGAGGTTCAGAGAGCAAGCAGAACAAAAACCTGATTTTTAGCAATGGAGCCCCACCTCAAGGAACATTATATTAACTGCCTGGAAGGCTGTGAAGGATCAGGTGCATGAAAGAGGCAAATGGTATAATGAATTGGAATGGCGAAAGTATGAGGCCAAGCAGGAGGCCATATTTAATTCAGAATAAAGGCTAAGTGTGGAAAGCTACCTCCTGATGCTCAGGAGCCTAGCAAGTATTTTCCCAAGCCATTTCATTATTTTGAGAGGCAAAGGATCAAGGCTGAGGCTCAGAAGAAAGCTGATTTGAAAGGCAAAAAGCCTGCTGATGATGCAGAACCTCCTGTGATGGCTCAATTTCAACCAGGAAAAGGAATTGTTATTAAGGAGCCTAGCAAGCCTTAGTTTTAGTTCTAATAGTTTTTGTCCTAGAACTATGTTATTGTTAGTGTGTTAAAACAATCAATGTAAACAAGCTGTAACAAACATTTCTGAATTTATAAACAACACTTTGTTCTATAATCGTTTTTTTTACATCTTTATTCTGTGATGTATCTGTGTTTAATGTTTTGTTTATAAAGTTCCCTGTGATATTATGTTTTTATACATCATCATATTGAATTTTCATAAATGGTTCATATCATTAGCTAAAAGAGTTATGACTTCTCCAAATAGGGGGAGATTGTTGGGTACATTGGAAAATGTGTACCTTATTTGAAGAAGCCTAACTTAGCTCAATGATATACATCAAGGTGTATTTGATGTTATTTTGAGTTTATATGTGAAGGTTAAGAATGTACTAGAATGCAGGAAAAATATTCTAAGTCCATGTGTCGACACCAGACGAAATTGTATCGACACTTCAGAAAAATTGTGTCGATACTTGAAGAAGGCTATGTCAACACAGAGAAAAAGAGTCGACAATAATTGTGTCGACACCTGGAGGCAGTGTCGACACACAGAAGTTTGGTCGACATCAACTGTATCGACACTAGGAGGCTGTGTCGACATACATAATTGCTAGTCGACACACAGAATTGCTAGTCGATAACATTTGTGTCGACACCAGAAGACTGTGTCGACACACAGAGGCAGAGTCGACAACAGCTATGTCAGTACCTGGAGGCTATGTCGACACACACTATATTCTGAGTCTTCATCAACTATGTCGACACACAGCAAAGTCTGGACTAAGTTAGTTGCTGATGAATGGTGAAGTGTTTGTGTCGACACAAATACTCAGTGTTGACACATTCTCAAGATGTAGTATCAAGAAGCTGAGTCAACATAAAGATAGACATGTCGACATCATCAAAGGCTGTGTCGACACCTAATCCACTTATGTCGACACATATTGACAGATGGTCTCGACACTTCCTAATAGACAGTCACGACGCTTTGCTGACAAAGACAAAGGTACAAGATTTGTTTGAAGACTTGATAGCTGTGAGTTACAACAGGTCGACTGAAGCTGTCAGCCTTGTCAGAAGCTTGTTAGAAACCAGATCAGCCGGTTACCAAGGATGAAGTCTATATATAGACAGATTCAGAAGAAGAAAATTAATATACATATAAACTGATTGATTGATAATTGTTGTAAGATAAGATCTCTAATCAAGAAAGTGCAAGACATAGAAGAAGATCTTCGAGCGAAGATCTAAGAAGACTTTCTTAAGTGAACATCCACTCAGATTGAGTCTAAGTTGAATTCATTCAAGAATTCAGAAGTATCATCAAGGGTTGTGGATAGAGAGAGATCCAGCCATTTGAAGACAAGAAGGAAGCTATCACAGGTTTCTTCAGAAGCAGTATATTCCAAAGGAAATCAACTCTAACTAAGTTCAGATTCAAGAAGCTTTGAAGAAAGCTAAGATACAGTTGATTTCATCCATCAGCCTTTTCAAGAGGCTGATCAAGAACAGTCTTATCCCTTCTCTCTCAACAGGGGTAAGATATTATATAACTTCATTTTTAAATTCTGTAGGATCTATTTATAGATCTGAGTTGTAAGCCTATTTTATAAAGGCTGAGTGTAGGAGAGGTATTCTCTGAGTGGTAGGGTTGTTTATGCCTGAGTTGTAGGAGAAGGTGTTCTCTGAGATGTAGGCCTTGTGGCAAGGCTAAGGTAGGGCTGGTTAGCCTGAGCTATAGAAATCTTATAGGGTTCTGAGTTGTAGGAACCTTTCAGGGTTCTTAGTTGTAGGATCTGAGGATCTGAGATAATGGAGGAAGTTAGGCCGAATCTAGCACACTGCTAGATAGGTGAAAGGGGAAAGTGGATGTACCCAAACCTTGGGGAACCACTATAAATCTGTGTGCAATCTATGATGTGTACATGTTTGTGATTGCTGTGCTGTGTTAGCTATAGAGTTTTCTGAATTTTATTATAACCTAAAGTTATATTCTGCCTTAAGTGAAAACAAGCATTCGAACCTATTCACCCCCCCACCTCTTGGTGTTTAGGTGGTCTTGAAAGTAAAACTATAAAGAGTTGGCCCGCCAACTTCTAACCAAAGCTTTATAAAGAAGCCTTACCACGCCTGTTCAGCCTAACCATCTCCCAAGCCACCGGTTCACTTAAACTAGGAGGGTTACTAATTAGATTTTACTAATGGCGCACCCAAAACGACACAAAAACTGAATTACCTCGGAATTCGATGAAATTTGCACCATAGCTAAATACTCATGCTACGAACACATCGCCGAAGTCGAAATTAACTTTCGACGAACAGAACTGGAGTTATACCCACCTAAAGCCAAAACACAAGCATCCCCAAGGAGGCCACACCGGGTCACCCAAAACGACTCGGCTTGCTAGGGAGACCTTGCCCATAGGCTACAAAATAGGTCACTCAGTTCTAAGGAGCTAAACCACACTCCACAAATGGCACAAGCCACAAAAACGCGTCACCGTAACGCCAAACGAGAATAAAATAGTCGCAGAAAAATCGGGGGCGTTACAGTTATCCCTCCCTTCTTCAACACTACCTGGACTGGGCTAACCCACTTACTATCAGATATAGGATAGATAATTCTCACGTCTAACAATTTCATAACCTCGCACTTAACTACTTCTTTCATGTTGGGATTTATGCGGCGCTGAGGTTGGATTGAACTATGTGAATTATCTTCCATTAGGATTTTGTGAGTGCAAAAAGATGGGCTTATGCGCTTGATGTCAAAAATTTACCAGGCAATAGCTCGACGATGTTTACGTAAAACTAAAAGAGGTTTATCATTTTGCGCATCCGTGAAGTAGGCTGAAACTATTACTAGTAGCTTGGAGTCCTTTTATAAGAAAGCATATCTAAGATGTTCGGGTAGCTCCTTTAATTCAAGGGTTGGGGGTTCTTCATATGATGTTTTAGAAATTCTTTCTTTTTAAAAAATAATGTTTTGTAGACTTTTTCTTTATACGAAAAATTGAAAGGGGTGGAGCTGGTGGACATGGCGGCTTCTTGCAGCAATTCAGTTGGAAGAGTAGAGGAGGAAAAAAAATCAAAATATTCTTTTTCAAATTTAGATAGGCGATAGGAGGATTCTTCACTTAGGTGCAGTGATTTAGTTGGAAGAGTAGAGGAGGAACAAAAATCAGAAATTTCTTTTTCAAATTTAGAGAGGCAATAGGAGGATTCTTCACATAGGGCATCTACGAAAAAAAGGAGTCGTCATTTTCTAGGGTGTTCTTAATCGAGGGGGTGATAGAGAAAGTCACTTCATCGTCGCCTACTCGAAGGAAGTGCTTACCATTGCTTACATCAATGATAACTCGGGAAGTAGCAAGGAAGGGTTGGCCAAGGATCAAGGGAACCACGATGTCTTCTTTGATGTTCAATATGACGAAATCCACTGGGAAGATGAACTTGTTGACTTTTACTAAGACATCCTCCACGATTCCTAATGGGTATTTGATTGATCTGTCGGCGAGCTAGATACTCATCTGTGTGGGGTTGAGGCTACCAATTCCTAACTTCTTAAACAATTAGAAGGGCATCAGGTTTATACTCGCACCTAAGTCGGCTAATGCGTGCTTGACAAAAAGATAACCGAAGACACACGGAATAGAAAAACTACCTGGATCACTGATCTTCTTCAGCAAAATGTTTGTCAAGACCGCTGAGCTCTCGATATTTAACGTGACATGCGAAAGGTTTTTTTAACTTCCTTTAATTGGTCAGGAGGTCCTTAAGGTACTTAACGTATTTTGGCATTTGGGAGATTGCTTCATGGAAGGGGAGATTAATTTTGATTTTCTTTAACATTTCTAGGAAGCGGGAGTATTGATCGTCCTGATGTTGCTTATTAATTTCAGAAGTGTATGGCGTGGTTGGATTATTTTTAAAGATGGGTGGTGGAGTGAGGTCTTTTTCTAAAATAGGGAGAGGGGTGTTAACTTCTTTTTCAACAGAGGGTGGAGTTTTTAAAACGGTGGCGGAGCTTGCCTCAGGCTCTTCACTAACCCTACCAAAAACTTGCTTCCCACTCCGAAGAGTTAAAACTTTGCTTGCTCTCTCAGGTTGGGCTCGGTATTGGTAGGAAGAGACCCAGCGGGTCGCTCAGAAATATGTTTTGCGAGTTGTCCTACTTGATTTTCTAAACTTTTTACGGTCCCGGCTAGGGTTCTTATAGTAGCGTCATTAACATTCATATATTTTGAAAACATTTCCTCCAAACTTGGAGGTTTTGGACAATTTTGAGGTGGTGGTGGTGGTGCAGAAAAATCATTTTGTGGTGGCGGGCACATTGCGTTCGAGGGATTACTCCACGAAAAATTCGGGTGATTTCTTAAAGCAGCATTATAACTATTTGGAAAAGCAAAACCGGGCGCAGGAAAATTCGTAGCAGAAAAATTATGAAAAGCATTTCTAGGCATATTATTAACATAATCTAATTGTTCGGGAGAAGGAGTTGTAGATTCCCATACCTGAGGGGCGGAGGAAGTAGCTTTTTTACATAATACTTCCACTTGCAGAGTTAGCTGGGAGACGTTGTCTACTTCAAAGATACCTTCAGGATTTACCGGGCGGGACCTAGGCACATTCTACTGATAGGTGTTCATGGCCATGTCCTCAAAAAGCTCAAGAGCTGCTTCCGGGGTTTTGAGGTTTTGGCTGGCGGAAAATTCTTCGCCAATAATTTTTCAGTTAATTGATTCCGGGTTGTGATGATGTTTTTAGGTAGAGTGTTCAGCAACTGCTTAGCTTTAGTTCTAAGAGAAAAAGGAAAGAGTCTTAGCCGAATCACATCATTTGTAACACCATTTATCTTTAAGGTGTCACAAATCTCAAGAAAGCCTGCTATATGTGCGTTCAGATATTCATCTTGAAGTCCATCATATTGCACATACTGTTGCACCATTTGAATTATGTTAGGCTTAAGTTCAAAATTGTTATTAGCAATCCCAGGGCAAACTATGCTTGATTCTGTACCCTCAAGATTTGGCCTTGCATAATATGACATAGTTCTTTCCAAGGCTTCATCTACTTGGGGCTGGATTCCCTCCGTATTGAGTTCATCCATTCTTAAGGTAGAAAATGACCCGGAATCCTCAACCGGTATTTGGAGAGTAGGGTCTTGAAATCGCGATCTTCTCCAAAGAGTACGCTCAATTTCGTAGTCCAAGTACAAAATAACCGACGGATTTCCGCGGGTCATGAACTAGAAGAAGAAAGTAAGATATAGAAGAAGAAACAAACGAAGAATTAGAAAGACAAACGAGAAAGAGAAAGGGCAAACCTCCTTTTTTGGAATAGATTTTTTTTAATAGCTTAACTCCCAAACTTCCCAAGGGCTACACCGCAAATGGTTCGCAAGGTACTAGACAAGATAGCGGCACTTAAAGCCGCCTTGCCCTTTTCGTGAGAGTTAGGTGGCGTTGAAAAATTGTGATGTGGGTTTCTATTAAGAGCGTTAATTTTTTTTTGGATTTTTAAGTTTTAAGAAAGAGGGTGAGAAAGAGAAGTGATAAAAGTAATAGGTTCATGATTTAAAATTATCAAAAAAAGTTGTTCCCCGGCAACGGCGCCCAAAACTTGGTGGCCTTCTTTTCGTTAAGAAAAGAAAAGCAACCAAACTAGCAATCAATTTAGGCAAGTATACCTATCGAATTATAGCTAGGGGGCATAAGTGTCATATTTAAATCCGTGAACTGTTGAGTAATCTTACTCACATGAACGCTATTATCTTATCGAAGGAAAACTAGGGTTGTTTACTAACTAAGAAAGAAAGATTACGAGCATAAAGGAAAACACTTGCATAAAATGAAAGCAATACTAGCACTAAACTAGAAAGACCATATCCATCGATTAAAAAAAGGGGTTGAACGATGAGAAAAAAACTACTCGATCGAGAATCACCTCGGTAAAAATTGAATAAATAAATGCGATAAAACACTCTATCTTAATAAGGTAAAGTACCTTGACCGTAGAGGTTCCTAATGCATGAACA
This sequence comes from Platanthera zijinensis, assembly GCA_039513925.1. NCBI lineage: Eukaryota > Viridiplantae > Streptophyta > Magnoliopsida > Asparagales > Orchidaceae > Platanthera > Platanthera zijinensis. The sequence continues at coordinate 1,341,105 of CM077097.1, forward strand.
CGCTTCTCTTGAAGACGTGCCCACCTGAGTTTAGGAAGGTCCGAACGACTCTCATCTAAATCGGAGGCCTAAAGCTTGCCTTACATTGTGAACCCCGCTATTGGATTTCACTCATATACGGGAGATTAAACGTCTGCCTCTCTCGAGGGGTGCGTGCAACACTCTTTACTCTTGTGCGCTAAATTCAATCTATCTGCCTCTCAGCTAGCCAAGAATGAAATCAAAGATGGAAAATATATATCGATGATATATCTCCAATCAATATTTAATCATGAGTAATCCATGGTCTAAACCCTAAAAAGAAGAAGTAAAATTAAAGCATCATAACTTAATCAACTCGAATCTCGGATCATCCAGATCGAGTACAAGGAAGATTAGTTACTCATTGTGAAGTTGAGGAAAGGAGATGAGAAGAAGAACATAATGAAAACAAGATAGAAAGATGAGAGAAAACAACACTTTTTTTATTAATGATAAAGAAAGCTTAACTTAGAAATTAAATTTACAAGTGCATGGAAAATAAAACTAGGCTAGCATTAACATTGAACTACTAAAACAAATTACAAGAACTAGTTTTGACGGAGAGCACTAAGCTAGTGTTAAGTAAAGCTTAAGAGAGAAAGAAAGTACACTTAAGAAAATGCATGAAAAACTTCAGAAAATAAAAGGGCAGCACATCCTTACACCATCTCAGAACTCCCAAGGAAATAAGGGGGAAGAGCTGAATTTATAGAAAATCTTGAGGGGCTGACACGACCGGCTACACGGCTGTGTTGGTGGCCATGTCCTGTGTTGGTTCACCTATTCACCCCCTCTAGGTGATTTAGGTTGATAACTTAACACTTTCAAATGGTATCAGAGGGATGTTGGTCGTTAAAAGGTTAACACCTTGACCAATTTCCTCTCTAAGTTGTCTTTGAGAATTTTCAAGCAATGGACAAGGCTAAGGATTTTGCCAAGCTTCCCCGGTGCACAAAGAATAACTTTCCCATGTGGAAAAAGAGAATTAAATTTTTCATGGAAGCTGTGGATCCCTGGATCTTCATTATTGTTGAAGAAGGTCCCCACATTCCAATGACTGTCTCCACTATAGATCCAACCAAGAAAGTTCCAAAGAAGTTAATGGATCTAGATAAATACGAGATTGCACTTGTCTCTCTGGATAAGAAAGCTATAAATATTATAGCAAGTGCAGTCGATGACTCGATGCTGCAGAACATGATTCACTGCCAATCTGCTAAGGAGATGTGGCAGTCACTAGTCACTCTAATGGAAGGTACTGAAGAAGTGAGGGATGATAGAAGATCCCTGTTGACCAGAAGTACGAAGCCTTCAGGCAAGGGCCAAAGGATACTATTGCAGATACATTTGAGAAATTCTTCAAGATAGTTAATGGTCTCAGAGTATATGGCAAAGTGTTCACCAATGGAAAACTGAATGACAAGTTCCTAAGATCCTTAACCAAGGAATGGGACAACAAGGTCTATGCTATCAGGGAAGTTTGAAAGCTAGTTGAGACAGATCCTCAGAATCTCTTCGAGAAGCTGATCTCGTATGAGCTTCAACTCAACACGAGGAAACCTGAAAAAGAGAAGAGCAGGTCTGCATCCAAAGAGAAGTATGTTTCTTTAAAGGCAGACATCTCAAAGAATTCAAAGGCTACCTCTCTAGCCCAAGGACAAGAAGTTAGTGAAGAAGAAAACTGAGAGACAAGTACCTCGGGATCTGAGCAATCTGAAGGAGAGTTCTCCTTACTCTCACAGCAGTTTAAGAAATCTTTGAATAAGAAAAATCAATAGATGGGCAAGGATGCCTCTCACAGAACATCACGACATGACGGTGATCGACATAGAAAAGGCTCAAGCAGCCACGTTAGGTATGGATCTAAATAGAACAAACATATTTCGACTGACATAGTTTTCAACTATTATAACAAGCAAGGTCACGTCATAGCTGACTGCCCCCACAAGAAGGAGGGTGGCAGGAGAGAAGAAAAGAAGTCCTCGTACAACAAGAAGAGGACAGAGAAGAGCCTGATAGCCAAGAAGGGCAAGACTCTTAGTGACTCTGACTCATCTGAGTCAAGTGAAGAAGAGGAAGCCTTCTTTGGAATTATGGCTCAATCAGATGATGAATAAGAGCCCTAGTTCAGTGGGGAGGTAAAATCTCACACCTATCTATCAGAATCTGAAGTTTCTAAGCATAATCATGAGGACAGCTCCTCTGACGATGAGTCTGATCTCATGGCCCAGTATAAGGAGTTGATCATGGCTTATGACAAATGTCAAAAGGTCGTTTAAACTCAGGCAAAAGAGATTAAGTCTGTAAAGTCAAAAGAAAGCTCTCTGATAGAGAAAGTCGTTAAGATGGACTCACTTAGAGAAGACTTAGATAATGATATTGATGAGTTCAACAAGGCTATCAAGCACCTTGATCTGAAGGATGAAATCATAAAAGGGTTGGAAGACTTACTAGAGGCCGAAAAGAAACTTGTTGAAGGTTTCTCTAAGCCAAAGGTAGTTCTTCCTATCGTTGTTGAGTTCTCCGCTCAGGCTAAGGGTGCTGGGCTAGGCCATGTAGAAGCTCCTTGTAAATCTTCTAGGACGAATAAGGCTCAGAGAAGGAATAAGGCCTCCAAGAAGGCCTTAGCCAAAGCAAAGGGGAAAGCACCTCAAGATCAGACTGTCTTTAATAAAGTCATATTTCTAACAAATGAGTTTGATATTGACTCATCCTACGACCCCTTGACTTGGCCTACTTATGTAGAGCCAAAGTCTCGTTACCAAGGAAGGACTTGCCCCAGAAACTTTGGTGAGAGTGTCTTTAAGGCACCTTATGAAGAAGTCATTTTTCAGAGCTATGGCCCTTATGATCATGGTAATAAATTCAAGAAAGGACCAAAAGTAAAAAACCATTGTATAAAAGCCTTTAATGGAGAAGAAATCATGTGATTGCCATCATCATGAAGCTTCTTCCTCCAATAATGCTATCCCTGCTGGACCAGTATCCACGAAGGTCAAGCAAGAGTACGTAAGGCAAAGATACAACACGTTCGACTATTGGTGTTGTGGCAAAATTGGTCATTTTGCCATCGATTGTTGGTTTAATCCAAGAAATTTTTCAACTCCTCAAGTTGGCAACATGAGAATGACCACTCATGATGCTAATCCTCGTAGGGGGAGTGTTCTAATACGAGACCAAGGACCTAAACATGTTTGGTTTCCTAAGGCAAACTGATTATGATTGCAGGGATGTCCAAAGGCCACTAAAATGCCAATCGGGTATTTGGACAGTGGATGTTCTCGGCACATGATCGGGACAAGAAGCCTACTTCAGAATTATTCTCCAGTCTTGAATGGATCAAAGGTCATCTTTGGAGGTTCAGATCGTGGGATAACTAAAGGCTACAGTATGATTACTAACGGTAGTGTATCCTTTTCGGATGTAGCTTATGTGGAGGGATTGGAACACAATCTTATAAGCATAAGATAACTATGCGACAAAGGATACATAGTTGAATTCCACATTGACAAGTGTCTGATAAAGTCTGTTGACAATATGGAAACGATTCTATCTGGAACTCGAAGCAGGAATATATTTTGTTCAAATTTCATTTGTATAGATTCTTCTACACCAGTGTGTCTTTTGGCAAAAGATACTGCGTCTCCTGGTGACCAATGGCACAAGAGGTTAGCACATATTATTTTTAAAACCATTAATAAATTATTCTTCCAGAACTTAGTACGCGATGCCCCGAATGTCAAGTTTGTTAAAGATAGACTTTGACATGCATGCGTAAAAGGCAAGCAAACAAGGGCTACCTTTACAAGCATTATTGACAAAAATTCAAGTAGGTATCTCCATCTACTTCATATGGACTTGTTTGTTCCACTGCAAATTAGAAGCTTGGGAGGTAAAGAATATACATTGGTTATTGTTGATGATTACTCGCACTTTGCGTGGGTGTTCTTTCTGAAACACAAATCAGATACCTTTGACATCTTTACTAATTTTGTTAGGCCGGTCCAGAATGAATACAACTGTTTCGTAGTCAAAATCAGAAGTGATAATGTAACAGAGTTCAAATCTTGGGCAATGACAAAATTCTGTAAAAGCCTAGGTATCTTTCATGAGTTTTCCTCTCCTCGTACTCCACAGCAAAATGGAGTAACTAAGAGAAGGAACAGAACACTCATAAAGGCCTGCAAAACTATGTTGAGTGATGCTTAACTACCAGAATACTTCTGGGCTGAAGCCGTCAATACTGCATGCCATGTGCAAAATCGAGCACTCATCAATAAGAATCATGATAAGACACCTTACTAACTTCTAAAAGGCAGGAAACCAACTATTTCATATTTTAGAATTTTTGGCTGTAAATACTTCGTGCTTAACAATGGTAAGTATCATACTACCAAGTTTAGTGAGAAAAGTTTTGAAGGTATTTTTGTAGGTTATAGTAGCCATAGTAAGGCATACATGATTTTCAATAGAAAAACTATGATTGTAGAGGAATCCATACATGTTGTATTTGATGAGACTAGCTTGCTGCAAAGCAAATCGTCTAGTGTGCTTGTTGAAGATGCAGGTACAAGGATTAAAGAGATTAGCTTGGATGAACCGACTGAAGGTGAAAGAGAAAAGTTCTTCAAGATCACTAATCCAACCTCCATTGGAGAGGCAGATTATCAAGATGAGGTAAACATCCAAGTTGATGAAGTCACTCCAGTGGATGAAGAAGTTCCAGATGCCAGAAACCTAGAGCTCAGACATCTGAAGGATCATCCATTGGACTAGATCATAGGATATCCCTAGGATGGTGTCAGAACTCGTCGAGGTACAACTAACGAGAATTTATATTTAAGTTTTCTCTCACAGGTTGAACCAAAGAAGTTTGAGGAAGCCAACTCAGATGCATCATGGATCTTGGCCATGGAAGAAGAACTGAACCAGTTCAAGCGATGCAAAGTTTGGAAACTAGTTCCTAGACCCAAAGGTAAGAATGTCATCAGAACGAAGTGAGTCTACCGGAATAAGTTATGAGGATGGAACAATCATAAAGAACAAGTCCAGACTCGTCGCCAAAAGATTTCATCAAGAAGATGGGATCGACTTCGACCAAACATACGCTCCAGTGGCAAGGCTTGATGCCATTACACTGTTCCTATCTTATGCTGCACTAAAGGGCTTCACTGTCTACCAAATGGATGTGAAGTCCGCCTTCCTAAATTATGACATAAAGAAAGAAGTGTACGTGGAACAGCCCCTAGGTTTTGTTGATCCTAACTTTCTTGAGTATGTTTATTTGTTATCGAAAGCACTGCACGGTTTGAAACAAGCCCTCGAGCTTGGTACGAAATGCTATCTACCATTCTCCTCAAGAACAAGTTCACAAGGGGAAAGATTGATAAGACATTATTTATTAGGGAAATTAAAGGCAAGATTTTGCTAGTGCAAATCTATGTCGACGATATTATTTTTTGTTCTACAGACGACAACCTCTGCAAAATTTTTTCTAAACTTATGCAAGGGAAGTTTGAAATAAGTAGTATGGGAGAGCTGAAGTATTTCTTAGGACTTCAGGTGAAACAATTTGAAGATGAAATTTTAATCTCACAAACGAAGTTCACCAAGGAGTTGATTAAGAAATTCGGAATGGAGAGTGCAAACTTTATGAGGACTCCAATGGCCTCAACTATGTCTCTAGACATTGATGAAAAAGGGAAACCTTTTGATGAAACCAAATATTGAAGTATAGTTGGATCCTTGCTCTACCTTACTGCTAGTAGACTAGACATAATGTTCTCTACATGTGTCTGTGCTAGATTCCAAGTGAACTGTAAGGAATCTCACTATGCTGCTGCAAAGCGAATCTTGAGATACCTTAAAGTTACACTGAATTTTGGCTTATGGTACCCAAGAAGTAATGACAGTGAACTAATTGGTTTCTCAGATGCAGACTTTGTAGGTAGCAAAGATGACAGGAAAAGTACTTCCAGGACATGTCAGTTCCTAGGAAGAAAGCTTATCTCATGGAGCAGCAAAAAACAAAATTATGTCGCAATCTCAACTTCCGAGTCAAAGTATATCTTTACTGGCAGTTGTTGTGCACAATTTCTTTGGCTAAAGAACCAGCAAGAATATTATAATATAAAGGTTAAAGGCATTCCGTTGTTTTGCAACTCCTCCAGCGCAATAGCAAATACAAACAACCCAGTCTCGCACAGCTGGACAAAGCACATCGAGCTCAGATATCACTTCATCCGGGAGCATGTGGAGCAAGGGGATGTGGATCTGCAGTACGTGCCAACAAATTGACAAGTTACAGACATTTTCACGAAGCCGTTGGACGAGACCAAGTTCAATTTCTTCAAAACTGAAGTTGGGATGCTTAAAAAGAAGGATAGGTCAAAGAGAATCAGTTCAAAGTCAAGAATTGAGGAAACTTCAAAAAGGTCAGAAATTTCTTAAGTGGAAGGCAGCTCTCGAGAACTATTATTACTTCTCGAAAAGCATGAAATTAGTTCTCGAAAACTTCAAGTCCACTTCTCGAGAACCGAAAATCTGTCTCTCGAGAGGTACTGAAAGTTCTCTAAAACAAGTCCTTTACTTCTCGAGAACTACAATGATACTTTCTCGAGAACCATCCTACCTCTTGAGAAATGCCAAGTCAATTTTCAATTTCTGTCAATTTCTACTATTTCGAAAACTGCTCGATTTCTTCCTTGATTCAAGGGTTAATTAGGTTTAGTTAGACATCTAATCGGCATTACTAGGGTTATATATATATAATGTTAGAATCCCAAATTCAACCGACATTTCAAACTCGAATCTCTCGAAAACTCCTCGTTTTCCGCCGACCTGTGATTCGATGCCGCCGCCTTCTCGCTCTCCGTCCATCACCGTCTTTCATCTCAATGGCACAACCGTTCAAAATCCACATCGCCGGTGAGCTAGTAGTAGCACGGATAACAGAGCTTTCAGAGGATTTCAGAAATCTTCTTCTTCTCCTAGACACAGCAGGTTTGACCTTCGTCCTATCAGAACCTTGCAAGATTTTATTTCCTGAGGTAGAAGAGTTCTTTAGAAATGTTCAGATAAGGAGAAATGGCACTGTCCTGAAGTACAAAGTCAATGGCATTAAAATTAAGTTGAGCCCTACCATAGTGTCCCGACTTCTCAGATTACCTCATGTAGATGATTTAGATGAAATAACAGGAGATGAAAATTATAGAACCTGTCATTTCTATGGAGTTATAGATGACATTACTTCTCCAAGGAGGACTTCTTTAAATGATGTTAGCAAACTTTTATTAGACATTATTGGAAAAATTCTGTGGTGCAGAACAGGATCAATAGGATTTATTACAAATGACTTCTTCAATATCATGGCTGCCATAGTCTGCAGGAAAAGATTTCCTTATGGTTTGATGATTTTTAACTTGATTAGAAATATCATAAAAGAACAAAAATTTGCTAGGATAATCTCCCTAATGATGCATGAGATTGATCCAACTGTCTTCAAGACTTCTAAAGGCACTCCAATCCATCACCTGAAGAAGATCTCCCTAGCCTCCATTCATAGATGGGAGTTAAAGCTGAAGAATCCAAAGCATCTGGCTAAAGAGCTTGCAGCCCCTGCTAAAGAGGTCAGGACCCCATCTCCCTCCTCTCATAATGTTGCTGAACCATCTGGTGCAGCAATTGAGGGGGAGCCTGCAGCCTCAGTTCTAGATGACAGACTTCCTTCTCCTCCTCCTCCAGCCAGATCACCAGCAAGTTCACCCATCAGAAATCCTGTCAAAAGATCAGTAAGATCTCCAACCAAGTCCCCAGAGGCAGACATTTCAGATAACTCCATCTCAGATGAGCAAGTGCAAGAAACCATCAAATCTACTGCTAAAGATATTAAAAGTATTATAAAAGAGCTAACTTCAGATGAACCTCTTCCTTCTCTACACAAGGAAACTTCTGAAGAGCCATCAAAGGATCCCTCTCCATCACCAGTACAATCTCCATCACCAGCACATACTCCATCTCCAATACGATCACCCAAGTCTCAAACTGCTCAATCACATCTGCTAAGAATGATCTACCAGATACTATTCTTCTTTCTGATGAAGATAGAATTTCTCCAGAGCCTGTTGAAGCTCCACTAAGGAAACTTGACTTCTCCATGCCCACTTTCCTTAATTAAGAAGGATATGAATTCACCCATACTGTTAGAGCTAAAAGTTCTATAGTGATTGATGAGATTTCTCCATGGACTGCATCTCCTCCTGCTACTACTGCTTCCCCTATCAATTCAGATATTCTCAGTAAGATTGAAATCATGTTGGCTGACCAGAGGAAATATTTTGATGAATCTCTGAAGTTGGTCCAAGAAAAAGTCACTGCTCTCGAAAAAGAGATTAGAAGAGGACTTGCAGAAATCCAACACAACACAGAATCCCTCAAAAAATTGTTTCAGATTGGTGGAAAAGCTATAGACCACACCATTACTTGTGTTGGTCAGGTAATGGAACAATCTGTAACTCTTGCTAATAATCAGATTCAGTTAGAGAAGAAAGCCCAGGAACATGTTATCAAAATCTGTGAAGAAGTTGGAACCTTCAAAGAAGATGTCATAGGAGAACAATGTGTAGAATTTAGAAAGGGGGAGAGCCTGGTAAAAGAACATGTGGAAAAACTTATGGATAAGTTTACTGCTGGTGCAAACTCTGCTTGATCTGATAAGATAAATGAAATCAATAAGAATGTTTTAGAGCAAATTCAATCTGTGAAATTTCATACCTATGACACCTCAGACTAGATGCACAACCAAATATTCCGTAAATTTCAAGTTGATCCTAATATCATTCCTCATAACCTGAATCCTCTTGCTGAAGGGCAGTCCAGTCAGATGCCAGCTCAGATGCAACAACCTCAGATTCCATGCTTCTCTCCTAGGCCAGAAGATCAGGATGCTCCTCCTCCTTCCTATGACCAAGTATGGGATGATGTGATTCCTTAAGGTTTACCTGAGATCAAAACCTCGAAGAAAAGGAAGTATGGGGAAGGCCCCTCAGCCTGCAAAAGTGTTCCCAAGACAGATTCTTAGAAAAGAAAGGTACAAGAGTTTGCTGAAGTCTGGAGTCCTACCTCCAAGTCATTGATTCTTGATACACTCAAGTTAGTTATGGACTATAATGAAAACATGAGTCTCCACTACACCTCCACCGAGTGGGAACTTTATGAGAAGTCCATGACCAAAAGAAGGATATATGAAAGAGAGTATGGCAAGAATAATCCCAAGGCTCCTCCAAAACCTCCAAGATACTACCCAAAACCTTTCAGCTACCAGAGGAGACAACAAGAGAAGCATGACAGACAGTATCAGAGCTAGAGATGATTTTTCTACTGATACTTGTTTTTGAGACTAAGGAAGAAATAATGTTGAATTGGAAATCTAAAACATTATATATATACAATTTCTAGTTTTGCTAATTATGTGTCTAATTTTTTTTATCTTTCTTTTTATTTCTATTCTTCAATTACAGTTCTTTCTTTATTGGTGTAATTAACCTTAGTGAAGAGGGTTCTGACTTCTACAAATAGGGGGAGATTGTTGTGTATTTCATCCACAAAAACCCAGATTTACATGAAGTCACCCTTGAACTAAGATGAATTAAGTTGTATTTGATATCTTGGTTTAAGTTGTGTGTTTGCAGATCATCATTGCTAAGTGTAGACCAATATAAGTCTAGGACCATACAGTGTAATCCCTCACTATGTGATACATGGTGTTGACTCATGTGTATCCTCTCAATTTGGATACACTTCATATTCAAGCACTTGGATCAATGAATGAAGATTGGATTCTTGAAGAGTAGTGAAAATTTTCTAAGTCCATAATTTCTCTAAGTCCACCTCTCGAGAAGTCCTTTACAGTTCTCGAGAAGTAGACTTTGCAAAACTCGAGAAGTTCCTCTAGTTCTCGAGAAGTCGAGACTAGTTCTCGAGAAACCTTTTATAGTTCTCGAGAAGAAAGTCTAAGGTTATCAAGAAGTCCTAGCCTTTTTTTCTCTAGTAGTCAAAGACAGCCTCAAAATTATTCTAAGTCCCTCTCTCGAGAAGTCTATCTTAGTTCTCGAGAACTTAGTCTCAAGTTCACGAGAAGTCAGCATGGTTCTCGAGTATATGATTTGGCTTTCGAGTAATAGTTCTCGAGAAGTCTAGTTAACTCTTAAGTAGACTCAACGTAGTTGTTCTCGAGTAATAACTTAAGTCCAGAAAGTCTTGTTCTCGAGAAGTCAGCCTGTTCTCGAGAACTCATTCATATTTCCGGAGAACTGCTGTCAATTTTTCTGAAAATTTACTTAAGTCCAGATCGATTAGTTTTTCAAATGAGACATCGTGATTGGTCCACGTGTCGTCATTAATGTTAATTCTAACCGTTAGGGGAAATACTATATAATGTCTTTTCATCAAGACTAACCTAAAACGGAAAATCATATTTGTCTATTATGGTGATCGGCCGTCTCTCTCTCTAAGAAGAACAAAACTTTCAGCCGCTGCCGCCGCTCAACGTGAAGATTGACACTTCTGTTTTCAATCAAGAAAGGCTTGCTGTTCAAGGATATTTCATCTTCTCCTTAATCGAGTAGGTCTAAGATTTCTCAGATCAGATCTCAAAACTCTTCTTCAATATTTTCTGAAAAAGCTGCAAGTTCAAGAAGAAGACCTTGAGTTTAATTTTTCCAGATCTGAGATAAATTTCTGTTTGTATTTTTCTTTAAATCTCTCTGTAAATTTTGTAGGAGATTAATCTCCGAGTTGTAGGAAGTTTTCATCTTCCGAGTGTAGATCCCTTTTGGATCGAGATTGTAGGAACTTGGTTCCGAGGCATAGGATTGGATTTCAATCCGAGATAGTGGAGTAGTCGGATCTAGTGATTTACTAGATCGGTGAGGGAAAGTGGATATACCCAAGGTTGGGGAACCACTATACATCTTCTTGTTGTCTGTGATTGCTTGATTATGTGTGCAAGTTCTTTAAAATTTTTATTCCGCTTATAGACGCACAATTCACCTATTTACCCCCCCCCCCCTCTAGGTTATTTAGGTTGACAACTTAACACTTTCAGCTCTGGTTTTGGCGGGAATGATAATTACATCACCGAATCAACGGGCACGCCAATGCCGACACGACCAATGACATGGCCTTATTGGTGGCTGTGTCCTATGCAGTTGATGGGCTTTGGCTGCGCACATTAATGGAGGGCTGTATGCTGTGAGGAGGTAGTGACACGCTCGGCAATACGGCTGTGTTGGTGGTTGTGTCCTTCTTTGGAAAGTCATCGGCTTCTCGTGACACACCTCATGTTTACAAGGCCAGCTTGACACGGCCAGTGACACGGCCGTGTTTTACTGTCGTGTCCTACTCGGGATGAACAATGGACTTTCCTCTGATGGCTGACTTCCTTGGGAACAAGTGACCCGCCCCATGACACGACCATGTTTGTGGCCATGTCAGGTCATTTTGGCCGAAAAGTGAGAAAACCTGCAAAAGAGAAAAAAAACATTAGTGGCATAAATAAATATAGGAGGGGGGGGACATATAAGCTAATAAGACAAGACTTGCACAATAAAAACAAAAAATACCCTAATATCTTAAATACAAAACAAAGTTTCAAATTTCGCCAAGCTTAAACTTTGCTAATCCTCAAGCAAAAAATATAAAAACTAGCTAACATAACAAGCGACTAATCAAAAAGTTCTAATTATGCCTACACAAGTACCATGCGAAATTCTAAGTAGGGAGAAGATGAAATGTAAACCTAAAACAATTACTTAAAGATGGTTTCAATTTTTAAAATTTACCAACAAAAATAATTCATTCAAAATTTTTAACAAAATTCTTTAAATAAACGTAAGCAAAGCAACACAATGAAAAACACATTGAAATGTTACTTGATTTTAAGAGGCATTTTATACCCAAATTAAACAAAGAATAAAAATCTAAATTTAAATCCAAGACTTAACTAGTCTACTATTTTTCTCTACTTAGCTTAAAAGAAAATCTAGGAGCATGAATCAACATGACTTAATAGGAATGAAACACTTGGTTTAGGCATATAATTAGGAATGGAATTCAAAGATAAACATCATGGCTTAAAATCACGCTAAACCAAAATAAAGAGCTTCAAAATTTTCATAAATAACATAAATATTTTCTTCTTTTTTTCTTTTTCTTTTTCTTTTCCATATTTGTTTCTTTAAGCAAAGGCCATAAAATATTTGTCTTTTCATTTTGAAATTGGCCACAAAATTAAACATTTCTTTTGAGCATACTTTTTCAAAAAGATTTCCAAAAATCACAAAACAATCCTATCACAACATCAAATATATGAAGCTCAAAATGTTTAGTGTGATAAGAAGGGTTGGAAAATTTTGGCTTTGATAAAAATAAAATAAAATGTGGAGCTATCATTTGATATCGGAAATAGGCTCAAAATGGGCTAACTAGGGGGATAGTTTTATGGTTGCCGAGAAGGCTCAAACGAAAAAAAAAGGCCTACATCATTTTCATGCTCCTAAAGTTTGCCTAAAGCATTAGTTTTGAAAAAATTCAAAAATTAGGCCTTAGAAATTAAATATAGACTAATGAACTCATTTTAAAAATAAGGATAATATGATTCTAGAATCATTCACATCTACTATGCTAATCAAAAGCTGACTTTACAAAAGTTATCAAAAAACAAAAAAGAAAAATAGTGGATGAGAGATTTTTTAAGAAAGTAAAGAAAATAAAAAATGAAAAACCATAATAGAAATGCGTGTTTTAGAAAAATATTTCACCTTAACTTTCTACCGTGAATTAGAAACACAGCATGGCCAACATTTTACTTATGAAATATAATTAAAAAGATTGATTAGAACAATTATAATTAGCAAAGTTGTTTAAATGGAATTTTGAGAAAAACAAAACAAAAGCAAGGGGTACTATTAAAAAACCAAAATTTGTTTAAACTATTAATATTCTAAACACTAAATTTTTTTGATTTTGATTTTGAAATATTCTCTTTTTTTCGATTTTTTAGGGAAACAACAAAAAAATTAAAAAGAGAAGGAGGAAATCCTCCCCCAAGCTTAAAATGGACATTGTCCTCAATGGAGAAAGGAGCGGAAGGAGAGAGAGAAATGAAAACATAAATAAAAGTACATAATTGAAAAACAGATACTTCCTCGGATTTATTTTGAGTTGCGGAAGTTGCGCAATGCTGTTCCCCCATGCTTGCGCTTTGGATCTTCATAAGATGACTTCTTTGGACTTTGTGATGGATTCAGCAGCGTTAGAGAAGGAGATTGCAGAAGCTTCAACTTGTTGGGGCCGTCTGGGGAAAAAGTGAAAAAAAAAAGAAAAAAGAAATAAAAAATAACTTGGGTTGCCTCCCAAGAGCGCCATTTATTTAAAAACGTCGTTGAGCTCGACGCAACAAAAAAATATTGTCCAAAATGTTGTCCAAAAATAATATTCAAAGTTTTAAAAATAAGACAAAGTTTTAAAGTATTCAAAAGTCAAATCATGCAAGATAGAGTTTATACAGTTAGGACTGACATCACCACAAAAATACAGTTTAAGACGCTGACCATTCACTTTAAAATTTCCCTTATCAGGGTGTGAAATAAAAACAGTTCCATACAGGAAAACTTCTAAAACAGTAAACAGCCAGGAACAACGTGATTCGAGTTTCCCCGGAAATAAACATAAACGATAGTTGTATAAAATAACTTGGTCGCCTGACTTAAAGGTTTTTGGGTGCCTAAGGTGCTTATCGTGCAAACATTTCATCCGCTCTTTATAGAGTTTGTTATTTTCGTACACGTAAGAGCGCCACTCGTCAAGTTCATTGAGTTGAAATTTCCTAAAATCGCCGATTGAGTGGGGATCGAAATTTAAGAACCTTAAGGCCCAAAAAGCACGGTGTTCTAATTCTACGGGTAAATGACACAATTTTCCATAGACCAACCAATACGGCGTACATCCGATGGCGGTTTTGTATGCTGTTTGGTAGGCCCATAGTGCATCGTCAAATTTGGTTGAGCAGTCTTTTCTAGAGGTGGAAACAGTATTTTCTAAAATTCTTTTTATCTCTCTGTTCACTACTTCGATTTGTCCGTTAGTTTGGGGGTGGTAGGCGTTTGAAAGTTTATGCATAATGCCGTATTTAGTAAGGATTTTAGAAAACTGTGCGTTATAGAAATGGGAACCCCTATCACTAATGATGGCTCACGACGTACCGCATCGAGAAAATTATTTTTTTTAAAATGTAACTACGACTTAGGCATCGTTTGTAGGAAGATCTTGGGCTTCTTCCCATCGTAAAACTTAAACGACATCGACTAAGATGTATTTTCTCCCGAGGCTAAAAGGAAGAGGGCCAACAAAATCAATTTCCTAGAGGTCGAAACTTCACACTCTAGGAAATAATTTTGCGGCTTTTCATTTTTATTTGAAATATTACCCGACTGTTGGCAACTATCACACCTACTAACAAAGGCATATGCTTCTTTAAATAGGCTAGGCCAGTAAAAACCCGCGCTTAGCACTTTGTGAGTGGTGCGAGCAGCATGATAGTGCCTACCTGTCAGTCCTTCATGCAAATGTTTTAAAATATCTGATCCTTCTTCAAATGAGACACATCTCCTTATCACCTGGTCCACACAGACTCGGAAAAGATGCGGGTCCTCCCAAAAGAAGTTCTTCAACTCAGAAAAGAATTTCTTCTTTTGCTGAGAGGAGAACTCTTCTGGGAGCACCCGGGCCACTAAATAGTTAGCGATTTGTGCAAACCAAGGAGAAGGTGATGTGTTAATTAACAGCAGCTTCTCATCGGGAAAATAATAATTAAAGATTTTTCGTCTAACTTTTCTATGTGCAGATTATCTAATCATGAGAGATGGTTGGCGGCCAAATTCTCGGCTCCTCGCTTATTGCAGATTTCTAAATCAAACTTCTGAAGGAGTAAGACCCAGCGAATCCCGCGTGGTTTGGAATCCGTTTTAGCAAGAAGATATTTGAGGGCCGAGTGGTCTATAAAAACGATGATTTTTGAAAGCGAAATATATGAACGAAATTTATCAAAGGCGAAAATAGTAATAAGTATCTCTTGCTCGGTTGTGGTATAGTTTTCTTGTGCAGATGTGAGTGTTTTACTTGCGTAATATATGGGGTGGAAGTTCTTAGAAATTCGTTGACCAAATACGGCTCCCACCGCTTAACTACTCGCATCGCAAATGATTTCAAAGGGAAGGTCCCACCCTGGAGCTATCATAATTGGGGCATTAATTAATTTTTCTTTTATTAAATTAAAAGCAGCTAGGCAAAGGTCATCAAAAAAAATGGGGCATCTTTTTCTGGCAGAAGAGTAAGGGGTTTGGTGATTTTGGAGAAATCTTTTATGAAGCGGCGGTAGAAGCCCGCGTGTCCTAAGAAACTTCTTTATAGCTTTGACGTTCGTAGGTGGCGACAGCTTCTCGATAACATCTATCTTGGCTATGTCTACTTCAATTCCTCTCGTAGAAATTTTATGACCCAAAAATAACCCTTCCCTTACCATAAAATGGCATTTTTCCTAGTTTAGGGCAAGTTTAGTTTCTTCGCATTTTTCTAAGATTTTTGTGAGGTTTTCGAAACAGCTATCAAAAGCATCACCGAACATGGAGAAATCATCTATAAATACCTCCATAATGCTTCCTACGTACTTGTCAAAGATAGCAAGCATACATCGTTGGAATGTAGCTGGCACATTGCACAATCCAAACGGCATTCTTCGGTAAGCGAAGGTGTCGAAGGGATAGGTAAACATAGTTTTCTCCTGGTCCTCGGGAGAGATGGGGACTTGAAATTACCCTGAGAGGCCATCGAGAAAACAATAAAAGCTATGGCCAGATAATTGTTCTAAAATTTGATCAATGAACGACAAGGGAAAGTGATCCTTGTGGGTGGAGTCATTAAACTTACGATAATCTATTCATATTCTCCACCCGGTCACCGTCCGTATCAGGATTAATTCATAATTCTCATTACAAACTACCGTTATCTCTCCCTTCTTCAACACTACCTGGACTGGGCTAACCCACTTACTATCAGATATAGGATAGATAATTTTTGCGTCTAACAATTTCATAACCTCGCCCTTAACTACTTTTTTCATGTTGGGTTTTATGCGGTGCTGAGGTCTGATTTAACTATGCGAATTATCTTCCATTAGGATTTTGTGAGTGTAGAAAGATGGGCTTATGCGCTTGATATCAAAAAATTACCAGGCAATAGCTCGATGATGTTTACATAAAACTGAAAGAAGTTTATCATTTTGCGCATCCGTGAGGTAGGCTTAAACTATTACTGGTAGCTTGGAGTCCTTTTCTAAGAAAGCATATCTAAGATGTTCGGTTAGCTCCTTTAATTCCAGGGTAGGGGGTTCTTCATATGATGTTTAAGAAATTCTTTCTTTTTCAAAAATAATGTTTTCAAAGGATTTTTCTTTATACGGAAAATTTAAAGGGTTGGAGCTGGTGGACATGGCAGCTTCTTTCAGCGATTCAGTTGGAAGAGTAGAGGAGGAAGAAAAATCAGAATATTCTTTTTCAAATTCAGATTGGCGATAGGAGGATTCTTCACTTAGGTGCAGCGATTCAGTTGGAAGAGTAGAGGAGGAACAAAAATCAGAAAATTCTTTTTCAAATTTAGAGAGGAAATAGGAGGATTCTTCACATAGGGCATCTACGAAAAAATAGGAGTCGTCATTTTCTAGGGTGTTCTTCATCGAGGGGGTGATAGATAAAGTCACTTCGTCATCGCCTACTCGAAGGAAGAGCTTACCATTACTTACGTCAATGATAACTCAGGAAGTGGCAAGGAAGGGTCGGCCATGGATCAAAGGAACCTCGACGTCTTCTTTGATGTCCAATATGACGAAATCCACCGGGAAGACTAACTTTTCGACTTTAACTAAGACATCCTCCATGATTCTTAATGGGTATTTGATTGATCTATCAGCGAGCTGGATACTCATGTGTGTGGGGTTGAGGATACCAATTCCTAACTTCTTAAACAACGAGTGAGCATCAGGTTTATACTCGCACCTAAGTCGGCTAATGCATGCTTGACAAAAAGATCATCGAAAAAACTACCTGGATCACTGATCTTCTTCGGTAAACCGATTCTCAAGACCACTGAGCACTCGATATTTAACGTAACATGCAAAAGGTTTTTTAACATCCTTTTATTGGCCAGGAGGTCCTTAAGGTACTTAACGTATTTTGGCATTTGGGAGATTGCTTCATGGAAGGGGAGATTAATGCGGATTTACTTGAATATTTCTAGGAAGCGGGGGTATTGATCGTCCTGATGTTGCTTATTATGTTCGGAAGTGTATGGCGTGGTTGGATTATTTTTAAAGATGGGTGGTGAAGTGAGATATTTTATAAAATAGGGAGAGGGGTGTTAACTTCTTTTTCATCAGAGGGTGGAGTTTTTAAAATGGTGGTAGGGCTTGCCTCTGTCTCTTCGCTAACCCTACCAAAAACTTGCTTCCTACTCCGAAGAGTTATAGATTTTGCTTGCTCTCTCGGGTTGGGCTCGGTGTTGGCAGGAATAGACCCGGCGTGTCGCTAAGAAATAAGTTTTGCGAGTTGTCCTACTTGATTTTCTAAACTTTTTACGATCCCGGCTAGGGTTCTTATAGTAGCATCATTAACATTCATATATTTTGAAAACATTTCCTCCAAACTTGGAGGTTTTTGAAAATTTTGAGGAGGTGGTGGTGGTGCAGAAAAATCATTTTGTAGTGGAAGGCACATTGCGTTCGAGGGATTACTCCACGAAAAATTCGGGTGATTTCTTAAAGCAGGATTATAACTATTTTGAAAAGTAAAACTGGGCATAGGAAAATTCGTAGCAGAAAAATTATGAAAAGCATTTCTAGGAATATTATTAACATAATCTAATTGTTCGAGAGCAGGAGTTGCAGATTCCCATACCTAAGGGGCGGAGGCAGAAGTTTTTTACTTAATACTTCCACTTGCAGAGCTAGCTGGGAGACGTTGTCTACTTCAAAGATACCTTCAGGTTTGATTGGGCGGGACCTAGGCACATTCCACTGATAGGTGTTCATGGCCATGTCCTCGAAAAGCTCAAGAGCTGCTTCCGGGGTTTTGCGGTTTTGGCTGGCGGAAAATACTTCGCCAAAAATTTTTCAATTAATTGATTCCAAGTTGTGATGTTTTTTTAGGTAGAGTGTTCAACCACTGCTTAGCTTTAGTTCTATGTGAAAAAGGAAAGAGTCTTACCCTAATTGCATCATTTGTAACACCATTTTTCTTGAAGACTTCACAAATCTCAAGAAAGCTTTCTATATGTCCGTTCAGATATTCATCTTGAAGCCCGTCATATTGCACATACTGCTGCACCATTTTAATTATGATAGGCTTAAGTTCAAAATTATTATTAGCAATCGCAGGGCGAACTATGCTTGATTATTTACCCTCAAGATTAGGCCTTGCAAAATATGACATAGTTCTTTGCAATGCTTCATCTACTAGGGGCTGGATTCCCTCCGCATTGAGTTAATACATTCTTAAGGTAGAAAATGACCTGGAATCCTCAACCGGTATTTGGAGAGTAGGGCCTTGAAATCTCAATCTTCTCCGAAGAGTACGCTCAATTTCGTGATCCAAGTACAAAATAACCGACGTATTTCTGCGGGTCATGAACTAGAAGAAGAAAGTAAGATAGAGAAGAAGAAACAAACAAAGAACTAGAAAGACAAATGAGAAAGAGAATGGGAAAACCTCCTTTTTTTTGAAATAGATTTTTTTTAATAGCTTAACTCCCAAACTTCCCAAGGGCTACCCCGCAAAGGGTTTGCAAGGTACTAGACAAGATAGCGGCACTTAAAACTGCCTTGCCCTTTTCGAGAGAGTTAGGTGGCGTAGAAAAATTGTGATGTGGGTTTCTATTAAGTGCGTTAAATTTTTTTTGGATTTTTAAGTTTTAAGAAAGAGGGTGAGAAAGAGAAGTGATAAAAGTAATAGGTTCATGATTTCAAATTATCAACAAAATTTGTTCCCCGGCAACGGCACCAAAAACTTGGTGGCCTGCTATTCGTTAATAAAAGAAAAAGCAACCAAACTAGCAATCCATCTAGGCAAGTATACCTATCGAATTGTAGCTAGGGGGCATAAGTGTCGTATTTAAATCCATGAACTGTTGAGTAATCTTACTAACATGAACGCTATTATCTTATTGAAGGAAAACTAGGGTTGTTTACTAACTAAGAAGGAAAGACTACTAGCATAAAGGAAAACACTTGCATAAAATGAAAGCAATACTGGCACTAAACTTGAAAGACCACAACTATCGATTAAAACAAGGGGTTGAACGATGAGAAAAAAAAGTACTCAATCGAGAATCACCTCGACAAAAATTGAATAAATAAATGCGATAAAAACACTCTATCTTAATAAGGTAAAGTACCTTGACCGTGGAGGTTACTAAAGCATGAACAAGCTTCTATTGAAGACGTGCCCACCTGAGTTTAGGAAGGTCCGACCGACTCTCGTCTAAATCGAAGGCCTAAAGCTTTCCTTACATTGTGAACCTCGCTATTGGATTTCCCTCCAATACGGGAGATTTAACGTCTGCCTCTCTTCAGGGGTGCGTGCAATGATCTTTACTCTTGAGAGCTCAATTCAACCTATCTGCCTCTCGGCTAGCCAAGAATGAAAACAAAGATGGAAAATAAATATCGATGATAAATCTCTAATCAATATTTAATCAAGAGTAATCCAAGATCTAAACACTAAAAAGAAGAAGTAAAATTAAAGCATCATAACTTAATCAACTCGAACCTCGGATCATCTTGATCGAGTACAAGGAGGATTAGTTACTCATGGTGAAGTGGAGGAAAGGAGATGAAAAGAAGAACATAATGAAAACAAGATAGAAAGATGAGAGAAAACAACACTTTTTTATTAATGATAAAGAAAGCTCACAACTTGGAAATGAAATTTACAAGTGCATGAAAAATAAAACTAGGCTAGCATTAACATTGAACTACTAAAACAAATTACAAGAACTAGTTTTGACGGAGAGCACTAAGCTAGAGTTAAGTAAAGCTAAAGTGAGAAAGAAAGTACACTTAAGAAAATGCATGAAAAACTTCAGAAAACAAAAGGGCAGCACCTCCTTACGCTATCCCAGAACTCCCAAGAAAACAAGGGGGAAGGATTGAATTTATAGAAAATCTTAAGGGGCTGACACGACCGGCGACATGGCCGTGTTGGTGGACATGTCCTGTGCTGGTTGACCTTGGGCTCTAGTTTTGCCGGAATGATCATTGCAGTGCCGAATCGGCTGGCACGCCCATGTTGACATGGCCAATGACATGGCAGTGTTGGTGGTCATGTCCTGTGCAGTTTATGGGCTTTGGCGGGGGCACATTAATGGCAGCTGCATGCCATGAGGAGGTGGCGACATGCCCGAAGACATGGATGTGTTTGTGCCCGTATCCTTCTCTAGAAAGTCATCGGTTTCTGGTGACACTCCTCATGTTGACACGGCCAGCTTGACACTACCAGCGACACGGCCGTGTTTTACAGTCGTGTCCTACTCGGGATGAACTCTGGACTTTCCTCTGGTGGCTGACTTCCTTGGGAACAAGTGACACGCCCCATGACACGGCCGTGTTGGTGGCCGTGTCAGGTCATTTTGGCTGAAAATTGAGAAAACCTACAAAAGAGCACAAAACATTAGTGGCATAAATATATATAAGAGGGGGGATATATATTCTTATAAGACAAGACTTGCACAATAAAGACCTAAAAATACCCTAATAGCTTAAATACAAAACAAACTATTAATATGATGAACAGTATGGTGATCAATATGATGATCAAGGAGGTGCTCAGTTGGCTGAACCTTCTATAATTGCTTCAATTCCTACATTCAGCCCCACTGCTGACTAGATAGCTAGAGCCAGAGACAAGTCTGTTATTGAAGAAGAAGATGTCAGTCTCAGTAAGAAAATATATAGAGAAGAGATAGAGACTAGCCTAGACTTTTGAGAAATAAAGTCCTCAATCAAGGACCATCATCTTGTCAGCCTGGGATCAGATAAAAGACAAGAAAACTGAAAGGGGAAAACTATACAGCTCCACAGAATGGGCAAAACTAGAAAAGAATGAAGAGGCTAGTGGAACGTTCAGAAGAGATAAAAATTAAGTTGCAATGCCACAAGATGTTGTGGATCCCAGCAAATACTTTCCTAAGAACTACAAATATTATAAAAGACAAAAGGAAAAGAAGAATAAAGAAATGGAAAAGGCTGCCAAGAAACTCAGTAGGGGGATTGTGATCAAGGAACCAGAAATGTGACTTGTTTTTAGTTTTCCTTAAGGGATGTAGGAATGTGATCAATTTATTTTATAGACACTGTCTATTTATGACTTTTTTACTTTAAATAAAAATCATATTTTTATGTGTGTATAAATTATTGCTCTTATATACTGTGATGATTTATCTGCTATATATGGTAATGTATATCATTGACTACGGTTCTGACTTCTTCAAATAGGGAGAGATTATTGGGTCCATTGACCATAATGTCCTAGATTTGAAGAAGACCCACAAGTCAATGGTATACACATGAATGTATTTGATGCATGCTCTAAGTTTAATGCATGCAGGTTGTTCCCTATTGCACTGATTTGAGTGGTAATCTGAGTAACAATGATAGCTGGACTCAAGATAGAATGCTGGCAGACAAGAAATCTCGCTATGTTCAAAAGCGTTGAGTGAAGGCAGTACACTCAACACCAAGAGGCTAAAAGCTTTGACAAAATCTCAAGCAGTCAAATCCTTAGTGGTATAGACAAGTCTGGCTAAGTTCAGAAACATTGAGTGAAGGTAGGTCACTCAACCCCAAGAGGCTAAAATCATTGACAAAAGCTCAAGCAGTCAAAGCCTTAGTGGTGCAGACAAGAAGTCTGGCTAAGTCCAAAAGCATTGAGTGAAGACAGTTCACTCAATGGCTACTCAACAGAAATTCTGTCTAAGTATAGAAGCACTGAATGAATACATGGCACTCAACGCCTCATCAAGAAGCCAGGCTAAGGATAGAAGTGTTGAGTGAAAAAGCTGCACTCAACGCCTTCATACAGAGAAATTTCAACTAAGTCTAGAAGCATTTAGTGATGAAGGTTCACTCAATGCCTTAACATTTAAACTATAAATGTCAAATTCGTTGAGTGATGAAGGTTCACTCAATGCTTGAAGATGTAGAATTCAACTAAGTACCTTTGCATTAAGTGAGAAGGCTTCACTCAAATCATGTACAGATTGTCTGAAATTTTATAAGTCCACAGGAGCAGAGTGATGCTGACATCAACAAAAATTCAAATATCACGGGTTTGCATGCTAGAAGACAAAAGGCACCACTTGCCTTTAGTACTGCAGTTAATGCTAAAGTTGTGCTTCAGTTGCCCATTCCAAGGGTCGCACTGCCTATAGAGCCGTTGGATTTACGGGAAATAAAAGGAGATTTTCAAGAAATTAAAAAGGGCTTTTTGGCTCTTGGGTTAAAAAAATTTATGGATTGTCTTATTCCATAAAAATGAAGCAGAAGAGCTCTACAATTAGTGTTCAACAGTAAGTCTGAAGACTTTAGATAAGGTTGGCTGATTGAAGAAATAAAGCACAAAAATATAGTTTTATCTTCATCAACTAGTTTAGAAGGTCCAGTTTCTATTATTGTTCCCAGCACAAGCTGAACCAACCTGAAGATCTACTTCCTTAGTGTTGTGAAAAAGTTGGGCTGAGCTCACTCAGTCTAGAGAGAAGGCTCATAGAACACTTTATCTGTAGCAAGTCATCAACAAGCAACTCACTTTTTTGTAGGATCATTCTTGATCTGAGTTGTAAGCCTAAAATATAATGGCAGAGTTGTAGGATCCTTTTGTTGATCTGAAGTAGGGCCTATGTGCCTGAGGTAGGAGATTTATTTTATAAGGTAGGATCCTGTGGTGGATCTGAGTGCTGGTCTATCCTCCTAGCCTTAGTGTAGGATTTTGGATTAAGTCTAAGATAGGTGGTCAGAAGGATCACTGAGATGTATGAGATTTTATCTCTGAGTGTAGGGTCGTGGGCCTGAGGTAGCACTTGGAGGAGTCTGAGAGATCTTGAGGGATCTGTATTGTAAGCTCATTGAGCCGAGTCTTGGTGGAGATTTCCTTGTCTAACACACTATTAGAAAGGTCGGAGAGAAAGTGGTTGTCCTAATACCTTGGGGAACCACTATAAATAATGGTGTGCTGGTGTCATTTCTTGAAAGCTAACATAAATTAAATAACTCAACTCACCAAACTAAAAGATAGTCATAAATGACTTAAAAACCTATTCAACCCTCTCCCCCCATCTAGGTGTTTAACTACTCTTGAAATAAAGACTTTCAATCAGTTTTCCCTATATACTTCACTTGGAACTATTTTTATGCTATTACTTTCCCGAGATTTTGAGGCAAAACACATTTTCACTCCTAAAGTTCAAAATTAGTTATGGGAATATCAAACCCAATTTCCTCCAAAAATGCTCTGATACAAATTACAGAGAAGATTTCATATTTCTACCTTTTCTTGTTGGAGGGGCGAGCAAGAACCCTATTGCCTTCTCACTCTACTTGTGGCCCTACCAAGAGTATGACTAATGTATTAGTGAGGGCTTCCCTCCATCTCCTCCTGGACACCTATGGAATGCCTCCGTTTTTCATTCTATGTATTGACTTTCCAATATGATTTTGTTTTTCTTTGAAAGGAAAAGGCTCAATATGTGGTTACTTATATCTATACACATCTCCCAAGACATTTCCAAATGAAATCATCCTAAATTTCAATGGCTTGGGAATATATTTAGGAGGAGGAGGAGGATATTTTGGATGATTTATTTTATGAATTCTCCTACTAGTTTTATCCTTCTCATGTTTCTCCCATTCTACCAAATTATAATACCTTGGAATAGTAATGCTATGCTTTCCAAAATTTCCCAGGTATATAGAATGATATTTTTGGAAATGGAGCTCCACTCATCATAGCTTGGCATATTCTGAATTTCAATTCATCTTCTCTATCTAGCTAGCATGATTTCTTCTTGACTTTGATCAACTATTATTTTTCTTAATGATGATCCCTCTCCTTGCTCTGTTAGAATGGAATGATGATAGTCACCCCATGCTCTCGGTGACACAAATAGCACCACAAGAAGATCCCGAGCAGCTTCACCTTGCCCTCTGTCTCCCATGCTCTCCTGTAGTTCTATAAAGGAATTACTCGTCGTGCATCGACTTACCTAGGAACTATATTTGACAATTTTAAATGTTTTGCTAAATGAAACATTTACCTTTTAAAATGATAAAGCTACAGTGTTTTCTCAGTATTATTCCTTACCAACAAACTCAATTGTAAACGGAATAGTATACTGAATGGACTCAACTATCAATTTTGAGTCTCTCTGTGAAAAATGGCATTATTTCAGAATGCAAGAATTTATATGATTACATGTTTTAGTCTCGTAGGCCCTTTCATAACACAAGTGGGTTGTGAGCTGTTTACTGCAAGCTATTTACATCATGTGAGATTTCACATTAATAAAAA
This sequence comes from Platanthera zijinensis, assembly GCA_039513925.1. Lineage (NCBI taxonomy): Eukaryota > Viridiplantae > Streptophyta > Magnoliopsida > Asparagales > Orchidaceae > Platanthera > Platanthera zijinensis. Next base: position 1,365,794 of record CM077097.1, read on the forward strand.
AAGATAATTTTTTTCTTCTCTCATTAAATGTATAAGAAAATACCATGGTTGGTAGCTAAAACTTACCTCTTTGTCAGCGGGCTTTCGCGATTTAATAAGGGCGGGATATGAAGAAGAATATTATAAGAGCATCAATCATCATTAATGCATGAGAAAAGAGACCAATTAGTAATGATTGAATTCCTTCTAAGGTTCCACATTAAAAACAAGTAAGACTATAACCTACATGTACAATCGAACTATGAGGCAGATGTTTTTTTACTATCATTTGGGTCATGGAGGCCAGACTAACTCCCTTCTTTCTTAGCTTTCAACTTTTTCTGAAAAAGATCCTCCATCAAACCAATTGGAAACTCTCACATCACAATAGTCATAGTTACGTCAAGGCAGTCTATCGGGGGGAATTCTTCGTTGCATAGCATACTCCCCACAAGACCATCACAGTCATTGAAAGAAAAGAAAGAGGCATCAATCCTCATTGGGGCCAGGCCCTGGGATGGATGGACACTAGAATCTCAGTCGGCATAAGAAATCTCTACATCTAGACCACCAAAAAAGCTGAGAACGGAAAAGAAAGTGGTTGATGATCGATCTTCTATGCTACGTATGTTTACCTTGACTTGGCAGATTCATCCAATAAAATGGACTAGTACGTCATAGTCCCACTATTTTTTCTTCAGAAAAGGATGATGATGACAGCTAGCTTCCCTCCCTTTAAAGTGGATTTCTCAGCTCCACCAGCAATTCTTTAACTGACTTAGGGAAGGTAGGGCTAGGTGTGTATTTTCACAGTTTTAGTTCACTTTTCAACTCAAAACTACCTCATAAAAGTATGAGAATCATCGCACCACTTTACTCCATACGTTTGTTGACATCCTTTTCCTTGAAGACACACCTTTCCTCCCACTTTCTTTCTCGATAAAGGTACTACCTCCTAGCTATGGATTTACCTTATGGCTAGATAAATCAATGTTTTTCTTTCTGTGATTCTTTTTTCACAGTAATTGTTGAAATCTCCTACGCAAAATCCCATTTTTGGGAATGATTTGAAAGTGTAAACAGTATTTGTCTGGAGGGGCCATTGCAGCCAGAATCACTCCCTTCATTCTTAGCTTTCAACTTTTTTTGAGAAACATCCTCAATCAAACCAATTGGAAACTCTCACATCACAGTAGTCATAGTTGCGTTAAGGTCGTCTATTGGGGGAAAATCTTCTTTGCGTAGCATGCTCCCCACCAGATCTTCAAAATCATTGAAATAAAAGGAGGCATCAATCCTCACTAGGTCCAGGAACCTGGATGGATGGACACTTGATGCTCAGCCGGCATAAGAAATATCTACATCTAGAACACTAATAATAGCCGAGAACAAAAAAGAAAGAGGCAGATGATCGATCTTCTATGCTACGTACAGTTACCTTAACTTGGAAGATTCATCCAATAAAATTGGCTGGTACGTTATAGTCCATGTTGGGTCCATTTCCCATAATGTCCCAGATTTGTAGAAGTCAAACATGTCAATGATATACACATTATTGTATTTAATGTAAGTTCAAATTCATACATGCAGGTTAGCCCTTGTAACATTATTAGGACAAGTATTCCATGTTATGTGACAGGTGCTCAAAAATTAAAGATGTGGAGAGACAAAAATCTATCAATGTCCACAGGCATTGAGTAAAACTAGTTAACTAGACGCCAGATGATAATGGAGGATGCTGGATAGGCTGAAAATCGCCTTAGTCCACAGGCTTTAAAAGAAGCAAGTTTACTCAACGACAAATGCCAAACAGCACTGACTTAGTTATGGACAGTAAAAGCCATGCAGTCTGAAAAGAAAATTCTGTGGCTAAGTCCACAGGCATTGAGTGAGGGCAGTTCACTCAATGCCATATAGCAAGAATCGTCGAGTATAGCAGAATATGTTAAAGCCTCAGTATTGACGACTAAGTCCAGAAGCGTCGAGTGAACATATCTCACTCGACGCCAAAGCAGAAGGCGTCGTGTTATGATAATGCCTAAGATGACAAAAAGAGTACAAGTACAAAAGCGTTGATTGATGAAGCCTCACTCAATGCTCTCAATGCCAGACAGCAAAAGCATTGAGTCATGTTACTACACTCAATGCCTTATAAAGAAGACAGGCAAAGGCAAAAAGCATTGAGTGAAGCCAGTTCACTCAATGCCTAATCGTGCAGAGAATGTTGGACTATGAAAGTAAGAATTTTGCTAAGCCCATAGGCATTGCGTGAGGATGGCTCACTCAATGCTCTCAACGCCTAGAGGCAGAATGATGATATTTGTCAAAAAGCGTTGAGTGATGAAGGCTCACTCAACTCTCTCAACGCCTAAGATGCAGAATGGTTCAGAAAGTTGACTAAGGGTTTTGGCGTTGAGTGAAGATTGTTCACTCAACACACTCAATGCCTAAGGAAGCAAAAGATTTGCTAAGTACAGAATAGCTGAGTGAAGCTTGTTCACTTAACGCACTCAATGCCTGGAGTGGATCTAAAAAATTTGCTAAGTCCATAACTGATGATGTCAGCCAAAGTCAAAAAATGTCAATATAGTTCAAATAAGTTGCGGGAAAGCTATAGAACAAGAAAAATAGTGCCATCACTCTATTGTACATCTTCTTCGGTTAAAGCAAGTTGCAGTTGTCAACTGCAGGTGGTTTCCACTGCTTCTTGGAGCCGTTAATCGATGGAGGATAAAAGGGACAACTTTAGAATGAAGAACTTAACATTTAGGGTTTCATTCTTCTCACAAAGTGTGGCTGGAATTCATCGTCCTCGCCATTGCTGTCGAGCTAAAAGCTTGAAGTCGATCCCGCTAAACTAAAAGTTAATTACAGATAATTTTGGAAATTTCTTCTTCTACTGCAAGTTCAGATTAGCTTCTAAAAAAGAAAGAGAAGAAGAGCCTTCAGTTTTCTACATGTTCAGGTTAGTTGTTTGAAGAACTCAAGATCAGTCAAGTCTTCAGTCTTCTACAACAAGTTAAGAAATATATTTCTGAGATACTTCTAGCAGAGACAGCTATTTACTTAAGATCATATTTCTTCTACTGTGAAGATAGTTAGGGTTAAGATAACTCAGCCCAGGAAGCTAACACAGAGAAATATCTCTATGTCAGATTAACACAATCAATTTCATTTATATAGGTTCCATTTGGATTTGAGTTGTAAGGCCTTTGTGCCTTAGGTAGGGCAGATTTACCTGAGTGTAGGATCCAATTTTGGATCTGAGTGTAGGACATTTGGGTCTAAGGTATGATCCTTTGTGGATCTGAGCTGTAGGGATTTTTAGCCTAAGGTAGGGCAAATTTACATGAGTGTAGGATCCAATTTTGGATCTGAGTGTAGGACATTTAGGTCTAAGGTATGATCCTTTGTGGATCTGAGCTATAGGGATTTTGAGCCTGAGGTAGGGCCATTTTTCCTGAGCTGTATGATAGTCATATTCTCTGAGTGTAGGAACTTTGGGTCTAAGTGCAGGATCTAGATTTATATCTGAGGTAGGGCCTTGTGCCTGAGTTGTAGGAGAGTCATTCTCTTTGAGGTAGGGCTATCCTCCATATCCAGAGTTATAGGACTTGGATTCAAGTCATAGGTAGGTGATCATTTGATCACTGAGTTGTACGAGCTAGTTTGCTTTGAGGTAGGTATTGTACCTGAGTTGTAAGTCTTGGAGGAGACTGAGAGATCCTGAGGGACCTGTGGTGTAAGCTCTTTGGAGATGAGTTTTTGGAGAAGTGCATTGTCAAACAAGAAGTTAGAAAATTGGGAGGAGACTGGATGGACCCATAATATACGGAAGCACTATAAATTCTGTGTGTGCTTTTATGGTTTGTCTTGAAAGCTTTAATCTACTAACTAATTACAAACTAAGTTAATAATACTAATAAAAAACCAGAAAACCTATTCACCCCCCTCCCCTCTACTTTGTTAGCCACCTTGAAAACAAAGACTTTCAAGTGGTATTAGAGGGGGGTTTCTCAAAAAGGACTTAACAGTCTGAGTGATCTCCAAGTGTAACTATAGTTCTGTACTTATTGGTTTTGGAGAGAATTATAAGGAGCTTGGTTCCATGAAACTCCCCATCTGCAGGAAGGAGAGTTTTGGAATCTAGAAAGAGAGTGTCAGGCTATTTATGGAAGCCTATGACCCAAGGATCTTTGTGATATTCAGAGAGGGACCTTTCACCTTATGAATGTCTCAGTTATAGATATAAATGTCCTGACACCTAAGACCTATTCAGAGATGAATAAAGATGAAATCATCTTGGCTACATTGGACAAGAGGGCACAAAACATTATTGTTAGTGCCATAAATGATTCAACCTTTCAGAATCTGGTCCACTGCCAGACCTACAAAGAGATGTGGGACACTCTTGTTGTAACGACCCGGGATTAGGCCTACAGGCCACCCCACGACGTTGCCTGGCCCACCACGCAGCCCAAGGAGAGCCCAAGACGTAACGGGTGGTATGGCCAGAATCTATAAGTCCTGCAGGCCGTACACCCCAGCACGAATCTTCGCGCCTATTTCTCAATAGCGGTAGGTTGTTGCCACGGGGTTTCGAACCCACAACCTTGATAAGACTCGCTTCCAACAGAGCTCATCACAAACTGAGCTGATTTGTGTTGGGGTGTACGTCTTGCAGGTCTTGTAGATTCCGGCTGTACCACAAGTGGCGCCTTGGGCTCTCCTTGGGTTGCATGGTGGATCAGGCGATGCCGTTGGGAGGCCTGTTGGGCCTAAACACAGGTCGTTACACTTGTGGTCTACATGGAGGGTACTGAAGAATTGAGAGATGACAGGAAGTCCATGCTCAACCTGGAGTATGAGGCTTTCAGGATGTCACTGAATGAGAACATAGATACTTATTATGAAATATTTTTCAGGATAATAAATGAAATGAGGACCTATGGGAGGGTCTTCAGTCATTATAAGATTAATGATAAGTTCTTAAGGTCTCTCACTAAATACTGGGATACTAAGATTTGTGTCATAAGAGAAGTGGCCAAGCCAGCTGATACTCCTCACCAAACATTGTTTCAAAAGCTGCTCTCTTATGAGAAGAAGTTAGCTGCCAGGAAAGAGGAGGAGGCAACCAGCAAATCCCAGGCAAAGGAAAACCCCATGGCCTTCAGAGAATACTGCACAAGGAAGTGTAAGGATAGGATTCCCTCTCCTCCAAACAGGCCAGCTGATTCAGACAACTCTGAATCTGATACATCAGACTACAACATGTCTGATGAGAACTTTGTTGCCTTCTCCAGGCACTTTCAAAAGCTGATGAAGGAGAAACAGTTGAAGAGAAGACCTTCCACATCTTTTCATCACATGAAGAATCACTCCAAGGTGGAAAGGTATGATTCAAAACCTAGTAAACATATTTCATCTAAAGTTGTTTACTACTGTGGCAGCAAACCTGTGCATGTTATAGCTGATTGCCTAGTCAAGATAAAGGCGGCTTGTGAGAAAAATAACACCAACACAAGGGGAAGAATAAGAAGTCCTTCATTGCAAAGAATCAGAAGAGCTTGACACACTCATCCTCATCGGAGTTTGAAGAAGAAGAAGCCTATATTGGGCTTGTTACTGCTGCTGTTGAAGAAGGAGCTGAAGCAGCAGATGAAGACTATCCTGCTGCTAGGATAGGCCTCAGGGCCCCTTATTCACATTCAGACAGTGAATCAGAGGAGGATGAAGATGAATAAGATGACTAAAACTTCTATGGGATAATGATAATGACTGATGAGGAATCCAACCAGGATCAACCTGGTCAAAGCAAGGTAAATTCTCTATCTAGCTCTTCTTTTGAGTCTTGGTATGAGACTAGTCCCTATACAAAAGCTTCTTCATCCAGTGGTGAAGATGATTCTGATTTAGAATTAGATGTCAATCAATTGATTGACAAGTATGGATAACTTCTGCATGCCTTTAAGAAGTGCAAGAAGTTGTCCAAAAAGCAAGCTATTGAGATTGCCTCTCTAAAGTTAGTATATTCCCAATAGTCTGATATAACATCTTTACTAGATCATAAGGATAGGGAAATTAGCCAACTTAAGGTCATGAATCTCATCCAGATAGGCTCCATCAAGTACAAGAATAGTCTCATTAGGGACCTTGAAGAGAAGCTCCAGAGGGAGAAGAGAATTATGGCAAGCTTTTCTAAGCCAAATACAGTGTTTCCCTTATTAGACTCCTCCTATCAAAAGGGTAAGAAGGGATTGGGATTTAAGGGAGATACTAGAGTTGCCACTTCAAAAAGGAAGGGAAAAGATCCTATTCAGCCTCTAGCTTCCAAGCCTCCCATTCCTTTTAGGAAAGTTCAATTACCTTCAAATAGGTATGACCAAGAGAGAATCTATGGTCACTGGATGAATGTTAGATCCACTAGTATGAACAAGGAGGTTCACAACTATGGTGGAAGGTATAGCAGGTGAGTGAGTGCCTTGAAGGCTGCCCATGTTGAAATTCAAATGGACCATCATGGACAAATTGTCTTTGGTGCCCCATCCCCCACTCTCAAGAATGTGGCAGTGGCTAAGTTTTAGAACCATTCAGCTAAGACTCAAACCAAGGGTCAGTCTATTAGCAAGCCATATTTGGGCATCTCTAATGCTATCAAGAGCATGTCTTCTACAAAGAAGATTGCTGCTGATGGAACTCAGAGAAGGCCAATTAAGCCAGTAGGAACACTTACCTTCAGTCAGATCCTTGCTGAAAGGAATCTGAAGAAGGATACTGCTCCTCTTCCTTTTATTTAGTCAATAGTTAACCAAACTGCAAGGCCTACATAGAAAAGAAGATATGACATTCATGAATGTTGGTGCTGTGGAAAAAAGGTCCACTTTGCTATAGATAGCTGGAAAAATCCAAGTGTGCCAAGAGCAGTTGTTAGTCCACTAGTCAGAAAAGCTGTTGGTAGACAAGTCCATTTTCAGACTAACATGCACCTAGGACCTAATAGATATTGGGGGTCCTAAGGTAAAATAAATTATATGATTCAGGTTAGTTCAAGTGCCCATACCCCTATATGGTACTTGGATAGTGGTTGTTCCAAGCACATGACTGGGACAAGAAGAAACTTAAAGGATTACACTCCAGTGAAAGTGTAACACCTCTACCCGTCAAGAAGAATATAATAGAGGGTCTGGCCGGGGCCCAACACCATATTCCACAAACAGGCGGAGACGCTATGAAATAATATCAAAACAAATGCATCCTAACACAGAGCATTCTAGCGTAAGTTTCACGGTTGAAAAACTTGAACTCAAGCAAAACAAGAACTGTCGACTAAAAACATAGGAATGTATACAACCAAAGTATCTGGCCTTAAGGCCTTACAAATTTCTCTTAACAAGGTGTGGTTTACAGACATCGACATGCAAGCCAGCCACACATAAACAAGAGGAAACAAAACAAAGCCTTCGAGGGCAGCAACACAGCTTGGGCTTCAGCCTGCTAAGTCCCGCTCGGACAAGCACCTCCAGCACCTGTAAGAACCAATCCACCAAGCAGTGGCAAATAGGGCAACGGTCAGCATTCAGCTGACTAATTATAACAACCTTACCCCTAGCCCGGGCCAGCGGAATTCCATCCCTGCATAACATTTTCCAATATGATTTATATATATCAAACCACGCAAGACGTGCACGACCGCATAGTCAATACATATCACAAGCGTCGGCACGACGACCCGACACTCTGTGCACTCAGGGCACATTCGGGTGTACCGGAAACACCGGATCCCACCAATGAGCATTCTAGTCTTGATCGGCACGCAAGCCGTCGACTCTCGCTATGTGATCCTAACAGTGCCTTAAGCACCCAAGGTTAGACAACCATAACGCAGGATTAGATCCGCCTATCCCATTTCTCACATCGTTAGACTCAAGACTGGACTGACGCGGGTACAGCTTCACCTTGCCCGTTGACCACAAGAGTTGAACCCAACTCGCACAATTTCCTGGACTTCCTCCAGTACTTCCCGCTGCACCAAGCAACAGGTATGCACCACAGATTGCACACAAACAACAAAATTCTCGGAGATTCCTTCGAATGAAAACAAGCATCACCAATCCAGACCAACACGTCTAGATGGGCTTCACACAGCATGCCTAGATCCGTACTCCAATTCCGGACTTTAACAAGCGGGACTTCACATATCTACCCCAAGGAACACCACAACCCACCGCACGCTCGCGGGGACGGATTTTCCCTATGCAAATGCAGGAAAGTAGGTCTTTACATGTCCAAGATGGAAATAGTTACCCTTGGAATTCTCCTCGAATCCATGGAGAGAATTGAGACGGATGAAAGCCTTCGTAGCAGCCTTGACTTCGTAAATCCGAACTCGGCTCGCGATTTGGACCACTGCAGCACCACCGGCGGCCGGATTCCTCTTCTTCTTCCTTGCTTTGCACTCCCCTCTTTCTTAACTTTAGAAAGAGAAAGATAAAACTCAATTGAGCTTTCTCCTCTACAATCCCGGCCTTATCAACCCCGGGAAGAGCTTAGACAATTGGATCTTTGTCAAAGAAAAGGAACGGCTCTGATCAGCCCTGAATTTGATTTCCTGGGCCGAACACGGGTTGTGACACGCCCGTGTCACAGGCCGTGTTGCTGAAGCGGTGTACAACTGACTTAAAATAAACCAAAACACGGGCATTGACACGCCCATGTCAAGCCTGACATCCCAGTGTCACACAGTATATGGCCATGTACCCGGCCGTGTCACCCCGATAACACGATCTACAAAATTACCCGAGCAGGACACGGCTAAGGCACACGCCTGTGTCCCTAGCCGTGTGCCAAACACGCCCCTGTTACACGCCTGTGTCACAGGCCTTGTTCCACACTCGACGATCAGGGCTCAAGAACTCGTCGAGAATAGGGACACGCCCCTGGACACGCCCGTGTACCATACCGTGTACACCTGACACGCCCTGAGACACGCCCGTGTCTCAGGCTGCGTCAGCCAACCTGAATCCAACTTTGGCTTTTTGAGATTTCTGGGGTGTTACAATCCTCCCCACCTTAATAAAATTTCGTCCCAAAATTTGAAGATAGCAGGGAGATAACAACATAACACAATCAGAGACATATATGTTTCTATCACATATACAAACGAGCGAATAGGTTATGAAAATAACTCGGGAAACTCGGCTCGCATGGTCTGCTCCCGCTCCCATGTTAGCTCTTCTCGGCCACAATTGTCCCACCGGACTTTGACCATCCCGATCGTTTTGTTCCGCAACTGTTTCTCAGCTCGATCCTCGATCCGAATGGGCCTCACCTTTGTCGTTAGCCCATACTCAACCGGCACCCGATCATTCTTAATCACTTGAGCTGGATCCTTGACTGCTTTTCATAGTACCGAGATGTGGAACACATCATGCAGTCCACCCAATTCCGATGAAAGAACTAGTCGATAGGCAGCTTCCCCAACTCGCTCCACCACTTCAAATGGACCAAGGTATCGCGGACTTGGCTTTTTCAACCGCCGAATCCGAGATACGCCTTTGAAGGGTTTAATCTTTAAATAGACCCAGTCACCCACCGCGAACTCCACGTTCCGGTGTTTAGCATTGTAATACTTGGCTTGCCGATCCTGGGCTATTAGTAGTCTCTCTCGAATAGAGCGTATTGTTGAGTTAGCATCCTCGACTGCCTTTTGTCCCAAAAGTTTGGATTCGCAAGTTTCTGCCCAAGCTAACGGTGTACGGCACTTGCGACCATACAAAGCTTCAAATGGTGCCATGCCGATGCTCGCTTGGTAGCTATTAATGTAGGCAAATTCCACCATAACAAGATGATCTTCCCATTTCTTACCGAAGTCCAGGGCGCACATACGGAGCATATCCTCCATTGTTTTGTTGGTTCGTTCAGTTTGGTCATCCGTTTGTGGATGAAAGGCCGTACTGAATGCTAACTTCGTGCCCAACAGTTGATGGATTAGCCTCCAATCCTTTGAAGTAAATCTCCCATCACGGTCACTAACGATGCTTCGGGGAATACCGTGCAATCGAACAATCTGCTCCACATAGAGCTTTGCCAACGTTTCAACTAAATCGTCCCGCTTGTTTGGTAGGAAGTGAGCCACCTTTTTTAATCGGTCGACAATCACCCAGATTAAGTCATTACCACGTTGAGATCTCAGCAATCCGTGCACGAAATCCATAGAAATATCCTCAAACTTCCACTGCGGAACTGGCAATGATTTCAGGAAACCACTAGGTCGTTGACACTCTGTCTTTACCAAAGCACAAGTACGACACTTAGCCACATACTCGGCTATGTCCTTATTTAAATAGGGCAACCAGAACAATTTCTTCATGTCTTTGTACATCTTTGTGCTCCCAGGGTGAATTGAGTACTTTGTAAAGTGTGCTTCATATAACAATTCTTCTCGCAATTTACCCGCACAAGGGACGCACAATCGGCCATCCTTCCGTAATAGACCGTCATCCCAGGAGAATTGGTCACCAGACCCCTCCTTTGCATAGCGCTGGAGACTTTCATCAAACTCTGTTGCCCGCCGAACCCTGTCCGCAAGGTCATATTGAACTTCCATCCAGTTCAAGCATGCATCGGCCGAAGAATCCCTCTCAACACAAGATATCTCCAACACTTCCAACTCCTGGATTAGACATTCATCATGTATCCGCAACCAACTTGCCCACACCGGAGTCCGATGACTCAAGGTATCAGCGACCACATTTCCCTTTCCGGGAACATAGTGAAATTCGAAGGTATAATCCCCTAGGAATTCCATCCACCTCCTTTATCGCATATTCAAATCCTTTTAATCGAGCAGATACTTTAGGCTTTTATGATCTGTATAAATATCTACCTTCATGCCATAAAGATAATGTCGCCACAACTTTAGCGAAAAGATCACCCCTGCCAACTCCAAGTCGTGGACGGGGTAATTACGCTCATGCACCTTTAATTGACGTGAGCCAAAAGCAATCACCTTGCCAAACTGCAGGAGAACGCAGCCTAAGCCGCTTCTTGATGCATCGCTGTAAATCTCAAAACCGTATGTACCACAAGGCGACGTCAAAACAGGCGCCGTGGTCAAATGACCTTTTAACTACTCAAAATCTTGCGCGCACTCTGGCGTCCAAACGAACTTCTGACCTCCCGATGGTAGGGATGAAGATGGAGATGGATGGAACTCTTGGGATGCAGAACGGCGAAGTGGCAGTAAAGATCGATCTAGGGTCCGTACCCTAATTCGCGGAACAGGGCGATTTATAGAAGCAGAGTTAAATAGCGCGCACGACCACTGGCGCACGACCAGTGGTCGTGCGCGAACAAATTTAGCGCCCGTGCGGCAACAACCTGTATAACCTGTATAAGGAAATAAAAGCTCACACACAATCAGTAGTGCACGATCAACAGCGCACGATCAGTGATCGTGCGAAATTGCGAGACAAAACTTTTCAAAAGAAGGCATGACTGCGCAAGACCGGCAACGCACGAGCTGTGATCGTGCGCGATATAGCTGGTGACCGTGTGATATGGCGGGGCAGAACTTTCACAAGATAAGCCAGACTGCGATCGACTGATGATTGTGCGCCAAAGAGGTCGATGGTCGTGCGTGGGTAAAAACACACGACCATTGACTCCTTTGCCAAAAAATGGTGAAAGCCCTATCCCGAGCGCCCACATGATCCCCGAACCTACAGGAAAACTGGACGGGTTGTCGATCATGGCAGTCAAAGATATTAATAAAATGCATAGCAAGAGGGAAATACACACACGCACAGAAATAGGGTAATAAAGTGCACAAGATATGGAATGTTGTAGCAAACCAAAAGGAGTGCTAATGGCACTAAATGGCAGTGCAAAGTCATGAAATTAAGTCTAGATGAGTCCAGAATTCGGTATGAAATTGGGACTCATCAGTGACATACTCGTGACACCAAGAAGGGATTCAACTTCCCAATACATCTCTCAATCCAACCACCTATCATTTCCCAGTGGGTCCTAGTGTTATGTGTCACTTTTTACTAAGCGCAGCCCATGATCTAATTCTAAATTGTATGAGATAACTTCCAATTCCTTGGCCCAAAGGCCCCTAAATATTTATCATCAGTTTGTCATGTGTATGAAGTTGACCATTTAGAATTTCATCATTTTTCTAAGTATTTAGAATGATAAATTAAATCATTTAATTAGGTGACCAATGTCACTTTGAACATTAACTACTATATGCAATAGTCCATTATTTCTAAATAATTTATCTTGAGTTCATCTAGATTAAAAATTACTGTTCACCAAATATGCTAATTTTTCCACTTGATTTACCATTCATTTTCTATTTATGATTATAATTACAATTATTCGATTTTCCAAATGAAGTACCTAAAATATTCAACTAAAAATTCATAGAAAATTATTGGTGATTAACATTATCATAATAGTACCCAAAACATAATTTCATACTCCTAGCCAGTGATTTGACATAAAATAATTACATGTGAACATTATTACAAAAATGCCACTACTATGGTTTTCAGCATAATAATCATCCAAATATTCTTAAGTAAATTCATAGGGGTTTATATCACAGAAATAAGAGTCTATACGTTTTTCCATAATTTTCCAAACATTATTAACCCTAATTTTATTTTAATCTCAAAAGGGTAAAATTGTAAATATACTAAATACACAAGAAATAATTCTCAAACAATCTCATTACTTTTTCCAAAGATGTGAAATGTCCTATTATGGCTTGAAACAAAACTTTGGAATTTTCTAAAGTCAATATCCCTATTTCTTATTTTTAATTCTAAACGAGCTAATTTTCCAATAATTCAATTTTATGGGATTTTTGATCCCAAAAATCCCATTCTTTCTATGAGAGGTGTATTTCATCCTTATGATCCTCTGTCTAAAATCCCATGGACATGCATGGGGTCTAATGGGCCAATTTCCAATTTTCCCATTTTTACAATTGGCACTCCATTTACAAATCTACCTCCACCATGTATGCGAGATTTTCCCAACATGTAGAGATCCAAATGGTCTGAAACTTTTACCATGATCATATGATGACACTAGAGCCATGCCACATAAATTTGGGGGTATTTGGAGTACACACAAACTTGGGGGTATTTTGACTAAAAGTATAGGAACATGTCCTCCAAAAATTCTCATTTTTGGATATAGTCTAAGTATAGTATACACACATGCTTGACCTAAATTTCACTGCATGTGGACTTATGGATTAGCATAGGAATCCATTTTAATTTCTGCCCTCGTATAGGAACAGTCCTAGGAGAATTACCCTACAAAGAGTTACAGTACTCCAAATTACAAGTTTAGGGTGTCAAAATAAAGATAAGACGTAGGGATACATTTTCTATGTTGAGAGTTTCCTCTGCAAATGCATCTATAAGGCCTAAAATTATCATGCAAGTGGTCATTTAACATGTGATAGAAATACTCATAATAATAAATACTATATTATAGTTTATAAGATTTAAATCGACAGTATCCATGCATCTTCCTCCTCCATCCGACAATCCAGATTAACCCCACCTATAACAAATTAAAATCTTATTTCCCGACCACTGGGCCACAGCCACTGCCGGCAATTTTCACCACCACCTCCGTTTAATGGCGGCAGGCCTTTTCCGGTGACCTGGCCGTCGGAGGAGGCTCCTCCGTCGAACCCGAGCAAGAAGAAAATCTCATATTTCTCCCTCTTTCTCACATGGAATCTGGCTCAACTGAGCCTGATATCTCTCCTAGTAGATCTAGAAGACTAGCATAGAGGGAGGGGAGGAGAAACAGACTCGGATGCGAGCTTGGCGATGGGTATGGTAGTGGTGAGCCATGACAGACCCTTGCTCCGACAAGTTAGCTTGATTTCTAGTTTTTATAGCAAAAGCTTAGCTCCAGCAGTAATTTTCCACTCCTCTAGGCTCAATGAAGATAATGACGGCCTTGGTAAAGAGTGGGAGTGACCACTAGTGTTTCTTGTCTCTTTCTTTTTATAAGAAGAATTAAGGCTTAAGTTGTTTGCCACGTGTAAGCCTAATGTTGAACTGCCAATTAGTTTGAGTTGCTTTACCACATGTCACCTTAGTATTGGACCGCCAATCATTTCTTAAAATAAGTTTTCTTGAGAATATAATGTATTAAATAGGTTGTTGAAGAGATCGGGTTCAAATGTGCAATAATCACATATCTCAAAAAAAACCCGATTCTGTCATACAGGTGAACCAGACAGAAAATACTCTAAGTCAAAAAGCGTTGAGTGGCATTGAGTCCACTCAATGCTGCATTGATTCAACTCAATGCCAACAACATTCAGAATATCTCTAAGTAAACAGAATTGAGTGGCGTTGAGAACACTCAATGCCGCATTGATTCCACTTAATGCCAACAACATCCAGAATATCTCTAAGTCAATAAAGTTGAATGGCATTGAGACCACTCAATGCTGCGTTGAGTACACTTAACGCCAATGACATTCAGAATATCTCTATGTTAACATCGTTGAGTTGCGTTGAGACTACTCAATGCTGCGTTTAGTCCACTCAATGTCAATAACATTAAGAATATCTCTAAGTCAAAAGAATTGAGTGGCGTTGAGACAACTCAATGCTGCGTTGTGTCCACTCAACTCGAATAGCATTTAGAATATCTCTAAGTTTAAAATATTGAGTGGTGTTGAGACCACTAGATGCCGCGTTGAGTCCACTCAATGCCAACAACATTCAGAATATCTTTAAGTCAACAGTGTTGAGTGGCGTTGAGACCACTCAACACCGCATTTAGTCTACTCAACGCCAACCTCCTTCAGAATATCTCTAAGTCGAAAGTGTTGGGTGGCGTTGAGACCACACAACGCCCCATTGAGTGGCGTTGAGACCACTCAACTCCACGCCGAGTCCACTCAATGCCTACAGTTTCCAGAATATTTTCTAAGTAAAATTCGTCGAGTGGCGTCGATTGCACTCAATGTACTAGACACTTCGTCGAATGGCGTCGAGACCACTCGACTCCTATAGTTTCCATAATATTTTCTAAGTTAAAGTTGGTTAAACCATAAAGTGTTCCCTATGTGAAACCACCCTAACTCCTTGTGTCAAACCTATCCTAACCCCATTCACTCACCACATGTTCTACCCTAATCTAAGTTAAGGGGTCTAGAAGGAAATAGGATGTGCCACATGATGTGTTTCATGTGAGCCAGTTGCGGATATGAGTACTTAATGACCAACATGTTCTTGATTCAGTGCCCTAGTTGCACCTAACCTTTCATATGTTAAGATGCCAATTCCCATTCAGGATACTCAAGATCAGGTGTTGCGAAGGAAGATAATACCCATAATCAATGTTTTGTGGCGAAATAAAGACGTGGAGAGCGCGACTTAGGAGTTGGAGTCAGCTATGAGGGAGGTTCATTCTCATCTGTTCGCCTAGTTTCTTTGGTAAGTGTTTTTATTCAATAAACCTTGGTTATTTTCCTTCTTTAGTGGATTGAGTTGTGTGACAAGTTTCGGGATGAAACTTCATTTTAGGGGGAGTGGTTGTAATGCCCTTGATTTTCCGATATTTATTTCAATTCCTTTAGTGGAGTATTCTTAACGTCAAGGTGTTACATTGACGTGTAGTTAACGTATACCGTTGCTGGAGTGTGACTTTTTCTCATTTGGTATTCGGGGTGTATACTTAGAATATTAGCTTGGCTAATTTCTAGTGTGTTTTTTAAGATTTCCCTCACGAGCCGGGTTTGTTTTGGAACTCGGTGGAGCCTTTTTGGATATTTAGTGTTTTGGCTTCGGGGAGTTTTTACCCAAATTTGGTTTGTCGAATTGTGATTTCGACTTCGCCGTAGGATTCGTAGCATCGATATTTAGTTATGGTGCGAATTTCGTGGAAATCTGAGATGATTTGGAATTTCTGGTCATTTGAACGTTTAGTGTAATAATATTATATTATATTTTTATTTAACCATTATAAGTATAAATACCCTTAGGATTTAAATGGAACCCTATTCATCGCCTTCCTCCCAAGTCGTCGAGCTGTTTTGCGAAAGAGAAGAACGACGGACATTGCTAGGCTTTCGGCCGACAATTGAAGGAGCTCTAGTGCTCGAAATCATCATCGGAGGGTAGATTCGAATTTCTCTCACCGAGATCTACGTGTGTATAGTGAGTATTTACCGTTTCTTAAATTTTTGACATTAGGTAATTTGATTTTGACCCCTTATTTTCCTCGAAAGGTTTCAGGAAGTGTAGCTAAGGTGTTCTTGCAGCCGGATTCGTGAGGAAGGGAGCTTGTGTGTCTGAATTTCTGGAGTTAGAGGCAAGTGGTGATTTTTCCCCTTGCCAAGTCTTTTTTCGTGTGTTATTTGTTATATTTCTTCCCTTCTTAGAATTAGGAGTAGTGTAGGTATCACCCAAGTTCGGTCTGCTGAGCAGTGTAGGATTTCCTGTCACGTAAAAGTAGAGTTCGTCGTATATGACTGTTAGTCTAGGTTAACTCGACGAGTATGATAGTTAGACTAAGTTTGACTCGTCGAGTAGTGGAGGTTAGCTTAAGTATAAGTTTGTTGAATATGACCTTTAGCTTAGGATTTATATTCGTCAAGTATGGTGTGGTTAGCTTGATTGAAATTCGTCAAGTATGGGTCTTGGATTAAGTCTAATTCATCGAATAGTATAGGCATTGAGTGGAGTCAGAGTCATCGTGTAATCACGAAAAATTCACTGAGTATTAACCTTTGGTGTTGAGTGTAGTCTTAGCGTGGAGTGATTCTTTAGACTAAGGCAAATTCATCGAGTATTCAAGACAAATTTGTCGAATGTCAGCCTTGGCATTGAGTGAAGTTGACTTGGCGTTGAGATTATCGAGTAGACTATGAGACTAAGTCAAAAGAATCGAGTATTGTGCATTGGCATTGAGAGTGTCGAGTGAACCAAATGGCATTGAGTGCTTTGAATGTTACAGACTTTGGTGTCGAGTGTGCTGAGTGGACTCAGTAAATTGAAAGTGTTAAGTTGTCTACCTAAATCACCTAGAGGGGGGTGAATAGGTGAATTGAGCGTCTATTTGCGGAATAAAAAATTTAATGAACTTGCACAAAAACAATCAAGCAATCACAGACGACAAGAATATTTATACTGGTTCCCCAACCTTGGGTACGTCCACTTTCCCTCACAGATCTAGTAAATCATTAGACTCGGCTACTCCACTATCTCAGATTGAAAACCAATCCTACGTCTCGGAACGAAGTTCCTATAATCTTGATCCAAAGGGATCAACACTCGGAAGATGAAAAATTCCTACAACTCGGAGAACAACGCTCCTACACTCGGAGAATAATCTCCTACAAAATTACAAAGAGATATGAAATACAAACAAAGATTTGTTTCAGATCTGGAAAAATTTAACTCTAGGTCTTCTTCTAAACTTGGCGACTTTTTCAGAATTTATTGAAGAAGAACCTCTATAGATCTGATCTGAGAAACTTAGGACCTACTCGATCAAGGAGAAGATAAAGATTCCTTGAACAGCAAGTCTAACTTGATCGAAAATAGTCGTGTAGATCTTCAAACTGAGCGACAGCAGTGGCTTCTGTAAGTTTGTTCTTGGAGAGAGACGACCGATTTAGAATAATGAGAGTATGGATTCTGCTTAGGGTTAGTATTGATGAAAGGATATTATATAGGATTTCCCCTAATGGTTAGAATTAATATTAATGACGACACGTGGAGCAATCATGTCAAGTCATTTGAAAATCCCGTCGATCTGGACTTAAGTGAATTTTCTGAAAAATGAACTGCAGTTATCAAGAAGTATGAATTAGTTCTCGAGAACACGGCTGATTTCTCCAGAGCTAAGCTTTCTGGATATAAGTTAGTACTCGAGAGATAAGCGTTGAGTCTACTCAAGAACTAAACTGAGCTTCTCGAGAACTAAAAGAACATTACTCGAGAGCTAAAACTTGTACTCGAAAACTAAGCTGACTTCTCGAGAACTAAAAGCTAAGTTCTCGAGAACTATAACCAGCTTCTCGAGAGATGGACTTAGAAGTTTTTTTTCACGGCTGTCTCTGGCTACTTGAGAAGTATAGGTTGTGACTTCTCGAGAACTTAGACTAAGCTTCTTGAGAACTATACTGATGTTTCTCGATAACTAGTCTAGGCTTTTCGAGAACTTAGTGAACTTCTCGAATACCTAATATGAAGTGTATCCCAATAAAGAGGCTACACATTAGTCAACACCTTGGATCACACAGTGAGGGATTACACTGTATTGTCCTGTGTTCATTAACCATTGTAGACTGATAATTATCTACACTTTGCAATGATGGTCTGCAAACACATAACTAAACAAAGATATTAAATACAACTTAATTCATCTTAATTCAAGGGTGACTTCATGCAAATCTAGGTTATTGTCGACGCAATACCTAATAATCTCCCCATATTTGTAGAAGTTAGAACCCTCTACAGTAAGGTGAATTATACCAATAAAGAAAGAACTATATATGAAGAATAAATTCAAATGTAAGAATGAAAAATTAAACACGGAATTAGCAAAACCAGAAATTATATATATATAATGTTTTAGATTTCCAATCAACATCCATTTCATCCATTATCTCCAAAACATTATCAATAGAAAGTCAGTCCTAGCTCTGATGTTGTCTGTAATGCTTTTCTTGTTGTTTCCTTTGGTAGCTGAAAGGCTTTGGGTAGTACCTTGGAGGCTTTGGTGGAGCCTTAGGATTGTTCTTGCCATACTCTCTGTCATTGATTCTCCTTTTAGTCATGGACTTCTCATAGAGTTTCCACTCAGAGGAGCTGTAGTGGAGATTCCTGTTTTCATTGTAGTCCATTACTAATTTGAGAGTATCAATAATTAAAGCTTTAATGGTAGGACTCAAGACTTCTGCAAATTCTTGTGCTTTTCTTTTCTCTGTGTCTGGCTTAGGAATTCTTTTGCTAGCAGGGGGCCTTCCCCATACTTCCTCTTCTTAGAAGTGTTGATTTCAGGTAAAACATGAGGAATAATATCATCACATACTTGGTCATAAGATGCGGGAGGAGGATTTTGATCTTCTGGCCTTGGAGAAAAGCATAGCATCTGAGGCTGTATCTGAGCAAGCATCTGGCTTGACTATACTTTAGCAAGAGAGTTCAGGTTATGAGGAATGACATTAGGATCAACCTGAATTTCAGGGAATATTTGGTTGTGCATCAAGACTGAGGTGTCATAGGTATGAAATTTAACAGACTGGATTTATTCTAAAACATTCTTATTAATTTCAGATATCTTGTCAGACCAAACTATTTTACAGTAGCAGTAAACTTGTCCACAAGCTTTTCCACATGTTCTTTCACCAAGCTCTCCCTCTTTCTGAATTCTACAGATAGTGTATCTATAGTATCTTATATGAAGGTACCAACCTCTTCACAAATTTTCATGAGGTTTTCCTTTGCTTTATTTTCCAAAAAGATTTGATTGTTAGCAAGAGTTATTGTTTGATCCATGGCCTGACCAACACTAGTGATAGTGTGGTCTATAGCTTTACAACCAATCTAAAAAAGCCCTTTGAGAGGGCTAGTATTGTGCTGAATTTCTGCAAATCCCTTGCTCATCTCTTTCTCTAGAGCAGTGACTTTGTCTTGGACTACTTTGAGGGATTCATCAAAATGTTTCCTTTGGTCAGCCAGCATAACTTCAATCTTACTTAGTATATCTGAATTGATAGGGGCAATAGCAGAGGAACAACAGGAGTAGAAAAATGAGGTGGAGTAGGGACTTCCCATGGAGGGATCTCTTAAACAACTACAGATATTTTAGCTCTAGTAGTATGAATGACTGTATCTTCTTCTTCATCAAGGAAGGTGGGCATGGAGAAGTCAAGTCTCCTTAAGGGAGCTTCAACTGCCTCAGGTTCTTGCTCATCCTCTTCTGATAGAAGGATGGTATCTGGTTGAGGTGAGACTTTTCTTGGAGAAGGAGAAGGAGTGGCTATGGGAGAAGGTACTGGAGATGGAGAAGGAGCTAGAGATGGATCCTTTGAAAGTTCTTCAGCAGTTTTTGTGTGGAGAGGAGGAAGAGGTTCATCAGAGGTGAGCTCTTTTATCATACTTTATATATCTGCTGCAGTAGAGTTGATGGTTTTCTAAGCTTGCTCATCTGAGAATGTCTCATCTGGTAAGTCTGCCACTGGGTACCTAACTGAAGATCTGACTGGACTTCTCACTAGTGATCTAGCTTGTGTCCTGGCTAGTGAACTTAGTGTACTTCTGACTAGAGATCTGGCTAGAGGAGGAGATGGAATTCTGTTAACTGGAATAGAGGAAGTAGGCTCCCCCTCAATTGCTGCACCAGTTGGTTCAGAAACTCCATGAGAGGAGAGATATGGGGTCCTGACCTCTGAAGCAGGGGCTGCAAGCTCTTTAGCTATGTGCTTTGGATTCTTCAGTTTTAACTCCCACCTTTGAAAGGAAGCTAAGGAGTTCTTCTTCAAGTGATGAATTGGTGTACCTTTTGAAGTCTTAAAGACCACTGGATCAATCTCATGCAATATCAAGGAGATTATCCTAAAAAACTTTGGTTCTTTAATGTTATCCCTGATCATTACAAAAATCATCAAACCATATGGAAGTTTCTTCCTGCAGATAATGGCTGCCATGTCATTGAATAGGTCATTGGTTATGAAACCTATGGACCCTATCCTGCACCAAAGAATTTTTCCAACAATATCCACTAGAAGTTTGCTAATATCATTCAGAGCAGTTCTCCTTATAGAGGTAATGTCCACTGGAACTCCATAGAAATAGCAGGCTCTGCCATTGTCATCTTATGTCAGTTCATCCTCATCATCATCTACAGTAGGCAATCTTAGAAGTCTTGACACTATGGTCGGGCTCAACTTAATCTTAACTCCCTTGACAAAAGATTTTATTACAGTGCTATTCCTCCTTATCTTGACATTTCTGCAGAACTCTTCTACTTCTAGAAATAGAATCTTACAAGGTTCTGAAAGAACAAAGTTAAAACTTGCGGTTTCTAGTAGAAGAAGTAAATTCTTGAAATTGTCTGAAATATTTGCAATCCCGGCGACCATAAGTTCACTACCGATTATAATTCGGGACTTCTGAGCAATTGAGACTGACAACAATGATGGACAGAGCGCGAGAAAGTAGCGGTGTCGAAGCTCTGGTCGTCGGAAGGCGGAGAGTTTTCGAGAGAATGGATTTTTAAATGTCGGTTGATTTGAGATTTCTAAAGTTTTATATATATATATAACCCTACTAATGTTGATTAGGTGTCTAATTAATCTAAAATAACCCTTGGATTAAAGCAGAAATCGAGCGATTTTCGAAATAGAAGAAATGAACATAAATCGAAAACAGACGGGACATTTCTCGAAAGGTAGGGTTAGTTCTCGAGAGACATGGTTATAGTTCTCGAGAAGTATATTTCTTGTTTTTCGAGAACTTATTGTACTTCTCGAGAGACAGATTTTTATTCTTGAGAAGTGGACTAAAGTTTTCGATAACTGGTTATGTACTTTTTGAGAAGTAACTGTATTTCTCGAGAACTGCCTTCCACTTGAGAAATTTCTGACCTTTTTGCAGTATCCTTGATTCTTGAGCTTTGAAATGATCTATTTTGGTCTATCCTTCTCTGTTCAGAATCCCAAGTTTAGTTTTAAAGAAATTGAACTTAGTCTCTTCCAGCGGCTTTGTGAAAATTTTTGCAACTTGCCGATCTATTGGCACATACTGCAGATCCACATTCCCTTGCTCCACATGCTCCCGAATGAACTGATATCTGAGCACGATATGCTTTGTTCGGCTGTGCAAGACTGGGTTGTTGGCAATTGCTATTGCGTTGGAGGAGTCGCAAAATAATGGAATGTATTTAACCTTCATGTTGTAATCTTCTAGCTGGTTCTTTAGCCAAAGAAATTGTCCACAACAACTGCCGACAGAAATATATTCTGACTCGGCCATTGAGATTGCGACACAATTTTTCTTTTTGCTGCTCCATGAGATAAGCCTTCTTCCAAGGAACTGACATGTCCCAGAAGTACTTTTTCTGTCATCTTTACTACCTGCAAAGTCTGCATTTGAAGAACCAATTAGTTCGTTGTCATTACTTCTTGGGTACCATAAGCCAAGATTCGGTGTACCTTTAAGGTATCTCAAGATTCGCTTTACAGCAGCATAGTGAGATTCCTTAAAGTTCACATGGAATCTAGCATAGACACATGTAGAGAACATTATGTTTGGTCTATTGGCAGTAAGATAGAGCAAGGATCTGACTATGCATCTATACTTGGTTTCATCAAAAGGTTTCCCTTTCTTATCCTTGTCCAGAGACATAGCTGAGGCCATTGGAGTCCTCATAGAGGTTGCACTCTTCATTCCCAATTTCTTAATCAACTCCTTGGTGAACTTCGTCTAAGAGATGAAAATTCCATCTTCAGATTGTTTCACCTGAAGTCCTAAGAAATACTTCAGCTCTCCCATACTACTCATTTTAAACCTCCCTTACATAAGTTTAGAAAACTTTTTGCAGAGGTTATCGTCTGTAGAACCAAAATTTATGTCGTCGACATAGATTTGCACTAGGAAAATCTTGCCTTTAATTTCCCTAAGAAATAATTTCTTATCTATCTTTCCCCTTGTGAACTTGTTCTCGAGGAGAAAGGTAGATAGTGTTTCGTACCTAGCTCGAGCAGCTTGATTCAAACCGTACAACGCTTTCGATAATAAATAAACATAGTCAGGAAAGTTAGGATCAACAAAACCTAGGGGTTGTTCCACCTACACTTCTTTCTTTATGTCACCATTAAGGAAGGAGGATTTCACATCCATTTGATATACAGTGAAGCACTTCAGTGCAGCATAAGCCAAGAAAAGTCTGATGGCCTCCAGCCTTGCCACTGTAGCGTTTGTTTGGTCGAAGTCAATTCCTTCTTCTTGACGATATCCTTTGGCGATGAGTCTGGCCTTGTTCTTTATGATTGTCCCATCCTCGTCCAATTTATTCATGTAGATCCACTTCGTCCCGATGACATTCTTACCTTTGGGTCATGGAATTAGCTTCCAAACTTTGCAGCACTTGAACTGGTTCAGTTCTTCTTCCATGGCTAAGATCCATGATTCGTATGAGTTTGCTTCCTCAAACTTCTTTGGTTCAACCTGTGAGAGAAAACTTTAATATAAATTCTCTTTAGTTGTACCTCAACGAGTTCTAACACCATCCCGGGGATCTCCTATGATCTGGTCCAATGGATGATCCTTCAGATGTCCGAGCTCTAGGTTCCTAGCATCTGGAACTTCTTCAGCCACTGGAGTGACTTCATCAACTTGGTTGGTTTCTTCATCTTGATTGTCTACCTCTCCAATGGGGGTTAGAGTAGTGATCTTGATGAACTTTTCTTTTTCACCTTCAGTCGGTTCATCCACGCTAATTTCTTTCAGCTTTGTACCTGCATCTTCGACAAGCACACTAGACGATTTGCTTTGCAGCAAGCCCGTCTCATCAAATACAACATGTATGGATTCCTGTAAAACCAGAGTTTTCTATTGAAAATCCTGTATGCCTTATTATGGCTATTATAACCTACAAAAATACGTTCAAAACTTTTCTCACTAAACCTGCTAGTATGTACTTACCATTATTAAGCACGAAGCATTTACAGCCAAAAATTCTAAAATATGAAATAGTTGGTTTCCTGCCTTTTAGAAGTTCGTAAGGTGTCTTATCATGATTCTTATTGATGAGTGCTTGATTTTGCACGTGACATGCAGTACTGATGACTTTTGCCCAGAAATACTCTGTTAGTGAAGCATTACTCAACATAGTTCTACAGGCCTTTATGAGTGTTCTGTTCCTTATCTCAGCTACTCCATTTTGCCGTGGAGTGCGAGGAGAGGAAAACTCCTGAAAGATACCTAGGCTTTCACAGAATTTTGTCATGGCCCCAGACTTGAACTATGTTCCATTGTCACTTCTGATTTTGACTACGGAATAGTTGTATTTGTTCTGGATCTGCCTGATAAAATTAGTAAAGATGTCGAAGGTATCTGACTTGTGTTTCAGAAAGAACACCCACGCAAAGCGCGAGTAGTCATCAACAATAACCAATGAATATTCCTTACCTCCCAAGCTTCTAATTTGCAGTAGACCGAACAAGTCCATATGAAGTAGATGGAGACATCTACTTGAATTTTTTTCAATAATGCTTTTAAAGGTAACCCTTATTTGCTTGCCTTTTACGCATGCATGACAAGGTCTATATTTGACATACTTGACATTCGGGGCATCACGCACTATGTTCTGGGAGAATAATTTATTTATAGTTTTAAAATTAATATGTGCTAACCTCTTGTGTCATTGGTCACCAAGAGACACACTATCTTTTGCTAAAAAACACACTGGTGTAGAAGAATCTATACAAATGAAATTTAAACAAAATATATTCCTGTTTCGAGTGCCAGATAGAATAGTTTTCATGTTGTCAACAAACTTTACCAGGCACTTGACAGCGTGGAATTCAACTATGTATCCTTTGTCGAATAGTTGGCTTATACTTATAAGATTGTGTTCCAATCCCTCAATATAAGCTACATCCGAAAAGGATACACTACTGTTAGTGATCATACCGTAGCCTTTGGTGATCCCTCGGTCTGAACCTCCAAAGATGACCTTTGGTTCGTTCAACACTGGAGAATAAGTTTGATGTAGGCTTCTTGTCTCGGTCATGTGCCGAGAGCATCCACTGTCCAAATACTAGATTGGAGTTTTGGTGGCCTTTGGACATCCCTGCAATCATAATCAGTTTGCCTTAGGAACCCAAACATGTTTGGGTCCTTGGTGTCGTGTTAGAACACTCCCCCTACGAGGATTAGCATCATGAGTTGTCATTCTCATGTTGCCAACTTGAGGAGTTGCAAAATTTCTTGGATTAAACCAATAATCGATGGAAAAATGACCAATTCTGCCACAACACCAACAGTCAAACCTATTGTATCTTTGCCTTAGGTACTCCTGCTTAACCTTATGGGATAATGGGCCAATAGAGGTAGCATTCTTTGAGGAAGAAGCTTCATGATTATGGCAATTACATGATTTCTTCTCCATCACATGCTTTTCTACAATGGTTTTTACTTTTGGTGCTTTCTTGAAGTTATGACAATGATTATAAGGGCTATAGTCCTGAAGAATGACTTCTTCATAAGGTGCCTTAAAGACACTCTCACCAAAGTTTCTAGGGCGAGTCCATCCTTGGTCAGGAGACTTTGGCTTTACATAAGTAGGCCTTGTCAAGTGGTCGTAGGATGAGTCAAGATCAAACTCATTTATTGGAAATATGACTTTCTTAAAGACAGTCTGATCTTGAGGGGCTTTCCCCTTTGCTTTCGCCAAGGCCTTCTTGGTGGCCTTATTCCTTCCTTGAGCCTTATTCCTCCTAGAAGATTTACTAGGAGCTCCTATATTTCCTAGCCCAGCACCCTTGGCCTGAGCAGAGAACTCAGCAACAAGAGGAAGAACTACCTTTGGCTTAGGGAAACCTTCAACAAGTTTCTTTTCGGCTTCTAGTAAGTCTTCCAACCCCTTGATGATTTCATCCTAGAGATCAAGGTGCTTCATAGCCTTGTTGAACTAGTCAACAACAGTATTTAAGTCTTATCTAAGTGAGTCCATTTTAACGACTTCCTCTCTCAGAGAGCTTTCTATGGCATTTAGAGACTTAATCTATTTTGCCTGAGTTTTCACGACCTTTAGACATTTGTCATAAGCCATGATCAACTCCTTATACTGGGCCATGAGTCCATACTCATTATCATAGGAGTTGTCCTCATTATAATGCTCAGAAACTTCAGATTCTGAAAGAGGGGTGTGAGATTTTACCTCCCCAGTGAACTGGGGCTCTTGTTCATCACCTGATTGAGCCATAAGTCCAAAGTAGGCTTCCTCTTCTTCACTTGACTCAGATGAGTCAGAATTACTAAGAGCCTTTCCCTTCTTGGTTATTAGGCTCTTCTCTGTCCTCTTCTTATTGTACGAGGACTTCTTTTCTTCTCTCCTACTACCCTCCTTCTTCTTGTGGGGGCAGTAAGCTATGACGTGACCTGGCTTGTTACAACAATAGCAAACTTTGTCAGTCGAAATATGTTTGTTCTGTTTAGAACCATACCTGTCGTGGAAGCTTGAGCCTTTTCTGTGTCGATCACCGTCATGTCATGATCTTCTGTGAGAGGCATCCTTACCTTTCCATTGCTTTTTCTTATTAAAGAATTTCTTGAACTGCTGTGAGAGTAAGTGATGAGTATAAAAATATACAATTTAATATACTATTAATCGTAAAAATTTAGAAATAAAACCAAAGTTTTTATATATATAACTAATTATTTTTGTTATATTTCATTTTTTATGTTTTTCTAAGTTTTTCTTAATTTTTGCAATTTTTTCTTAGGTCACGCCCACAGTCATGCCCGTGACCTAGGGCGTGACAACCCTTTTTAATTCTTTTTTGTTTGCTATTTTGCTGTACATGAAAACTTGAAAAAAATGATGGACACGCCCGTGACGTCATCCAATATGCCCGTGACAATTCGACATGCCCGTGTTAGCAAGTTTGCCAGCAAAATACCGCGTTGTCACCACGGCCCGTACCGCCTGATGAATCAGATGTCTGACACGCCCGTGACATGCTAAAATTGTTGGGTACATTGGAAAATGTGTACCTGATTTGAAGAAGCCCAACTTAGCTCAATGATATACATCAAGGTGTATTTGATGTTGTTTTGAGTTGACATGTGCAGGTGAAGAATTAATAAAGTATGCAGGAAAAATTCTAAGTCCAAGTGTCGACACAGAGAAGGATGTGTTGACACATAGAAGAAATAAGTCGACACAACACTGGGAAGCAGTGTCGACACATAGCAGTTAGTTTACAACAATACTGGGAAAGTGTGTCGACACAGAAGAAGTAAGTCGACACAACACTGGGAATTTGTGTCGACACAGAAGAAAAGCGTCGACCTCAGCATTGGGAAAATGTTTCGACACAGAAGAATATAGTCGACCTCAAGTTTGTCGACACCAGCAGGATGTGTCGACACAGAAGAATATAGTCGACCTCAAGTTTGTCTACACCAGCAGAATGTGTCGACACATTGTGATTGAGTCGACACATTATAGCAGGGTTAAAAGAAGACTGTGTCGACACCTGAAGGCTAAGTCGACACTTACTAAGTTATGATTCTACAACAACTGTGTCGACACACAGGACTTGCGTCGACACACTGAAGAGTCAAGACCAAGTTATTTTCAGAAGAAGCTATGTCGACTCAAAGGCAACTTAGTCGACATCACTGAAGACTGTGTCGACACAAAAGTCAATTGTGTCGACACAGATAGACAGATGGTCTCGACACTTTATGACAGACTGTCTCGACAACTTGTGGTTCAAGACAAAGGCACAGGACTTGTTTGAAGACTTCACAGCTGTGGGTTGCCACCGGTTAACTGAAGCTGTCAGACTTGTCAGAAAACGGTAAGAAACCGGATCAGCCGGTTACCATGAAGAAAGTCTATAAATAGACAGATTCAGAAGGAGAAAGCAACTTTTGAAAACATTGATGAGAATCAAAAAAAAGTTGAGAAGGATTGCAATCCAATTCATTTCAAGAAAGTGCTAGGCACTTAAGAAGATCTTCTCCGGAAGATCTAAGAAGACTATCTAAGGATAGATCAAAGAAGAGTTCTAATCAGAATTCAGAAGAATCATTCAAAGTGCTGGATAGAGAGAGATCAAGCCAGAATTTGAAGAAGAAGAAAGAAACCACAAGTGGATTCTCAAGAAGCTGTTTGGAAATCAACTCAGCTAAGTTCAGATTCAAGAAACTTTGAAGAAAGCTCAGATTCAGTTGATTTCATCAGCTGATCAAGAAGTGTCTTGTCCTCTTCTCTCTTTACAAAGGCAAGACATCAAAATACCTTTTTCTAAATTTCTGTAGGATCTGTTTACACAGATCTGAGTTGTAAGCCTGTGTTATAAAGGCTGAGTGTAGGAGTGTTGAACTCTGAGTGGTAGGGCTATTTGCCTAAGTGTAGGAGAAAGTTCTTCTCTGAGTTGTAGGCCTTGGGGCAAGGCTGAGGTAGGGCTGTTGTGCCTGAGTTGTAGGAACCAGTTAGGTTCTGAGTTGTAGGATCTGTTGATCTGAGATTAGTGGAAGTTTGGCCGAATCTAGCATACTGCTAGATAGGTGAAGGGGGAAAGTGGTTGTACCCAGACCTTGGGGAACCACTATAAAACATTGTGCAATCTGTGATGTTTTATTTTCTGTGATTGCTGTGATTATTGTGTTAGCCATTAAATTGAATTCTGCCTATAAGTTTTTATAAAGAAGTAGAACCTATTCACCCCCCCCCCTCTAGGTGTTTAGGCTGTCTTGAAAGTTAAACTATCAAGTGGTATCAGAGGGAGGTTCCTCAAAAAGGACTTAACAGTCTAAGGTAGATCTGAAAGGCAGATTCAAGATTCAAGAAGATGGGTTCTGGAGAGAATCATAAGGAGCTAGGGTCTATGAAATTACCCATATGCAGGAAGGAAATCTTTAGGATCTGGAAAGAAAGAGTCAAATTTTTTATGGAGGCATCTGACCCAAGGATTTATATCACAGTTCAGGAAGGGCCCTTTATCCCAAAGAAGATTTCAGCTGTGGATGCAAATATCCAAATACCAAAGACTTATTCAGAAATGACCAAGGATGAAATCATCTTGGCAACCATGGACAAAAGGGCACAGAACATCATTGTTAGTGCCATAGATGATTCAACATTTCAGAATCTGATTCACTGCAAGACCTCCAAGGAGATGTGGGACACATTGATTGTCTACATGGAGGGATCTGAAGAAGTAAGGCTGGACAGGAAGTCTATGCTAAATCAGGAGTATGAAAGCTTTAGACAAGGAAAATCTGATAGCATAACTGAGTGCTATAAGAAATTCTATAGAATTGTGAATGAGCTAATATCCTATGGAAGAGTCTTCAGTACCTATGAACTGAATGACAAATTCTTAAGATCCTTATCAAAGGATTGGGATACAAAGATCTGTGCCATAAGAGAAGTGGCTAAATTGGCAGAGATATCTCCTCCAACCCTGTTTGGAAAGTTGCTATCCTATGAAATGCAACTTATGGTGAGGAAGGAGGAGGAAAGAAACTCAAGAGGAGAGCATAGAGAAAAGACTGTGGCATTCAATGCTGAAGCCACTAGAAAGAATAGGAGGATATCACCATCTCCTCCTAAGGAAGTTACAGAAGATAGTTCTGAAAGTTCAAACAAGGATTCTGAAAGCTGTGATTCAGATGCAGATTTTGCTGCATTCACAAGACAATTCCAGAGGTTCTTGAAGAAGAAGCAGTGGAAGTCTAGGCCTTCCCCATCACAGCAAGTTGATGACTATTATAAGAAGAAAAGGTCATCAAGGAAAGAGAAGAGCAGATCAAAGCCCAGCAAAGCCACTACTTCAAAGATTGTCTGTTATTGTTGCAATAGGCCTGGACATGTAGTGGCTGATTGTCCTGACAAGAGAAAGGAATCTTCAGAAAAGAAGAAGACTTATCAGAAAGGCAAGAAGGAGAAATCCTTTGTAGTAAAGAAAGATAAGAGTCTATCAGACCAGTCAACTTCAGAGTCAGAATCTGAAGCTGAAGCATATATTGGACTATATGCTGCATCTGAAGAAGAGGAGTTTCTGCAGTTGCTAGACTCCATCAATGAACAAAAGGATCAGCAGTGTATGGGGCTGATGGCAGGATCAGAAGAGGACATATGCCAGAATCAGTCTGATCATAACAAGGTGAATCCAAGTAACCATGCCCCTATATGGTACTTGGATAGTGGTTGTTCCAGGCACATGACTGGAACAAAGGGGCTGCTGAAGGAGTATTCATCTGTCAAAGATGGACCTAAAGTGATCTTTGGTGGATCTGAAAAAGGAGTCATCAAAGGGTTTGGTAACATTTCTTCTAACCTAATTACTATCACTCAAGTGGCTTATGTAAAGGGTTTGAAACATAATCTAATAAGCATAAGCCAGCTAAGTGATTTAGGATATGACATTTCATTTGTTAAAGATGGATGTCATATCAAGAGGTCAAGTGATCAAAAGATCATATTGACTGGGTATAGGAAGAGAAATGTATATTGTCTTAATTTTGAATGTGAGAATAAGGCTTCTCCCATCTGTCTTGTAGCTGATGACAATGCTTCTCATTGTGTTAAGTGGCACAAGAGATTGGCTCATCTAAACTACAAGACAATTGGACAACTCTTTAGCAAAGAGCTAGTGAGGAATGGACCTCAAATTAAGTGTATAAAGGAAGGGATATGCTCAGCTTGTCAAAAGGGAAAGCAGACAAAATCCTCCTTTCAAAGCCTTGAAAACAAGGATTCTGTGAGGTGCTTATACCTCTTGCATATGGATCTTTTTGGTCCTATGCCAGTTCATAGTCTAGGTAGGAAGGTCTACACTTTTGTGGTTGTAGATGACTATTCTAGATTTACATGGGTGTTCTTTCTGAGACAAAAATCTGAAACCCCAAGTGTATTACTTAATTTTGTAAAGCAAATTCAGAATGAACTGAATAGTACAGTGGTCAAAATCAGAAGTGACCATGGTACTGAGTTTCAATCTGAAAGCATAACAAACTTGTGTAAAGACTTTGGGATTTTCCAAGAGTTCTCCTCACCTAGAACACCTCAGCAAAATGGAATTGCTGAAAGAAAGAATAGAACATTAATTGAAGCTGGTAGAACTCTATTGAGTGACACCTCTCTCCCAGAATATTTTTGGGCTGAGGCAGTTAACACTGCTTGTCATGTCATCAATAGGGCTTCTATCACCAAAAGCCACAGAAAGACTCCCTATGAGATTGTGAAAGGCAGAAAACCAAATCTATCCTATTTTAGGATCTTTGGTTGCAGGTGCTATATACTTAACAATGGCAAGTCATATTTGACTAAGTTTGCTGCCAAATCCCAGGATGGGATATTTGTTGGGTACAGCACAAATAGTAAGGCCTATAGAGTCTTCAACTTAACTACTCAAGTTGTTGAAGAATCTGTGCATGTTGTATTTGATGAAACAAGATTAATCAATTGTGAGTTGTCTTGTAGATCAAATGACTCAACAGGTATAAGCAAGAGGATGGACAAGCTCTCCATTGCTGAAGCTTCAAAGGAAGATGGAGCATTGGAAA
Source organism: Platanthera zijinensis (assembly GCA_039513925.1). NCBI lineage: Eukaryota > Viridiplantae > Streptophyta > Magnoliopsida > Asparagales > Orchidaceae > Platanthera > Platanthera zijinensis. The sequence goes on from CM077097.1 coordinate 1,397,080, forward strand.
ATGAAGGCTGCTGTCCAGGGGGAGTGCAAGAGATAATGGAAGCTGATGAAAACCAAGAGGTTCAGCAGAATGAAGAAGCTGGAGATGCTCAACCTGAAGGGAATCTTTCTCCAGCTATAAGATATCTAAGAGATCATCCTGCTGATCAGATAATTGGTGATCCAAGACAAGGAGTGCAAACTAGAAGCAGAAATCAAAGCACAGTTTTGCATTCAAGTTTCTTGTCTCAAATGGAACCTAAGAAGTTTGAAGAAGCTATCCAAGACCAGCACTGGGTTGATGCTATGCAAGAGGAGCTGAATCAATTCAGAAGGTGCAAAGTCTGGGAGCTTGTTCCTAAACTAAGAGGCCACAACATAATTGGCACTAAGTGGATCTATAGGAACAAGCTAGATGAAAGTGGGATAATAGTGAAGAATAAAGCAAGGTTAGTTGCAAAAGGATACAGGCAGGAAGAAGGGATCGACTTTGATCAAACCTTTGCTCCAGTAGCAAGGCTGGAGGCAATCAGAATGTTCCTTGCCTATGCAGCCGACCAAGACTTCAAAGTATACCAGATGGATGTGAAGTCAGCAGTTCTGAATAGTGATCTTAAAGAAGAAGTATATGTAGAGCAGCCATCAGGTTTTGTAGATCCTCTTAAACTTGATTCTGTGTATAAGCTTAGGAAAGCTTTGTATGGGTTAAAACAAGCTCCAAGGGCTTGGTATGAAACCCTGTCTACCTTCCTCATTGAGAATAAATTCTCAAGAGGAAAGATAGACAAAACTCTATTCCTTAGGGAATCCAAAGGTAAGATCATCTTAGTTCAGATCTATGTTGATGACATAATCTTTGGATCTACTGAAAACAACCTTTGTAAAAAGTTTGCCAAACTTATGCAAGGGAAGTTTGAGATGAGCAGTATGGGAGAACTTAAGTTCTTCTTGCGACTCCAAGTAAGACAGACTGATGATGGATTGTCCATATCCCAGTCTATGTTCACCAAAGAATTATTTAAGAAATATGGTATGGAGTCATCCTCCACCATGAGAACTCCTATGGGAACAAGTATGCCTATATGCAAAGATGAGGCAGGTAAACCTGTTGATGAGTCATTGTATAGAGGAATAGTTGGGTCTCTACTATATCTTACTGCTAGTAGACCAGACATTATGTATGCAACATGTGTCTATGCTAGGTACCAAGCCTGCCCTAAAGAATCTCATTATACTGCAGTCAAAAGGATTCTGAGATATCTAAAGGGCACTCCTAATCTAGGCCTTTGGTACCCTAGGAATAGAGATTTTCTACTAACAGGCTATTCAGATGCAGATTTTGCAGGATGTAGAGAGGACAGGAAAAGTACTACAGGTACTTGTCAATTCCTGGGAGGAAGACTAATATCATGGAGTAGTAAGAAGCAGACCAGTGTGGCAATTTCCACAGCTGAGTCAGAGTATGTTGCTGCTGGAAGCTGCTGTGCACAGCTATTGTGGATGCAGCATCAGCTTAAGGATTATGGTATTCAGGTAAGTAGAACACCCCTTTTATGTGATTCTAAGAGTGCTATTTCTATTGCTAATAATCCAGTTTCTCATAGTAGAACTAAGCATATAGAAATCAAATACCATTTTCTTAGAGAACATGTAGAAAAAGGAGACATCTCATTGGAATTTGTAAAAACAGATTATCAAATAGCAGATGTATTTACTAAGCCTTTAGATGAAACCAAATTCAATAAATTCAAAATTGAATTAGGTATGTTAACCATTGATTAATGTATTAACAAAATCATTAACAATGCGATTGAAGTGGTATGTAAGTAAGTTAAAGTAATAACAACATAATTAAGTGTTAAAAAAAGGACACATTGAAGTAACACTTACAAGTGGTGTTGAACCAACAGAAATTGGCTAAGTAAGAATGTGTCGACACATTCAGTAATAATGTGTCGACTCAGAGAAATAATGTCGACAAGTCAGAAATATTGTGTCGACACAGAGAATATGTGTCGACACTTAAGAGTTATATTGTCGACTTAACCAGAAATGTAATGTCGACTCAACCAGGATAATGGTGTCGACACTTACAGAATATGTGTCGACACTTATCCTTAGAGTCGACACAGAATTTCTGTCTATCTACTATATATCCAAGGTGTCGACATAACCACAAATTGGTGTCGACACATAGTAGGCTGAAGTAATGTCGAGACAATAGAAGTTTGTGTCGACACATTCCGTCTGTGTCGACACATTTAGTCTGTTTTTGGCGCCTTTTGAACTTCTTTCAACAGAAGGTATAAATAGGTCAAAAACTCTATCTGTCGACACGCTTCTAAGGTTTTCGAGACTAAAACCTTGTATCGACAGTCTATCTTTCTCTCTTCTCTCAACCTTTCTCGACGAATCGATGGCGCCAAGGATTGAAGACAACGTCAATGAAGGGTATGAGTTGGTGCGCCAGGCCTTTGCAGATGTGCCGCCAGATGTTCAAGGGGTTATCACCCTCCTCTCTGAGTCAGGGTTAGAATTTCTATTCTCAGAACCGACTAAAATCTGGAAGAAGGAGGTGCACGAGTTCTTTATATCTGCATCAGTCCACTCAAATGGCCTCAAGATTAAGTCCAATGTTCAAGGGACTAAGGTGAAGATTACTCCAAAAAGTTTAAGAAAGATCTTTCAATTACAAGTAGTTGAGAATGAAGAGGAAGTTCCTAGTTCTAAGACAAGGGAAGCCCTTCAATGGTGTGGACTGGACTCGAGCATGAATATTGGAGCTGCATTCAACAGGAAGGGTATGAATCAGCAAGGGAAGTTCTTGTCTGAAATTGTTGGGAAAGTGATCCTATGCAAGACAGGTGGACATGATAGGATTTCTGCCTATATGTTCAGCCTTATGACCAGGATTGTTTTTACAATTCCTACTGATTGGTCAGGAGTACTCTTTGACAAGATCAAAGAAGGAATCAAGAAGCCCAACATGGCTAGAATCATGAGCTTATATCTCACTGGAGTGATTCCTGAAGTGATGCAGCAACTGCCAGGGACTAAGATCAATCATATGAGAAGGATGGATATGAGACTGTTCTCTAGGTGGGATAGGGTGCTGTCCAAGGATGTGCCTGAAGAGAGCAGGCCAGACACCCCTGTGAAATCCCCTTCTCAAACTCAAGAAACTGAACAACAACAAGAAGACCCACTCAGGACACAGGTTGAAGAACAGCCTGACTCAACTATAGTCCAGCAAGTGTCAACACCTGCACAGATGCAGGGGGAGCCAGTTCACTCTCCTGCTCAAAATGTATCTACTCCTGATAAGGTACTAGTGTAGGGGGAGCTAATGTATTTTACAATAAAAGACATTACTCATATTCTTATTACTTCACAGGTTCAGGGGGAGCTAGTGTCCACTCCTACTCTAGATACTACAATTACTGAACGAGTACAGGAAAAGCTGTTGTCAGTACAAGTGCAAGAGGAAGCACAGTTAGACTTATCTCAAGATTTAACTGCTGCAGAAGTTACAGCTCAACTGGAATTTACTCTGGAGGAGTTATTCCCTGATGCTGATACTACTACTGATAAAGTGGGAGGAGGACAAGAAATTGAGAAGTCCATAGGTATGGAAATTGATCAGGAAGCTGAAGTTGAGCCATAGGTTGAGGGGGAGCCAGTGGATGTTGAGACTGAGCAACAGGTCACTGGGACAGAAACACTTCATCCTCCTCAAGAAAGAGTTCACCTAGATACTTCATCTGATACTGAAACTGAAGAAGCCAGGATGGCCAAGAAAAGAAAACTTGTTGTATTTAAGAGAAGAAGCAAGAATTATAAGCAAGCTTTACAGACAACACCTCAACAAGTATCTCCTGCCTTTGATCAGAACAAGTTTATGGTAGATCTACAGGTGAAATTGGATGAACACAGAATGGCTCTGGAAAAGTATGTTGATGAAAATAGCAAGTCACTTCAGTTTGACTTAGCTCAGGATATAAAGTCCATCCAGTTTCAAGTCAACATGCATAAGAAAGAAATGACAGATTGCTTCCATAAGGGTGGTAATGCTGTGGTATATCTGGCAAAACAACAACAGACTATCATCCCTAAAGTGGATGATATTGCTTTAAAGCAAAGCTATGTCTTGGAAAATCAGTTAAGAATGAATGATAATTTAACTGAATCTCATCATAAGATAATAGAGGAATTGCAAAAGATTGTTCCAAGCCTGCCTGCAAATAAAACAAAAGAAATGGAAGAATTTGATAAGAACTTTCAAGCTGCTATTGCTTCTGTTAAGACTGCAATCACTACCTCTCAAAAAGAAATATCTGAGAAGCTTCAAAAGTTAAAACCATTTTTTAAAGAGGGAGTCAATTATCTGGATGGCCAAATCAGATTTCAAAAGGAAGATCTTAGAGATCATGTTTCTAGAGAAGCCATAAAGGGGGAGAGGATGCTAGTTCATGCAGGCTCAGAGCACTCCAAATGGGTGACCAATAGTATTCGAGCCACATTATGATATCCCCCATTGTGTGATGATGCTATGGTGGCTGAGTCAGGAATACAAACAAGTCTACTTGAAGGCAATCAACCTGAGGTTGCCCAAGTCATTTACCCCCTCCAGATTTTGATATGATTGATCAACAGGTTCAAGGGCTCAAGGAAGAAGCAAAGAAGAAGGCTGATCTAAAAGGCAAGAAGCCAGCTGAAGATTCTGAAGCTCCTGTAAAGGCTCAAGTTCTATCTGGCAAAGGGATTGTCATTAAAGAGCCTGATCAGTCTTAGTTTTTTAGATCTTTCAAAGTATTTTGTAATGTTTTGATTAAATCATTAAATGTAATTCTCTGTATTCAAACATTATCAGGTTATAAACAAAATGTTGTTTGACATCATATAATGTTCATTCTGTGATGGATTGTTTTTATGTTTTGTTTATATTAAGTATTCCTGTTATGTCATTTATCATCAGTTTATACATTGTATAAATGGTGTATATCATTGGCTATAGGGTTATGACTTCTCCAAATAGGGGGAGATTGTTGGGTACATTGGAAAATGTGTACCTGATTTGAAGAAGCCCAACTTAGCTCAATGATATACATCAAGGTGTATTTGATGTTGTTTTGAGTTGACATGTGCAGGTGAAGAATTAATAAAGTATGCAGGAAAAATTCTAAGTCTAAGTGTCGACACAGAGAAGGATGTGTCGACACATAGAAGAAATAAGTCGACACAACACTGGGAAGCAGTGTCGACACATAGCAGTTAGTCTACAACAATACTGGGAAAGTGTGTCGACACAGAAGAAGTAAGTCGACACAACACTGGGAATTTGTGTCGACACAGAAGAAAAGCGTCGACCTCAGCATTGGGAAAATGTGTCGACACAGAAGAATATAGTCGACCTCAAGTTTGTCGACACCAGCAGGATGTGTCGACACAGAAGAATATAGTCGACCTCAAGTTTGTCTACACCAGCAGAATGTGTCGACACATTATGATTGAGTCGACACATTATAGCAGGGTTAAAAGAAGACTGTGTCGACACCTGAAGGCTAAGTCGACACTTACTAAGTTATGATTCTACAACAACTGTGTCGACACACAGGACTTGCGTCAACACACTGAAGAGTCAAGACCAAGTTATTTTCAGAAGAAGCTGTGTCGACTCAAAGGCAACTTAGTCGACATCACTGAAGACTGTGTCGACACCAAAGTCAATTGTGTCGACACAGATAGACAGATGGTCTCGACACTTTCTGACAGACTGTCTCCACAACTTGTGGTTCAAGACTAAGGCACAGGACTTGTTTGAAGACTTGACAGCTGTGGGTTGCCACCGGTTAACTGAAGCTGTCAGACTTGTCAGAAAACGGTTAGAAACCGGATCAGCCGGTTACCATGAAGAAAGTCTATAAATAGACAGATTCAGAAGGAGAAAGCAACTTTTGAAAACATTGATGAGAATCAAAAAAAAGTTGAGAAGGATTACAATCCAATTCATTTCAAGAAAGTGCTAGGCACTTAAGAAGATCTTCTCCGGAAGATCTAAGAAGACTATCTAAGGATAGATCAAATAAGAGTTCTAATCAGAATTCAGAAGAATCATTCAAAGTGTTGGATAGAGAGAGATCAAGCCAGAATTTGAAGAAGAAGAAAGAAACCACCAGTGGATTCTCAAGAAGCTGTTTGGAAATCAACTCAGATAAGTTCAGATTCAAGAAGCTTTGAAGAAAGCTCAGATTCAGTTGATTTCATCAGCTGATCAAGAAGTGTCTTGTCCTCTTCTCTCTCAACAAAGGCAAGACATCAAAATACCTTTTTCTAAATTTCTATAGGATCTGTTTACACAGATCTGAGTTGTAAGCCTATGTTATAAAGGCTGAGTGTAGGAGTGTTGAACTCTGAGTGGTAGGGCTATTTTCCTGAGTGTAGGAGAAAGTTCTTCTCTGAGTTGTAGGCCTTGGGGCAAGGCTGAGGTAGGGATGTTGTGCCTGAGTTGTAGGAACCAGTTGGGTTCTGAGTTGTAGGATCTGTTGATCTGAGATTAGTGGAAGTTTGGCCGAATCTAGCATACTGCTAGATAGGTGAAGGGGGAAAGTGGATGTACCCAGACCTTGGGGAACCACTATAAAACATTGTGCAATCTGTGATGTTTTATTTTCTGTGATTGCTGTGATTATTGTGTTAGCCATTAAATTGAATTCTGCCTACAAGTTTTTATAAAGAAGTAGAACCTATTCACCCCCCCCCCTCTAGGTGTTTAGGCTGTCTTGAAAGTTAAACTATCAAAAATTCTATCTGAAGTTCCAACTAGCTCGACACATGTCCAAACACACTAGCAGTCATGCCCGTGACCCTGTCACGCCCTACCCGACCTGTCCGTATTAGGGGGCATGTCACTTGAAATTTTTTTCTATAAATAGAAGGGCAGGTCTGAGTAGAATTATTCAAACACCAGCAGCTTCCTTAAGAACTATTAGGACTCTCCATCTCTCTGACAAGGAACTGGTAGTAGTTTTCAAGTATTCAAAAGTTCTGTAAGTTGTAATATTTTAGCTTTCTTTTCAGCTTTTTAGAAAGTTGTATTAATTTTTCGGACTTTATAAAATAAACTCTTTCAAATTCAATTCTGAGTACTTTACTGGTTTATTTTTAGTTTTACTTTCCTTTCTTTTTTCATACTATCCCGAATGAAAAGCGAAGCTCTGCTTATGTCCTGGATTAAGATAGTGTGAAACTGCTTTCAAAATTATTTTCAAAAACCTTATTATTTCATACTATCCCGAATGAAGGGCGAGGAGAAAGCCTATGACCTTGATTGAGATAGTTCTATAGTTCTGCAAAATTTTAAATTTTACTACCCTATCCCAATTGAAAGGCGAAGCGAAAGCTTAACTCCTGGATTAAGATAGATAGGTAGATATTATTTTCTGTACTTTATACCGCCCCCATCCTGAGAAGAGGCTATTAACCCTTTGCACTTGGTCAAGATGAGCTCTGGGCTGGATATTATTTTCAACTATTTCAACTCTACTTTTTAGTTATCCTAACTAGTGTTTTCTATTAATAAATCATATACCAGGTGAAGAGACACTACGTTTATGTTAACTCGTTTTAAACGCAAGCCTCTCCAGTCGTACATTCGAGTCAGTGATGCTACCAAAGGGACCCTCTCGTTAAGTTAGGTAATAAAGAAATAAAGTTGTTCTTTAATAGTTGAATTAATATTCTCTCAAAGTAATTCTGAAATCGAGGACTACCTTCTAAGTCCCTATCTTAATAAAATCATGTATATATATTTTTCTATCTTTTAAATATAAACTCCACTCCGTTCATTCGATAAAATAATAGTCCATTCTAAAAGTAGAATAATTAACACTGATACTAGGAAAAATACGACCATTATATTTTCTACAAAATACTATACTCTTATGCGATAGGTACTCTTGCCTTAATCTACAGGATATAAGTAAGTAAAAAAGTGATAGACTTATATACGTAAAAGATTATAAAAAACCAAATCTATCTTCTTTAAAACAAAATTTACTTATCAAGCTTTTTGGCGCCGTTGCTGGGGATTTATTTATATGTGTTAATATTTGAAAATAAAAGAACGCTATTAATTTTATCTTTTCTTTTTCTTGTTTTTTAAAAACCTTAGTTTTTATAAACATAAAATAAACATAAAATTCCCTGAATTTAAAACTTTGTTTTTATAAAACCTAACTTTTTATTAACAAGTTTATTAACCACTAACGAATTCTAACAAAAAACCTAACCTATTATTTTAACGTATTTTATATAATACGTTTCTAATTATAAAAACTAGTTTATAATAAAAATTGCTTTTTATTATAAAACCTATTTTATAGAAAACCTGTTTTATATAAAAAAACCTATTTTTAGTTATTTTCCGTTTTAAGTCTTTTCGTGTGTTTGTATTTGTGTTTATTTGTGTTTAACTTAGTTTTTTTAACTTATTTTTGTTTATGTTTTAATAAAAAGTCTTTTTTAGTGCATGACCCGCAGAACTCCATGTGATTTAACTCTTGAACTTGATCCCGAAATCGATCGCACCTTTCGCAGGCACCTTCGATCTCTTAATCAAGAGCTCGTATTAAATCTGGAAGAGTCTGTAGGCACCGCACACGTACAAGAAATGGTAGCAGAGCAACAACAAATGCTAAAGGTGGTCCCCAAAGGATAATGTCTTATTATGCACGACCCAATTTAGATGACACCGGGTCTAGTATCATTCGTCCACCAATTGCTAATAATAACTTTGAGATTAAATCGAGTATATTCCAAATGATTCAAAATTCTGTTCGATTTGATGGATTGCCCGACGAATATCCAAACACGCACTTGTCCAACTTCTTAGAAATATATGACACATTTAAGATAAATGGCGTCACTGATGATGCCATCCGTCTTCACTTATTTCCTTTTTCATTACAAACGAAAGCCAAACAGTGGCTAGGTTCTCTCCCCAGAGGATCTATTACAACTTGGGCTGAAATGACCGAGAAATTCCTTACAAAGTATTTTCCACCAGCAAAAACTGCACGTCTGCATGCGGATATTTCTTCCTTTGTGCAAGGCGAGTCTGAGTCTCTTTATGAGAGTTGGGAACGTTTTCAGGAATATCTATGTCGTTGTCCACATCACGCACTGCCAACTTGGCTCCAGGTACAAATATTTTATAATGATTTGAATATTCAAACCAGACAAGCCATTGATGCTGCCGCTGGGGGCATGCTCAATAACAAACCCACGAGGCCGCTCAAACCCTCTTTGAGGAAATGTCCTTGAATGTGTACCAGTGGAACGTGGCAAGGTCATGCCCTAAACAAGCAGGGATTTATGAGCTCGACACTTCTTCTACATTAGCACTCCAAGTAGAAAATTTAACTAAACAACTGGCAGGAATATCTGCTTCCTCCGCCACAACTACTTGGAATCTGAATAATAATGTAATTGAAGAAATCGATTATATGGGGAACTCTTATAAACCTTCCTATAATCCATATATTAACTTAAATAAAAATTCTTATAATCCAGGATATAGGAACCATCCTTATTTTTCATGGAGCAACCCCAATAATGCTCAACGCCCTCCGATTGTAAATAAAAATGGATTTGCACCGCAACCCCCACAACCACAAACACCACCACCACAAACGCACCAATTTAGGCCAACCCCGATAGAAGACATATTAACGAAATATGTAAGTGTTAATGAGTCCAATATCCGGAACCTGACCGAATCAATTAAAAACTTAGAAACACAAATTGGACAAATTTTAAATATGCTATCGGAATGCCAACCTGGTAATTTGCCAGGAAATACGGAACCAAATCCGCCAGATACTTGCCTTTTCAGTAACCCACCAAGTTGACAAGCCGTCAAACTTCGAAGTGGCAGGGAGCTACCACCACCCGTTAGGGTAGAAAAAGAAGCTAAGATTAGCCTTCCTACACCACTTCCCGTTACGACTCTGCCTCCTCAACCCTCGCGAATTTCTTCCCCTCATGTTGTTTTACCTTATCCATCTAAATTAAAAGATGAGCGAGAAGATGAACAGTATAAAAATTTTCTAAAAATGCTAAAACAAATTCAAATCAATATACCTTTCTGCGAGGCAATTGCATAGATGCCTAAATACGCAAAATATTTAAAAGCATTACTTTCAAATAAAAAGAAACTCGATGATATTTTGAGAGTTTTCCTTAACGCAGAATGTTCAGCCGTTTTATTACATAAATTACCCCTAAAATTAAACGATCTGGGACGATTTTCCATCCCGTGTCTCTTCGGTAATCTATTAATAAAAGATGCGTTAGCAGATTTAGGTGCTAGCATAAATTTAATGCCCTACTCGCTCTTTCAGAAACTAGGATTAGGTAACCCCAGCACAGCTAAAATGAGCATCCAATTAGCAGATCGTTCTATTAAATATCTAATAGGGATAGTAGAAGATATTCTGGTCAAAATAGACAAGTTTATCTTCCCGGTAGACTTTGTTATACTTGACATAGAGGAAGACGCCGATATTCCCATAATTCTCGGTCCTCCTTTTCTCACAACCTCTCGCGCGATAATAGACATAAGTAACAGTAGACTTCTCTTACGAGTAGGAGATGACGAGGTTAATTTAGATATAGATCCCTCTATGAAAAATTCTTTAATTAATGGCGATTCCTGCTATCTTGCTGAAGCCTCTTTTGAGGAAAATGGTTTTCCCTTTTCTGATTTACTTTCAATAACTATAGAATAATCAGACTTGGCAGACTTACCCCTTTCACAAGAAATTCCTACCGATGATCCTTTAGAACCTTTTATATCCTTAACTTCTATAACTCTAAAAACTCCAACTTCATATGAAAAACCACCAACCCTCGAGCTTAAAACACTTCCTGCACATTTAAAATACATTTTCCTTGAAGCCGAATCTAAACTCCCTGTTATAATTTCTACAGAATTAAATGATAAGTAAACGTCTGAATTAATAGAAGTGTTAAAACAACATCGTCATGCATTAGCATGGAATATTTCTGATATCCAAGGACTCAACCCATCTTTTTATACACATGAAATATTTTTGGAAGATAACCCTCGTAAATCTATCCAGCCCCAACGACATTTAAATCCTAATATGAAGGATGTCGTAAAAGCTGAAGTAATGAAATTATTAGACGCAGGAATTATCTATCCAATCTCAGATAGCACAAGGGTTAGTCCCGTACAAGTCGTCCCTAAGAAGGGCGGTATAATGGTAGTGCCAAACGCTAATAATGAACAAATTCCAACATGTACTGTTACGGGATGGAGGATGTGCATCGACTATCGAAAATTAAATGATGCCACCCGCAAAGATCACTTTCCACTACCGTTTATAGATTAAATATTAGAGCGACTCTTGGGTAACTCATATTATTATTTTCTCGATGGTTATTCAGGGAATTTACAAATTCCTATAGCCCCTGAAGACCAAGAGAAAACTACGTTAACTTTCCCCTTTGGTACTTTCGCCTACAGGCGAATGCCGTTTGGACTTTGTAATGCGCCAGCTACATTTTAAAGATGTATGCTAGCTATTTTCAGCAAGTTAGTTGAGGACATTATGGAAGTATTTATAGATGATTTCTCCATAATTGGAGACTCATTCCATACTTGTTTAGGTAACCTCGATCGTGTTCTTCAACACTGTGAAGAAACAAATTTAGTGTTGAACTGGGAGAAATGTCACTTTATGGTTCACGAAGTTTTAGTTCTTGGTCATAAAATTTCTTCCCAGGGAATCAAGGTCGATAAGGCCAAAATAGAAATAATTGAAAACTTCCTGCTCCAACAAATGTAAAATCTATTCGAAGTTTCTTAGGCCATGCAGGTTTCTATAGACGGTTCATTCAAAATTTTTCTAAATTAACAAAATCGTTAACTCATTTATTAGATAAAGAAGCTCCATTTATATTCGATAGTGAATGCTTAGTAGCATTTAATATTAGTAAAGACAAACTTATCAACTCTCCTATTTTAGTAGCCCCAGATTGGTCCTTTCCTTTTGAGATCATGTGTGACGCGAGTGTTTATGCGGTAGGAGCTGTCTTAGGACAACGAGTAGACAAATATTTTGATCCTATCTATTATGCAAGTAAAACTCTCACATCCACACAAACCAATTACACGATCACGTAAAAGGAACTACTGGCGATTGTATTTGCATTTGATAAGTTTAGATCTTATATCACGCTATCGAAAGTTATAGTTTTTACGGATCATTCTGCTTTAAAATATTTATTATCTAAGGCAGATGCAAAACCCGGTTTATTACGTTGGATTCTCTTATTACAATAATTTGATTTAGAGATCCGAGATAAGAAAGGCGTAGATAATTTAGCAGCTGATCATCTTTCTCGACTAGAGAATACTGCAATAAATACACTCGTGGAAGCCGACATCGAAGATAAATTCCCAGAAGAAAGTCTCATCTCCCTTGAAAAGGTAACAAACTCTTCTACTCCTTGGTTCGCAGACTTGGCAAACTATTTAGTAGCCCGGGTCCTTCCAAAAGCTTTTACAATTCAAGAAAAGAAGAAATTCTTTTCTGACTTGAAAAACTACTTTTGGGAAGACCCGTATTTATTCCGAGTCTGTGCCGACCAAGTAATTAGAAGATGTATTTCGAATGAGGAAGGACTAAAAGTAATAAAGCACTGCCACGAAGGACCAACCGACGGACATTATCAATCAAATCGGACTGCATGTAAAGCCCTTGAAGCAGGATTCTTTTGGCCTACTTTTTTCAAGGACACTCAAAAATTGGTAAGCGTTTGCAACCGCTGCCAATGGTAAGGTAACATTTCCCGTCTGGACGAAATGCCCCAAAACTTTTACTTAGAATGTGAAATTTTTTATCTGTGGGGCATAGATTTTATAGGCCCTTTACCTCCTTCTTTTAAAAATAGTTATATCTTAGTAGCGGTCGATTACGTTTCACAGTGGGCTGAAGCGCAAGCTTTTCCCACCGCTGACTCGAGAGTCGTCGTTAAATTTCTGAAAACCTTATTTTCACGTTTTTATATGCCTAGGGCTATAGTTAGCGATCGAGGTACTCATTTTTGTAATACCTAGATGGCTAAAGTGTTATCCAAATATGGAGTTACTCATAAACTCGCTACCGCTTATCAACCCCAAACAAGCGGCCAAGTGGAGGTAGTCAAAAGAGAACTAAAGCGCATATTAGAAAAGACTGTAGATACCAATCAAAAAGATAGGTCCCTTAAATTAGACGATGCACTTTGGGCCTACCGTACAACATTAAAAACTGCGATCGGTTGTACACATTATCGTTTAGTATATGGAAAGGCATGTCACCTACCTGTAGAATTAGAACATGGCGCATACTGGGCGCTAAAATTTCTTAACTTAGATACAAACTTAGCCGCCGAACAACAAAAATTTCAACTCAATGAACTTGAAAAATGATGTGCAAACGCCTACGAAAATAATAAATTTTATAAAGAGCAATCTATGTTTTATCATGATAGGAAAATTAAATTTCCATAAACTTTTTCACTAGGTGATCTTGTCCTACTATATAACTCATGCCTTAAATTATTTCCAGGAAAATTAAAATCGCGATGGACCGGACCCTTTAATGTTAAACAAATTTGGCCATATGGGATATTCTGTTTTCAAACCCTAACCTAAGAACTTTCAAAGTAAATGGGCACCGTTTAAAACTATATTTTACTGGGGACCCTATTCAAAAAGAACCTGAAACTCTAACACTACTCCATAACCTAGAATTATAAATTCACTTGTATATTTCCATCTTTTATGCTTTTGTATATTTTGTACATATTTTTCACTTCATACCTATGCCTAACATAAGTATGGGGGTGCTTTTAGCTACAATTGTTTTTATCACTTATATGTTTTTGATAAAAGCATTGTTTATTTTAGTACTCATCCCAAAATAAGTAAAAATTTTCAAAACAATACTATGTATATATATATTCAAAAACTCTGAGTTGATCAAAAATATAATTTATTCAATTTTCAAATTTACTACTCCTCATAACTAGATAGATATAAATATCCGGAATAAACTTTTAAACCCTACTTGTAAAATTTCATTACAATCGGAGTTAGTTTTTTAGCAAGCTTGCTTTAATATATCAAAAATAATACATATATATACAATAGAAGCTAAACATATTATGTTCACGAAATAATTTTAGACTGTAATTATCATTACTTCAATCTTGTTAAAATATAGAAAATATCAAGCTATTACCATTGCTCTCAAAATCTTTTATCAAAATTATTTTTACAACCCCCTACCTACTATTTCGCTTGGCATATTTCTTTACGCACGCAAGAATCTAGGAGTATGTGCTCCTAGAAAAGAAAAGATCTTATGTCCATGGGAATAAAAAAATTCCGTAAACATAGGCATCCAATAAATGTTAAAAGACCATATGAAATGGAGAATTTGCTCCTAAACATATGCATTGGATTAATTAAAGTTCAATTCTGCAAAGTTTTTTTTTCTTATTTTGGAAAATATTTTCCTAAAATAGTTGTAACAATGCATGAATATGAAAAAAAAAAAGGGGTTGAGAGGATAAAATTCATCACCTCTTACATTCAAAGCCTCTGTATGGGCAAAACCACTAAGTTGATATCCCCTAAAACCACTATAAAATTGAATTAATTTTGCTCAAAATTTTGAGAGAGCATAATTAATAGGCTGTAATTTTTCAACATATCTCATGAAAGATATAGTAGTCATAAAGTCATTCTATCTTTGTTATATCTGATTTTAATATTTGCTTACTATTTTTTTTCAAAAAAATTTTATGGCTATAAATTCTAACTCTGGTATCAATAATATATATATACGATAGCATTTAACTCTTTATCCACCGGATGTTAATACCTGTTTTTTTATCTTGAAGAAATAAATTGATAGTAAATAGAGAATTTCATAACTTGTAAATATACTCAACTATATATTTGCTCTGGAATAGCAAAATCTAAGTATGGGGGTATTTGATGAGTATAAAAATATACAATTTTGTATACTATTAATCATAAAAATTTAGAAATAAAACCTAAGTTTTTATATATAAAACTAATTAATTTTGTTATATTTAATTTTTTATGTTTTTCTAAGTTTTTCTGAATTTTTATAATTTTTTCTTAGGTCACGCCCGTGACCTAGGGCGTGACAGCCCTTTTTAATTCCTTTTTGTTTATTGTTTTGTTGTACAGGAAAACCCAAAAAAAATAATGGACATGCCCGTGACATCACCCAACACATCCGTGATTATTCGACATGCCCGTGTTAGCCAGTTTGTCAGCAAAATACCGCGTTGTCGCCACGGCCCGTGTCACCTAATGAATCAGCTGTTTTACACGCCCGTGACGTCATCAGTCACGCCCGTGACATGCTCAAATTCTATCCGAAGTTCCAACAAGCTCGACACCTATCCCAACACGCTGGTAGTCATGCCCGTGACCCTATCACGCCCTACCCGACACGCCCGTGTCAGGTGGCATGTCACTTGAAATTTTTTTTATAAATAGGAGGGTAGGGCTGAGTAGAATTATTCGAACACTAACAGCTTCCTTAAGAACTGTTAGGACTCCCCAGCTCTCTGACAAGGAACTGGTAGTAGCTTTCAAGTATTCTAAAGTTCTGTAAGTTGTAATATTTTAGCTTTCTTTTCAGCTTTTTAGAAAGTTGTAATAATTTTTCGGACTTTATAAAATAGACACTTTCAAATTCAATTCTGAGTACTTTACTGCTTTATTTTTAGTTTTACTTTCCTTTCTTTTTTCATACTATCCCGAATGAAAGGCGAAGCACTGCTTATGTCCTGGATTAAGATAGTGTGAAACTGCTTTCAAAATTATTTTCAAAAACCTTATTATTTCATACTATCCCGAATGAAGGGTGAGGTGAAAGCCTATGACCTGGATTAAGATTGTGCGAAAGCTCTACAAAATTTTAGATTTTACTACCCTATCCTAATTGAAAGGCAAAGCGAAAGCTTAAGTCCTGGATTAAGATAGATATGTAGATATTATTTTCTATACTTTATACCGCCCCCATCCTGAGACGAGGCAAAGAACCCTTAGCACTTGGTCAAGATGAGCTCTGGGCTGGATATTATTTTCAACTATTTCAACTCTACTTTCTAGTTATCCTATCTAGGGTTTTCTGTAAATTGATCATATACCCGGTGAAGAGACACTACGTTTAAGTTAACTCGTTTTAAACGCAAGCCTCCCTTGTCGTACTTTCGAGTCAGTGATGCTACCAAAGGGATCCTCTCATTAAGTTAGGTAATAAAGAAATAAAGTTGTTCTTTAATAGCTGAATTAATATTCTCTCAATGTAATTCTTAAATCGAGGACTACCTTCTAAGTCCCTATCTTAATAAAATCACGTATATATATTTTTTTATCTTTTAAATATAAACTCCACTCCGTTCATTCGATAAAATAATAGTCCATTCTAAAAAGTAGAATAATTAACACCGATCCCAGGAAAAATACAACCTTGATATTTTTTACAAAATACTATACTCCTATGCGATAGGTACTCTTACCTTAATACACGGGATATAAGTAAGTAAAAAAGCGATAGACTTATATACGTAAAAGATTATATAAAACCAAATCTATCTTCATTAAAACAAAATTTACTTATCAAGTTTTTTGGCGTCGTTACTGGGGATTCGTTTATATGTGTTAATATTTGAAAATAAAAGAACGCTATTAATTTTATCTTTTCTTTTTCTTGTTATTTAAAAACCTTAGTTTTTATAAACATAAAAATAACATAAAATTCCCTGAATTTAAAACTTTGTTTTTATAAAACCTAACTTTTTATTAACAAGTTTATTAACCACTAACGAATTCTAACAAAAAACCTAACATACTATTTTAACCTATTTTATATAAAATGTTTCTAATTATAAAAACTAGTTTATAATAAAAACTGCATTTTATTATAAAACCTATTTTTATAGAAAACCTGTTTTATATAAAAAAACCTGTTTTAGTTTTTTTTCCGTTTTAAGTCTTTTCGTGTGTTTGTATTTGTGTTTAACTTAGTTTTTTTTAACTTTTTTTTTGTTTTTATAAAAGTCTTTTTTTAGTGTATGACCCGCAGAACTCCATCTGATTTAACTCTTGAACTTGATCCTGAAATCGATCGCACCTTTCGCAGGCGCCTCTGATCTCTGAATCAAGAGCTTGTATTAAATCTGGAAGAGTCTGTAGGCACCACACACGTACAAGAAATGGAAGCAGAGCAACAACAAATGCCAGAGGTGGTCCCCCAAAGGACCATGTTTTATTATGCACGACCTAATTTAGATGACACCGGGTCTAGTATCGTTCGTCAACCAATTGCTAATAATAACTTCAAGATTAAATCGAGTATAATCCAAATAATTCAAAATTCTGTTCAATTTGATGGATTACCCGACGAAGATCCAAACACGCACTTGTCCAACTTCATAGAAATATGTGACACATTTAAGATAAATGGCGTCACTGATGATGCCATCCATCTTCGCTTTTTTCCTTTTTCGTTACGAACGAAAGCAAAACAGTGGCTAGGTTCTCTCCCCAATTGATCTATTACCACTTGGGCTGAAATGACAGAGAAATTCCTTACAAAGTATTTTCCACCTGCAAAAACCGCACGTCTACGTGCGGATATTTCTTCCTTTGTGCAAGGCGAGTCTGAGTCTCTTTATGAGACTTGGGAACGTTTTAAGTAATATCTACGTCGGTGTCCACATCACGCACGACCAACTTGGCTCTAGGTACAAATATTTTATAATGGTTTGAATATTCAAACCAGACAAGCCATTGATGCTGCCGCTGGGGGCACGCTCAATAACAAAACCCCCAAGGCTGCTCAAACCCTCTTTGAGGAAATGGCCATGAATGCATACCAGTGGAACGTGCTAAGGTCACGCCCTAAATAAGCTTGGATTTATGAGCTCGACACTTTTTCTACTTTAGCACTCCAAGTAGAAAATTTAACTAAAAATTGACAGGAATATATGCTTCCTCTGCCATAACTACTTTGGAATCTGAATAATAATGTAATTGAAGAAATCGATTATATGGGGAACTCTTATAAACCTTCCTATAATCTTGATATTAACTTAAATAATAATTCTTATAATCCAGGATATAGGAACCATCCTAATTTTTCATGGAGCAACCCCAATAATGCTCAACGCCTTCTGATTGCAAATCAAAATGGATTTGCACCGCAACCCCCACAATAATAAACACCACCACCAAAACCACACCAATTTAGGCCAACCCCGATAGAAGACATATTCAAGAAATATGTTAGTATTCATGAGTCCAATATCCGAAACTTGACCGAATCAATTAAAAAATTAGAAACACAAATAGGACAAATATCAAAAAATGCTATCAGAATGCCAACCTGGTAATTTGCCAGGAAATACAGAACTACATCCGCATGATACATGCCATTCCAGTAACCCACCAAGTTGACAAGCCGTCAAACTACGAAGTGGCAGGGAGCTACCACCACCAATTAGGGTAGAAAAAGAAGCTAAGATTAGCCTCCCTACACTACTTCCCATTACGACTCTGCCTCCTCGACCCTCGTAAATTTCTTCCCCACATGTTATTTTACCTTATCCATCTAAATTAAAAGATGAGCGAGAAGATGAACAGTATAAAATTTTTCTAAAAATGCTAAAACAAATTCAAATCAATATACCTTTCTGCGAGGTAATTGCACAAATCCCTAAATATGCAAAATATTTGAAAGCATTACTTTCAAATAAAAAGAAATTCGAAGATATTTCGAGAGTTTTCCTTAACACCGAATGTTAGCCGTTTTATTACATAAATTACCCCCAAAATTAAACGATCCGGGATGATTTTCCATCCCGTGTCTCTTTGGTAATCTATTAATAAAAGATGCGTTAGCAGATTTAGGTGCTAGTATAAATTTAATGCCCTACTCTCTCTTTCATAAACTAGGATTAGGTAACACCAGCCCAACTAAAATCAGCATCCAATTAGCAGATCGTTTTATTAAATATCCAATAGGGATAGTAGAAGATGTTTTGGTCAAAATAGACAAGTTTATCTTCCCGATAGACTTTGTTATACTTAACATAGAGGAAGACGCCGATGTTCCCATAATTCTCAGTCATCCTTTTCTTGCAACCTCTCGTGCAATAATAGACGTAAGTAACGGTATACTTCTCTTATGAGTAGGAGATGATGAGGTTACTATCGATATAGATCCCTCTATGAAAAATTCTTTAATAAATCACGATTCTTGCTATCTTGCGGAAGCCTCTTTTGAGGAAAATGGTTCTCCCTATTCTGATTTACTTTCAATAACTGTAGAAGAATATGACTTGGCAGACCTACCCTTTTCACAAGAAGTGCCTACCGATGATCCTTTAGAACCTTTTATATCCTTAACTTATACAACTCTAAAAACTCCAACTTCGTATGAAAAACCACCAACCCTCGAGCTGAAAACACTTCCTGCACATTTAAAATATGTTTTCCTTGAAGCCGAATAAAAACTCCCTATTATCATTTCTGCCGAATTAAATGATAAGAAAACGTCTGAATTAATAGAAGTGTTAAAACAACATCGTCATGCATTAGCATGGCAATTTTTTGATATCCAAGGACTCAACCCATCTTTTTGTACGAATAAAATATTTTTAGATGATAACCCTCATAAATCTATCCAGCCCCAATGACGTTTAAATCCTAATATTAAGGATGTCGTAAAAGCTGAAGTAATGAAATTATTAGACGTAGGAATTATCTATCCAATCTAAGATAGCACATGGGTTATTCCCATACAAGTCGTCCCTAAAAAGGGCGGTATAACGGTAGTGAAAAATGCTAATAATGAACAAATTCCAACACGTACTGTTATGGGTTGGAGGATGTGCATTGACTATCGAAAATTAAATGATGTCACCTGTAAAGATCACTTTCCCCTACCATTTATAGATCAAATATTAGAGCGACTCTCGGGTCACTCATATTATTGTTTTCTCGATGGTTATTCAGGGTATTTAAAAATTCTTATCGCCCCTAAAAACCAAGAGAAAACTACGTTCACTTGCCCCTTTGGTACTTTCGCCTATAGGCGAATTCCGTTTGGACTTTGTAATGCGCCAGCTATATTTCAAAGATGTATGCTAGCTATTTCTTCCCAGGGAATTGAGGTCGATAAGGCCAAAATAGAAATAATTGAAAAACTTCCTCCTCCAACAAATATTAAATCTATTCGAAGTTTCTTAGGCCATGCAGGTTTCTATAGACGGTTCAATCAAAATTTTTCTAAAATAATAGAACCATTAAATCATTTATTAGAAAAAGAAGATCCATTTATATTTGATAGTGAATGCTTAGTGACATTCAATATTATTAAAGACAAACTTATCAACTCTCCTATTTTAGTATCCCCAGATTGGTCCTTTCCTTTTTGAGATCATGTATGACGCGAGTGATTATGCGGTAGGAGTTGTCTTAGGATAACGAGTAGACAAATATTTTCATCCTATCTATTATGCAAGTAAAACTCTCACATCCACACAAACCAATTACACGACCACGGAAAAGGAACTACTGGCGATTGTATTTGCATTTGATAAGTTTAGATCTTATATCACGCTATCGAAAGTTATTGTTTTTACGGATCATTCTGCTTTAAAATATTTACTATCTAAGGCAGATGCAAAACCCCATTTATTACGTTTGATTCTCTTATTACAAGAATTTGATTTAGAGATCCGAGATAAGAAAGGCGTAAGGAATTTTGCATCCGATAATCTTTCTTGACTAGAGAATGCTGCAACAGATACACTTGTGGAAGCCAACATCGAAGATAAATTCCCTGAAGAAAGTCTCCACTCCCTCGAAAAGGTAACAAACTCTTCTACTCCTTGGTTCGCAGACTTGGCTAACTATTTAGTAGCCTGAGTCCTTCCAAAAGCTTTTACAATTCAAGAAATAAAGAAATTCTTTTCTCACTTTAAAAACTACTTTTGGGAAGACCCGTATTTATTCTGAGTCTGTGCCAACCAAGTAATTAGAAGATGTATTTCAACGAGGAAGGAATAAAAGTACTATGACACTACAACGAAGGACAAACCAGCGGACATTATAAATCCAACCGGATTGCACGTAAAGCCCTTGAAGCAGGATTCTTTTGGCCTACTTTGTTAAAGGACGCTCAAAAATTGGTAAGCATTTACAACCGCTGCCAACGGTCAGGTAACATTTCCCTCTGGGACGAAATGCCCCAAAACTTTTACTTAGAATGTGAAATTTTTGATCTATGGGGCATAGATTTTGTAGGCCCTTTACCTCCTTCTTTTAAAAATCATTATATCTTAGTAGCGGTCGATTACATTTTACGGTGGGCTGAAGCGCAAGCTTTTCCCACCGCTGACTCGAGAGTCATCGTTAAATTTCTGAAAACCTTTTTTTCACGTTTTGGAATGCCTAGGGCTATAATTAGCGATCGAGGTACTCATTTTTGTAACACCCAGATGGCTAATGTGTTAGCCAAATATGGAGTTACTCATAAACTCGCTACCGCTTATCACCACCAAACAAGCGGCAAAGTGGAGGTAGTCAATAGAGAACTAAAGCGCATATTTGAAAAGACTGTAGATACCAATCGAAAAGATTAGTCCCTCAAATTAGATGATGCACTTTGGGCCTACCGTACATCATTCAAAACTGCGATCGGTTGTACACCTTATCGTTTAGTATATGGAAAGTCATGTCACCTACCTGTTGAATTAGAACATCGCGCATACTGGGCGCTAAAATTTCTTAACTTAGATACAAACTTAGCCGCCGAACAACGAAAATTTCAACTCAATGAACTTGAGGAATGGCGTACAAACGCCTATGAAAATAATAAATTTTATAAAGAGCGATCTATGTTTTATCATGATAGGAAAATTAAATTTCCAAAAACTTTTTCACCAGGTGATCTTGTCCTACTATATAACTAACGCCTTAAATTATTTCCAGGAAAATTAAAATCCCGATGGACTGGACCCTTTATTGTTAAACAAATTTGGCCATATGGGACCGTTCTTATTTCAAACCCTGAACTAGGAACTTTCAAAGTAAACGGGCACCGTTTTAAACTATATTTTACTAGGGACCCTTTTCAAAAAAGAACCTGAAACTATAACACTACTCCATAACCTCGAATTATAAATTCACTTGTATATTTCCATCTTTTATGCTTTTGTATATTTTGTACATATTTTTCACTTCATACCTATGCCTAACATAAGTATGGGGGTGCTTTTTGCTGCAATTGTTTTTATCACTTATATGTTTTAAAAAAAGCATTGTTTATTTTAGTACTCATCCCAAAACAAGTCAAAATTTTCAAAAGCATACTATGTATATTTATTCCAAAACTCTGAGTTGATCAAAAACACAATTTATTGAATTTTCAAATTTACTACTTCTCATAACTAGATAAATATAAATATCCGGAATAAACTTGTAAACCCTACCTTATAAAATTTCATTATAATCGGAGTTAGTTTTTTAGCAAGTCTGCTTTAATATATCAAAAACAATACATATATATACAATAGAAGCAAAACATATTATGTTCACCAAATAATTTTAGACTGTAATTATCATTACTTCAATCTTGTTAAAATAAAGAAAATAATTTTAGACTGTAATTATCATTACTTCAATCTTGTATAAATATTATTTTTACAACCCCCTACCTACTCTTTCGCTTGGTATGTTTCTTTACGCACTCAAGCATCTAGGAGTTTGTGCTCCTAGAAAAGAAAAGATCTTATGTCCATGGGAATAAAAAAATTTAGTAAACATAGGCATCCAATAAATGTTAATAGACCATATGAAATGGAGTATGTGCTCCTAAACATATGCATTAGATTAATTCAAGTTCAATTCTGCAAAGTTTTTTTTCTATTTTATAAAATATTCTCCTAAAATAGTTGTAACAATGCATGAATATGATAAAAAAGGGGTGAGAGGATAAAATTCATCACCTCCTACATTCAAAGCCTCTATATGGGCAAAACAACCAAGTTGATATCCCCTAAAACCACTACAAAATTAAATTAATTTTGCTTAAAATTTTGAGAGAGAATAATTAATAGTTGTAATTTTACAACATATCTCATGCAAGATATAGTAGTCATAAAGTCATTCTATCTTTGTTATATCTGGTTTTAATATTTGCTTACTATTTGTTTTCAAAAAATTTATGGCTATAAATTCTAACTCTGGTATCAATAATATATATATACGATAGCATTTAACTCTTTATCCACCGGATGTTTATACCTGTTTTATCTTGAAGAAATAAATTGATAGTAAATAAAAAATTTCATAACTTGTAAATATACTCAACTCTATATTTGCTCTAGAATAGCAAAATCTAAGTATGGGGGTATTTGATGAGTATAAAAATATACAATTTTGTATACTATTAATCGTAAAAATTTAGAAATAAAACCAAAGTTTTTATTTATAAAACTAATTATTTTTGTTATATTTCATTTTTTTTATGTTTTTCTAAGTTTTTCTGATTTTTTGCAATTTTTTCTTAGGTCACACCCATAGTCACGCTCGTGACCTCGGGCATGACAGCTCTTTTTAATTCCTTTTTGTTTGTTGTTTTGCTGTATAGGAAAACCAGAAAAAAAACGATGGACATGCCCATGACATCATCCAACACGCCCGTGACAATTCGGCACGCCCGTGTTAGACATTTTGCCAGCAAAATACCGCGCTGTCGCCACAGCCCTTTCTGCCTGTTGAATCATTTGTGTGACATGCCCGTGACATCATCAGTCACGCCCATGACATGCTCAAATTCTATCCGAAGTTCCAAATAGCTCGACACCTGTCCTAACATGCTGGAAGTCATGCTCGTGACCCTGTCACGCCCTACCTGACACACCCGTGTCAGGGGGCGTTTCACTTGAATTTTTTTTTATATAAATAGAAGGGTAGGGCTTAGTAGAATTATTCGAACACCAACAGCTTCCTTAAGAACTTTTAGGTCTCCCCAACTCTCTAACAAGGAACTGGTAGTAGATTTCAAGTATTCTAAAGTTCTATAAGTTATAATATTTTAGCTTTCTTTTCAGCTTTTTAGAAAGTTGTAATAATTTTTCAGACTTTATAAAATAGACTCTTTCAAATTCAATTCTGAGTACTTTACTGCTTTAATTTTAGTTTTACTTTCCTTTCTTTTTTCATACTATCTCGAATGAAAGGCGAAGCTCTGCTTATGTCCTGCATTAAGATAGTGTGAAACTGATTTCACAATTATTTATAAAAACCTTATTATTTCATACTATCCCGAATGAAGGGCGAGGCGAAAGCCTATGACCTAGATTAAGATAGTGCGAAAGCTCTGCAAAATTTTAGATTTTACTACCCTATCCCAATTGAAAGGCGAAGCGAAAGCTTAAGTGCTGGATTATGATAGATAGGTAGATATTATTTTCTATACTTTATACCGTCCCCATCCTGAGAAGAGGCTAAGAACCCTTAGCACTTGGTCAAGATGATCTCTGGCCTGGATATTATTTTAAACTATTTCAACTCTACTTTCTAGTTATCCTAACTAGGGTTTTTTGTTAATTGATCTTATACCAGGTCAAGAGACACTACGTTTACGTTAACTCGTTTTAAACGCAAGCCTCCCTGTCGTATTTTCGAGTCAGTGATGCTACCAAAGGGACCCTCTCGTTATGTTTGGTAATAAAGAAATAAAGTTGTTCTTTAATAGCTGAATTAATATTCTCTCAAAGTAATTCTGAAATCGAGGACTACCTTCTAAGTCCCTATCTTTATAATATCACATATATATATTTTTCTATCTTTTAAATATAAACTCCACTCCATTCATTCGATAAAATAATAGTCCGTTCTAAAAACTAGAATAATTAACACCGATCCCAGGAAAAATATGACATTGATATTTTCTACAAAATACTATACTCCTATGCAATAGGTACTCTTGCCTTAATCCAAAGGATATAAGTAAGTAAAAAAGAGATAGACTTATATACGTAAAAGATTATATAAAACCAAATCTATCTTCTTCAAAACAAAATTTACTTATCAGTAAGGAGAACTCTCCTTCAAATAGTTCAGATCCCGAGGTACTTGGCACCAAGTTTTCTTCTTCACTAACTTCTTGTGCTGGGGTTGGAGAGGTAGCCTTAGACTTCCTGGAGGTGTCTGCTTTTAAAGCAACAGACTTCTCTTTGGATGTAGACCTGCTCTTCTCTTCTTCAGCTTTTCTTGTTTTGAGTTGAAGCTCATATGACATCAGCTTCCCGAAGAGATTCTGAGGATCTGTCTCAGCTAGCTTTCCAAATTCCCTGATGGCACAGACCTTGTTGTCCCATTACTTGGTTAAGGATCTTAGGATCTCGTCATTCAGTTCTTCATTGGTGAAGACTCGGCCTTATACTCCGAGGCAATTAACTATCTTGAAAAAGTTCTCAAAAGTATCTGCAATGGTATCTTTGTGCCCTTGTCGGAAGGCTTCATATTTCTTATTCAACAGGGATCTTCTGTCATCCATTACTTCTTCTATAACTTCCATCAAGGTGACGAGGGACTGCCACATCTCCTTAGCAGACTGGCAGTGGATCAGGTTTTGCAGCATAAAGACATCGACTACACTTGCAATTATATTTTTGTCTTTCTTTTCCAAGGAGACAAGTGCAATCTCGTCTTTATCTAGATCCATCTGCTTCTTTGGGACTTTCTTTGTTGGATCTATAGTTGAGACAGTCCTAGAAATGTGGGGACCTTCTTCAACAATCATGAAGATCCGGGGATCCATAACTTCCATGAAAAATTTAATTCTCTCTTTCCACATGGGAAAATTATTCTTTGTGCATAGGGGAAGCTTGGCAAAATCTTTAGCCTTGTCTAGTGCTTGAAAATTTTCAAGAGACAACTTAGAGAGGAAATTGATCAAAGTGTTTACCTTTTAACAACCAACCTCCCTCTGATACCATTTGAAAGTGTTAAGTTGTCTACCTAAATCACCTAGAGGGGGGTGAATAGGTGAGTTGTGCGTCTATTTGGGGAATAAAAAATTTAACGAACTTGCACAAAAATAATCAAGCAATCACAGATGACAAGAAGATTTATAGTGGTTTCCCAACCTTGGGTACGTCCACTTTCCCTCACCGATCTAGTAAATCACTAGACTCGGCAACTCAACTGTCTCAGATTTAAAACCAATCCTACGTCTCGGAACCAAGTTCCTACAATCTTGATCCAAAGGGATCAACACTCGGAAGATGAAAACTTCCCACAACTCGGAGAACAATACTCCTACACTCGGAGAATAATATCATACAAAATTACAAAGAGATATGAAATACGAACAAAGATTTGTCTTAGATGTGGAAAAATTTAACTCTAGGTATTCTTCTGAACTTGGCGGCTTTTTTAGAATTTGTTGAAGAAGAACCTCTGTAGATTTGATCTGAGAAACTTAGGACCGACTCGATCAAGGAGAAGATGAAGATTCCTTAAACAGCAAGTCTAACTTGATCGAAAACAGTCGTGTAGATCTTTAAACTGAGCGGTGGCGGCTTCTGTAAGTTTGTTCTTGGAGAGAGACGACTGATTCAGAATAATAGAGAGTACGGATTCTGCTTAGGGTTAGTCTTGATGAATAGACATTATATAGGATTTCCCCTAACAGTTAGAATTTACATTAATGACAACACGTGGACCAATCACATCAAGTCATTTGAAAATCCCGTCGATCTTGACTTAAGTAAATTTTCTGAAAAATGAACTGCAGTTCTCGAGAAGTATGAATGAGTTCTTGAGAATAAGGCTGATTTCTCGAGAGCTAAGCTTTCTAGACTTAAGTCAGTGCTCGAGTGATAAGCTTTGAGTCTACTCAAGAACTAAACTGAGCTTCTAGAGAACTAAAAGAACATTACTCAAGAGCTAAAACTTGTACTCGAAAACTAAGCTGACTTCTCGAGAACTAAAAGCTAAGTGAAAGTGCAGGATAAGATCACTCCTAACTCTAGAGGGGGGTGAATAGAGTTATTTAAAATAATTTTCCAAATAAAAACTTGAGTGTAGAGAAGGTTTGAATTTACTTAGTGTAAGGTGCTAGAGTAAATAATCAGAGTAAAAAGGTATTCACAGCACAAAGCAAAACACAAAGAAAATAAGCAATCCAGACGACACAAGGAGCTATAGTGGTTCCCCAAATCTGGGTACATCCACTCTTCTATCACCCTTGATAGGAATCCACTTCAAGATGGGTTGATCAGGTGTCTTGAGCACCAGAGAGTTTTTGATCAGGTTCTCACAAACCAACAGAGCTGATTTTGACCAGGTTTCAGTAAAACCAAAAGTAACTTTTGAAGGGAGTTAAAACCCTGTACAGAAAGAAAAAGAAAAAGAGATGATGTTGTCTTCTCTATTCAACAAGCAAAGAGAAGCAGAAGTGGATCTGAAGTTGTTGTCAAAGCTCGCCCTGAGATCAAGATGAGGTTCAGAAAGGAGAGCTCTGCACAAGGGTGACAGGTCTTCAAAGATCTGATTTGCTCCAGCAAAGGATGATCCAAGAGAGTTGGATGGAGGTGTCTGAAGCAATCAGATTTTCTGTGAGTTAGCTTTTCAACACAATGTCACAGAGAGCAACTGAAGTCCTGTATTGTTATTCTATATTTTGTATGCTGTTCTTGTTTTTTTTGAATGAATAAATATCTGAGTCTTCTTCTTCCTTTTACCTTCATAGCCATTGGAAGACAGCATTAATTGCTTTCCTTAACTGTCCATGCCTCAAGGGAAATGACAGGTATACATTCCTTAGAAAATTCCTTGAGCCATGCACCAGATATGCTGTAACGGCCAATAAATCTTCAGCATTAATTGTCTGTCAGAAGGAATTTGAATTCCTATCCAAAATTGACGGAAGTCTGGAAGGCGTCGAGCTCTCAGAAAAACGTCGATCTGAGCACGACACACGTCGGCCAGAGAGTGTTTTCTGTAAGCAGAACTGGGTTCGACGGAACGTCGAGCTGAGGTCGACTCCACGTCGAGCTGAGGTCGACTCTGCGTCGAGCTGAGGTCGACTCTGCGTCGAGCAGAGGTCGACTCTGCGTCGAGCTGAGGACTACTCTAACTAGCCTATGTGACCTTTGTAACAACATGGAGGTCACAGCACACAATCCCTATAGAAATATAGTCATCCTGGTCCAAATAGTAATAGGGTGTTCCAACAATCTCCCCCTATTTGGATTAGGATTACTATTTACATGAATTTTAGGGATTCAAAGAAAATAAAGCAGATACAACACAATATAATACAGCCAGACATGAGAGAATAATAAGCAGCATATATAAAACACTATATAGCAGCAGAATTGTTCAAATGTCCTGAGTCCAGTATATAGACAGTGTTAGAATACCTTACTTTACTTGTCCTTTGATGCTTTGTCTTGATCACTCTTTTTGAAGATGATTTCTCTGTTTGGATTGGAAGCTTCCTTTTTGGATCTGTAGTCATCAGCTGCACCTAAAGACTTTTGATCTCTAGCACTGGGTGGTACAGCTGCAGGGTGGAGTTCCATGTATCTGTCTGAATCAAAAAATTTCTTTGAGCTATACTTTTCCAATTCCTCTCTTCTTTGTTCTGACATAGTACTGATATGAGAGGTGTCCTGTCCTCTTTCTCTGGCTTTGTTAATTTCATTTAGAGCAGCCATCTCTTGCATCCTAGCTTTCCAGTAAGCAGGAGTTTTGGTGGGATCTTCAAAGGGTACTGCAGGTTCAAATTTGTTAGAGGATGTTTCTTGAGAAGTTCTTGGGGTGAGGTCAACTCTAGGCCTGTAAGGATAGGGCCCAGAGGTTGGATCAATGGTTCTTCCCCTTTGATAAGGTTGAGAGCCTGATCTTCCTCTGGACTGCCTGCCTCTATAATTTCCTCTTTGTTGACCTCCCCTTTGCTGGCTATCTCCTTGATGTCTTCTGGCTTGATAAGTCTTTCCATGTAAAGCTGAAGGTGCTGAAGAGGAAGATAGACCAGTACCTGCACCTGCATCTGGAGGAGGTGGAGGTGGAGGCTGATGGACTGGTTTAGTTGGTCCCTCATTGAATTTTCTCTTCTTTTTCATAGCTTTTCTCTGATTCTGAGAGTACTGCATCCAAGGCTCTGTGATTTCACAATTATATTTGATGTAATAGGGAATGTCATGATCTGTAGCTCTGGCAGGAGGTACTCTTTTCAAGGCTTTTGATCTGGCTTTCCTCTTCCTTGCAATAGTTGCAGAGGAGTCATCAGAATCTGTAGCAAACTCATCTTCAGAACTTTGTGATTCTTCATATGGATCTATATACTTTCTTTTGGAGATGGGAAAGCTGATAGAGGCTGGAGCTGCTGAGGAGGAGACTGAAGGAAGCTCTGTTGTCAGTGGGGAGGAGGAAGCAACCACTGTAGGAGAGGGCACAGCCTCATGAGCCATAGAGGCTGAAGAGGCTGGTTCCTGAAGGGCTTGGGAGATATGGGCCTCTGCAGCATCAGGTGTCTCAATCACTTCACCTGAAGTCTCAACAGGAGCTAACAAATCAATTTCAACACTAGCAGGAGCCACTGCTACCACTGCTATATCAGAAGTCAAGGCCTTCTGAAAAGGGACAATAGCCCTGGACAGATCTTCTTGAATTGAAGCTGGAGGAGAGAAGCTCTGAACAGAAGCTGCCAAAGACTGAATGTCTAAGGCACTGCTGATTTGCTGAACTGAAACTGGAGGAGGAGCCTCAGATACTATTAGATCTTCGGCAACAGACACTGTCTCTGAACAAACAACTGATACTGTCTCTGAAAAAGTCTGAGCAAGCTGAACTGAAGAAGGAGGCAGCTCTTCTTCTGCTGACATCTCCCCCTGCCTAGAATCAGTGGGAGCTGACTCTAGGCCCCCAGAAGAAGGGCATGCCAACTGAGAGGAAAGGAAGGAGACAGAGGCAGAAAGAGTTCTCAAGGAAAGAAGGAGAGGAGCCAGCTTGGCATCCAAAAGGGAGGAGAGCCTAGGGGCCAAGAGATCAAAGATCTGATTGGCCAAGGGCAAGAGGGCTACTTGCTCAAGTGGAACTTGAGTAGAGGTAGAGGGAGTAGCAGAAACTGAGAATGTAGAGGAGGTGGAGGGTGGTGTAGACAGTGGAGGTGTAACTGGTTCCTGAATGGAGGAGAAGAGTAAGTCTGAAAAAGTAGAGGGATGGAGGAAGTCATGAGGAGAGGAGGTAGAGGCATCCATGAAGGAGTCTTCATGCATGTCAAAAGAGAAGAGATCCTCATGAGGGGTGGAATCCAAGTTTATGGGGAGGAAAGTAGTGTGAGGTGGAAGAGAGGATGCAATGGTAGATATGGAGGAGGGGAGAGTTTGAGTGGATGAGATAATTGTGGTTGAGGGGATGAAGGTGGATGGAAGGGTGAGAGAGGGGGCTGGCATGGTCCCTACTTCTGGACCAGTGAACTGAGGGTGAGAGACCTCTACAGTCCTGGTGTCTGCAGAAGATTTCATTGCTGCAGCAGCCCTGGGATTCACAATTCTCCTGTCCCATTTGCCAATTAGAGCACATGTGAGCCTCTTGGAAGCATTGATGTGCTTCTTTGAGGACACAAGCAGTTGGGGGCAGCAGTGGTTGAGAATCAACCCAAGAACTCTTCCAAAATGGACAGAGTTTTTATCCAACTTTTTCTTAAGCATTTCAAACACAATTAATCCCCAGTTGGGATGTTTCTTATCCATTAGTGCAGCCATAAGGCAAAACTGATGCCTTGTTATTGCATCATGTGCAGTCCTCTTTGCACAGATCACTTTTCCAGTTATATCTGCTAATAACCTATACTCAATTGCTAGGTTAATTTTAAGGAGTTTAGAGGGGTTACCAGCAGTATGCCCCATCCTGTCTAGCATCAAAGTATACTCTTCCACTGATAGTTCTATGTCATCATCTCCAGTAGCAAAGTTGAAAGCTTCTGTAATGACTTGAGGTGAGACGGCTACCTCATTTCCTGAAATCTTCCCAGTCAAAGAGTTGTTATCTGAAACGATTGTTGTAAGACACCATTCTTTAATTTCTGATTCTGGAAGGGGTGTCCTGGTAGACATAAAGTGGACTAGTTGCTGCTCCTTGAAAAGATTCAGTATATCCAGAAAGTGTTGTGGAGATCCATCAAAAGAATCGAAGTCAATGTCGAAACCGGAATCGAACTTCATGGCCGCCAGAGCTCCTGCTGTAATTGTCATTGTCCTGCAAAAGAAAGAATACCTTCCAAGATCAAAAGTATAGTATTTGGAGGGAGAAAGCTTGAGCAGAGAAATATGAATGCGCAACTGCGAACGACGGAGAAAAAAATGATTTTATACTTAGGGTTCGACGCAGAAAAGGAAAGAACGTCGAGCTCAGTTCGACGCTCAAGGGCTCTAGGAGAACTGAAACGACTCAACAGCGTCCAGCTTAGGTCGACGTTCGACGCTTGGGCTGATGCTATACGTCGAGCTCAGGTCGACGTTGAACGAAGACGTCGACCGGGGAGAGAAACTCAAGAAGCCAGGGAGCTGTGAACTTAGTTCGACGCTAGAGGCTGAGTTCGACGTTCGACGCTTTTGAGGGCGACGGACCGTCGATCTCCGTTCGACGCAGCGTCGAGCTTAGGTCAGAGCTCAGAACAACCACTCAGACAGGAAACTTTAAAATGAAATTTTTCCTATTCCTGTTTGTTATGGGTTTCAACATCTTGGAGTTTTATTTTAAGCTGTCTCCATCTAGCATTCCCAACTGATTGAGGAAAAAGAGGTGCTTCTTTTCATTCAAGGGTTTGGTGAAAATATCTCCTCTCTGTAATTCAGTGGAAATGTATTCTAGTGCAATTTTCTTCTTTTCTACATTATCCCTTAAGAAGTGATGTCTGATTTCTATGTGCTTAGTCCTACTATGGAGAACTGGATTTTGTGCAATTGATATTGCACTGGTATTATCACAAAAGATTTTAGACATCTCTAAGTTGTAGCCATAGTCTAGGAGCTGGTTTTGAATCCACAAGATCTGTGAGCAACAACTGCCTGCAGCCATATACTCAGCTTCAGCAGTTGATGTGGACACAGAGGTTTGTTTCTTACAGAACCAGGAGACAAGTCTATCACCAAGGAATTGACAAGTTCCACTGGTGCTTTTCCTGTCTACTCTACATCCAGCATAATCAGAATCTGAAAATCCAGTTAGATCAAATCCTGAGTCATGTGAATACCAGAGACCTAGATTAGGACAAATTTTTACATACCTAAGAATCCTCTTAACTAATGTGAGGTGGGACTCTCTAGGGCTTACTTGGAATCTAGCACAAATGCATGTAGCAAACATTATATCTGGTCTAGTAGCTGTTAGATAAAGTAATGACCCAATGATTGCTCTATAGTTTGTCTGATCAACTGGTTTTCCAGATTCATCAGCATCTAAAACAGCATTTGTAGGCATAGGTGTTTTCATGGAGGATGCTTCAGACATTCCAAATTTCTTAACCAGTTCTCTTGCATACTTGGTTTGAGAAATGAAAATGCCATCCACATGTTGTTTAACTTGCAATCCAAGAAAGAAAGCAAGCTCACCCATGCTACTCATTTCAAACTTTGAGTGCATAAGTTGTGAGAACTTTTTGCATAAGTTTGAATCAGTAGACCCAAATATGATGTCGTCTACATAGACTTGTACTAGTAGGGTGTGGGACCTATGGGTTCTAACAAAAAGAGTTTGGTCTACACTACCCCTTTTAAAATCATTTTCCAATAGAAAACAAGCTAAGGTCTCATACCATGCTCTAGGAGCTTGCTTGAGACCATATAAAGCTTTATGCAGTTTGAATACATGATCAGGAAAAGTTGGAGAGATAAAACCTGGAGGTTGCTTTACATAGACTTCTTCCTTGATGTCTCCATTGAGGAATGCACTCTTGACATCCATCTGATATACCTTGAATCTCTTGTGAGCTGCATATGCAAGGAAGATTCTTATGGCCTCCAACCTTGCAACTGGTGCAAAGGTTTGGTCATAGTCAATTCCTTCTTCTTGGCAATATCCTTGTGCAACAAGTCTTGCCTTGTTTCTCACAATTATTCCTTGATCATCCAATTTGTTCCTGAATACCCATTTTGTTCCAACAATTTGCTGGTTCCTTGGTCTTGGTACTAATTCCCAAACTTTATTCCTCTCAAATTGATTCAACTCTTCTTGCATTGCAATGATCCAGTTTGGATCTTGCTCTGCATCTTGTATGGTTTGAGGCTCAATTTGAGAAAGAAAGCAGGTGTGCATAATATTTTGATTGACTTGATTCCTTGTTTGCACACCCACTGAGATATCTCCAATTACTTGTGAGATTGGGTGATCTCTTGTTGTTGCTAGATCAACAAGGGGTGTTGATGATGCACCAACCTGTGTTGTTGTTTCCTCTTGTGGAACAACAACTGGTTCTTCACTCTGTTGGCCCTTTGAACTTTCCAGAACTTGAAATTCCTCTTCATTGTCACTAAGTTCAGTGACTTGTTGAATTGGTGAAGGTGATGACCCTTTGTCTGTGATGGTAAGCTGCCTCAGATTCTCTGAAATTGAGTGTTCCTGCAAATTGCTTATGGTAGAAGTCTCCTTCTCCTTATAAAACATGTTGGTTTCATCAAATGTAACATGCATGGATTCTTCAATTTTATTTGTGCACTTGTTAAAAACCCTATAAGCCTTGCTAGTCAACGAGTACCCCAGAAACACTCCTTCATCAGCTTTGGCTTCAAATTTAGCTAGGTATTTCTTGTCATTATTGTGAATGAAACAAATGCAACCAAAAATTTTGAAGTAGTTTACTTTAGGTTTCTTCCCTTTGAGTAACTCATAGGGAGTCTTACCCTTTAGCTTATGTATCAGACTTCTATTCAGAACATAGTTGGAGGTGTTCACAGCCTCTGCCCAAAAGGTTAGAGGAAGGTGAGCATCTGTCAACAATGTTGTGGCAGATTCAATAAGGGTTCTGTTTTTCCTTTCAACTACCCCATTTTGTTGAGGAGTTCTGGGAGCTGAGAAAGTATGCCTGATACCTTCATTCTGGCAGAACTCTAGCATAAGAAGAGAATCAAACTCTGTCCCATGATCACTTCTAATCAGGGCAATGTGAGTATTGAACTCAATCTGTATGCCTTTGAGAAAATCTGTCAAAATCTTGAAGTTATCAGACTTCTTCCTCAGAAAGAACACCCAAGTGAATCTTGAGAAGTCATCTACAATCACTAAAGCATAAGATTTCCCTCCTAGGCTTTGTACATTAATTGGTCCAAAAAGGTCCATGTGCAGTAAGTACAAAATTCTAGGTGAGTCACTCTTATTAAGTGACTTGAAACTGTTTTTAGTTTGCTTGCCTAATTGACATGCCTTGCAAAGTCCCTCCTTCTTGTAGGGACCAGAAGGTAGTCCTCTAACAAGGTTGTCTTGGGATAACTTAGCAATGGTTCTAAGGTTCACATGTCCTAATCTTTTATGCCACAAGATGTTTGGTTTTGAAATGGAGTTAAACAGGCAAATATCTACTACAGGTGAATGAAAATCCACTAAGTAAATGTTACCTCTTCTGTTACCTGTCAACACAGTTGTGTTGTCCACTGACTGGACTTTGCATATGGCTTTGTTAAAGGTTACTTGATATCCTTCATCACACAATTGACTGATACTTATCAGGTTGTGTTTGAGTCCTTCAACATATGCCACCTTTTTGAAAGTGACTGGGCCAATTTGGACTGCCCCATATCCTTTTGTAGTTCCAAAGCTTGAGTCTCCAAAAATTACTTTGGGTCCAAGCTTGGCTTTGAAGGAAGTGAGGTTGTCCTTGTCCCCTGTCATGTGCTTTGAGCACCCACTATCCAGATACCATTGATGGTTTGATGCTGGATAGGTCTTCACCTGCACAAAAACAGCTTATTTGTTTTTGACCCAGTTAACCTTGGGCCTAGGTTGATATCCCTTAAATTCTGAAATGAAGGACATCTCAGGTTGACTCTTATAGCCTACAGGATGATATCTCCTAGGAGGTATGATCCATTCAGCATAAGGGTTAAAGTAATGAGATGTGGAGCTAGAAATGAAATTTGAATTAACCCTTGAGAACTGGGTTTTGCTCTGAACTGGGCTCGACGCACGTCGAGCTTCGGTCGACGGACTCAAGTGAGTGCGTCGAGCTCCGTTCGACGGCAAGGTCTTGCTTTGTTCAGAGGGTAGAGGGCGTCGACCTGAGTTCGACGTTCTCTTGCGATTACGTCGAGCTCTGGTCGACGTTCGTCGAGCTTCGTTCGACGCTTTTTGTCCAGTTTCCTGGGTTAAGTCAGCATTCTTCCTAGCCACTATCAAGACTCCTTTACCTTTCTCACTGGTAAATTTGATTGGAGTTGTCAACACTATGGGTTGGCTGGATGAAGCACCCAAGCCCAGTGAACCATTTAATCTTGAGTTCACTGTACTTGTGATGTCCATCAATTTGATACTTCTCCCATTAAGGGTTTCTTCAAATTGTTTGGCCTTAGATAGCTCACCTTTCAGTGCAGCTATCTCCTCCCCACACTGCTTCAACTCTTCTAAGAGTCTAAGATTATCTGAGTTAATGGATTTGCATTCAATTAATTGTTCTCTGAGAGTTTTAATCAACTTTTGAGATTCAATCAAGTCCATGCACATGGATTTAAACTCAGATTTAAATTCATCAGAAGTAAAATCAAATGAATCTATTACCTGATCCTCAGTAAGTTCCTGATCAGATAGGTAGTCAGCATCAGGCTCTGAATCAGTGTTCTTTTGAGATGCACTGATAGCCATCATACAGAATCCTTTTTCCTCTGCATCATCCTCATCATCACTGGAGCTGGATGATGATTCAGACTCATCAGAGTCACTCCAGGATTCAGCCACAAATCCTTTTTTGGTGTGCTTGCTGTTGCTGGAGGAGGGCTTGTCATGGTATTTCCTTGACTCCTTATCCTTCCTTTTATCTTTTCTTTCCTTCTTGTCCCTTCTGTCCTTGTCTTGATTTTCTGGACAGTTGGGGAAGATGTGTCCTGGTTTCCTGCAGCCAAAGCAGATAATATCTTTACTATTAGATCTGTCATACCTTGGCTTGTCTTTGTCTTTGGATGACCATCTTCTGAAGTTCCTTTTATTCAGCTTATTAAACCTTTTGACCAGTAGGCTCATAAGCTCTTCATTTCCCAACACCTTTTCTTTAGGTTCTTCTTCCTGTGCTTTGAGGGCAATAGTTTTCTCAGCCTTCTCTGTTGGTGTGGATGTCTTCTGCTCTTCTTCTCTCTTCTTAACAAATTGCTCATAGCTCTTGAGCTTCCCTAGAAGAGCTTCTGTGGATAACTCACAGACATTTCTTCCATCTTTAATTGACCATATTCTTGAGTCCCAAGAGCTAGGGAAACAAGTCAGTATTTTGTCATTTATCTCAGTGAGAGATATGTCCTTCTCTAGTGATCTAAGCTCACTTATGATCAGACTCAGTCTGTTGTACATGTCAGCAACTGACTCAGACTCTACCTTCTTGAAATTCTCATACTGGGTGATCAGGTAGGATCTCCTGTCCTTTCTTTCATCTGCAGAACCTGATACAATTTCTGACAGCTTTTCCCAGATTGCTTTGGCAGTAGTGCAATCAACTACCTTCTGGAAAATGTCATCTGACATGGTTTGAGCCAAGATGTTCATGGCTTTAGCATCTGCTGCCTTCCACTTCTTTATGTCAGCATCAGTTCCTGAAGGAGGAGGAACAGCTGATGTGCTTGTTCCTGTGGGAGGTCTTGGACAATCTGTCAACACAGAGTTAAAAATGTCTTCATCAAAAGAGTTCATGTAAAGCCTAATCCTTGCCTTCCATAGTGCAAACTTAGATAGATTGCACATAGGAGGTCTGGTGCTAGCAAGGTCCTTGTTTTGTGCCATGAGTTTTAAAGAGAAGTAAAACTAAGGAAAATAATCCTTTGAGAGAAATGATCTTATCAGGGATCTTTTGATCCAGGGGTTAGCCTATATAAATGATCAACCTGCCTCTGATACCAATTGAAAGTGCAGGATAAGATCACTCCTAACTCTAGAGGGGGGTGAATAGAGTTATTTAAAATAATTTTCCAAATAAAAACTTGAGTGTAGAGAAGGTTTGAATTTACTTAGTGTAAGGTGCTAGAGTAAATAATCAGAGTAAAAAGGTATTCACAGCACAAAGCAAAACACAAAGAAAATAAGCAATCCAGACGACACAAGGAGCTATAGTGGTTCCCCAAATCTGGGTACATCCACTCTTCTATCACCCTTGATAGAAATCCACTTCAAGATGGGTTGATCAGGTGTCTTGAGCACCAGAGAGTTTTTGATCAGGTTCTCACAAACCAACAGAGCTGATTTTGACCAGGTTTCAGCAAAACCAAAAGTAACTTTTGAAGGGAGTTAAAACCCTGTACAGAAAGAAAAAGAAAAAGAGATGATGTTGTCTTCTCTATTCAACAAGCAAAGAGAAGCAGAAGTGGATCTGAAGTTGTTGTCAAAGCTCCCCCTGAGATCAAGATGAGGTTCAGAAAGGAGAGCTCTGCACAAGGGTGACAGGTCTTCAAAGATCTGATTTGCTCCAGCAAAGGATGATCCAAGAGAGTTGGATGGAGGTGTCTGAAGCAATCAGATTTTCTGTGAGTTAGCTTTTCAACACAATGTCACAGAGAGCAACTGAAGTCCTGTATTGTTATTCTATATTCTGTATGCTGTTCTTGTTTTTTTTTGAATGAATAAATATCTGAGTCTTCTTCTTCCTTTTACTTTCATAGTCGTTGGAAGACAGCATTAATTGCTTTCCTTAACTGTCCATGCCTCAAGGGAAATGACAGGTATACATTCCTTAGAAAATTCCTTGAGCCATGCACCAGATATGCTGTAACGGCCAATAAATCTTCAGCATTAATTGTCTGTCAGAAGGAATTTGAATTCCTATCCAAAATTGACGGAAGTCTGGAAGGCGTCGAGCTCTCAGAAAAACGTCGATCTGAGCACGACACACGTCGGCCAGAGAGTGTTTTCTGTAAGCAGAACTGGGTTCGACGGAACGTCGAGCTGAGGTCGACTCCACGTCGAGCTGAGGTCGACTCTGCGTCGAGCTGAGGTCGACTCTGTGTCGAGCAGAGGTCGACTCTGCGTCGAGCTGAGGACTACTCTAACTAGCCTATGTGACCTTTGTAACAACATGGAGGTCACAGCACACAATCCCTATAGAAATATAGTCATCCTGGTCCAAATAGTAATAGGGTGTTCCAACACTAAGTTCTCGAGAACAATAACCAGCTTCTTAAGAGATGGACTTAGAAGATTTTTTTCACGGCTGTCTCTGGCTACTCGAGAAGTATAGGCTGTGAATTCTCGAGAACTTAGACTAAGCTTCTCGAGAACTATACTGATGTTTCTCGAGAACTAGTCTAGGCTTTTCGAGAACTAAGTGAACTTCTCGAATACTGCTAACTCTACTTCACGAGAACTATAATGGACTTCTCGAGAAGTGGACTTAGAGAAATTTTAGAACTTGAAAATTTTTTATCTTCAAGAATCCAATCTTCATTCCATGGTCTAAGTGCTTGAATATGAAGTGTATCCCAATAGAGAGGCTACACATGAGTCAACACCTTGGATCACACAGTGAGGGATTACATTGTATGGTCATGTGTTCATGACCCACTATAGACTGACATTGGTCTACACTTAGTAAAGATGGTCTGCAAACACACAACCAAACAAAGTTATTAAATACAACTTAATTCATCTTAGTTCAAGGGTGACTTCATGCAAATCTGGGTTATTGTGGATGCAATACCCAACACAACTCATCGAGTGAAAGCGTTGAGTGAAGTATATTTCACAGAGTTAAGTACATGTGCCGAGTGAGATTGCTTTGGCATTGAGAGCATTGAGTGACACTACTAGAAAAATGAGTATTAGCTACATGTTTTTTGCTAGGGTTCAAAAATCATGGCTAATACACTACTATTAGCCATGATCGCAAAACCGTGTCTAATATTTAGGTTTTAGCCACGGGTATAAAAAAGCATGACTAATACCTTTGTATTAGCCATGAAAAGCAAAAATGTGTGGCTAATATTGATTTTTTTTAGCCCAAATGGAATTTCAAAACAATTTAAAATATTTGGCCATTTTCATCAAAACCCACTCCACCAAATCGCATGAAACCAAAATCAAAATCCCACCCTGCGCCTTCATAACACTCCTCCTAATCACCCTAAACCAAAGTAAATGTTGTACCCTTCCCTGCAACTTCAGAGCCCCGCATCTTGCCGATCACTTCTCCTTCCTCTGGCATCTCTCCGACAACCAGTTCGCTCACTGCATCTTGCTGATCCCTTCTCCTTCCACTGGCATCTCTCCGGCAACCAGTTCACTCAATACATCTCTCTTCATTTTCCCGTTGGATCTTAGTAAGCTCTTATTTTTCTTCTCGCCAATTTCCAAACATCATTTTTCTTCTTGCTCGGGCAACCTCATCGCTCACGGGATCTTCCTTCGTTTACCTCTCCCCTGTACCGATCCCCTGCACCGCTCCATTCGGTCTCTACCAAAGCCCTCGCTTGATTAGGCTCCTGGCTTCTGACCTTCAAAACAAACTACTTCAACTGCACTCCGTGGGTTTGTCAGTTATTACTGCTACAGTCAACAGTTTCCTAATTACTTTAACTGCAGGTTTGTGATTTTCTTAATTATTATAACTGCAAGTACTACAAAGGCTTTTCACATTTCCCATTCAATTGGATAAATAATGCATATCAAATGCTTGATGTATTTCCTAAATGAAATATTATATACAGATTATATCTAGATTAATTATTTAGCTTGAATAAATTATTCAAATTATAAGTACACAATGTCAAACTATAACACATCCATCTTCCTCTTTCTACCCCCTCTCTTTTTCTTTTTGCTTGAATCATGTTGTTATGATTTCTCATTGCCTGGATTTATGTCATGTTCTTCTCATTTGTTAATAAAATTTTTAAAGTTAAAATTGTTAGCGTGAGAGGACCGCTGAATTTCTTCCCTTTTCTTCTCATTTGTATCAAAGAAAACTGAATTTTGTAAATATTTTGACAAATTTCAGTGGTCAAAAACCACATAACTTGGTCTCGGGTGAAATTGTCCCAACATGGTTATCCATCTCTTGTAGGAGTGCAAACTTCTCATCTCCGAAAACTTCCAGTTCTCTTTAATATTTAGCGTAATTATTTAGAAATCCAAGACGCCTATTCTTATTTTCTACTTTAAGGCATCAATAGACAGATTATTTAATACTCCTGATGCACCTACACACTACAATACTTTCATGCAGTGAAATTGCTTAATGTATTGTTCAAGTTTTTTTGGGTTTGATTGAGTTAATTTGTTTGTGCCTATGGATTGATAGTTTTAACTAAATGGTATTGTAGTTAACAATTTTTGGATAGTATGTTGGATTATACTAATGTTTGCTTGAAAGGTATCAGAGGAACTTTTTCATGCCATAGTAGTGAATGATCCTAGAGAAAACATCACATTTGTGAGTTGTTTATGAACTTGTAGTGAACTCCAGATTCGTCAAATATACTCGATGAATTTCCTATGGACTTTGGTATTTTCGCCGATTCATCGAGTATTATTGTTAAGTTAGCCGAATCGTCGAGTATCAGTAAAATAACTAATTCTGTTAAGTATAATTCGTCGAATGTCTACCATATTCGTCAAGTATACTCGATGAATCAGTATGGACTTAGTTTGCTCGCCGAGTTGATCCAATTCGTCGAGTTTGGGCCTTAGGGTGGATTTCAGGATTTTGCTTCCCTTTGCCATTAGAGGAGCCAAGTTTTTTAGTTGAGGGTTTTATAGGTGTT
Organism: Platanthera zijinensis; assembly: GCA_039513925.1. Taxonomy (NCBI): domain Eukaryota; kingdom Viridiplantae; phylum Streptophyta; class Magnoliopsida; order Asparagales; family Orchidaceae; genus Platanthera; species Platanthera zijinensis. Next base: position 1,438,143 of record CM077097.1, read on the forward strand.
TATGAATGTTTTGGTGTGTCCCACAGTTGGAAGTGGATAAAGGACCACCAACCTAATGCCAGCTCGTGAATCATTGCACTTGGTGGGTTTTCCTTACTGTGTTTCCTCTTGGACTGTTGGGTTGCGTTGAACATTGTGGCCACCACCATAGTGCCTTTTATGAGATGTTTTGACTGTTGGGTTGCGTTGGAGATTATGGCCACCACCACAGTTCCTTATATGAGATGTTTGGATTGTCGGGTTTTGTTGGACAATGTTGTCACCACCGCAATACCTTTTGATGATATTTGGGTCAGTTAGTTTGTTTTGGACATTGTGGACACCGATTCAGAACTATATTTACTGGTGTTAATGATTCAAGTGTTTAGAGCTGCTAAGTCTCTTTCTTCCTAATGTTTAGACATATGTCTTTATGCTTACTCTAGCAGATATTCTCGAAGCATGACTTCATTTTGCTCTTGGTGCAATTTCACTTACTCTACTATTGAGAATTCTTCTTCACTTGTTATTGTTTGACTTATTAGATGAGGTTTGTCAGCAATCCCTGTGGTTGGGATTTGTAACCCCTATTGCTTACTTTTGATTATTAAACACTGATGATGTTACTTTTGCCACTTGTATATTCTTGCTGAGGTATTCTTTTCTTTGGAATGTCTCAGGTTAAGAGCAGTAGCCGTTTGAGCAGGTAGGTTTGGTGGTTGCTATTTTTCTACTGTTGTTGCAGTTGTATTTTCCTCAATAGTGTGAGGTAGTGTTGTTGTTCTGTTTCTAGATCAGACATACTTGCTTTTCCTTTTGGTGGGTTCTTGTCAGGTTTTTGACGCCCACTAGAGTTTTTATATTGTTATGATACCTGCTAGCTGCTTAGTCTTTTCTTGATGACTTATGTGTTTTTCTTGCTCTCTGGGAATGTTTTATACTTAGTTTGCATGTTAGTTATTTTAAAAGTATAAAGGTACAAAATCATACATAGCATTGCTTTAAACCAAAGTCACTATATTTTAATTAACGTAAAAGCTATTTCTATACAATATTAAACCTAGAGTTATGCGTACCATGAGTTGTTCTGTTTCGATGTTTATGCTTATGTAGGATGTTAATCAATATAAACAAAGTATTTTTTGTAGCATATATTCATGTTTACACTTGTGGACTAGTTGATCCACTGATCTGAGAGATACACCATTTAAACTAAACTTAAGTTATAGGTTTTTTTTTCATAATAAACTTGTTGATTTCATATAAAGTGTTAGGTTTGGGTTCTTGCCTGAGCGCCTACAGTTATCCCCTGCATGGCATTGCATCATGACGCGTGTTTTCTCTTACTCTAATACATCATTTAATTGTAGAGAAAATGCGGGTTGTGACATCCGTGGTATTCCCATCAAAGAAAGGGTATTCTGAGAACAGTTTAGTGCACTTTGACCGTCCATCAGTGTCAGGTCGTGTCTTGCCCATTTCTATAGATCTCGATGCGAGTGCAAGTGGTGAGAAGAGAAACAAAGGAGGTATAAGACAATGATAAATGTTATATGCCAAGGGTTGGTAAGGGGTCCTATTTATAAAAAGCTAATTAAACCTGCCGGGCCGACTATTATAGTCTAGCTCGCGGGATCCGACTCACCAGATCCCACTACCTACTCTACCCAAATGTGAAATGATTCTGAAGCGCAGCATAATTCGGGAGCAACAAATATTGGAAATCAAATTTAAAAATAGTTAAACTTATTAAACAGCAACGTCAAATGTTCATAAAATACAACAACAGATAAATTATTATCTTAACATGTGAGAGCTGGGGTTCTAGGGGGCGAGTGCCGGTAGGCTAAGCTAGGGATTCATTTCCATCTCCTAGGCCTCGCATCCCCATCACCGTTGGCTGATGAGGGTTGTTGAACTCGTGGACCAGCTCTAGGTCTTGATGAATGAAACACTAATTCTCCTGAATTTGATCCATGAGGGGTCCTGGGGAAGTCATCCCACTTACCGAGCCGCAATTCACCTCATTTGCCAGCATCACGTAGTCTGTTTCCCACACGCACTGCCGCTCCCCATAAATAGCTCGCTATTCTTGGATCTCGCGCAACGCGAGCCCATACTTCCTGAGAATTCCAATGGTTCGCCACATCATATTAGCAGGCTCTGGTGAGTAACCTGGAAGGCCTATGATGATAAATTAATTTTGGTAAGAAACCTGGGGTCAAAAATAGGTCCAACACTCCAACTAACTGTGCAAGGAGGATGCCCCCTGGAGGTGTGGTTGGGGTGCAGAACTTGGTTGTCCTTGAAAAGGCTGAGCAGGAGTAGAGATAAGGTTCTTTCTACAACCCGGATGGTAAGTTCCTGGAGAAGTGACCAGTTCAAAGGTGGGGACGAGGATATCTTCAACATCCTTCCCTTTGTTTCCACGAGCCGAAAAGTTTTTCGATGGCAAGCCTTGCCGGGTGTTGCCAAATGTGGTAACCGGGCTCTTCGTGCAAGAATTAGTTGCAACTTGGGAGCTCGAGCCAACCTGAGGAGAATCGACTTGCACTAGAGTAGTGCCAGCATCACCTAGACGGGTATCAGGATCAGTAGGGAGGCCTTCAACCCCTTCCCTTCTGGTTTGATGGACGGCTTAGAGGAGAATCGACTTGCACCAGAGTGGTGCCAGCATCACCTAGACGGGTATCAGGATCAGTAGGGAGGCCTTCAACCCCTTCCCTTCTGGTTTGATGGCCGGCTTAGAGGAGGAGGCATGTCCACGATCTGGCATAGAGACCAGATTATCTTGGACGGCCTCGCCAACTTTGGGGTCAGGTTTTGCCTTTTTTGAGGACTTATGTTGCGACGACATGCTCGGTGACTGGTTTGAGAGCTAGGGTCTCAGCTTGGCAGCACAGGAGGCGTTGATCACCCTGGCGCAGTTGACCCTCTCATGGAACTCCTTTGAAAGAGGCATGATGGTAAAAAGCAGGAGGAGAAGGGATTGGCACATCTCTCTTGGCGTGTAGGCATATATATAGCAACTTGTGAATCCCACCAAAAGATTACCTTTGTCTCGCTGACCAAATCGCCGATCTCTTAGGGTTGGATGTTTCTTTCCAAGTTTGGGGAAACCTCGCAAAGAGAGGGGATTGTGTACAACCATATATCCGGCGAGTGGGGTCAGCAGGAGTCGGTCCAGCCATTTCGAGGCAGTCCAAGTCCCAAGAAAGATGGAAGGGAGGCGTGGGCTATGTAGCCATGCTGACTCACCTAAGAGGGGTGGAACAGGTATAGGGTAAGGGGAGCAAGTAGGCTCGCACTCTCCCCTGGTTCTCAGCAATTGCATACGAGTGGAGCAGGTAAGGCCTACACTCGCCCAGGGCCATAGGGAGGTGGCTAGTGCCAACCCCATCGAGCACTTACCGTCCCAAACGAGTGGAAGTTTCAAGGACCGCTTGCCTAGTAATATATGAAATCTAGTGTTTGTCGAGCAAGCCGCACGAGCCCATCACTAGGTATTGAGAGAGGCGCTCTATCTCGATGCCTTCTTCTCTTAGGGTTGAGTGAGGCAAGTGATGTCAATGCCTTTTGCTTACTTTGCATTGAGTGAGGCTTGTTTTGTCAATGCCTTCTTCTCTTAGCGTTTATTGAGACGAGTATTGTCAACGCCTTCAGTTCCTTGGCATTGAGTGAGGCGAGTGGCCTTGGATCTCGCATTTACACATTGTGAGGTATCGCGGAGGTGAGTGCTTGGATTACTATAATACTCAGCCCTTTAGGTGAGTGGCGCCTTCATGGGGCACTCACCTAGTAGGGTACAAAGGTAAAATTACTTGGATGCCCTTGCAGGGCTGCAAATAGCCATTTAGAACAACGGAGTTTGGTTGTTGGCAAACCAATTTTGGCTGTGAATAGTCATCCAGAACAGCGGAGTTACGCTATTTATAGGCCAAGTTTTAAAAACTATAAATAGACCCAAGGGGGTACCTTCGAAGACAAGCTTTCTAGTTCTCTTACTCTCTTTTCTTATAGCACTTTCTGAGGTGCCCTTAGCTAAGCATAGGCTAAGGAGGGGAAGAGCTGTAAGATCTTCTGAGTGTGTGGTGGGACCTCCTTCTTGTATCCTTGGGTCAGTTTCAAGTTCTAAGTCTTCGGTAAGCCAAGCTCGGTAAGCAAAGTAAGTGTGCGGTCACCCCATCCCTAAGGGTTCGGATTCCACAGAAGCTGATTTTCTATTTCAACAACCTCTAGTCCTTCTCCACTGATAATGTGCCTTAAAAAGGAAACTTCCTTCAACTAGAACTGGCATTTACTGAACTACGCATATAGACTGTGTTGCCTGAGTTTCTCTAGAGTCAATTCCAATTGTCGTTCATGCTCCTCCTCCGAACTCGAGTAGATGAGGATGTTGTCTATAAATACGATGACAAAGGAATAAAAATTGGCCTCAAATACTTAGTTAATCAAACTCATGAATGCAGAAGGTGCATTTGTGTGGCCAAATTACATCACCCTGAACTCATAAAGGTCATGCCGACTACTAAATGCGGCCTTCGGGATGTCCTCCTTCTAGATCCAAAGCTGATAATATCAAGACCTCAAATCTAGTTTTGAAAACCAGTGAGCTCCCTCTAGTTGATCAAAAAGCTCGTCTATTCTTGGTAAAGGGTATGTATTCTGTACTGTCAACCTGTTTAGGCCTTTGTAGTTAATTCACAGTCTGAGAGTCACATGCTTCTTCTTTACAAACAATATTGGGGCACCACACGGTGAGGAGCTTGGCCGGACAAACCCAGATTCAACCAACTCCTACAGGTTGCTTCGAAATTCCACTAGCTCCTTTGGGTCCTTTCGATATGGAGCCCTAGATACTGGCCAAGCTCCCACCACTAGCTGGATCTGAAAGTCCTTCTCACGGTGTGGTGGTAGTCTTGACAGCTTCTCTAGGAAGACATCAGGGAAATTTAGTACAACTAGAATGTTGGAGATATAAGACTTTTCCTCCATCATTTTGAACAACACCTGACTAACCTCTTCCCCCTACAGGTGGGCTTTGAAGACTTGGATAGAAGAAAGAAGGTAACGGGATACTGGGGTAGTACCTTCGAAGGTCGTCGTATCTCAGCACGACCTTCCTTGTCGGGCAATTAATCTATGCATGGTTCCAAGTGATCCATGCCATTCCCAAGACAAGATCAAAGTCTGGCATCTTCAAGATCGTTTTCGGAGCATAAAATGTAAGTTCATCGATTGTCACCTCCATAAGGCATTTTGCCGTTGATACGATCTTTGTCCCATTAGGAAGGCGCACCCTCCTGGTGACTCTCGTAAAGTGTTAGACCTGGTCCAAGTCATTGACAAAATCCACTGTAATGAAGTTATGAGATGCCCCCATATCGAATAAGGTATGGGAAGGGTTGCCACATACCATTACTATTCCTGAGTTTATTAAACAATCTTAGGTGGCTATTTGTATAAGTTTCTTCCTTAGTTCTATCAGTTTAATTTCAGTCTTATTATTTAGGGAAATAGAGGGAGAGGAATTAAATTACTAGATTAGCTACTATAACCCTGTCCAGGTCCCGGGGTTAGCAAGAACGAGAGCATATATAAGGTCCCTGTCCGGCCTATGGTCATCGTCTTGGTATCCACGTCCTTGGCCCCTGAATTACTGTGCAGGTGGGGTATCCCTAGGTGCTTGTAGTGGTGCTTGTCTTCTGGGACAGTAAATTCAAATATGTCCAAGCTGGTGGCAGTGATAGCACACCGGTGGGGGAGGTGCCCCATCTATTGGTCTTAGCATCTCTCGCATTTGTAAAGGCTGAGGTGCCAATACTGACTGATCCTTGTGCTTCTGTAAATTCTTCGGGTGGGGTTGATCTCAATTTCGTTGATTCCTCTACTTTTCCCTCCTGCCACAAATAATCGGGTCATCTTCCGGTCTTTTTCCCTGCCCCAAACTATAAGATGGTCTGCCTCCAACTTCTTTGGCATCTCTAAAATCCGAGCCAGACTACTGTCAGCAATAAAGAGGAGTGTCTGTCTCAAGTCATCCCAGAGGACCTTGCAGAACCTCTTCGCATAGCCGGCATCATCAAGCTGGTATGAATCAGTGAAGAGAGCTAAGTTGGTAAACTCTCGATAGTACTCCAAAATTGATCTGCTGCTCTGCATCAACTTCAGAAATCTTTCCTCTAGCTCGTCCCTCGCTGTCTGTGGAATAAAATGCTCCAAAAGTTCTATCTTGAACTCATCCCATGAGATATCTGTGCCCTCAAATTCTGTGTAGGTGGTTTCTAAAGGAGACTTCCACCACCTCTTTACATGGGATTCAAAACATGAAACTGCTAAACATACTGCCATATCAGTCGGGCATCGTATCCTGGCCAGCATCTCATGGATGGTGTCCAGCCATTCCTCTATCCATACTGCTGACTCTATCCTGAGATATGATGGAAGGTAAAGGCCTTGGAAGACACTCAGCCAATTCGCTTAGGGATTTGGTTAAGGAACCGGAGCCTACTATGTCTTAAAAGCCTCCAGGATAGCAATCAATGTTTGTCCCATCTCCGATTGCTGGAACCAAGTAAGAACTGATGTGGGTGGAACAACATTCTAAACCAGAGGTGTTCCCTGTTCAAAGGTCAGTGATTAGATATAAGATTTTTAAGGGAAGGTTTATTGTAAGATGGTTGCCTAAATTCTAGTTAAGAGGGGATGATCACATGTGATTCCCTATACGGGCACACCATTGCTTCTTCTGCTTAGTATGACCTCAAGCTAACTCTGAGGTTAGCTGGCATGGAGTAGGAACTAGCGGGGGTGGAACAACATTTTGAACCGTAGGTGTTCCCTGTTCAAAGGCCAGTGATTCGTTATAAGCTTCCAAAGGGAAGGTTTACTGTAAGATGGTTGGAAAAATTCTAGTTAAGAGCAAACAATAGCATGTGATCCCCTATATAGGCACAACATTGCTTCCGCTACTTAGTTTTACCTCAAACTAACTCGAGCAAGTGTCCCAGGGTTTTTTGACTTCTTTTCTTTGGGTTGAGGTTAGATTTGATTCCAGTTGTAAGACCCTTTTTTGCACCGGGCCTTATAGCCAAAACCGACGCTTTGTGGTTACTCCAACTCCTGTGAAGGTCTCCACAACAAATCATTGATTCTGCCGGTAAATACTCAACCATTTACCACAGAAGAAATAGAAGTAATCATATATAAATAATGAGCCCACAATCACAATGCATATATAATGAGTCCATATAAAAAAGACCGAATATCATGATACAGTAAGTCTGAAGGAAACGATAAAAGGGTATCTGCCTATTACATTTGATCCTCACTACATAACAGTCGCGGAAGAAAAGCTACGGAACATACACGGATCTTATGGTTGCTGCTACTACTGCCACTCCTGGATTAGACTTGTTCACCTCCACTAGGATGTGCTATTTCCTATGGTGCTGCACCCTGTCTCCCAGCTGGAGCCTTGGTGTTATGCCCATCAGGCCGTTAGTTTAAACTCAGTCTTGGTCCCCCTCCCCCCTATGACACATAGGCACCGTGCTGTGGAGGATGAAGAGGATGGTACTGAAAGTGGAGAGTAAACAAGAGCATGTGACAGTGGCCCTAGCTATCATATACTAAAAATATCTATCACAATATCATAAAGTATATAAATGAAACTGTAAGTAAAGGAGTGTCACAACAAAACTATAATGAAAAATAGATATGAACAGCTAGCTAACATCACAGAGAAAGTAACCTCAGTTTATAAGAATGCCCATCCAAACTTATAAATTAAGGGGTCGTTTTATAAGGCCTAACGTATAAAAGATCCCATAATAATTTATACCTTAGGGGTAAATTTTTTATGTAATGTTATGTATGACATGAAATGTTATGCATGTTAGATGATATGTTTCACATAAGTGCAATTCACCCACCCAACTATATGTGCACAGACCTTTAGTTCCCCCATTTGGAGTTACCTAAACTCTGGGGTACCTCTAGTAGTAGTAAATGGAGGCAGTGGGTTGGGCCTCCCCACTCCTAGGTCGGTATTCACACTACCCAGCCTAGACCCTACATACTACTCGGTATACCCACAGTCAGGTGTTACGAAATCTCTTGTATTAGTGTTGGCAAATCACCAGTCTTTTATGGGCTAAGTGAACACTTAGACTTGCCGAGTCAACGTATTGACATCGGTGTGAATGACCGTCCAACAATGAGGACCCACCACTTAATGCACATGCACACATGCTATAAGGAGCTTCCAAGCCATTAGCTCACCAAACTAAGCTGTCAATTTTATCAAACACCGAGTCTACCACACGTGAATCTAAACAAATTATCCTCCCCAAATGACGGGGTGAGTGAATGTGATGATTTTTTATTAATGGTGACTCTTTTAATCGACTTATTCTAACAGTTTATGGTTAACCATGGACTGCCCAGGGCATGCCCTGTGAAGGGCTCTCGAGGGAACTAGGAACTATGATGGGCTGAAGCCCAAAGCTCCCTTTCTCAAGGCACTTATATTTATTGGTAACAATTTATTACCAAACCCCTTTCCACATTGCTCTTATGCTAACCCTAAGTGAATTACTACCTTCAGGGGGGAAGATGATACTTTATCATCCCCGAGCACAACTCCATCCCCTTAGTACCCAAAGTACTTAATAGTTGGCCTTAAGGGTGACCTCATCAAGACTCCTCCAAAACTAGGTGCACTGACTATATAACCACGCATGTGAGGCCTACAATTCTACCTCGAATACTTCGATTCACTGTGTGTAGACCAAATAAACTAGCTTAAGCGTATGAAAGAAATTACTCCAGTTCACCTTGCCAATAGCCTTAGGAATATTTTTAGGGGTCTACCATGACATGTCGTGCTCGAATCTAGTATTTGGTATTTTTCCTAATTAAATCAGCCTTTTAATAATTTTCCTAAAATCAAGCCTCCTATGACTTTGAACATGAAGTATAATATTCTGATATGCAATGCTCTCACCAAAATTTCCACAGCCTCTTATTGACTAAATAACAGTAAGGTTTGAGTTTCATGATTTTCCCAAAATGATTTGTATCACAAATCCAAATAAAAATCTTTTGATCATAATTAACAAAGAGAGTTTAATATTTTATCATCCAAAAATTATAATAAAATTTACAGAGGCCTATAATTATCAGAAAATTTTTCTTACCAAATTTCATAATCTTCTATTTTTTTAACCACATAAATAAATGAAAAAAGTTTCATCTAGGGCAATTTGTGATGGAACCTCTACTTATTTACTTCCAAAAATTACAATAAAATTAACAAGGCATTATAGTAGTCTAAGAAGTTTACTGGTCAAGTTTCATAATTTTTCAGTACTCAGTTTGTCTTGTAACAATTTATTTCTCTAATCAATAATTTCTAAAATTACAAATGAGGTACCATAATTCTTCAACCAAAATTTATAATAATATTTGTAGAAATAAATAACATCAGTATAGGCCCACTACTCAAGTTTCATGACATTTAAAAACTGCCTAGGCATTTATATTGCACTTGAAAGGAAGGTTCATATTTAAATAATAAGTGATTTGTGGGGGAGGAATACTCATAAAAATTCTAATTAAATTATCCAAGGTATCTCTCCACCTAATGAGACTATCTAAAAAATCTTGAGCCAAGACTTTGAGATGTGACCCTATATCCTTCATTAATCCTAAAAGGCAGCCCTAAGGTTTGAACTAGGGTTTCATGTTATTCTAACTCTAAAAACTTCTAAAACTACTCCTAGGGGTGTTTTAAGTGATAATAATGTAGTGGCCAAGCTTCCACCTTGATTGGTTGAGGGGTTGATCACTCAACATCACTATGTGCACTATAGAAGAATTTGGCTTATTACCCCTAGATGACAAAATTTATCACCTGGTTACCCCATCAAATCAACTCGAAATGGACTGATATTTGTTTCATAGGCACATAATGATGCCTCTGGTCATCCACCAGAATTTGATGGTAATTTGAGGTCCATATACCATATTTAAACCACATGTAAGAATTATTAAATTAGTACAAAAACTATAGAAAAATACTCTCCCAAAATTATGATTTTTGGATATGATGGGGGGCATTGCCAGACTAGACTTTGTTCCAATTTTCAAACCATTTGACTGAGTGGGCCACTAGGGGCACTCATTTTAATTTCTGGTTAGCCTTTGGATACCTTGCACAAAATTGTCTGCTGAGGTGAATACTCTAGACCAAATGGGTTGATTCAAATTTTGTATTTTACTATAAACCATTGGCTAGGTTTTCTATTTTGGTCATATTTATAGAAAATGCCTCTAGATATTTCTAATAATTTAAACCAAAGGACTGATAAAATATGACAAAATGAAGTATTCATATACATTAAAAATCACGCCTTGCATATATTTGTTTAAGCCAGATCCAATTGTTGTGGGGCATCGTCCCCGATGAGCTAAGGGCTAGGATTTATTCTTCCTGGAGCTATTCCAGCTTGTTTTCCCGGCCACCCTGCCACCCGACCACCTCCCTTGCCGGCCACCGCCACCACCACCTAAGTTGAGGTGGTGGATATTGCGTGACGGAGGCATAGCCGCTGGAGAGGCCCTTTTCGGCAAACCAGAGGGGTTCAAATTCATGGAAAATTACACGTTTTTTCTCACAGATCGGGCTCGATTGATCCTGTTTTCAAAACATAATGATCTACTGATATAACACAGAGGAAGAGGAAGATGACTAGACCTATAGGCGGGCTTGGCGGCAAGTGTGGTGATGGTGTGCCATGGACGATGGTCTCTAAGCTTTTCCTGGCCGAATTCTCAATCATTCACCCAAAACAGTGATGTAAAGATTCATTTTGATTGCTTGAGAGCTTTTAAAATTTATGGAGGGGTAAATTTGGGGAGTGAAAGAGGTAAAGCATGAATGGCCATTAATGGCCTTGGAGGAAGCTTTCAAACATGGTGAAAGGGTGCTTTCTCCTATGATTGGCCGGCTGAAATTGATGGAAAATTCTTCTCAATGGTCAAGGAAGAGGAATAGGGTCATAAAGAAGGGTAGAGGGAAGGTATTATGCATTCTCCAATAATCCCCACCCTCTTTCTCTCTCCTCCCTTGAATGAACCCCCATTTTCTCTCTCCTAGTCACCACCTCCAGAATTTGAGTTGCATTCTAGGAAACTTTCACTTGTTGTAGCTAGTGGGCCATCATAATTGGGCCTAGCCCAATTGGATGAAATTGGGTTTGCCTTTCTTCCCCATTTTGGGCTTTGTTTGACCAAGGTTGACTTTGAGGTGTTGACTTGGTCAAATGAATGGGTTGATTGGTCAACTAAGTGTCTTAAATCCCTTGCCACCACCCATGTCCATTTGTGACTTGGTGTAATCAACTTAGGTCAAATTAGGGCAATTTGACCTAACTAGGTTTAGGGTTGACCCTAGTTAACTTGACCACTTTGGTTGATTCCAAATGGTTTGTAAGGGCTCTAAAGGTTCTCTATAAGATTGGAAGTGGTTTGGTGGTGTCAAGTAGTCAAGTTGGGACCCAAAATTAGAACCCTAGACTAGATAACAAGTAGTTGATATTTACAGACCAAGGTGATTTCACCTATTTACCTAGGCACACATGGTCCTCTTGGTCTTCCTAAAGCTTTGTCATAACCTAGTCATGACAAAAACTTCCTAGGGGTCTAGTTATTTGTGGGATGTTACATTGTTTTCCACATGCCCCCGGATGAAGTGAAAGCGTATCTTGATATACCTTTTCCAGCTCTGAGAGACTGGATAGCTGATTATAACTATTGAGCTTTATGAATCGCAAAATATTGGAATCTCCTTCAGCTTCATATTATACTATTCAAGCGGATTTCTTATCCATAGAATTTTTGCGCAACAACTGCCTGCAGAGATGTACTCTAACTCATTAGGTTAAATTACCACACAATTTTGTTTATTTCTACTCCATGAGATAAGCCTTCTTCCAAGGAATTGACACATCTCGGAAGTACTTTTCCTATCATCCCTTCTTCCTACAAAATTAGCATCTGAAAAACCAATTAGCTCACAGTCATTACTTCTTGGGTACTATAAGCATAGATTAGGTGTGCCTTTAATGTTGGGTTTTGCTAATCGTCACAACATTTTTGCATAATGGAATAAGGAAACAAGGAAATCCCAAAAGTTTGTTGTGGATCTTGCGATGATCATTAATCAAGAAATAATTTTGCAATAAATAAATTTATACCTTCATGGGATTGAGTAAATACTCATCATAGGTGATCCGATTGATTCCAAAAAACGGCAATGGTCGGAGTTCCGAGCGTAGAATAGTATCCACCCCTCTACGGGTATCCACTCGAGCATGGAGAACCCTAAACTCTTATCATACAAGATTTAGGTCGGAAAGAGGCTTTCCCTCAACGTCTCCTCGGAGTACTAGATCCGTTCAAGGAGAGGTGACAATGACGAAGACGATTCTTAGGAAACTCTTTTCAGCGGTGTCTAGGGAAGACGGATAGTCGACGGTGTCTAGCGGTTATCGGCGAAAGCGGCGGCGACAATCGCGAATGCGGAACAATTACGTCGTGAGAGAAGATGCCCCATCGTCTTCGCGATTTAGGGATAGAATGAATAGTTATGCATCCAGTTCAATAGTAAAACGTATTTATATAGTGAACCAAGAAATCCAATTATCACAGACTTGCCGAAAACCAGACTTAGAGAAATAAACCGGTCGAGGTAGAATTCGGCGAGTATCGAACTGATATTCGACGAATCGGCGAGTGGTTAGATGATACACGACGAATTGTGAAGAGGCCATGGCGATATTCGACGAGTCGGCAAAAGATCCTAATGATACTTGACGAATTGGCTAGATGTCATGACAACACTCGCCGAATCGATAAGAGGCCACGACGATACTCGTCGAATTTAGTCAATTCGTCAAAAACTCCTTATCCATACTCGACGAATTTCCTTTAGCAATTTCAAACTATATACCAGTCGACCCATATTCATAATACAAGCATCGGAATGAAATTCCATCATGTCCAAATCGTCATAGGCTTGGTCCTTTACCCATACCACATATGAGCAAGGCCAACACAAACCTATCCAACTTTTCAAGAGCTCTTATGTGCGAACCCATATGCTCATACTGTGTTGGCGTTGAGTCTACATGCTTGATCACTTCCAGATCACCATGGTAGCACCAACAGTCTCCCACTTTATATTTAAAGTATTAAAAAAAAGCTTCACAAATAATTGGGGCATCTAGAAATGCATCATTGCTCCCAAAGCAATAAGAGTTTAAAACTCGAAAGCCATTGTGACCAATGTATTAGTGTTGTCATATCCCTTTGTCCCTTACATCCGGGTAGAACTAGAGGTACAGATTGTGTCACCCTCATAATTGTTCAATCCTAGTTTTCTTGATCAAGAATGGACTTCAAGAAATTGGTGAGTCAAACATCATATATTGACTCAACAAAGTATGACCATGCATTTCTCAGTCCCATTCCATCAAGAGGCCCATGGATGCAACTCCTGTTATATAGGAGGACAAATCTCATCTCTGCTCACACGCAAACACCCAAATGATTCGTAACGTACAAAATAACCACCTTTATCATCCATCTTTCACAAGACTAGACTTTTGATAGCATCAAAGCACACTCTTCCTCACTCAATGACTGTTATGACTTCAGGTAAAAGGACCACAAACACCATTGCCACTTGAGCCATACTTGTGACACATTCAAATAACAATCCACAAAGTATTCTCATGGTGGGTCTGTCCAGTATAATTTGTTCATAACAAGTACCCATTTGATGACTTGATATCACAATATCATGACCTGTGAGGATGGGTCATCAGTCGACGCACTTGTTAGTCTTAAAGGTATCATCATCTCACTTAGCTTCTAAGATGATACAACGACCAGGGACCTTTAAGAATGAAGCTTCTAAGATCATAGGTTCTCACTTCAAGTCTTTACTTGACCTATGGAAGCAAACACTCTAAGGGCATTAATACAGTTAACCTCTCTATCATAATATAAATAATTAAAAAAAATAACTTGCCAAAATATATAAATGAAATGTACATAGTACTTTTATTCATCAAATGAAATATTTTACAGGCAACAAACATACAATCCATAAGACTCAAACTATAGTTAATCATTCAGGTATCGTATACCCAATGATCTAACAAGCCCATCATGCTTTCTGTGTGCGAGAGGCTTTGTCAGTGGATCCGCAATATTCTCCTCAGTCGACACTATACATATGCTCACATCTCCTCGATCGACAATCTCTCGAATTAGATAGAACTGTCGAAGTATGTGCATGGAGCGCTGATGAGATCTGGGTTCCGAAGAAAGTGCAATTTCACCATTGTAGTAACAGTAGAGATCTACGAGACGAACAATGCTAGGAACTACATCTAACTCACCGATGAATTTCCTAATCCATACAACTTCTTCGCTGCATTTGCAGCGGAGATATACTCGGCCTCAGTCGTAGAATCGGCAACTGTCTCCGGCTTGGAACTCTTCTAGCTAACATCACCACCATTTAGGAAAAACACAAACCCTGACTGAGACTTTTAATTGTCCCTATCAGTTTGGAAGCTAGCATCCGTGTAACCCTTTACAACGAGCTCTTCCTCTCCGCTGAATACCAAGAATGTATCCTTAGTCCTTATCTAGTACTTTAGGATGTTCTTGATGGCTATCCAGTGACTTTCTTAGGGATTAGACTTATACCTGCTAGTCATGCTCAAGGCATAAGAGACATAAGGTTTGGTACATATCATTACATACATGATTGACCCGAATATCGAAGCATATGGAATCAACTTCATGCGATCCTTATCTTCATAAGATTTGGGACATTGGTCCTTAGAGAGACTCATACCATGAGACATATGAGGTAGGCCACTCCCTAAATGGAATTACAATACGAGAAGGCTTAGGGATTCCTAAGGGGAATTTAAGCGAACACGTGGTGTGCGCGCAAAACACGAAATTTCGACAGAGTTTTGTTTAAAATATCGTGATCTCACGAGGGGGAAATTCCCACCCAAACCTACACGAACATATACATATACTAATATCATAACCTAACAATACATCTTGCATCGCATCACAAACATTTTCCATCCACATGGAGAGCGATTCAGAATAAGAATGCAATTCAGAAAATAGTCCAAAATACAACCCTCAAAACAAAACCAAACGAGGATATACCAAATCCTCTTGATCCATTTGAAACCAAAGGTTAAACAAACCCCAGTTTGCAAGTGTCCAAGGGGACCTACCCTTACGAAAAATCTTCGCGAAAATTCGATGCAAAAAAACAATAACAATTCAGATTTTCATATGAAAACTTAATTAAACATTTAGGATAAAATATGAAATCAAAAGTCCCCAAAACACTCACAAATCTAAAAAGAGATTCCCACAATATTTTAGGGATAGAAAATCGTTACCCAAAACAAGGAATTAGAGAAGAGGTGAGGAGGAGGAGGAGGAGCAAGATAGAGGTGGAAGAGTCGCACTTCCACGGGTCACCGGAGTCAAACCGGATGGGGAGAACCGAGCCACCTTCTTCGGAGTCACACCGGAGGAGAGAGGAGGTCTCCGGAGCATCGGGAGTCACCATCGAACGACGGGCAACGGCAGCAAGGAGTTCGCGAAAAACTCCAGGAGTCGGGTTGGGGGTTTTCGGTTAGGCCGAGATATAGGAGGGGGCGGCTTGAGCAAACTGTAATTAGGTTTAGGAGTCTTTTTTTTCTTCTTCAATCTACCGAATACAACATAGTTTTGCCCTTTTATAGTCATTACAATCAAAGGGGCTAAATGCACTAAAACCATGGCTAAACATAGGCCAATTTAAACAAAATTAAAATGCTGAAATTATAAATAAAATGTTGAAATTAAATGCTGGAATTAAACAATAAAATTATAATCTCATGCGTAGATGCGGTAGAGATTTTGACGCGGCATTTGCGGAGGATATCGCGGCAAAGTCCCAACCTTCAAGCTTGCGACAACGGTCATCAAAATCATCAAACTCCTTATAGCGACGAATAACGACACCAAACATATCATGGAAAATCTTCATCTCGAGGCGGCGAGGTAACATCAAGCGTGTATCAGCACCAACATCATTCGGGTCACCATAATCATCCGAAAAGGGATCTTCTTGAACAATATGATGCGGGTCTTCCACATGTACTGGATCACCAATGTCGTCCGGAGGGGGGCGCTCCAAATCAACATGCCGGGGGGAGACGACTCCATTAACATGCGTAAGAATCTTTTCTTAGACTCAAGTATATTGAACTGTTTCAACACCTTATCAATATATGTACTTTGGATCAAACCCACCAAATTCTTTGATTTATCTCTATAGATCTTAATAACAAGTATATAAGTCGCTTTGCCAAAGTCTTTCATTGAAAAGCAGTTCCATAGGTTGTTCTTAACAGCATGTAGGGTCGGTTTGTCATTCCCGATCAGCAGTATGTCATCTACATACAATATCAGGAAGACAAATATGCTTCCACTAATCCATTTGTAAACACACGGTTCATCCTCGTTCGTGATAAAACAAAACTCTTTGATCTTTTCATCTAAACGAAGATTCCAACATCAAGAACCTTGTTATAATACATAAATGGATTTATGCAGCTTGCATATTTTAGTGGCTTCACATGGAGATACAAAACCCTCGGGTTGTGTTATATACACTTCCTCAAGTAGGTTCCCATTAAGGAAATCCATTTAGACATCCATCTACCAAATCTTGTAGTCATAATACACAGTAATAGAAGCAGAATTTGGATGATCTTAACCATAACAACAAGGAAAAAAGTTTCGTCATAGTCAATACCATGAATCTGCTTAAAACCATTAGCCACAAGTCGCCCTTTGAATGTTTGTACATTCCCATCCATGTCGGACTTCTTCTTGAAGACCCACTTGCACCCTATGGGTCTTGCCCCTTCAGGTGGTTCAACCAATGACCAAACTTTGTTTTCATACATGGAGTCCATTTCAGATTTCATGGCCTCAAGCCACTTCTCAGAGTCCGATCCACTCATAGCCTCTTGTTAGGTTGTTGGTTCATCATCATGTTCCATAAGAAACACATTACCTTTTTGAGACATGAGAAATCCATATCTCTCAGGCAAAAACCTTGGTCTGCCAGATCTATGTGGAACTTTTGTTTCTTGATCAGGTTCTCCAGCTATAACAATTTGTAGTCCTTGCTCAGGTTCAGATTCCTGTTCATTCACTATTTGTGTTTCTTGAACTCCTTCAAGTTCTAAGTTAGCAGTCTTTCTACTTAAGAACTCTTTCTCAAGAAAGACACTAGTCCTCGCGACAAACACTTTATCCTCATACGGTAGGTAGAAATAGTACCCTTTAGTTTCCTTAGGATACCCCACAAGATAACACTTATCTGATTGTGGTTCTTGCTTGTCAGGAATTTGACATCGCACGTATGCCTCACAACCCTAAACCTTGATTAACGACGTACTGGGATGCTTCCCAGTCCATATATCATATGGTGTCTTTAGAACCGCTTTCGTTGGAGCGCGATTTAGTGTAAAAGCAACAGTTTTTAGATAAAAACCCCAAAGGGAAACATGCAAATCTGCATGACTTATCATTGATCGCACAATGTCTAACAAAGTACAATTCCTCTGTTAAGACACACCATTATGCTATGGTGTTCTAGGTGGAGTGAGTTGTGATACAATACCACACTGTATCAGATGATCACGAAACTCGTGACTTAGGTATTCGCCACCTCGATCAGATCAGAGCGCTTTAACCTTCTTACCCGATTGGTTCCCTACTTTGTTTTTAAACACTTTGAACTTTTCAAAGGTTTCAGATTTGCACTTCATAAGATACACGTATCTGTATCTACTGAAATCATCAGTAAATGTAATAAAGTAGAAGTACCAACCTCTAGCCATAGAACTCATGGGTCCAAATACATCACTATGTATTATTCCAAAGAGATCATCAGCCCTCTCATTGAAGCCAGTGAAAGGGACCTTATTCATCTTGCCTAACAAAAAAGATTTGCATCTCTCAAATGATTCATAATCAGTATGGGGCTAGCAGGCTTGGCGTTCTTCATATTTATCTCCGTAATTCATAACATGCCTTGGAGCTCAGGCAGTGTCTTGTCTATTTTATTCATGTTATATTTTAAGACAAACTGTTCATAACTGTCCGATAATGAATGCAGGATCAGGTCTGTAACCAACTCTTAGCCTAGAAGGAACCCTAGTCTTTTATAGTTCTTGATATACCAAATCATCTTGAGTACGTGAGTCCCTACTAGGTCCCGATCTCTCATCTTGCACTGGAACAAAGCATTAGTGACATCGAATCTCTCTTGACGAGCTTGCCCTTGAAACATTTTCTTGAGATGCTTGTCAATTTCCTTGCAACCCATGCTCTCGTGTTGCTTATGAAGCTCAGAGTTCATGGTCACAAGCATGATACATTCAATGTCTAAGGAGTCGTCGAGATCTTCTTTTAATCATCTTTATCAGCATGAGACGCATTCTCTGCACGCTCATTGGTGGATACTTCATCCAAAATATAGAGCTTGCGCACTTGCCTGAGAACAATTCTCTGGTTCCTATACCAGCCAAATAATTTGTTCCAGTCCGCTTTTCCTTCTTAAGGATTACTTTGAGGGACAGGGTGGAGTGTGAGCCACATGCCATGGTTATTCTACAAGTATACAAGCAAAGCAAATTAGTACTACATTTCAAAATATAATTTTCTCTTTCGATTAGGACTTTAATTAAAATAACTCACACTTTTTTTTATCAAATCAATAACCCTTGATATCAATTCGAAGAGTTCATGCGAGTAACTCTCTTAGTGGACAAGATCCATATTTCACTAACACTATGAGTCAGCTTTGGCTTTTCTCTCACAATGCAGCTATTTAGGTAGGCAATGCTTTCCAATTGCATCATTATGCATCTTTTTTATGGCTGGTGAATAACACTTTATTCACATCCATTATATGTTGCATGCCAACTCTATTTCTCTGGGCACTCAACCTTTGAGGTCACCAAGTTAATCTTGACCCGATGTCAACAGTGGGATATCACAATTATCCGCTTGCACCCTTACCAAGATAGATTAATGCACCTTGCTTTGGCAATACCACACTTCATCGATCGAGGCAGGAAGAGTGTCATCCATCGGAAGGCATCTAAATTGTAAGACCCCCCTCCCGGAACACAACACACGGCACGAGGGGAGTCTTATGCCCGAAATAGCCGTCTTGCGGTAGCACTAACACACGGGTTAGCCTTTACCACAAGACGCCTATTCCGCCGGCTACAATCCATATCACAACAATTATGCCAACCCAACCATAACAGAAAAGTAAAAGCAAAAGCAGTTCAGTTCACAGCTAAGTTTAGGTCCAAAAGTAGCGGAAGATAACAAGCACAACAGGCTTGTACAAAAGAACAAGAGTCTAGAAATGTTTTGCCAAACGGCTACATGAAAACACTCACGACTATCACTGACGGTGCCGATGGCACCACCACCTCAGGTCCTATCATCCGGGCCTGGCTGTCCTGCTGCATAGTCCGTTGCTGCTCTACCTGCGGGGTTTCCTCCTAAAAGGAAGACGTAGCAACCGTTAGTCATAAGACTAAGTGGCTTCACATCCGCTCCCCCAGCGACTCCTTGGCACCGGGCGGAGAAAGGAACAAGGTATAATATGTATATATAAGCAAGTAAACAAGCAGGTGACTGTAAATATAGTGGAGTATAAACTACGCTGCACAACTAGCAGTTCTACAAATACCAATAATATATGACAGCAGGTATAATTAATCAGAATAGTAACTTAACTTATAAGAGTGCCCATACAAACTTATAAGTTAAGGATCGGCTTAACAGTAAAGTAACTCATCGTATAGGTGTGCCCATACAAACTTATACGATGAGGATCTTGTGTATGCAATGAATGACATGATATGAATGTTATGCTATGACCGAATCATGCGCACGCACATGCAAGTTGCTATGTCGACACAGACTTGAAGTTCCCACTTTTCGAGCAGGTAGCTAACCTCTCAGGCGTCGTCCGTCGTGGCCAGACGGCGACAGTGGAGCGGGCGTCTCCACTACTAGGTGGTATCACACTACCTATCCTAGGCCCCCGTACGCCTCAACGCTAAGAACACAACAGCGGAGCTCGCATGCGTACTACGGCTCAGAAGGGGTCTTGGGTAAATGTGCACCAAGAACACAGCCCAACCTGGCCTTTGATTTCGAACCGGATGGAACCTCGGAAACGCACGAGGTGCAAGCCAAACCGTTCTCATGGCGCGGAGGAGATCTCGGTTTATGGACACCAAGTATCTAACCCTACCGCCCAAGGTCTACCCATTGGCTCCCATCGGTGTGACGACTGGCGAACCCGTAGACCTGCCACAGTCATTATCTCAATATCGCGACACGATGAATCGTCGCACATTACATGCCCCCAAACAACTCACTCGATGCTACCCGTAGGGAGACTTCAACTCTAAGCATCGGTTGTTAATAAACCCCTTGGGCTCGGATTACGGTTACAAAATACTCATCACATAGTGTTCATCATGTTCACGCCCACCTATTCAATAAATTCACCTCAACACTACGCATAATAGATATGTTCAACACCAAATTGTATAAATATATCCTATACCAATCTCGACTCCTAATATCTAGCCTTCCCATCCAATCCATTTCTCTACCAATACATGGTTATACCTTATTACACAACCAAATGAGTAACCATGCTAAATTATAGTAACAACAACATTATAGATATATGGGAGCAAAATATCAAATGAGCAAATCACAATCATTGCAAGAGTGCTAACATTATAAATTAACAAGTGCATTAACATAGGATAGCCCAATACTAAAACTGGGATTCCTGGAGCTACAGGAATCCGATCACAATGCACAACCCCTCGTTGGAAAGGTATTCGCGAGGGATACGACTTTCGTGTTGAGTCAATTGCCCAGATCTGGTCGCAACATACCAGAAATTCAACTCGAATACGTACAGGAAACAGTTTCCTGTACAGGAATTCTCCCGAACGCAGCAGACTCGAACCAGCTTTCTCGTGGCTACAGGAATCGCATGGAAACGAGCAACCACTCGTTGGAAAGGTAATTTCAAGGGCTACAACTTTCGTGTTGAGTCGTTCACCCAGATCTGGCCAGAACACCCCCGAAATTGGCCACGAAGGTCGCCGCGTGCAGAAATCAGATTTCTGCACGCATCTTAAGGCGAGATGGACGGCATCCGTTCATCTTCTTCCTTGCGACGACCTCGCATAAACTTCTCCAGAAATCACACCCAACCTTATTTCTCCTTTCAAAGCCAAACCCTCAACGAAAACCCCTCTCATTTCCACTTTGAATGATGAGAAGGTTGAGGGAGACTAAGCCGAGAAAACCTAGGCATGGCTTATCCTAAGAACTCTCCTCCTCACCATCAAGACTCTATGGAGTCGATGTCTCTCCTAAAATAACTATAGATCTAGCACCAAGGGAGAGGGGAGGAAGCTCACCTCAAGTCCAGCAGTACCACCATGGCCGGCCATGAGCCTCGCACTCCTTCGCGGCGGCATTGTTTTTCCCTTGACGGCGGCGGCGTTTTGATTCCTCCAAGGATGACTCCGGCAAGCTCCTTCCTCCTCCTCCAGCCAAGAACTCTCTCAGAAATTTCGGGGCAGAAGAAAGCGGAATGAATGCTAGGGTTTCACAACTTTTTCCTTTTTATACACCGCAGATACGGGTAGGCACACGGCCGTGTTCCTACCCGTGTGCAGGTGACACGGCCGTGTTGCCTGCCGTGTTTAGGGCCGTGTTCATCCCCGGGAGATGTTTCTGCCGTGCTGGGGTTGCGGCACACGGGTAGAGACACGGCCGTGTCTCGACCCGTGTCCTTAGCACACGGGTAGGAACACGCCCGTGTCCCAATACCCGTGTATCTCTCTGACTGGTAAGCCTAATTTTATGAGGCACACGGGTATGGACACGGCCGTGTCCATACCCGTGTCAGCCAGAAATGCGATTCTGCCTTGTTTTCCTCATTTCCCGTACGTTCGCACCTGTTCCCCCACACCCCCATTGGGCTCACCACAGCCCCCTAGACTCAAATACGCAATCAAGGGGCCTAGCGCGAATTGGGACGTTACAAATTCTATAAACAAAATAAAAGATTTCGTCCCCGAAATCAGGGTAAGGCTACGGGAGTGAAACACATAAAAGGGAACTATGCTTTCAAATAAAATTTTTACCTGGGGTGAATAATTCCGGGTAGCGCCCTTGCATCAAATCCCTTGGCTCCCATGTGAACTCCTCCTTCCCATGATTAGACCATAGCACTTTCACCAAGGGAACACTTTTACGGCGCAAGGTTCTCGTCTCGTTATCAACGATCCGCACCGGCTCCAGTCGCACAGACCTATCAGACGCCACGGCACCATCCGCCGTGGGGATATATTGTTCAGGCCGCAACAAAGCCTTCCGAAGCGACGATACATGGAACACGTCGTGAAGGTTCTCCAGCTCCGGTGGTAACTCCAATCGATAGGCCAGAGGGCCAATCCTTTCCACTACGACATAGGGCCCGACATACCTTGGGCTGAGCTTCTTGACTCCACGTACCAGCGACACTCCGTGCATCAGTCGAATCTTCAGGAACACCTTATCACCCACTTGAAACTCCACCATACGGTGCCTTGCGTTGTAATATTTCTCCTGTCGGCTTTGAGCCTCTAGCATTCGATCCCGGATCAACCTAACCACCGCGTCCATGTCATCAATATACTCATTTCCCAATGTCTTCGGATCTTCGTCTTGCACCCAGGATAGGGGTGTTCTACACCTCCTTCCATACAAAGCTTCATGAGGTGCCATTCCAATACTGGCTTGATGACTGTTATTATAAGAGAACTCCACGAGAGGTAAGAGTCTCTCCCATGGTTCTCCTTTATCTAGCACACACAACCGCAGAAGGTCCTCCAATGTTCGGATGGTTCGTTCAGATTGCCCGTCCGTTTGAGGGTGAAAGGCCGTGCTAAAGGTGAGGCGCGAGCCCAAATAAGCCTGTACAGCCCTCCATTCTCTTGAAGTAAACAGACCATCCCGATCGGAGACGATCGTCTTCGGCACACCATGGTACCGCACAAATTGCTCCACAAAGAGACGCACTAGGATGCCCACCTGCGCCTCCTTCTTCATTGGGATAAATCGGGCTACTTTGGTCAACCGGTCAACTATCACCCACACAGAATCATTCCCCGAGCGCGAGCGAGGTAACCCGTGGACGAAGTCCATGGAGATGTCCTCAAATTTCCATTCGGGGATGGGCAACGACTGTAGCATTCCACCGGGGCTTCTGCACTCCGCCTTCACCATTTGGCAGGCCACACAATGAGTAACAAAGTATTTGACATCCCTCTTCATGCCCGGCCAACACATTGTCTTTCTCAAATCGGCGTACATCTTCGCGATCCCCGGGTGCACCGAGTACTTGGAGCAATGGGCCTCCTTTAGAATATCCTCCCGAATGTTGTCGCCTTCGGGGATGTAAAGTCGGCCACGAAAATGGACGAGGCCGTCTTTTAGGGAGTATTCTTCCGTAATCCCATCCTCCATTGACTTGAAAGCCGGGGTTAAAGCCGCATCCTTCTTTTGTTCCGTCCGGATCCGGTCTCGTATGTTGCAAACTATACTCATCGCGGCCAAATATTCCGTATACTCTTCCGATTGATTCTTAAAGACCAAAGTGACTTCCATCTCTTGCAGTGTCTGGATTAACTCCATCCTCATCAAGTGGGATTCCGTGCTCGTTCCCGGTGCCTTTCGGCTCAAGGCATCAGCTACGGAATTAACCTTCCCGGGGTGGTAGTTCAAGGTGAATTCATAGTCGCACAAGAACTCCAACCACCGCCACTGTCTCAAGTTTAACTCCTTTTGGGTGTGAACGTACTTCAGATTTTTGTGATCCGAGTAGATCTCGCAGTGGACGCCATATAAATAATGCCTCCAAATCTTCAAGGAGAACACCACCGCTCCCAACTCTAGATCATGCACCGGGTAGCTGGCTTCATGCTTCTTCAACTGTCTTGAAGCATAAGCGATCACATGCCCATTCTGCATCAACACAGCTCCCATCCCTTGATACGACGCATCCGTGTAAACTTGAAAGCCCTCCTTCCCAGATGGAAGAGCTAGGATGGGTGCAGTCGTCAATCTGTCCTTCAACTCTTGGAAAGTAGCTTCACACTGGGGTGTCCATTCAAACGGCACACCCTTCTTGGTCAGCGTAGTAAGGGGAAGGGCGATCTTCGAGAAGCCTTTCACGAACTTGCGATAGTACCCGGCAAGTCCAAGAAAGCTCCGTATATCGGCCGCTGACTTCAATGGCGACCACTCCTTCACGGCCCGCACCTTGGCCGGATCTACTGCTAGCCCCGCCCCACTAATCACATGGCCCAAGAACGCGACCTCTCGAAGCCAAAACTCGCATTTGCTGAACTTGGCAAACAAAGTGTGCTCCTTTAGCTTCCTCAGCACTAAAGTTAGATGCTCGGCGTGTTCTGCTTCAGTCTTGGAGTAGACTAGGATATCATCGATGAACACGATGACAAAGATGTCCAAATAAGGGCTGAACACCTTGTTCATCAAGCTCATAAAGGCGGAAGGGGCATTTGTGAGCCCAAACGGCATCACGGTGAATTCATACAAACCATATCTCGAACTGAACGCCGTCTTCTGAATGTCATCTTCTTGTATCCTCAGCTGATAATATCCCGAACGCAGATCTAACTTGGAGAACCAATACGATCCCACCAATTGATCAAATAACTCATCAATGCGCGGTAGGGGATAGGTGTTCCGCACCGTTAACCGGTTCAACTCTCGATAATCAATGCACAACCGCAGGGTGCCATCCTTCTTTTTGACGAACAGAACGGGCGCTCCCCAAGGCGACGAGCTTGGGCGAACGAACCCTGCTCCCACCAATTCCTGAAGCTGGACTCTAAACTCTGCAAGTTCCTTCGGAGCCATTCGGTATGGAGCTCGCGAGACGGGCTTGGCACCCGGAATTAGCTTGATTTGGAAGTCCACTTCCCTATGCGGGGGTAGTCCCGGCAATTTCTCGGGAAATACCACGGGAAATTCTCGCACCACCCGCACATCCTTGACCTCTAATGTCAATTTCTTCAACTCGAAGCAGATTACATAGACCTCGTCCCCTTCCATATGAGATTTCATAACTTGGATTGAAGATAATAATTTACGGGGTGCGAATTTAATACCTTGGAAGATGACTTCCGAGTCTCCATGCCTCAACATAACTTGCTTCTCCGCACAATTGATCCTGGCGTGGTGCCAGTCCAACCACTTCATGCCCAGGATGAGGTCGAACTCCGGGATTCTTAACACTGTAGCCGGAGTTTCAAAGAACTTTCCTCCAATAAGGGTGTCGAAATCGCAACTTGCTGACGACGTCATCTCAGAGCCGTCCGGAAGGCGCACCCTTTGAGTAATGCCCGTGAAGTGTTGCACTCCCTCCAAGTCCTTCACGAAGTCCTCCGAAATGAACGAGTGAGATGCACCCGTGTCAAATAACGTATAGGCGGGTCTCCCGCTAACCACGACAGTGCCTAGGTTCCAAAAGGGTAATCACTATTCAGAATAGCGCGTATCATTTGTATCATAAATCTAACAAGTCATATAATATTAATAAATTTTGCACGTACCGGTGATGACTTCCTGCGGATTTCTCTCCTGAGTCATATCCAATGCGAATACATGCTCCCATGCATGTCCTTGATTTATCCCTGGTGGTCCTCTTCCTCGGCCACGCATGTGCCCTCGCCCCCATGGAGCTACTGGAGGGGGAGCAATAGGAGCATCCCCGATCAATCGCGGGCAAACTCGTCGGACATGCCCCGGTTGATTGCACTCAAAACATATCACCTCATGTCGGCCCCCAGGTTGTTGATAATATTGCTGCTGCGGTGGTGGAGGTAAAGCTAGTGGTTGCGGAATTGGGTACTCCACCCGATAGTTCCGGTTGACCCACCGACCTCCTCTATGGTTTCCCCTTCCTCTGCCATGATCATTCCGCCTTCTATTACTAGGGCCGACTTCAATTACTCCTTCCGCGGGTCTCTTGCCACATCCCATGTGGTCCGCCTCCAGTCTCATTGCCATGTCGATGATTTCTGCCAGGCTTCCATCGGCTATAAACAAAAGGGCCTGCCTCAGGGGGTCCCTCAACCCTTTGTAGAAGCGCTTCGCGTAGCCTCTATCGTCCAACTCATAGGAATCGGCAAACCTAGCGAGGTGTTGAAACTCCCTCTGGTACTCCGTTACCGAATTCGATCCCTGCTTCAGCTGCAGAAATTTTTCTTCAAGTCCATCCCGAGCAGAAGAAGGGATGAAGTGATCCAGAAAAGCCTCGGTGAACTCGTTCCAACTGATGTCCGTGTACAACCGTCCTTGGAAGATGGAGCCCATGAGGGACTTCCACCACCTTTTGGCGTGCAGCTCTAGCAGCGTCACTACCAATGTCACCGCCATGCTGTTCGGACATCTTATGCCAGCCATCAATTCCTGCACGGTATCAAGCCATTCCTCGGTGCGCACCGGCGATTCTGTCCCAAGATAGGCAGGAGGGGACAGGGCACGGAAGGTGCTCAACCAGTTGGAGCTTGGCTCTTGTTGTTGCACCGGAGCTTGCTGGGCTTTAAATGCATCCAATATGGCTGATAGCGTTTGTCCCAGTTCCGACTGCTGGAATTGTGAAGGGACGGAAGGGGTAGGAGTGCCCCCAACCGGCTCCACCTGCGCTGGGACCTGTACGCAAGGTACAAACTAGGGTCAGGTTGGCTAAAACTAATGTCAAAGTTGGACAACTTAGTGTGAATTACATATGGGCACACCACTGCTTCCGCTAAGTCGGTTTGTCCCCAAACCGACTAATCGAACGGGAGTGGCCCATTGTTACATGACTGCTTTAGTTGAAGATCGGCTAAGTCTGATACCATTTGTAAGACCCCCCTGCCGGAACACAACACACGGCACGAGGGGAGTCTTATGCCCGAAATAGCCGCCTTGCGGTAGCACTAACACACGGGTTAGCCTTTACCACAAGACGCCTATTCCGCCGGCTACAATCCATATCACAACAATTATGCCAACCCAACCATAACAGAAAAGTAAAAGCAAAAGCAGTTCAGTTCACAGCTAAGTTTAGGTCCAAAAGTAGCGGAAGATAACAAGCACAACAGGCTTGTACAAAAGAACAAGAGTCTAGAAATGTTTTGCCAAACAGCTACATGAAAACACTCACGACTGTCACTGACGGTGCCGATGGCACCACCACCTCAGGTCCTATCATCCGGGCCTGGCTGTCCTGCTGCATAGTCCGTTGCTGCTCTACCTGCGGGGTTTCCTCCTAAAAGGAAGACGTAGCAACCGTTAGTCATAAGACTAAGTGGCTTCACATCCGCTCCCCCGGCGACTCCTCGGCACCGGGCGGAGAAAGGAACAAGGTACAATATGTATATATATAAGCAAGTAAACAAGCAGGTGACTGTAAATATAGTGGAGTATAAACTACGCTGCACAACTAGCAGTTCTACAAATACCAATAATATATGACAGCAGGTATAATTAATCAGAATAGTAACTTAACTTATAAGAGTGCCCATACAAACTTATAAGTTAAGGATCGGCTTAACAGTAAAGTAACTCATCGTATAGGAGTGCCCATACAAACTTATACGATGAGGATCTTGTGTATGCAATGAATGACATGATATGAATGTTATGCTATGACCGAATCATGCGCACGCACATGCAAGTTGCTATGTCGACACAGACTTGAAGTTCCCACTTTTCGAGCAGGTAGCTAACCTCTCAGGCGTCGTCCGTCGTGGCCAGACTGCGATAGTGGAGCGGGCGTCTCCACTACTAGGTGGTATCACACTACCTATCCTAGGCCACCGTACGCCTCAACGCTAAGAACACAACAGCGGAGCTCGCATGCGTACTACGGCTCAGAAGGGGTCTTGGGTAAATGTGCACCAAGAACACAGCCCAACCTGGCCTTTGATTTCGAACCGGATGGAACCTCGAAAACGCACGAGGTGCAAGCCCAACCGTTCTCATGGCGCGGAGGAGATCTCGGTTTATGGACACCAAGTATCTAACCCTACCGCCCAAGGTCTACCCATTGGCTCCCATCGGTGTGACGACTGGCGAACCCGTAGACCTGCCACAGTCATTATCTCAATATCGCGATACGATGAATCGTCGCACATTACATGCCCCCAAACAACTCACTCGATGCTACCCGTAGGGAGACTTCAACTCTAAGCATCGGTTGTTAATAAACCCCTTGGGCTCGGATTACGGTTACAAAATACTCCTCACATAGTGTTCATCATGTTCACGCCCACCTATTCAATAAATTCACCTCAACACTACGCATAATAGATATGTTCAACACCAAATTGTATAAATATATCCTATACCAATCTCGACTCCTAATATCTAGCCTTCCCATCCAATCCATTTCTCTACCAATACATGGTTATACCTTATTACACAACCAAATGAGTAACCATGCTAAATTATAGTAACAACAACATTATAGATATATGGGAGCAAGATATCAAATGAGTAAATCACAATCATTGCAAGAGTGCTAACATTATAAATTAACAAGTGCATTAACATAGGATAGCCCAATACTAAAACTGGGATTCCCGGAGCTACAGGAATCCGATCACAATGCACAACCCCTCGTTGGAAAGGTATTCGCGAGGGCTACGACTTTTGTGTTGAGTTGATCGCCCAGATCTGGACGCAACATACCAGAAATTCAACTCGAATACGTACAGGAAACAGTTTCCTGTACGGGAATTCTCCCGAATGCAGCGGACTCGAACCAGCTTTCCCCTGGCTACAGGTATCGCATGGAAACGAGCAACCACTCGTTGGAAAGGTAATTTCAAGGGCTACAACTTTCGTGTTGAGTCGTTCACCCAGATCTGGCCAGAACACTCCCGAAATTGTCCACGAAGGTCGCCGCGTGCAAAAATCAGATTTCTGCACGCATCTTAAGGCGAGATGGACGGCATCCGTTCATCTTCTTCCTTGCGACGACCTCGCATAAACTTCTCCAGAAATCACACCCAACCTTATTTCTCCTTTCAAAGCCAAACCCTCAACGAAAACCCCTCTCATTTCCACTTTGAATGATGAGACGGTTGAGGGAGACTAAGCCTAGAAAACCTAGGCATGGCTTATCCTAAGAACTCTCCTCCTCACCATCAAGACTCTATGGAGTCGATGTCTCTCCTAAAATAACTATAGATCTAGCACCAAGGGAGAGGGGAGGAAGCTCACCTCAAGTCCAGCGGTACCACCATGGCCGGCCATGAGCCTCGCACTCCTTCGCGGCGGCATTGTTTTTCCCTTGACGGCGGCGGCGTTTTGATTCCTCCAAGGATGACTCCGGCAAGCTCCTTCCTCCTCCTCCAGCCAAGAACTCTCTCAGAAATTTCGGGGCAGAAGAAAGGGGAATGAATGCTAGGGTTTCACAACTTTTTCCTTTTTATACACCGCAGACACGGGTAGGCACACGGCCGTGTTCCTACCCGTGTGCAGGTGACACGGCCGTGTTGCCTGCCGTGTTTAGGGCCGTGTTCATCCCCGGGAGATGTTTCTGCCGTGCTGGGGTTGCGGCACACGGGTAGAGACACGGCCGTGTCTCGACCCGTGTCCTTAGCACACGGGTAGGGACACGCCCGTGTCCCAATACCCGTGTATCTCTCTGACTGGTAAGCCTAATTTTATAAGGCACACGGGTTTGGACACGGCCGTGTCCATACCCGTGTCAGCCAGAAATGCCATTCTGCCTTGTTTTCCTCATTTCCCGTACGTTCGCACCTGTTCCCCCACACCCCCATTGGGCTCACCACAGCCCCCTAGACTCAAATACGCAATCAAGGGGCCTAGCGCGAATTGGGACGTTACATAAATACTTAATATTGCTTAAGGGATTTTTGATATTTGATTAACTTTTAATCACCGTTAATAATTAACCAATGTGCACATCCATAAACATTCAACGCAAAACATCCAAATGCATCCCAAATTTGCACAAGAGCATCATCGACACTTGATGAGCCGGGCTAAATCTAACCATCTCGAACACTTCAAAATCCTCATATTTATATGCAAAGGACATGAGCAACACCAACTCCACTTACACAGTAGACAAGCTCATCTCTTAGTGTATGATTCAAAATCTAACACACTTGGTTTCACAAACCAACTAGAGGTACGGTTACTGTTAAGGAGTAACAAAGATATCACAATGAAACCACATGAATTCCCTGAGGGGTTCCAAGGGGCAACGCCAAATCCATCAATAATTGATGAAAATAGGAATAGACCTCACATTTAGAATGCTTCTAAAATTTCCATATCTGCACTCAATGGATTTAGCAACTTCTGAAATAATGATCATCGCAGAACCTCCCTCTGATACAACTGTTTGGTTTTGCTAATCGTCCCAACATTTGTGCACAGCGAAATAAGGAAACAAGGAAAACCCAAAAGTTTGTTGTGGATCTTGCGATGACCATTAATCAAGAAGTAATGTTGCAATAAATAAATTTATACCTTCACGGGATTGAGTCAATACTCAACCTAGGTGCTCCGATTGATTCCAACAAAAAGCAACGACTGGAGTTCAGAGCGTGGAATAGTGTCCACGCCGCCACGGGTACCCACACGAGCACGGATAACCCTAGACTCTTGTCGTACAAGATCTAGGTCGGAAAGCAGCTTGACCTCAATGTCTCCATGGAGTACTAGATCCGTTCAAAGAGAGGCGACAACGATGAAGACGATGCCTAGGAAACTCATTCTGGCGACGGCTAGGGATGGAGGAAAGTCGGTGGTGACTAGCGGCGGTCGGTAGAAGCAGCGGAGACAATCGTCGATGGGAAATAGTTTCATCGCGAGAGAAGATGCGCCATTGTCTTTGCAATTAAGGGCTAGAATGAACAGTTTTTCTTCTAGTTCAACAGAAAAACGTATTTATACTGTGAACCAAGAAATCCGATAATCACAGACCAGCAAAAAACCAGACTTAAAAAAATAAACTGGTCGAGTTAGAATTCAGAGAGTATCGAACTGATATTCGACAAAATCGGCGAGTGGCCAGACGATACACGACGAATCGTGAATAGCTCATGACAATACTCGACGAGTCGGTGAAAGATCCTAACGATACTCTACGAATCGACTAGAGGCCACGAAGATACTCGCTGAATCAGCAAGAGGCCCCGACGATACTCGCCAAATTTAGGCAATTCGTCGAAAACCCCTTACCCATACTCTACAAATTCCCCTTAGCAATTTCCAACTACATACTAGTCGACCCATATTCATAATACAGGTCTCAGAATTAAATTCCATCATGTCTATATCGGCATAGTCTTGGTCCTTTACTCATATCACATATAAGCAAGGACAACACAAACCTATCTAACTTTTCCAAAGCTCTTATGTGCGACCCCATAGGGTCATACTGCTTTGGCAGTGAGGCTTCATACTTGATAACTTCAAGATGACCTTGGTAGCACCAACATTTAAGGTATCTTAAAATCCTCTTTTCAGCGACATAGTGTGATTCTTTAGAGTTCACCTGGAATATAGCGTAGACACATGTTGAAAACAATATATCTGGTCTACTGGTAGTGAGATCAAGCAAGGATCCAATTATGCTTCTATACATGGTTAATCAAAAGGTTTCCAATTCTCATCCTTGCCTAGAGATATAGTTGAGATAATTGGAGTCCTCACAGAGGTTGCATTCTCCAATCCAAATATCTTACGTAACTCCTGGGTGAACTTCGTTTGAGAGATAAAAATTCCATCTTCAGATTCCTCAACCTGAAGTTTTTGGAAATACTCTTGCTCACCTGTACTACTCATTTCAAACTTCCCATACGTAAAGTTAAAATTTTTTGCAAAGTTTGTCATCTGTAGAACAAAATATTATATCATTTACATATATTAGTAGTAACAAACTCGTGTCTTTTACTTCCCTAAGAAATAATGGTGTGTCTTTCTTTTCTCTTGTAAACTTTGAAAGTGAGGGATAAATCTAACTTAACTTTAGAGTGGCGGGGGGGGGGGGGTGAATTGAGTATTTTAAAAACTTTAGGTTAATTTTATAGCGGTTTAAAGTAGGTGATAAACATATATGTATGAGAAAAAGAAAATCACAGTACATAAAATAAAATAAGTAAAGGGAATCCAGACGACACAAGGAATTTATAGTGGTTCCCCAATAAACCTGGGTACATCCACTCTTCTACCACCCTGGTAGGAATCAACTACAGGTTTTTGCTCTAGTGCCCTGCTACCAGAGGTTTTTTCTCAGGTGCCCTATCACCAGAAGATCTATTTTTCTAAGGGAGATCTAGCAACCCTTTGAGCTTTTGATCAGTTGCACAAAAACCAATCCCAAGTCTTTTGATCAGGTGACTTGTGAACCAAAATGGCTAACTTTTGAAGGGAGTTAAAACCCTGTACATAGTGAAAGGAAAATGTAAAAAGATGTTATCTTCTCTATCTCAAGGCTCTGAGAAGACTAGTGGATTTATTGATGTCAAAGATCCCCTTGACTTGTATGGTTTGATCAAGAGTGGAAGCTTTGCTTCAAGGTATAGGACTTCAAAGTGATGTTGCTCTTTATCAAGCTTTTAGAATGATTTAGAATTTTTTGTCTCTTGAAAGCCTGAAGCAGATGAAGTAGAACTATTTATATGAGAGTTGTATTGTGTTCCTCACTTTTTTGTACACTATTCTATCCTGTTGACTAATTACTGATTTTCTAATTTACTAATTTACTGATTTACTGATACTTGCAATCTTCTAAAAATCACTATATATATGGATTCCAGATTCAAAAACGTTTTAATTATTTAAATTCTTTCCTTGAAATCCTCTATATAATTTTTGGGAGTTGGAACGGCTAATTTAGTCTTGAGTGCATTTCCCTAACTGTCCCAATAAATTTTTTAGAGTAATAACTCTGTGAAATCCATATTTAATATTGTCAGGTAACAACTATATTTTGAGAATATTAAGCATTTATTATCAGAGTATTACTATCTTAATATAATATAATTTTAAATCAAACTACCATAGTCAAACTGAGAAACTAAAGAGAAGAATAGTCGAATAGAACCTGGAAGGAGATAGTTGAACTCAATAAGGATTTTTTCTCATATGCATCTCCCATCACTCCCTCCATCTGCATCTTTGACGGCGACCGTACGTAATTCAAGTTCTAAGAAGTTGATTTGCCATCTTCTCTGTTCTTTACGGAATAATTATTCCTACAGCTTTCGCTTGAGACCGGAGCCTTCTCCAACAGACAAAACCTTTCTCGCGACAATCAAGCTTCCACCTTCTCGGCAAAGTCGCACATTTCTCCTTTCTTTGAGTTCTCTCTCACTAAAACTCCCTATTACGTAAAAGAGAAGCGCTAATGGAGGAACCTCCAGGAATTAAGGCCGTGCCGTTTTTCATTCTCTTTCCATCAAACTCCTCACTAATGTTGAAAAATAAAGACAATAATGATAAGATGCTGAGTATTCTTAATATTAAAAATTACATAAGCATCTTGATATTAGCAATTGTTACCATGAGTCTAGTAGTGTACACTCAGCAAAACCAAGCAAAATGATATTGAATAATTTGGTTTGGTTCCGTATGAACTGGAGCGGTAGGCACGAAAGTTTCAAAAATCATGTTGGAATCGAAACAGTAGCAAGTATATCAAATAAGATTTTTATTCTAATTTAAATAAATGTTACTTTTGAGCTCCAAGTTCGTCGAACTAAGAAACTGTAGAGAAGATAGTTGAATAGAACCTGGAAGGAGTTAGTCAAACTCAACAATGATTTTGTCGACCTGAGCTCCAAGTTCATCGAATTGAGATAGTCCTTTGTCGATCTTAACTTCTGATATGAGATCACAGTTCGTTGATCTTTGCTAGACTTTCATCGAGCTCAACTCAGAGAAGGAACTCTGAGTTCGTCGATCTAAGATCGACGATCATCGAGCTGAGTTGAGCTATCGTTGAACGTCTTTTCTGCATTCTTTTTAACTGATTTTCCTCTGAAGTCTTCTGTCTCTAAAGTATTCTGAAGGAGGGTACTGATAATCTAAATATTTACTGCTGACAATGACCCGAGAAATAACCTATGACCCTACACTATACATGTTGGGTCATCTAATCAATCCTAATAGTGAACCTAGCCTAAATCACAAGTAGGGTTCCAACAAACTTGGTTTGAAGATGAAACCTAGACAGTGTCTCATACTAAGCTCAGTGAGCTTATTTTAAACTATATAATGCTTTATGAAAAAAATAAAAATAATCAGGCAGGGATGAATCGACAAAATCTGGGGGTTGTTCCACGAATACTTCTTCCTTTAAATTACCATTAGTAAGGATAACTTTACATCCATTTGATAGACTTTGAAGCCTTTCTGAGTAACATACGCTAGGAACAATCTGATCGCTTTGAGTCTGGCCACCAAAGAAAAAGTCTGATCGAAGTTGATCCCTTCTTCTTGTGGGTAACCTTGAGCTACTAGTCTGGCTATATGTTGGTCCTTGGTTCTAGCTACCACACTTTACATGTTTTAAACTGATGGAGCTCTTCCTGTATTGCGATGATCCATGAAGCATCCTATTTGCTTCTTCGAACTTTTTCGACTCAAACTGGGAAAGGAAACTCAAATGCAAGGCTTCTTTAGCTGTACCTCTTCTTGTTCAAATTCCCTCACTAGGATCTCTAATGATCAGATCAACAAGATGATCTCTTGAATGTCTGATCAATAGATTCCTTGCATTGCCACCATAAGGTTCTGCTTCTTCTGGTGCACGTCCTTAAACTTGGAGTTCTTCATCATCAAAGTATTGACTTTGATGGAGCTTGAGACGTGTTCTTTAATTGCTTCTTCAAATCTTAGCTTTATTAGTTGCGAACCTGCATCTTCAACAAAGATTTTAGAAGAGCTGTTATGAAGCAAACTCTTCTCATCAAATAAAACATTAATGGATTCTTCTACAACAAGGGTTTTCTTATTAAAAATTATATATTCCTTAATATGGCCACTATATCCTACGAAAACACCCTCAATACTTTTTTCAAAAAACTTAGTTCTGTAATACTTCCCGTTATTAAGTATGAAGCATTTACTTCCAAAGATTTTGAAGTAGGACTCAGTCGGTTTCCTTCCATTCAGAAGTTTATAATGTGTCTTATAATGTGTAACACCTCTATCCGTCAAGTAGAATATAAAAAAAGGTCTAGTCGGGGCCCCACGCCATTTTCTATGGACAGTCAGCGGAGTTACTCATTGAAACCAATTTATTCACGCATCCTAAGTCACAGTGCTTTCTAGTGGAAGTAAGTAATTTACTTATAGAACCCACATGCAAAGAATGTCCACTATAAACATAGGAATATTATTTCATACACAATATGTTAGGACCTTAAGGCCTTACAACTGTTCCCTTTACAAAATGTGTCTTTCATACATTGGCTCACAGGCCAGCCACACATAAGAATACTAAATGTTCGCCTTCTGGGCCTTCAAGGGCCAGCCAATCGCAGCAGAAGTTGCTTCAGCCCACTACATCCCACTTGTCTCTCCAGCACCTGTATAACACGGCCCACCAAAACGTGGAAAAACAACGCAACGGTCAGCATTAGCTGACCAAATTATAACGATCCCGCCACTTGCTTGTGACGATGGTTCTCCTTCCCTGCAAGTAGAAACATATTTGAAAATGTGGAATTTAAGCACCATTTTTCACAAATGTTGGCACGACCGTCCACACGCCCCGTGCACTCAGGGCACATATCGGTATGCTAAAATTCAAGTCCCACCACCGTTCTAAAGATGGTACTCTTGAGCATTTCTAGTCTTTACTTCTTATGCTATGACAAAGTCAAAGGCATTCTATTACCTTGTGATCCATGCAAGTGACTAACTCCAAGTCGATCGCCATAGGGTGGGTATAGGTTAGACATAGATCGTTGCTCAAATTATCAATCCCGTAAGCCTCGAAGCGGGTCAGCATCTCCCTTGCCCAAGTGGAACAATTTAGGTTCACTCCCATACAATGGAACAATTTAAGTTCCCACTAAAATATAGTGGAACAATTTAATTTCACACTCATATACAGTGGAACAATTTAATTTCCCATACACAAATAACGAAACAATTTAAGTTCCCACTCTAAAATAGGCCCCAAAGTCACTACGAGACAGGCCTCACAATTTCAATGGCCCACAAGTCTCCATGAGACTGGCATCATATAGCTCGATTGGAGTTATGGCCGGCTGTAGCACTACCGCCAGGCGGTATAGGACAGAAGTCATTTCTTCCCCCAACTTGCGGGTATTTTCCTAGAAACCAATTTCTGTACTTTTACCGCAATATCCTGCATACCCCCTGACCCCGGAAACTACACATTTATCCACAGAGTCTTCTCCGACCCATATATATATCATCACCAATCTAGAATAACCTGTCAAGATGGGCTTTATACAACATTCCTATTCCGTACTTCGATTCCAAATTATATATGCAGTTTCTTCCGGGGATCACAACGATCTACCCGCTAGAAACCACCTTTTTTCTTCACCTTTTGGTGAGGGGGGTTCCTTGCACTTATGAAAATTTAGGATTTCACTTGTACAAGGAGAAAGTCGTTACCCTTGTTGATAACTTAGGATCCTTGCTCTTGCTCTTGATGTGGATGGAACTGATCACCACAGCTTCCTCTATGCTGATCTGGCTCTAACTCGTGAATCCAATCACAAGAATGCCTTGGATCACCTTTGCCCGTTGCCCCCTGACTTCTTCCTTCTCTTTCCTCAATAACCAAGGGAGATAGAATGTTAGAAAACTGATAACTAAATTTCATTTACAAGCCTTTCAGGATGCTACCGTCAATCGGTATCTTACTACTGACATGTGTTATTATAGGCGGTGGCCACTTGACCTAGCCGGCGCCATTCTATCACTCAAGACCTCTAAAACCTTATCTGACATGTTGCGAACTACCGCCAACGGTACCACTACCGTCGGGCTGTACCAACTAGAGACAATTGTTGATTTAATTCGGCAATCGCCGCGTGATACCTCATTACCTCCACGCGGTAGGCTCTAAACGATTTGTCAATTGCGTCGAGTGGTATCGCCATGTGATGGATAAAATTCATGCTAGAGCGCGATTCTAAATCGATAAGGCAAGTGTACCAATCGTTCTAGTGTATAGGATCAAGTGTCTTATTAGACTCTGGGTCTGTTGACTACTCCTACTCACTCAAATTAATATAATTTTTTCGGTAAATAAAAAGGTTAAATAAACCTAAAAGAAAATAAAGGACTAAAGGATAGCACTTGATCTAGACTTCCTTTAAAATAAAATAAACTTTCATAAAATGCAAACTACTAAATTGCTACTTCGACCGTAGAGGTTCCCAATTTACAAGAGAGTCTCTCTCGAGAATACACTCTCGAATAAACTTTGGTTGTATCAATTAAGACCTCTCGGCCAGTCGAAACCCCTAAGCTTTCTTAAAGCGGTGAACCCCACTATTTGATTTGACTTCAATCTGGAAGTTTCATGCCTTCCTCTCTCGAGGAGTGTATGAAAATCCTTCTACCTTTGTGTGATCTACTCATACCAACAACCTCTCGGAAAATTTAGGATACAGATCAAAAATCGAAATCAAAGATAAATTGAAGCGGGAATAATAGAGAGTTTAGAAAGAAAGAAGAAATCTATTTTATTTTAAAGCTAGTAATGATCAAGTGCTAATGAAATTAGCTACACATCATTATAAAAGAAGTACATAAAAAGTATAAAAAGAGAAATGTTTGAAAAAAGAGTGCTAGAATTAAAAGTTAGCAATCTATGAATTTGAAGGTTACATAAAAGAAATATGAGAAAAGGAAATTAATCTACTAAAACAGCCTAACAACAACTCCTAAATGACTCCCTAGATGACTCCTCAGCTCCGGGCTTGATCTGGTATTTATAAAAACTTTTCTGGAGAGTCATGCCCCTGGGTCATGCCCTAGGTCATGCCCGTGACCAAGGGGCGTGTAAGGTGCAGAATCGTCCTCTTGAAAGCCCGAGAACATTGTGAGAAAATCGCCAAAATTTGTCATTCTACGGGTCACGCCCCTAGGTCACGCCCAGGACCTAGGGCGTGTCTTTAATGTTATTGGAAATGGCGAGAACTGGAAATGGCGTGAATTAAAATCTAGCAGTAGCGGGAAGTCACGCCCTTAGGTCACGCCCGTGACCTAGGGCATGTAAGCTTAAAACTGGCTAGATCTAAAACTTGCTTCATAATACGCGACATGCCTGGATGACACGCTTGGCAGTCATGTTAGTGACCATTAGGTCACGCCCATGACTGGGTCGTGTAACTTTAATCATATGTGGAAATGATTTTTAAAGCTCCTAGAGTGTCACGCTTGATGGTCACGCCTGTTACATGAGGGTCACGCCTGTGACCAGGGCGTGTTCTTGAGATTTTTCAAGCTTTTCACCGTTTCGTCTCCTGATCAGTCCTGTATGCTCCAATTTGATATTGGCCACTGACATTTACCTTAAATAAGAAAACAAAGTAATTAATAACAAATATTAATAAAATTTAACTAGAATATAACTATTTATTTAATAAAAATTATAATTAAATAACTATAGATATTTACTTATCAAATACCCTCATACTTAAGCTTTTACTATTCCAGAGCAAAACTATGAGAAGTACTTATAAGAAATTAATATAATTTTTAATCAAACTAAAAATTTATTAAATCAAAGGAAAGTTAAAAATAAAATTAAGGGATTCAAAATTAAAGACCTAAAAAATGAAATTAAAATGTAAAGAGCAAACTATATCTTACAAAATTTTCTCAAATAAAATAATTAGACTTCAAAATTAAGTAGTTAGAAAACAAAATTATATTAAAAATTATTAACACTTTTAACTAAAAAGAAACTTAAGGAAAAAATTCAAACTACTACTTATGCTCTCTTAGAATTTTAATTTAGTTTTAAAGCAAATAAATTGGGTATTAGGTTTTGTGAACAAGGAAATTGAAGAGATTTTGGATTGGAGGTGATGAATTTTATCCTCTCACCCCACAAAAATGTTTTCTTTTTGATATTTGTATATTTTTATCAAGAAAATAATGAATTTTATCATATCATTTTACATGATATATGAACAAATATTTTTATTCTCTCTTCAAATAAAAACAAAATAATTAGGTGTAATGAACCTTATCCTCTTATTCCATCTTTTATTTTTGGGGTTGCATATGTTTACCAAGGAATACTTGATTCCCATGACATATGATCTAACCAAAAGGAAAAATTGCATGTGTACCAGGGGATAATGAATTTTAACCTCTTATCCCCGTGACTGTGATGTAACAAGAAAATAAAAAAAGAACAAAGGGAAAGGCTAAACAAAATTTTAGATTTAAATAAAATAATTAGAGAGACCCTATAGTTAATTAAAATTTCCTAAGAATCTTAAAGCATAAGGTGCATATAATTACAATCTAGAAATTATTGAGCAAAGTACTACAAAATTGACACTAATTAGAATTAGAAAGAAAAAGAACTAAATAAATTACTCTAAACAAATTTAATTCATAAAGTATTTCTTAAAATCAAATCACCTAAAAATTAAATCAAACTAAAATTGATGAAGTAAAACATTAGAAAATCAAAAATTATAAAAATTCTTATAAATAAACTCAAAATAAATTTCTAAAAATCACAAAATATTAAGTAAGGGTTTATTATTATTTTTTATTTTTTAAACATAAATACAAAAAATAAACATTATAATCCTAAATTTTGTATATTTCTTGGACTTCCCAAGGGCTGCCCAGTGACGGGTTCACAAGGTACTAGGCAGTTTTATGGGATGAAAGCCCAACACGGTGCTTTTTAAAAATTTAATTTTCAATTTACCATTTTTTTGTATTTTTTGTTAAAATAAAAAGAAAACAATTTTTTTTTAATATTTTAAAGATTTTTTTTTATTTATTTTGATTTTTTAATAAAAGAAAAAAAAGGAGATCTCACCCCCATACTTAAAAATAAACAATGTCCCCAATGTTTATATGTCAAGTAAGGGGGGAAAGGAAAAGGAATTTTTTTAAAACAAAATTAAAATGCAAGAAAGTAAATGATAAGCAAGGGGTATCTCCTAAGAACACTTTTCTTTTTCCATCTTTAAGCTAGACGATTATTGTTAAGAAAAAGGAAAATAAAAATTTAAATGAATGGGTAACTCCCTTAATTCACGCTTCGACGTGTGTGCCGAAGTCGTTAGCCCGGCTGCTCCTCCTCTTGCTTCTTGATTTTCCCTTTTTGATTGGCTGGCTTGAGAATGTAAATTCAAATCACTAATACATACCTAAGTTTATTTGAATTTTTGTAGAGGATCGGCAAATGGATCTTGGAA
Organism: Platanthera zijinensis; assembly: GCA_039513925.1. NCBI lineage: Eukaryota > Viridiplantae > Streptophyta > Magnoliopsida > Asparagales > Orchidaceae > Platanthera > Platanthera zijinensis. The sequence goes on from CM077097.1 coordinate 1,478,837, forward strand.
GACATTTAATTGCAACGGCTCCTCTCCTTCCTAAAACTCGTCAGTGAAAGAAAAATCAAAAATAAATGCGCTAGAAAAATCTTCGCAAGGAGGAGGCTCTTGTGAAGTTATATGATTAGGCTCCAGTTGTTTATTTTCTAAATTAAAATCATTATCTAAAAATTCATTTAAAAGAAAATTAGTGGGCACATCATTTTCATGAATTTCAATTCCAAAATAATTATAAGGGGTGCTTGAAAATTCATGAAAATAAGAATCAGGTGTAGTAGGAGAAGAAACATATATTTCTTCTAATTCACTCGGTGTGCCCATAATATTAATAAATTTTTGGTATAATAATTCTTCTTCTTCTTTGGAATAAGATGCCAAGGGGGCACATGAGGATTCATGTACCTCCATAGGAGAAATATTCGAAGAGGGAGGAGAATTATTAGAACAAGAAAAATTTTCATTTAAATTTTAGGGAGGAGAAAGAATTTTAATTTGCGATGATTCTCCAAAATTAAAAGAATTATTAGAAAAAATATTAATTTCTTCTAAATTTTGGGGGAGAAACAACCTGAAATTGTGAAAAGTCCCCAAATTAGAAGAAAAAGTATTAGAACAAGTGATAATATTTTCTAAATTTTGGGTAGGAGGATCAAATTGAAATTTTGAAGCTTCCCCAAAATTAGAAGAATAAGATTGCGGAGCGATAAAAGAAGAACGAAAATTCAGATCTAAATTGTTATTCTCATTGCTCGGGAATCCATCTGGTTGATCTTGCGAATAAGAAAAACCTACATCTGAGGTGGAAGAAGAATTAATTAAATCAAAATAATTATTCGCTTTAAAATTTGAAAATTTATTTTCATGAAATTTAGAAGAATTGGAAAAATTATTTTCATAAAAATTTGAACTAGAATTATCATAAAAGTGAGAAAAATTATTTTCATAACTATTAACAAAAATATTTTCATTAGAAAAATTTTCATAATAATAATTATAACAATCCTCACTTCAATGAGGAGCACCACTATAATAACAAGAAATATTTCTCTTGCGTGCGGCCTTCAAATTATTTTAATAATTTTCAAGCTTGGCAAGCACGTCGGCCAATTGAAAATACATTTTTTTTATAAAAGAGAAATAAACAACCTTTACTTAATGAAATTGAATTGAAAAAGAAAATAAAAAAGAGAATTGGAGGTAGAGAAAGAGAGTGATAAATGTAATAAAATTTATGATTTCACAATATCAACAAAAATGGTCCCAAGCAACGGTGCCAAAAACTTGATGGATAAAATTCATGCTAGAGCGTGATTCTAAATCGATAAGGCAAGTGTACCTATCGTTCTAGATTATATGATCAAGTGTCTTGTTATATTCGAGACCTATTGACTACTCCTACTCACGAAAATTAATATTATTTTATCGATAAATAAAAAGGTGAAATAAAAATAAAAGAAAACAAAGGACTAAAGGATAGCACTTGATCTAGACTCCCTTTAAAATAAAATAAACTTTCATAAAATGCAAACTACTAAATTACCTACTTCGACCGTGGAGGTTCCCAATTTACAAGAGTGCCTCTCTCGAGAATACACTCTCGACTAAACTTAAGGTTGATCGATTAAGACCTCTCAGCCATTCGAAACCCCTAAGCTTGCTTAAAGAGGTGAACCCCACTATTGGATTTGAGTCCAATACGGAAGATTCATGCCTTCCTCTCTCGAGGAGTGCATGCAAATCCTTCTACCTTTGAGTGATCTACTCGTTCCCACTACCCCTCGGTAAATCTAGGATACGAAACAAAAATCAAAATCAATGATAAATTGAAGCGGGAATAATAGAGAGTTTGGCAAGAAAGAAGAAATATATTTTATTTTAAAGCTTGTCATGATCAAGTGCTAATGAAATTAGCTACTCATCATTATAAAAGAAGTACATATAAAATATAAAAAGAGACATGATTGAAATAAAAGTGTTGGAATTAAAAGTTAACAAACTACGAGTTTGAAAGTTACATAAAAGAAATGCGAGAAAATGAAATTAATCTACGAAATCATCCTAACAACTACTCCTAGATGACTCCCTAGATGACTCCTCATCTCATGGCTCGATCTGGAATTTATAATAATTTTTTTGGAGAGTCATGCCCCTTGATCACCCCGGTGACCAGGGGGCATGTTAGGTGTGGAACCATCTTCTTGAAAGCCTATGAATGTTAGAATAAAACCTCCAAAATTCGATGTTCTGCGCGTCATGCCCCTAGGTCATGCTCGTGACCTAGGAGGTGTATGTACTGTTACTAGAAACGGAGGGAACTAAAAATGGTGGGAATTAAAATCTTGCAGTTGCAGGAAGTCTTGACCCTAGGTCACGTCCGTGACCTAGGTCGTGTCGGCTTGAAACTTGCTGGATTTAAAATTGGCTTCATAATGCGCGGCACGTCTAGATTTCATGCATGGCAATCTTGCCAGTGACCCAAAGGTCACACCCGTGACCGGGGGGTGTAACTTTAATCTGAGGTGGAAGTGATTTCTAAAGCACTTGGAGGGTCACGCTTGTTGGTCACGCCCGTGACTTGAAGTTCATGCCCGTGATTGGGGCGTGTTCTAGAGATTTTTTTAGCTTTTCTCCATTTCATCTCCTGATAAGTCCTGTAAGTTCCTATTTGATATTGGCCGCCTAGATTTACCTGAAATAAGAAAACAAAGTAATTAATAACAAATATTAATAAAATCTAACTAGAATATAACAATTTATTTAATAAAAACTATAATAAAATTACTATACATATTGACTTATCACCACACATTACCTTTCTACCGCTATAAGGTACATTCCTGAAATGAAGGTTGATTTAATTTAGCTGGATACCGTCGACATTAATGCTGCCACCTTGAGGTAATGCCTAGAAATCAACTCCTTCTCATTTTTAGGAACTTTAGGGCTTTACAATTCTCCCCTCCTTTAAGAGATTTCATCCTGAAGTCCATATTTAGCCAAAAACAGCAAAAAGTACAAATCATTTTAAAAGTACCTCAGCGGAACAGCTCAGGGAACTCTTCCCGCTTGGTCTGCTCGCGCTCCCATGCCAGCTCCTCATGACCATAGTTGTCCCATCAAACTTTGACTACCTTATTCTCTTTGTTCATTAGTCATTTCACTTCCACATCTTCAATACAAATGTGTTTGACTTTCTTCCTCAACCCACTATCGACCTAAATTTTCTCCACAGCAATAAATTGCATAAGCTCTTGAAAATCCTTCCACGGCACCTATATGTGAAACACATAATGCAAACCAAAGAGTTCAACTGAAATCTTCATTCAATAGGCCGCATTTCAAACCACTCAATGATTTAAAATCGTCTAAGGTATCTCGAACTCAGCTTTTTCAAGCGTCAGATCCTTGATACTCCCATGAACGATTTAATCTTGAGATAAAATCAATCGCCAAGCGCAAACTCCACATTTCGTTACTTGGTATTGTAGTATTTTTCTTGTCTATCTTACGCAATCAGCAATCATTCTTGAATTACACATATTGTTGAAATCGCAACTTCAACGTCCTTATGCTTATACACATTGATTCACCTGTCTCAACCATGGTCAATGTAGTATGTCTCTGCCTGCCATATAAGGCCTCAAAAGGTGTCATTTATATACTCTCTTTGTAGCTATTATTATAAGCAAACTCGATCATAAAAACATGATCTTCCCACGTCTTCCCAAAATCAAGGACGCACGTACGAAGCATATCTTCCATCATTTTATTTACCCTCTTTGTCTGACCATCCATTTGAGGATGAAAGTTCATGCTAAATTTCATCTTGGTACCCAATATCTAATGAATAAGCTTCCAATCATTTGATGTGAAACGCCAATCTCGATCGCTAATGTTGTTATGGGGAACACAGTGCAATCATATGATCTGCTCAACATAAAGTTTAGCTAACGTTTTAACTGAATTGTACTTCAATTCAGAAAGAAGTGTGCTACTTTTTTTAATCGGTCCATGATAACCCAAATTGAATAGTTGCTATATTGTGATCTCGTCAAATAGTGCACGAAATCCATCGATATATCATCAAACATCCATTCTGGTATTAGCAACAACTTCAGGAAACCGACGGGTTTTTGACACTCAGCCTTCATTAGGGCGCAAGTCTGGCACTTCACCACATAATGGGTGATCTCCTTTCTCAAACCTATCCACAAGAATAATTTCTTCATGTCCTTGAACATTTTTGTGCTCCCTGAGTCGATTGTGTACTTGGGGAAATGTGCCTCGTCAACTTCGCACGTAACTTGCTAACATTTTGGACGCACAATCGACTGTCCTTCCATAAAAGATCTTCGTTCAGCAAGAATTGGGAATTTGACTGATACCCTATCTCCGTCATATGCTTCATTCTTTCATCAAGCTCCAATGCCTTTTGAATTCTATATGTGAGGTCATATTGCACCTCCATCTAGTTCAAGCATGCATTCATGCCCATTTTCCTATCAAAACAAGAGATATATAAAGCCTCCAACTTACGAATCAGATGCTCATCATGCAACTATAACAAATTTCCTTGTGTTGGAGACTTGCGAATAAGCGCATCTGCGGCAACATTTCCCTTCCCGGGAGTGTAATGAATCTCAAAGGTGTAGTCCCAAGGGAACTCCATCCACATCTGATATCGCATATTCAGATCCTTCTGATGCAACAAGTTTTTCAGGCACTTATGCTCTGTAATGATATCTATCTTCATGCCTGATGGAGACGACGGCCCCAAACATGTTGAAGATGATAAAGGCTTGCTCGTGGAAGATCCTTCTCCGTCTCCAACAAAATACTTACTTCGCCATGGTGATCGTGTGGAGCATCGCTACAACCTCTGCCCATGGCGTAAGACCTCTTGATATTATGTAGTTGAAGAATTTTAATATTATTTGGATTTATTGTTCTATTTTTTTTGGAGCATTTTATTATTTCATTATGGTTTAAAAACATTAGAGTTTATATTTTTAATGTTGAGCTGCATGTAGCCATAGTATGATGTAAGCCTATATATAGGCATGTAATGTTTTAATTTGGAACCTGTTGAATGAATAAAAATTTGAGAACCCTATTTTCCTCCTCCTCCTCTTAAAATTCGGCCAACCCTATTCCTCCTTCTCCCTCGCCGCCACCTTCTCCCCCTTCCCCCTCTCTCTACCTCTCAACCAAGCCCTCCCCTCTTCTAAGTCACCAACCACAACCCTCCTCCCTCTCTCTCGGCCTAGCCCCTTCCCCCTCCTTCTTAGCCGCCAACCACAACCAACCCGAGACTCTCGACTCCACCCTATTCCGATCGGCCCCTCAAAGGACAAACCCGACAACTTCCCCTCTCTTGGTGGTTAAACCAAGGTGTTTGCAAAAAGCTTTCGTGGATCTCAGCCAAGGCGTGAAGCGACAAAGGAGGAAGAGTTTTCCTATCCATCCAGCGTAACTCTGGCGGAACTGTGGAAGAGCGATTAAAATTAGATAATCAGAATCATCCATTCTGGTTTGGGTAACGAAAATTTCTACCTCGTGTGATTCTTTCCCTCTATATTCTTATTGTGGCAATTCTTGGCGTTGAATTTTGAATAGTTAAATAATCGTGGTTTCTTCTGTTGATATTTTGTTTATCTTGATTGAATTATTTTTCGAAAGGTTTGGCGAACCTCGTAACTTTTTATTGGGAGAGATCTACCTTTTTTCGAATCATACTTTTGGTAGATCTCTTTTCATACAACCTTCGCTCGATCAGACCGGGTGAGTCCTTTTAGCCGGAAAGGATATTGGTCTATCGCCTCTATTCGATCCTAAACGGTTTGGCTACCCGTATGTTATCATTAAAGTGATATAATTGCTTGGAGTGTGCGCGGCGTAGAAATTTGTGTGAGTGTAGAATTCGAATCGTAGAGAGACAAACATGCTTATTCCGTAGATTTCCTGGCGTCAATGCGTAGGCCTGCTTTAATTTGGAATCAGAGGGAGGTTCACGTCAATTTCCTAATTGGAACCCTCCCCATTTTATTTGCACGTCGCACACACTTATCTTGCACGTTATTTGCCAAGAAATAATAATAAAAAAAATCTGGTCTGCCAATAGCGGCTTAAAAGTTTTATTTTTCTACAAAAAATCAAATTTTTTTTAATAATCTTTTATTTATTTTCAGTAAGAAAATCAAAAAAGATATTTTTCTACCCTAGTTATTTGGCGGGAAAATTTCCTTCTGTTATTTCATTTTTGCTGGATAAAACTACTTTTACTTGCATGCGCACTAGATTAGGCACGAAGTATTCCCCGTCTTCTTCCAATATGGAGGACGAACGGAATGAGGGTCACGGTCTCACAGCACTAGAGGAACTCTGTCAAGATTTCACTAAATAAATTACAGTTATTAGGGAGACACTTCACGAATTGAGATTACAACTTGGGGCTCCCCGTAATCAACCCCCAAACCAACGGGCAGAAGGAAATAATAACCATAATAATAACCATAATAATGAGCACGCTTCGCGAGCACCGTACGAGTTTTATCTTACTAGGGTAGTCCGAGCCACACCTCCATCCTATGATGGATTGGGAGAACCCCAAGTCTTCCAAGACTAGGTTATGGAGATAGAGTGCTACTTCGAGTGGTACAATCTGAATGACGCAGGTAGGGTGCGAGTAGCGAGAATGAAATTGTTTTGTAGAGCTAAGATACTTTTGTTGAATGAGGAGCGACGTCTGAGATCCGAGAATGGTGAATTACCCATTGGTTGGGCAGACATGAAGGCCTTGCTGACAGAGTAGTATGTCCCCACGTACCATCAAACACAGATGTTTGATGATTTGGCTACCCTTAAGCAAGGGAATACGATGGTTTTTTAGTATATGAGTCTACTTAAGGATATGATGGTTAGGTGTGGCATGAAAGAGATGCCTGAGGTCACCCTCTCTAGGTTTCGTAAGGGGTTAAACCCCGACATCCAGGGAAAATTACTGTGTTATGGTCACACTTACTTGCACATCACGTTTAATGCTGCATTATATATTGAGAAGCACAACGTGCATAAAAATAAGTCTCGCTCATTTAAGAAGGGAAAGTCCATCTTAGGACCACCTCCCACTTCCACCTATAAGGATAAGAAGAAGTTCCGGCCCACTGACTCGAACTCCATAGTCGTGACTGCCAAGAATAGTAGAAACCCAACGGGTGAGAGAGTCTCTGTAGGAAGGGTCAATAAAACGAATGCTACTTGTTTTGCTTACGGAATTTAAGGTCACTACGCTAGTGAGTGTCCTACTAAGCCCAAGCCTTTAGCCCTGTTAGATTCCACATGTGAGTCAGACTATCTTACTTACGAGGCAGGAGAGGATAGCGAGTTGGAAGGAGTTCCTAGTAATATGGAGGATTAATACCATATGATGGTCATGATGTGTATTTTGGCGACTCCACGAGCGTTAGATGGCTAGAATAGGACGAATATTTTTTCGTTGAATTTTAAGAGTGGAAAGAAATGGTATAGGTTGATCATCGATAGTGGTAGGTGTATGAATGTCATTTCTGAAACTGCGGTGACTCGAATGTCTTTAGTTACTGAGCCGCACCCTCACCCTTATTAGGTGGCATGGGTAGATAAGTCATCCCTTCTAGTGTCGAAGCATTGTATGGTACCCCTCACCATCAAAGCATATTCGGAAAAGATTTGGTGTGACGTTATCCCTATGGATGCTTATCACATTTTATTAGGTCGTCCATGGTTTTATGATCATGATGTTACCCACTTTGGACGAACTAACACTTATGAATTTAAATTTAATTGCAACCCAATAATTTTAAAACCCACTCCGCCTAAGGATCCTTCAGTCCCCTCTAAGGATACGATTGTCTCGGTCGAAAAGAAAGCATTAAGTCTGATAGGTAAGTAGGAATTTGCGCGTAATACCTTTATGGATGATATCATATATGCGTTAGTTTGTTTGCAAGTTAAGGTAGATGCGTCGTCATTTGAGAGTTTACCACTAGCGTTAAGGAAACTCTTAGAAGAGTTTAAGGATGTGTATCCGGACGAGCTACCGTCTGAGTTACCCCCATATGGGACATCCAACATGCGATAGATTTTATCTTGGGTTCCTCATTTCCCAACCTTCCTCATTATCCGTTAAATCCTTCCGCACACTTAGAGTTACAAACAAAAATTTAAAATTTATTACAAAAGGGGTTCATCCGTCATAACAAGAGTCCATGTGTCGTACCCGCCTTACTTGCTCCCAAGAAAGATGAATCTTGGAGGATGTGTGTGGATACTAGAGCCATAAATAAAATTATAATTAAATATTGATCTCCCATCCCTCGCTTGGTCGATTTATTGGACATGTTAGCTAGTGCCACGATTTTATCGAAATTGGATCTTAGGAGTGGCTACCATCAGATCCGAATTAGGGAAGGTCATAAGTGGAAGACTGCTTTTAAATCTAAAGAAGGGCTCTACGAGTGGTTAGTTATGCCATTTGGGCTTTCCAATGCCCCGAGCTAGGATGATGACTCACGTATTCTAACCTTATATGTGAAAATTCATAGTAGTGTACTTTGATGATATTATGGTTTTTAGTACTTCTACGGTCGATCATGAGTCACATTTGAAGATTATCCTTACCACATTCAGGTCGGAGAAATTATTCATAAATATTAAAAAGTGTACTTTTCATGTGTCGTCTGTAGAGTTCCTGTGTTATATTGTGAGTTCGGAGGGCCTACATGTAGACCCCAAGAAGGTCCAAGCCATTAAGGATTGGCCAGAGCCCGCCAATATTCGGGATGTTTGGAGTTTTCATGGTCTAGCAACGTTTTATCGCCGATTTATTAGAGATTTTAGTAGTATCATGGCCCCTATTACAGAGTACATGAAAAAGGGTGATTTTACATGGACGAAATCGGCTGCTAAAGCGTTTCAAATAATTAAATCACGCATGTCGGAAGCTCCCCTTTTGCGATTACCAGATTTTAATAAGGTGTTTGAGTAATCATGTGATGCATCTGGAGTGGGTATTGGTTGTGTATTGAGTCAGGAATGACATCCTATTGGATACTTCAGTGAGAAACTTGCGGGGCCAAAATTGAATTATTCTAATTTTGATCGAGAGTTTTACGCTGTCATTAGGTGCCTCCAAAATTGGCGGCATTACTTACTTCCAAAGGAATTTTTTATTATATCCGATCATGAGGCTTTGAGATTTATTAACTCCCAAACAAAAGTTATTCCAAGACATGTCAAATGGATCTCCTATCTTCAGGAGTACACATTTATAATAAAACACCTGAAGGGTACTCTCAACCGCATAGCCGATGCTCTTAGTCGTGTATCTTTTTTATTATTCACGCTAGAAGTTAAGGTGATTGGGTTCGATAGAATTAAGGCTGAGTATGTCCATTGTTCGAATTTCAAGGAAATCTATTTATCCACTCAAGACAACTCGCCCACGACCATTTCGTCCTTTTATATTCGTGACGGTTATTTATTCAATCATTCGAAGCTTTGTATTCCAAATTCTTCCCTACGTCATTTCATCGTTTGGGAATTGCATGGCGGTGGGTTAGGTTGACATTTTGGTCGTGACAAGACCATCGCATTAGTAGAAGACAAGTTTTATTGGCCCGGTCTTAAGTCCATGGTTAATAAAATCGTGGGAAGTTGTCGAGCGTGGTAATTAGCTTAGGGTAACAAAACAAATGCGGGACTTTATACCCATCTTCCGATTCCTACAATTCCCTGGGAAGATGTTAGTATGGATTTTATTCTAGGCCTGCCTATCACGTTTACATGTCATGATTCTATTCTGGTAGTAGCAGATCGGTTTTCAAAAATGCCTTATTTTATTGCGTGTAATATAACCAACAATGCGTCACATGTTGCAAAATTATATTTTAAGGAAGTAGTTGGACATTGGGGCGTTCCAAAATCGATAATGACCGATAGAGATGTGAAGTTTACTAGTAATTTTTGGAAGACCTTGTGGAGGATTATGGGCACCAAACTTTTGTTTTTTTCGGCCTACAATCCATAGACGGATGGGCAAACAGAAGTGGAAATAGAAGTTTAGGTAGTTTGCTACGTTACCTTGTGGGAGACCACAATGGTACATGGGAACTTATCCTTCTCATGCTCAGTTAGCATATAATAATTCAAAAAATAGGTCCACTGGTTTGTCATCGAATGAGATCGTGCACGGATATAAAGCACCAGTGCCACTTGACTTGATTCCATTACTGCCATCTTATAAGTCAAGTAAATTTGCACAGGATTTTGCCTCTCATATTCACAACCTGCATAAGCACATAATTGAAATGTAAACCACACATTACACATCTTACCAAGTTCATGCTAACGTACATAAAAGAGAATCTCTCTTTAAGGTTGGAAATTTAGTCTTGGTGCGTCTTATCCTTGAACGGATGCCTTCGGGCACTATAAAAAAGTTGGCGAATCGGCGAGCCGGACCTTTTCGGATCTTAAAGAAATTAGGAGAAAACACATATCTTTTGGAGTTACCCACTGATTGGGGTATTTCTCCTATTTTTAATGTTTCTTATTTAACGCCATATGTTTCTCCACCACATGAATTATCTAAATAACAATTTAGCTCCACTACATTTTCTAATGGTTTGGGGGTGAGCTTGTGTTTGGGTCGCTCTCTCCATCGGTCTCCAATGGAGGTACGTTTGTTGTTAATGAAGAAAATTTTCCTTCTTTATTACCTAATGCTTTTCCCAGGTTTCCCATGACAAACTTTTTGCCAGACAGGATCATCAAGGATGAAGTTTTTTCCTCTCTAGGTGGTGATGTTTGTCGCTACTTGATTCATTGGCGTGATCATCTTGCCTTCGATGACTCTTGGATTCTAGAATCGGAGGTGGCTCTCTTAGATGATGCTCTTCTGCGGCGGTACTATCGGGACAACTCTTCGATGATGAGTACTTTCGAGCGAGGGAGGATTGTTGGAGACGACGGCCCCCAACATGTTGAAGATGATAAAGGCTTTCTCGCAGAAGATCCTTCTCCGTCTCCAACAAAATTCTTGAGTCACCATGGTGATCGTGTGGAACGTTGCTTTAACCTTCGCCCGCGGTGCAATTCCACTTGATATTATTTAGTTGAATAATTTTAAAATTATTTGAATTTATTGTGCTATTTGTTTGGAGCATTTTATTATTTCATTATGGTTTATAAACATTAGAGTTTATATTTTTAATGTTGGGCTACATGTCGCAAAAGTATGATGTAAGCCTATATATAGGCATATAATTTTTTCATTTGGAATAAGTTGAATGACTAAAAATTTGAGAACCCTATTTTTCTCCTCCTCCTCTTTAAATTCGGCCAACCCTATTCCTCCTTCTCCCTAGTCGCCACCTAATCCTCCTTCCCCCTCTCTCTACCTCTTGGCCAAGCCCTCCCCTCCTTCTTAGCAGCCAGCCACAACCCACCCGAGCCTCTCTACTCCGCCATATTTCGGCCAGCCCCTCAAAGGAGAAAACCGATCACTTCCCCTCTCTTGGTGGATAAACCAAGGTGTTTGCGACAAGCTTTTGTGGATCTCGGCCAAGGCGTGAAGCAACGAAGGAGGAGGAGTTTTCCTCTCCATCCGGCGTAACTCTGGCAGAATCGGGAAAGAGCGATTCAAGTTAAATAATCAGAATCATCCATTCTGGTTTGGGTAACGAAAATTTCTACCTTGTGTGATTCTTTCCGTAGATATTCTTGTGGTGACAATTCTTGGCGTTGAATTTTGAATTGTTAAATAATCGTGGTTTCTTCGATTGATTTTGTGTTTATCTTGATTGAATTATTTTTCGAAAGGTTTGGCGAACCTCGTATCTTTTTGTTGGGAGAAATCTACCTTTTTTCGAATCGTACTTTTGGTAGATCTATTTTGGTACAAACTTCGCTCGATCGGATCGGGTGGGTCATTTTCGCCAGAAAAGATATTGATCTATCACCTCTATTTGATCCTAAATGGTTTGGCTACCCGTACGTTAGCATAAAACTGATATAATTGTTTGGAGTGTGCGCGGAGTATAAATTTGTGCTAGTGTAGAATTCGAATCGTAGAGAGACAAACGTGCATATTCTATAGATTTCCCGTCGTCAATGCGTAGGCCTGCATCAATGCCATACGAATAGTGTCATCATTACTTAAGGTGAATATCATAAGTGCTAATTCCAAGTCATGAACAGGATAATTCCTCTCATATACATTTACTTTGCGAGATCCAATAGAAATCACTTGCCCATATTGTAAAAGAATAGAACCCAAGCCGCTCCCTGATGCATAAAAAAAGATTTCAAAGCCTTTTTGTTCCACATGACAAATACAAAATAGGCGTCGTGGTCAAATAACTCTTTAACTCCTCAAAAGCTCGCGCTATCTCTTGCGTCTAAATGAACTTATGATTTTTTCTTGTCAATGTCGTGATAGGTAAACAAATAGTCGAAAAGCTATTTACAAAGTGCTTGTAATAGCTGACAAGTCCTAGGAAACTCCTGACTTTTGCTACTGAAGTAAGTATAGGACACTCTCGTATCGCAGTAATCTTTGTCGGATCCATAGCAATACCATCTCCACTTACAACAAGACCAAGAAAGGCATTGAAGATAGCCAAAAATCATACTTAGAGAACTTAGCGTGTAGGTGATTCCTCCTCAAGGTATGCAGCACCCATCTCAAATGATTCGCATGATCCTCTACCGACTAAGAGTATACCAATATATCGTCAATAAAAACAATCACAAACCGATCCAAATACTCTCGAAAATTCCCTTGTATCAAATCCACAAACACTGATAGCGCATTAGTGAGCCCAAAAGGCATCATAGTAAATTCATAATTCCCAAAGCGTGTACAAAATTTTTTCTTTCAAATACCAATTTCCAGAATCCTGAATTGCCCGTAGAAGGACTTCAAATCCAACTACAAATAGACAGTCAATCCAACCAGCTGATCATACAAATCATCGATTTGTGGAATCGTATACATGTTCTTCTCTGCCAGCTTGTTCAATTCACGATAATCAATACATAGACGCCAGCCTCCGTCCTTCTTCTTCACAAAGAGAACTAGTGCACTCCAAGGAGATAAATATGGCCGAATATAGCCTTGTTCTAGAAACTCTTGCAACTGAACTTTCAGCTCTACTATTTCCTTTGTCATCACTTGGTACATTTAGTGTGACACAGGTTTTGCACCTAACACAAGCTCAATGGCAAAGTCAATATCTCGCTGAGGTGGAATCCTAGGGAGATCATTAGTGAAAGTATCTAGCGTCTACCTAAATCACCTTGAGGGGGGTGAATAGGTGATGTTTGTGTCTTTTCACGGAATAAAAAAATCACTTATAAATCAAACACACAAACACATAGATTTTATAGTGGTTCCTTGAGTTGGGTACATCCACTTTCCCGCCTCGCCTATCTACCACGAAGGGCTAGATTCAGCTACTTCACCAAACTCAAATTTCATCAAATCCTACACCTCGGAGCAACAACTCCTACAACTTTGAGACGATGCTCCTACCACTCGGAGAATAACCTCGCTTATAATTCAATCCACAAACTGGATCTAGACACTCGATCCATAAACGAATGTATTCTCTCGATCCACAAATGATATTTAAAATCGCAAAGGTGGAGAGATGGTTCGAGAGAAGAGAAGGTGAATGTGGTGGAAGTTGAAAATATTCTCCGATTCTATATCCGATAAAGGTAAGCATATCTTATCGTTTATAGTATAGGATACTAAAAATTAATATCAAGGTCGTATTTCCCTGGGGCGTAATGATTACTTCTACTTCGAGGAGATCACTATTATTTTATAGACTAATTTTTCAATTAATTATAAAACTAAAAACAGAAATTAAAATACTAAGCTAAAAAGAAAACTAAAAACTTGCAGAAATAAAAAAGGGTTAGAGCTAATGATAATGGGTTAGTACTCAATCTAGAATCACTTTGAAATATTAAAATCAAAATGAAATAATAACTAATTCTAAAAAAAGTAAAACTACCTTGACCGTGGAGGTTCCCAAAGCATGAACACGCTTCTCTCGAAGTCATGCCCACCTGAGTTTAGGAAGGTCTGACCGACTCTCGTCTAAATCGGAGTCCTAAAGCTCGCCTTAAATGGTGAACCCGGCTATTGGATTTCACTCCAATCCAATAGATTTTGACGTCCGCCTCTCTCAAGGTGTGCATGCAACTCTCTTTACTCTTGGGTGATCGATTAAATCTACGAGCCACTTGGCTAACTAAGATTGAAAACCCAAATGGAAACTATATACTGGCAATATAGTCTCAATAAATAAAAACCAAGAGTAAATTAAAAGTGATTACTTTAAGAAGTAAAAGAAGCTAAAACATCATAACTTGATCAACCCATTCTCAGATCATCGTGATCGAGTAAAAATGGGGATTAGTTAATCATGGTAATAGGGAAAGAGAGTGGTAAATAGTAAAGGTGCATGAAAACTAAAGAGAGAGAATATCGAGAAAGGAAATGCTAACTACAATTTTATTAAAAACAAAAATGATTACAACTAGGAAATGGATGTTACAAGTGCATGAAAATAAGCTAACTACTGCTACAATACTAACAAGAAAAGATTACAGGAAATGAAAGTGCATTGCATGAAAATAAAAGCTACAAATGGAGGGAGAGAGAGCAAAACATTAAAATAAAAACATTAAAACCCTAAGAAATAAACAGCAGCACCTCCCCTCTCCCCATAAGTTAGTCTAGAATGCTTGGAATGGCGTGGTATTTATAGATTTTTCCCACGGGTTGGTCACACCCTTGTTCACGCCCGAGGAGGGCGTGATAGGGGCGCGTGATAGGTACGGATTTGACCTCGGGCACTGGATTCTGGCGGGAATGATAATTACTTCTATACTATGGTGGTCACGCCCTAGGTCATGCTCGTGTAAAGGTGCGTGATAGGCACGTCATGTCAAAATCAGCGGTCAGAAATCCATCAGACGTCGGAAAAAGGCGGGACACGCCCTGTGACATGCCCAAGGAGGGCGTGTTAGGGGGGCATGATCGTACTATTTACGTGCAGTAGCAGAGAAAGTATTGAATGTGGTGGCAGGCTTTGGGATGAGGGTGGCACGCCCTGTGACACGCCTAGGGAGGGCGTGTCATGGTGGAATGATAGTGGATTTTTGGCAGGAAATCTCCATCTGGCAGCTATCAACCTCAGGATCAAGCTACAGACCCTGTGACATGCCCAGGGAGGGCATGTCAGGGGGTGTTTCAGAGGATTTCTAGCTGAAAACTTGTGGAAACCTGCAAAAATAGAATCTATACATTAGTTATATTATTTACATAAAAAGAAACCTAAAAATATATAAAGAAAGAGATTTGAAACGAAAATAATATATTTTTACTCTAATAAATTAAACTAAAATTGCATCATCAAATTCCCCCATACTTATTATTTTGCTTGTCCTCAAGAAAAGACTACGAGTTAGACAAAATAAAGAGGATTAATTGAAAAGTTTAAAAATTCTAAAAACGAGTAAGACGGGAATTTAGAGGTAGATAAATTTTGAAAAAGAACAGAAAATTCCTACTTTAACATAGCACAGAATTTTATAAATTTTACTAAATATAAAAACAAATCATTCCAATTTTTTTCAGAATTAAAACTTAAAAAAGCAATGAGTAAAAAGTGCATTGTGTCACTACTAAAGTCTAAGATACAAATTAAAATCATAGTCAATCAAGACAAAGTTCAATATTTTTTATCAAAAACACTTACTCAATCTAGTTTCTCGCTACTATACTAAAAAGTAAACGTAGGAAGCATGAATCACTAGGGATTTAATTAGGCGTACAGTTAGTCTTAGGTTTTTAAGGGTGCGATATTATAAAAGATAAACACGGCGGGTATTTGCACACTTAAAACAAAAAGAAAATGAGCTTTGCCAAAATAAAGCTAGCCAAAATAAATACACTTTTCTTTTCTTTAACTTTTTTCCTCAAATATTTTTCTCATTTTTCATTTTTTTTCTTTTTTCAAACTTAAAAATTTCTACTTTTGTAGCAAAAGATAATACAAAGATTTTCCACTAATTTATTGAAAAAGATGCACAGTAGAAATTAAATCTCAAAAATAAATTTAAAGTGAGCATATAGGTAAGGTATTTGGTCGTGGTGAAATAAAAAGTGGGGCTTCAAAAAGGAAAGGAAAAGGCACAAAAATGGCTAACAACGATTATTGTTAGGCGGGGTGAAAAGGCTCAAATGTTTCAAAAGAAATTCCTAAATCATTTTCATGCTTCCTAAATCTACTTAAAGTAAAGCTTTGAAATTTCAGAAGAGGATAAGCACAAAAAATAAAAAATAGAGAATTTGCTTTCATGAAAACAATGATAACAAGCATCTAGACCGATTTGTGTCTACTATACTTAATACTAATTAACGTTTAAAAAGACTTTAATAATGAAAAAAAATGATGATAGGTTTTATAAAAGTAAAAGAAGTAAAAGAAAGGCTAAGGAAAAGTGAAGAAAAATTCAAGAAATTTTTCAAAAATAGCATACTACCCAAAATAAGAACACTTCTTGAGCAACATACTACTCGCTAAACATATTTAAACAGAAAATTAATCTAATTTATTCTAACTAAGCAAGTAGACATGAGCTTAAAAAATAATAAAATGCAAAGTAGCGGCGGGGTACTAAATGATTTGGCAAAAATTAATGCAATTTAATTTAGGATTTTTTTTCAAAAATTTTTATATATATATTTTTTATTTTTCAAAAATATATTATAGATAATTTTTATTAATTTATTTTTCTAATAATTTTATAAATATTTTTGATTTTCTAAAATTTTTATAAAATATTTTTTTGATTTTTCTAAAGTAAACTATTAAAGGAAACACTCCCCCATACTTAAAGTTAATCATTATCCCTAATGTTTACAGTTAAGTATAAAGAGAGTTGAGAAAAGAGAGAAAAGAAGAAAAAGAAATGCAAAGGGAAGGAAAAGATACTTTCATAGCGCTTGATGCCCAGACGTTGAAAAATGTGTCCCCCCAAACTTGAGCTAAAGTCCGGTTTGAGTCCAAGTTGAGAGGCGAGAAGCGGCACAAACACGTGGGAGGTTATTCCTACACAAAACAAAATAAAAAAAACAAAACAAAAGATAAGAAAGGGGTGCCTCTCAAGAGCACTCTTTTTTTAAAACGTCATTGAGCTCGACGTTCTTGGTTAGCTAAATGGAAAATAAAAAGAGAAATGTAATGGTAGCTCGCGCAATATGCGTTTCGGTGCGAGTGCCAAAACATTTTGTAAGAAAATAAAAATATTTTTTTGTATTTTTATATTTTTTAAATTATACAAAAAAGAAAAAGATTTGGAAAAGAAAATTTGTTAGTTAAAGAAAATAAACTATTAGAAGGGGAAAAAGAAAATAATTTAGAAACAAAATTAGAAGGAAAAATAAAAGAAGAAAAGAAAGTGGAATTTTCGCAAGGAGGGGGAGAGAAGAAAAAGAAGAAGGCGGCGGTGGTTGATCACAAGAAAGTGTTTGGATAGAAATATCTGGTTGCTCCACTTGAATATCAATCATTTCCGTAGATTGGGAGCAAACCGGGATATCCGAAAAATCAATATCCTCGGAATATCGAACACAAGAATGTTCGTCTTCCTCAGAAACTTGAAAAAAAATCATGATATTGGGGGAAATTTGCTCCTCGAGAGGTTGAAGGCACAATGGAATTTCTGAATAATCGTCTTCTGCGAGTAATTGAAGGCACTGCAGAATTTTCGAAGATTCATCATTCGAAAGATAAATAAGAGGAGGAGGGGAAGAAAAAGATGCAGGCTCAGAAGCTAAAGCGTCAAAAATCACTTTAAAATGAGCATTGTTGCATGCATCAAATGCTATAGAAGCAAAAATGACTTCATTTTCGCTAGAATCTAAACCTTGAGGCGCGCAAACTTGCGGAGAAAAAGCGGAGAAATCTTGAGATGGAATTGGTTAATGATCACCTTGGCCCCAAGAACGATCAGGGTATTACAACCCTGAGTAGTTCAAAGTAGGGATAGGATCAAAATGTCCATTCAAGAAATTTCCGAATAAATTAAAATCAGAAACTTTTGGAGGAGAAGGGTAGGAAGGCATTTGAAAACCATCGTAACCCCATAAAAAAAATTCACGGACGGATCAATTTGGCCAAATTGATTCGATCCGGAAGGATTAAAATCCTGGGTTGATGAGGATATCTTACCCAACACTCCTCGCGAGAGTGACCGAACTCTCCACAATTAAAACAAAGACTAACCATTACAAAAAAAATCAACCGCGAAAGAGGGGCAAGAGAGAGAGATAAAAACAAAACAAAATGATAAAATTAATAGCTATCATTTTTTTCAAAATATCAAAACATTCCCCGGCAACGGCGAAAAAAACTTCATGATTAAAATCGCAAAGGTGGAGAGAGGGTTAGAGAGAAGAGAAGGTGGATGTGGTGGAAGTTGAAAATATTCTCCGATTATATATCCGATAAAGTCAAGCGTAACTTATCGTTTATAGTATATGATACTAAAGATTAATATCATGATCGTATTTCCGTGGGGCATAATGATTACTTCTACTTCGAGGAGATCACTATTATTTTATCAACTGATTTTACTATTAATTACTAAACTAAAAACATAAATTAAAATACTAAGCTAAAAAGAAATCTAAAAAATTTCAGAAATAAAAATTGTTAGAGCTAATGATATAGAGTTAGTACTCAATCTAGAATCACTTTGAAATAGGAAAATCAATATGAAATAACAACTAATTCTAAATAAAGTAAAACTACCTTGACCCTGGAGGTTCTTAAAGCATGAATACGCTTCTCTCGAAGTCATGCCCACTTGAGTTTAGGAAGGTCCGACCGACACTCATCTAAATCGGAGGCCTAAAGCTCGCCTTAAGTGGTGAACCCCGCTATTGGATTGCACTCCAATCCAGGAGATTTGGACGTCCGCCTCTCTAGAGGGGTGCGTGAAACTCTCTTTACTCTTGGGTGATCGATTCAATCTATGAGCCTATCGACTAACTAAGATTGAAAAAAACCCAAATGGAAACTATATACCGGCAATATAGTCCCACTAAATAAAAACCAAGAGTAAATCAAAAGTGATTACTTTAAGAAGAAAAAGAAGCTAAAACATTATAACTTGATCAACCCATTCTAAGATCATCGGGATCGAGTACAAATGGGGATTAGTAAATCATGGTAATAGGGAAAGAGAGGGGTAAATAATAAATGTGCATGAAAACTAAAGAGATAGAACATAGAGAAAGGAAATGCTAACTACAATTTTATTAAAAACACAAATGTTACAACTAGGAAATGGACGTTACGAGTGCATAAAAAGAAGCTAACTACTACTACGATACTAATAAGAAAATATTACAAGAAATGAAAGTGCATTGCATGAAAATAAAAGCTAGAAATGGATGGAGAGAGAGCAAAACATGAAAATAAAAACACTAAAACCCTAAGAAATGAACTAGCAACACCTCCCCTCTCCCCAAAATTTGGTCTGGAATGCTTGGAATGGCCATGTATTTATAAAGTTTTCCCATAGGTTTGTCATGCCCTAGGTCACGCCCGAGGAGGGTGTGATAGGGGGGCGTGACAGGTACAGAATTGACCTCGGGCAATGGAATCTGGCAGGAATGATGATTGCTTCTGTACGATGGTGGTCACGCCCTAGGTCATGCCCGTGTAAAGGTGCGTGACAGACACGTCATGTCAAAATCAGCAGTAAGATATCCATCAAACATCGGAAAAAGGCCGGACATGCCCTGTGACACGCCTAGGGAGGGTGTGTCAGTGGGTGTAATAGTACTATTTGCGTGCACTAGCGGAGAAAGCATTGAATGCGGCTACAGGCTTTGGGATGATGGTGGCACGCCCTGTGGCACGCCCAGGGAGGGCTTTCAGCTGGGCATGACATTGGATTTTTGGTGGGAAATTTCATCTGGAAGTAATCAACCTCGGGATCAGGCTACACGCCCTATGACATGGCCAAGGAGGGCGTGTCAGGGGGGCATGTTAGAGGATTTATGGCTGAAAACTTGTGGAAACCTGGAAAAACAGAAAATAAACATTAGTTATATTATTTACATAAAAAGGAAACCTAAAAATACATAAAGAAAGAGATTTAAAACGAAAATAATATATTTTTTACCCTAATAAATTAAGCTAAAATATGCATCATCAACAAACGGATCTACAAACTCGTAGATAAATCTCCTATAATATTTATAATAATATTACAACACTATTACACACAAGATCTAAAAACTTCAGTCCGTCGTTCTTTGAAAATAAATGATCTTGAATATGCTTTGGAGAATACGATGAAATCTAAAATATTTTGGAGATCTTGAATCTTGAGTCTTCAAATGTCTAGATCTGGAGGAATAGAAGTCTTTAGAAGGCAGCAATCCAGATATAGAAGTCAAGGAAGACATGATCTTATTGTGCTTGGTGGTATCGACCGATTTGAATGTTGCTTGCAGAATGGAGGCCGACGGTTTGCCGATTAGGAAGGATTTATCACTTTCAATCGGGAAACAAATTAGCACAAAGAAAGATTAACAAATAAGAAATAAATCCCTAGGTATTTATAGAGATATACCCTCCAATGGTATAAATGAAATTTCACAAAAAGAAATCAGAAATTACTGTGCATGGCTGAAAGGAACCCGTGACTAGTTTTGAAAATTTTCTGAAAAATGACTTAAGTCAAATTCATCGAGTATCATATTGATACTCATCAAATACATCTTGATATACGACGAAAATGACGTAGCCAAAACATCCCAGGCTGGTTGTACACTCAACACAATGGCGACAAGTCATACTCGATGAATTCATCGAGTATCACCAGACATACTCGACGAATTCGTTGAGTGTCAGTCAACAGACTCGACACACTCAACGCCTTATATTCGACGAATTAGACTTGGAAAAATCTTTAGAAGTAGGGTCGATTGGACTCAACGAATTCGGCGTGTATCACTTAGTATATTCGACGAATTCGGTGAGTATCGTTTGATACATTTGATGAATTTGATGAGTATGCACACTGATACTCGACGAATTTTACTTAACAGATTTTTCACTACTCAAATGAATTTACCCTAAGTATATATGTGAATTCGACGTGTATTCGTAAGTATACTCGATGAATTCGGCGTGTATCAACGACGATACTCGATGACTTCGACATTTATGATTAACCATACTCGCCCAATTTTACTTACGTAAAGTTCCTATTTTTCCTGGGTCTAACCCTTGACTTGAGACTTCTCCTGTACTTAGGATAAAAGTTCACCCCAATAGAGAGATTACATGTGAGTAAACACATTGTCCTACAAAATAAGGGATTACATTGTGTTGTCCTGTATTTATTGACCCACTGTAACCTTACATTGGTGTGTACTTGGCATTGTAGACCTATAAGGCGTGGTTAAATGTAGCATCAAATACAAGCTGAATTCATCTTAGCTTTTCTGGACACTTCTTCAAATCAGGGTTATTGTGGATACAATACCCAACAATCTCCCCATATTTGAAGAAGCCAAAATCCTACAAGCTATGGTGAATTGCACATGATAAATAATAAAACATTAAAAAACAATGATTAACAATATAAATACTCTACCAAGGAAGTTTCTACAACATCCACCTATGCAAGGAAGTTGCCACAACATCCACCTTAGTTGTAACGACAACCTCCCACTTTTTGTCTTCTGCAGCTATAACATTAGCATTGGAACTTTTGGAGCTGGGACATTAGAAAATGTCTCAGAAGAAACACTCAAGGGCACTCATTGAGTAGCCACTTGTGTATATGCTTGCTCCCCCTTAATTTCTGCACTCAAACTCCCAGGAATCCTATCCTCAGGAGCTAGCACATCCTCCTTCAAGGGCAAGACTTGGGCTCACCTTGGCCTCAAGTTCCTTCTGTCCCACCTGACAGTCGGCTGCTCTTTGGATCCAATATAGAGAATTACATTTTGCCTTGGACCAAATTATGCCTTTTTTAAGTATTTTCCAAGAAATCTTCTATTTGATTGGACTTCTTCAGGAGTCAATTTTCAGCATGCCTAGTTCCATTTTAAAAAATAAGAACTTGGCCTCGTCCAGCGACTTTGTAAAAATATTTTCAACCTCTTTGTCTGTCAGGACATAGCTGAGGGCGATGTCCTTATTCTCCACATGCTCCTGGATGAAGTGGTAGCGCACCTCGACGTGTATTGTCTTGCAGTGGGATAC
The DNA here is from genome assembly GCA_039513925.1 of Platanthera zijinensis. Taxonomy (NCBI): domain Eukaryota; kingdom Viridiplantae; phylum Streptophyta; class Magnoliopsida; order Asparagales; family Orchidaceae; genus Platanthera; species Platanthera zijinensis. Next base: position 1,501,180 of record CM077097.1, read on the forward strand.
TTGATTATTTGCAATTTCTATTGTGCTGGATGAATCGCAATACATTGGAATTTCTCTGATATTTAAATTGTAGTCTTCTAGTTGATTCCGGATCCATAACAGCAGTGTGCAATAATAACCCGTAGCGATATACTCTGACTCCATGGTAGAAGTTGCCACACAATTCTGCTTCTTACTGCTCTATGAGATAAGTCGTCTTCCGAGGAATTGACATGTCCCAGAAGTGCTTTTTCTATCATCCCTACTTCCTGCAAAATCTGCATCATAAAAACTAATTAGCCCGATATCATTATTTCTAGGGTAATATAAGCCAAGATTGGGTGTACCCATAAGGTATTTTAAAATCTGCTTTGCAGCAAAGTAATGAGATTCATTAGAGTTCACCTGGAATCTAGCCTAGACTGTAACGCCTCCATCCTTCATGTGGAATATAACAGAGTGTTTGGTCGGGTCCCCACGCCATATTTCATAGACAAACGGCGGAATCACTTGTGAATATCAAAATACTTTTTACTCGCATCTTAACTCAGAGCATTCTTGTGGAAGTTAATAGCTTATAAGAACTCATCCAATGAATGTCCACTAAACATATAAATGACACATTTATATATAACACCAAGAAAGTATACAAACACAAAAATGCTCACCTCCTTAAGGCCTTACATGTTTTCTTTATAAGAGGTGGTTTCATACATCGGCACGCAGGTCGGCCACACATGAAATCCAATTCTTCGTATAGCCTTCAAGGGCCTACAAGCAGCAGCTGCAAGGGCTTCAGCCTGCTCAATCTAGTTCATCTCGCAACACCTTCATATGGACGTCCACCCCAAGGGTGATAAACAAAGCAACGGTCAGCATTTAGCTGACCAATTATAACGACCCTACCCCTTACTCGGGGCAGTGGTTCCTTCTCTGCATGCATTGCAATCACAATATATATATCAAAACAAGTGCACTCATGCACAACAACATCACAAACGCCGTCCTTTGGGCAAGATGCTCCGTGCACTCAGGGCACGCTTACGGTGTACCGGATCATTCTAGGTCCCACCACCGACCAGAGGTTATTAGCTTGTTGTTCGGGCACTATTCTACTACAACATGCATGTTAGAGACATCCTCGCCCATCCCACTCAGAGGCATTCACCTCACGGCAACCAATGAGCATTATAGATTGACCTACACAAGTAGTGAAACAGGCCGGGGAAACCCCCCTTTGCATTGCCACCAATCGACTGCTCATAATGCAGGTACATAATACTACTAGATAGACCTACCACAGTAGTGTAACAAGCCGGGGAAACCCCCCTTTGTATTACTAATAATCGATCTCTTATAACAAAGCATCGCTTTCCGGTTAAGCTCAAAGCTCATGCAGAGTGTACAATCCCAATGCCACAAAGGCTCCACAATCACAACGAATGGCTCTCACGGCCACATCGCATTCAACTCATGCAAGGCACACAACACAAGCAACTCACAAGCATCCTCACAAACACCGCAACCTACTCGTTACATACACAGAGTCTTCTCTGGTTCATAATATAAACATAAACAATCTAGACTAACTGTCCGGATGGGCTTCACATAGTATGCCTATTCCGTACTACTTATTTATGGATCTAGATGCAGACTTAACTTGGGATATCAACTATCAACCTGCTGGAATTGCTTACACTTTCCACCTCTTAGTGGAGGATTCCATGCACATGAATAAAGGAGGACTTCACTTATCCAAAAAGGAGATCATTACCCTTGACGATCTCTTTGGAGCCATGGAGAAAAACTAGCCGGATGGTAATCACCGTGACGGTTTTGCCTCCACAACGCTGAACTCAGCTCTCGATTCAGATCGTTGAAGCTCCACCGACGGCCAGAATCCTTCTCCTTCTTCCTTCCTTGCTCTCCTCTCTCTCTCTTCTCTTTAGAAAGAGAATGGACAACATAAAATGAGAGTTTATCTCTCACTCCTTGGCCTTATAATAGCAGGAAGGAACTTGGACCACAGGATCCAAATAGAAGAAAATGAACGTCCACAATTTGCTCTGAAAAGCATCTTTTCAGGGGTTACACGGCTTGTGACACGCCCGTATCACAGGCCGTGTCCCTTAAGCGGCACACAACTGACTCAAACCAGACTAGGACACGGGCTTAGATACGCTCGTGTCATCTCCTGACACACCCGTGTTAACCAGTACATGCCCGTGTTGAGAGCGTGTCCCTATATCGACACAGGACCAACAATCCCGAAAGGGACTAGTGTTCCCAACATGCCTGTGTAACCTTTGACACGCCCGTATCACCCATAACATGCCTGGAATCCTGTACGTGTTCCTCACCCGATACAGCTCGGCTGCCAACACGAGCAGGACATGCCCTGGGATACGCCCGTGTCCCAGGACGTGTCGGCAACATAATGAAGGACACTCCCTGGGACACGCCTTTGTCCTAGGCTGTGTGCCTCACTCGTGACACACTCGAGGCCAACTCGAGTCCTACTCAAGACTAACTTGAGTACACAGAGCTGGACACGCCCTGGGATACTCCCGTATCCAAGGCCGTGTCACACAGGTGGAACTCCAAATTAGGATTTGGAGTGTTAGAACCCTCCCCTCCTTACAAACATTTCGTACCGAAATTTAGCGTAACATATACACCAGCACAACCACTCCATTGCAATATAAATAAAAACGATCTGGGTTTAGGTCTTAGAGGCCGCAGCTTGTCTCGCCCCACGACATCGCACGAACACAAGTTTGTACGAACTAACATACAACTTAATATTACAATAACATTACACTCTTTTACTTCATTTTTGCTCGTCCGCATCTTTCATAATCCGCTTTACGGCCTCCTCTAACTCCAGGTTATACATGCGTGGCTGTTGTACTTCACTATTTGAACTTTACGGCTCTTGCAATTCAAGAGTGTACATTCGAGGCTATGCCCGGGATGCAGATGACTCTGCAACTGCCTTGACCTTTTCCTCGTATGACGCACCTGTATTTTTCTCACCCTTTGAAGGGCCACTCCAACAATATCGGGCGATATGTCCCTGCTTCCCACAGTTAAAACACGTACGTGTCTCCAAACGTCCATGCCCGTACGTTGCTACCAAAGCAACACTTGAAGAAGTTTGTTCAGCAGGCCTGAACCTCTTCTTGTCTCGTTTCTTCAATTCCGATTGTTCCGACTGCGAAACTTTGAACTCCGGCTTTTCCACCGCCAAGTTTTTCTTATACTGCACCCGCTTCAAATCCTTCTCCAGCACACACGCTGTATCTACTAATGCTTGGAAGCCTTAGTTCACCGAACTCGAGAGCGCCAACCTCAGCTCATTACGAAGTCCCTCATAGAACCTATTTGTTTTTCGCGCTTCTTCCATAGAAGTAGACCGCACATAGCACCCCAGCCTGGTAAACTCATGTAGTTAATTATCAATGGTACTCTCACCTTGCACCAAACGTTGGAACTCAATCTCCATTTCAATTCGCCGCGATACCGGAAAATACTTTGCTCAAAATAATCTGTAGAATTCCACCATCGATATCTCAACTAGGCCTCTGCCTGCCAATTGGTGCAATTCCACTTCATCCCACCAAAGCCTCGCCTCTCCAACCAGCAGGAAAGTAGCTAAAGTAACTTTCTACATCTCATCAGTCCTGATCTCTTTCAGGATCCTCTTCACTCTTGCGAGCTAATCTTAAGTCTACATTGGGGAACCCGCCCCATCGAACGTAGGTGGATGAACTCCATAAACCGCTTCAGTTGCTCATCAGCCGATTGCTTGTTAATCGGATTCCCAATACTCTCTTGCACCGCACCAACCCGTACTTGCTCCACTGCTGGCATTGCCTGCCCAATAGGCTGTACTTGAAACATGGCAAATAGCGCCTCCACAACTAAGCGTATGGTTTCCGCTGAAGGAACAGGTGCGGGCACCTCAGCTGAGCCGCACTCTCATCCGAATGCTGGGGTTCAGACTGCCCAGCTCCACTCCTCGTCACCTATACGGGAACAAGACATCATTAACGTCCATTCCAAAATGGCAAACATGCCTAATATACGTGGTCACATTCCTAGTGGACATTCTTGAATTCAATTATGTGATCCCTAACAAACCCTAACCTCGGATACCACTTTGTAATGCCTCCAACCGACAAATAGAATATAACGGAGGGTCCTGCCGGGGCCCCATGCCATATTTCACCGACAAATGGCGGAATCACGTGTGAATATCAAAATACTTTCTACTCGCATCTTAACTCAGAGCATTCTAGCAGAAGTTTAAAGTGTATAAGAACTCTTCCAATGAATGTCCACTAAACATATAAATGACACATTTATATTTAACACCGGGAATGTATACAAACACACAAACACTCACGACCTTAAGGCCTTACATGTTTATCTTTACAAGATGTGGTTTCATACATCGGCACGCAGGTTGGCCACACATGAAATCCAATTCTTCGCCCGCCCTTCAAGGGACTACAAGCACAAGCAGCTAGGGCTTATGCCCGCTCAATCCAGTTCATCCCGCAACACCTGCATATGGACGTTCACCCCAAGGGTGATAAACAAAGCAACAGTCATCATTCAGTTGACCAATTATAACGACCCTACCCCTTACCCGAGGCAATGGTTCCTTCCCTGCATGCATTGCAATCATAATATATATATATATCACAACAAGTGCACTCACACACAACAACATCACAAACGCCGACCTTGGTGCCAGATGCTCCGAGCACTCAGGGCATGCTTACGGTGTACCGAATCATTCTAAGTCCCACAACCGATCAGAGGTTATTAGCTTATTGGTCAGGCACTAGTCTATTACAACATACATGTTGGAGACATCCTCGCCCATCCCACTCAGAGGCATTCACCACAGGCAACCAATGGGCATTATAGATCGACCAACACCCGTAGTGTAATAAGTCGGGGAAACCCCCCTCTACATTGCCACAAATCGACTGCTCATAACATCGGTACATAATAGCACTAGATCGACCTACCATAGTAGTGTAACAAACTAGGGAAACCCCCCTCTACATTGCTACCAATCGATCTCTCATAACATAGCACAGCTTTCCGGTTCAGCTAAAAGCTCATGAAGAGCGTACAATCCCAATGCGACAAAGGCTCCACAATCAAAACGAATGGCTCTCACGGACACATCGCATTGAGCTCATGTAGAGCACACAACACAAGCAACTCACAAGCATCCTCACAAACACATCAACATACTCGTTACATACACGGAGTCTTCTCCGATTCGTAATATAAACATCACCAATCCAAACTAACCGTTTGGATGAGAATCACCCAGAATGCTTATTTCGTACTACTTATTTCTGGATCTAGATGCAGACTCAACCGGGGATATCAACTATCAACCTGCTGGAATCGCTTACACTTTCCACCTCTTGGTGGAGGATTCCATGCACATGTATAAAGGAGGACTTCACTTGTCCAAGAAAGAGATCATTACCCTTGACGATTGCTTTGGATCCATGGATAAAAATAGCAGGATGGTAATCACTGCGATGGCTTTGCCTCCACAACACTGAACTCTGCTCTCGATTTGGATCGCTGAAGCTCCACCGGCGGCCAGAATCCTTATCCTTCTTCCTTCCTTACTCTCCACTCTCTCTTCTCTTTAGAAAGAGAATGGACAACATAAAATGAGAGTTTTTCTCTCACTCCTTAGCCTTATAACAGTAGGAGGGAACTTGTAGCACAGGATCCAAATAGAAGGAAATGAATTGCCATGATTTGCTCTTAAAAGCATCTTTTAGGGCTGACACGGCTTGTGACATGCCCGTGTCACAGGCTGTGTCCCTTATGCGGCACACAACCGACTCAAACCAGACTAGGACACAGGATTAGACACGCCCATGTCATCTCTTGACATGCCTGTGTCAACCAGTACACACCCGTGTTGAGGGGCGTGTCCCTCAAATGACACAGGACCAACAATTCTTAAAGGGACACGGGTTCCCAAAATGCCCGTGTAACCTTTGACATGCCGGTGTCACCCAGAACACGCCTGGGATCCCGGTCGTGTTCCTCTCCCGACACAGTTCGACTTCCAACCAGAGAAGGACATGCCCTAGGATACGCCCGTGTACCAGGCCGTGTTGGCAACACAGTGAAGGACACGCCCTAGGACACGCCCGTGTCCTAGGCTGTGTACCTCACTCGAGACACACTCGAGGCCCACTAGAGTCCTACTCGAGACTCACTTGAGTACATAGAGCTTGACACGCCATGGGACACACCCGTATCCCAGGCCGTGTCACCCAATCTGAATTAGAAATTGGGATTTGGGGTGTTACACAAACGCATGTTGAAAACATTATATCTATTCTACTGGCTGTGAGGAAGAGCAAGGATCAAATTATGCTTCTATACTTGGGACATGGCCTGGTACACGGCCGTGTACCAGGCCGTGTTGGCAACACAGTGAAGTATATGCCCTAGGACACGCCCGTTTCCCAGGCCGTGTACCTCACTCGAGACACACTTGAGGCCCACTGGAGTCCTACTCGAGACTCACTCGAGTACATAGAGCTTGACAAACCGTGGGACACACCCGTATCCCAGGCTGTGTCACCCAGTCTGAACTAAAAATTGGGATTTGGGGTGTTACACAAACGCATGTTGAAAACATTATATCTAGTCTACTGGCTGTGAGGAAGAGCAAGGATCAAATTATGCTTCTATACTTGGTTTCATCAAAAGGTTTCCCTTTCTCATCCTTCTCCAGAGACACGGTTGAACCCATTGGAGTTCACATAGAGGTTGCGTTCTCCTTTCTGAATTTCTTAAGAAGCTCCTTGGTGAAATTCGTCTGAGAGATGAAAATTCCATCTTCAGATTGCTTCACCTGAAGTCCTAAGAAATACTACAGCTCTCCCATAATGCTCATTTCAAACTTCCCTTGCATAAGTTTAGAAAACTTTTTGCAAAGGTTGTCTTCTATAGAGCCAAAAATAATATCATCGACATAGATTTGCACTAGCAGAATCTTGCCTTTTACTTCCCTAAGAAATAATGTCTTGTCTATCTTTCCCCTTGTGAACTTGTTTTCAAGAAGAAAGCTAGACAGCGTCTCATACCAAGCTCTTATAGCTTGCTTTAAGCCGTATAATTCTTTATTCAAAAAGTAAACGTAATCTGGGAATTGAGAATTTACAAAATATAGGGGTTGCCCTATTTATACTTCCTTTTTCAGATTCCCGTTGAGGAATGCTGACTTCACGTCCATTTGGTAGACAGTGAACCCTTTGAGGGCAGCATATGTAAGAAACAATCTGATCATCTTGAGCCGAGCCACTGAAGCAAAGGTCTTGTCGAAGTCGATCCCCTCTTCTTGTCTGTATCCTTGTGCTATAAGTATGGCCTTGTTCTTGATGATTATTTCATTCTTGTCAAGCTTGTTTCTGAATATCCACTTGGTGCTCATTACGTTCTATCCTTTTGAACTGGGCACCAACTCCTTGACTTTGCATCGCTCAAATTGATTGAGCTCCTCTTTCATTGCTAATATCTGAGAAGCATCCTTATTTGCTTCTTCAAACTTCTTTGGCTCAACCTTCGATAGAAAACTTAGATGCATAACCTCATTATCTTTACCTCTTCTGGTTCTATCGTCGTCACCTGGCTCTCCTATTATCTGATCTGCTGGGGGATCTCTTAGGAGTTTAAACCCAAGATTCCTTGCTCTCCCTCCAGCAAGCTCTGCGACATCTGGTGCATCTGCTGTAGGTTGTAGCAATTCTTCTTCTAGCGGTTCTTCATCCACCAAGCCTAGATCGACGATCTTGACTGAGCTTGGAGCTTCTTCCTTGACAGTTTCATCCAAGATTAGTTCATTGAACCTTGTTCCTGCATCTGCACAAATAACACTAGACGAGCTACTTTATAGCATGCTTATTGGTGGTCGCTAAGCTTCGAAGAAAATAAAGCAACCGAACTAGCAATCCAATGAGGCAAGTATACCTATCGAACTGTATCTAGGGGACATAAGTGTCGTATTGAAATCCGGGAACTATTGAGTACACTTACTCACACAAAGCTTATTATTTTATTGACGGAAAATCTAGGGTTTAGAGAAACTAATTGCAATAAAGGAAATAAAGCTATGCTAGAAAAATAACTACTGTAGTTAATTAAAGGGCTATTAGAAGCGATTACAATGAAGGGCTGAAACTATGAAATTGAAATGCACTCGATCAAGAATCACCTCGACTAAAGTCGACTAAGAAATGCGATAAAAACCTAAACTTAATAGGGTAATGGTCCTTGACTGTTGATGTTCCTAAACCTTGAACATGCTTCTCTCGAAGTCGTGCCCAACTTAGTTTAGGAAGGTCCGATCGACTCTCGTCTAAATCGGAGGCCTAAAGCTCGGTTTACACGATGAACCCCACTATTGGATTTTACTCCAATCCGTGAGATTTGGGCATCTTCCTCTCTCGAGGGGTGCGTACAACTCCCTTTACTCTTTAGCGCTCACTTCAAACAATCGACCTCTCGGCTAGCCCAAAATGAAAGAAAAGGTGGAGAATATATATCGATGATATATCTCCAACCCAAAATAATTCAAGAGTAATTCAAGGTCTAAAACCCTAAAAAGAAAAGGTAGAATTAATGCATCATAACTTAATCACTCAAACCATAGATCATCAAGATCGAGTACAAGGAGGATTAATTAATCATAATGAAGTGGAGGAGGGGGATGAGTAGTAAATTATAGTAAGAACACAAGTAATAAAGGAGAGAAAACAACACTTTTATATTAATGAAAACAAAGAGCTACAAACATAGAAATGAAAAATTACAAGTGCATGAAAAGTAAACTAAGCTATCACTCACATTAAGCTACTAAAAGAAATACAAGAGCTAGTACAAATTTTTAAACTAAACTAGAGTTAAGGGAAAAAAACAAAATGAGAATGGGAGAGAGAGGGAAGAACATGAAAAAGACAAGAAACCAAAGGGGTAGCACCTCCCCCTCTCAACCTAAGCTTGCTGAAATGGAAGGGGGTCTGAATTTATTGGAAATGTTCACGGGTTGGTCACCACCTGCGACACGCCCTAGGGGGCATTTCAGGGGGTGTGATAGGTACGGGTTTGACCTCGGGCTATGGATTCTGGAGGGAAGGATGATTACTTCTATACGTCGGTGGACACGCCCTGGGAAATGCCAGTGTAGGGGGGGCATGACACACACGTCGCGTCGAAATCATTGGTCGGAAATCCATCAGACATCGGAAAAGGAGGGGCCATGCCCTGTGTCATGCCCGTGATGGGGGGCATGATAGTACTATTGGAGTGCTGAGGTGAAATGATATTTAATGTGACGGCAGGCTTTGGTCAGAGGGTTACACGCCCCATCTCACGCCCGGGGACACGCCCGGGGTGGGGATTGTCAGGGGCATGACAGCCATTTTTCTTGGTATTTTTCTCTATCAGCAGGCTTCCTCGGGATCGGGTAAAACACTCTGTAACACGCTTAGGGAGGGTGTGACAGGGGGGCGTGTCAGGTCATATTTGGCCAAAATTTAGGAAACTTGTAGAAAGACAGGAAAATGTTAGCGGCAATAATATATACATAAGGAAGATAAAAAGTTAGCTAATAAGGCAAGATTAGCGCCAACAAAAATATAAAATATGATAATAGTTTAGGTACAAAATGTATTATCAAATTCCCCCAAGCTTAAGCTTTGCTTGTCTCTAAGAAAAAAAATAAAAACTAGATAATCATAAAAATGACTAATCAAAAAGTACCAATTATGCCCACACAAGTACTATACGAAAGTCTAAGTAGGGAAAAGGTGAAACGCTAATCTAAAACAGTTATTTAGGTATGGTTTAACTTTTATAAATTTTACTTAATGAAAATAAATCATTCAAAATTTTGACGAAATTCTTTAAATAGATTTTAGCAAAGCCACGAAAATAAAGAAACACATTGAGTTATTACTAGATCCAAGCAACGCATTATAATTATATCAATTAAATAGCAAAAATCTAAGTTTAGATCCAAAACTAATACTGATTTACTTTTCTTCTTTTCTTAGTTATTAAATAAAATTCAAAAGCATGAATCGAAAGGACATTATTAAGACAGAAAAGTTTGGTTTAGGATTATGATTAGGAGTGGAATTCAAAGATAAATGTGAAGACTTAAAAATCACACTAAACCAAAATGAAGAGTTTAAAAAATATAAACAAAATATTTTTCTTTAGTTTTTTCTTTTCCATTTTTTTTTTCATTTTTTTCAAAATAAAGGCCAAAAATATTTTTATTTTCATTTTGAATTGGCCAAACAAAAACAAACATTTCTTTTTAGCATACTACTTTTTTTTTCAAAAACTTTTCCCAAAAATATCACAAAATATCCTATCATAATCATGAAAATATTTTACGAAACTCAAAAAAGGCTAGTGTGATTAGATAGATTGGAAATTTTGGCTTTGGTGAAAATGATATGAAAAGAGGAACTATCAAATGAAATTGGAAAAAGGCTCAAAAGCGGCTAACTAGTGGCGAAAGTTTTTAGGTTGGCAGGAAAGCTCAAACGAAAAATAAAAACAGCATAAATCATTTTCATGCTTTTAAATTTATTTAAAGCATAGATTTGAAAAATTCCAAAAAGCAAATCTCAGATAATAAAATAAGATTGATGAAATTATCTTGAAAATAGAATAATAGGTGACTTGGATCGTTCACATCTACTATGTTATTCAAAAGTTGACATTACAAAAATTATTCAAAAACGAAAAGGAAAATTGTGGATGATGAATTTTTTTGAGAAAGTAAAGAAAATAAAGAACGAAAACCATAATGAAAATGCGAGTTTTAGAAAAAAAACGTTTTACTTTAACATGCTTCCGCGAATTAAAAACACAGCATGGCCAACATTTTACTTGTGAAACAAAATTAAAAAAGGGTGATTAGAAATATTATTATTAATTAAGTTGTTTATAAGAAATTTTGAGTAAAACAAAACAAAAAACAAGGGGTACTATTGAAATACCAAAATGTCTAAACTATTAAACTAATAACAAAAAGACAATTTTTTTAAATTTTGAAATATTTTCTTTTTTTTGGATTTTTAAGATATTCAATTTTTTTGGATTTTTTTTAAAATATTCACAAAAAGCAAAATATTCACACATAGAAAAAAGAAGGAGGAAGTCCTCCCCCAAGCTTAAAATAGACTTTGTCCTCAATGGAGAAAGGAGGTTAGAGAAGGAGAGAAGATGAAATTACAGAATGAAAAAAAACAGAATTGAAAAACAGGTACTTCCCCCGATTTATTCGCTGCGAATGCTGATTGATGCCGCTCCCTCATGCTTGCGGTTTTGGATTTTCATGAAATGTCTTCTTTGAAATTCGTGATGGATTCAACAACGTTGGAGCAAGAGATCACAGAAGCCTCAGCTTGTCGGAGCCGTCCGGGGAAAAATTGTAAAATAAAGAAAATAGAAAAAAGATAACTTGTGTTGCCTCCCAAGAGCGCCCTTTGTTTAAAGCATCGTTTGAGCATGACGCATCAAAAAATATTGTCCAAAAATATGTTTGTCCAAAATAAAAAAAAATCAAAGTTTTTAACAAAAAATAAAATAGTCTCAAGTTAGAGTTCAAAGTTCATTCAGAAGAAATTTAACAATGTTTGGACAGACATCATCACATAAATACAATTATGACGCTGACCATTAACTTTGAAATTACCCTTATCAGGGTGTGAAATTAAAACAGTTCCATACGGGAAAACTTCTAAAACAGCAAAGAGCCTAGACCAACGTGATTTTAACTTGCCAGGAAATAAACGTAAACGAGAATTATAAAGAAGAACCTGGTCGCCCGGCTTAAATGTTTTTGGGTGCCTTTAGTGTTTATCGTGCAAACGCTTCGTCCGCTCTTTATAAAATTTGTTGTTTTCATATGCATAAGAGTGCCACTCGTCGAGTTCGTTGAGTTGAAGTTATCTAAGGTCGCCGATAGAGTGGGGATCGAATTTTAGAAACCTCAAGGCCCAAAAAGTGTGGTGTTCGAGTTCTACGGGTAAATGGCATGATTTTCCATAAAACAATCGATATGGCGTACATTCGAGGGAGGTTTTGTACGCTATTCGGTAGGCCCATAGAGCATCGTCTAATTTGGTTGAGCAGTCTTTCCTAGAAGTTGAAACAGTCTTTTCTAATATTCTTTTTATTTCTCTATTCACTACTTCGACTTGTCCGTTAGTTTGGGGGTGGTAGGTCGTTGAAGCTTATGCGTAATGCCCTATTTAATAAGAATTTTAGAAAATTGGGCATTATAAAAATAGGAACCCCTGCCACTAACGATGGCGCGCGGCGTACCGAATCGAGAAAATATTTTTTTCAAAAAGGTAACTACAACTCAGGAGTCATTCATAGGAAGAGCTTGGGCTTCGGCCCAACGAGAAACATAATCATCGGCAATTAAAATATACTAATTTCCGAAGCTAGAAGGAAGGGGGCCAACAAAATCGATCCCCCAGAGGTTTAAAATTTCGCACTCAAGGAAATAATTTTGCGGCATTTCATTTTTATTTGAAATGTTGCCTGACCGTTGGCAACTATCAAACCTACTCACAAAGGCTTTCACATCATTAAATAGGCTAGGCCAGTAAAAACCAGCGCAAAGCACCTTGTAAGCTGTGCAAGCAGCTTGATAGTGCCCACCAGTCAAACCTTAATGTAAGTGTTTTAAAATATCAACTCCTTCATAAGAAACACATCTCCGCACAGACCCAGCGAATAAGGCATGGGTGTGCATCCGTTTTGGCAAGAAAATATTTGAGGGCCGAGTGGTCCGTAAAAACGATAATTTTTGAAAGTGTAATATAAGGGTAGAATTTATCAAAAGCGAAAACTACAGCTTGGAGCTCCTTCTCAGTGGTGGTGTAATTTTCCTGTGCATATGTGAATGGCTTACTTGCACAATAGATGGGATGAAAGTTTCTAGATATGCGTTGACCTAATACGACTCCCACCGTAAAACTACTCACATCGCACATTATCTCAAATGAAAGGTCCCACACCAGAGCTATCATAATTTGTGCATTAATTAACTTTTCTTTAATTAATTCGAAGGCAGAAAGACAAGATTAATCAAAAATGAATGGGGCGTCATTTTATAAGAGATGGGTAAGGGGTTTGGTGATCTTGGAGAATTCCTTTATGATGCGGTAGTAAAAACCAGCGTGACCTAAAAAACTTCTTATAGCTTTTATGTTCGTAGGCAGCGGAAGCATCTCGATGACTTCTATATCTACCTCAATTCCTCTTGCCGAAATTTTATGACCCAAAACTAACCCTTCCCTCACCATAAAATGGCATTTTTCCCATTTTAGGGCAAGGTTAGTCTCTTCGCATCATTCTTGGACTTTTTCGAGGTTTTCTAAACAACTATCAAATACATAACCAAACACGGAGAAATCATCCATGAATACCTCCATAATGCATTCTACGTACTTGTAAAAGATAGAGAGCATACATTGCTGGAATGTAGCTGGCGCATTGCACAATCCAAACGGCATTCTTCAAGAAGCGAAGGTGCCGAAGGGACAAGTAAACGTAGTTTTCTCTTGGTCCTCGGAAGAGATGGGGATTTGAAAATACAACAAGAGGCCATCGAGAAAACAATAAAAGCTATGGCCGGATAATTGTTCTAAAATTTGATCTATGAACGACAAGGGAAAGTGGTCCTTACGGGTGGTGTCATTTAACTTACGATAATATATACACATTCGCCACCCGGTCACCGTCCGTGTTGGGATTAATTCATTATTCTCATTACTAACTACCGTTATCCCTCCCTTCTTCGGCACTACCTGGACTGGGCTAACCCACTTACTATCTGATATTGGGTAGATAATTCCTTCGTCTAAGAGTTTCAGAACCTCACCCTAAACTACTTCTTTCATATTCGGGTTTAAGCGGCGCTGAGGTTGTATAGAGTTACGTGAATTATCTTCCATTAAAATTTTATGAGTGCAGAAGGATGGGCGTATGCCCTTTATATCAGAAATTTGTCAGGCAATAGCTCAACGATATTTACGTAAAACTAAAAGAAGTTTATCATTTTGCGCATCCATGAGGTAGGCCGAAACTATTACTGGCATTTTGGAATTTGTTTCTAAGAAGGCATACTTTAGATGTTCAGGATGTTATTTAAGTTCTAGGGTAGGAGGTTATTCATAAGAGGTTATAGAAATTCATTTTTTTTAAATACTATATCTTTGTAGATCTTTTTAGACGGAAAATTAAAAGGGGTGAAGCTGTTGGCCAAGGCGGCTTCTTGTAACGATTCAGTTGGAAAAGTACAAGAGGAAGAAAAATCAGGAAAAAAATTTTCAAATTCAGAGAGGTGATAGGAGGATTCTTCATTTAGGTGCTTCGATTCAGTTGGAAGTGAGGAGGAGGAACAAAAACCAGAAAATTCTTTTTCAAAATTAGAGAGGCTATAGAGGTTTCATCACTTACGACATCTAAGAAAAAACAGGAGTCATCATTTGCTAAGGTGTTTTCATCGAAGGTGTGATAGAGAAGGTCACTTCGTCGTCGCCTAATCGAATAAAGAGCTAACCATTGCTTATGTCAATGATAGCTCGGGAGGTGGCAAGGAAGTGTCAGCCAAGGATAAGGGGAACCTCAACGTCTTCTTTGATGTCCAAAAGGATGAAGTCAACCGGGAATATGAACTTGTCGACTTTTACTAAGACATCCTCCACTATTCCTAAAAGGAACTTAGCAGATCTGTCAGTGAGTTGGATACTCATGCGTGTGGGGCTGAGGCTACCAATTCATAACTTCTTAAATAATGAGAGGGGCATCAGATTAATACTCGCACCTTAGTCGGCCAATGCGTTCTTGACAAAAAGATTACCAAAGACACACGGAATAGTAAAACTACCCGGGTCACTGATTTAATTTAGTAAGCTGTTTGTCAAAACAGCAAAGCAATCGGCGTTTAATATGACATGCGAAAGGTTTTCTAATTTCTTCTTGTTGGTCAGGAGGTCCTTAAGGTACTTAGCGTACTTCAACATCTGGGAGATCGCTTCGTGGAAGGGCAGATTAATGTGGATTTTCTTTAACATTTCTAAGAAGAGGGAGTACTGATTGTCCTGACATTGTTTATTAAGTTTGGAAGGGTAAGGCGGGTTTGGATTATTTTTAAAGATGGGTGGTAGAGTGAGATCTTTTTCTATCATAGGGAGAATAACTTCTTCAGCAGAGGGTGGAATTTTTTAAATGGGAGCGGAGCTTTGATTTTTTTAATAGGGGGAGGAGCTTCCCTCGGGCTCTTCACTTACAATACCGGGAACTTGCTTCCCACTCCGAAGAGTTATAGCTTTCGCTTGCTCTCTTGAGTTTGGCTCTTTATTGGAAGGAAGATACCCTGCGGGTCGCTCAGAAATAATTTTAGCGAGCTGTCCTACTTGATTTTCTAGACTTTTAATGCTTCCAGTTAAGGTTCTTATCGTAGCGTCATTTGTGGTGATATATTTAGAAAGTAACTCCTCCTTGATTGGAGGTTTTGGAAAGTTTTGAAGAGGTGGAGGTGGTGTAGAAAAATCATTTTGTGGTGCTGGGCGCATAACGTTCGAAGGATTACTCCACAAAAAATTCGGGTGATTTCTTAAAGTAGGATTATAACTATTCAGAAAATAAAAACCAGGAGGATGAAAATTCACAGCAGAAAAATTATTAAAAGCATTTTTAGGCATATTGTTAACAAAATATAATTATTCAGGGGCAGGAGTTGCAGATTCCCATACCTGTAGGGCGGAGAAAGTAGTCATCTCGATTATCTTTTTGCTTAATATTTCAACTTGCAAAGCGAGCTAGGAGACGTTGTCAACTTCAAAGATTCATGCAGGTTTGTTTGGACGGGACCTAGGCTCATTCCACTGATAAGTTTTCATGGCCATGTCCTCGAAAGGATCAAGAGCAGCTTCCTGGGTCTTATGGTTTAAAGTACCGCCAGAAGCTGTGTCTATCATTTGCTTTATATTTTGATTTAGCCCATTATAAAATGTCTGCACTTGTAACCATACAGGCAGCGCGTGATGTGGGCATCGTCTTAATAATTCCTTAAATCATTCTCAGGTTTCGTATAAGGTTTCAGAGTGTATTTTTCCAAAAGCAGAAATATCATTCCTAAGTTTTGCAGTTTTAGCTGGCGGGAAATACTTCGACAAAAATTTTTCAGTTAATTGATCACAGGTTGTGATGTTATTTTTAGGTAGAGTGCTCAGCCACTTCTTAGCCTTAGTTCTAAGAGAGAAGGGAAATAATCTTAGCCTAATAGCATCATTTGTAACACCATTTATCTTGAATGTGTGACAAATTTCAAGAAAGCTTGTTATATGTCCGTTCGGATCTTCATATTGAAGTCCGTCAAATTGAACATACTGCTGCACCATTTAAATTATGCTAGGCTTCAGTTCGAAGTTGTTATTAGCTATCGCAGGGCGCACTATACAAGATTTTGTTCCCTCTATATTCGGTCATGTATAATAGGACATAGGCCTTTGCACGGCCTCCTCCAAGTGGGATTCTTCCATTCTTAAAGTAGAAAATGACTCGGAGACCTCAACCGGTACTTGGATAGTAGGACCTTGAAATCACAATCTTCTCCCAAGAGTAAGCTCAATTTCGTGGTCCAAGTCTAAAATAATCGACGGACTCCCGCGGTTCATACACTAGAAGAAGAGTAGAGAATAAAGAGAAATAAATAAACAAGAAAAAGAGAACTAATAAAAAATTTTTTAAATAGATTTTTTAATAGCTTAACTCCTGAACTTCCCAAGGGCTACCCAATGAGGGGTTCGCAAGGTACTAGAAAAGATAATGGCACTTAAAGTCCTTTGCCCTCTTTGAGAGAATTAGGTGGCATAGAAAAACTGTTAAGTGGGTTTATATTATGAGCGATAATAAAAAAAATTTGGATTTTAAAATTTTTTAGAAGGAGGATGAGAAAGAGAAATGATATAATTAACAGGTTTGAGTTTTCAATATATAAACGAAAGTTTCTCCCCGGCAACGGCGCCAAAAACATGGTGGTCGCTAAGATTCGAAGAAAATAAAGCAACCAAACTAGCAATCTAATAAGGCAGGTATACCTATCGAACTGCTGCTAGGGGACATAAGTGTCGTATTGAAATCCGGGATCTGTTGAGTATACTTACTCACACGAAGACTATTGTTTTATCGACGGAAAATCTAGGGTTTAGAGAAACTAATTACAATAAAGGAAATAAATCTCTGCTAGAAACAGAACTACTACAGTTAATTAAAGAGCTATTAGATGCGATTACAACGAAGGGCTGAAACTATGAAATGGAAATGCACTCGATCATGAATCAGCTCGGCTAAAGTCGACTAAGAAATGCGATAAAAACCTAAACTTAATAGGTTAAATTTCCTTGACCGTGGAGGTTCCTAAAGCTTGAACATGCTTCTCTCAAAGTCGTGCCCAACTGAGTTTAGGAAGGTCTGACTGACTCTCGTCTAAATAGGAGGCATAAAGCTCGCATTACGCGGTGAATCCCACTATTGGATTTTACTCCAATCTGGGAGATTTGGACGTTTGCCTCTCTCGAGATGTGCATACAACTCCTTTTACTCTTCAGCGCTCACTTCAAATTATCGGCCTCTCGGCTAGCACAGAATGAAAGCAAAGGTGGAGAATATATATCGATGATATATCTCCAACCCAAAATAATTCAAGAGTAATTCAAGGTCTAAAACCCTAAAAAGAAAAGGTAGAATTAAAGCATCATAACTTAATCACTCGAACCTCGGATCATCAAGATCGATTACAAGGAGGATTTGTTAATCATAGTGAAGTGGAGGAGGGGGGATGAGTAGTAAAGCATAGTAAGAACACAAGTAATAAAGGAGAGAAAACAACAATTTTATATTAGTGAAAACAAAGAGCTACAAACTTAGAAATGAAAAATTACAAGTGCATGAAAAGTAAACTAAGCTATCACTCACATTAAGCTACTAAAAGAAATACAAGAGCTAGTACAAAAGCTTAAACTAAACTAGAGTTAATGGAAAACACAAAATGATAAAGGGAGAGAGAGGGAAGAACATGAAAAAGATAAGAAACCAAAGGGGCAGCACCTCCCCCTTTCAACCCAAGCTTGTTGAAATGGAAGGGGGTCTGAATTTATAGGAAAAGTTCACGGGTTGGTCACGCCCTGTGACAAGCCCTAGGTGGCGTGTTAAGGGGCGTGACAGGTACGGGGTTGACCTCGGGCTTTGGATTATTGCAGGAAGGATGATTGCTTCTGTACGTCGGTGGACACGCCCTGGGTCACGCCCGTGTAGGGGCGTGACATGCACGTCGCGTCGAAATCATTGGTCGGAAATCCGTCAGTCATCAGAAAAGGAGGGGTCGCGCCCTGTGTCACACCCGTGACATTGGGGGTGATAGTACTGTTGGCATGCTGAGGTGAAATGGCATTTAATGGGGCGGCAGGCTTTGGGCAGAGGGCGAAACGCCTCGTATCACGCCCGGGGAGGGGCGTGTCAGGGGGCGTGACAGCCATTTTTCCTGGTATTTTTCTCTGTCATCCGACTTCCTCGAGATCGGGTGACATGCCCTGTGACATGCCCAGGGAGAGCGTGACAAGGGGGTATGTCAGGTCATTTTTGGCCAAAATTCTGGAAACTTGCAGAAAGATAGGAAAATGTTAGCGACATTAATATATATATAAGGAAGATAAAAAATTAATCTAATAAGGAAATATTAGCACCTACAAAACTATAAAATACGATAATAGTTTAGGCTACAAAATGTATTATCACTTGTCTCATCAAATACAACATTTATTGAGTCTTCTACCACTAGAGTTTCTTTTTGAAAATCCTATATGCCTTACTATGGCTACTATAACCTACAAAAGTACCTTCAAAACATTTTTCACTAAACTTTGTGCTGTAATACATTCCATTATTAAGTACAAAGCATTTGCTTACAAAGATTCTAAAATAGGACATAGTAGGTTTTCTGCCCTTCAATAGCTCATAGGGGGTCTTATGATAACTTTTGTTGATAAGTGCTCTGTTTTGCACGTGACAAGCCGTGTTAACTGCTTCCGCCCAGAAGTACTCCGGAAGTGAAGCGTCATTCAACGTAGTTGTACATGCTTTAATTAGGGTTTTATTCCTTCTCACAGCAACTCCATTTTGTTGTGGAGTACGCGGGGAGGAAAACTCATGAAAGATTCCTTGAATTTTACAGAATTCTATCATAGCACCACACTCAAACTCTATTTTGTGGTCACTTCTGATTTTGACCACTGAGTAGTCCAATTTGTTCTGAATTTGCCGGACAAAATTATTGAAAGAATCGAAGGTGTCTGACTTATGTTTTAGAAAGAAAACTAAAGAAAAATGAGAGTAGTCATCAACAATTACTAACGTATTGACCTTACCTCCTAAGCTGTGAATAGGCATAGGACCGAATAAGTCTATATGAAGGAAGTATAAGCTTTGTAAAGAATATTTTTCAGCAATACCCTTGAAGGTAGCCCGTGTCTGCTTACCCATTTGATAGGAATGACATGGACTCTCTTTAAGGCCCTTAATGTTGGGGGCATCACGCACAAAGTTGTGAGAAAATAACATATTTATAGTATTGAAATTAATATGGGCTAATCTCTTGTGACAATGGTCACAGAGAGACACACTAGTTTTAGCCATAAAACACATTGGGGTAGAATTGTCTAAAAAAAGAAAATTTAAATAGAAAATATTTCTGCTCCGAGTGCCTATTAAGACCGTCTCAAAATTTGCAGACGATTTTATCAAACACTTGTCCTTGAAGAACTCAACGATGTAGCCATTATCACATAGTTGATTTATGCTTATAAGATTATGGTGTAATCAATCAACATAAGCTTTGTTTGTGAAAGAGACTACGCCATTGGAAATCATACCATAACCTTTTGTTGTTCCCTTGTCCGACCCTCCAAATATCACTTTTGGTCCGTCTTCGACTGGGGTATACTCAAGTAAAAGGCTTTTTGTCTCGGTCATGTGTAGAGACCATCCACTGTCCAAATACCAGATCCGATTTTTGTGGCCTTTGGACATACCTGCAAAAGTAAATCTTTTCACCTTAGGAACCCAAACGTATTTGGGTCCTTGGTTCCTAGATAGCTGAACACCACTAGGAACATTAACCTTACGATTGATCGGTCTCGCATTGCTAACTTGTGGGGTTATATAATGTAACATCCCTAAAACAGCTAGACCCGTAAGGGTGGTTTTGTCATGACTAGGTCATGACAAAACCCTAGGAAGCTTAATAAGACCAATTGAACCAAGGCATGGAGGGGGAAATCACCTTGGTCTGCAAATAGCTCATTTCAAAGTATCACCCCTAGGGTTTGGCTTTAGGGTTTCAACTTGACTCCAAGACCCCACCACAACACCCCTAACCCTTTAGGAGGTCCATAGGGTCACTAGAACCCATTTGGGTTAACTAAAGTGGTCAAGTTGACCAAAGTCAAACCTTACCCATAAAATGGTCAAAGTGGCCTATCTAGGGCCAGTGGACCTCCAACTTGCCAAAATGACCCCACCTAGACTCTCCTAACCCCCAAGGGAGGTCAATGGGTCATCAAGGACCCACTAGGGTCAACTAAAGTGGTCAAGTTAACCAAAAGTCAACCCTTACCCTAAAGTGGTCAAAGTGCCCTAATTAAGGGTCAAGTGATCTCCAAGTTGCCAAACCAACCCTACCCAACCCTTCCTAGAACTTAGGGGAGGCCAATGGGCCACCAAGGACCCATTGGGGTCAACCCAAAAGGTCAAATTGACCAAAGTAAACTCAACCTTAAAATCGGTCAAACTAGCCTAAATGATCTAACCAAGCCAAAGCCACTTGGGCTAAGCCAAATTTGAGTAGACCATTAACTTTAGGAGGCTGATATTTATAAGGAATGCCACTTAAACTTTGGAGGGGGTGACTAGGAGAGAGAAAATGGGAGTTTTCCCCTTAATAAGGGAGAGAGAAAGAGGAAAAGAGAGAGAAGTAATGGAGGAAGACCATGGGCCACACTCTCCCCCTTCCCCAAGCCCTCCATTCATCTCTCTAGTGCATGGGGAATGTGTTGGGTCCATTGATCCCAATGTCCAAGATTTGTAAGATGTCAAACTTATCAATGACATACATATATAATATATATGATGTGTGCTTGAGTTCATGCGTGCAGGTAGTCCATGATTGGACAGGTCAATAAGAAGAATATGCTGGAGAATTTAGATTTTGTCAAGATCAGTTCCAAGTGTGGGTCTCAGATTTTGTCGAGCTCAGATCGCAAATCGTCGAGCTCAGCTCACAGATCGTCGAGCTCAGCTCACCATTCAATGATCTAAAACTCAGAAGCTTGAGGTTCAGAATTTGTCGAGATCAGCTCGAAGTTTGTCGAGCTCAGCTCGCAGTTCGTCTAGCTCAGCACAAAGATCGTCGAGCTCAGCTCTCCATTAATTGAGCTAAATTCGGTAGCTTGAGATTCAGAATTTGTCGAGCTCAGCCCACCGATCGTCGAACGCAGTTCAACATTCATCGACCTAAAGTCAGACAAATTGACTAAGGCAAAACCGCTAAGACAGCTGAGACAGCTGAGAATAAACCATTGAGACATAAGACTGTCAAAACTGAGAAGAAGAAACCATTGAGACCGCTGAGAAGAAAGCGCTGAGATAGAAGCTTGTCTCAGCTCATAAGAAAAAATCGTTGAGATAGTTGAGAATGAATCGCTGAGACAGAAGAGTCTCAGCTGTGAAGAAGAAACTGCTGAGACAGTTGAGGAGGAACCACTGAGACAAAGCCATATGTAATTTTCTAAGTACAGAAAGTTGAGTTCGTCGAACTGAGTTCAAAGTTCGTCGAGCTGAGCTCACCATTCGTCAAGCTCAAGTTAAAGGTTGAAGATTCAGATTTCATCGAGCTGAGCTCACCTTTCATCGAGATCAAGTTAAAAGTTAGATATTCTGAAGTTGGTCGAGCTCAGAACTGAGTTCGTCAATCTCAGATCGACGATCGTCGAGCTCAGTCCAAGTACTTCATGCCATTGTGGGAAAGCTATAGTAGCGCTTAAATCTACTATTTGCCCTCTTCTGAGGATGGTGGCCCTCACCATCCTTGGCTGGGCCCACATTCAAATTATGTCATTGATTCAAATCAACATATATAAAAGGAAGAGAAGAAAAGAAGATTAGGGTTCACAGAAAACGAGAACGAAAGCAGAAAACGAAATAGATAGAGGCGGCTAGACTTCATCTTCTTTGACACGCTTGAAAGCAAAGTCTAGTAGTGAAAGCCAGAAGGCAAAGATAGCTGAAGCTTCTTCAAGTTCAGCAAGATTGTTCCTTGAAGAACAAGTTGGTTGATTCAATCTATCAGCTAGAGGAGATACCTGTGTGAAGGTCTGTAAGCCTTCAACAGTAGTTAGTTGTCTTCAGTACAATAGAGAAATTGGTAGTTGTAGAAGAAGACTAATTCCTTCTACAGCAAGTTGGCTGGACTTATATCTCCTCAGTCCAGTAAGTTAGACTAAGAGATTTTTCTCTGAGTTAGTATTTCAATTTTCTTGATTACTTTCCTGTAGGATTCAGTTTATCTGAATCGGAGTGTAGGGCACTTTGTTCCTTAGTGGTAGGTGACTAATTTGTCACTGAGGTAGGTTGTCACGACCCGCATTTTCTTAAAAATTAAATCATATCAGAGCAAGAGAAAATACGTGCCATGATTCCACGTCGTGTATGGGATAACTGCACAAGTTCAGGCAAAACTCCAGACTCTATATCTTTGAATAAAATCATAATTTAATATGAAAGAAAACCAGTTAAATTTGATGGTCTTATCCCTCGGCACAGTGGATCAGCTAATCTACAATTAAAAATAAATTTATACGCTGTGGAAAATACTTTGGTTAAGTTGATGTTCTAAATGAGCATAAGTGTCCCCGAGGGATGACTCATGGTATGCACGACTCTAAATTTAATATAGTATAAAAAATAGCCTTTACGTTACTTAGGAAAGTAGTGCTTTACTTTTATAAACATGACATGCATGAGTTACATATAGTAATGCTTTTAGGATTTAAAATACCTAACATGCAACCTAGCATAAATAATTCCCAAAAAGCAAGTGAACAACCTCCAAATAGGCAAAAATAGCAGTTTCAGTTCATACCCAACATCACAAGTAAGCCACCAGTAGGCGTCAACAACCTGACACGAACCCACTATGCCAAGGGATATGACCATCAAATTTAACTTGTTTTCTTTCATATTAAATTATGATTTTCTTCAAAGATATAGAGTCTGGAGTTTTGCCTGAACGTGTGTAGTTATCCCCTGCATGACGTGGCATCATGGCACGTATTTTCTCTTGCTCTGATATGATTTAATTGTTAAGAAAATGTGGGTTGTGATATAGGTTTCATGCTGGTGTACTGAAGTAAAATCCAAGTGTGTATCTGAGCTATAGTGTTTAATTGCCTGAGGTAGGAGAGTGCTGCTCTCTAAGGTAGGATCCAAGTCTGGATCTGAGTTGTATGACTTAATTGCCTGAGGTAGGAGAGTGCTTCTCTTTATGGTAGGATCCAAGTGTGGATCTGATATAGGGCTTTCCTCCCAGCCTGAGTGTAGGGCCTAGTGCTTGAGGTAGGTGACTGTTGGGTCACTTAGTTATAGGTGATAAATATGTCACTGAGTTGTAGGCCTCGGAGGAGGCTGAGCTATAGGTGCCTAGAAGGGCACTACGGTAGGTACCTGGATAGGTACTGAGTTGTAGGATTTCTACAACACTCTGAGAGTTGGGCTGTGTGCTTTAAGTTGTAGGGCTGATAAGCCTGAGCTGTGGGCCTTAGAAATATGGCTGAGGTAGCTGGTCAGTGGACCACTGAGCTATAAGAGCACTACAGGGCTCTGAGGTAGGAACCCTTATGGTTTTGAGTTTGGATTCTGAAAAGAATCTGTGTGTAAGGCTGAGAGCCTGAGGTGTATGCTCTGAGGAGCATACTGGTGGAGTTTGTACCTAGTCCAACAAATCCGTTGGATAGGTGGGAGGGAAAGTTGATGTACCCAATTAGAGAACCACTATAAATATTTGTGTGCTTGATGTGTTGCTTTTTTCTCTCTTGTAATGCAGGTATTAAGGACAAGATCTAGATCATTTAATAAGAAACAACAAAAAGATCTAAGAAAATTTCAAAGACCTATTAACCCCCCCCCCCCCTCTAGGTGACTAGCTAACTTTGAAGTAATAACTTTCAAGTGGTATACGAGGGAGGTTGCTCAAAAAGGATTTAACAATCTGAGCACACCTCTAAGTTTTGCTATAAGATATAAGAATGTGGTCTGGTGTAAACTATAAGTAACTGGGGCCAGGAAATTACCAATCTGCAGAAACGAGGGCTTTGGCCTCTAGAAAGAAAGGGTAAGACTATTCATGGAAGCTGCTGACCCTAGGATTTACATCACAGTTAAATAGGGACCCTTCATCCCTATGGAGATCTCAATTCTGGATGTCAACATCTAAGCACCTAAATCTAATGAAGAAATGAACAAAGATGAGCTCTTTCTTGCCTTTATGGACAAGAGAGCTCAAAACATTATTACTAGTGCAGTAGATTATTTAACATTCCAGAATTTGGTGCACTACAAGACCTCTAAGGAGATGTGGGACACCCTAGTTGTGTTCATGGAGTGTTCAGAAGAGGTGAGGGATGACAGAAAATCCATGCACAACCTGGAGTATGAGGCCTTCAGACAAGGAAAGTTTGAGGGCATTGTTGAGAGCTTTGAAAGATTTTTCAGAATTGTAAATGAACAGAGAACATATAGAAGGGTCTTCTGCACATATGAGCTGAATGACAAATTTCTCAGGTCCCTCACAAAGTATTGGGACACAAATATTTGTGCCATTAGGGAAATGGACAAGTTAGCTGAAACACCTCCTCCAACCCTTTTTGGAATGCTGGTGTAATATGAGATGCAGCTTGCTGCAAGAAAGGAAGAAGAGAAGAGCAGTAAGTCACAGGCCAAGGAGAAGTCTGTGGCCTTCAAATTTTATGCCCCAACCATGAGTAGAAGGAAGAACTCTCCACTCAGGAGATTCACTAAGTCAGATTCTGAGAGCTCAAAGATCAGATCCTCAGACAGTAATATGTCTAGATGAGGACTTTGTTGTCTTCACCAGCCATTTTCAAAAATTCATGAAGAAAGAGCATAGAAGGAACAGCAGGACTTCCTTTTCCTCACAGCATAGAAGGAGATCCTCTAAGGAGGACAGGTATGCTCCTAACTCCAGCAAACAAACTTTTTCTAAAGTCATTTTTTTCTGCTACAGCAAACTTGGGCACAAAGTTTATGACTGCCCATTAAAGAGGAAAGAGGAAGGAGAGAAGAATCACCACAAGGGGAAGAAGAAAGAGAAGTCCCTTATGGCCAAGAAGGAAAAGACCCAGTCTGACTCCTCCTCTGGGTCAGATAGTGAAGAAGAAGAAGCCTACATTGGGCTAATAGTGTTGCTGAAGAAGAACTTGAAGAATATCCTGCTGCTAGGATAGGAATCAGGGCACCTATGTCACATTCAAAAAGTGACTCAGAGGTGGATGAAGATGAAGAAGAAGATGTTCAATGCAATTGATTAATTACAATGACAGATAAGGAGAGCATCCAGGATCAGCTTGGGCAGGCTCAGGTAAATTCTAAATCTCTGCCTTTTATTTCAGGTCATGAGGCTAGCTTTGATTCTGAAGCTCAATCATCAAGAGATGAAGGGTATTCAGAGTCTTAGGATGATGTCAATTCTATAATTGACAAGTATGGGGAACTTCTTGAAGCATTCAAGAAGTGCAAGCTCCTTGCCAAGAGACAGGCAAAAGAGCTTCTTAGTCTTAGGAGCAAGTGTGAGGGTCAAGAAAAGGATCTCAATGATATGGCTACACAATCAGCCAAGCTCAAGGGTATCATTAATATGGAATCTGTAGTAAGTGTCTCAAATGAGAAACTTATCCAGAAACTTAAAGATGATCTCTTAAATGAGAAATTGTTGGTGGCCGAGTTTTCTAAGCCAAGCATTGTGCTTCCCTTAATTGACACCCTACTTACCCAAAAGGGTAAGAAAGGGTTAGGATTTAAGGGACCAGCTAGACCTCCCAATCCAAAAGGAAAGTGGAAGGCACCAATTGTGCCTCTAGCCTCATTGCCTCCAATCACTTTTCAGAAAGTCTTTTTGCCTTCTAACAGGTATGACCATAAAAGCTGTTATGTTCACTGGGAGAATGCAAGATCCACTGGTATGGACAAATGTGCCCATAGCCAAGGTGGAAGATACAACCATGTGAAGGACTTTAAGGCTGCCAATGAGGAAATTCAGATGGCCCATCCTGTACAATTTGTTTTTGGTGCCCAGCCCGAAAACTCAAGGATATTGTCGCTGCAGGAAATCTAAGTCATCCAGCAAAAGTAATGACTAAAGGTGAGTCTTCAACCAAGGCTAAAATGGCAGTTTCTGATGTAATCAGATGCATGTTAGCTGAAAAGAGACATGCAGCTGGTTGCTCTCAAAAAAGACCAAAACAGTTAGCTAAAATACTTATCTTCAGTCAAATGGCTGCAGGAAGAAATTAGAGACGTACAACAACACATCTTCCCACTGTTCAAGGTGTAGTCCAAGCAAAAGCTGGCCCTAAACAAAAAAGGAGATATAATGTCCATGAGTGTTGGTGTTGTGGCAAAGTGGGCCACCATGTTGTAGATTGCTGACACAATCCTTCAGTGTCAAGGGGTAGCCAACCGTCAGGATTACTGTAGGTAGGCAAGCTTACTTTTAGACTAATGTGAACCTAGGACCCAATCGAAATTGGGGTCCTAAGGTGAGATAAATTGTGCCTTTCAGGTGAGTTCAAGTACCAATTCCCCTAAATGGTACTTGGATAGTGGATGTTCCAGGAACATGACTGGAACAAAGGAACTGTTGAAAGAGTTCACTCTAGTAAAGAATGGACCTAAGTTCATCTTTGGAGGCTCTGATAAGGGAATAACCAGAGGTTATGTGAAGATCTCAAATGGCTTAATCACCATCACAAAGGTAGCTTATGTAGAGGGATTGCAACACAACCTCATAAGCATAAGCCAACTATGTGATCTTGGTTATGACATTTTCTTCCATAAGGATTAGTGTCACATCAAGAGTTTAAGTGACTAGAGTGTCATCTTAATAGGCACTAGAACTGGGAATGTTTATTGCTTAAACTTTTCTTGCTTAGATAGTAGCTCCCCTATATGCCTAGTTACAAATGACAGCCTCATATTATGTCCAATGGCATAAGAGACTGGTTCATTTGAATTGTTAGACCATTGGTCAGCTCTTTAGTGTTGAGCTAGTTAGGAATGGTCCCAAAATAAAATGTTCCAAGGAGGGTATCTGTGCTGCTTGCCAAAAGGGTAAGCAGACAAAGACCTCCTTGAAGAAAATTGGGACCAAGGACTCAGTGAGATGCTTGTATCTCTTGCATATGGACTTATTTGGTCCAATGCTTGTTCAGAGTCTTGGTAGTAAGATCTACACCCTTGTGGTGGTTGATGACTATTCCAGGTTTGTTTGGGTGTTCTTCCTTAGAAGAAAGGATGAATCCCTTGAAGTCTTGATGAATTTTTTCAGGAAGATTAAGAATGAACTTGCAAGCTCTGTAGTAAAAATAAGAAGTGACCATGCACCTTAATTTTAGTCTGCTACCATGACTACTTTTTGTGAAGAGCAAGGGATTCATCAAGAATTCTCCTCTTCAAGAACACCCCAGCAAAATGGGTAAGCTGAGAGGAAAAACAGGACTCTCATAGAAGTTGGGAGAATATTATTGAGTGACACTTCTCTCACTGAATATTTCTGGGTTGAGGCAGTTAACACTTCATGTCATGTTCTCAATAGGGTTTCTATCACAAAAGGCCACAAGAAGACTCCCTATAAGATCTTGAAGGGCAAAAAACCAAACATATCATATTTAAAGATCTTTGGTTGTAAGTGTTTCATCTTGAACAATGGCAAGTCAAAAGTTACTAAGTTTGCTGCCAAATCCCATGAGGGGATCTTTGTTGGGTACAACAATAGTAGTAAGGAATATAGGGTCTATTACTTGACTAATCAAGTTGTAGAAGAATTTTTCAATGTAGTGTTTGATGATTCAAGCATGATTGATAGTGAGTTGTAAAGCTCTTTGCCTTGTTTTGCAGGTATATAAATTATGATGGAAAAGCACTCCATAGAAAATAAAGACCCTACTTTGCAAGAAGAATATAGAGAGGGATGTTTTATAGAGGAAGCACAGGATAATAGAGATGGAAATGATGACCAAATAGCTTAAGTAAATGGTGCTCAGCAAGAAATAACCAGGCTGCCCCTAGCAGTCAGATATTAGAGAGATCATCCTTCAGATAAAATAATAGGCGAGGCTAACTAAGGTGTATAGACTAGAAGCAGGAGTTTCAACACAGCTCTTTTCTCCATCTTCCTGTCATAAGAAGAGCCTAAGAAATTTTAAGAGGCAAATTAAAACCAATTCTGGATTGGTGCAATGCAAGAAGAACTGAACCAGTTCAAAAGATGCAAGGTTTGGAAGCTGGTTCGCAGACCAGATGGACATAAAGTCATTGGATTTAAGTTGATTTTAGAAATAAACGTGATGAAAATGGCATTATAATAAAGAATAAGGCTAGACTGGTAGCCCAGGGGTACAGACAGGAAGTGGGGATTGATTATAATCAGACATTTGCCCCAGTTTCAAGGTTGGAAGCCATTAGACTGTTCCTTTCATTTGTAGCCTTCCAGGGATTCAAAGTCTTCCAGATGGATGTGAAGTCATCCTTCCTGAATGGAGACTTGAAAGAAGAGGTCTATGTAGAGTAGCCACCAGGTTTTGTAAATTCTAACTCTCCTACTGCTGTGTATATACTTAGGAAAGCTCTATATGGGATCAAGCAAGACCCTAGAGCATGGTATGAGACATTGTCTACCTTCCTCATTGTGAACAAATTCTCAAGAGGGAAGATAGACAAGACCCAATTCCTAAGGGAATCTAAGGGCAAGATCATCCTAGTCAAGATTTATCTTGATGATATAATATTTGGCTCTACTGATGACAACCTCTTTAGGAAGTTTGCAAAACTTACACAGGGGAAGTTTAAGATAAGTAGTATGGGTGAACTTAAGTTCTTCTTGGGACTCCAAGTAAGACAAACTAATGATGGTATATCCATATCCAAGTCAAAGTTCATCAGGGAGCTAATCAAAAAGTATGGTATGGAGAATACTTCCACCATAAGAATTCCCATGAGTTCAAGTATTCCTATAGGCAAAGATGATTCAGGGAAACCTATTGATCCAACTTTGCATAAAGGCATAGTTGGCTCCCATTTTGCAGGCTATAAGGAGTACAAGAAGAGCACATTTAGCTTTTGTCAATTTCGTGGTAGAAGGCTTGTCTTTTGGAGCAGCAAGAAGCAAACAAGTGTTGTAATCTCCATTGCTGAGTCAGATTATATTTCAGCTGGGAGCTGCTGTGCTCAGTTGCTGTGGATCCAACATCAACTTCAGGACTACAATATTCAGATAAGTAGAACTCACCTCTTTTGTGATTCTACAAGTGCAATTTCTATAGCTAGAAATCCTGTCTCCCATAGCAGGACTAAGCATATAGAAATTAGGTATCATTTCATTAGAGAACATGTGGAAAGGCAAGACATCAGCCTTCAGTTTGTCTCCTGAGATAAGCAAGTGGCTGATATCTTTACTAAGCCATTAGATGAAGCCAAGTTCAACACCTTCAAATTTGAATTTGGTATGTTGAATCTTGTGTAGCTTAAATTCTCTCCTCTACCATATGTTTTATTATGTATTTTGCAGGTAACCCAAGTCCTGCCCCAAGATAATGAAGCTAGTGTGCAATAGTTTAGGGGGAGCTAGCCCAATAGCTGAAATGGAATTGGTCAAATAGGGGGAGATTGTTGGGTCCATTTATCCCAATGTCCTAGATTTTTAAGAGGTCAAACTGGTCAATGACATTCACATATAATGTATTTGATGTGTGCTTGAGTTCATGCATGCAGGTAGTCCATTATTGGACAGTTCAACAAGAAGAATATGATGGAGAATTAAGATTTTGTCAAGATCAGTTCAAAGTGTGGGTTTCAGATTTCATCGAGCTCAGCTCGCAGTTCGTCGAGCTTAGCTCACAGATATTCAAGCTCAACACACCTTTCCTTGAGCTAAAACTAAGAAGATTGAGTTTCAAAATTCATCGAGCTCAGCTCATAGTTAATCGAGCTCAGCTTGTAGTTCATCGAGCTCAGCATACAGATCGTCGCGCTCAGCTCTCCACTCATTAAGATAAATTCAGTAGCTTGAGGTTCAGAATTCATCGAGCTCAGCCCACCGATAGTCGAACGCAGTTAAACATTCGTCGACCTAAAGTCAAACAAATTGACTAAGGCAAAACCGCTAAGACAGCTGAGACCACTGAGAAGAACCCACTGAGACAGAGGACTTTCACAGCTGATAAAAAGAAAGCGTTGAGACCGCTGAGAAGAAAGCACTGAGATATGAACTTGTCTCAGCTATTAAGAAGAAACCGCTGAGACAGTTGAGAAGGAGCCGCTGAGATAGAAGAGTCTAAGCTCTGAAGAAGAAACCGCTAAGACATTTGAGAAGGAACCGCTGAGACAAAGCCAGCAGAAATTTTCTAAGTCCAGAAAGTGGAGTTCGTCGAATTGAGTTCAGAGTTCATCGAGTTGAGCTCACCATTCGTGGAGCTCAAGTTAAAGGTTGAAGATTCAAAGTTCATCGAGCTGAGGTCACCTTTCGTCGAGCTCAAGTTAAAAGTTGGAGATTCTGAAGTTCGTCAAGATCAGTACAGAATTCGTCAATCTCAGATCGACGATCTTCGAGCTAATTCCAAGTACTTCATGCCGTTGTGGGAAAGCTACAGTAGTGTCGGAAGCTACTATTTGTCTTCTTCTAAGAAAGGTGGTGCTCACCATATTTGGCTGGGCCCACATTCAAATTATGTCGGTTATTCAAATCAATAGATATAAAAGGAGAGAAGAAAAGAAGATTAGGGTTAACAGAAAACGAGAATGAAAGCAGAAAATTTAAATAGAGGTGGCTAGACTTCATCATCTTCGACAAGCTTGAAATCAAAGTCCAGTAGTGAAAGCCAGAAGGCAAAGATAGTGGAAGCTTCTTCCAGTTCAGCTAGATTATTCTTTGAAGAATAAGTTGGCTAATTAAATCTATCAGCAAGAGGAGATAGCTATGTGAAGGTTTGTAAGCCTTCAACAGCAGTTAGCTTTCTTCAGTACAGTAGAGAAATTGAAACTTGTAGAAGAAGACTAATTCCTTCTACAACAAGTGGGCTATAATGATATCTGCTCAGTCCTACAAGTTATGCTCAGAGATTTTTCTCTGAGTCAGTATTTCAATTTTCCTTATTACTTTCATATATGGTTCAGTTTATTTTAATCTGAGTGTAGGGCACTTTATGCCTGAGTGGTAGATGACTAATTTATAATTGAGATAGGTGCCCTGTTGGGGTACTGAGGTAGGATCCAAGTGTGGATCTGAGCTGTAAGGCTTAATTGCCTGAGGTAGGAGAGTGGTGCTCTCTGAGGTAGGATCCAAGTGTGGATCTGAGTTGTAGGGTTTAATTTCATGAGGTAGGAGAGTGCTGCTCTCTAAGGTAGGATCCAAGTGTGGATCTGAGGTAGGGTTGTCATCCCAGCCTGAGTGTAGGGCATAATGCCTAAGGTAGGTGACTATTGGGTCACTGAGCTATAGGTGACAAGTGTGCCACTGAGTTGTAGGCCTTAGAGGAGGTTGAGTTGTAGGTGCCCGGAAGGGCACTGAGGTAGGTACCTGGATAGGGACTAAGTTGTAGGAGTGTTGCAGCACTCTGATATTAGGGTTGTGTGCTTGATGTTGTAGGGCTGAGAATCCTAAGTTGTAGGCCTTAGAAATAAGGCTGAGGTAGGTGGTTAGTGGACCACTGAGCTGTTGGAGCACTATAGGGATCTGAGGTAGGAACCTTTGTTGTTCTGAGTTTCGATTTTGAAAAGAATTTGTGTGTAAGGCTGAGGGCTTGAGGTGTAAGCTCTGAGGAGCATATTGGTTGAGTTTGGGCCTAGTCCAACAAATCAGTTGGATAGGTGGTAGGGAAAGTGGATTTACCCAATTGGGGAACCACAATAAATATTTGTGTGCTTGCTGTTTTGCTTATTTTTCTCTTGTTTTATAGGTATTAAGGACAAGCTCTAGATCATTTAATAAGAAAACAACAAAAAGATCTAAGAAAATTTCAAAGACCTATTCACCCCCACCCCCGCCCCTCTATGTGACCTATTAACCTTGAAGTAATAACTTTCAGAATGAATTCCCATTGAATCAAGCTAGCCACCATTAATAGGGGAGCCCAACCACCATAGCCGACCACCCGTTGACCTCCCCTCCCATTTAAAAATATAAATCCACCTATACAGCCCCCATTCTCACTTTTGACCATCCCATCACCTTCAAAACGTCCTTGGCAGTCAAAATAATGTATTGGATCAATGATTTTAGTGGAGGATTGAGGAATCGGGCAAGCTCACCGGAGAGGAAAAATGTCACGGCCAACCGCCGCCACTGCCATCATCGAACCCCAAAAAAGGCCCACTTCTACTCCTCTCCCCTTGTGCTAGTATCTAGATCAAATTAGGCTGAGAAATCGGTCTCTAACGAGATAATCTATGTTAGAAAAAAATTGATTTTTTCCGAAAAATCATTGTGACGGGTTCTCCGGAAACCACCACCCCCGACGGCCAAACCACCATCGGGCGATAGCCATCATCTCGGCGGAGGTGGTGGTGGAGGTAGCTGGCCAGGGAGGTGATCGGGTGGCTGGCGTTAAGCATTGGAATTGCTACAGGAAATGTCATTTTACGGGCTCTGTTTGGGTTTTGAGGAAGATGAACAGTGTTCATCATTATTTTATTATATTTATAAATATTGTATAGTGATTTACTTACTCCTTTACATGTTTTTTTGATACTATTAAATGAGGCCCTTAGAGATCGTTTTAGGAAAAATGGCAAGTCACAAAAGTTGTAGGCCTTTGGGTCTAGTTTAATTTAAAATTAGTTTCGACCCATTTGGGTCAGTAGACTGACTACAGTACTCCAAATGGTGAGGTCTATTCATAGGGCTAGTCAGAGACTAAATTAAAATCCCCCACTAAACCACTTGTCGAAAGTACTTGAAATTTGGACTGGGAGTCATTCATACCCATTCCTATAATAAATACAAAAATGAGTATTTTTGGAGAACATTTTTCTATAGTTTTGGTAAACATTTAATAATCCATGTATGAGCAAATTTAGGGGTCTAATGACCTCATAACTCCCCAAAATTTTGGTGGATGGTCCTTAAGGTGATTATTTGTTACTGGTAAAAATATCAACCCATTTGGGGTTGATTTGAATAGGAATTAGTATGACCAAAGTTTGGTCCCTTAAGGGTAAATTAGGGCAAATGGGCGCTTGGGGCATGGAGGGGCCAATTCTCACCAAAATGGGATGGTACTTTGACCAGAGCCTCAAGGTCAGTTAAAACACCCTCACTTGGAGTTTGGGGTGGAATAGGGTGGATTTTCCCTAGGACCCTAGTTCAAACCCTAAGGTTGAACTTTGGGGGTTTGTGAATGACATAGGTCTATATGTCCTTGTATGGACTTGGAGTTTAGTCCATGAAATCTTCGGGTGGTGAATAGCCCTAGGAAGAAATTTCATGACATTTAGACACATGCACATAAATTTAATCAATTGGAAATTATTTAGGGCTACACCTCTTTATGGAAAAAATGAAAGGTCATATGACCTTGGATCTTTATGAAATTTTTGCAGAAGAGTTGTTATAACAATATGAGCCTCTGGAATTTATTATAGGATGTTTGGAAGACAGTAGCTCATACTTATAGTTATAACCTTCATGTTGCCCTTTTGATGACTTTGAAGCAATCAAGGTTAAACTAACATAGAATGTTATGAAACTCTGGCAATGTTGATTAAATTTCATATATGTAAGACCTTTTTTTTTCTTTTAAACCACCTGGGTCTTATGCCCAGAACCGATGCTTTGCGGTGACACCAACACACCCGGGTAGGTCGTCACAATAAAACGTCGATCATGTCGGCCATACCGATCGCAGAAGAGTAGAATAAATATAAGAGTACATGAAAATAGAACTCTAATAATGGTCCATAAGAATCACATATATAATAATAATTCTCCACGAAGGGAGAGTCCACAGTAATGATAAATCCAAGTACTAATAGAAAAGGGCTCCTGCCTAATGCATCAAAATCCTCACTACATATCACTCAATCGTGGAAGCAAATCAATTGTAACACCCATATCCATCGCATAGCATATAGAAGTAGGTCCGGCCGGGGCCCGACGTCATATACCACCGATATACCGACGGGCTACTAAATGAAACCATCCTTCCAATAACACACATCCTACACAGAGCACATTCTAGCAGAAGCATTTTAAAAGTTGCAAAGAAAAGAACCCAAGCCACAGCATGAATGTCCACTAAATACCCAAAATAGGAATGAGCTTACAAATACATAAAGTACTTGGCTTTTTGGCCTTACAAGAGTTTACTTAAATAAACAGTATTTTCCAAACATCGGCACGAAGGCCGGTCACACATGAGAATAAAAGTAAACATTCGCATTGGCCTTCGAGGGCCGGCTCAGCAACAAGGGCTTCAGCCCGCTATTTGTCACTAGGCTCTGCAGCACCTGCAAACAACAATCCACCACAACGGTGGCAAACAAAAGCAACGGTCAACTAAAGCTGACCAAATTATTACAACACCGGACCATGTTCGGGGCGTCGGTGCTCCTTCCCTACATTGCATTAGTATAATTCAACGATTAAAGTGTAAGTACATCATTAGCACAATACACCACAGGTGTAGGCACGGACGGCCACACACCTCGTGCACTTAAGGCACATTCTCGGTGAACCCGGTAAAATCTGTGGTCTCACCACTGCCACCAGGACGGCAAACTTTGTGAGCATTATAGTCTCTCCGGCCTAAGCCTAAGACCATCCATCTATGCCAACAGTAAGTACCACGTACCTTAGGTCGCTTTAACCAAACCACATAGAGCGGGTACGGTTCCGCCAAACTCGTTGTTCACACCGCCACGTCAATTTAAGCCATAGGCGCGGGTCAAGCTTCCACGAGTCCCAAATCGATCACACAAATTTTACATAACCCAGTTATGTGCAAGTTAGCTCCCAGGCCACCAAGATGGCAGAACCACGCTTCTGCCCAGTTTTCCGAGTGCACCTTGGAGTTAATCCCCAAGACTCCCTGTCGCAATCTACCGCATAGAAAACCCGAAAAGCAAATAGCACGGAGTCTTCTCCGGCACTACAAGCATTATGAAAACATCACTGATCCAGACCAACTTGTTTGTGTAGGATTCACACACCATGCCTATGTCCGTACTTCGATTCCGGACTCTACATGCAAAAAAATGGGGACTATTCATGTCCACCAAAAGGAAATCCTTGCACTCACCGCTCACTCACGGGAGGGAGTTTCCGATGCAAAAAGGAAAGAGGACTTCACATGTCCAAGAAGAGAATCGTTACCCTTATGGTTCTCTTGGGCAACATGGAGATCTAGACGGATGAAAAAGCACCACAACGGCCTCGCCTCCATAGATATGGATGCGGCTTGCGATTTGGGGCTCCGATCCTCCTCCGGCGGTCGGATCTCTCCTTCTCCTTTTTCCTTGCTCTCCCTTCTCTCTAAAGCTTTAGAAAGAGAAAGATGGATGAGAAATGAGGGTTTCAAACCCTATTCCCGGACTTATCTCATCAAGGATAGCTTTGGACCATTAGATCCCATTAGAAGGAAATGAACGACCACTATTCGCACTTAAAATCAATTTCTTGGGCTGAACACGGCTTGTGACATGCCCGTGTCCAAGGCCGTGTTCCGCATTCG
Source organism: Platanthera zijinensis (assembly GCA_039513925.1). Classification (NCBI taxonomy): domain Eukaryota; kingdom Viridiplantae; phylum Streptophyta; class Magnoliopsida; order Asparagales; family Orchidaceae; genus Platanthera; species Platanthera zijinensis. The sequence goes on from CM077097.1 coordinate 1,537,326, forward strand.
CCGTAACCCAAAAAATACAGAACAGGACACGACCTGTGACACGGCTTGGGACATGCCCGTATCAACCATGGATACGCCTGTATCATGGGATTTGTGCCTAAATCGATGCTGAAACCATCGCATCCCGAAAAGGACACGACCATGTGACATGCCTGTATCCCAGGCCTTATGCTAAACACGCCCTAGGACACGCCCTTATCCCAGGCCATGTAACTATCTCAACACATCCCGGCTAACAGCCCGAGAAGGACACGGCCCTAGACACGCCCGTGTCTCAATTCGTGTTCCCGACATCCATGGGTCGTCGAGTGCATTTCGTCGACCACGCAAAAAATTGCCGAACCGGAGCATGACACGGCCCTAGACACACCCGTGTCCCAGGACGTGTGGCCCTTACCAGGCCCCAAATTTGGCTTCAAATGTTGTGCGACCATCTTTTGAGTTTCGGGGCGTTATAGTTCTCTCCCTCTTAAAAGAATTTCGTCCCGAAATTGTAGAAAGGAAAAGATACACAAAACAAAATGGTACCTGAGTGGAATCACTCGGGGTACTCATCTAACATGATTTGCTCTCGCTCCCACAAGAGATCCTCCCGACCGCAGTTGTCCCATCAGACTTTTACCATCTTGATTTCATTATTACGTAGTCGTTTGAATTCAGAGCCCTCAATACGAATGGGCTTGACCTTCGTTGTCAACCAAATATCAACTGGTACCCTATCGACTGCAATCTCTTGCAAAGGCTCTTGCATCGCCTTCCGCAACACTGATATGTGGAATACGTCGTATAGACCACTCAGTTCCACTGATATTTCAATCGATAAGCTGCTTCACCAATTCGTTCTAGAATTTCAAACGGTCGAAGGTACCTCGGGCTTAGCTTCTTCAAGCGTCGTACCCATGAGACACCCTTGAACGGCCTAATCTTCAGGTATACCCAGTTACCAACAGCGAACTCAACGTTCCAATGCTTGGCATTATAGTATTTAGCCTGCCTGTCCTGAGCGATCAGCAGTCGTTCTCGTATAGTTCATACCAACAAAGTGGTGTCTTCCACCTCTTGTCGTTTGTACAACTTTGACTCACCCATTTCAAACCACGATAATGGCGTGCGACATTTTCTACTGTACAGGGTCTCGAAGGGCTCCATTTGAATGCTTTCTTGGTAGCTATTATTATAAGAAAATTCCACCAAGTACAGATGATCTTCCCACTGCTTCTCGAAATCCAGGATGCATATGCGAAGCATGTCCTCCATCATCCTATTGACCCTCTCGGTCTTACCATTCGTCTGTGGATGAAAGGCCGTGATGAAACTCAGCTTGGTTCCCAACATTTTTTGCACCAACCACCAGTCATTAGACGTGAACAGACCATCTCGGTCACTCACGATGCTGCGGGGCACATGGTGCAGTCGAACAATATTATCCACATAGTGTTTTGGCAGGTTATCCAACAAATCTTCCTTCCTATTCCGAATGAAGTGCGACACTTTCATCAGTCGATTTACGATCACCCAGATGGCGTCATTTCCCTTCTACGACCTTGGCAAACCATGCACAAAATCCATTGAAATATCGTCGAACTTCCACTTAGGGATCGGTAAGGACTTCAAGAAACCTCTAAGATTCTAGCATTCCGCCTTAACCAAGGCGCACGTTTGATACTTCGACACATAAAGTGCCATGTCCTTATAAAGTCCTGGCCACCAGAACAACTTTTTCATATCACGATAAATTTTCTTGCTCCCTGGGTGAATCGAGTACTTGGTATGATGAGCCTCGTACATTAATTCCTCCCGCAGTTTACCCACGTTTGGGACACACAGACGACTATCCTTCTATAATAGTCCATCAACAACACCAAATTGGGAATTTGACCAATCCAAAGCCTCATCCATGATCTGCTTCATATTGCTATCCAAAACCAGAGCCTGCTGAATCCTATCAGAAAGGTCATACAGCACCTCTGTCCTGTTCAGCTTTGCGTTGGCACAAGTCTGCTTGTCCACACAAGAGATCTCCAATGCCTCCAATTCTTCAACCAATCGCTCATCATGTATTGACAACCAGTTGGCCTGCGTGGGATCCCTGCGACTCAACACATCAGCAACCGCATTACCTTTACCAGGCACATAATGAATCTTAAATGTGTAGTCCCCCTAGAACTCCATCCATGTACGCTGCCGCATGTTTAGATCCTTTTGATCCAACAAGAATTTCAGGCTCTTGTGATCTGTATAGATATTGACCTTCACACCGTACAAGTAATGTCTCCATAGCTTCATGGCAAATATCACGGCCGCTAACTCCAAGTCATGGACCGGATAATTCCTCTCGTGTACCTTCAAATGACACGAGTCATAAGATATTACACTCCCAGGATGCAGTAGAACACAACCCAAACCACTGCCCGAAGTATCACTGTAAATCTCAAACCCTTCGGTCCCACTCGGAGAACATAGAATAGGCATCGTGGTCAACTGTCTTTTCAGTTATTCGAAAGCTTGTGCGCACTCAAGCATCCAAACAAACTTCTGATCTTTCCACGTCAAAGTCATGAGGGGTAACGCTATCCGCAAGAAGTTCTCTACGAAGCGTCTGTAACTGCCAGCAATCCCAAGAAAACTCCGGATTTCAGCTACCCTAGACAGCACAGGCCACTCATGTATCGCAATTATCTTTGTCGGAACCACTGCAATTCTCTATCCACTAACTATCTGACCAAGGAACGCTACCGAGGACAACCAAAACTCGCATTTGGAGAACTTGGCGTACAGTTGGTTCCTCCTCAGCGTCTCCAACACCAAGTACAGATGTTTAAAGTGATCCTCCTCACACTGCGAGTACACCAATATATCGTCGATGAAGACTAACACGAAGTGGTCCAAGTACTCTCTGAATGTTCTGTTCATCAGATCCATAAACACGGATGGCGCATTAGTCAGCCCAAATAGCATGACGGTAAACTAATGATGCCCATACCTTGTGTTGAAAGCTGTCTTGGGGATGTCAATTTCTCTTATTCTCAGCTGATAATATCGGAACTTAAGATCCAATTTCAAGTACACTGATGACCCAAGTAACAGATCGAACCGATCATAAATCCTTGGGATTGGATACTTATTCTTTTCTGTTAACTTGTTCAGCTCTCGATAATCAATACAAACTCGCAAGCTTCCATCCTTCTTCTTAACAAAGAGGACCTGTGCGCTCCAAGGCAAAGAACTTGGACGCAAATAACCCTGTTCCAACAACTCTTCAAGTTGAACCTTCAGTTCCTCCATCTCCTTAGGCGCTAATCGATACGGAGAGCGTGACACAAGTTTTGCAACTGGAACTAGATCAATTGTGAAGTCCATCTCTCGCTGCGGCGGGGCTCCAGGGAGATCGTCAGGGAACACGTCAGGATACTCGGATACAACCGAGATACTATCCAAACTAGGACTAGGCTTTGATGTCTCCACTAGTGTGAAAAACAGCTCTGCACAAGCACAAACTTCCTTAACCACCTGAAGAGCAGACATCAAAGTCTTACTCGCCCCTTTCGAGCCCTCAAATGTCGTCTCTCGACCAGTACCCAACTTGACCTCCTTGTAGTTGCAATCAATGTATGCCTGCTACTCCGAGAGCTAGTCCATAACAAATATCACGTCGAACTCCACCAGCAGGAGTAACGATGCTTTCAAGTCAAACTCTTGACTCCCAATCCGTATTTTTACGCAACAGACTCTATCCGCGCGCATTGAAAACCCATTAGGAAACAACACGTCCAATTTGTCCTTTGCCATCGAAGAAGGTACTCCGATACGCGATATAAATCCTTCAGACAAAAAGGAGTATGAAGCTCCCGTTTCAAAGAGTGCTCTCGCCGGATTATCGAAAATCAAAATAAAGCCTAGTACAAGCAGTAGTAAGCTAACATGCGCAAGGTAATAAGTATTTAAAGCTAAATTGCTATAAATTAAAACCGTACCTATCACCACATCAGCTTGCTTTATGGCCTCCTACTAGCCAAGGTTGTAAACCCTAGGCTGGGTTGGAGCATAGTGTGATGCGGTTGACTCCATCACTTTGCCCTTCTCCTCATATGTTGTTCCCATCTTCCTCTCGGACTTTGGGTGTCCACTCTAACAATAACGGGCAAAATGTCACGGCTTCCCACAATTATAGCATGCGCCCGAGGTTCGGCCTATAGTTGCCCCCAAAGCACCAAAAGAAGGGGCTGCACCCGAAGTCCTAGCCTTCTTATAAAACTTACGATACCCAGACTTTGAGGTAGTCGGCACCTTGAACTCTGTCTACTTTGTTCTAGAGTCTTTATTCGCTTGTACATTCCTAAATTATTTCTCCAATGACCGGGCTGTATTGACCTAGGTTAGAAAACCCTACGTCATAGGCCCCGAGAGTAGTAGCCTTAGGTCATCCCATAGACCCTTATAGAACCGTTTTGTCTTACACTCCTCATCAACAAATGTAGAGCTAGCGTACCGACCCAACTATGTAAATTTGTGGAGGTACTCGTCAACACTACTATCTCCTTGCATCAACTTCTGGAACTCATTCTCCATCGCGATCCTTTGAGCCGAGGGAAGGAACCTTGCCAAGAATAGTCTCAAAAATTCCTCCATCGAGACGTCCATGAGTTGCCTTCCCCCCAAGTGGTGTAGTTCTAAACCTTCCCGCCACAACCTTGCATCACTATCCAACAAGAAAGTGGCTATGGTGGTCTTTAGCCACTCCTCCGTTTCTTTAGTGGTCAAGACTCTCTTTACTCGGGAGAGCCAATCCTCAACTTGATATAGGGTTCCAGTCCCCGAGAACACTGGAGTATTGAAGCCCATAACATGTTTGAGTGCTTTTCGGTCGCCCTTCTAGGTTTCAACGGCTCCACCACCATTTGTTCAACCCTTCTCGGTTTTGCCACTTGAAGTGGTACCTTCTCCACCGTAGGAGTTGGGTGCTGCACCTGCCTTGCTGGTTGGGCGTTAATCATTTAAAACACCGCTTCAGCCACCAATCTTATGGTTCTTGCCGAAGGAGGTGTTGTAGGAACATCATTTGGTGCGCTACTTGCCTATGAATGTGGCTTTTTTGAAGGCCCTACACCACTCCTGGTCACCTATAGACGTACAAAACATCATTAAGTGACCGAACAATATTGCAAAAAGCAATTACAAGAACACGCGGGTTCCTCAAACATGTGTATTTTCATTCCTAAGTGGACATTCATGGGTTCTTTTATGTTATAATGATGATGCACATACATGTTCTCACCACCCCTTAAAAGAATTCGTCCACGAATTTTAATAAGCATGACCGAAAACGGTAGTCCGATACAAAATTATAACACCCCTACCCGTCACATAGCATATAGATGTAGGTCTGGCCGGTGCCCGACGCCATATACCATCGACAGACCGAAGGGTTACTAAATGAAACCATCCTTCTAAAAACACACGTCCTACATATAGCACATTCTAGAAGAAGTATTTTAAATGTTACAAAGAAAAGAACCCAAGCCACAGTATGAATGTCCACTAAATACCCAAAATAGGAATGAGCGTACAAATACACAAAGTACCTGGCCTGATGGCCTTACAAGAGTTTACATAAATAAATAGTGTTTTCCAAACATCGACACACAGGATGGTCACACATGAGAATAAAAGTAAACATTCGCATTGGCCTTCAAGGGGCGGTTAAGCAACAAGGGCTTCGGCCCGATATTTGCCACTAGGCTCCGCAGCACCTGCAAGAAACAATCCACCACAATGGTGGCAAACAAAAGCAACGGTCGGCTAAAGCATACCAAATTATAACGACCCTGCCCCTTGTTCGGGGCAGTAGTGCTCCTTCCCTACATAGCATTAGTATAATCCAACGATTAAAGTGTAAGTACATCATTAGCACAATACACCTGATGACCGCGGAACAGAGACCTACTGTGGTTGGTTCGAAATGGTCAGATTCCGCGGGCCGGTTAGAAGATCGATTTTTCTAACGAAAGGAGGCAAGCGCACCTATCGCAAGTAGTACTCGGTATTCGGGAAAATACCGAGGTCGTATTATTCTCGGGGACGCGTTGATTATATCTACTCTTCCAGGAACACTATTATCTTACTAACAGTAAGGTGGGATTTTTTTTTTAGTTTAATTAAAGCGGAAAGAAAGAAAGCGGAATTTTGCTAAATTAGTTCGATGACGGGTTAACGCTCGGCATCGAATCGGATTAAGACTAAAACAATTCTTAACAATTATTAGACTTTGTTTTTAATTTAATAAAAGGCACTTGGCCGTGGAGGTTCCAAAAACATGAGCTCACCTTGGTCTAGGGATATCGCTCACCTGGGCGCTAAGGCTATTCGACCGAACGTTAGTCCGACGAAGGATTCCCCTTAACGCCCGCATTACGCTAAGAACCCCGCTATTGGGTGGGGAACCCAATCCGGGAGAACTACGCTTCTCCTCTTCCGAGGGGGCGTACGCAGTTCTCTTTACCCAAGGGGGATCGGTCCATACGTGCAGCCTCTCGGCGTCGCGTATGGATAACGGAAATAGAGCCCACACATCGATTATGTGGTCCTATGCGTCGTTAACCCGGGGTAAACCTTAAGTCCTTAAATTAAATTAAAAATAAAGTTTTTTAATTATTTCAAATCATTTTTTATGTCCCAATGCTCTTCGATGCCGAAGGCTAAAAGAGATTAGCCACTCATCGGTATGGGGACGGCTTTATGTTTTTAGGTGAAGCGTGAGTGTTAAATTAAGTACTGAACAATTATAAGAGAAAACACGAAAAACAGGACAATTAGATAAATTTAAGGCTAATTGATGCAGGCACTCACGCACACTTCAAAACCATAAAGAAAATTTAAATAAAGCAAGACCTACTCAAATGAGTAGGCGGAAATAAATGCACACACGCACACACTCTACAGAATTGAAGAAAGCGATAAATAAAGCGGTAAAATTACCTCCTACACGCACGCACTCTACATAATTGAGAAAGCGATAAAATTGCAAGTCCCGGCTCAAATGAGTGGGCGGGAGTAAATGTATCTCATACACGCACGCACTCTACAGAAATGAAAACACACGCACCCACACAAAGTTTTCCTACTCAAGTGAGTAAGAAGAAAATGAAAGCAATAAAAAGACAAGTCCCACTCAAACGAGTGGGCGGGAAATGAAAGCAAAGCGCCATTTAACTCTTAACGAGTAGGCGGAAATAAATGCATACGCACACACGCACTCTACAGAAATGAAATAAAGCAGTAAAACCTAACTCATACACGCACACACGCTTGCAGAAATAAGAAAAAAACAAAATGCTCAAAAAATTTAAACGACTGCATTTCTACCGCTAGAATGCGGTAGAAATGCATAAAAAGTGAAAATAAAAATTAACCGGAGCGAAAATTTTTGCAAATAAACGCAAAATGGAAGTACTCGAAAAATTAATACAACTGCATTTCTACCGCTAAAATGCGGTAGAAATGCATAAAAAGATGAAATAAAAATTAACCGGACTAAAAGTTTTGAAATTAAAAGCTAAAATGAAGTGAGCGAAAAATTATAACGACTATATTTTCATTCTTATATTTTTATAAAAACTCCTAAAAAGTGAAAATAAAACAAAAAAGACAAAAAGTTTTACAACCCTAAAGAGCCTAAGTTAAAAAATAATAGTTTTAGATGAGTTTTTATAAAGCCTTATGAATGAAAATATAGGAAAAAGGAGAAAAGCTAAATCTAAAAAAGTGCAGAAAATGAAATTTAAATGGACGGCACAACGGCTAGAAATGCCGATAAACCCTAAATCTAACTAAGTTACGAAGGCTAAAAAGATAAAAACATAAAAGAAATACAAAAAGAGAACAAAAAAATTACTTAAGAAGGGCGCTTCCAATTGAACATTTCAACTTTGCAAGATAGAAAATCTATCATTTTATTGAATAAAAAGGCTATTACACGAAAAGCTAAAACAAACAACCTAATACAAACTAAAAAAGATAGGGAGAAATTCTCCTTACATAGCTTAGAAGCCAAACGGGCAGCACCTCCCCTAAGTAAGATGGACCAAAAAAGTGGACAAAATAAGCTTCCTGGAAGCTCTTATTTATAGGCAAAATTTCGGGTGGGTCACGCCCGTGACTAGGGCGTGACAGGGGGGCGTGTCGACACTATTCATGAGCTGATCGGGTGACTTGACTGGAAGGTTGACTTCGGCTGAAAACGTGGCGGTCACGCCCTATGTCACGGGCGTGACATGTGTCAGTCACGGGCATGACTGGGGCGTGTCGGGGAGGTCGATCTGGGCGCGGTCCGGCCGCAAAGTCGCGCGCGTCACGTCGGGTCAGGTGGCTAAGTCACGCCCGTGTCACACCTTGACACGGGCGTGTCTTGGGGCGTGTCGAGCTTGGTAGATCATCGCCGAACGTCGAGCTGGCAACCTGTGGTCGGCGATCGTCGGGGGGGGCGTGACACGGGCGTGTCGAGCTTGGCACGGGCGTGTCAGTCAATTTTATTGACTTTTCTGGAATTTTTCTGGAATTTTTCTGGAATAAAAAATAAGACTAAGTTAGAAATAATATTTACAAAAATAGGCAATTTATTGAACAAAACTTAATAAAAAGACAAAAAATAAACAAAATTAACTTAAATAAAATACGAAAATATAGGTATATTTACAACTCATCAAACACCCCCATACTTAAGCTTTTGCTATTCCAGAGCAAAAGTTTGAGGTGAACTTATAAGGAATAATGAAAAACCCTAAGTTCTGCTACCGCTAAATTAATTATAAGAGAGATCAAATAAAAATATACGGGGTATAAGAGTTAAGTTCTAAAATTATTTAGATGATTTAAATAGGGCAAAAGTTTTGGCCAAAAGACTTCTTGATGTAATCAAATAGAAAGCAATAGTTGTATTGGTTAGATTAACAGAAAATAGTTTGGATTTATACGAACTTTAGCTTATAGGAGTGTTATTGGAAATAATGCAATTTACGAATTATGCTCTCAAAAAGATTTTTGAATTAATTCTAGAGTCATGAAATTGGCTAAGGGGGGTTGATGTTGGTTTATGAAGATGCTTGGATTTTGAGGCGAGGTTATTTTTTTCTCGAACCTCCATTTTTTTTGATTTGGAAGTTAAAGGAAAACGAAATCTTATTTTCCTTAACATAAAATTTTTTTTTTTTTCTTCTTCATAAAATAAAAATAACCCAATGTATATGTGTTGGAGTAATGAATTTTATCCTCTTACTCCGTAACGTATAATATTTTAATTTATTGGGTGCCTATGTTTACGGAATGAAATCTTATTCCCATTGACATAAGATCTTTTTGGGGAAATAATTTTATCATACCAAGTAGGTTATGATAGGATAGGTAAGGGGAGAAAAGAGAACTAGATTTTTAATTGAAAAATAATTGAGAGCAACCTTTATAAATTGTACGTTCCAATTTTTCAGAAAGCTAAAAGCAAGCATAATTGAATTCTATAGTCGTTATTTTCTAACATGGTACAAATGCTCCTATCTATGAAAAATTAGAAGTAGTGCCTAAAGCGAGTCCCCTATTTTTAACAAAGTATAATAAATTCTTTAAAACTTAACCCCGGCAATTTAGATTTTTCAATCTATAATTAACAAACGAATAGTGAACAAAGAATTGATCAAATTCGCATATAAATAAACTCAAAACGAAAGTTTTGGATAACAAGAAACTCAAGAATGAAATGTTTGATTTATTTGTTTCAAAAAAAAATAATTTTTGTTGTTTTTTTTTGAAGTTATGCTCTTTTTTTGTATTTTTGTTGTTATATCTTTAATATATACATACTAAAAAGAAATAAAAAAAAAGCGAAATTTTTTTTTTTGATTTTTAAGTTTTGTTAATTTTAATTTTTTTTGTATTTTAAAATTTTGTGAATTTTTTGTTTGTATTTTTAATTAAGTTTTCATTTTATTTACAAAAATTTGGGAAAAAGAAAAAAAATATTTACAAGGATGAGAGGGAAAAAAGGGAGAGGGGAAAGAGAAAGAATATTTACAAAAAGTATTTACAAAAATTCTTTACAAAAAATATTTACAAGAATATTTACAGAAATACAAACTAGGTAGCCGCGAGATGACTCGTTATGTGGATGGCTCGATGAGCCGGATCTCGCGGACCGAATTAAAAATAAGACAAAGTTTCAAAAATGAAACTTCAAAAAAAAAATTTTTTAAAAATTTTTTGGATTTTATATTATTATATTATAAATAGTTTTTTTTTTGTAAGTGAAAAAGAAAGTACGAAAATATGAAAACACCCCCATACTTAGATCCAACATTGTCCCCAATGTTGTATGCTAAGCATGAGGAACAGGACAGCAGGTATATGTACAAAAAGGAAAAAGAGGGGGCAGAAAACGTCCCTGATCCGCGCTCGGGGAAGCCCTTTAGAAACCCTGCATTTATTAGAAAAATAGAAAACGTAATAAATAAAGACGTAAAAAAAAGATAGACGTGGGGTGCCTCCCAGGAGCGCTTTGTTTATAGTCGCGTAGCTTGACTATAGTGGCGGGATTATATATGGAGAAGGGTTATGGTTTCGCTCCTACTAATCACAGGGTCGCCCGCGATATAAGACTTTAACCGATTACCGTTCACCTTAAAAGTGCCTTTTTCGGGGTGGGAGACGAGTACGGTCCCATATGGCCAAACCTCTTCAACCTTGAAGGGGCCGAACCATCGCGATTTTAGCTTACCCGGGAAAAGCCTAAGACGTGAATTGTAAAGAAGGACTAGATCGCCCGGAGAAAAGATTTTGGGGGTTTTAATTTTTCGATCGTGATAAAACTTAGAACGCTCCTTATAGAACTTATTGCTCTCGTAAGCGTTCGCACGCCATTCATCGAGCTCGTTTAGTTGCAGTTTTCTATTCTGAGCGGCTAGGTTAGAGTCGAGGTTTAAGAGTTTTAATGCCCAAAGTGCACGGTGCTCCAGTTCTACGGGTAAATGGCACGCTTTGCCATAGACTAATCGAAACGGGGTACAACCGGTAGCGGTTTTGTACGCCGTACGATACGCCCATAACGCGTCGCCAAGCTTAGCGGACCAATCTTTCCTATTAAGTGAAACGGTTTTTTCTAATATGCGTTTTATTTCTCGATTTACTACCTCAACTTGGCCACTTGTTTGCGGGTGGTAGGGGGTGGCAAGCTTGTGCGTGACTCCGTATTTAGCTAACGTCTTAGCCATTAGAGCGTTACAGAAATGCGTTCCCCTATCACTAACAATAGCGCGAGGCGTGCCGAAGCGAGAAAATAATTTTTTTAGAAATGTGACGACGACTCGCGCATCATTGGTGGGGAGAGCCTGCGCTTCCGCCCACCGTGATACGTAGTCGATCGCCACTAAAATATAAGAATTTTTATAAGAAGGAGGTAGGGGGCCAACAAAATCTATGCCCCATAAATCGAAGACTTCGCATTCTAAAAACATATTTTGGGGCATCTCGTCGCGACGTGAGATGTTACCCGACCGCTGACAGCTATCGCATGTGCGCACAAAATTGTGCGCGTCTTTGAAGAGAGTGGGCCAAAAGTAGCCCGCCTCTAGCGCCTTCCTAGCGGTCCGGTTGGCTTGATAGTGCCCCCCGGCCGGACCCTCGTGGCAGTGCCTCAATATTTGTGTGCACTCCACTCCCGCGACGCATCTTCGAACCGCTTGGTCCGCACAGATACGGAAAAGAAAAGGGTCATCCCAAAAGAAATTTTTCAAGTCGGAATAGAATTTCTTCTTTTGATGACTTGAGAAATCTTTTGGGAGTACCCGCGCGACTAAGTAGTTCGCAAAATCTGCGAACCAAGGCGAAGATGACGAAGATGAACGAATGGCGAGAAGGCGTTCCTCGGGGAATCTGTCATTTATTTCAGATTCGACGAGCGCTTCCGCACCCGGATTGTCTAAACGGGAGAGGTGGTCTGCCGCTAGATTTTCCGCGCCCTTCTTATCTCGGATCTCCAAGTCAAACTCTTGTAGGAGGAGAATCCATCGAAGAAGGCGGGGCTTCGCGTCGGTTTTAGCTAATAGATATTTAAGGACGGAGTGATAGGTAAAAACGATAACTTTAGATAGCGTAAGATACGAGCGAAACTTATCGAAAGCGAAAACGACGGCTAAGAGTTCCTTTTCCGTCGTCGTGTAATTCACTTGTGCGGAAGTGAGCGTCTTGCTAGCGTAATAAATAGGATGAAAATGTTTTTCTACGCGTTGGCCAAGAACGGCACCTAAGGCAATATCACTAGCGTCGCACATGATTTCGAACGGAAGGGACCAATTAGGGGCCACTAGAATCGGAGAATTAATAAGTTTTTGTTTTATAAAATTAAAAGCAGACTCGCAATCGCTACTAAAGACAAAAGGTGATTCCTTTTCCAAGAGGTGAGTAAGCGGCTTTGTTATTTTTGAAAAATCTTGAATGAAACGCCTATAAAAGCCCGCGTGGCCTAAGAAACACCTAATGGATTTTATGTTTGTCGGCTGAGGAAGTTTTTCTATGATTTCAACTTTGGCCTTATCGACCTCTATCCCCTTACTCAAAATCTTATGGCCGAGGACCAAACCTCCTCGAACCATAAAGTTACACTTTTCCCAATTTAAAACAAGATTCGTGTCCTCGCATCGCTGGAGGACACGATCGAGATTACGAAGACAATTCGGGAAAGAGCATCCGAATACAGAAAAGTCATCCATAAATATTTCCATAATATCTTCTACTAGCTCGCCAAAAATTGCTAGCATACATCGTTGGAATGTAGCCGGCGCATTGCAGAGGCCAAATGGCATTCTTCGATAGGCGAAGGTGCCAAAGGGGCAAGTAAAAGTTGTTTTCTCTTGGTCCTCGGGGGAAATGGGGATTTGGAAAAACCCCGATAGACCATCGAGAAAACAATAAAAAGGATGACCGGAAAGACGCTCGAGAATTTGGTCAAGGAACGGTAGTGGGAAATGGTCCTTGCGGGTGGCATCATTAAGTTTGCGATAATCGATGACCACGCGCCAACCCGTAACAGTACGAGTTGGGACGAGCTCGTTGTGCTCATTCGCCACTACGGTTAGACCGCCCTTCTTGGGCACGACATGAATGGGACTAACCCACGCACTATCAGAGATGGGATAAATAATCCCCGCATCTAATAATTTAATTATCTCAGCTTTCACGACGTCTTTCATGTTTGGGTTAAGACGTCGCTGGGGCTGAATGGTTTTGCGGCAATTATCGTTTAAGAAAATTTTGTGAGTGCAGAAGGAAGGGTTAATCCCCTTTAGGTCAGAAATTTGCCACGCAATTGCGTGGCGATGTTTAAGCAAAACCTCCAATAAATCGGAGGTCTCCGAATCGCTTAAATACGAAGAAATGATTACCGGGAGTGTATCATTTTTCCCCAAAAAGGCGTATTTTAGGGATTCGGGTAATGGTTTGAGTTCTAGGATGGGCGGTTCTTCTAGTGAGGTTTTAGTGCTAATGTCTTTCGAACCAATTTGTTCAAAAGGCATGTTCGTAGACTCGTCCTCATCGCAATAAAAATTTTCGAGCGAAAAAATATTTTCGTTTAAAAAATCGGACTCGAAAACCGGGGAAGAACTATCTCCATAAAAAGAATCTAAAGAATAGCAGAAATCGTCGCTCGGCGACGAGTCTTCCATAGAGGAGTTAATAGAAAAAGTAACTTGGTCGTCTCCTACCCGAAGGAGAAGCTGACCATTACTTACATCAATTAACGCACGTGAGGTCGCGAGGAAAGGGCGACCAAGTATTATTGGTACGTTGGCGTCTTCCTCGATGTCCAAGATGACGAAGTCCACCGGGAAGGTGAACTTGTCTACTCGGACAAGGACATCCTCAACAACCCCGATGGGGAACCTAACCGAGCGATCCGCTAGTTGGATGCGCATATTGGTAGGAGCAGGAGTACCCAAACCTAAACGCAGGAAGAGCGAGAACGGCATCAAATTAATGCTCGCGCCTAAGTCTGCTAAGGCGTATTTTACTAATACATTGCCAAAAAGGCACGGGATGGAGAACCGTCCCGGGTCGTTTTGTTTTAAGGGCAATTTACTAGTAAGAGCCGCCGAGCAGACAGCGTTGAGAGATATATGCGAAATATCCTCGAGTTTGCGTTTATTAGAAAGTAGTTCTTTTAAAAATTTCGCATATTTAGGCATTTGCGAGATAGCCTCGCAAAAAGGAACATTAATATGAATTTGTTTAAGTAATAAAATAAATTTTTCATATTGCGCGTTTACTCGCTCATTATCTAACTTATGCGGGTAGGGCAACGCCTTGTTTAAAATAGGTTTATCGTTAAAAATCGGTAAAGGTTGCGTAATCGAAGAAGAGGGAAGAGGGGTCGGAGGTGAAATATGTACCTGAGGATCGATCCGTTTTGGATCGACCACCTCCTTACCGCTACGGAGGGTTATAGCGTTGGCGGTTTCCCTTGGATTGGGCTCCGTGTTCCCTGGCAGTGCCCCCATGGCGCGTTCTGACATGAGTCGCGCCAGCTGTCCAACCTGGAGTTCTAAATTTTTTAGCGATCCGGTGATGTTCCGGATATTAGACTCGTTGGACGCGACATAACGATTAAAATTTTCCTCCACCGAGGATGGCTTCATAGGAGGGGGAGGGGGACGCTGCGCGTTGTTCGGGTTGCTCCATGAGAAATTCGGATGGTTCCTCCAACCCGGATTATAGTGGCTACTATAAGGGTTGTTTTGAAATGAGGGACGCACCGGATTTCCCATGTAGTCCACGAATTCGTCGACCACGCAGACGTTGGAGGGGGGGGAGAAAACAAGGCGGAGTGGAGGAGGAAACAGACATCTCCGCCACCTGCTTAGTTAGCCTTTCCACTTGGAGGGCTAGCTGAGCGGTGGCATCCACTTCAAAAATGCCCGCCTGCTTAGGGCGCGCCCGCGGGACGTTCCACTGGTAGGCGTTCACCGCCATTTCCTCGAAAAGGGCCTGGGCGGCCTCGGGGGTCTTATTGTTCAGAGTGCCCCCGGCAGCCGCGTCAATCATTTGATGCGTCTGACTATTCAGTCCATTGTAAAAAATTTGTACCTGCAACCACGTTGGCAGAGCGTGGTGCGGGCACCGGCGGAGAAACTCCTTAAAGCGTTCCCAAGTCTCGTAAAGAGACTCGGAGTCGTTTTGGACGAACGAAGATATGTCCGCCCGCAGTCTTGCAGTTTTCGCGGGCGGAAAATACTTCGTAAGGAATTTTTCGGCCAATTCCGCCCAGGATGTGATGGACCCCGCGGGAGGGAGAGTAACCACGCCTTTGCCTTGGACTTAAGAGAGAACGGAAAAAGGCGCAAACGAATGGCGTCATCAGTGACGCCATTAATTTTAAAAGTATCGCAAATTTCAAGAAAATTAGACAAGTGATTGTTGGGGTCCTCATCCGGCTGTCCGTCGAACTGCACGGCATTTTGGATCATCTGAATCACACTTGACTTAATTTCAAAATTATTGTTGGCCACAGCTGGCCGAACAATACTCGACCCCGTATCATCCAAATTGGGTCGAGCGTAATAAGACATAGTACGCTCGACCGGTTGGGCATTATTCGGGTCGGCCATAGAAGAAGAAGAGGGTTCTCCGATAGATTCTGCGGGGTCTAAAAAGGGAATTCAACGGAGAGATCGGATACGCGCAAGAGAGCGGTCGATCTCGGGGTCGAATTCAAGATTTTCAGAACTCGAAGGTTGTCCACGGGTCATACACCCTAAAAAAAAATAAAAACGAAAAGGGGGAAGGATATATTTTTTGTAAAAATTTTTTATTTGAAAATAAAGTAAAATTAATAGATTCCTGGATTCAATATAACAACCAGATTCCCCGGCAACGGCGCCAAAAACTTGATGACCGCGGAACAGAGACCTACTGTGGTTGGTTCGAAATGGTCAGATTCCGCGGGCCGGTTAGAAGATCGATTTTTCTAACGAAAGGAGGCAAGCGCACCTATCGCAAGTAGTACTCGGTATTCGGGAAAATACCGAGGTCGTATTATTCTCGGGGACGCGTTGATTATATCTACTCTTCCAGGAACACTATTATCTTACTAACAGTAAGGTGGGATTTTTTTTTTAGTTTAATTAAAGCGGAAAGAAAGAAAGCGGAATTTTGCTAAATTAGTTCGATGACGGGTTAACGCTCGGCATCGAATCGGATTAAGACTAAAACAATTCTTAACAATTATTAGACTTTGTTTTTAATTTAATAAAAGGCACTTGGCCGTGGAGGTTCCAAAAACATGAGCTCACCTTGGTCTAGGGATATCGCTCACCTGGGCGCTAATGCTATTCGACCGAACGTTAGTCCGACGAAGGATTCCCCTTAACGCCCGCATTACGCTAAGAACCCCGCTATTGGGTGGGGAACCCAATCCGGGAGAACTACGCTTCTCCTCTTCCGAGGGGGCGTACGCAGTTCTCTTTACCCAAGGGGGATCGGTCCATACGTGCAGCCTCTCGGCGTCGCGTATGGATAACGGAAATAGAGCCCACACATCGATTATGTGGTCCTATGCGTCGTTAACCCGGGGTAAACCTTAAGTCCTTAAATTAAATTAAAAATAAAGTTTTTTAATTATTTCAAATCATTTTTTATGTCCCAATGCTCTTCGATGCCGAAGGCTAAAAGAGATTAGCCACTCATCGGTATGGGGACGGCTTTATGTTTTTAGGTGAAGCGTGAGTGTTAAATTAAGTACTGAACAATTATAAGAGAAAACACGAAAAACAGGACAATTAGATAAATTTAAGGCTAATTGATGCAGGCACTCACGCACACTTCAAAACCATAAAGAAAATTTAAATAAAGCAAGACCTACTCAAATGAGTAGGCGGAAATAAATGCACACACGCACACACTCTACAGAATTGAAGAAAGCGATAAATAAAGCGGTAAAATTACCTCCTACACGCACGCACTCTACATAATTGAGAAAGCGATAAAATTGCAAGTCCCGGCTCAAATGAGTGGGCGGGAGTAAATGTATCTCAAACACGCACGCACTCTACAGAAATGAAAACACACGCACCCACACAAAGTTTTCCTACTCAAGTGAGTAAGAAGAAAATGAAAGCAATAAAAAGACAAGTCCCACTCAAACGAGTGGGCGGGAAATGAAAGCAAAGCGCCATTTAACTCTTAACGAGTAGGCGGAAATAAATGCATACGCACACACGCACTCTACAGAAATGAAATAAAGCAGTAAAACCTAACTCATACACGCACACACGCTTGCAGAAATAAGAAAAAAACAAAATGCTCAGAAAATTTAAACGACTGCATTTCTACCGCTAGAATGCGGTAGAAATGCATAAAAAGTGAAAATAAAAATTAACCGGAGCGAAAATTTTTGCAAATAAACGCAAAATGGAAGTACTCGAAAAATTAATACAACTGCATTTCTACCGCTAAAATGCGGTAGAAATGCATAAAAAGATGAAATAAAAATTAATCAGACTAAAAGTTTTGAAATTAAAAGCTAAAATGAAGTGAGCGAAAAATTATAACGACTATATTTTCATTCTTATATTTTTATAAAAACTCCTAAAAAGTGAAAATAAAACAAAAAAGACAAAAAGTTTTACAACCCTAAAGAGCCTAAGTTAAAAAATAATAGTTTTAGATGAGTTTTTATAAAGCCTTATGAATGAAAATATAGGAAAAAGGAGAAAAGCTAAATCTAAAAAAGTGCAGAAAATGAAATTTAAATGGACGGCACAACGGCTAGAAATGCCGATAAACCCTAAATCTAACTAAGTTACGAAGGCTAAAAAGATAAAAACATAAAAGAAATACAAAAAGAGAACAAAAAAATTACTTAAGAAGGGCGCTTCCAATTGAACATTTCAACTTTGCAAGATAGAAAATCTATCATTTTATTGAATAAAAAGGCTATTACACGAAAAGCTAAAACAAACAACCTAATACAAACTAAAAAAGATAGGGAGAAATTCTCCTTACATAGCTTAGAAGCCAAACGGACAGCACCTCCCCTAAGTAAGATGGACCAAAAAAGTGGACAAAATAAGCTTCCTGGAAGCTCTTATTTATAGGCAAAATTTTGGGTGGGTCACGCCCGTGACTAGGGCGTGACAGGGGGGCGTGTCGACACTATTCATGAGCTGATCGGGTGACTTGACTGGAAGGTTGACTTCGGCTGAAAATGTGGCGGTCACGCCCTATGTCACGGGCGTGACATGTGTCAGTCACGGGCGTGACTGGGGCGTGTCGGGGAGGTCGATCTGGGCGCGGTCCGGCCGCAAAGTCGCGCGCGTCACGTCGGGTCAGGTGGCTAAGTCACGCCCGTGTCACACCTTGACACGGGCGTGTCTTGGGGCGTGTCGAGCTTGGTAGATCATCGCCGAACGTCGAGCTGGCAACCTGTGGTCGGCGATCGTCGGGGGGGGCGTGACACGGGCGTGTCGAGCTTGGCACGGGCGTGTCAGTCAATTTTTTTGACTTTTCTGGAATTTTTCTGGAATTTTTCTGGAATAAAAAATAAGGCTAAGTTAGAAATAATATTTACAAAAATAGGCAATTTATTGTACAAAACTTAATAAAAAGACAAAAAATAAACAAAATTAACTTAAATAAAATACGAAAATATAGGTATATTTACAACTCATCAACACCACAGGTGTAGACACGGACGACCACACACCCCGTGCGCTCAAGGCACATTCTCAGTGAACCCGGTAAAATCCGCGGTCCCACCACCGCCATAAGGACAGCAAACCTCGTGAGCATTATAGTCTTTCCAGCCAAAGCCTAAGGCCCTCCATCTATGCCAATGGCAAGTACCACGTACCTTAGGTCGCTATAACCGAACCACATAGAGCAGGTACGGTTTCGCCTAACCCGTTGCTCACACCGCCACATCAATTTAAGCCATAGGCGCGAGTGAAGCTTCCCCCAGTTATAAATCGATCACAAAAATTTTACATAACCCAATTATGTGCAAGTTGGCTCCCAGGCCACCAGGATGGCAGAACCACGCTTCTGCCATGTTTTTCGGGTGCACCTTTGAGTTAATCCCCAAGAATCCCTATTGCAATCTACCACCCAGAAAACACAAATAGCAAACGACATGGAGTCTTCTCCAGAGCTACAAGCATAATGAAAACATCACGGATCCAGACCAACTTCTTCGGGTAGGCTTCATACAACATGCATATGTCCGTACTTCGATTCCGGACTCTACATGCAAAACAATGGGGACTATTCATGTCCACCCAAAGGAAAACCTCACACTCACCGCTCACTCGCGGGAGGGAGTTTCCTATGCAAAAAAGGAAAGAGGACTTAACACATCCAAGAAGAGAATCGTTACCATTGTGGTTCTCTTGGGCGTCATGGTGATCTTGATAGAATAAAAGCACCGCAATGGCCTCGCCTCCGTAGATCTGGAGGAGGCTTGCGATTTGGGGCTCTGAAGCTCCTCTGGTGGCCGGATCTCTCCTTCTTCCTTTCTCTCCCCTCTCTCTAAAGCTTTAGAAAGAGAAAGATTGATGAGAAATGCAGGTTTCAAACCCTATTCCCGGACTTATCTCAGCAAGGACCGCTTTGTACCATTAGATCCCATTAGAAGGAAACGAACGGCCACAATTAACACTTAAAATCAATTTCCTGGGCCTAACACGGCTTGTGACATGCCTGTGTCCAAGGCTGTGTTCCGCACTCGTCGTAACCTAGAAAATACAGAATAGGACACGGCCTGTGACACGGCTTAGGACACGCCAGTGTCAACCAGAGACACGCCCCTATCATGGGTCGTGTGCCTCAAACGATGCTGAAACAGTCGCATCCCAAACAGGACACAGCCTTGTGATATGCCTGTGTCACAGGCCGTGTGCCAGACACGCCCTGGGACATTCCCGTGTCCCATGCCATGTAACTCTCTCGACACAGCCCGGGAAACAGCTCGAGCAGGACACGGACTTGGATTCGCCTGTGACTCAGTCCGTGTTCCCGACCTCCATGGGTCGTCGAATGTATTTCGTCGACCATGCAAAAAATTGCCAAACCTGAGCATGAAATAGACCTGGACACACCTGTGTCCCAGTACGTGTGGCCCTTACAAGGCCCCAAATTTTGCTTCAAACGCTGTCCGTCCCTCTTTTGAGTTTCAAGGCATTACATCTATAATATCTTCTAAAGATCAGTACTCACTGTCCCTGCTGCCAGAATTCCAGTGATAGACTGTCCCGTCTCCAAGCACACCGAACTCTGGGGATGCATCTCCTGGTTCGGCTTCGCGATCCCCTAAAATTATTTGGTCAATAGTTGTTAGTCTAAAAGACTAAGTCCTATCATCCCCCATCCCTCCCCCAATGGCTCCTAGGAAGCGAGAGGGGAGAAGGAAAGGGAAGGTAATGAAGGTGGAGGGTAACAATGGTTAGCAAATTGCAGCGGAACTAGTCTATCGTGAGTTCATGAACAGAACAAATAAAGGTAAGCAGTAGTAGGTAAACAGTTTAAGTATACACAAGAGCGAGAGAACAAGTATAGTAAGAGAAAGTTAACAAAGTAACCATGACCTATAGGAATGCCCATTCAAACCTATTGACCAAGGGGTCATTTTACTTGGTCTATTGTATCAAATGTCCCATACCAATTTATACAATACGTGTCAAGGGTTATATGTAATGATGATGTTATTTCATGTAAGTATTCTATTATATGAACATGAAAGTGAAACACACACACTCGACTCTATGCACAAAGGCCTTTAGTTCCCCCTTTCTAGAGCATAACCTCCCAAGATACCTCCGTAGTGGCAAACAAAAGAGGTGGGTTGGGCCTCGCCCACCTCTAAACCAGTATCACACTACCAGTCAGACCTATCGTACGCCTCAACGCTGGTGCACTAAGCGGAGCTCTTGCGTACTCTTGCCGGCTGCGCACCAGACTTTATTTGGCCAAGTGCTAAACCAGACTTGCTGAGTCAACGTACTGGTGTCGGTGTGACGACACTCAAATACCGAAGACCCGCCACCTTTTTATCTTATGCACATGTAATATTTCTATATTTTCCCACGAAGCCGATGCTCCCGGGACTATCCTGTCCATCATATTTATCAACTAAGCCAAAGCTCCCCGGACTAACCCGTCTGTCACAATTATCTACCGAGCCCTTGACTCGCCGGGCTAACTTGCCCATCACCAAAACCACCGAGCCTACAACTCGAGTGACCCAACCAAACTCCCATAACACCAGGGAGTGTGTCTGTATGTGTAATCCAAGAAAAATTCTAATTACTTATAACACCTCTACCTGTCACGTGTAATATTATAGAGGGTCTGGCCGGGGCCCCACACCATATTCTACAAACAGGCGGAGAAGTTACTAAATAATATCACAATATCAAAACCTAACACAGAACATTCTAGTGGAAGCTTCAGAGTTAAAAACTTGAACTCAATAAGAACAGAAATGTCCACTACTACTAATTAGGAATGTATACAACCAAATACACAAGGTACATAGCCTTATGGCTTTACAAGTTTCTCTTAATAAAAGGTATGGTTTACAAACATCGGCGTGCATGTCGTCCATACATGAACAAGAGTAAACAAAACAAGCCTTCAAGGACAGCAGTGCAACCTGGGCTTCAGCCCGCTATTTCCCGCTTGGGCCAGCACCACCTGCAAAGAAGCAATAAACCAAGCGGTTGAAAATAGGGCAACGGTCAGCATTCAGTTGACCAATTATAACCACCCTGCCCCTGGCACGGGGTTGCGGAATTCCTTCGCTACAAAGCATTTATTCGCACAGCATATATGTATACCAATCCACCAAGGATGTGCACAACCGCACAAGTCAATACATATCACAAACGTAGGCACGATGGATCGACATTCCGTGCACTCAGGGCATATTATTGGTGTACCGAATACTAGGTCCTACCACCGTTCAGAGGTCCCAGACATAACAGTTCATTATGAGCATTCCTATTCTTTATGGCACGCAGGCCAAAGACTCTCGCTATGTGATCCTAATAGGGCCTTAAGCACCCAAGGTTAGACAACCAAAATGCGGGTACAGATCCACCTATCTCGTTGCTCAAATTCGTCAGACTCAAGACTAGACTAATGCAGGTACAGATTCACCTTGCCCGTTCGCCACTAAGGAATCCACAGTTGCATCCTAATAGCTCAACTTCACATATAATGGCACTCACGGCCACACGAGTTGTACACCAAGTATAAACTCTCATATTTTCCTGGACTTCCTCCAGTACTTCCTACTGCACCAAGCTACAGGTATACACCAAGGATTTCGTACAGGCAATCAATTTATCCGGAGTCTTCTCCGATTTGCAAACAAATCATCACCAATCCAGACCAACTTGTCCGAATGGACTTCACACAGCATGCCTAAACATACTTCACACTTCCGGTTCTAATGCAATAAAACAAGGGATAAACCACCGATCCCAAGAGAATCACTTCGTCATCCACCATTTGGTGGAGGATTCCTATGCAAATGTAGGAAAGAAGGATTTCACTTGTCCAAGAAGTAAATCATTACCCTTGGAAGACGTTTCGGCTCCATGGAGAAAACTACACAGTTGGAAAGCTCTGCAATGCTCTAGCCTCCGCAGATCTAAACTCGGCTCGCGATTTGGACCACCATAGCACCACCGGCGGCCGGATTCCTCTTCTTCTTCCTTCCCTTGCTCTCCTCTCTCTTACTCTTAGAAAGAGAATGGTAATGATAGAATGAGAATTAACTCATATATTCCCAACCTTATTAACCCAGAGAATAACCAGGGCCATTAAGTCTTTATTAATGGAAACGAACAGCTCTGATCAGCACTTAAAATGACTCTCCTGGGCCGAAAACGGCTTGTGACAGACCCATGTCATAGGCCATGTACCTGAAGCGGCACACAACCAACTCAAGCAAAACCAGAACATAGGTTTAGACACACCCGTGTTCATAGGCGTGTCCCTGAATCGGCACAGGATCAACACTAACCCGAGCAGGACACAGGTTCCCCACACGCACGTGTTGCATTTGACATGGCCGTGTTACACCGAACACGCTTGGGCTCAAGGCCGTGTACTTCGCTCGGCACTGCCTGCACACTAAGAACAGGACACGGGTACATGACACGCCCATGTCAGTACTGTTCATACCTGTGTTTCAGCTGTGCTCCATACTTGACAAAGTCGGGCTACCACAGTGCAGGACACGGCTCTAGAAACGCCCGTGTCTCAGGTTGTATCACCTAATTTTTTGTTTTGGGGAATTACAACTCTCCCACCCTTAAGAAAATTTTATCCCAAAATTGCTAAAGTATATAGTTTGCAGCAAACAAAACATTTGTTCAAATCATAAGGTTACAATAGCTTTACACAAATAGCTCGGGAAACTCAGTACGCATGGTTTGTTCCTGATCCCATGATAACTACTAACGACAACAATTACCCCACCGGACCTTGACCTTCTTGATAGCTTTGTTTTGTAACTGTTTAACCGCCGTATTCTCGATCCGAATAGGCCTAACTTTCGTCATTAGCCTACTATCGACTGATACTTGATCTGCAATAATCACCTGTGATGGTTCTTTCACCGCTTTCCGCAACACCGAGACATGAAACACATCATGTAATCCACTCAGGTCTAGCGAAAGTGCTGACCTATAGACAGCTTCACCAACACGCTCTACCACTTCAAACGGTCCCAGATACCTCGGGCTAATCTTTTTCAGATGCCGTATCCTGGACACACCTTTAAACGGTTTAATCTTCAAGTATACCCAATCACCCACCGCAAACTCCACATTTTTGTGATTGGCATTGTAATAATTAGCCTGCCTATCTTGAGCCACAAACAGCCTTTCGCGAATCAACCGTATTATTGAGTTGGCATCATCCAACTTCTTTCACCTGTACAACTTTGTTTCACCAGTCTCCACCCAAGCCAAAGGTGTATTGCATTTCCTACCGTATTCAACTTCAAAGGGAGCCATCTGGATACTAGCTTGGTAGCTGTTGTTATGGGCGAACTCAATCATAACAAAAGGATCTTCCAAACTCTTCTCGAAATCCAATGCACACATTCGGAGCATATCCTCCAACGTCATGTTGGTCCTTTCGGTATGACCACCCGTCTAAGGATGAAATGCGGTGCTGAAATATAATTTTGTACCCAATAGTTGGTGGACTAATCTCCAATCTATCGAAGTGAAATGCTCATCTCGATCACTAACGATGCTACGGGGCACACCGCGCAATCGGACAACAGTATCCACATACATCTTTGTCAACTTTTCAACTGAATCGTCCTTTCGGTTGGGGATGAAGTGCGACACCTTGTTTAACCGGTCCAAAATCACCCAAACTGCATCATTTCCACGCTGTGATCTTGGCAACCCATGCATGAAATCCATGGAAATATCGTCAAATTTCCACATAGGGATGGGCAACGACTTCAGAAAACTGCCCGATTTTTGGCATTCCCCCTTTACTAAAGCACAGTTTTGACATTTAACAACATAGTGTGCTATGTCCTTCTTCATTCCAGGCCACCAGAAAATTTTTTCAGATCCTTATACATCTTCGTGCTCCCGGGGTGGATAGAATATTTTGTGAAATGGCCTTCAAACATCACTTATTCACGAAGTTTACCCCTATTTGGGACACACAAATGACCGTCCTTCTAAAAAAGGCCGTCATTAAATGAAAATTTAGAGACTGCACTTTCCGCTGTATAGCATTGTAGACTTTCATCAAGTCATGTTGCTTGCCGAACTCTGTCCTCCAGGTCACATTGTACCTCCGTCCAGTTTAAGCACCCATTTGCAGTGGAATTCCTTTAAACACAAGAAATATTTAATGCCTCCAGTTCTCGAATTAGGCTTTCATCGTGTCTTTGCAGCCAATTTGCCCTTGCCGGAGTCCGGCGACTCAAGGCATCCGCGACTAGATTCCCGTTACCGGGAGTATAATTAATCTGGAAGGTATAGTCACCAAGAAACTCCATCCACCTTCTCTATCGCATATTAAGATCTTTCTGGTCCAACAGATATTTAAGGCTCGTATGGTCCGTGAATATATCCACTTTCACGCCATATAGGTAATGACACCACAGTTTAAGTGCAAATATCACTGCTGCCAATTCTAAATCATGGACGGGGTAATTCCATTCGTGTATCTTCAACTAGCGTGAGCCATAAGCTATCACCTTTCCGAATTGTAGAAGAACACAGCCTAAGCCGCTCCCTGACGCATCACTATAGACCTCAAAGCCGTCTAGACCACATGGTGATTTCAAGATCGGTGCCGCGATCAAACGACTCTTTAGCTCTTCGAAAGCTCGTGCGCACTCCGGCGTCCAAACGAACTTTTGATCCTTCCTCGTAAATGTGGTGAGAGGAAAGGCTATCCTCGAGAAGTTCTCTACAAAGCGCCTATAGTAGCCCGTAAGCCCAAGAAAACTCCTGACTTCTGCTACTATAGAAAGAACAGGCCACTCCTGTATAGCCACAATCTTGGAAGGATACACCACAATGCCCTCTCCACTAACCACATGGCCAAGTAAAACCACTGATGACTGCCAAAACTCACACTTAGAGAATTTGGCGTAGAGCTTGTTCTTCCTCAGGGTGTGCAACACCATCCGATAATGATTTGCATGATCTTCTTCGGATTGGGAGTATACGAGGATATCGTCAATAAAGACGATCACAAAGAGATCCAAGTATTCCCTAAACGTTCTGTGCATTAAGTCCATAAATACCAATGGCGCATTAGACAGCCAAAACGATATTACCGTGAACTCATAGTGACCATAACGTGTTCCAAATGATATTTTGGGTATATCACTTTCACAAACTCTCAATTGATAATAGCCTGACTTCAAATCCAACTTGGAGTATACAGTCGAGCCAACTAACTGATCAAACAAGTCATCAATCCGTGGAATCGGATACTTATTATTTTCCATTAGTTTGTTCAGTTCTCTATAATCAATGCATAGACGCAAGTTGTCATCCTTCTTTTTCACAAAGAGAACCGGTGCGCACCAAGGAGACTGACTTGGGCGTATATAGCCTTGCTCTATCAATTCTTGCAACTAAACCTTTAGTTCCGCCATTTCCTTTGGCACTACCCGATAAGGCGAGCGGGCCACAGGTTTCGCACCTGGCACCAGCTCGATAGCGAAGTCGATTTCCCTTTGGGGAGGTAACCCCGGATGGTCTTTTGGAAACACATCAGCGTATTCTGATACAATCGGCACCTCACTCATACTTGATTTTTTCTCCACCGCCTCAATGAGTGTGAAGAATAACTCTGCACCCTTCCAAACGGCCTTAACGACTTGGAAAGCAGATATAAATACCCTACTCATCCCTCGCATGACATTGAACTTGGTCTCTTGTTCGGTATTATGCCCCAGTGTAACTTCTTTTGAAGTGCAATCTATACAAGCATGATGCTCTGAAAGCCAGTCCATACCAAAGATTATATCGAACTCCGATATCGGCAATACTAATGTTTCCACCTTTAAATCCCGACTTCCAATCTTTACCTCAACACAACAAGATTTATCCGCGCACATCAAACATCCGTTAGGTAGTAACACCTTCAGACTATCTGTCATGGTTTGAATAGGCACCCCGATTCACAAGACGAAATCTTCCGACAGAAACGAATGTGAATCACCTATATCGAACGGTTCTCGTGCCGGATAGTCCCGTATAAGGACAAAACCTATAAAACCAAGATTAAAACAAGCACAACACATAGCACAAAGTAAAATTATAAACTACTCGCACCTGTGACGACATCGGCCTGCTTGATGGCCTCCTGTTGTCAAAGATTGAAGACTCGGGGATGCGCATGTGATGCGGAAGACTCCACCACAGTCTTCCCTTTCTCCACATAAGATGCTCCCGTCTTCTTTTCACCCTTTGGAGGACCAACTCGGCATTGACGTGCATAGTGTCCCATCTTTCCACACGTGTAACAAGCGTTAGAACCATAACCAGAAGATGTCCCTATCACAACTGTTGAAGGAGCTTGTCAAATAGATTTGGACTTCTTTCCCCATCTCTTTCGGTACCCAAACTTCTCCGGACGCGGCGGCTTGAACTCCGGCTTTGTCACAGCCAAGTTCCATTTGCCTTGCCCTCTTTTCATGTCCTTTTCCAAAGACTGAGCCGTACAGACCAATGCTTGAAATCCCTGGTTCACAGAACTCGAGAGCAAATACCGTAGCTCATCTCGTAGTCCACCATAGAACTGACTGGTCTTACGCTCCTCTTCAGCGAAGATATTACCCGCATACCATCCCAAATGCGTAAACTCATGCAGGTAGTCATCCACACTATGTTCTCCTTGAGTCAACCATTGGAACTCCAACTCCATAGAAATTCTCTGCTTCATCGGCAGATTCTTTGCTAAGAACAATCGAGAGAACTATTCAATCGAGACTCCCATCAACTATCTGTCTTCCAAGTGATGCAGTTCCACCTCATCCCACCATAACCATGCCTCTCCCTCAAGTAGGAAAGTGGTTAATGTTACTTTATGTTCCTCCTCTACTCTGATAGCTATCAAGGGTCTCTTATTCCTTGCGAGCCATTCCTCTGATTGGGCTGGGGAACCCGCCCCAGTAAATTGAGGAGGATTAAAGCTCATGAACTATAACACCCCCGATTTTTCTGCGATTATTTAATTCTTGCTTGGCGTTACGTCGACGCATTTTATTGGCTTGTGCCATCTCTAGAGTGTGGTCTTAACTCCTTAGAACTGAGTAACCTATTTTGTAGTCTATTGGCAAGATCTCCCTAGCAAGTCGGGTCGTTTTGGGTGACCCGGTGTGGCCTCTCGGGGGATGCTTGTGTATTGGCTTCGGGTGGGTATAACTCGAGTTCTGTTCGTCGAAAGTTAATTTTGACTTCTCCGTTGAGTTCGTAACGTGGATATTTAGCTACGGTGCGAATTTCGTCGAATTCCGAGGATGTTCGGTTTTCGCGTCGTTTTGTATTTTATGAAAAAAATAAAACTATTTAATAAATATTATATTAATTATTAGTTTGAAAGGGTGCGGGTGTTTGGCGGTTTTGGCCTTGTCTTATCATGCCTTAATTAATTGATTAGCTAATTAAGATTAAGAGGATGCTATATATAAGATAGTTTAGACTTAATAAGTAAAACTGCTCCTGTTCATCTTCCCGAAAACTAAACTAGTCTGCGCCTGTTCGCGAAAAGAAGCGGAGAAACTGCTAGAACCGCTACCTTCGGACGCCGATTTCGGGAGCGTTTTTGGATGGAATTCGATTCCGAAAGCGGATTTGGATTGCTCCCGCCTACACCTTCATTCTTACGGTAAGAAATTAAGTGTTCGTGGTATTTCTAAGGGTCTCGAAATCCTTGGGTTGTCTGTTTCCGCCATTAAAGCTCCAGATTTCTTCTTAAGGTGTTATTGTTGATGGTGCCGAGTGAGAGTAAGGGAGGCAAACCAAGCTTCGCTGGAGATCGAGGCAAGTGGTGTTCTTGCCCTTGCCATGTAGTTTTTCCTGTTCATTTTGTTCCTTACTGTTAATGGTTTTCAAAATTTCTCTTGCGAAAGGGTCAAAATTTCCTTTTGATTATGACCAAATTTTGCTTAAGCCTGTAGATAATTTCCTGTACAGATTTTATTTTTCCGAAATCAGCCTTGCTATAAATTTTTTTTCCTTCCTGCTGTTAAGTTGGCTAGTACTCGGGTTGGGAGTAGAGAAATGATTGCTTGTTCAAGCATTGGAGATTTCAGGGCTTGGCGTTGAGTGTGGTGCACACACTGAATGCCGGGTCTGCTTGGGCTTGGCGATGAGTATGGTGCACACACTCAATGCCGGGTCTGCTTGGCCTTGGCGTTGAGTGTGGTGCACACACTCAACGCCGGGTCTGCTTGGACTTGGCGTTGAGTGTGGTGCACACACTCAATGCCATTGCCTCTTGATTTGTTCTTTTGTGGTTATGTAGTGTGGCGTTGAGTGCGAAAATTCTTCTAAGTCAAAATCAACGGGAATCACTTAGTGATTCTCGCCGACTTCGAAGAGAATCATTAGTTATTCCCGCCGATTCAGCGAGAATCAATCTTGTATTCCCGCCGAACTCTTCCGGATGGCATTGAGTGAGTGGGCATCACTCAACACCATGGCGGTATAGGCGCTGAGTGAGGCGGGCTCACTAAATGCCGCAACCCTTTCCTGCGGGTAAGTACTTTGGCGTTGAGTGAGTCGACCTCACTCAACGCCAAAGCTGTTCTATCATTAAGAATGGTGGGCGCACTCAGCGCCGCAGTTTGTTTTCGCGGCTAAGTACTTTGGCATTGAGTGAGTCGACCTCACTCAACGCCAAAGCTGTTTTGGCGTTGAGAGAGGTAGACTCACTCAATGCCACAGTTGGGTTTTGCGGTTAATTTCTAAGGCGTTGAGGGAGTGGACCTCACTGAACGCCATAGCTATTTTGGCATTGAGTGAGGTTAGCTCACTCAACGCCACAGCCTGTGTTGCTGAAGGCGTTGAGGGAGTGGACCTCACTCAACGTCATAGCTGTTTTGGCGTTGAGTGAGGTTAGCTCACTCAACGCCACAACCTGCTTTGCTGAAGGCGTTGAGGGAGTGGACATCACTCAATGCCATAGTTGTTTTGGCGTTGAGTGAGGTTAGCTCACTCAACGCCACAACTAGTGTTGTAGAAGGCGTTGAGTGAGTGAACCTCACTCAACGCCATTGCTATTTTTGCGTTAAGTTAGGCTAGCTCACTCAACGCCACCATCTGTTTAGGCGTTGAGTGAGTGGGGCTCACTCAACGCCATGCTGTGTTGAGTCATCTCAACGCTTTTCCCTTACCTTGATTTTCTCCCCCGAGTGAATTCCTTGATTTTGAGGTTCCTTGTCAGCTATTTTCTTTTTTTCCAAAAAGGCCGAATCGTGGGTCGTGGTTAGTATTGGTGGTTTGAAGCTCTTAATGGGGGAGGTGTTGTGTAATTTAGCCAAGCCACCCTTTTTCTTTTATCTTGCTCCAGGTACGGGCTAGGCAAGGGGGTGGGAGGTCCCTAGTGCTTTCACATATAGACCCCTGAGCTTTGTTTCTTAGAAATTGTGGTTGGGGGGCTGAGTTCGCCTCCAACCCGGATTCGCGTTGTTTTTGCTACTACTATCTCTCATATCTTAGGGTGTTAGACATTTCTTCCTTTGTAAATTTACAATGTTTGGGCTCATGGTAGCCTGGAAAACTCTCCAAGATTTATTTTCTAGCAGGGTTGTTGTTGTTTCCTCGCACTTAGTGTTTTTCTTTTTATCTTGCCTTGGACAGTGGTGCTTGTTTTTGACTTACTTACTCTTCTTGCTTACCTTATAACCTACCATTTCCGTACAACTTACTTGTTTAGCTTTTTGAGGTATTCTTTTCTTCTTTGAATGCCTCAGGTTCTGGTTAGTAGCCGATTAGGAGGCTAGTTGTGCTGTGCTGTTGCTGATGGTCTCTTGTTCTTTGGAGATTAGTTCCTTGGTCTTGTGAGGTAGTTTTACTGTTTTTCTTACAGACATACATATTTGCTAGTGGGTTCGTGTCAGTTTGTTGGCGCCCACTGGTAGTTTTACCTTGATACTAGATGTGTTACTTTTTGATGCTACCTTTCTTGAGTTAGTCTACTTGCTCTTGGGATGATTTATGCTAGGTTGCTAGTTACTTTTAAACCTAAAAACACGATTATAAGTATACCTTATGATTAGCATGTTTTATAAAACTCATCACTATTTTCCAAATAACGTAAAAAGATCATTTTCCTCTATATATATAGTATAAATCAAAAGTAGGGTCCTGCATAGTATAAGTTGTCCTCTGGGGACACTTATGCACTCTTTTAGGATGTCGAACCTGAATAAAGTATTTTCCACAGCGTATAAGTATAGATTTTAAATTGTGGACTAGGTGATCCACCTAGCCGAGGGATACGGCCTTTAAAAATATAACTAATTTTCTAATCATATAACTTATGAATTTTCATAAAGTATAGTTGATAGTGGTTTGCCTAAGCATCGGCAGTTATCCCGTGCTCGACGTGGCATTATGATGCGTGTTTTATCCTACTCTGATAATCCGTTTTCTTCGGAGAAAATGCGGGTTGTGACAGTTGGTATCAGAGGGAGGTTGCTTGACAAGTTAGTTGGGAAACCGTCCCTTTTGATTGCATTAGCAGTTTAGCATCATGTCATTCACACACCGATATGTCATCAGCACGTCTTGGCAAAAGCATGAACACTACACTCATAGCATAACATGAAGTATACAGGGCATACTATGTAGTATGGGATGTATAATATGTGTTCGTATATGGATCTACCATAGGGGCAACATGTGAGGGTTATGTAGTATGGGATGCATAACCTCACCGCATGGCTGCGACTAGCTCGTTTTCTTTTCATTGCATGAGGATGTTATGTAGTATGGGATGCATAACATTATCATGTGTACACCGCTCATAACATGCATTAGGGACTTTTTAGAATGCATAGCACAAACATGCATAGCATAACATTGCATAAGCACAGCGTGCCAAGCTAAAGACTGATAGGATGACATATGTACACACATAAGTTTTTCAGTCAAAAATAATATTAGTCATGCATTCCCGATCTAGGCACAAGAGTTAGTATGGTGGTGTTTAACCATCCTAGGTTAAGGCATAACATCAATTCTTGTAAAAATAAACTCCCAGAGCAAGTTTAGCAGCTTTAAGTTTATATTTATGTATGTATTGTCTGTACTTGTAGTTAGTTGCAACTGTTGTACTAGGATCTGACTAATGTTGTTATGATTTTAGGATGGAGAGATGCCCTTCGACTATATCGACCCCCCTATCTGAAGGTGAGTCATCGGGAGCGCAAAATGATGCGGTGATCGATAGCCTGCGACAGAGTAGAGATTCCTTGAGCAGGAAGATGGTGGAGGTGGGAGCCCAGATCCAGTCTTTGGTGGCAGTTGTGGAAGGACAGACTCAGGGAGTGCAAGGACCTGCAAAGGGGGTTAGCTGTTACTCCTCCTCATGCACCCCTGAGACCTCCAGTGGTGGTGCCAGCGGAGATGGCATTTATCTCACAGTTTCAAAGACTTAGCCCACCTACATACGATCGAAAGGCAGATTTCTTGGTCATAGACGATTGGCTGATCTCCATGGAGGAGATGTTCTCGTACTCCGGTATTGCAGATGATCAGAGAGTGATGATAGCTGCCTATAAGATCAAGGGTTTGGCTAAGAGTTGGTGGCTTAGAGAAAAGGAGAGCTTGGTAGCTGGTTGTACTTGGGAAGTGTTCAAGGAAATGCTGTTGAGGAAGTTCTTGCCTTCGGTCGAGCGTGACCGTCTTATGAACGAATTCCTCCACCTGAAGCAAAGGCAACTCACGGTCAGTGAGCATGAGGTAGAGTTCAGCAAGTTGAGCCGGTTTGATCCTGGGTTGGTAAGTGTTGAGGTTGATCGAGTCAAGCGATTCCTTGGTGGCTTGAGGAGCGAGGTGTAGCAGTTGACCAGTGCTTATAGATCAGAGACTTATACAGGGGTAGTGGAGGTTGCTCTGAAAGTGGAGGCTATCGAGACCGCAAAGAGCAGAGGCCAGCAAATGAGGAAGGACAAGCGGAAGTTTGTTGAGGAGAAGAAACCCCAGGTACCCGGTGCTGCTTCGGGAAAGAAGAGCAAGGTTGTGTGTAGCTTCTGTGGTCAGTCAGGGCACCCTATTGAGAGGTGTTTCAAAAAGGCAGCAGCTCAGAAGAAGGATCAAGTTCATGCTATTCAGGGTGCTCCTTGGAGGGATGTTTCCTGTTATGTTTGCAAGTGACCCGGGATTGATGCTGCCCAGTGCTGGTCCAAGGATAAAGTCTGCTATCAGTCCAGGCAGAAGGGTCACATCAAGTCTAGGTGTCCTCAGGTCCAGCCAGCTCTTCATGCAGTTCCACTTCAGGCACTACCTCTGCCTCAACGTTTGGACAAGGGTAAAGGAAAGCTGAACGTGATCTCTTCTGAGGAGGCTCAAGCTTCAACTCAGATCATCTCAGGTTAGTTGTTTCTTTTTCCAGCTTGAAAGTTTTATTTGTTAGAAAGGGTTACAGTTGGGTTTTGGTAGATCCTTAGTTGTATATACTCCAATAGGTAAATATAAGGTGAAGAACCGCTGGGCGCGTGTTCTGTTCGACTCTGGCGCTATCCACTCATTTGTGGCTAGAGCCTTTGTGGAGAGACATCGGTTGACTCAAGATCGAGTTCGTGATACCTTCCGCATCAAGTTCCCTTCTGGAGAATCTGTGTTATTAGATTTGGGCATTCTAGATTGCCCTATTTTGTTGGGGGACTTTCTTGCAAAGGCAGACATGAAGATGATTGATTTGGAGGACTTCGATGTTATTCTGGGCATGGACTGGCTGTCTAAGTATGATGCGGTTATTTAGTGCAAAGGGAAGCGCTTGGACTTCATCAAGGACAATGGACAGCCAGGAAGCGTGTATGCTGAGCCGTGCCAAGATTCTCCTGTCATTTCTGCAGTATGTGCTCAGAAGTTGTTTCTTTCTGATTGTTTTGCTTGTTTAGTCTCGGTGGTTGGGACTGCCGTTAGTGTACAGCACTTAGAGGAGATTCCCGTTGTTCGTGGTTTCGCTGATGTTTTTCCTGATGACCTTCCTGGTCTTCCTTCCGACCGGGATGTCGAATTTGTGATTGATTTGGAACTGAGTACGCATCCTATTGCTAAGGCGCCGTACCGGATGGCCCCTCGTGAGCTAGAGGAGTTGCGAGTCAAGTTAAATGAGTTGTCTACAAAAGGGTTTACAGGAAGAGTTCGTCGCCTTGGGGTTCTCCTGTTTTGTTTGTAAAGAAAGATGGGTCGATGCGGCTTTGCATCGACTACAAGGAGTTGAACAAAGTCACTATTAAGAATAGGTACCCTCTGCCGAGGATCGATGACTTATTTGATCAGTTGCACGGTAGCACAGTGTTCTCCAATATCGATATTCGTTCTGGCTTTCATCAGCTCAGGATCCGTGAGGCAGATATTCCACGGACTGCGTTTAGATCGAGGCATGGACATTTTGAGTTCTTGGTGATGTCGTTTAGTCTGACCAACGCACCATCAGCTTTCATGGATATGATGAACCGGGTGTTCATGGATTTCATAGACAAGTTCGTTGTAGTTTTCATCGATGACGTGTTGGTCTATTCCCGCAACGCTGAGGAGCTTGAGCAGCATCTGCGCTTGGTTCTATCAGAGTTGAGGAATCACAAGTTATTCGCCAAGTTGAGCAAGTGCGAATTTTGGTTGCCTTAGGTCTCGTTTCTGGGCCACGTGATTAACAAGGATGGGATCTCGGTCGACCAAGAAAAGATCGCAGCAGTGTTGGATTGGAGCAGGTCGGGCACGCCAAAGGAGATCAGAAGCTTCCTAGAGTTGGCTGGCTACTACAGGAGGTTAATGGAGGGTTTCTCTACCCTGGCTGCACTATTGACTAGGTTGACTCAGAAGAACGCGACCTTTGTTTGGAGCGAGAAGTGCGAAGAAGCCTTCCTGGAGCTAAAGAACAGATTGTGCACTACTCCCGTTCTGACCCTACCTACTGAGGGTGTGGAGTATGATGTGTACGTGGATGCTTTACATGTTGGTCTTGGTTGCGTGTTGATGCAGGTTGGAAAAGTGATTGCGTATGGGTCAAGGCAATTAAAGACTCATGAGAGAAATTACCCTACGCATGACCTTGAGTTTGCAGCGGTGATTTATGCGTTGAAGCTGTGGAGGCATCTACTTTATGGGACTCAGTGCAAGATCTTCACTGATCATAAGAGCCTGAAGTACGTGTTCACGCAAAAGGAGTTGAATCTGCGCTAGCGGTAGTGGCTAGAGTATGTGGCTGATTATGATGTAGAGATCTAGTATCATCCAGGCAAGGCCAATGTGGTGGCCGACGCCTAGAGCCGAAAAACGGGGAAGATCTTTAATCTCTCCGCCGATCGTTTAGTGGAAGAGTTCCTCCTTATGGATATCTCAGTGGGATGCTATGGCATGCAGAGTAGTTTTGCATTGGCAGAGCCATCTTGGATTTCCCTTACTAGGTTGCACCAGAAGGATGATCCGGACCCTCTGCACTTATACCTCAAGACTGAGAGAGGGGAGTTGCCAGATTTTTCCATCGATGATGCGGGTACTTTGAAGTACCACGGTAGATTTTGAATCCCTGCTGTTGGAGACATCAGGGGTATGATATGCAGAAAGGCTCATGGATCTAGTGTTGCCTACCATCCGCGATCTACAAAGATGTATCGTGATTTGAAGCAAATTGCCTGGTGGTATGGGATGAAGAGTGATATAGCCCAATTTTTTACTGAGTGCCACACTTGCAAGCGTGTGAAGGCCGATCAAAGAAGGCCTGGTGGCAAGTTGACTCCACTAGAGATCCCGACTTGGAAGTGGGAAAGTATTTCTATAGACTTCATCACGGGCTTACTGAAATCTCCAAGGGGATTTTATTCTATTTGGGTCATAGTGGATAGACTGACGAAGTGTGCTCACTTCGTGCCGTATAAGATTGACTATCCGATGAAGAAGATAGAAAAGTTGTACTTGAATGAGGTCATCAGATTGCACGGTGTGCCTGTTAGGATCATTTCTGATCGAGACTCCCAGTTTACTTCTCGTTTTTGGCAGAGTCTACAGGAGGTTTTGGGTATAGATCTGAGGTATCCTACTGCTTACCACCCACAGACCAATGGGCAGACAGAGCGGGTGAACCAGATAGTTGAGGATATGATCAGATGCTACATTCTAGAACACGGTGGAGCGTGTGATGAGCGATTGCGACTTATGGAGTTTGCATACAATAACAGTTATCAAGAATGTTTGCAAATGGCTCCGTTTGAAGCTTTGTATGGGAGGCGCTGTAGAACCCCCCTGTTTTGGGCTGAGACAGGTGAGAGACCCTTGTTGGGTCCGGATGCGCTCGAGGAGATGGAAGTCGCGGTGAAGCTTATTTGAGAAAAGCTTCATATAGCTCAGTAGAGATATGAAAAGAACGCCAATCGTCGTAGGTCGGACTTGGAGTTTTCTGTAGGGGACCTTGTGTTTCGGTTTCCCCGATGGTTTGTGTTAAGAGGTTCGGTAAGAACCGGAAATTAGACCCGAGGTATGTGGGCCCGTTTAAGATTGTTGAACGGATTGGCGTGTCATCTTATAGGTTGGAATTGCCAACAAACTTCCCAAGTGTTTATAATGTATTTCATGTAAGCCAATTGCGGAAGTGTGTGCGCAATAGTGGGAAAGTCTTGGATGTTGTGCCCTATTTGGAGCCTAATCTCTCTTTTATTGAAGTGTCGGTCCGTATTTTGGATACTCAAGATCGGGTGCTGCGAAGGAAGTCCATCCCGATGGTCAAAGTTCTATGGAAGAATCAGGGTTTGGAAAGCGCGACTTGGGAGTTAGAGTCGGCTATAAGGGAGGCTTACCCTCAACTGTTCCCCTGATTGGATTGGTATGTTGTCTTCTTGTAATATTTGGCTTGTTACGTTTCCTTCTATAGTAGAATTATCTTGCGTAAAGTTTTGGGACGAAACTTTCTTTTAGGGGGAGTGACTGTAACGCCCCCGATTTTTCTGCGATTATTTAATTCTTGCTTGGCGTTACGTCGGCGTGTTTTCTTGGCTTGTACCATCTGTGGAGTGTGGTCTTAACTCCTTAGAACTGAGTGGCCTATTTTGTATTCTATTAACATGATCTCCCAAGCAAGCAGGGTCATTTTGGGTGACCCGGTGTGGCCTCTCAGGGGATTCTTGTGTATTGGCTTCGGGTGGGTATAAATCGAGTTCTTTTCTTCAAAAGTTAATTTCGACTTCGCCATTGAGTTCGTAGCATGGATATTTAGCTACGGTGCGAATTTCATCGAATTCCGAGGATGTTCGGTTTTCGCGTCGTTTTGTATTTTATGAAAAAAATAAAACTATTTAATAAATATTATATTAATTATTAGTTTGAAAGGGTGGGGGTACTTGGCAGTTTTGGCCTTGTCTTATCATGCTTTAATTAATTGATTAACTAATTAAGATTAAGAGGATGCTATATATAGGATAGTTTAGACTTAATAAGTAAAATCGCTCTTGTTCATCTTCCCGAAAACAAAACCAGTCTGCGCCTGTTCGCGAAAAGAAGCGGAGAAACTGCCGGAACCGCTACCTTCTGACGCCGATTTCGGGAGCGTTTGTGGATGGATTTCGATTCCGAAAGCGGATTTGGATTGCTCTCGCCTAGACCTTCATTCCTATGGTAAGAAATTTAGTTTTCGTGGTATTTCTTGGGGTCTCGAAATCCCTTGGTTTTCCGTTTCCGCCATTAAAGCTCCAGATTTTTGCTTTAGGTGTCATTGCTGCTGGTGCCGACTGAGAGTAAGGGAGGCCAACCAAGCTTCGATGGATATCGAGGCAAGTGGTGCTCTTGCCCTTGCCATGTAATTTTTCCTGTTCATTTGGTTCCTTAATGTTAATGGTTTTCAAAATTTCTCTTGCTAAAAGGTCCAAATTTCCTTTTGATTATGACCAAGTTTTGCTTAAGCCTGTAGATAGTTTCCTGTACAGATTTTATTTTTCCGAAATCAGCCTTGCTATAAATTTTTTTCCTTCCTGCTGTTAAGTTGGCTTGTTCTCAGGTTGGGAGTAGAGAAATGATTGATGGTTCAAGCATTGGAGATTTCAGGGCTTGGCGTTGAGTGTGGTGCACACACTTAACGCCGGGTCTATTAGGGCTTGGCATTGAGTGTGGTGCACACACTCAACGCTGGGTCTGCTTGGCCTTGGCGTTGAGTGTGGTGCACACACTAACCGCTGGGTCTGCTTGGACTTGGCGTTGAGTGTGGTGCACACACTCAACGTCATTCCCCTTGATCTGTTCTTTTGCGGCTAAGTAGTGTGGCATTGAGTGAGAAAATTCTTCTAAGTCAAAATCGATGGGAATCACTTAGTGATTCTCGCCGACTTCGACGAGAATCATTAGTGATTCCCGCCGATTCGGCGAGAATCAATCTGCATTCCCGCTGACCTTTCCCAGATTGCGTTGAGTGAGTGGGCCTCACTCAACGCCATGGAAGTATAGGCGCTGAGTGAGCGGGCTCACTCAATGCCGCAGCCCTTTCCTGCGGGTAAGTACTTTGGCGTTGAGTGAGTCGACATCACTCAACGCCAAAGCTGTTCTATGGTTGAGAATTGTTGGCGCACTAAGCGCCGTAGTTTGTTTTCGCGGCTAAGTACTATGGCATTGAGTGAGTCGACCTCACTGAACGCCAAAGATGTTTTGGCATTGAGAGAGGTGGACACACTCAACGCCACAGTTTAGTTTTGCGGTAAGTGCTAAGGCATTGAGGGAGTGGACCTCACTCAACGCCATAGCTATTTTGGCGTTGAGTGAGGTAAGCTCACTCAACCCCACAGCCCGTGTTGCTGAAGGCGTTGAGTGAGTGGACCTCACTCAACGCCATATCTATTTTGGTGTTGAGTTAGGTTAGCTCACTCAACGCCACAACCTGCTTTTCTTAAGCCGTTGAGAGAGTGGACCTCACTCAACGCCATATCTGTTTTTGTGTTGAGTGAGGTTAGCTCACTCAACGCCACAACCATTGTTGCAGAATATGATGAGTGAGTGAACCTCACTCAACGCCATTATTGTTTTGGCGTTGAGTGAGGCTAGCTCACTCAACGCCACCGTCTGTTTAGGCATTGAGTGAGTGGGGCTCATTCAATGCCATACCGTGTTGAGTCATCTCAACGCTTTTCCCTTACCTTGATTTTATCCCCCGAGTGAATTCCATGATTTTGAGGTTCCTTGTCGGCTATTTTCTTTTTTTCCAAAAAGGCTGAATCCTGGGTCGTGGTTAGTAGTTGTGGTTTGAAGCTCTTAATGGGGGAGGTGTTGTGTAATTTTGCCAAGGCCACCCTTTTTCTTTTATCTTGCTCCAGGTACGGGCTGGGCAAGGGGGTGGGAGATCCCTAGTGCTTTCACATGTAGACCCTGAGCTTTGTTTCTTGGAAATGGTGGTTGGGGGCTGAGTTTGCCTCTAACCCGGATCCACGTTGTTTTTGCTACTACCATCTCTCATAGCTTAGGGTGTTAGACGTTTCTTCCTTTGTACATTTTCAACGTTTGGGCTCATGGTAGCCTGGTTAACTCTGCAGGATTTATTTTTGGGCAGGGTTGTTTCTGTTTCCTCGCACTTAGTGTTTTTCTTTTTGTCTTGCCTTAGACAGTGGTGCTTGTTTTCGGTTTACTTACTCTTCTTGCTTACCTTATAACTTAACATTTCCGTACAACTTACTTGTTTAGCTTTCTAAGGTATTCTTTTCTTCTTTGAATGCCTAGGGTTCTAGTTAGTAGCCGATTAGGCGGCTAGTTGTGCTGTGCTGTTGCTGGTGGTCTCTCGTTCTGTGGAGATTAGTTCCTTGGTCTTGTGAGGTAGTTTTACTGTTTTTCTTACAGACATACATATTTGTCAGTGGGTTCGTGTCAGTTTGTTGGTGCCCACTGGTAGTTTTACCTTGATACTAGATGTGTTACTTTTTGCTGCTACCTTTCTGGAGTTAGTCTACTTGCTCTTGAGATTATTTATTCAAGGTTGCTAGTTACTTTAAAACCTAAAAACACTATAATAAGTATACCTCATGATCAGCATGTTTTATAAAACTCATCACTATTTTCCAAATAACGTAAAAAGATCATTTTC
Source organism: Platanthera zijinensis (assembly GCA_039513925.1). Taxonomy (NCBI): domain Eukaryota; kingdom Viridiplantae; phylum Streptophyta; class Magnoliopsida; order Asparagales; family Orchidaceae; genus Platanthera; species Platanthera zijinensis. The sequence continues at coordinate 1,577,139 of CM077097.1, forward strand.
CTATATATATAGTATAAATCAAAAGTAGGGTCCTACATAGTATAAGTTATCCTCTGGGGACACTTATGCACTCTTTTAGGATGTCGAACCTGAATAAAGTATTTTTCGCAGCGTATAAGTATAGTTTTTTTATTGTGGACTAGGTGATCCACCGAGTCGAGGGATACGGCCTTTAAAAATATAAATGATTTTCTAATCAAATAACTTATGAATTTTCATAAAGTATAGTTGATAGTGGTTTGCCTGAGCGTCGGCAGTTATCCCCTGCTCGACGTTGCATCATGACACGTGTATTCTCCTACTTTGATAATCCATTTTCTTCGGAGAAAATGCGGGTTGTGACATAAAAAGCTTCAATTGTTGATCTGCTGCAAGCGGATCAACAACAACTTCCACTGGTTCTTGTCTTATCTTAGCATGCATTGGCACCACTACAGGTCAAGCCTGCCCAGCCTGCTGAGCATTCATGACAGCAAGTACTATCTCCGTAATCAAACGTACAGTTTTAGTAGATGGAGGAGGTGTTGGCACCTCAGCTGGTGCCACACTTTCATTAGAATGTTGAGTTTCCGACTTACCCACAACACTTCTAGTCACCTATATATGTAGAAACACAATTTAACGAACAATCAAACGACAAACAAGCTAAAGGGAAACACAGGTTCAACAAATAAGTGTATTTTCATTCCTAAGTAGACATTCTTGAGTTCAATTTATGTGTTATAACGACAGCACTTACAAATGCTCGCCACCCCTCAAAATAATTCGTCCATGAATTCGGAAGAGATCGACCAACATGCTGATACCAAATTGTAACACCTTTACCCGTCAACTGTAATATAATAGAGGGTCCGGCCGGGGCCCCACACCATATTCCACAAATAGGCGGAGAAGTTACAAAATAATATCAAAACATCGAAACCTAACACAGAGCATTCTAGCGGAAGCTTCAAGGTTGAAAACTTGAACTCAATAAGAACAGAAATGTTCACTACTACCAATTAGGAATGTATACAACCAAATACACAAGGAACATAGCCTTATGGCTTTACAAGTTTCACTTAATAAAAGGTGTGGTTTAGAAACATTGGCGAGCAGGCCGGCCACACATGAACCAGAGTAAACAAAACAAGCCTTCAAGGGCAGCAGCTCAACCTGGGCTTCAGCCCGCTATTTCCCGCTTTGGCCAGGACCACCTCCAAAGAATCAATCCACCAAGCAGTGGCAAATAGGGAAACGGTCATCATTAGGCTAACTAATTATAACCACCCTGCACCTGGCACGGGGCAGCGGAATTCCTTCTCAGCAAAGCCTTTATTCGCAGAACATTTATGTATACCAATCCACCAAGGATGTGCAAAACTGCACAAGTCAATACATATCACAAACGTCGGCCCGACGGCCCGACTTTTCGTGCACTCAGGGCATATTATTGGTGTATCGAATACTAGGTCCCACCACCGTTCATAGGTCCCAAACATAACGGTTCATTATGAGCATTCCTGGTCTTTATGTCACCCAGGCCAAAGACTCTCGCTATGTGATCCTAATAGGGCCTTAAGCACCCAAGGTTAGACAACCATAACGCTGGTACATATCCACCTATCCCGTTGCTCAAATTTGTAAGACTAAAGACTGGAATGATTTGGGTACGGCTTCAACTTGCCCGTTCTCCACCAAGGCATCCATAGTTGCAGCCCAAAGGCTCAACTTCACACAAAATGGCACTCACGGCCACATGAGTTGTACACAAAGTATCAACTCTCACATTTTCCTGGACTTCCTCCAGTACTTCCTGCTACACAAGCTACAGGTATAGACTAAGGATTTCGTACACGCAATCAATTTATCTAGAGTCTTCTCCGATTTGCAAACAAAGAATCACCAATCTAGACCAACTTGTCTAGATGGGCTTCACACAACATGGCTAACCGTACTACACACTTCCGGTTCTAATGCAATAAAACAAGGGATAAACCACCGATCCCAAGGGAATCATTTTGCCATCCACCATTTGGTGGAGGATTCCTATGCAAATGTAGGAAAGAAGGACTTCACTTGTCCAACAAGGAAATCATTACCCTTGGAAGAAATTTTGGCTCCATGGAGAAAACTAAACGGTTGGAATGCTCTGCAACGCTCTAGCCTCCGTAGATCCGAACTCGGCTCGCGATTTGGATCACTGTAGCACCACCAGCGGCCGAATTCCTCTTCTTCTTCCTTCCCTTGCTCACCTCTCTCTATTACTCTTAGAAATAGAATGGTGATGATAGAATGAGAATTAAATCATCTATTCCCGACCTTATCAACCCAGATAAGAACTAGGGCCATTAGATCTTTATCAAAGGAAACGAATGGCTCTAATCAGCACTTAAAATGACTTTACTGGGCCGAACACGGCTTATGACAGGCCAATATCACAGGTCGTGTACCTTAAGCGGCACACAACTGACTCAAGCCAAACCAGAACACAGGTTTAGACATGCCCGTTTCAGACCCCGATATGCCCGTGTCGACTAGCTGACACGCCCGTGTTCGTAGGCGTGTCTCTCAATCAACACAGGATCTTCACTAACACGAGCAGGAAACGGCTTCCCCACACGCCTGTCTTTATTTTGACACGACCGTGTTACACAAAACATGTTTGGGCTCCAGGCCGTGTACTTCAGTCGGCACCGCCTGCTAACCCAAAAAAGGACACGGGCACATGACACGCCCGTGTCACCAACTGACACGCCCGTATCAGTACTGTTCATACCAGTTTTTCAGCGGTGCTCCATACTTGACACAGCTAGGCTACCACAGAGCAGGACACGGCTCTGGACATGCCTGTATCTCAGGCCGTGTCACCTTATTTTGGGTTTTGGGGCATTATTTTACTCTTATAGTCAATTTAGTCTTACGGCTTACATTGACCTTAGACTGTCGAGGGCATTCCCTGTAAAGGGCTCTCGGGGGCACTAGGAACTACGATGGGCTGAAACTCAATGCTCCCTTTCGTAAGGAACTTACTATTATTGGTTATTTCCCAATTCCTAATCCCTTTTAATATTATTCTGGATCTAACCCTAGTATATTATGTCTCTCTCTCTCTCCATAGGATAGATGATCATTCGTCGATCCCGAGCACCTCTGCACTAGTCTACCCAACACTCTCCTTATCATGACTCCTAATGAAGCTCTCTTTTTCTCTTTACCAAGACCAATAAACCAATAACCCCACCTCCGTATGTTCATTCCTCATGTTATAACAATTTTTGCAATTTTACTAAATGCAGACCAACCTAAGTTATATGATGTACATGAAAGGAGGTACTTCAAATTTCATCCACATGCCTTAAGATAATTATTGAGTGTCTATCATGACATATTTAGCCTAAATCAAGAAACTTGTAATTTTCCTAATTATTTTAGCATTTATTAAATTTTACCAAAAGTTTGGCCATAGGTAAATTTGAACATGAAGTACTAGATTTCCTTAAGTTGTGGCCACCCAAAAATTATGAACTCTATATGATAGCAAAATATCAGTGAATACCCAAATTCATAAATTTTATAAATTTAATAACCTCTAAATAATTAATTCAACGTAATTCAAATAATTTGATTTAATGAAGGAAGTACCATAAATCATAATCTATAAATTATATAAAAATTACCAGATCCTTATAATGATGACAAAACACCACTGACTGAGTTTCATGCAATTCCAAGGTCAGTGAGCAATGTATAAAAATACTTCATATAATTCCATTAAAGTGCACTTTGTGAACAAACATTTTTATAAACTCCTCCAAATAACATGTAATAATTATCTAGGCTTTATTATGCCCTAAACAGTTCTCTGGCCAAGTAACATAATTTTACAGCAAAATATTACATTTATGTTCTTTTTAGCAAAATATGGTGCACTAGTTCACTTAACACATAAGGTACTAAGAGGAAATGCCAAAATAATCCAAATAATTTATTAGTGCCTCTAAATGATATTTAATTAACCTTGCCAGAGTTACACATCATTATAAATTAATCTAACCATGGATACTTCAAAATCATCACATGGGGCAATATGAAGGTTATAACTACAAGTATAGGCTACTATTTTGTAAACATCCTATAATAAATTTTAGACGTTAATAATACTATAAAATTACTCCTACCAAAATTTTATAAGGATCCAAGGTCATATGACCCTTCAATATTTTCATAAAAGGTATAGGCCTAAACTATCCCTAATTGTTTTAAGTTGTGTGCCTAAGTCTAAATGTCACCAAATTCCTTCCTAGTGATATTTACCGTCCTAGGCTCACATGAACTAAACCACAAGTCCATACAAGACATACCCCCAAAGATCAACCTTAGGGTTTGAACTAGGTTCCTATGGCAAATCCACCCTAATCCACCCCAAACTACATGTGAGCGTGTTTAATGTCATAATAAATCAGCGGCCGAAGTTTCAACCTCTGTTGAGGTGATTTGGTCACTCAACACCACAAGGGACAAATTAACCTAATTACCCCTTTTGGTGCCTTGGCTAGGGTTTATCAAATTCCATACCAATCCATCTCCAAATGGAATAAAAATTTATACAGAGTCCTATATAGACTGAAAGAACCACTCACAAAAATTTGGGAGGGTTTGGATGTCATTACACCCCTTAAATAATACATACATGAAATATTAAATTTATACCAAAACGTTAGGAAATTGTTTTCTCAAAATTCTAATTTTTGGATATGTTCTAGATATATTTAAGAGTGACCCCCATCAAAAATTTCAAGTCATTTGGATGGATGGATAATGGGGGCACTCAAAACAATCTCTAATATAGCCTAGGTATAGACCTTACCAAAATGACTATTGTGGTCTGACCTAAACTCCAAATTTGTTCAAACCAATTTTAAAATAAACTAGACTCTTAGGGATACAACTTCCATATAAGACATTTTTACTCTAGAGGTCTCTAATATTTTTCATAAATCAAAACATCCACAACCATTTAAATTACAGAATTGAATTAATAATATAAAAAAATATAATCGGATTCAGCACGAATCTTGATGCAGGATAGACGAGATCCATTCATCTTCCCCAACATGCCAACGGCCGGGATTGTCCCATCCTTGGCTTTTTTGGGAGGCGATTTCCTGGCCACTTGAGCCTCTCCCTGACCGACCAACGCCACCACCACCTTTGTTGAGGTTGTGTCCATCGATAGGAGGTGGTAGGTCGGCTGGAGGTGGCCGGAATCGGTGTTTGTGGGTGGAAGAAATAGCTTGAAAATTCAAGCTTTCTTCCATGCAGAACTTGTGCCAATTTTCCTCTACTCCAGCAGCCGCTAAGAGTGGATCTATACACTGAAGGAGGTGAGGGTGGACCTTAGTGGAGGGCTGGAGTCGGGCCTATCGTCGGAAAGCCATGGATGGTGATGGTGTTGTCGGGTGTTCTTCAATAGCACTGCCAATATTCTCGGCTCCTTTTGGTAAGGTGTGGAAAATATAGCCCTGGGTCCTGGGATGATTTTAGGTTGATCATATGGGGAAGGGGAAGGGTCTAGCTTGATTTCACCATTAATGGCCTTGAAATGAAAATTTCGGCCATGGTGGGATTCCAATGAATTTAGCCTCTAATTAGCCTTAAAGGCCTCTTGATCTTCTCCATCTAACTAAGGGAATGAATCCAGCAATGAAGAGTGGCCTTTGGCTTCCCCATGCCATGAATGGTCTTTACTCCCCACCTTCTCTCTCCTCCATTAAAGGGGAAAAATGGAGCTTTTCTCTCTCCTAGTCATCAAGTCCGATTTTGATGTCTCATCCAGCCTAGTTTCACCCCACAAACCCATATGAATAATAAAAATGAGGTTATCCTCAGTGAGGGAAATGAGTTTGAGCTTGGGTTAGCCCATTTTGGCTAATTTGATTAACACTAGAGTAGAGTTGACTTTGGTCAACATGATGATTTGGGTTGATCCCAATGGGTCCTTGGTGAGTCATTAGCCACCCCTAAGGTCTAGGATGGGTTGAGTAGGGTTGGTTGGGCATCTTGGGCGTCACTTTACCCTTAGTTAGGTCACTTTGACCACTTTAGGGCTAAGGTTGACTTGGGTAGACTTAGCCTCTTTGGTTGACCCCTAATGGTTTCTTTGTGACCCATAGACCTCCCTTAGGGCTTGGGAAGGTCTAGGTGGGTCCCTTTGGCCAAGGGGATATCAATTGGGCATGGGTGAGCTCAGTTTGACCTGATTAGGTTTTGGGTTGACTTTCATCAACTTGACCTTTTTAGTTGACCCTAGTTGGTCCCCATGGCTCTAATGGACCCTTTAATAGGTTAGTGATTGTGTGGTGGGGTCATGGAGTCATTGGGAAGCCCTATGATCATCCCTAAGCTAGTAATTAGAATTTTACTATTTGTAGACCAAGGTGGTTCACACACAAATTCCCAAGTTCACCCCAACCTTTTGGTACTTCCCAGGGTTTTGAAATGACCCAGTCATGACAAAACCCTCCTAGGGGTATAGAAGTCTGATGGATGTTACAAATCTCAATATATAAAAATAAAAAATTTGTCCTCGAAATTCAAGTTAGGCCTACGGGGTTTCAAGTTTGAGAAGTAAAATGTAACATCCCGAGAGGTTAAAGGGAATACCTGATGCGAAAAGTTCCGGGTACCTTTGCTGCATCAAGTTCTAGGCTCCCACGTGTGCTCCTCTACTCCATGATTCCTCCACAAGACCTTGACAAGCGGAACCTTCTTGCGTGGCAAGACTCGCATCCCAGTATCATCTATCTGTATCGGTTCTAGGTGCACTGATCGATCAAAAGCTATAGGCCCATCTGTAGTCGTAATCTGTTGCCTCGACCAAAGTAGAGCTCTCCTGAGGGAGTAGATATGGAAAACGTTGTGCAAACCCTCTAGCTCTCGCGGCAGCTCTAGTCTGTATGCCAAGGGACCGATCCGCTTAAGGATCCTATAAGGCCCCATGTATCTCAGACTAAGATTCTTCCGACCACGCACCCGCGAGACTCCATGCATCGGTCATATCTTCATAAACACCCGATATCCTACCTGAAACTCTACCTAACAATGTCGAGCATCATAGTACTTAGCCTGTCTACTCTGGGCCTCCAATATCCTGTCTCGATTCAACCGCACCTGAGCATCCATATCCTCGATGAACTCCGAGCCAATTGCCTTTAGATCCTCGTCCTGGATCCGAGACAAAGGATTTTTGCATCTCCGCCCGTATAAAGCCACATAAGGTGCCATGCCGATGCTGGACTGGTCGGTGTTGTTGTATGAGAATATGATCAATGGTAGCTTCCTCTCCCATTGCTCTCTGCGGTCCAGTATGCAATGACGCAATAAATCCTCCTGTGTTCGATTGGTGCGCTCTGTCTGTCCATCCGTCTGAGGGTGGAACGTGGTACTAAATATCAACCGGGTCCGCAAATAAGCCTAGACCGACCACCATTCCTTAGACATAGATCATCCATCACGATCAGACACTATTGTCCTCGACACTCCATGGTATCAGATGAACTGCTCCACAAACCTCTGTACAAAGTCACCCACCAGAGCATCCTTCCTGATCGATAGAAATCTAGACACATTATGTTCGATACATTGGAAATTGCGTACCTGATTTGGAGAATCCTCACTTAATTTAATAATATACATCAGTTTGTATTTGATGGAATATTGAGTTTACTGGTGCAGGCTAAAGGATGCATAAAATATTCTAAGTACAAAAGTGTCGAGAAACTTATAATGTGTCGACACCTTTGAAGGAGCAGCATGGAGACTAGAGGCAAGGCTATGTCGACACAAGGACTTGTGTCGACACACAGAATTTGAGTCAAAAATAACTGTGTCGACACACAGGACTAGTGTCGACACACTTAGACTAAAAGTGCTGACATTAGCAGATGAAGCTGTGTCAACACACACAAGACTTATGTCGACACACAGAATTTGAGTCGACATCAGTTATAAATGGAGAAGCTGTGTCGACATAAAAGACTTGTGTCGACACATTCTAAAACAGCTGTGTCGAGAACTTGATGAAGAGCTGTGTCTATAGTTTTCTTAAGATATCGACAGCATCGAAGAAGATGTGTCGACACCAAGGAATTGTGTTGACACACATTACATTTTTGTCGACACATTCTATATTTGTGTCTCGACACATTCAGCTGAGTTAAATAACTCTACGTGCTAGATATCATGACTGAATACTTGACATCTGTCAGAATCGTCAAGGCTGTTAGATATGTCAGAACTGTCAGATGTCAGTTAACTACCGGATCAGCCGGTTGTCTCTGACGATATCTATAAAAAGAGCTGATCTATCACAGAATAAAGATGAGAAGAGAAAAAAGGGAAAAAAATAAGAAGGAGAAATTACTCCAAGAAGAATTCACAAAATTCTATACAACAAGAAGATTCAGATTCAAAATCAGAGAAGTAGACAACATCTCATCAAATCTGTCAGTGTTTGCAGATTTAATTCTACAAGGAGGAAGAAGCTGGATCTACACAAACTTCTTAAAAAGATTCAACCTAGGTTCTCTCTTTTAAGAAGCTTTGAATAAGCTAAGTCAGGTTGAATCAGATTCATTACAATAAAGGTCAGGAGAAAGCAGATCCATCAAGATCAGATAAAGATTCCCTTACCCCTCTCTCTCTCTATATATATATGGGTTGTAACGCCTCCATCTGTCACATGGAATATAACAGAGGGTCTTGCCGGGGCCCCATGCCATATTTCATTGACAAACGGCGGAATCACGTATGAATATCAAAATTACTTTCTACTCACATCTTAACTCAGAGCATTCTAGCGGAAGTTTATAACTTGCAAGAACTCATCCAATGAATGTCAACTAAATATATAAATAGCACATTTATATAGAACACCGGGAATGTATACAAGAACACAAACTCTCACGGCCTTAAGGCCTTACATGTTGCTCTTTACAAGATGTGGTTTCATACATCGGCACACAGGCCTGTCACACATGAAATCCAATTCTTTACACGGCCTTATAGGGCCTACAAGCAGCAGCAGCTGCAAGGGATTCAGCCTGCTCAATCCAAGTTAGCACCAGCAAGGGAAGCACCGTCATATGGACTTCCACCCCAAAGGTGATAAACAAAGCAACGGTCAGCATTCAGTTAACAAATTAAAACGACCCTACCCCTTACCCGGGGCAGTGGTTCCTTCCCTACATGCATTGCAATCACAACATATATATCACAACAAGTGCACTCACGCAAAACATCATCACAAACACCGGCATTTGTGTCAGACGCTCCATGCACTTAGGGCACACTTACGGTGTACAGAATCATCCTTGGTCTCACCACCGATTAAAGGTTATTAGATTGTTGGTCGGGCACTAGTCTACTACAACAAGCATGCTGGAGACATCCTCGCCCATCCCACACAGAGGTGTTCACCTCACGGTAACCATTAAGCACTCTAGATCGACCTGTGCCCGTACTGTAACAAGCCGGGAAGGCCCGCAACCCCCCTTTTATATTGCCACCAAACGACCGCTCACAACGCATATACATAGTACCTCTAGATCGACCTAACACCGTAGTGTAACATGCCGGGAAGGCAAGTAGCGCCCCATTTGCATTGCTACCAATCGATCTCTCCCAACACAGGTACACAATGCTGCTTTCCGGTTCAGCACACAGCTCACGCAGAGCGTACAATTCCAATGCCACAAAGGCTCCACAACCATAAAGAATGGCTCTTACGACCACATCGCATACAGCTCATGCAGAGCACACAACACAAGAAGCTCACACAAAGCTTCCGGGGTATTTTCCTGGGATTAAACCCAAGTACTTTCTGCTACTCACAATTCACAGGCACCCTTACAAGCTCCAATTACTCGTTTCATACACGGAGTCTTCTTCGGTTCGTAATATAAACATCACCAATCCAGATTAACCGTCCGGATGGGCTTCACACACCATGCCTATTCTGTACTACTCATTTCCGGATCTAGATGCAGTCTCAACTGGGGATATCAACAATTAACCCATTTGAATCACTTATTCTTTCCACCTCTTAGTGGAGGATTCCATGCACATGCATAAAGGAGGACTTCACTTATCCAAGAAGGAGATCGTTACCCTTGAAGATCTCTTTTGAGCCATGAAAATCTAGTCGAATGAAAAGCACCACAACGACCTTACCTTCATGTAACTGAACTCGGCTCGCGACTCGGAACTCTAAAGCTCCACCGGCAGCCGGAATTCTTCTCCTTCTTCCTTCCTTGCTCTCCCCTCTCTCTATCTCTTTAGAAATAGAATGTCCAAAACAAATGAGAGTTTATCTTCAACTATCGACCTTATAACAGCTGGAAGGAGCTTGGACTAATGGATCCCAGATGAAGGAAATGAACGTCCATGATCCGCCCTGAAAAAACTTTTCTTAGGCTGACACGGCTTGTGACACTCCCGTGTCACAGGTCATGTACCATAAGCGGCAAAGGAACTGAATCAAACAAGACCAGGACAAGGCTATAGGACATGCCCATGTCACAGGCCGTGTGATAGAAATGACTTTGGACATGCTCGTGTCCAACCCATGATCAGCTGTTTACACAGCCTGGCCACAACCCGAGAAGGACACGGCCAAGGCACACGCCCGTATCGCAGGCCGTGTGCCCGACCGACACGGCTTTAGAAGATAGTCGACTGCATTTCGTCTAGTACTCAGGACAATACAAAGAAGGACATGGCTTGGGACACGCCCGTGTCCCAATCCATGTGCCTCACTCGAGACATTTGAGACCAAAAATTACACTCGATCAAACAGAGCAGGACACGCCCTGGGACACGCCTGTGTCCCAGGCTGTGTTTCCTAGCATGAACTCAAATGTGGGATTTGGGGTGTTACAACCCTCCCCTCCTTACAGAAATTTCGTCCTGAAATTTAGCGCAATTGTACCAAAAATGATTTGGATTTAGAGCTCAGAGGCTGCAGCTTGTCTCGCCCCATGACATCGCACAAATAAAGTCTTTAGAAACAGACATACAATGAGCCTTTATTACATCACGACATTAGTAAAGTACACTCTTTACTTTATTTCCGCTCGTCCGCATCCCTCAAAATCCGCTTTACAGGCTCCTGTTATTACAGATTATACATGCGAGTCTACTGTACTTCACAATTTGAGCTTTGCGGCTCCTGCAATTCGAGAGTGTATATTCGAGGTTGTGCTCGGGACATAGATGACTCTGCCACTGCCTTGCCATTTTCCTTGTACGATACACCTGTCTTTTTCTCACCCTTTGACAGGCCACTCCAACAATTGTGGGCAACATAAAACTTGTACGTGTCTCCAAACGTCCTTGCCCATATGTTGCTACCGAAGAAACATCCGAAGAAGTTTGTTCAGTAGGACTTAACCTCTTATTATCTCGTTTCCTAAATTCGGATTGTCCAGACTACGGAAGTTTGAACTCCGGCTTTTCTACCGCCAAGTTCTTTTTATCCTGCACTCGTTTCAAATCCTTCTCCAACGCACAGGCTGTATCTTCTAACGCTTGGATTCCTTGGTTCACCGAACTCGGGAGTGCCAACCTGAGCTCGTAACGAAGTCCCTCATAGAACCTATTTTTCTTCCGCTCTTCCTCCGCAAAAGTAGACCCTGCATAGTGCCCCAGCTTGATAAACTCATGCAGGTAATTCTTAATAGTACTCTCACCCTGCACAAGATGTTGGAACTCATTCTCCATTGCAATTCGCCGCGATACTGGAAAATACTTTGCCGAAAATAATATGGAGAATTCCTTCATTGATATCTCTCATAGGCCTCTGTCTACCAATTAGTGCAATTCGACTTCATCCCTCCAAATCCTCACCTCTCCTTCCAGCAGGAAAGTGGCTAAAGTAACTTTCTGCCCCACATTAGTCATGATTGTTGTTAGGATCCTCTTCACTCTTGCGAGCCAATCCTCAGCCTGTGTTGGGGAACCCGCCACATCGAATGTAGGTGGAGGAAACTCTATAAACCGCTTCAATTGCTCATCAGCCGCTTGCTCGTCAATCAGAGCCTCAATATGCTCTTGCCTCACACCAACCCATACCGGCTCCACTGCAGGCCTTGCTGCCCAATAGGTTGTGCATGAAACATGGCAAATAGCACCTCTGCAACTAAGCGTATGGTTTCTGCAGAAAGAGGAGGTGTAGGTACTTTATCTAGTGCCACACTCTCATCCGAATGCTGGGGTTCAGACTGCAACCCTCCACTCCTTGTCACCTATACGTGAACAAGACATCATTAATGTCCATTCCAAAACGGCAAACATGCCTAGTATACACGCTCACACTCCTCAAACACATGTATTGCATTCCTAGTGGACCTTCATGAGTTCAATTATGTTATCCCTACCAAACCCTAGCCTCTGATACCACTTTGTAACGCCTCCATCCGTCACATACAATCTAACAGAGGGTCCGGTCGAGGCCCCACACCATATTTCACAGAAAAAAGGAAGAATCACGTATGAATATCAAAATTACATTCTACTCGCATCTTAACTCAGAGTATTCTAGCGGAAGTTTATAACTTGCAAGAACTCATCCAATGAATGTCCACTAAATATATAAATAACACATTTATATAGAACACCAGGAATGTATACAAGAACACAAACTCTCACGGCCTTAAGGCCTTACATGTTGCTCTTTACAAGATGTGGTTTCATATATCGGCACGGAGGCCGGTCACACATGAAATCCAATTCTTTGCACGGCCTTCTAGGGCCTATAAGAAGCAGCATCAAGGGCTTCAGCCCGCTCAATCCAAGTCAGCACCAGCAAGGGCAGCACATATATATAGACATCCACCCCAAGGGTGATAAACAAAGCAACGGTCAACATTCAGCTGACCAATTATAAAGACCCTACCCCTTACCCAGGGCAGTGGTTCCTTCCCTACATGCATTGCAATCACAACATATATATCACAATAAGTGCACTCACGCAAAAAATCATCACAAACGCCGGCCTTCGTGCCACACGATCTGTGCACTCATGGCAAGCTTATGGTGTATAGAATCATCCTTGGTCTCACCACCCATTAGAGATTATTAGCTTGTTGGTAGGGCACTAGTCTACTACAACACACATGCTGGAGACATCCTCCCCCATCCCACTCAGAGGTGTTCACCTCACAAAAACCAGTGAGAACTCTAGATCGACCTACGCCCATAGTGTAATAAGCCGGGAAGGCCCGCAGCCCCCCATTTACATTCCCACCAATTGACCGCTGACAACGCAGGTACATAGTACCTCTAGATCGATCTACCACCGTAGTGTAACACTCCAAGAAGGCCCGTGGCCACCCATTTGCATTGCTAACAATTGATATCTCCCAACACAGGTACATAATGTTGCTTTCCGGTTCAGCACACAGTTCACGCAGAGCGTACAATTCAAATGCCACAAAGGCTCCACAACCACAAAGAATGGATCTCATGGCCACATCCCAATACAGCTCAAGAATAGCATACAACACAAGAAGCTCACACAAAGCTTCCGCGGTATTTTCCTGGGCATAAACCCCCAGTACTTCCTGCTACTCACAATTCACAGGCACCCTTACAAACTCAGATTACTCGTTTCATACACAGAGTCTTCTCCAGTTCGCAATATAAACATCACCAATCCAGACTAACCGTCTGGATGGGATTCACACAGCATGCCTATTCTGTACTAATCGATTCTGAATCTAGACGAAGACTTAACCGGGGATATCATCTATCAACCCACTGGAATCACTTACGCTTTCCACCGCTTGGTGGAGGATTCCATGCACATGCATAAAGGAGGACTTCACTTGTCCAAGAAGGAGATCGTTACCCTATACAATCGCTTAAGAGCCATGGAAATCTAGCCAGATGAAAAGCACCGGAACGTCCTTGCCTTCATGGAACTTAACTCGGCTCGTGACTCGAAACTCCGAAGCTCCACTGGCGGCCGGAACCCTTCTCCTTCTTCCTTCCATGCTCTCCCCTCTCTCTATCTCATTAGAAAAAGAATGGCAGAAACAAATAAAAGTTTATCTTCAACTCTCGGCCTTATAACAGTAGGAAGGAGCTTGGGCCAATGGATCCCAGATGAAGGAAATGAACGGTCATGATCCGCCCTAAGTAACTTTTCCTGGGCTGACACGAATTGTGACACGCTAGTGTCACAGGCCGTGTACCTTAAGCGGCAAAGGAACCGACTCAAACCAGACTAGGACACGGCTATGGGACACGTCGGAGTCCAAAGCCGTGTGCCAGACATAGCTTCAGACATGCCCATGTCCAACTTGTGTTCAGCTTTTTACACAGCCTTGCCTCAACCCGAGAAGGGCACGGCCAAGGCACACGCCCATGTCGCAGGTCATGTGCCCGACCGACACCCCTCTCGAAGATCTTCAACTGCATTTTTTCGAGTACTCGCGACAACACATAGAAGGACAGGTCTTGGGACACGCCCGTGTCTCAGGACGTGTGCCTCACTCGAGACACTCGAGACCGAAAATCACACTTGAGCATACAGAGCAGGACACGCCATGGGATACGCCCATGTCCCAAAACAGACTTGTGTCGACATACGAAACTCTAATTTCAGCGCGCCTTTTGACCTACCCTATTTAGAAAATTATAAATAGGAGGAAATGAGACCTTGTCGACAACGCTCTCAGAAATCTCGAGACTAAACCATCAGTGTCGACAAGAAATAATTCTTGTCTCTTTTCAACTTTCACTTCTTTCATCTCCAATGGCGCCCAAGATGGACAACAATATTAACGAAGGTTATGAGCTTGTCTGAGAAGAGTTCAACAATGCTGAACAGGAAATCAAGGCGGTTGTGGACCTAATCCAAGACGCTAGACTGGATTATCTGGTTTCTGAACCATCAAGGATATGGAAGAAGTATTTTCTTGCATTCTATTCCAACGCTTCATTGAATTCTAAGGGAAACAAGATCAAGTCTACATTTCACGGAGAAAAGGTGAAAATAACTCTCAAAAGTCTGAGCAAATCCCTTCAACTTCCAAGGATTAAAGAAGAGATTGAGGTTAATTCTAAATTAACTGCTAAAGCCCTTAAATTGTGTGGTCTGCCCTCTACCACCAACATTGGATCATCCATGACTAGGAATGGGATGAACTCTAAAGAAAAGTTTTGTCTAAAATTATTGGAAAAGTAATTCTCTGCAAAACTGGGGGCATGATAGGTTCTCTTCCTACATGTTCAGCTTCATGACTAATGTCATTGAAAGATTTGATTTCAAGAGCCAAAACACCTAGAGGGGGGGGGGTGAATATGTTCTAATCCTTTTTTACAATTAAGGCAATTAACACATCACAAATATCACAAAAACAATCACAGAAAATACACAGTACAGCACACCAAGATAAATAGTGGTTCCCCAAGTTATGGGTATGTCAACTTTCCCCCCTTCTCCTATCCAGTTGAGAACTAGATTCGGCCAAACTTCCTTCCACTAGCTCAGATCCACAGATCTTACAACTCAGAACCTGATAGGTTCCTACAACTCAGACTTCTTCCAGTCCTACCTCATATTCTTCCTAAGAATCCTACCTCAGGCAACAGCCCTACCTCAGCCTTTATCTCTAGACCTACAACTCAGACTTCTTCAAGTCCTACACCTCAGGCACTCAGCCCTACCTCAGCCTTTATAAATTTAGGCTTACAACTCAGATCTATAACAGATTTTATAAACAAAAGTTTGTTTAAGAAAATAAAAACTTTACCCAGTTCAACTGATAAAAAGTTGAGTACTTCTTGATCAGTTCTTGATTAAACTGAATACTCTAGATCCAACCTAACTTAGCTTCTTCAAAGCTTCTTGAATTTGAACAAAATAAGATTGATCTTCAATTGGAGTTGGAGTTGATCTTCAATCGGCTTCCTTCTTTAATTCAGAATCAGATCTGAATTTTACTTGCAGACTTTTCAGGATCTGCCTTCTTGTGGGTTTTCCTCTTACTCCCCCTCACTGGTTCTCAATCTCTATTGAGTTAGTTATTTCTCCTCTTGATTCTGTTCTGTATTGTTCCTTCTCTGGTTATTATGGACTAGCCTTTTATATAGAGTTCATCCATGATTACCGACTGATCCGGTTTATAACGGCCTTCTAACAGTACTGACAGATGTGTCAGTCTTATTACTTATGACAGTTGTCAAGTCTTTAGTCGTGATAACTGACCCTTCATTGAACTTCTATCACAGCAGGGAACAGTCAGCAAAATACTTCAAATGTGTCGATACAAATAGACCAAGTGTCGACACAATTCTTGATGATGTCGACACAGCTTCCAATGTGTCGACACAGTCATTCTTTATCTTCTCGACACAGCTTCTGTTATATTTGTCGACACAAGTCCTGTGTGTCGACACAACTTCTCTTGGTCTCGACATAGCGGATGTTGATAGATGGCATTGAGTGTATGTCCATATGTCATTGAGTGTATGTCCAGGTGTCGTTGAGTGTGTGTCGACACAAGCCATTCAGACTCAGTATAGTTATAGTTGATAGATGGCGTTGAGTGTGTGTCGACACACGTACCGTGTGTCGACACAAGCTTTCCAGACTCAGTATCGTTGTTGTTGATAGATGGCGTTAAGTGTGTGTCGACATAAGTACCGTGTGTCGACACAGTTTTGCTTATGGTTTTGACATAACTCCTTGGTGACAACATAGCTCCTGCTTCAGGTGTCGACATAACTTCTCCTGGGTATCGACACTTGTACTTAGAAATTTTTCTTGCATTTCTTAAACCTGCACACTAAAACTCAACATTCCATCAAATACACCTTGATGTATATCATTGAGTTATGAGAGGCTTCTCCAAATCTGGTACACATTTTCCATTGTACCCAATAATCTCCCCATATTTGGAGAAGTAAAAACCCTTAGTCAATGATATACACCACACATTATAAAATAAAGAATAAGATGTATACATTCAATTCACGGCAGGGTAACTTATAAATACAAATAACAATTAATATCATAACAGAATATGATATCTTCAATAATCAGAAAGTAGTGTAGCTTTATAGAATTTTTAAAGGAACAAAAAATTGCATAGGTCTTAATACTAGCCTATCTATATTAAGATTGATTAGGCACCTTAATCACTATTCCTTTTCTAGACTTGATCTTAGCATGAACATTGGGTTCAGAATCTTCAGCTGGCTTCTTCCCTTTCAGATCTTTCTTTTTGATCTCTTCAGCCTTAATCTTCTGCCTTTCAAAGTAATGAAAAGGCTTTGGAAAGTACTTGCTAGGCTCCACAGAGTTAACAGGTAACTTTAAAGCTTTGATATCCTTTCTGAGCTGATGTATGGCATGTTGCCTCTTTTGATACTTGCTCCATTCTTGTTCAGAGTTCCATTTGCCTCTATCATGCATTTTATCTTTCACAGCTTTCCAGGCAATAAGAATAATGTTCCTAGAAGTAGGACTCCACTACTCAAAGTCAGGCTTCAATTCTACATGTTCTCTAAATCTTTTCTTAGAAAACTGGGCCTCTTTTTGAGCTTCCATAGCAGCTATAGACATTTCAACTTTTTCAATAATAACATTATGAGCCTCCTGTGGAGGGCTATACATTTTCTGAACTTCTTGCTATACTATTTAAAAATCTGTTGTAGGATAGATAACCTATGCAACTTCCTGCTGAACACCTTCAATATGAGCTGGTTGAACACCAGATTCTGCAGTGTTAGAAATCCAAGGGTATCTCTGATGGTATTAGACACCCATTTAGCATGATAAGAGTTGTCTTTGACAAATATCATCTCCCCCTTTATGACTTCTCTGGCTATATGATCTCTCAGATCATTCTTTTGAAACCTTACTTGATCAGCCAGATATTCAGTACCTTCTTTATAGTAGTCTCTGAATTTGTTCAAGTGAACAGAAATAGCCTTTTGAGAAGCTTCAATGGCTTTTTAGATAGCAGCTAGATTATCTGTAATTTTTTTAGAAAGTTCAGCTTTCACATCAGTGGCTATAGCTCCAATTTTAGTGAGAATTTCATCATGTGACTCCTTGATATTTTCATTTGATCTTAATTGATTTTATTGAATATATCCTTGCTTGACTGCAATGCCTTCAATTGCAGTCTTCATTTCTTGTTTTTGGGTAGCCTGATATACTACAACATTACCTCCCTTGTGCAAACAATCTGTCATCTCTTTCTTATTCACATTTACTTAAAATCTGATGGATTTAATTTCTTGAGCTAGCTGGAACTGCAGTACTTTATTTGTCTCATCCACATACTTCTCCAAAGATTGTCTTTGCTCATTTAACTTTACTTGTAGTTGAACCATCAGTGAACTGAAGTCCATCCCTTGAGCACATGGTTGAGAGACTGTTTGTAAGGCTTTCTTATAGCTTGTACTCCTTTTCCTGATAGTAACAAGCTTCCTTTTCTTAGCCATGGAGGCTTCTTCATCATTAGAAGATTGTGATGAGCTTTATATATTCACAGTTTCCTTATCAGTAGGGTCATGCTGATACATCTCCCCCTTAGTTCTTGTATCTCTTTCCCAATCCTTTGCTGCTCCTTTTCAGTCCTTGTTTCATTGAAGTAAGGGAACAGTTCTTCCAAAGTGAACTCTTGCTGCATCTGAACAGGAGGAACAAGGTTGTATTTTGGAACTAATAGTTCCCCCTGGAAATCAAGATCTTTGTCCAGGGACTTCTCAAAACTGGAGAAGTGGACTTGCTCATCTTGAGCTTTGTCTGACACTTGCACATCCTGTGCTTCTTTCTCAATATTGAATTGTGCTTCATTGTTTATTTCTGATACTATATCCATTATAGTATCAGTGGCATTTTCACTCTCTAGTGCAGCTTCAGCACTACCTCCCCCTTGGGCAGGCAGTTGTGATTGTTCAGGTTCATGAACAATTGTGTTGTCTCCCCCAGGAGTGGAGACCATCTGGTTCTCTGGTAGTAGACTGCTTTCCCCTTAAACTTGAGCTTCTTTATCTTGGTGTAGTGTGGGAGATTTTCCTTGTTGTTCTTCATCTGAGCTGAAGACAACCATTTCTTCAGAATCATTGGAAGATTATTCTTCCTGGTAAGTAGTTTTCTTCGTCTTATCTTTCTTCATAGATTTCTGTGGGATGGTAACTTATTTGGTTAAGACTCTATCCCATCTGGATAAAATCCTCAAGTCCATTCTCCTCATGTGATTTATCTTAGATCCTGGAATTTGATTCATTACATCTGGGATGCTGGAAGCCAGATACAAGCTCAATATCCTACCCAGATTAGGCTTCTTAACACTTTCTTGAATCTTGTCAAAAACTACAGATGACCAGTCTGTTTTCACTTTGAATATAACTCTGATCATAAGTTTGAACATGTAGACAGATATCTTATCATGACCTCCTGTCTTGTAGAGAATTACTTTGCTTATAATCTCTGATAGAAATTTACCTTGGGAATTCATTCCCTTCCTGCTAATTGAGGATACTATCTTGGTATTTGGATCCAGCCAACACCATCTGAGTCCATCCTTTGTCATGGATGGAGTAATTTCATAATCTTCTTTAACCTTGGGGAGTTGAAGCGACTTCCTGATTGTCTTTTGTGAGAGTCTTACCCTTGTACCATTAACAATGGACTTCATCTTCTGTCCTTGAGAATCCATAATTACAGATGAGTAAAATTCAAGAACTTTTTTCTTCCATATCCTTGACGGTTCAGAGACCAAATACCCTAAGACATTATCTATAATTAGGGTAATCACACCCTTGATTTCTGGTGAGGCAGTCTCGAAAGCCTTATGTACCAGTTCATATCCCTCATTGACCTTGTCGTCATGTTGCGGTGCCATTGATGAATAAGAGAGAAGAGAAGAGAGTCAACAGGAGAATTTCTTTGTCGACGCAGTATAGGGTCGAGAATTTTGAAAGCACAGTCGACTAGATTTTGTCTTCTCCTATTTTTAGTGTACTTATAAAGGGTAGGTCAAAAGACGCGCCTAGCATAGGAAATTTATTAGTCGACAAATTTTATATGTGTTGACAGAGATAACCTAGGTCTCGACAAAATTTCGGTGTAGTCAACATGTGTATGTGTCGATATAATTTTGTTAGTGTCGACATATACTATCAAAGTCTCGACAGAGTTTATCGACACTGATTTTTGTGGGTCGACACAAAAATATACTAATACAAGGTCTTGACAGAGTTGTGTTGACAACAACTTATCTATCGACACAAATTCTATTTTTGTGTTGACACAAATCTTTTCTTTGCCGACACAATTAAATGATAGTGTCGATAGAGTTAGCATGTGTCGACACAACTTTCTAACTTAGACAAAATTTTTTGAGAAATTTTGGACTTACTGATACCACTTGAAAAAAAGTATGTTGACCTATCATCTTATTTTTGGTTCAACATACCTAATTCAATTTTAAAATAATTGAACTTACTTTCATCTAGAGGTTTTGTAAATATATCAGCAATTTGGTTGTTAGTGTTGACAAATTCTAGAATTTTGTCTTCCTTTTCAACATATTCTCTGATGAAATGAAATCTAATTTCTATATGCTTAGTTCTACTATATGAAATAGGATTTTTAGCAATTGAAATAGCACTAGTAAAATCACAAAATAATGGAATTCTACTTACCTTGATGTCATAGTCTTCAAGTTGATATTTCATCCACAACAACTGAGCACAGCAGCTGCCTGCAGCTACGTATTCTGATTCAGCAGTGGAAATAGCCACACTTGTTTGCTTCTTGCTGCTCCATGACACCAGCCTACCACCTAGTAATTGACATGTTCTAGTGGTACTTTTTTTGTCTTCTTTGCAGCTTGCAAAGTATGCATCTGAATAACCTGTCAGTAAAAAATCTCTATTCTTAGGGTACCAAAGACCTAGATTAGGTGTGCCCTTAAGATATCTCAAAATTATCTTGACAGTAGTATAATGAGATTCCTTTGGGCAAGCTTGGTACCTAGCACAGACACATGTAGCATAGATGATGTCAGGTCTACTAGCAGTCAAGTAAAGTAGGGAGCCAATTATCCCTCTATACAAATACCCATCAAAAGGTTTTCCTACTTCATCTTTGCCTATAGGCATACTTGTTCCCATTGGAGTTTTCATGGTGGAGGATGACTCCATGCCATATGTCTTAATTAATTCCTTGGTGAACTTAGACAGAGATATGGACAATCCAATATAAGTCTTTCTAACTTGGAGTCCAAAGAAGAATTTCAGCTCACCCATGCTGCTTATCTCAAACTTCCCATGCATAAGTTTGACAAACTTACTACAAAGGTTATTTTCAGTAGAACCAAAGATAATGTCATCAACTTAAATCTGGACTAGGATGATCTTACCTTTTGATTCCCTAAAGAATAGAGTCTTGTCTATTTTCCCTCTTGAGAATTTATTCTCAATAAGGAAGGCATTGAGTGAAGGTAATGTCACTGACTCAACACTGTCAATGCCTAGAATCAGACTTAATATTCTAAGTTGTTTGGCATTGAGTGAAGGTGACTCACTCAACGCCGAGAGACAGTGAATCTGTCTAAGTGTTTCGACATTGAGTGATGCTTACTCACTCAACGCCTATTCTCTGATGCTTTATTTTATGCTAAGTCCACAGCTAGTGACATCAGAAAGTCAACAAATCAACATATTTCAAAAAAGTGGCGGGATATCTACAATACGCGACACAGGTTACCGCAGACCTACTGTACGACAGTTGGCATTAAAGCAAATTTGCAGCCAACATTAAATGTGTGGGGCCCATTGCTAAAAGAGCTGTTGGGTCTCAATACATAATAGAAGTAATAGGTGTTCCTCTTGCTTGCCATTGTTGTGGAGCTATAGAAAAGGAAGCTCAAGCTGAGAAAGAAAGAGAGCAAGTAAGTTGTTGGAATCAACATCTTCAACAGCTGACTTGCTCTCTTTCTTTCTCAGCTTGAGCTTCCTGTTCTATAGCTCCACAACAATGGCAGGCAAGAGGAACAACTATTACTTCTTTTGGAATCAACATCTTAAACAATAAGATAGTTGGTGCCATTCTCACCTGCACCAACAAGCATGTTCAGAGTTTCTTCTCTGAGCATAGGATTGCAGCCAAGGGTCGACCCTTATTGCAGGTTCTTCATAGTTCCAGCAACTCAAGCACCTGAAGATCTTTTTCTGGAAGCTGTGAAGAAAAGAAAGCTTTAAGAAGCAGAGATCTGAAAGAAGGCTCAAGGGACTATTCCTCAGGAGTCAAAGTAAGGGTTGAATCACCTCAGCCCAGGAAAGAGAGAAGGGCAGGACAGGGTTCTGCAAGTTGCTTCCAGTATAAGTAATTACTTGTTACTATGAAAGTAGTTAGGACTAAGCATATCTTAGTTCAGTAAAGGTTGACTCAGGAAAAAATCTCCTGCAATCTTTGTTGGACTGAGTCTATATCCCTTGTGTAAAACATATCTATCAACCCACTTTCATCATGTAGGATTCAGTTTACCTTGATCTGAGCTATAGGTACCTGAAAGGGTACTGAGTTGTAGGAGTATTGTAGCACTCTAAGAGTAAGGTTGTGTTCTTAAAGCTGTAGGGTTGTAGAGCCTGAGTTGTAGGCCTTAGAAATAAGGATGAGGTAGGTGATCAATGGATCACTGAGCTGTAGGAGCTTTGCATGGCTCTGAGGTAGGAACACTTGTGGTTCTGAGTTTGGATTATGTGAAGAATCTGAGTGTAAGGCTGAGGGACTGAGGTGTAAGCTCCTTGGAGCATTTTGGAGAAGTGTCTAGTCTAACAATAGTTGGATAGGTGGGAGCGAAAGTGGATGTACCCAGTTGGGGAACCATTATAAATATCTGTGTGCTTTGCTGTGTTATTTTCTTTGTGAAGGGTAAATCATCTTGAAAGAAGAAATTAATCAACCACTCAAGCAGCAAACTAAAAGAAAGGAAAAGAATTAATAAAGTGACTAATAACCTATTAACCCCCCCCCCCTCTAGGTGATTTAGCTATCCATGAAATTAAAGACTTTCAAGTGGTATCAGAGGGAGGTTGTTTAAAAGGACCTAATAGTCTAAGTTTACCTCCAAGGATAGCTAAAAGGTTAACCTTAAGTGTTCAAGGATGAACCATACGATGATGAACTATATGAAGCAACAAATCTGGAGAGAGGATAAGATCAACATTGGGCTATTGGCTGCTCTTGGTAATGACAAAGTCCTTACAGATGCATGAATAATAATCAGGGCCCCTCTATCACATTCAGAGAGTGACACAGAGGTGGATGAAGCTGTAGAAGGGATATGCAGATGTAATGGAAAAATAGCTAACCCAGAAGTAAAATCTTGCCAGGATCTACCGTGTCAAATTAAAGTACACTCCCCATCTAGCTCATCCTCAGAGTCTGGATATGAATCCTGTACAGACTCTGATGTCTCCTCATCTCGTGATGATGAGGGTCCTTTGATAGATAATGATATCAATCAATTGATTGACAATCATGCTGCCCTTCTGAAAGCTTTCAAGGAAAGCAAGCTGCTTGTTAAGAAACAAGCAGATTATATAGCCTCCCTATAGAAGACTGCTTCTAAGCTGGATGAAGTTTCATCCTTCCTATGTGTAAAAGAGAGGGAAGAAACTCATCTGAAAATCATGGTAGATATCCATGTTGAGTCTTTAAAATACAAGGACTCTATTATCAAGAAACTTTAGGAGAAACTTGATCGAGAGAGGAGAGTTGTGGCTAACTTCTCTAAAATAGATTCTATCAAGAGAAGATCTGAATCTGAGTGGATTTCTAAAGTAATTTAATCTAAGAAAAGAGGCCAAGTTCCAGTCAGGCCACAACCTACCTTTCAAAAGGTATTTCTCCCTTCAAATAGGTATGACCAAGACCCCAGGGATGGTCACTAGAGGAATGGGAATCTTCCTTGTAAGACTACAAATGTCTCTTATAATGGAGGAAGAAAGGACATGGGTCTGAGTGCCCAGAAGGCTCCTCATGAAGAGGTACAAAAGGCCCATCCTGGACCTGTTGTATTTAATGCACCAGCTCCATCTCTCTTGAGCAAGGCAGTGACCTTTTCTCAAAATCTCCCTGCTCACACTCTGAGCAAGGGTAAATCTTCCAGGATGCAAGACTTGGAATCTTCCAAGGACACCAACAACATGCCCTCTACAAGGAGAACTCCTGTTGATAGAACTTGTAAAAATCCAAGCTATTATCATGTCATACTTACTCTCAGTCAGACTGTGGCTAAGAGAATTTTTAACAAGGAAGCTGCTTCTTCTGTTCAGTCTGTTGTCAACCATGCCTGTCAGACCTGCTTAGAAAAGAAGATACAATATTCATGTGTGCTGGTGTTGTGGCAAGGTGGCCACTTTAACATAGATTATTGGCAGAACCCTTGTGTGCTAAGGGCAAGAGAAAATCTTCCTTACATGGCTCTTGTAGGTAGACTTTTGTTTTCTTTTCAAGCTAACAAGAACCTAGGACCCAAGTCAGCTTGGGTTTCTAAGGGAAGGTAATTCTTTCTTGTAGGATAGTCCAAGTGGCCTAACCATTTATGGTCCTTGGACAATGTTGTACCAGACCTAAGTCTGGGTACAAGAAATGATTCAACTTATCAACATGCACTAAATGTCAATGACAAGTGCAATTATTAAGGGGGAGCTTTACAAAGGAAATCCAGATGAACATCAAGGGCTAAAGCTCAGAAACAAGGTTGCTAGTATGCTTAGAAACTGTGAATCCAACATGGACTTCAAGTCTACAAAGCAGAGGTAAGTAGAATTCATCTTTCTTTTATTCTACCTCTTAATTTCAGAATTGATTACTCAAGCATGAGAAGGTTAATTAAAACAAATGATTAAGAAGATGTAAAAACAACAACACTTCTTAATCCATGTGTTAGTAGGCTTATATGTTCACCATACCACAAAATTTAACTTGTCTAAACATACCCAAAGACATATTGCATATGGAATAATAAGCTAGGTTAGTATAAAATTTTGGTTGAGTAAATTGAGCTTGGGGACTAATACTCTCGCAGTTGAAATAAATATAAGGTTATCAAAATTTTGTCTAATTGCACCCCAATAGGACACGGCTTAACATGTGTACTGTAGGTTTATATTTCCCCTGCAAGTTAGGATAACACAGTTAGGGGCTAATTAAAATTTAAATTAAAAATTTTAATTACTAAAGAAAACTGAGGTTAAGCAAATTAAGCCCACTTAACTAATACTTGAGAAAATACGGACTGCGGATATATGTCGGGACTCAATTCTGGCAATTGATCAAGATTGAAACATCAAAGACGGATTAGTGACCTTCCTCCTTGGTAGCAATACCTATAAATAGAAGGACTTACGCAATACACCAAGTCACTATTCCTTACCCTCTCCTGGACGCATTTGCTAAATTGGCGGAAAGCAGATTTCTCCTGCTTTCTCAAATTCTCCAGAGAGATGGCTCCCAAGGGACCGGATTTCTTCTTCGAAGGTGTTGAACTGGTGCGAAATGGATTCGTTGATGCTCCAGAAGAAGTTCTACAGGTGCTTAATCTTCTGCAGAAATCTAACCTAGATTTTGTCTAGACGGAACCCTGTTTTTTGTGGAAGAGGGAAGTACTGGAGTTATTTGCCAACGCCAAAGCGGATGCTTTGGCTGGGAAAATTGAAACCATGGTCAGCGGAAAGAAGATCAAGATAACGCCTAGAAGGCTAAATAAGGCTTTGTAACTGCCAAAGCTCTCTACAATTGAGGATGAAGAAGAGCTATTGCTGGACAATGACAAGTCGGCAATGAAATGGTGTGGACTTTCCAAGCACACAGCCGGATCGATTCAAAGGAAGGAAGTCAACCTGAGAGGCAAGTTCCTAGCTGACGTCATTGGGAAAGCTTTGATATGTAAAACCGGTTCCCATGACAAAATCTCAAAAAAGATGTTTGAACTTAAGGCTAGGGTCATACTGTCGAAAAGAACTGATTGGGGAAGAATGGTGTTTGAAAGAGTAGTGGAATGCTTTGCTGAACCCAATTTTTGGAGAATCCTGTTGCTATTTCTGCGATAAACTTCTCCATAAATTTTGAATCTGAAACTTGGTGCTAGGATACACCATATGAGAAGAATGGATATCAGGATTCTTGAGAGATGGGACAGGGTTCTTCTGCCCCATGGTCAAGAAGCTATGGAGAGAAAAGGGAAGAGAATAGCTGCTACTGAACCCAGCTCCTCTAGCAGCTCATCTGAGGACGAAGAACCTCATGATCCTGATCTATCGTTATCTGCTGAAGTGTCCAGGAGGGACATGAATATCCTGGTATCCGCCTCATCTGAACTTACCACTCTTAGTCGTGTGAGCAGACTAGAGTCAGATTCAGTTCTTGAAATAGATGAGATTATTGTCGAGTTAGTTGGATCTGCTAGAGAGGAAGGAGAGGATTTGTCTCCAACTAAGGATGATGGCAAAATAGCAGAGGAAATTGTTAATAAAATATCTGCAGGAATGGGGGATGATGCTGTCAGATTGGAAGATGCAGATAGGCAAATACCTATGTCTGAAGATGAGGAAGTACAGGATAAAGATTTTCAAGACATGGAAAATCCTTGTACTAAGGGAAGGCTTGCTCAAATTTAGGGGGAGCAACTGATGCAAGAAATAATGCAAGATGCATTATTTGTAGGGAAACAACTGGAAGTTCCTTAAATAAAGGATGCAGCTGCTGCTGACCTGCATGCAAACAAAAGCATGGTAGTGGTTGAGGGGGAGACATCTTCTGGTCTCCCTGGTCATGAGGTAAAAAATCTTGTGTCATCAGAATCTGAGGAAGAGGAAGACAGTGATAAGAAAGCACACTCCTCATCACATCAAGAAACAGAACTGCCCAAGAGTAGCACAGCTCAAGGAATAGGGAGCAAGCATGTATAAGGAGAAACTCAAGCTCTGGATGAGGGCACATATGCGAGAATTGATCAGCTGTCATCTACCTTCATGGACCAGCTAAAAGGTTTGCTAGATGAGCAAAGAAGGGAATTTGAAAACTATGTAGATGAAGCCCTCAAATACGTCAGAAATGATCTTGCAACCGAGATCAAATCTATAATGTTTGAATTGAATCTGCTGAAAGGAGAAACAGTAAAATTCTTTACAAGAGCTGCCCCTACTGTAGATTATACAATGGAGAAACTGGATGTGTCAAATCAAAATATTGCTATTATAGTTGAAAATCAAACTATTCAGGCAAAGAACTCTGTGACCATTCATGAGAATGATAAAATTCTGAGAAAAGCACAAAATACTGAAATCTTCACTAAAATGGATGTCTGCACCAAGATGCTTGATGACAACATATTACAAGTTAAAAATCAATTAACTGCTGGAATTAACTACCTAGAAGAGGAAATAAACAAAGCTAGCACCTCCCAGACTACTCAAGTAATTGAAGAAGTCAAAAAGGGGGAGAGAAATGTCATCAGAACAAACACTGAGAATATGGTCTGGACCACAAATGCTGTGAGAGACTCATTAAGAATGGGGCTACTGTAATATAATAATATCCCAATGATACCTGACCATGTACAAGATGCTTTAAACAAGATATATAACAGTGAAGCCAAGTTGAAGACAATCAAGAATATGTTCAGTACATTGAAGAAGGTGACATTGTTAATGCTCAGTGGTGAGAGAAGACTACTTGTTCTCAGAATCCTTCCTTTAACCCCGCAGTAGACCAATCACTACAGATCAAAGAAAGAATCACTGATGATGCTGAAGTGGTGGTCAAGCTAAGGAAAAAAGAGATATAGAGAAGAAATGTAATAGAGTCCTGATTTCGAGCAGTGGAGCCCAGAGTCCAGGAAGTAGGGCCACGGTGTCAGCACACCAGCGGCAAGGAGGGCCACGACCAGGAAGCAGACCAAAGTAAAGGGACAGAGGTCGCACGAACTGTGAAGAGGTCGTGCGAACTAGAAGAAGAAGGAAATAGAGAGCGGCAAGAAGACCAGGCCGCGGCAAGCTGAACAGATCGCGGCGACAAGCGAGAAGCGGTCAAACAAAAAGAGACTACAAGAGCAAGAGAAACCAAAGAAGAATTGACAAAAACTGCAGCAGACAATCAAGGAGAATGCAGCGGTCAATGTGTCAAAACACCAGCGGCTAGAGAAGCCATGACCAAGCTGCGTGACTAGAGAAGAAGAAGGGAAGAAGTCGTGCGAATAAAGGAGATTGCACGAAGCAAGGCAGGCCGCGCGAATGAGCATAGTTCGTGCGAAAGAGAGGAAACTGCACGACTAAAGGAGGCAAACCACGCGGTTAGGGAACAAACCGTGCGATTAGGAAACAAGCTGCGCGAATAGGGAGAAATCGCAGCGGTTAGGAGAAAGAGATCTGTGGTGGTCACGATGATAGACACCAGCGGCCAGAAAATCCACGACTTAGCCGCAGAACCAAGCAGAGGGAAAGAATTCGAGCAGCTAGAAAGAGCCCGAGCGAACAGAAGAAAGAGAAGACCGCGCTATTAGAGAAAAGTCCGCGGGAAGACAAACAAGGCGAACAAGGCTAACAGGTCGCGACAATAGGTCATGCCGAAAAAGGGCAATGATAAGGAGAGGAAGAAGCCGCGCGAACAGGGCGCAAGCAGGCAGAAGAAACAAGTCACGAGGCCAGGTCGCAATAAGAAGAAGCAAGCCACGCGGACCGGTCGTGCTGTCATAGAAGGCACACATAATGAAGAGGAGTTCATCGAGTCCTCTGATACCATGTAAGAAACGAACAAAAAACAAACCGGAAGTGGTATAACATAAATTTTATTATCTGAAAAAGGTTAACTGTACAAAGTTATAGCCTCCCTTTTATATAATGGAGGAGAGAGGAGAGAGTACAAATAGACAATGTGGGACTAAAAATTTACAGAGCTGTGCGGCTAGAAATAAAGAGACCAAACAGGCCGAGCGGTTAGACAGATTGGCTAACCGCTCGGCAACACCAGAAGTAAGAGAACAAGCCGCAGTAGGAGACCGCTAGACCGCCCGGTCTCCAAGATGCCGTAGATAAACCGCCAGACCGCTTGGACCACAAACTGTAATAGTTTGGATACCAAACCACTGCAGAGTAACCGCTAGACCACGCGGTCAACAACCCGCCAGACTTAGACTACCAGACCGATCGGTCTCATACTTCAAAACTCCACAACAATGGCCGGGAAGAAGAACAACTGTTACTTCTTTTATGTATTGAGACCCAACGACTCTTTTAGCAATGGGCCCCACACATTTAATGCTGGTTGCAAATTTTCTTTAACGCCAACTGTCGTACAGTAGGTCTACAACAACCTTTTTCGCGTACTGTAGTCATCCCGCCACTTATTTGAAATATGTTGACTTGTTGACTTACTGATGTAACCAGCTATAGACTTAACCAAAAATCAAGCATCAGAGAATTGGTGTTGAGTGAGTAAGCTTCACTCAACGCCAAAACACTTAGACAGATTCACTGTCTCTTGGCGTTGAGCAAGTCACCTTCACTCAACTCCAAAACACTTAGAATATTGAGTCTGATTCTATGCATTGAGTGATTCAGCTCCATTCAACGCCAATTTTTCTTTGTCAGCTTTCGGCTGTTTGGCGTTGAGTGAGTAAGCATTACATAATGCCAAACACCTTAGACAAAATTCGGTCTTCACTAGGAGTTGATAGGGCCGAGTCAGTAACCTCCACTCAACGCTTTTTGCCTTAATCAATTTTTTGCTTATTCAGCAACATAAGCGTTGAGAGCGATGAGTGAACATGCCTAACCCAATGCTTTTTGCCTTAGCAAATTTTCTGCTTATTCAGCAACATAAGCATTGAGAGCGTTGAGTGAACATGCCTCACTCACCGCTTTCTTCCTTAGCCAATTTTCTGCTTATTCAGTAACATAAGCGTTGACAGCGTTGAGTGAACATGCCTCAATCAACGCTTTTTCCTTAGCCAATTTTTTGCTTCTTCAGTAGCATGGTGTTGAGTGAGTTGAATTCACTCAACGCCTGTCAACTTAGCCATATTTTAGCTCATTCCAACTTCAGGCTTTTAGTGATGTAGCCTATCTCACAGCCTTTTGCTATATGGTGTTGAGTGAGTTGAATTCACTCAACGCCTGCGGACATGGCAATTTTCTCAGCTCGTCGCTGCCTTGGCTTTGACTGTATAGGCTTCACTCAGCACTATAAGCCATCTGGCGTTGAGTGACTGATCTTCACTCAACACCTGTGGACTTAGACAGTTTTCTGTCTTTCCACCAGTTAGGTAAGAACATACCTGACTTAGCAAGTTAGGCTACCTGTCCCATCATATCTTATCTTGATAAACTGCAATCATTCACCCTAAACACAAGTTAGATCACAACATGTGTATACATTATTTTTCTAGTCCTTCTTCAAATTCAGGAAATTGGGATCAATGGACCCAACAACGCTGTTCGGTAGGCCCATAAAGCATTGTCTAATTTGTTTGACCAGTCTTTTAGAGGTGGAAATAGTCTTTTCTAAAATTCTTTTAAGCTTTATGTTCACTACATCGACTTGTCCGTTAGTTTGGGGGTGGTAGGCAGTTGAAAGCTTATCCGTAACACCGTATATAATAAGAATTTTTGAAAACTGCGCATTACAAAAATGTGAACCCCTATCGCTAACGATGGCTCGTGGCGTACCTAATCGAGAAAATAATTTTTTTTCAAAAACGTAATTATGACTTGGGCGTCGTTAGTTGGAAGAGCTTGGGCTTCAGCCCATCGTGAAACATAATCTACAACAACTAAAACAAACTTGTTCCCGAAGCTAGAAGGAAGAGGGCAAACAAAATCAATTCCCTAGAGGTTGAAAACTTCGCACTCAAGGAAATAATTTTGCTGCATTTCATTTTTATTTGAAATATTTCCCGACCGTTGGCAACTATCACATCTACTCACAAAGGCATGCGCGTCTTTAAACAGGCTTGGCCAGTAAAAACCCGCGCAAAGAACTTTCTGGTCGGTGTGAGCCGCTTGATAGTGACCACCAGTCGGTACTTCATGCAAATGTTTTAAAATATCTAATCCTTCGTCAAAAGAGACATCTCCTTATCACTTGGTCCGCACAGACACAAAAGATCCGGGTCCTCCCAAAAATAGTTCTTCAACTCAGAAATGAATTTCTTCTTTTGCTGAGAGGAGAACTCTTTCATGAGTACACGAGCCACTAAATAGTTGGCAATGTGTGCAAACTAAGGAGAAGTGGATGTGTTAATTAAAAGCAGCTTCTCATCGGGGAAGAAATCATTAAAAGATTTTTTCATCTAATTTTTCAATATACGAATTATCTAATCGTGAGAGATGGTCGGCGGACAAATTCTCGGCTCCTCGCTTATCACCGATTTCTAAGTCAAACTCATGGAGGAGTAAGACCCAGCGAATTAGGCGTGGCTTGGCATCCGTCTTAGCAAGAAGATACTTGAGGGCTGAGTGATCCGTTAAAATGAAAATTTTGGAAAGCGTAATATAAGGACGGAATTTATCAAAAGCAAAAAAAATAGCTAGGAGCTCCTTCTCGGTTGTGGTATAATTCTCTTTTGCCGATGTAAGTGTTTTACCTGCATAATAGATGGGGTGGAAGTTTTTAGATATTCGTTGTCCTAGTACGGCTCCCATCGTAAAACTACTCACATCACACATAATTTCAAAGGGGAGGTCCCACACTGGAGCTATCATAATAGGGGCATTAATTAACTTTTCTTTTAATGATTCAAAGGCAGATGGACAAAGGTCATCAAAAATAAACGGGGCGTCTTTTTCGAGATGATGATTAAGGGGTTTGGTGATTTTGAGAAGTCTTTTATGAAGCGGCGGTAGAAACCAGCGTGTCCTAGGAAACTTCTTATAGCTTTGACATTTGTAGGCGGCGGAAGCTTCTCAATTACTTATATCTTAGCTACGTCTACTTCAATTCCTCTCGCAGAAATCTTATGACCCAAAACTAACCCTTCCCTCACCATAAAATGACATTTTCCCAATTTAGGGAAAGGTTAGTTTCTTCGCATTTTTCTAAAACTTTTTCGAGGTTTTCTAAGCAACTATAAAAGGCATCGCCAAACACGGAGAAAACATCCATAAACACCTCCATAATTCTTTCTAC
This sequence comes from Platanthera zijinensis, assembly GCA_039513925.1. Taxonomy (NCBI): domain Eukaryota; kingdom Viridiplantae; phylum Streptophyta; class Magnoliopsida; order Asparagales; family Orchidaceae; genus Platanthera; species Platanthera zijinensis. Next base: position 1,609,336 of record CM077097.1, read on the forward strand.
ATACTTGTCGAAGATAGCGAGCATACATCGCTGGAATGTAGTTTGTGAATTGCACAACCCAAATGACATTCTTCGGTAAGCGAAGGTGCCGAAGGGACAAGTAAACATAGTTTTCTCCTGGTCCTCGGGAGAGATGGGGATTCTAAAGTACCCCGAGATACCATCGAGAAAACAATAAAAGTTATTGCTAGATAGTCGCTCTAAGATTTGATCGATGAATGGCAAGGGAAAATGGTCCTTACGGGTGGCATCGTTTAACTTACGATAGTCAATACAAATTTGCCACCCCTTTACCGTCTGTGTCGGTATTAAATCATTATTTTCGTTACTAACTGCAGTTATCCCTCCCTTTTTGGGCACTACCTGGACAGGGCTTACCCACTTAGTATCAGATATATGATAGATAATTCCTGCATCTAATAGTTTCTTAACCTCGCCCTTTACGACTTCTTTCATATTTGGATTTATACGGCGCTGAGGTTGGGTTGAATTACACGAATGATCTTCCATTAGGATTTTGTGGGTGCAGAAAGATGGGTTTATGCCCTTGATATCAGATATCTGTCTGGCAATTGCTCTGCGATGTTTTTGTAAAACTATAAGGAGTTTGTCATTTTGTAATTCAGTTACGTAGGCCGAAACTATCACTGGTAGCTTGGAATCCTTTTCTAAGAAGGTATACTTAAGATGTTCGGGTAGTTCCTTTAATTCCAGGGTAGGGGGTTCTTCATATGACATTTTGGAAATTCTTTCTTTTTCAAAAAAGATGTCTTCGTAGACTTTTTCTTTATACGAAAAATTAAAAGGGGTGGAGGTAGTTTCCATCGCGGCTTCTTGCAGAGATTCAATTGGAAGAGTAGAGGAAGAACAAAAATAAGAAAATTTATTTTCACTTTCGGAAAGTCAGTACGAAGATTCTTCACCTAAGGCATCTAAGAAAAACAGGAATCGTCATTCTCTAGGGTATTCTTCATTGAGGGGGTTATAGAGAAGCTCACTTCGTCATCGTCTACTCGTACGAAGAGATTACCATTGCTTACATCAATGATAGCTCGGGAGGTGGCAAGGAAGGGTCGGCCAAGGATCAAGGGAACCTCGATATCTTCTTCAATGTCCAATATGACGAAATCCACCGGGAAGATGAATTTGTCGAATTTAACTAAGACATCCTCACCGATTCCTAACGGGTATTTAACTGATCTATCAGTGAGCTGGATACTCATATGTGTTGGGTTGAGGCTACTAATCCCTAACTTCTTGAACAACGAAAGGGGCTTCTGGTTGATACTCGCACCTAAGTAGGCCAATGTGTGCTTGACAAAAAGATCACCAAAGACATACGGTATAGAAAAACTACCCGATCAATGATCTTCTTTGGTAAACTATTTGTCAAGGCCGCAGAGCACTCAATATTTATTGTGATATGTGATAAGTTTTCTAACTTCTTTTTGTTAGTCAAGCAGTCCTTTAGGTACTTAACGTACTTCGGCATCTGGGAGATTGCTTCATGGAAGGGTAGATTTACGTGGATTTGCTTAAATATTTCCAGGAAGCCGGAGTATTGATCATCCTGACGTTGCTTGCTATGTTCGAAAGGGTATGGTGGAGTTGGATCATTTTTAAAGATTGGTGGTGGAATGATATCTTTTTATACAATAGAGAGAGGGGTGATAACTTCTTCTTTTGTACAGGGTGAAATGATAAAAAATTCCTCGGCGGAGGGTTGATTTTTTAAAATGGTGGTGGAGCTTGCCTCAGGCTCTTCGCTAACCATACCAGGAACTTGCTTCCCACTCCGAAGAGTTTACCTTTCGCTTGCTCTCTCGGGTTGGGCTCGGTGTTGGACGGAAGAGACTCGGCGGGTCTCTCAAAAATAATTTTTGCGAGTTGTCCTACTTGATTCTCTAAACTTTTAACGGTCCCGACTAGGGTTCTTATAGTAGCGTCTTTAACATTCATATATTTTGAAAACATTTCCTCCAAACTTGGAGGTTTTAAAAAATTTTGAGGTGGTGGTGGTGGTGTAGAAAAATCATTTTGTGGTGGCGGGCGCATTGCGTTCGATGGATTACTCAACAAAAAGTTCGGGTGGTTCCGTAAAGCGGGATTATAACTATTTGGAAAAGTGAAACCCGGAGCAGGAAAATTAGCAGAAAAAAATTATGAAAAGCATTTCTAGGAATATTATTAACATAATCCAATTGTTTGGGGGCATGAGTTGAAGATTCCTATACTTGAGGGGCTAAGGCAGCAGTCATCTCCATTATATTTTTTCTTAATAGTTCCACTTGCAGAGCTAGCTGGGAGACGTTATCTACTTCAAAGATACCTACAGGTTTGTTTGGGCGGGACCTAGGCACATTCCTTTGATATGTGTTCATGGCCATGTCCTCGAAAAGTTCAAGAGCTGCTTCCAGGGTTTTGTGGTTTAAGGTACCATCGGAAGCTGCATCTATCATTTGCTTTGTGCTTTTATTTAACCCGTTATAAAAAATTTGCACTTGAAACCATATAGACAGCGCGTGATGGGGGCATCGTCTTAAGATTTCTTTAAATCTTTCCGAGGTTTCATACAAGGTTTCAGAATCTATTTGTCAGTTAATTGATCCCAAGTGGTGATGTTGTTTCTTAGTAGACTGTTCAGCCATATCATAGCCTTGGTTCTTAGGGAGAAAGGGAAGAGTCTTAGCCTAATAGCATCATTTGTAACACCATTAATTTTAAAGGTGTCACAAATCTCAAGAAAGCTTGCTATATGCGCGTTCAGATCTTCATCTTGAAGTCCATCATATTGCACATACTATTGCACCATTTGAATTATGATAGGCTTAAGTTCAAATTTATTATTAGCTATAGCAGGGCGAACTATGCATGATTCTGTAACCTCTAGATTCGGGCGTGCATAATAGGACATAGGCCTATGGAGGGCTTCCTCTATGATGTGCTCTTCCATTCTTGTAGTAGAAATAGTCTTGGAATCCTCAATCGGTAGTTGGAGAGTAGGACCATGAAATCACGATCTTCTTCGAAGAGTACGCTCAATTTTGTGGTCCAAGTCCAAAATATCCGACGGATTTCCCCGGGTCATGCATTAGAAGAAGAGAAGATGAAGAAAGAGAAAAATAAACTAGAAAAAGAGTTACTTTTTTTAATAGATTTTTTTTAATATTTTAACTCTCGAACTTCCCAAGGGCTACCCGATAAAGGGTTCGCAAGGTACGAGACAAGATAGTGGTATTTAAGCCACATTGCCCTTTTTGAGATAGTTAGGTGGTGAGAAAGAGAAGTGATAAAAGTTATAGGTTCGTGTTTTTGAATTATCAACAAAAGTTGCTCCCCGGCAATGAAGACAAAAACTTATTGTCTACTAATCGTGAAGAGAATAAAACCAAACTAGCAATCCAATTAGGCATGTATACCTATCCAATTGTAGCTAGGGGACACAAGTGTCATATTAAAATCCGGGAACCGTTCAGTAATTATACTCACACAAAGACTATTATCTTATCGAAGAAACTTTTAGGGTTGTTAACAAAATTAAAAGAAGAGATTACTTGCATAAAGAAAATCACTTGCACTTAATCAGAGAGGAAACAACTAGCAATTAAAATTAAGGGTTAAACAATGATAAAAAAAGCACTCGATCGACAATCACCTCGCCCTAAGTTGATCAAAAATTCGATAATAGACTCTAACTTAATAAGGCAAAGGACTTTTACTGTGGAGGTTCCTAAAGAATGAACACACTTCTCTCAAATTTGTCCCCACTTTAGTTTAGGAAGGTCTGACCAAACTCTCATCCAAATCGGAGGCCTAAAGCTTGCTTTACACTGTGAACCCCGCTATTGGATTTCACTCCAATCCGGGAGATTTAACGCCTGCCTCTCTCGAGGGGTGCGTGCAACTCTTTTTACTCTTGAGTGTTCAATCCAAACTATGAGCCTCTCGTCTAGCTAATAGTGGAAACAAAGATGGAAAATATATATCTATGATATATCTCCAAACATAATTAATCATGAGTAAATCATGGTCTAAACCTTACAAAGAAAAAGCAAACTAGAGCATCATAACTTAATAACCTTGTATCATCAAGATCGATTAAAAGGAGGATTAGTTACTCATGGTGAAGTGGATGAAGGGAGATGAGTAGGAGTGCATGGAAACAAAATAGAGACAAGTAAAAGCAAACAGACTTTATATTAATTCAAATAGAGAGTTTACAACTTGAAATATAAAAACTATTACAGTTGTAGGAAAATGAAAAACTAAGCTAGCATTAAAAGTAAACTACTAAAGAAATTTCAATAGCTATTGTAGAAGCAGAAATAATTAAACTAAACTAAGAAAAACTGAAATGAGAAAAGGAGAGAGGAAGAACAAAAACAAAGAACTGAAAATGGCAGCACTTCCCCTCTCCCAAAAATTCCTTTTTTAAAACACAAGGGGTGGGGCTCTATTTATGGATTCTACAAAGAGAAGGAAATGCCCATGCATCCAGCCTTGCACGGAAGTTGACCATGGTACAAATTCTGGAGGGAAATAATGATTGCCTCAGTACGGGTGACGTGCATTTATGGCGGCAGCTAGCTTTTGTGGAAAAGTGGAACTAGTCCACTTGGGCTGCAGGAACCGTTCGTCAAACGCAGAAGATGCGTTCAACAAATGCGAAGGTCGAAAAACACTGAGGTCGACGAAATGGCGGAAAAACTACAAACCCGTAAAGAAAAAAATAATCATTAGTCTTATTAATATATACAATAGGAGGTCAAAATAAAGCTTCAAAAATATGATTTTTATAATAAAAACTTGTAATTACCCTAGTAGTTTAACTACAAAACGCATTATCAATCATAGTCCTTAGCATCATGTTGAGGATTCTTGGGACTGTACTATATAGATATAAAGATAAGATTCTGCCTAGGTTAGGTTTTGTAATACATTCTACTATTCTATCAAACATCACTTTGCCCCAGTATATTTTCTTTGATAGAATAATCTTGGTCATAAATTCAAACATTTTCTTAGATATCTTATCATGAGAACCTGTTTTGCAGAGCAGAGCTTTTCCCATAAATGTCTGCTAAGAACTTCCCTTTGTTGTTCATCTCTTTCTCAACACAGAACCTATGGAATGCTTGGAGAGTCCACACCACTCAGTGCTGTCTTGACATCATTCTGAAAAAGATCTTAACTTTATCAGACTCCTTTATGTTGGGTAGATGGAAAGTCTTACATAACCTCTTGGGAGTGATCTTAATCTTCTTCCCACCGATTGATGATTTGATTTTGGTTTAATATGAGTCCACTTTGGCATTTGATAGAGTTCTAGAACTTCCCTTTTCCAAATCAGGACTTTCTTAGACAGGAAAAAACTTAGGTCAGCGACCTCTAGCATGTGCAGAACCTGCATTACCTCTTCAAGAGCATCCTTGAAACCATTTCGAACCATCTCGGATCCCTCAAACAAGAAATCCATTCCTTTTGGAGACATTAATTTGCTGTGTTGCGGAAGAATTGGCGAGCTTTCATCGCAGTGAGATAGTAGTTTGAAAAGGGCCAGGAATAGTGTTTTTTATTCTAAGCACACATAGGTCTATTTATACTTGTCTCTAAGTAGAGAATGCAGAGAGGCACGTATATTTTGTTATGATCATGAAGTGATAAATGACTGTAATTGATCCTGATGGTTATTCGTAAATAAACGATCCAAGAAGTATGCGTTGAGTGTACTCGACACACTCAATGCTCTCAAATTTTGTAGTTATCTCGACGCACTCGACTCCTTAGTGCTTAGACAGTGCACTCAAAGTGTCTCAGCGCACTTGACGCCTAGGCACTTAGTCCATTTCTTCTTTTTTATCCTGTAAGGATTAACACTACCTAGAATTGGAATATATTAATTATTATAAAAGCTAGACTAAGTTCAACATACCCAGCTCAAATTTGAAGGTTTCGAAATTTGCTTCATCTAGTGGCTTAGTGAAGATATAAGCTACATGGTTGTCTGTAGGGAAAAATTCAAGACTGATGTCTTCACATTCCGCATGCTCTCTCATGAAGTGATGCCTAATATCTATATGCTTAGTCGTGATGTGATATATAGGATTCCTAGAAATAGAGAATGCACTAGTAGAATCATAGAATATAAGAGTTCTACTTATCTTAAGATTATAGTCCTGGAGCTGATGCTTGATCCACAGCAGCTGTGCACAACAACAACTAGAAGATATGCATTCTCACTCTATATTTGAGATTTCAACACTAGTTTTCTTCTTGCTGCTCCAAGATAAAAGCCTTCTTCCTATAAATTGATAGGATCCATAGGTACTTTTCCTGTCTACTTTATAGCCTGTAAAATCTGCATCTGAATACCCTGTGAAAGTCTTTGTTTTCAAGGTCAACTAAACACCTAGAGAGTGGGGATAGGTTTCTGGTCTTTCTTTAAATCTTTTAGAACTTTACCCGATTATGCTGTACTTAGTGATTAGGTTATTTTAGCTTTCAATATTAATCACAGAAGACACATTTGTTTTATAGTGGTTCCCCAGATTATGGGTACGTCCACTGTCCCTCTTCACCTTTCTAACATTGTGTTATACAAAGCTCTTCCCCAATACTCGACTACTTAAGAGCATACAACTCGATCACGCAGGACCACTCAGTCTTCTCCAAGACATATTGCTCAGTAACAAGTCCCTACAACTCAGGGATTAGACAACCACCTACCTCAGTCCAACGGACATACAACTTAGGCTGGGAGGACAGCCCTACACTCATATCCAAAATAGATCCTACACTCAGATCAACAAATGATCCTACTTTAGCCTTTATAACACATGATTATAACTCATATTCTCACAGGAATCCTACACTCAGATCCAAGACTAGATCCAATAGAAAATAGAAATGTGGTTAAATAGTTAAACACTAGAGAACTTTCTCTATATCTGTCTACCTAGGCTGAGCAGATTTTAGCCTTATCTTCTTCACAGCAACAAGTTGAAAAGATCTTCAGTACTAGGATGCTTGTGCTGAAAATAACTCAGAATCAAGATTTTGATATATTGTTGAAGATAATGGATCTGAAAGTTTTGTATCTTCTTCAAACAGCTACAAATAGTAGCAGACTCTGAAGGCTCTACTTCTCTTCTCAATTAGAAATCGATTCTGAACTTGTTGTCGCTGATGAGAATCGCAACAGCTATCTATTTTTTCTTTCAGGTCAACTGATCAGAACTTGTGCTTCAGGCTCGATATTAATGGAGAGGAAGAAGACGAAGTTTCGCCGCTATGCGTAATTAGAAAACCCTAATTGCTACTTTCCTTTCAGCCAATCTTATCCTTTTATAGACAGTTGATCAACGTCTCTTTATACTGTGGGAACATCCTACAAAAGATGAGCTACCACCTTCCATTTGCAGAAAATGACAAAAGCTATCCTCATGTGCTATTAAAGGCATACTGCAGCTTTCTCGCGAAGAATTTGAACTGCGTTGACTTTTTTGACTTTTGCTGACGTCAGCCATTCTGGACTTAGCCAAATTCACAGAATCACTCTGGGCATTGAGTGTGTTGAGTGAATTGGTTTCACTCAAAGATTCTGGATTAAGCTTATTCTTGAGCTCTTTCTACATCCATGCTGTTGAAAACGTTGAGTAGTTGGCCTTCAATTAATGCCATTTACCTTAGCTCCTTATGAAATCTGCCAACTCCTGAGGCATTGAGTGAACTGGCTTCACTCAATGCTTCTGTACTTAGAAGCATGTCTTCTGAATGGAGACATTGTGTGTGTTGAATTCACTCAATGCTTCTTGCCTCAGCCTCATCTTTTGACTAGGCATTGAGTAAACTGGCTTCACTCAACAAGTAACGACCCTAGCCAATCCAACGTGACAATATCACGGCTCTGCTCTTGGTGACGTTACCAGGCTGCAGCCCAAGCACCCCAACCCTTTCCTTCCACAGGCGGGTTGTTGGTGGACACAACCTCCCTTTGATGAGTCAACCTCGATAGTCAAGTGCGCACCAAGGGGACTTCCCAGGAGGTCACCCATCCCAATCCTACTCCAAGCCAAGCACGCTTAACTATGGATTTCTTTCAACTCTCATCACCAATTGAGCCATAGTTAAGCGTACTTGGGCGAGAGTAGTACTAGGATAGGTGACCTCCTGGGAAGTCCCCGTATGGACCAACTTAACTGTCATGTTCGCTCATCAAAGGGATTTTGTTGCAACAAACAACCCACCAGAGGGCTGGAGAGGGTTTAGGGTGCTTTAGCTGCAGCCCGGTAGCGATGCCATGGAGGGCTATGGGCAGAATCCCGGGTCGTTACATAAAAAGTACACTTTTTATTGTAACAACCCTAGCCGATCCAACGTGACAATGTCATGGCTCCGCTCTAGGAGACATTACCGGGCTGTAGCCCATGCACCCCAACCCCTCTCCAGCTCTCTAGCGGGTTATTGGTGGCCATAACCTCCCTTTGATGAGCGAACTCGACAGTTAATTTCTGTCGTATGGGGACTTCCAAGGAGGTCACCCATCTCAGTACTACTCTCGCCCAAACACGCTTAACTATGGAGTTCCTTCACTTCTCATCACCAGTTGAGCTAGTTGTAACACCCCAAATTCCAATTTGGAGTTCAGGCTGGGTAATACGGCCTAGGACACGGGTGTGCCCCTGATAGGCTAAAACCTTAACAAGCAAGTGTACATGTCGAATCGTAGTATTAATGTCGTATTTAAACTCGGGGTTGTCAAGTACTGCTACTCACGCTTGAACTATTATCCTACCGAAAAACTATTGGGATTTAAGAATTTTTAAAAGTAAAATAAAAGATAATTTTTAGACGAAAAAAAAACTTATAATAAAAAAGATAGCATTCGATCCAAGATTCACCATAAAACGAAATGAGAGGGATGAAAAGGCATAGTTTTAAATTTGCAAATCATACTCGACCGTGACAGATCCGATATTAGGAAATAATCTCGCTAGAGCATTAAATCCCCTACTTATAGATGTTTTGACCGAAATCTCTTTCAAGTCAAAAAGGCCTAAAGCCGCATTATCGAGGTGACCCGCACTATTGGATTTGACTCCAATCAGGAAGATTTATGTCATCCTATCTCTAGGGTTGCGTTCAACTCCTTCCTTCTTTGAGTGATCTTTCACATTCACGAGCCTCTCGGCAACTTAAATATGAGATCCAAAGCCTACTACCGTATACCGGAAATACAGAGTCGAAGAAATAAAGATCAAAGAAGGATCGAGTAAAATTAAGCAAAAATAAAATTATGAAATATAAGAAACCCTCATCTCATTTTATGGATCCTCACGATTGAAGGCTAAGCGAAATTAGCTACGCATGATTGAAAGGGAAACCACAATAAGATGAAGAAAATTCATTTGCATTGATTTATAAAAAAAGAGTACACAATAAGGAAATAAAAGGCAATATTATTCTACTAATAAAAAGACTATTACAATAACAAGGAAATTACAACAAGGAAGAAAAAGTATGCATAGCAATAAAAGATGGAAACTTGCACTAGAACTCTCTTGCTCTTTCTCCAATCCAACCTTCTCTAAACTCTTAACATAAAATTGCTTACAAAAAGTAGTGCTCTAACAAGGAGGGGAGGGATTCCTTTTATAAGTGAGGAGGAAGATTCTAGAATGAAGGGAAAATGAGGGGGACAAGGGGGTGGCCGGCCATGTAAGGGAGAGAAGGTTCATGCATTTCATTTAATGGGGGAGAGAGAATGGGAGGATTCAATGCATGTAATTTATGGAAATAGGAAATATTTAGTAGAAAGGGGGATGAATGGAAGTGTGTAGAAAGGGGAAAAGAGAGGGGTCAACCATGTGGATTGGAAATGCATGAATTCCATTTAATTAATGAGGAGAGAGCATGAGGTGAGGGAAAGAAGGGGTGAATGTGAAATAAAAAGGAGAAAATAATAAAGGAGGAGAGAGAGGGGGGCGGCCACATGCATGAAGAATTGCATGCATGTGGTCGGGTTTGATGTTTGGGGGACTTCTTGGGCTTTATTAAATGCAAATGGGCTGCTTGGTGGGCTCGGGTGGGCTAGGATTGCATGTAGGGGCTGCTCTATCATGGGCTCGGGTTGGACATGTTGGAGGGCTGCACCATAAGTGGCCGGGCTGCACCATGTTGGACTTGAGCTCGGGTAGCTTGATGAGAAGGGCTGCTCCATGGGCTTGAACCTACAAAATATAACAAACAAAACATTAGACACTTAATATTATTCATTAACATTGAACATAATAATTATAATAAATAAAACTAAACACCACATAATGTAATATAATTTAATAAGACGAAACATAACAATAATAAGACATTAAATAAGACAATTAACAAAACATAAAAATAAACAACAAACATATTAAACATAAAAACAAAACTAAACATAACATAAATAAACATAAAATAATAAGAACAAAACACATAATAAAGTTATACATTATAATATCATAACATAAAAGACATTAAATGAGAAATAAAACAAAACAGACATAAAATAAACAAAATTATAAATAAACTTAGGAATTTAGGCTACTAAATTACCCCAAAAACGATGACTAAATGTAGTCATCAAATTCCCCCATGTTAGAGTATTTGCTTGCCCTCAAATAAATGAAATTGAAAACTTGGGAAGATTAAATAAAAGAAAACAAAGCAAATTTAGGTTTCATAGATTAAGAAAACCAAAACATGAAAAATTAAACTATCCTAATTTTTATGCTACAACTAGTGGAGTGAGAAGTGCACAATAGAAAACTTGAAAGTGGAGACCTAAAAATTTCATTAAAACATAAAAGAAGAATTACAAATTTCTAAATCCCTAAAACAAGGCATCCAAAACAAATGAAAATAAGGAAAACAAAAGTAGAGGTTCTTAATAAACGGAGCATTAAAAACTACTAGGTTGCTAGATAAAAATTAACCCTAAAACACCTCAAGGTAACCTCCTAAGAAATCCATCAATGATGGTGGCCATAGCCTTGTCCATTCACACTTTCCCCACTACACAAATTTATGTTCTAAAGATTAATAGGACTTCTAATAGGCGTTAAAACTTGGCTTAGGTAAATGATTAGGAAATGAAAGCATGGATAAACATGAGGGCTTAAATACTAAACCAAGGTTGAGCAAAATGAAGAGAAATGATAAGTACTTTAAACAAACAGAAGGCCATAAATTTTTACTTTAATAATTTGGCCTCAATTAAACTTCATTTTTCCTTTTTTTTCTTTTTTTTTTTTTTTGATTTGATAACATTTTGATACTAACATTTTTCATAAGAGAGATCTCCAAAAATAGGCTTTAAAATTTCCTTTTCATTTCAAAGATAAAACCCCTTAAAAAAATGATTTTTAAGCTCAAAGTTTTAGTGTAAAAAAGGGGAAAGGCATTTTGGCTTTGGTGAAATAATGAAATGAAAGGTGAAGCTAAAACAAAGAAATAGGGAAAAGACCCAAAATTGTTTTGCAATGGTAAATTTTTTGGTGGGCAAGAAAAACTCAAACTAGTCAAAGGGTGGCCTAAATCATCTCTGAAGTACGTAAAAACAACGCAAATGTTTCGAGGGTAGCAAGGGACAAGTTTTAAACATAAAGAAAGTATTACCCCACAAATGAAAAAAAAAGATAACATTACCTAGCAATCATTCGAAAGAAACAAACCGAATAAAAAGACATAACTACAAATTTCTAACTTATAACGTAAAAAACAGATGCCTATATTTAAGAAAAAGAAACTAGTAAGACTAAGCTATGTTAAACTTATAAATTTAGAAAACCGTTTCAAAGAAATCTACATAAAACTACAAAACCGAACGGGCCTACAAATCACTAGAAGAAACATAAAAAAAATATAGAAAATAATTTTTTATTTTGATTTTCAAATAGATTTTAGCAATTTTGTTTTTTTTTTGGATTTTGATTTTCTAATTTTTTGGGTTTTGTATTTTATAATTTTTTTGAATTTTCGAAGAAGTTAAAATAAAAAAGCAATACAATTAAAAAAACTTAAGAATAACTATACTAATTTGTTTGGGAATTTCAAACATTTTTTTGTAAAAAAGATTTTTTTAGGAAGAAAAAAGAAACTAACTAAACGATCCCCCATGCTAAGATTCTTCATTGTCATCAATGAAAGGAACAAAAAATGAGAAAGAGAAGGAGACTAAGAAGGAGAGAAAAATAAAATGCAATAAAGTAAATAAAAAGAAACAGTACTTCCGCGGGTTTGTGAGATGAAGGTGGATGTCGCTCCCCCATGCTTGCTTTTTAGTGCACTTGATCGTCAGCAGGTTTGACTTGATCCATCTTTATATCAGCAACGTTGGAGAGGCAGTCACGAACTTGCTTGGTTGGCAACCGAAAGGAAGAGCAAAATAAAAGCAGAAAACTAGAGTCCGTGGGCAGGTACCCAAGATTGTTCTTTATTACAACAATTTAAAGTTCGAAATAATAATAAAAGTTTTATAATAGGAATAATTCCTAAATAAGAAAGAGTTTCAAATGAAAATAACCGTTCAAGAGACAAAAATAAGATGCTCCTTTGTAGGAGATACAGAATCATTAGAAAAATATAATTTAAGTCTATGAACATTTACTTTAAAATCACCCTTATCGGGGTGTGAAAGCAACACAGTTCCATCAAAAAAGACTTCCTTGACCGTAAACGGTCCAGACCAACGAGATTTAGATTTTCCAAAGAAAATACGTAGACGTAAATTTAAAAGAAGAACTTGATCGCATGGCTTAAAATTTTTATGGTGGCGAAAGTTCTTATCGTGATAAAATTTCGTTTCAGGGTCGGGTGGTTTATCAAAATAATTTTTCAAATTTTTTTATTTTCAAAAATTAGATTCCCAAGATTCTTTTGTCTAAAATAAGAGTCATTTTCGAATTTTGCTTGTACGAACATAACAGTGTTTTCAAAAACATTTGATGAAAATTCAGAAAAAGAAGAAGAAAAATCCCTTGGTGAAATATAGGAGTCTTCTTTAAATTCATCAATAAAAAAGCAAGAATCATCATTTTGTAAAGAGTTTTTCATAGATTTGTTAATATCAAATGTAACTTCCTCATCTCCCACATGCATAAAAAGTTTTCCGTCACTCACAATAATGATTGCGCGAGCGGTGGCTAGGAAGGAACGACCAAGGATAAGATGGACCTCGATGTCCTATTCAATATCGAGAATGACAAAATCCACCGGGAAGATGAATTTGTCGACCTTCACTAGCACATCCTCAATGATACCTAACGGATATTTTATTAAACGATCGGCTAACTGTATACTCATTCTTGTAGGGCTAAGAGTGCCCAATCCTAGCTTTTTGAATAAAGAAAAGGGCATCAAATTGATGCTCGCTCCTAGATCCGCTAACACATGTTTAACAAACAGATCACCAAAAACGCAAGGAATGGTAAAATTACCCGGATCGTTTATCTTTTTAGGAAGATTAGAGTTTTTAACGACCACCGAGCATTCTTCATTTAAGGTTACATGCGATAAATTTTCCAATTTCATTTTGTTCATTAACAAATCCTTAAGATATTTTGCATACTTAGGCATTCCACTAATTGCTTCATGAAATGGAAAATTAATATGAATTTGTTTAAACATTTCAAGAAAACGTCGGTACTGATCGTCTAGTTTTTCTTTCCTAAGTCGAGCCGGATAAGGAGGTAGCGGAAATTCCTTTATTACAACCGGAGCATCATTTTGAACGTCATAATTTTCTTTTCCAAAATAAGAAAAAATAGAAATATCTTTTTCTTTATCAAAAGTTGATTTTTAATTTCCAAAAGTTTATTTATCATTTTTCGTGGGGATAATTGTTTCCATAGTAGGAGGGACAATCACCTTTGGCTCTTCCCTTATGGTGGGCTCGTTAATAACCTAACCACTCCGAAGGGAAATTGCATTTGCGTTTTCCCTTGGGTTAGGTTCAGTGTTCGAGGGAAGAGTTCCAGGTGGTCTCTCGGAAAAAGCCTTGGCAAGTTGCATGACCTGGTTTTCTAAACTTTTCACGGACCCAGTTAGACTTCTAATATTAGCTTCGTTCGAGCTTATATATTTAGAAAGGATCTATTCCAAAGGGGAAGGTTTTTGAAAGTTTTGGTTTTGTTGTGGTGGTGGTGGTGGTGTAAAATCATGCGGTGGGCGTACAACATTAGCATTATTACTGCAAGAAAAATTAGGATGGTTACGCCATCCAGGGTGATAAGAGTTCGAAGAAGAATTAAAACCAGGAGGTGCAGAAAAATTAGAAAAAGCAGAAAAATTATTGGCAGAATTATTTTGAGCAGGCCTAGGTATGTTCCCTAGATAATCCACCTGCTCTGCAGCAGCGGCAGCATTCACATTTTCAAATACCTTAGCGGTGGAGGCAACAGTCATCTCCAAAAACTTCTTGTTCAGCATCTCCACTTACAGCGCCAGTTGCGACTCCAAATACACTTCATAGATACTTGCAAGTTTATATGGGTGATTCCTAGACGAATTCCACTGATAGGTGTTAATCGCCATTGAAAGTTAGGGTTAGATCCGATATACTCTAGAGGGGGGGTAAATAGAGTATGTCTGTGTGTTTTCCAAACTTTCTTCTCTAACAGTATACTAACTTTATCTTTAACAACTATATCTAACTATCACAGATTAAAGTAAATCAAAGATCACAGAATATCTAACTAACACAGCCACAACAAGAACAGAAAAGAAAGAGCAACAAGACAACACAAGAATTTTATAGTGGTTCCCCAAACTGGGTACATCCACTCTTCTACCACCCTTGGTAGGAATCCACTGCAGTTTTTGATTAGGTGACTGTCACCAATGAGCTTTTGATCAGGTGCTCAAAAACCAAAGCTCAAGTCTTTTGGAAGGAGAATTGCAAACAGAATAATTTTGAAGGGAATTAAAACCCTGTATAGAGGTGGGAATGAGAGAGTGATGTAAGACTTCTTTTCTCAAATCAAAATGAGAAGACTGTGTGGATTCTTATTTGTTGTCAAAGCTCCCCCCTGAGATCTTGAATGGTTCAGGAGTGGAAGCTTTGTTCAAGGGTGTAGGCCTTCAGCTTTTCAGAGATCCTTGACTGATTTGAATGTTGCTATCACTTGAGATCCCTGAAAACAAAGAGGGAGAGAAAGAAAGAAAGATTCTTGATGGTGATAGTTGTTCTTTCTTCTTCTCTTTAGAGCATCCAATTTTCGAGAGAGCTTTTTCACTGCACTTTTGAAGAAGTTTTCTTTGTTGTGTCTCTGGTTGATAATCAATCTCAGCTCTCATGTGTTGCTTGTTTTTCTTGGCAGGGAGATGTGTCTTTGATCACTACAAATTTGTTGAATTCAAAAGAAATTCTGCCATAAATGTTCAGCCGAAATCTTGGGAATGAGAAAGCGGCAAGAATGCTGTCAATTATTCTATTTTATGTCTATCCCGAGATATAAGCAATTAATTCCATGGAGGATGTTAGCAATCAATGCTGCCAGTAACGACTCTATTCATAGAATATAAGTGCATTGATTTATAAGGGAATTAATATCCTATAATGGTTAAAATGATGAGACAGATAGAGAAAGAATAAATAACAAAATGTCTTACAGTTTTCGTCGACCTGAGATCAGCTTTCGTCGACCTCTAATCAGCTTTCGTCGACCTCTAATCAGCTTTCGTCGACCTGATATTTTGTCGACCTCTGATCAGCTTTCGTCGAACTAAGATCAACTTTCATCGACCTTAGCTCTGTGAATCAACTGTTGTGCATAAACTGACTAATTCTGCGCTCTATGTTTGTCGACTTGAGACTGTGAAGTTAGTCGACCTAAGAACTTGGTCAATCTGTTGGTGTTGAGTGAATAACACATCTGGCGTTGAGTGCTCTTTGTCTCTGAGTCAGCCTTGGCTTTTAGTGAATTATGGCGCTGAGTGTTGAAGAGTTAGTCGATCTGAGAACGGAGTTCGTCGAGCTCAGCTCAGAGATTTTAGCTCTGAGTTAGTCAAGCGAAGCATGACTATCGTCAACCTGAGATTGACGAATGTAGTTTTCTTTTTCTAATTCTTGATCTCTCTAAGTCTTGAGTCTTTGGCACTGATGGAGGCTGGTCCTTTGTACTGTTGACTCGAAGGACTTGCCCTAGACTCTAAGACACACCTATGACCCTGATCTATACATATTGAGTCATATCTTAACTCAGTGAACCTAGCCCAAATTCAACTAGAGGTTCCAACAATCTCCCCCTATTTGGGTGAGGTCATTGATTACAGACTCAATAAATAAAATACACAAAGAAGGAACATTGCATATATCTGGCAGATAATTTACTAATAAGTGCAGCAGATATAAGTACATAGCTTTGTAACAGATAATAAAAACATAAATTTAACAAAGTATACCACAAGTAGCAATTTTTTCTTCAGGATTCTCTGCTACTACTTCTTGGATTTTTCTTCCATCTTCTTTTCTCCTGGCTTTGTAAATATAATTTCCCTGTTAGGTTTTTCAGCTCCTTTTTTTGACATATATAAATCAGCTGCTCCAATCACTGTCTGAGGTTATGTTCTGGGAACAATTTCTTCTTGATGTCTAGCCATATATTCAGTAGGATCAAATAGTTTCTTGCTTATCTGAAGCCTTTCAAGTTCTTTTTCTCTGTATGTGGACATTATGGAGAATTTTGTTGGATCCTGTCCTTCTTTTCTGGCCTTTTTCATTTGTGACAAAGCAATTAATTCTTGGAGTCTGGCCATCCTGAAGTTTCAATCATCATCCTGACTAGCTGAAGATTGATCTTCCTATGAGGATAACAGTGCAATAGGCTTGAAATGTGTAGACTGTACTTGAAAGTTTGTCTCAGCTTGGCTTTCAGTACTTAGAGTGTATAAGGGTTTGGGAGGTGCAGTTTCACTGTATTTTCCTTTAGGCTTAAATGATTCAGAATGCCTTCTTTGTTTAGTTTGAGGTTGAGGAGGAGAGAATTCTGGTTTTTGATAAACAATTTCCTTTATTTTTTCTGAACCACTAACACTTTTCTAGTGACTGCTTCTATGAGAATTCTGACTGGATGACATTTTCGGTCTCTGATAAGTTCTTATGTAGGAGGGATTTGAAGGTGTATCTGAATTTTGACAAATCATTCCAGAAGCAGTTGCAGCTGGTGGAGGAGGAGGAGGAGGAGGATCCTTCCTGTATTTGTGAGCTGGAGGTGGAGAATACCTTCTTCTTTTCTTCCTAGCCTTCTATTCATTCTTTGAGAGCCACATCCAGGCTGACATTCCCTTGTATGGGGTTATTTTTTGAAGGATATAGTAGGGAGTATCATTGGTATTTCCATGTTTGGGAACAGGTGGAGGTGGGGCTTTCCTTTTCTTTGAGGCTTTCTTCCTCTTAGGAGAATCATCAGAATTATCATCATCATCATCAGATTATTTTTGAGGATTGTCATACATTTCATCAATCTGACTGATCAGATCCTAGGGAATTTCTTTGCTGGCTGGAGTGGGAAAAACTTCAGCTTCAGCTGCTTCAGCTTCCACAGCAACATCCTGATTGATTTGATCATCCAAACTAGGAATAGGGCTATCATCTATGATATAAGTTGGCCCAGGAGAGCTAGATCTTTGTTCATATAATACTGCTAGAGGAGCTGTCAGACTTTCCTTTATACTGGCTAACACTTCTGAACTTACAGGGGAGGTATAGCATACTATTGCTCTATATGATTAAGTGGGAGAGGAGAGGCAGAACTGAATATAGGATCCAAAGATTTTCAACAGATTATGTAGATTTACTTTAGATTTAATGAAGTAGACCCTTCTAGGATGAACTTCTGGCAAGGTTGTCTCTTGAGCATTGGATACTATAATATCTATACACTGATTATCTACATCTGCTCCTGTGTCAGTTATCTCTATATCAGCTGATTCCATATCAGTATCAAGAAACTGTAGAAAATCTGATTCCATGTCAACATTAGTTCCTGCTGCTGCTAGTTCTGCTGCTGCTACTGCATCATTAAGTGTAATACCAACATTTGTTCCTGCTGCTACTGCTGGTTCTGCTACTGTTACTTCATCATTAAGTATCTCCCCCTGCTTAGTTTCAGTATGTACTAAAGCCAGGCACCCAGATGAATAGAGGGTAGAGGTGAGGGTAGATATTTGAGCAGAGAGAGATGACATGGATATAACCAAAGGGGAAATAACCTCTGCAATGATGGTTTGGAGGATAGGCTTGAGGAGCTGAAGAAGTGGTTGGATGATAGAGGGATTCAAAGATTTGGAGTTAGATGGTTGGGCAGGAGGTGGTGGAGAAGGTATAGAGGTAGTGATGATAGTTGCTGGAGGAGATGGTTAATTGGAGGTTTCATGAAGGGGGTCCTGTTGAGGAGAGTGTTGAGGAGAAGGTGTGTTGAGAGGAGATGAGAGTAAATTAAAGGATGGGATTAAAGATAGAGTGGAGAGGGGGATATGAGCAAGATGAGATGGAAGAGGAGATTGAGGAGGAGTAGGGATGGATGTATCATCCCTAGGAGAGGGAGAATTTGATGGAATATATGTAGGGGAAGAAGGAATTGGAGATGCTGGAGGTGCTGGGGTTTGGATGTGGATTGTAGTGGAAGGCGTGGGTAACTGGACTTGTTGTTGTTGGGATGGAACTGGAGGGACAGGAGGTGGTGGAGGAGTGGAGAGGAGCCCTTCAGAGGGGTGGGGAGTGGCTGTAGCAGCCCTTGTACTTCTTGAAGCTTGGGTGGCAGAGGATGAAGCCTTAGAGGGCTTTGTGATTGTCCTCTCCAAATTGCCAAACAAGGTACATGTGAGCCTCTTGCTGGCATTGATGAATGTGGTCAAGGAGACCAGTGATTCAACAGCCTTTGTTGTCAAGAAGATCCCTAGGATCCTTCCAAAGTTCACTTCCTTCTTACTGTTTCTTTTCCTGATAAGATCAAAAATGATCTGAGTCAAGTCCACCTTCCTTTTGTTACCACTGCACACATTACTAGAAATAGATGCCTAATTATATTATCATGTGCAGTGTGCTTGCCCAGCATGATTTCCCCAACTAAATCTGCGAGAAATCTGAACTCGGCAGATATGTGTTTCTTTAGTAGTTTATTAGGGTTGTCCCCAGAGTACCCCATTGTGTTAAGCATTATATCAGACTCTTCTGAATCAATTTCTAACTCTTCCTCACCAATTTTCAATCCAAACAATTCAGTAAGAATATCGGGGGTAAGAGAGATTTCGTTACCCGCGATGCTGCCAGTCATCTTGTTCTCATTGACGGTAGCCGTGTACACCCATTCTCTAATTTCTGTGCTGGGTAATTTGATTCTCATAGTCAGTAGTTGTTTCAGTTGTTGTTCTTTCGGTAGTTGCAGGATGGGAAGAAATATCAGATCTGAATGCTGGAATGAGTCAAAATCCATGTCAAATCATGTGTCAAATTTCATTGTCGTAAGAGCGCCTGCTTGAATCGCCATGAATGCACCTGCAAGAGAGAAAACGAAAATCAAGTGCAAGAGAACTGAAAGCGCGGGATGGAGGTCGAAGTAAACCTAAATATAGTGTTTTCCTGAATATAAACCGACAGAGTCCGTTCCACGAGAAATGAATAGATCTTCGATCTGAGGTCGACGAAATAATTTGGACTTAAATGATTCGTCGATCTCAATCTGAAGAGTTGAAGACATTTCGTTGATCTTCGTTCAACGAATGTTTTCTGAAGTAGGTTCGTCGATCTTAGCTCGACGAAACTAACTCCAAACAGAGAGTTTGTCGATCTTCGTTCGAAGAATATCTCACAAATTTACCCCAGTTCGTCGATCTCTGTTCGACGAACTTTTAAAAACTCGTCGAGTGCAGACAGAAATTAAACTAATTCTTCTCCATTTATCATTCCAAGCTGATTTATGAAGAACAGATGATTTCTTTCATCCAGAGGTTTGGTGAAGACTTCAGCTCTTTGTAAATCAGTGTAGATATAGACAAGATTTATTTTATTTTTTCTACACTCTTTAATGAAATGATGCATAATGTCTATATGCTTAGTTCTATTGTGATGAATTGGATTTTGTGCTATGGCTATAGCACTTCTGTTATCACATAGTAATGTTGAATTATTTAAGTTGAGACCATAGTCCAGTAGTTGGTTTTGAATCCACAACATTTGGGAACAGCAACTGCCAGCTGTAATATATTCTGCTTCAGAAGTTGATGTAGACACAGATGACTGCTTCTTGCAAAACCAAGACACTAATCTCATACCAAGGAACTGACAAGTTCCTGAAGTACTTTTTCTGTCCACTCTGCATCCAGTAAAGTCAGCATCTTAGTATCCAGTCAACTCAAACTGTGACTCAGTAGGATACTAGAGACCTAGACTTGGACAACCCTTTATATATCTCAAAATTCTTTTTAGAAAAACTAGATGTGATTCTTTAGGGTTCACCTGGAACCTAGCACAAAGGCATGTAGAAAACATAATATTAGGTCTGCTTGGTGTAAGGTATTGTAGGGATCCAACAATGCCCCAATATAGTTTCTGATACACAGGTTTCCCATATGCATCAGAGTCTAGTACAGCATTTGTAGGCATGGGTGTTTTCTTTGTTGAGGAATCAACCATCCCAAACTTCTTTATGATCTCTTTGGCATATTTAGCCTGGGAAATGAAGATGCAATCTGGGAGCTGCTTCACTTGGAGACCCAGGAAGTAGGAAAGCTCACCCATATTATTGATCTCAAATCTTGAATGCATTAGATCAGAAAATCTCTTGCATAATTTGGGATTAGTAGAGCCAAATATTCTATCATCTATATATATTTGTACTAACAGTATTTTATCATGATGCAATTTGGTAAACAAATTCCTATCAACTATGCCTCTTGAAAAACTATGCTCTAATATAAACCTGGCTAAGGCCTCATACAAAGCTCTTGGAGCTTACTTTAAACCATAGAGAGCCTTGAGCAATATAAACACAAAAGAGGGGTGAGTTGGAGAAATAAAACTTGGAGGGTGTTCAACATAAACCTCTTCTTTAAGTTCCCCATTCAAGAAGGCACTCCTCACATCCATTTGATAGACTTTGAACTTTTTGAATGAAGCATAGGCAAGAAATATCCTTATTGCTTCTAGACTGGCAACTGGAGCAAAGGTTTGATCATAGTCAATCCCTTCCTATTTTCTATACCCTTGAGCAACAAGCCTAGCCTTGTTCCTCACAATCACACCTTGGGCATCAAGCTTATTTCTGAATACCCATTTGGTTCCAATGAATGGGTAGTCTTTTGGTCTTGGAACCAAATCCCAAACCCTGCATCTCTCAAACTGATTGAGCTCTTCTTGCATTGCAATGATCAGGTGGGGATCTTGCTCTGCATCAGATATGGACTGAGGCTCAATTTGAGAGAGGAAACAAGCATGCATCAAGTCCTGGTTAAGTTGATGCCTTGTCTGTACACCTACTGTTATGTCTCCAATCACTTGGGATCTGGGATGATCCCTCAGTGTGACAAGATCAGTGGGTGGATTTGGTTCAGCAACAACATTTTTGAAGGATTCCTCTTGTGGAATTACTTCTACTGTTGTGGAGGGTTCAATTGCATCCAGATTTTCTCCATCACTTTCTTCATTGGCTTGTTGAGGAGACTGGGAAGTAAATTTCAATTCATCCAATTTCTCACACAAGTTGTTTACCTGCAGGAGGTTTCTGGTATAAATTTCTTTCTCCTTATAAAACATGTTAGTCTCATCAAATATAACATGCATGGATTCTTCTATTTTCAATGTGGATTTATTAAGAACCCTATAAGCTTTGCTGACTTGGGAATAGTCTAGAAAAATTCCCACTACAGCCTTTGCTTAAAACTTCCTAATGTGCTTTTTGTCATTATTATGAATATAGCATACACAACCAAAAACTTTAAAATAGTTAATTATTGGTTTCTTCCCTTTGAGCAATTCATAGAGGGTCTTATGTTTTAGTTTGTGTATCAAGCTTCTGTTCAGGACATAGTTTGTTGTGCTCACTGTCTCTGCCCAGTAGGATAGGGGCATGTAAGCATCTACAAGTAATGTGCCTGCAGCTTCAATGAGTGTTCTATTTTTCCTTCCAGCTACCTCATTTTGTTGAGGAGTTCTAGGAGCTGAGAAGCAGTGTCTTATACCTTCTTTCCTACAGAACTCTAGCATAAGAAGAGACTCAAACTCAGTGCCATGATCACTTCTGATCAATGCAACTTGAGTAGAATACTCAATCTGTATGTTCTTGAGAAAATCTTTAAGAACTTGAAAAGTATCTGACTTTGCTCTCAAAAAGAAAACTCGAGTGAATCTGGAGAAGTCATCTACAACCACTAAGGTATAAGACTTCCCTCCTAGGCTTTGTACAACAATAGGTCCAAAAAGGTCCATATGTAGTAAGTATAAAATCCTAGGTGAATCACTCTAATTAATGGATTTAAAACTATATTTAGTTTGCTTGCCTTGTTGACAAGCCCTGCAGAGGCCTTCCTTCTTGTAGGGGCTAGAAGGTAAACCTCTCACAAGATTGTCCTTAGATAGCCTAACAATGTTTTTCAGATTTATATGTCCTAATCTCTTATGCCATAAGTCATTTTTACTACTAAGTTAAGCAGACATATATCTGAAGTAATGGACTGGAAATTAACTAAATATATATTTCCTTGTCTACTGACAATTAAAACTGGTTTGTTTTCTTTTGATGTAATAGTACAGGATTTAGAGTTGAATGATACCTGATATCCTTCATCATAAAGTTGTCTTATGGAGATGAGATTGTGCTTCAGTCCACTCACATATGCAACTTTCTTGAAAGTTACAACTCCAATCCTGATTTTGCCATAGCCCTATATTTGGCAACATTTTGAATCACCAAAGATTACCTTTGGTCCCAGGTTGGACCTATAGTCAATTAAGTTGTCCTTACTGCCTGTCATGTGCTTGGAGCAGCCACTATCCAGATACCAGTGTTTATTATATGCTGCATAGGTATTCATCTGCAAGTATAACACTTAGTTGTTCTTGACCCAGGTGACCTTGGGTCCTTGTTGATTTACATAGGATTAACTGGAAATATATTAGCATTCAGGTTGATCTTTATAGCCTTTGGGATAATATCTTCTGGGTGGTATTATCCATGTGCTAAAGGGATTAAAGTTGCTCTTAGAATTTGGATTTCTGTTGTTAAAATCTGGGATCGATGATTTCTGGTTGGATCATCGAGCTGAGTTTGACGATGTTGGATGAGATCGTTGATCTCTACTTGAAGAATGAGAGTATTCATTCTTGGAGTACCAAAATCATCGATCTCTATTCGACGAACCATACTGATGTCATCGATCATAGATCGAAGAATGATTATTACTCAAGTTTGCATTCAGAGATCGTCATTCTGAGTTTGACGATCTGTTCATATATCGTCGATCTGCATTCGACGATAATTACTGAACATTGTTATGTTGGTTTTTTTCCTTTTCTGATTTGTTTTCTTAAGTTCTAACTGTTTAAGAACTTCATTAACCTTCTCTACCTATTCAGTATTTTTCTTACATTTTCAGAAATAAAACTTATGGGTTTTGATAGTTGATTTTTCTGAATAAGGATTGGTTCACTAGATGAGGCTCGTAATCCTAGTTTGTTATTACTGGATCTTGTATTGACTGTGCTAGTTATGTCTATCAGTTATAAACTTCTACCATTTAAGGTTTCTTTTAGTTCCTTAGCCTTACTTAATTCAGATTTTAGGAACATTATTTTGATATTAGCTAGGTCTAATTCTTCAGTTAATTTTTCATTATCAGCAATGACTCTTTTTTGTTCAAATATTTTTCCCTGAGGAGTTTAATTTCCTTCTCAGATCCTATTAGGTCTAAACATAATAGTTTAAATTCAGATTTGAATTCCTCTGATTCAAAATCATAAGAAGCTAATACCTGATCCTCAGCTGATAAGAGCTCTTCATCTTCAGACTCATCAGCATCTGATCTACTATAACCTGCCTCAATAGCCATGAGGCAAACTTCTTTGGCCTTCTGCTCTTCATCATCCTCACTGGAGCTGGAGGAGGTTGACTCTTCTTCAGTGTCACTCCGTGACTCAACAACAAAGCCCTTGTCCTTCCTCTTGTGCTTGCTTGAGGAAGGCTTGCTGTAGTAACCCTTCCTTGAGTCACCCTCCTTTCTTCTATCCTTCTTCTGAACTTCTTGGCACTCAGAGATGAAATGTCCAGGTTTCCTGCAGCCAAAGCACACTACTTCTTTAGATGGTTTTTTGTCATACCTTGGATTTTCTTCATTCTTGGATGGTTTCCTTCTGAAATCTTTTCTAGCCATCTTAAAGAATCTCTTGGCAAAGAGACTCATCAATTCTTCATTCACAGGAATGACTTCAGAGTCTTCTGCTTCTTTGAAAGCTATGTTGTGCTCTTTCCTAGGTTGTGTAGAATTCTTGACTTCAGCTACTGCTTCCCTTGATTTTATCAGCTGCTCATAGGACTTTAGCTTTCCAAGTAGAGCTTCAGTTGAGATATCTGTTGTGCTTCTAGCTTCTCTGATGAGCCAGATTCTTGAGTCCCATGTGCTGGGGAAGCACATGAGGATCTTGTCATTCACTTCAGTTAAAGTGATTTCCTTATCTAGAGTCCTCAGCTCACTGATAATGGAGCTGAGACTGTTGTACATCACTTCCACTATTTCAGCTTGATCCTTTTTGAAGTTTTCATATTGAGTGATGAGGTTGGATCTTCTATCCTTCCTCTCATCTGCTGATCCAGCCACCATTTGGTTCAGGGAGTCCCAAATGTCCTTGGCTGATGAGCATTCAGTAACCTTTTTAAATATCTCATCTGACATTGTTTGAGCAAATATGTTCATGGCTCTGGCATCAGCTATCTTTGCCTTTTTTTGTGCATCTGTCCATCCAGGGGGTGGAACTGCACTCATGTCTGTTGAAGTTGATGGGGTTTAAGCCACTGGAGCCGGTGGTCTTGTTATGATGGAATTTAATATATCCTCATCAATAGAATTCATTTAGAGTCTAATTCTTGCCTTCTACAGTGTGAACTTGGACAAGTTACATACTGGAGGTCTGGTGCTTGTATAGTCTTTGTTCTGTGCCATGCTGTATAGATCTAGAAGAAGTAAGAGAACAGATCTAACTTAGGATAATTTGGTTCAAGGGTTAGCTTGTACAACTAAAAGAACCTACTCTAGAGGGGGCGGGGGGGGTGAATAGAGTATGTCTGTGTGTTTTCAAAACTTTCTTCTCTAACAGTATATTATCTTTATCTTTAACAACTATATCTAACTATCACAGATTAAAGTAAATCAAAGATCACAAAATATCTAACTAACACAGCCACAGCAAGAACAAAAAAGAAAGAGCAACCAGACAACACACGAAATTTATAGTGGTTCCCCAAACTTGGTACATCCAATCTTCTACCACCCTTGGTAGGAATCCACTACAGGTTTTGATCAGGTGACTGTCACCTATGAGCTTTTGATCAGGTGCTCAAAAACAAAACCTCAAGTCTTTTGGAAGGAGACTTGCAACCAGAATAATTTTAAAGGGAATTAAAACCCTGTACAGAGGTGGGAATGAGAGAGTGATGTAAGTCTTATTTTCTCAAATCAAAATGAGAAGACTGTGTGGATTCTTATTTGTTGTCAAAGCTCCCCATGAGATATTGAATGGTTCAGGAGTGGAAGCTCTGTTCAAGGGTGTAGGCCTTCAGCTTTTCAGAGATCCTTGACTGATTTGAATGTTGCTGTCACTTGAGATCCCTGAAAATAAAGAGGTAGAGAAAGAAAGAAAGATTCTTGATGGTGATAGTTGTTCTTTCTTCTTCACTTTAGAGCATCCAATTTTTGAGAGAGCTTTTTCACTGCACTTTTGAAGAAGTTTTCTTTACTGTGTCTCTAGTTGATAATCAATCTCAGCTCTCGTGTGTTGCTTGTTTTTCTTGGCAGGGAGATGTGTCTTTGATCACTGCAACTTAGTCGAATTCAAATGAAATTCTGCAATAAATGTTCAGCCGAAATCTTGAGAACTAGAAAGCGGAAAGAATGCTGTAAATTATTGTATTCTATGTCTGTCCCGAGATATAAGCAATTAATTCCATGGAGGATGTTAGCAATCAATGCTGCCAGTAACGGCTCTATTCAGAGAATATAAGTGCATTGATTTACAAGGGAATTAATAGCCTATAATGGTTAAAATTATAAGATATAGAGAAAGAATAAATAACAAAATGTCATACAGTTTTTGTCGACCTGAGATCAGCATTCGTCGACCTCTAATCAGCTTTCGTCGACCTCTAATCAGCTTTAGTCGTTCTCTTATAAGCTTTCGTCGAACTGAGAACAGCTTTTGTCGACCTGAGCTCTGTGAATCAACTATTGTGCATAAACTGACTCATTCTGCACTCTATGTTCGTCGACCTGAGACTGTGAAGTTAGTTGACCTAAGAACTTGGTCAATCTGTTTGTGTTGAGTGAATAACACATATGGCGTTGAGTGCTCTTTGTCTCTAAACTGTCTTTGCTTTGAGTGAAATATGGCACTCAGTGTTGATGAGTTAGTCGATCTGAGAACGGAGTTCGTCGAGCTCAACTCAGATATTTTATCTCTGAGTTAGTCGAGCTGAGCACGACTATCATCGACCTGAGATCGACGAATGTCGATTTCTTTTTCTAATTCTTGATCTGTCTAAGTCTTGAGTCTTTGGCAGTGATGGAGGGTGGTCCTTTGTACTGTTGACTCGAAGGACTTGCCCTAGACTCTAAGACACACCTATAACCCTTATCTATACATATTAAGTCATATCCTAACTCAGTTAACCTAGCCCAAATTCAACTAGAGGTTCCAATAGCCATGTCCTCAATAAGCTCAAGAGCGGCTTCCGGAGTTTTGCGGTCCAAAGAACCAGCGGAAGCGGCATCTATCATTTGCTTAATTTCTTGATTTAGCCCATTATAAAATGTCTGAAACTATAACCTTACAAGCAGAGCATGATGAGGGCATCTTCTCAAAAGTTCTTTGAACCTCTCCCAAGTGTCAAAGAGGGTCTCAGAAGCTATTTGAGAGTACGAAGTTATATCAATTCTTAGCTTAGTAGTTTTGGCGGGGGGGGAAAATATCTTGCAAGAAATTTTTTAGTTAAAATGTTCCAAGTAGTGATTGATCCTCTTGGAAGAGAACTTAACCACTGTGTTGCTTTGGTCCTTAAGGAGAAGGGGAAGAGTCTTAGCCTAATAGCATCGTCTGAGACACCATTAATTTTGAAGGTGTAACAGATTTCAAGAAAATTGGCAATATGTAAGTTCGGATCTTCATCTTGTAATCCGTCGAACTGTACATATTGCTGCACCATTTGTATGATGCTAGGCTTAAGCTCAAAATTATTGTTCGCAATTGAAGGTCGAACAATACTTGTTTCGGTTCCCTCCAGGTTGGGTCGAGCATAATCGGACATGGTCCTTTGCTGCTCCATTCCTGGGTTGGGATCTCCCATTTCAGAATTAAAATTACAATCACCGTAGGAATCCTCAACCGCTGTTTGAGAAGTGGAAGCCCCGAATCGTAGTTGTCTACAAAAGGAGCGTTCAATTTCTGGGTCCAAATCAACAAGTAGCGACGGATTCGTGCGGGTCATACAAGAAAAAAATGAGAATGGAGAGAAGAAAATAAAGGAAATAAAAAACTTGAATATGAGAAAGAATATTTTTTTTTTGGATTTTTGTAGAAGTAATAGCGAAAGCGTTTTCAAAATATTAACGAAGAAGTCCCCGACAACGACGCCAAAATATTGATGGGCTAAAACCCGAACAGGCAAGTGTACCCGTCAAATCATAGTATCAAGGTCGTATTAAAACTCGGGGTTGTCAAGTACTGCTACTCACTCTTGAACTATTTTCCTACCGGAAAACTGTTGGGATTTTAGAATTTTTAAAAGTAAAATAAAAGATATTTTTTCGACGAAAAAAAAACTTATAATAAACAAGATAGCATTCGATCGAAGATTCACCATAAAACAAAATGAGAGGGATGAAAAGGCATAGTTTTAAATTTGCAAATCATACTCGACCGTGACGGATCCGATATTAGGAAATAATCTTGCTAGAGCATTAAATCCTCTGACTTATAGATGTTTTGACCGAAATCTCTTTCAAGTCAAAAAGGCCTAAAGCCGCATTATCGAGGTGACCCGCACTATTGGATTTGACTCCAATCCGAAAGATTTACGTCATCCTATCTCTAGGGTTGCGTTCAACTCCTTCTTTCTTTGAGTGATCTTTCACATTCACGAGCCTCCCGACAACTTAAATATGAGATCCAAATCCTACTACCGTATACCGGAAATACGGAGTCGACAAAATAAAGATCAAAAAAGGATCGATTAAAATTAAGCAAAAATATAACTATGAAATAAAAGAAACCCTCATCTCATTTTATGGATCCTCATGATCGAAGGCTAAGAGAAATTAGCTACGCAAGATTGAAAGGGAAACCACAATAAGATGAAGAAAATAAATTTGCATTGATTTATAAAAAAAAGAGTACACAATAAGGAAATAAAAGGAAATATTATTCTACTAATAAAAAGACTATTACCATAACAAGGAAATTACAACAAAGAAGAAAAAGCATGCATAGTAATAAAAGATGGAAACTTGCACTAGAACTCTCTTGCTCTATCTCCAATCCAACCTTCTCTAAACTCTTAACATAAAATTGCTTACAAAAAGTAGTGCTCTAACAAGGAGGGGAGGGATTCCTTTTATAAGTGTGGAGGAAGATTCTAGAATTAAGGGAAAATGAGGGGACAATGGGGTGGCCGGCCATGTAAGGGAGAGAAGGTTCATGTATTTCATTTAATGGGGGAGAGAGAATGGGAGGATTCAATGCATGTAATTTATGGAAATAGGAAATATTTAGTAGAAAGGGGGATGAATGGAAGTGTGTAGAAAGGGGAAAAGAGAGGGGCTGACCATGTGGATTGGAAATGCATGCATGTCATTTAATTAATAAGGAGAGAGCATGAGGGAGAGGGAAAGAAGAGGTGAATGTGAAATAAAAAGGAGAAAATAATAAAGGAGGAGAGAGAGAGGGGGGCCGACCACATGCATGAATAATTGCATGCATGTGGTCTGGTTTGATGTTTGGGGGACTTCTTGGGCTTCATCAAATGCAAATGGGATGCTTGGTGGGCTTGGCTAGGGCTAGGATTGCATGTAGGGGCTGCTCCATCATGGGCTCGGGTTGGACGTGTTGGAGGGCTGCACCATAAGTGGTCGGGCTGCACCATGTTGGACTTGAGCTCGGGTAGCTTGATGAGAAGGGCTGCTCCATGGGCTTGAACCTACAAAATATAACAAACAAAACATTAGATACTTAATATTATTCATTAACATTGAACATAATAATTATAACAAATAAAAACTAAACACCACATAATGTAATATAATTTAATAAGACTAAACATAACAATAATAAGACATTAAATAAGACAATTAACAAAACATAAAAATAAACAACAAACATATTAAACATAAAAACTAAACTAAACATAACATAACAAAACATAAAATAATAAGAACAAAACACATAATAAAGTTAGAAATTATAATATCATAACATAAAAGACATTAAACGAGAAATAAACAAAAGAAAAAAATAAACAAAATTATAAATAAACTTAGGAATTTAGGCTACTAAATTACCCCAAAAATGATGACTAAAAGTAGTCATCAGTCCCAGGGCGTGTCCAGCTAGCTCTGGATACTCGAGTGGGGCTCGAGTGTGTCTCGAGTGAGGCACACGACCTGGGACACGAGCGTGTCCCAGGGCGTGTCAAGGTGACACGGCTAGGGACACGGGCGTGGCCTAGGCCGTGTCCTGCTCGGGTTGATAACCAGGTTGTGTCCAGTGTGGCTTACGGCCTATGACATGGGCGTATCATAGGGGCGTGTTTGGCACAAGGCCATGGATACGGACGTGTTCCTTAGCCGTGTCTTTCTCCAGATAGTTAGTCATGTGTCGATTGAGAGACATGCCCCAGAACACGGGCGTGTACCTCGTGACATGGGTGTGTCAGGTGCTTGACACGAGTGTGTCCAAGCTTCTTAGGGAACACGGCTTGTGACACAGGCGTGTCACAGGCTATGTTAGCCCAGGAAAGATGCTTTTATGGGCGAATCCTGGCCGTTCATTTCCTTCTATTTGAATCCTATGGTCCAAGCTCCTTCCTACAATGATAAGACCTTGGATTGAGAGTATTCTCTCATTATATATTCTCTTTCTACAAAGAAAGAGAGAAGGTTGAGCTTGGAGGAGGAAGAAGGAGATGGGTTCTGACTGCCTGAGGAGCTACAACGGTCTTACTCGAGGTCCGAGACCAGCGTTGTGAAGGTAAGGCAATCGCGGTGATTTATAACCGGCTAGTTTTCCATGGCGTCGAAGCCATCGTCAAGGGTAACGATCTCCTTCTTGGACAAGGGAAGTTCTACTTTATGCATATGCTTGGGATCCTCCACTAAGAGGTGGAAAGCGTAAGCGATTCCAGCGGTTGAGTCTTCATCTAGATCCGGAACTGTATAGTACGGAATATGCATGTTGTGTGAAGCCCATCTGGACGGGTAGTCTAGATTGGTGATGTCACGAACCGGAGAAGACTTCGTGTATAAACCGAATAGCTTGCGGAGAGTGTAAGGATGCTTGTGAATTATTGTAAGGAAGCTTTGCATAGCTCCTTTGGTTGTATGCTCGGCACGAGCTGGATGATGGATGGGGAAGCGGCACTGTGTGCTTGTGCTATGAAATTGATTGCAGACACCTCTGAGTGGGATGGGCGTAAGAGGTCTTCAATAAGGGTTTGGAGGCTGATGCCCATGGCTAACACGTTAAGAACCTCTGAGTGGGTGGGCCACTCAACAAGTTCATTTGTAGGAGCGTGTGTGCAGTCGATTCATAGCACTGCAAATGGGGGGCTATGGGCCTTCCCGGCGGCTTGTTATAATACAGGCATATGTCGATCTACAGTGCTCACAGTTGCCGTGAGGTGAACGCCTCTGAGTGGGGTGGGTGCATGAGGTTTCCGACATGTGTTTGGAGGCTTATGCCCGGACAACAAGCTAACAACCTCTAATTTGTGGTGGGACCTAGAGGATTCTGGTACACCGTAAGCGTGCCCTGAGTGCACGAAGGGCCTGGCACGAGGGCCGGCATTTGTGATGTTGTTGTGTTAAATATATATATTGTTATTGCACTTCATGCAGGGAAGTAACTACTGCCCCGGGTAAGGGATAGGGTCATTATAATTGGTCAGTTGAATGTTGATCGTTGCTTTGTGTATCACCATTGGGGTGGACGTCCATTTGCAGGTGTTGCCCTTATTGATGTTGACTTTGATTGAGCGGGCTGAATCCCTTGCTGCAGCTGCTTGTAGGCCCTAGAAGGCCGTGCGAAAAATTGGATTTCATGTGTGGCCGGTGATGAGTTTTAAATATACGCATATTTTAGTACTTTATTTATATCGTTTTAGTTCTTATTTATAGTTTTTAGTTATTTTTGCTTATAAATATGTTTCTTTTTGTAAATATTTACCTAACTTAGCTTTATTTTGTTTTCCAGAAAAGTCAAAAAATCAGGCTCGACACACCAGTTTCATGTGACTGACACGCCAATGTCGCCACTCGAAGATCAACCATCGTCGACCCGAGCTCGAAGTTTAGCCTTCATCAACTAGAGCAGGACACGCCCGTGTCCGAATACCCGACACGGCCGTGTTACCCACTCAACGCTTCCAGACTCGACGCTAGACATTCAACATTCATCGACCCAAGAAGGACAAGCCCGTATCACATCTGCCCATACGCCCGTGTTTGAGCCATCCGCTACTGACATCAAATTGTAAAATGTCCTAACACGCCCGTGTTAAGCAACCCGACGCGCCCGTGTCGGACACGTGTCTCGACTCGCTGTTCCCAGAAATCGCTAGCTGACCAAATGTTTACTTTTCCAATACACCAGAGCCGACACTCCCGTATCCTACATGTCGACACGCCCATGTCGACCAGTCTTTTTTGCCTATAAATATAAAATTTCTGTAATGTCCAAGGGTTCACTTTTTTGAGCCATTTTAGTGTGTTTTGTGGGCTGCCAATGTGGATTCACTTGCAATGTAAGGAGATTTCTACCCCCCCCCCCCCTTCACTTTTAAGTTTGTTTTTTTGCTTTAGCTTTAGCTTTCTAATTGTTTCATTATGATAACAAAAATGTTAGATTTTCTCTCTCTACATGGTATGGAAATTCATTTCGGTTGCTCATCTCTTTCTCTTTTTTTCCCTTTGTATTTCTTAGTGTTTCTCTTTATGAAAAGTGTGTGTGTGTGTGTGTGTATATGAGTTTAGTTAATATTTGCTTTTATCATGTTTGGTTTTATTCTAGTTTTCTTTATTTCTAAAATGAAATGTTGTTAGGATAGTTTTTTCTTGCTCATATTTCTTTAAAAGTATATCTTTTTCATCCTCATGAATTTGCAAAATAGGTTTCAAAAGTGATTTTAATTTTCTTTAACTTAGTTTTTGTTTAGGTTGTAAACCTTTTTGTCTCTTTTAAATTTTATTATCAATTTTTATTCACTTTTATGAACTCTTAAGAATGAAAAAGCTATAGTTTTAATTTTTAGGTAACTTTGTTTTTCCACTTTTTTTTGTGTGTGAGTGTATGAGTTAGGTTTTAATTTTGTTCTTTTAAATTCCATGTTGTGTGTGTGACTTTATGAGATAATTTTTCATGCTTTATTTTATTGCTTTCTTTCAATTATGTGGAGTGTGTGAGTGTATGAGATAAATTTTCATGCTTTATTTTATCTCTTTCCTTCAATCATGTAGAGTGCGTGTGTGTAGGAGATAATTTTATTGCTTTCTTTCAATAAATGTAGAGTGTGTGCGTGTGCGCAATTTATTTCCACTTACTCGTTAAGAGTTTATTGGCGTGTTTTTATTTCCCGCCAGCTCATTCGAGTAGGACTTGTCATTTACCGTCTACTCGTTTGAGTAGAAATTTTTCACGCATTTATTTCCGCCTACTCGTTAAGAGTTAAATAGTGCGTTTTCATTTCCTGCCTATTCATTCGAGTAGGACTTGTCTTTACTTTATTTATGGTTTTGAAGTGTGCGTGAGTTCTCGTTTTAGTTAGCTTTTCTATTTTTCCTAAATGTTTGTTATTTTATGTCTTCTTTTTATAATCCTTTAGCGTTTAGTATCGAACTCACGCCTCATCAAAGCTATAAAGTTGTCCCCATATCGATGAGTGGCTAATTGTTATTAGCCCTTGTCATCGAAGAGCATTGGGACATATAAAATGATTTGAAATAATTAAAGTTCTTTATTTTTACGTTAATTTTAGGACTTAAGGTTTACCCGGGTTAATGACGCATAGGACCACATATCGATGTATGGGCTCTATTTCAATTATCCATATGCTAGCTTATCGAGAGGCCGTGCGTATGGACTGATCTCCCTTTGGTAAATATAATGGCATACATACCCTCGAGAGAGGAGAAGCGTAGTTCTACCGGATTGGGTTTCCCACCCAATAGCGGGGTTCTTAGCGTAAAGCAGGCATTAAGAGGAATCCTTCGTCGGACTAACGTTCGGTCGAATAGTCTTAATGTTCACGTGAGCGATATAATCTAGAGATAGGTGTGCTCATATTTCTGGAACCTCCACGGTCAAGTTGCCTTTTATTAATTTGAAAATAAAGTTCAATAATTATTAAGAATTATTTTAGTCTTAATCTGATTCAATATCGAGCGTTAACCCGTCATCGTATAATATAAGTAATTTTCAGCCTTCTTTTCTTTCCGTTTTTGTGACAAACAAAAATCCACCTTACTTTCAGTAAAATAATAGTCATCTTGGAGGAGTAGGAATAATTAACCCGACCCCGAGAAGAATACGACCTCGATATTCTCCCGAATATCGAGTACTACATGTGATAAATGCACTTGCCTCCTTCCGTTATAAACTTCGATTTTCTAGCAAGTCCGCGACGGTCGACTCATCGAACCAACCACCCGAATAAGAGTCTGCTCACATGCTCATCATGTTTTTGTTGTCGTTGCCGGGGAATCTTCTGCGTTGTTATTTAAAATCCAGGATTCTATTACATTTACTTTATTTTCATATAAAAAACAAAAAAAAATTTAAAAAAATTTACTTAAAAACAACAACAAAAAATTCTCCCCCTTTGTTTTAATTATCTTTATTTCTTTTTCTATTTTTTTAGGATGTACGACCCATGGATAGCCATCGAATTCTGAAACTTTTGATTTTTATCCTGAGATCGACCGCACCCTTGCGCGCACTCGATCTCAATTCCAAGATCCAACTTTAGAACCCGAATTATCTATTGGAGAACCCCCAGCTGTTTTTATGGCCGACCATGTTCCAAATGTGGCCGCAGAGCGTACAATGTCTTATTACGCCGGACCAAATTTGGACGATACTGGGTTGAGTGTTATTCTCCCTACGGTTGCGAATAATAATTTTGAAATAAAGTCAAGTGTAATCCAAATAATCCAAAACTCCGTATAGTTTAATGGACTGCCGGATTAGGACCCTAATGACCACTTGTCCAACTTTTTGGAGATTTGCGACACGTTCAAAATTAATGGCGTCACTGATGACGCCATTCTTCTGCGCTTATTTCCCTTCTCCCTCAAGTCCAAAGCCAAGGCGCTGTTAATTTCCCTCTCGCAAGGATGTATCACGTCCTGGGCTGAGTTGGTGGAACGTTTCCTGACGAAGTATTTCCCGCCCGCAAAAACTGCAAAATTGCGGGCGGACAATTCGTCGTTCATTAAAAATGACTCTGAGTCTCTTTATGAGACTTGGGAGTTCTTTAAGGATTTCATCCGCCGGTGCCCGCACCACGCGCTGCCAGCGTGGTTGCAGGTACAAATCTTTTATAATGGCCTTAATTTCCAGACGCATAAAATGATTGATGCGGATGCCGGGGGCATCCTTAATAATAAGACCCCAGAGGCCGCCCAGGCTTTATTTGAATAGATGGCTACGAACGCCTATCAGTACAACGTCCTACGGGCGCGCCCAAAGTAAGCGGCCGATGTTTTTGAAGTGGATGCCACGACCCTGTTAGCCCTTCAAGTTAAAAGGTTAACAAAGCAGGTGGCGGAGATGTCTTCTTCCTCCACCACTTCTCCTTGGGCCAGTTATAATTTTAATAATAATACCTTCCCCCCTCTAACGTGTGCATAGTCGATGAGTTTGTCGACTAAATGGGAAATCCGGTTCATCCCTCCTTCCCCCAAAACAATCCTTATAGTAATAACTATAATCTTGGTTGGAGGAACCATCTGAATGTTTCATGGAGCAACCCGAACAATGCACAATGCCCGCTTGTTTCTTTTGCGCCCGCGTTTCTGCCTCCTCCTCCGAAGCCTTTTCCGGTGGAGGAAAATTTTAATAAATACGTCGCGTCAAACGAGTCCAATATCCGTAACATCGGCGGATCGCTAAAAAATTTAGAATTACAGGTTGGATAATTTGCGCGACTCATGTCAGAACGCGCACACGGGTCACTGCCAGGGAATACGGAGCCCAACCTATGGGAAAACGCCAATGCTATAACCCTCTGTAGCAGTAAGGAGGTGGTCGATCCAAAACGGATAGATCCTCAGGAACATATTTCTCCTCCGACCCCTCTTCCCTCTTCTTTGTCTACGTTCCCTTTACCGAATTTAAATGAAAAAATTATTTTTAATACGGCCTTACCATATCCGCACAGTTAAGTAACGAGCGTAAGGACGCGCAATACGAAAAATTTATTTTATTATTAAAAAAAATTCATATTAATGTTCCTTTTTGCGAGGCTATCTCACAAATGCCCAAATATTCAAAAATTTTAAAAGAATTACTTTCTAATAAACGTAAATTCGAGGATATTTCGCATATATCTCTCAATGTTGTCTGCTCGTCGGCTATTACTAATAAATTGCCCACAAAACAAAACGACCCGGGACGGTTTTCAATCCCGGGCCTTTTTGGCAATATATTAGTAAAATACGTCTTAGTAGATTTAGGGGCTAGCATTAATCTGATGTCGTTCTCGCTCTTTCAATGATTAGGTTTGGGTACTCCTAGTCCTACGAATATGCGCATCCAATTAGCAGATCGCTCGGTTAAGTTCCCTATCGGGGTAGTGGAGAACGTCCTTGTCCGAGTAGACATGTTTACCTTTCCGGTAGACTTCGTCATCTTAGACATAGAAGAGGACGCAGATGTACCAATATTACTCGGTCGCCCTTTTCTCTCTACCTCCCGCGCACTAATAGATGTTAGTAATGGTCGTCTTCTCCTCCGGGTAGGAGATGATCAATTTACTTTCTCTATTAATCCCTCGATGGACAATTCATCATCGAGCGATGATTTCTACTATTCTTTAGATACTTTTTTTAGAGATCGTTCTTCTCCCATTTTCAAGTCCGTATTTTTAAACGATGATATTTATGCGCTCGAAAATTTTTGTTGCAATGAGGATACCTCTATAGAATTCCCTTTCGAACAAATTAGTAAGAAAGACATAGGGATTAAAACCTCGCTAGAAGAACCGCCCACCCTAGAGCTTAAACCCTTACCTGAATCACTCAAATACGCTTTATTGGAAAAAGGCGATACACTTTAAGTTATTATTTCTTTTGAATTCAGAGACTTCCGATTTATTGGAGGTTTTACTTAAACATCACCCCGCAATTGCGTCGCAAATCTCTAACTTAAAGGGGATTAACCCCTCCTTTTGCACCCATAAGATCTTTCTTAGCAATAATTGCTGCAAAATGATTCAGCCGCAGCGACATCTTAACCCAAACATGAAAGACATCGTTAAAGCCGAGATTATTAAGTTATTATATGCGGGGATTATCTAACCTATTTCGAACAGTGCAAGGGTTAGTCTCGTGCAATACGTGCCCAAGAAGGGCAGTCTAACCGTAATGACGAATGAGCACTACGAGCTCATCCCAACTCGTACTGTTACGAGTTGGCATGTGTGCATCGATTATCACAAACTTAATGATGCCACCTGCAAAGACCATTTCCCACTACTGTTTCTGGACCAGATTTTAAAGCGTTTATCTGGTCATCCATATTATTGTTTTCTTGATGGTCTATCGGGGGTTTTAGAAATCCCTATTTCCCCCGATGACCAAGAGAAAACAACTTTTACTTGCCCGTTTGGTCCTTTTGCCTATCGAAGAATGCAATTTGGACTCTGCAATGCGCCACCTACATTTCAAAGATGTATGCTAGCGATCTTTGGCGAGGTAGTAGAGGACATTATGGAAGTCTTTATGGATGACTTTTCTGTTTTCGGACGCTCTTTTGCCGATTGCCTTCAAAATTTAGATCGTGTCCTCCAACAGTGCGAGGACACAAGCCTTGTTCTAAATAGGGAAAAATGTAACTTTATGGTCCAAGGAGGTTTGCTCCTCGGTCATAATATTTCGATTAAGGGAATGGAGGTGGATAAGGCCAAGGTAGAAATCATAGAAAAACTTCGGCAACCAGCAAACGTAAAATCTATTAGGAGTTTCTTAGGCCATGTTGGCTTTTACAGACGATTTATTCAAGACATTTCAAAAATAACAAAGCTGCTAACTCACATCTAGGAAAAGGAATCACGTTTTATTTTTTGTAGCGAATGCGAGTCTGCCTTTAATTTATTAAAACAAAACTTATCACCTCACCCATTTTAGTGGCCCCTAATTGGTCCCTACCATTCGAGATTATGTGCGACGCTAGTGATATTGCCATAGGTGCCGTTCTTGGCCATCGCGTAGAAAAACTATTTCATCCAATTTATTATGCTAGCAAGACGCTCACTTCCGCACAAGTGAATTACACGATGACGGAAAAGGAACTCTTAGCCGTCATTTTCGCTTTCGATAAGTTTCTCTCGTATTTAACGCTTTCTAAAGTTATCTTATTTACCGATCACTATGTCCTTAAATATTTATAAGCTTGCAAAGGCCCGCCTTCTTCGCTGGATTTTCCTACTACAAGAGTTTGATTTGAATATTCGGGATAAGAAGAGCGAGGAAAATCTAGCGGCAGACCACCTCTCCAGCTTAGAAAATCTGGGTACAGAAGCGCTCGTCTAATCTGAAATAAATGACAGATTCCCCGAGGAACGCCTCCTTACAATTCATTTATCTTCGTAATCTTTGCCTTGGTTCGCAGATTTTGCAAACTACTTAGTCGTGCGGTTACTTCCAAAAGAGTTTTCAAGTCATCAAAATAAGAAATTCTTTTCTGAATTGAAAAATTTCTTTTGGGAGGACCCATTTATTTTTTGTA
Organism: Platanthera zijinensis; assembly: GCA_039513925.1. Taxonomy (NCBI): domain Eukaryota; kingdom Viridiplantae; phylum Streptophyta; class Magnoliopsida; order Asparagales; family Orchidaceae; genus Platanthera; species Platanthera zijinensis. Next base: position 1,647,788 of record CM077097.1, read on the forward strand.
TCTGCACGAACCAAGCAGTCCGAAGATGCGTTGCAGGTGTTGAGTGCTTGAAAATACTTAGGCACTGCCCCAAGGGTCCAGCTGGTGGCCATTATCAAGCAAACCAGACTGCTCGGAAGGTGCTAGAAGCGGGCTACTTTTGGCCCACTCTCTTTAAAGAGGCGCATAATTTTGTGCGCGCATGCGATAGCTGTCAAAGGTCGGGTAACATCTCTCGTCGCGACGAGATGCCCAAAAATTTAATTTTAGAATGTGTAGGTTCGATTTATGGGGCAAAGATTTTGTTGGCTCCCTACCTCCTTCTTTCAAAAATATGTATATATTTGTGGCGGTCGACTACGTATCAAGGTGGGCGGAAGCGCAAGCTCTCCCCAACAACGATGCGCGAGTTGTCGTTACATTTCTTAAAAAACTATTTTCTCGCTACGGCACACCTCGTGCAATTGTTAGTGATAGGGGAACGCATTTCTGTAACGCTCTTATGGCTAAGACGTTAGCAAAAATGGAGTCACGCACAAACTTGCAATGCCTTACCACCCGCAAATAAGTGGCCAAGTCGAGGTAGTTAATCGAGAGATTAAGCGTATATTAGAAAAACCATTTCACTAAATAGGAAAGATTGATCTGTTAAACTTGACGACTCGTTATGGCCGTATCGTACAGCATACAAAACAGCAATCGGTTGTACTCCGTTTCGATTTGTCTATGACAAAGCATGCCATTTACCCGTAGAACTAGAACTTCACGCTCTTTGGGCTTTAAAACTCTTATTCCTCGCCGCTAACTTAGCCGCTCAGAATAGAAAACTGCAACTAAACAAGCTCGATGAATGGCGTGCGAATGCTTACGAGAGCAATAGGTTCTATATGGAGTGTTCTAAGTTATATCACAATCGAAAAATAAAGTCCCCAAAATTTTTTTCTTCGAACGATCTTGTCCTTCTTTATATTTAACGTCTTAGACTTTTTCCGGGTAAACTTAGATCTTGTTGGTCCGGTCCCTTCAAAGTTTAAGAAGTTTTTTCATATGGGACCGTACTCGTCTCCCACCCGGAAAGTGGTTCGTTTAAAGTAAACGGTCATCGGTTAAAGTCTTACATAGCGGGCGACCCAGTGATCGAGCATAACAAAAACATAACCCTCCTCGATATATAAACCCGCCAAAATATCAAGCTATACGACTATAAACAAAGCGCTCCTGGGAGGCACCACCAAGCTTATCTTTTTCGCTCTTTATTTATTATGTTTGCTACCTTTTCTAATAAATGCAGGGTTTCTAAATGGGCTTCCGCGAACACGCATTAGGGACGTTTCTACCCTCCCACTTTCTTTTTATACATATAGCATTTATGTTTTCTCGTTCTGCATACTTATCTTACAATATTGTGGACAATGTTGGAACTAAGTATGGGGGTGTTTTCGTGCTTTTCCTGTTTTCTTTTCTACATTTCTCTTATTTGCACTTCTATTTCCAAAACAAAAAAAATATTAGAAAACAAAAATTCCAAAAATGTTTAATTTTACTTTATAAATATTTTTTGTAAATAGATTCATGTAAATATTTTTTGTAAATACTCTTCTCTCTCCCCCCTTCCTTTTCTCTCTCATCCTTGTAAATAACTTCTCTTTTTCTCCCAATTTTTGTAAATAGAATGAAAATTTTCTTTAAAATACAAAAAAAATCGCAAAACTTAAAAATCTAAAAAAGTTTTTTTTCGCATTTTCCTTTCTTTAGTATGTATATATTAAAGAAATAAATACAAAATTACCAAAAAAGATAATAACCTCAAAAATTCAAAAAAATAGTTTATGAAACATATAAATTAAATATATAATTCTTAATTTTCTTACTATCCAAAAATTTTATTTTGAGTTTATTTATATATGAATTTTATTAATTATTTGTTCACTATTCATTTGTTAATTATTGATTAAAAATTTAAATAGTCGGGATTAAGTTTTAAAGAATTCATTATGCTTTGTTAAAATTAGCGAATTCGTTTTATGCACTACTTCTAATTTGTCATAGATAGGAGCATGTGTATTATGTTAGAAAATAATGACTATAGAATTCAATTATGCATACTTATATCTTTCTAAAACATTGGAACGTACAGTTTATTAAGGTTGCTCTCAAAAAAATTTTAATTAAAAATCTAATTTTCTTTTCTCCCTTATTTAATATGACCTACTTGGCATGATAAAAAAAATTTACTCTTAAAAAGATCCTTTGTCAATAGAAATAAGATTTCGTTCCGTAAACATAAGCACCCAATAATTTATGAACATTATATATTATGGAGTAAGAGGATAAAATTCATTACTCCTACACATATACATTGGGTTAATTTTATTATTATTAAGTTGAAAAAGAAAAAAATCATATTAGGAAAATAAGATTTCATTTTCCTAATAATCAAAAAAAAATGGAGGTTCGAGAAAAAATTACCTCGCCTCAAAATCTAAGCCACTTCATAAACCGCCAAACCCCTTTAGCCAATTTCACGACTCTAGAATTAATTCAAAAATATTTTTGAGAGCATAATTTGTAAATTGCATTATTTCCCATAAAACTCCTATAAGCTAAAGTTCATATAATTCCAAACTATTTTTATTAATCTAACCAGTACAATTATTGGTTTCTATTTGATTACATCAAGAAGTCTTTTGGCCAAAAAATTTGCCCTATTTAAATCATCTACATAATTTTAGGACTAAACTCTTATACCCCGTATGTTTATTTAGATCTTTCTTATAATTAATTTAAAACGGTAGCTAAACTTAGTGTTTTTTTATTCCTTATAAGTTCACCTCAAACTTTTGCTCTGAAATAGCAAAAGCTTAAGTATGGGTATATTTGATGAGTTATAAATTTACGCATATTTTAGTACTTTATGTATATCGTTTTAGTTTTTATTTATAGTTTTTAGTTATTTTTGCTTATAAATATGTTTCTTTTTGTAAATACAAGCAGTCGTGCACGGGGGACCCCGTGCGGGGCGACATTTGTCGTGGGGTCGACATTTTTCGTGGGGGCGACATTTATCGTGGGAGCAACATTTGTTATGGGAGCGACATTCGTTGTGGGGGGTGACATTGGTCGGGGGCGGCGACATTTGTCGGGGGCGGCGACATTGGTCGTGGGCGGAGACATTTATCGTGGGAGGCGACATTGTTCGAGGGCAGCGACATTGGTCGGGGGTGACGACATTGGTCGGGGGCGGCAACATTTTTTGGGGGCGGAGACATTGGTCGGGGTCAGCGACATTGTTTGTGGCCAGCGACATTGATCGTGGGCGGCAACATTGGTCGTGGGGGCGACATTAGCTGTGGGGGTGACATTGCTCGTAGAGGCGACATTGCTCATTGGGGAGACATTTGTTGTGGGGGGAGACTTTGATTGTGGACGAAATTCAACGGGTGTCCTCATTTATTTAGAACCATTTGACTATCTCCAATTACTAACACGCACATGGATTGACTCTCAAGGTTGGTCAGTAATTTCCATTGAAGTCGAAGGCCTCCCCCATTTACGTTGGACTATCCCACCCTTGTTTGACAATGATGAAAATGGTCCACCTCGGTTTTGCTCTTCCAATTGCATGTGTTTGTGATGTCGTAGGTTCACAAAAACATAGGTGGATAGGCCAATACAAAATATAACGTCATATTTAAAATTAGATTTCGTCGGAATAATCAAAGCAATTATAACAAAATATATTCAGTTATTTAAATTCTTCATAGCCATGGTTATGAATTGAATGGGATCTCCAATGAGCCGTTTGAAAAATTAAAATCATAAAGTAGAATCATGATTTTAACTATGAAAACATGCGTCGTGGGGGCGACATTCGTCGATGGGGAGACATTCGTCGAGGGGGCAGCATTCGTCGTGGGGGAGGCATTCGTAGCGGGGGCGACATTCGTCGTGGGGGGTGGCATTCGTTGCGGGGGCGGCATTCGTCGCGGGTGCGGCATTCATCTCGGGGGCGGCATTCGTCGCGGGACAACAAATTATATAGGTATGCATTCTGCATAAATAATGGAAGGTATGGAGTAAATTGTAAACAATCAAAACAGACCTACTAAAATTATCATCACTGGATCTTGCTTTTTAAAGTCAATGTTATGTCGTAGTTCTCATACAGGTATGCATTCTGCAAGCTCAATTACGAAAATGTTAAAATTCATATCTAAAAAAATATAGCTTTTACCCTCTTCTTCGCCCTTCTACTCTCTCTATAGATTCAAGTACTTGCAAGTCGCTTACAGCCACCAAATACTAAACTCTAGCCATTATGTTTATTCAATTTTTGTTTTACTCTTTGCACTTATGTGATGTCCCAAAAAATTAAGAAAAAAACAATAAAGAGAGAACACAAAATCCTTATTCATCCTTTTTCCCTTCCAATCATCCACCAATCACATCATTCAAACATCCCAAATCATTAACCTTCCTTCCTTTCCAACATCCTCATTCGTCGAGGGGGTGACATTTGTCAAGGCGGCAGACTCAACCGTGACTTTCTAGATTTCATTCGACATTAAATTGATCATTGTAGTTGTGTACCATTCTCAATGAATATGGTCTTTTTGTTATCGTCTTGCTAGCATGAATGAAGATATCTGCCCTAGGCTTCTAATTGGAATGGTACCACCATTACACGCTTGTAAAAGGAATGGTTTCCATGAAATGTCATAATAAATAGAATAGCTTGTAGAGAGTGTGTGGATTCTTGTGAAAGAAGTTAATTATCTATACCCGGCTGGCTCCCAGGCTACCGAAATGGCAGAAATACGTTTCCGCCCAGATTTCCGGGTGCACCTTGGGGTTAATCCCCAAGATTCCCTGATGCATTCTATTGCATAGCAACCCAAAAACATACAAAATGCCCGGAGTCTTCTCCGACATAATATGCATAACAAAACATCACCGATCTAGACCAACATGTCTGGGTAGGCTTCACACACCATGCCTATGTCCATACTACGATTACAGACGCTAAACAAGGGGAACTTTACATATCTACCCCAAGTAATAACGCAAACTCGCCGCACACTCACGGGAGAGGGTTTTCCTATGCAAAAGAATAAGAGCTTCACATGCTCAAGATGAGAATCGTTACCCTAGCATTTCTCCTCGGCGATATGGAAAACTATGCGGATGAAAAGCACCGCGATGACCTTGCCTCCGCAGATCTGGGCTCCATTTGTGATTTGGCACTCCGAATCTCCTCCGGCGACCGGATCTCTGACTTCCTTCTTCCACCTTGCTCTGCCTTCTCTCTAGGATTTAGAAAGAGAAAACCCAAAGAGAATGAGGGTTTCTAAGCCCTATTCCCGGGTATATCCCAGTAAGAACAACCCTGAATCGTTGGATCCAAAAATAAGGAAATGGATGGCCACGATTCACACTTAAAATGAACTTCTTGGGCCGAACACGGCTTGCGACCTGCCCGTGTCCAAGGCCGTGTATCTCAATCGACACCAAAACCGTCGGGTCCCGAAAAGAACACAGGCACTCGACATGCCCGTGTCGAGATTGACATGCCCGTGTCACCCAGTACATGCCCATGTAGCTGGGCATGTTCCTCCAATGACATAGGACCAAAATGTCTAGAGCACGACACGGCCATATGACACGCCCGTGTCACATGCCATGTGCTAGACACGCCATGGGACATGCCCATGTTCCAGGTCGTGTAGCGACCTTAGCATAACTCGCCAAACAACCCAAGCAGGACATGGGTATTATACACGCCGTTGTCAGACCCGAACACGCCTGGGTTTAGGTCGTGCGTCCTCACTCAACAATCATTGAGTGAAAGGAGTTTAGTGGCTGACATGCTCTGGGACACGCCCGTGTCCCAGGCCGTGTTCACCCCTCGACGACCGTTGACTGTAATTTCGTCGATCACGCGACCATCACCAAACCCGAGCACAACACGCCCCTGGGACACGCCCGTGTCCCAAACCGTGTCACCTCTACCAAATCCCAGACTTGGCTCAAAATGCCACCGGTCACTCTTTTGAGTTTCGGGGCATTACACTTACAACTTAGGCTCTGCATCCCTACAGCTTCAGGCACACAACCCTACTCTCAGAGTGATGCAGCACTCCTACAACTCAGTACCCTTTCAGGTACCTACAGCTAAGATCCAGGTAAACTGAATCCTACAGGATGAAAGTGGGTTAATGGATATGTTTGACATAAGGGATATTTCTTTGTGTTAAGCTTCTTGACTGAGACAGACTCAGTCCAACAATGACTGCAGGATATTATTTCCTGAGTCAACCTTTACTAAACTTAGATATACTTATTCGTAACTACCTTCAGAGCAACAACTAATTACTTGTGTTGGAATCAACTTGCAGAACCATGTTCTGCCCTTCTCTCTTTCCTGGTTTGAGGTGATTCAGCCCTAACTTTGAATCCTGAGGAATAATCCTATGAGTATTCTTTCAGATCTCTGCTTCTTCAGGCTTTCTTCTCTTCACAGCTTCCAGATAAAGATCTTCGGGTGCTTAAGTTGCCGGAACTATGTAGAACCTGTAGCAAGAGTTGGCCCTTAGCTACAATCTTGTGCTCGGAGAAGATACTCTGAACTAGCTTACTGGTGTAGGTGAGAATAGCACCAGTTATCTTGATGTTGAAGATACTGACTCCAATATCTGACTTGCTCTCTTTCTTTCTCAGCTTAAGATTCATATTCTATAACTCCACGAAATTGGCCGGGAAGAAGAACACCTGTTACTTCCTTTGTGTATTGAGACCCAATGACTCTTTTAGCAATGGGCCCCATATATTTAATGCTGGCAGCAAATTTGCTTTAACGCCAATAGTCGTACAGTAGGTCTACGGGGACCTTTTCGCGTACTGTAGCCATCCCGCCACTAATTTGAAATATGATGACTTGTTGACTTGTTGATGTCACCAACTGTGGACGTAGCCAAAAATCAAGAATCAGAGAATAGGTGTTGAGTGAGTAAGCATCGCTCAACACCAAAACACTTAGACAGATTCACTATCTCTTGGCGTTGAGTGAGTCACCTTCACTCAACGCCAAGTACTTAAAATATTAGGACTGATTCTAGCCGTTGAGTGATTCAGCCCCACTCAACGCCAATCTTGTTTTATCAGCTTTCAACAATTTGGCGTTGAGTGAGTAAGCATTACTCAATGCCAAACCCCTTAGACAAAATTTTGTCTTCACTAGGCGTTGACAACGTTGAGTCAGTAACCTCCACTAAACAATTTCTATCTTAGCAAATTTTCTGCTTATTCAACAAGCGTTTAGAGTATTAAGTGAACATGCCTCACTCAACGCTTTCTGCCTTAGCAATTTTTCTACTTATTAATGAGTCCTATTTATATATTGATTTTAGAACTCATCTGGGCTAGTTTTCCTTCGAATGCACTTCACTTTTAGTTCATTATCGTTTATATTTCTTCTAATCCTTATTTCCATAGGAAGTGCACTTTTAGGCCCGTGATTGTGTATTTTTGTACTTTTATTGTTTGTACTCCTTTTTGTGCTTGTCTGGAATGTCTACACATATCAATAATGGGTTTTGGTGTCGTGTGCGTGTTCCTGGGATGTTTGGAAGCAGCAATACTGCGCACGATCATCGGATCAAATGCGCACGACAACTGGTCGTGCACCGATGATCGTGCGCAATGGTATCCTGATTTCCAGATTCTTCCTAGGATAATCGCATGACCACTTGAAATAGTGAGCACGACCACTGGTCGTGCTCTACTGTTCATGTGCATTGATTCCTCCTTTCCTGGAGTATTGTCTGGGGTAATCGCACGACCATTGGACATAGTGTGCACGACCATCGGTCGTGCGCAATCGCTCGTGCACGTTACCCTAGTTTTTCTCATAATTCTGCCATGCCAATACGCACGATCACTAGCCATAGTGCGAACGACCACTGGTCGTGCGCCCGTGATCATGTGTATTGTTTGCTTCTTCTTTCTAGAAATACACAGGTTTCGCCCTAATTCCGCATCGATCGCCATTTTCCATCATTTTTCACCTCCGATGAAGGGTTCCGTCGTTCCCCTTCATCTTCCACCGTAGGGAGGTGCTCCGGGCAAGCATTCACCGCCAAATCCAAGCCGGAGTTTCCTCTCGGCCTCCTCCATAATCTCTTGGGCACTATTTCAAGTTTTGGCGTCATATCCACCAAGAAAGGGGAAGCTTGCAACTTTCTTCCGCAATCGTGACACGAAATAGATGGGTTAATTGGAAGGTAGTGACAGCCCTTCTTTACCCTGGACGCAGTTGAGGGTAAAGCTGGGACGTGGATTGACAACCCGACGATTCCTTCCGTTAACCCTCAGCTAGAATTTGGATTCGGTCGATCTCTTGCCTTTTTCTTCCTTTATTGTTGTTTATGTGTGTAAAACTTTATTTATAGATGATGTGCTCTTAGTTGTAAACATTATTAGATTCATGTCTATATGATTCTGTGTTGTTTACTACTTAAGTTGCTTGAGGTGCGCAATATTCCATCCTCCATCCACCCTTGCCGCACTAGTAATTGCTAGTGGCGTGCATTGCAAAGAGGTACTCTCGACCTTCATTTCGCAAGCCTACTCGCCCATCCGCCTAGCGGGTAGTCTAGATTGGTGATGTTGCAAACCGGAGAAGACTCTATGTATAAACAGAATAGCTTGCAGAGAGTGTGTGGATTCTTGTGAATTGTAGTAAGGAAGCTTTGCATAGACCCTTTGGTTGTATGCTCGGCATGAGCTTGATGATTGATGGGGAAGCGGCACTGTGTGCCTGTGTTATGAGATGGATTGCGGATACCTCTGAGTTAGATGGGCGTGAGAGGTCTTTAATAGGGGTTTGGTGGATGATGTCCATGGCCAATAAGTTAAGAACCTCTGAGTGGGTGGGCCACCCAACAAGTTCAGTGGTAGGAGTGTGTGAGCGGTCTATTCGTAGCACTACAAATGGGGGCTGCGGGCCTTCCCACCAGCTTGTTACACTACGGGCGTAGGTCGATCTAAAGTGCTCACAGTTATCGTGAGGTGAACGCCTCTGAGTGGGGTGGGTGTGTGAGGTTTTCGACGTGTGTTTAGAGGCTTATGCCTGACCAACAAGCTAATAACCTCTAATCGGTGGTGGGACCTAGAGGATTTCAGTACACCGTAAACGTGTCCTGAGTGCACGGAGTGCCTGGCATGAGGCCCGGCGTTTGTGATGTTATTGTGTTAATTATATATATTGTGATTGCACAGCATGCATAGAAGGAACCACTGCCCCGGGTAAGGGGTAGAGTAGTTATAATTGGTCAGCTGAGTGCTGACCGTTGCTTTGTTTATCACCCTTTGGGTGGACGTCCATTTTCAGGTGTTGCCCTTGTTGATGCTGACTTTGATTGAGCGGGCTGAAGCCCTTGCTACTGCTACTGCTTGTAGGCCCTAGAAGGTCGTGCGAAGAATTGGATTTCATGTGTGGCCGACCTACGTGTCGATGTTTGAAACCACCTTTTGTAAAGAGAAACTTGTAAGGCCTTATGGCCGTGATCAGTGTGTGTTTGTATACATTTCTGGGGTTATATATAAATGTGGTATTTATATATTAGTGTATATTTATTGGTTGAGTTCTTGCAAGTAATAAGCTTCCACTAGAATGCTCTGGGTTAGGGTGCGATGGTATTTTGGTATTAACCTGTGACCTCGCCGTCTGTTTGTGGCATATAGTGTGGGGCCCCGGCCGAACCTTCTATTATATGTTATTTAACGGGTGGAGTCGTTACATAACACTTCTAGACTTAGTCAAATCCTGTCATTCCTTCTGTCTTTGACTGCTTGATCTTATCTCAACGCTTCTGTCATATGGCGTTGAGTGAACTGGTTTCACTCAATGCTTCTAGACTTAAATAGTTTTTTCTATCTATCTTCTTTGGCTTTGACAGAAACAACATGACGTTGAGTGAACTGGCTTCTCTTAATGCTTCTGGACTTAGAATCTTTTCTTTTGCCAGAAGATCTGTGGCTTTGGCATACTGAGCTTTACTCAACAAATATGGAGTATGGCTTTGAGTGAGTTAACATCACTCAATGCCAGTGGAATTAGTCGATCTTTATGCTTGCTAAAGCTTAGCTTTGACTATCCACACCTGAATCAATGCTTTAGCTCATCTGGTATTGAGTGAGATATCCTCACTCAACGCTTCTTAACTTTACCTGAATCCTGCCCTTTATCAGCATTCTCCTTGACCTCTGGCTTTGAGTGAAGTGGCTTTACTCAACGCTTGCGGAATTAACCAATTTCCTTCCTTTCCAGCATCCTTCTTTGTGTCCACCTGTCCAATCAATATGACAAGGAATATCCTTCATGCATGAACATAAACACACATCAAATACAACTATGTATATGTCATTGACTTTTTTGACGTCTTACAAATCTGGGACATTGGGATAAATGGACCCAACAATCTCCCCCTATTTGAAGAAGTCAAAATACACTATCAACATTCTTGGTCAATGACATGAACAACAGATGCAACAACAAAATATACTAAAGTGATAGTACAGATCTAGGAAGATTACCACATTCCCTGCCTATATGGTGAGCATCACCTACTCCCCCTAAATAGCTGCAAGGTATGTGATACCACTTGAAGGCCTTGATTACCTTCACGCCATTACCCTGAATGGGGGCATCTTTTTCTCCCCCTACATTTACTATATGACATTGATTATCTTCTTTTCCCTTTGATACATATGATTACTTGATCAACCTCTGATGCTACTTGATCAATCTCTTCTCCCCCCTTTTTAATTTCCCAATAGTTAGGGAGGAGCTGGTCTACCTTGATTCTCTTCTCCCCCAAGCTGATTGCAAATGTTACCACTGGTGAAGCTGCCATCTTCCTCTCTACATGAGGCTGAATTTGCTCCTATAACTCATGGACTTGCTCCCCATCAATAGGAGCATCTTCTATCATCATGTTCCTGATAGACACTTTTGTCTCCATTGCCACTTAAGGTCTTCATCACCTGCAAGAATAACTAATCCTACGCCAAAAAATATCCAAGGGAGAACTGAAGCTATGTTAAGTTACACATACCCAACTCAAACTTGAAGGTGTTGAACTTTTCTTCATCTAGTGGCTTAGTAAAGATATCATCCACTTGCTTGTTTGTGGGGACAAACTCTAGACAGATGTCTTCCTTTTCCACATGCTCCCTAATAAAAAGATACCAGATTTCTATGTGCTTAGTCCTGTTGTGTGAGACAGGATTCCCAGCAATTAAAATAGCACTTGTAGAGTAACAAAATAGAGGAGTTCTACATATCTGAAGTTTGTAATTTTGGAGCTGATGCTGGATACATAGTAACTGAGCACAGCAGATACCTACTAATATGTACTCTGACTCTGTTGTTGAGGTTGACACACTAGTTTGCTTCTTGCCACTCCAAGATACTAGTCTCCCACCTAAGTAATGATAGGATATTGATGTGCTTTTCTGTCCTCTTTGCATCCTGTAAAATATAGAGGCTATTCTACATAGACTTCCTCTTTTAAGTCACCATTCAAGAAGGTTGACTTCATATCCATTTGGTTGACTTTGAATCCTTGGTAGGAAGAAAATGCAAGGAAGAGTATTATTGCTTCCAATCTTGCTACTAGGGCAAATGTTTAATCAAAATCGATCCCTTCTTCTTGCATGTATCATTTAGCCACTAGTCTATCCTTGTTCTTGATAATAATATCATTCTCATCCAACTTATTCCTGTAGATCCACTTGGTCCCTATGACATTATGTCGTTGGGGTCTAGGAAATAGCTTCCAGACCTTACACCTCTTAAACTGCTTTAGTTCCTCTTGTATTTCTCCAATCCACAATTGGTCTATGTTTGCCTCTTAAAATTTCTTGGGCTCTACTTGTGACAAAAAACTTGAGTAGAGTTCTGCATTGAAACTCTTGCTTCTGGTTTGGAATGCTTGGCTTGCCTCACCAATGATCTGCTGCGGTGGATGGTTTCTTAGATACCTGGCAGCTCTAGTCAACCTTGCTTCACCTTCTTACGCATCATTGGCTCCATCTGGCTAAACTTCATCCACATCTTCTGTGTCTTGTACACCCTCTAGATAGCACATATCCTCATCCTTATCCTGGACTGATGGATCATCTTCCTTGAGGGTGACCTTATCCATCACCTTCTCTATGCCTGCAGAACTAGAAGAAGAGCTAGGCAGCTCACTGTTAATCATGTTTGATTCATAAAAGACAACATAAACTAAGTCTTCTATAACATGACTTGTCAAGTTGTAGATTCTTTATGCCCTTTAGGTGAGCTTGTCAAGTTGTAGATTCTATATGAAAGAAGGATAGTCCTTGCTTACACATAAAATTTAAGACAATAGACATTTCCTCTCCTAATGCATGTTAAGATGACCCCTTGGTCAATTGATAAGCTAATTAGAAACTCATCCTTGAGGAATGAAATGCCATAGCCAAGATCATATAGTTGGCTTATGCTTATGAGGTTGAGTTACAAACCTTCCACACATGCTACCTATGTGATAGTGATTATGTCATTTGTTATCTTATCATACAATTTAGTCACTCCCCTATCTAAACCACCAATGATGACTTTTGGTCCATTCTTTACTAGAGTGTAGTCCTTTAAAAAGCTCCTTGTTCCAGTCATGTGCCTGGAACATCCACTGTCCAAGTACTATATGGTGGTATGGCCACTTGGACTAACCTGCAAGACATAAATCAGTTAACCTTAGGAAACAAATTCTTTTTGGTTCCTAGGTGCAAGTTAGTCTGATAATGAACCTGCCTACCTGCAGTTCTTCTGTAATGTAGGCCCAAGGTTTCGACAGATTAAACTACACGTTCTTAGGTTCGGTAAATAAAATAAATACGTTGCATGCAGTTTCTCTAATTAACACTATCGATTACTCAAGCAATAAATGACATAATTTTCAACATCAAACAAAACAAAGGGTCGCTACCCATTATAGAGATTGAAAAAGGGCTATATGCCAATGTTCACTCAAACGAATAAGACCTACCCTATCCGACAATTAGTAATTCAAATTAAAATTATATACAAACATTCACAATTCCAATAAGAGAAAATCCGAACTAAAATAGCGATTTAAAATATAGTCCCTATCAATCCCAAAAATTAATTAATATAAGGGTATACCCAATCACATGAACTCGAAGGGAAATCATGGGTGATGAACCTGATTTCTTCAAGTGTTCACGAGATCTACCTGCTCAAAATTATACGAGAATATGCGGAAGAAAACATGCTTAAAATTCAGATTTTATTAAGCACAACTTTCAATATAAATCAGGACAATTAACTAGCCTTCTATTCCAGTAATTCTCACAAATATATAGAAGAAGAACACAGAGAGTTGGTTTATAAATCGTTACCCAAATCCCAATAAAAATCCATCCAAAAGATTTATGGAGGAGGCGCACACGGCGGTGGTTGAGTCTATCCCCGCGCGACTCCACAGATCCGCACCGAATGATGAAGATGCTAGCCGTTTCCTTTGTAATAACCCTAGGAGAGTGAGAAACCTTGAAGACAATATATATATGGAAAGAGGAGAGAGCAAAGGTGGTAGCCTTTTCCTATCAAGGGGGTGGCCTTTTTCTATCAAGGGGGTGGCTCGATTTTTTTGTTGTTGTGATGATGGGGTGGCTCGGTTTTTATGATGAAGAGGGCTGATTGGTTGGGTGGTGGAGGCGGGTGGCTGAACTATTGAAGAAGACCGAGAGGATGGCTGTCACAACCCGCATTTTCCGAACAATTAAGCTATATCAGAGTAAGGGAAAATACGCATCGTGATGTCATGCTGTGCAGGGGATAACTACAGACGCTCAGGCTAGACTCCACGCTCTACAATTTTAAAAGAAAAACATATGTTATTATGAATGAAATCTAATTTAATTTGAGAAGATAGTCGTATCCCTCGGCTTAGTGGATCATCTAGTCCACTATTCAAAATATAGTTATATGCTTGTGGAAGATACTTGTTTAAATTGACTCTAACATCCTACATGAGTATAAATGTCCTAGAGGAACAACTCATGCTATGGAACTCTAGATTTATAATAAGTATAGGAAGAGGTCTTTATGCTAACAAGAAAGTAGTGACTTAGTTTTGAAAGAGATTTCATGTAGGCTTTACTAATAATAGGTTTTTATAAGCTTACAAATATCTAGCATGCAGCTCTAGCAATAAATCATCCCAGAGAACAAGTAATCTGAATCAAGCATAAAAGAGACATCAACAACTAGCAAGTGTCAAAATCAACAACCCTGTGGGCGTCAACAAACTAACACGAACCCACAGTACAAAAGTATGTCTGAACTAGGAAAAGAAAAGTAAAACGACAAACTACCTCGCTACGGCGAGGTGCAAAACCACAGCCGACACTGCTGCTAAGATAGTCCAAAAACCAGCTCCACTACCTGCTAAAGCTCCGAACATGAGGCATTCCAAAGACAAAACACCTCAGCAAGAAGGTACAAGCGGTGGAAGAAAAAGTAAGCAAAAGTAAACAAAGGTCAAAAGTGGTACCAACCCATGACAAAATGTGCTGAAGTAAAGGACAGATGTAAAGTACAAAAATTTAGAGAAATAGAACTTACGCAACTCGTCACGTACAACACGAATCATGCCAAACACCCAAAAGAAAGGGAGGAAGCATGATTAAATCATAAGAAAGATTACACAAAACTTTACTAGTCACCTATGGTCAACTCTACCAAAAAACACAGACAGGGCGGTCACTTCTCTGGATACACCCTCACAGATATTAAAATCCGTCTAACTGTTCGGAAGACTCAAATACTCTATCATTTCCCGTAGACGCCCAAACCAGGTAGAGTTCTACAAGGCGCTAATAAAGGAAACAAAAACCTTACGGTCGGTGGATTTGTCAACTAACGCCCGAAAAAAAGAAACCCCATGAAATAATCTCAGGACTTGGCACATCGGATTTTACTCGACATTTCTAGATTAAAGACGCGGTTGATCAACCTCTAGGAGGGATTTACAATCCTATATAAACTCTAACATGCTCAACAACGATAGATAAGCAATAAAATTTTACCGTTAAAACAATCCAAGAATGACTAAACATACCTAATCAAGATCGAATTTAACATGACATGATCCTAGAATTTCAGACGATCAACAAGGAAAAGATTAAACATAAAAATATCTTGGAAGGGAAAAGGGCTTAAAATAAAAGAACAACTTTACAGTAACCAGAAAATGGACAAGAAGAAAAGAGGGAAACCACCACTTGCCTTGGTTTTACCGGAAAAGTTCTCTGAATCACTCCACGTCGAAGATCGGGGCAAAAGAACGCGGGAGAAGTCAAAATATGAACAAAAATGCCCGAAATAGAGGTTAGGGACAAAAAACCCAAACGAGAAAACTCAAGGAATGGGGAAAATAATACCAAAATGGCGTAGCTCTCGGCAAGAGCTTTTCGGATCTACACTCGGTTGGAGATTTCGAGCACCGGAGCACCGTCGACAGCCACCGGAAGATTCACGAAAAAGTTTTCTCTCTCTCGCTCACGCCGCTCTGGTTCGGGAGAAAAATTGGAGAAGATGAAGTTGTATTTCTGATTATCTTAAATATAAGAGTATATATATATGTGTAAAACGTTTTGTCTATTTTATAAAAAAATGAATTGTTTATGAGTGGGTATGGGGAAATAGGAAATAGAGGCCTAGGACGGCTTCAAATCAAAAAGTACCCAACATAAAAGTTGTAGATCTCGTCTAGATGAACAATTTTTATGTTAACCATTTTTCCATACGACCCGTTTTGATTCTCATAATGGAGCCCGAACGTAAACAGCAGTGGACTACTCGAGGTGAATAATGGGTACACGAGAATGAGAGCAGAGTACTCGAGACGAATGTAAAATACTCGAGAAAAATCAATAGTACTCAAGAAAAATCAAAAGTACTCGATAAAAATCAATAGTACTCGAGAAAAATCGATAGTACTCGAGAAAAATCAATAAAACTCGAGAAAAAACAAACACTACGGATTATTTATGAGTTGGTGCGCGAAAATCAAAAATAAAGGCCTAGGATAGCTTCAAATCAAAAAGTAAACAACATGAAAGTTGTAGATAACGTCGAGACGAACAAAGTTCATGTTAATCATTTTTCCATACGACACTGTTTTGACCCTCAAAATGGCGCCCGAACTCAAACTATACAGGGCAACTCGAGATGAACAAAGGGTACTTGAGAATGAGGTTAAAAACAGGCTTCTTTAGAGGCAGAAAATCACTCGAGAAGCAGGAGAATTTACTCGAGAAGAAGCATCAGTACTAGAGAAGAAAAGGCAGCACTCGAGAGTAGTTGATGAAAAGAACCGGAATACACTCGAGAAACAGTCTGCTACTCGAGAACAATACTGCAAACAATTAAAAGAACAATTGTTTTTTGTCCTTCGTGAATAGTGGTTTTTACAAAAATATCCAAAAAATTAAACCATAGAGATGAATAGTAAAAGACATTTTTGAATAGTGCTTTAATATGAAAATAATCATTTTATATATTTTGAACAAGAAAACACGAGTTCAAAACGGAGACCAAAACGCGCTCCGAATTAGACGAAACCCACACCGTAGGCGAATACTGACGCTATAAACCCAACGATGAAGTCTAAACCTAAATCCGACGAACCATTCCTGAGATATTAATTTTTAAAGTATATGGCGAACATAAATTACACAAAACATCGGAAAATCACTGACTCCCGAATATCGCTCGGATTGCGATGAAACTTGACGAGCAAGTCCAAAATTATTCAACTTAAATTCCAAATGAAAAATTTTCCGATTACGACAAGAATTTTGCCGCCTTGACCGCACGGATGTGAAAATGCCTTAACGGCGTTGCGCCGTCACTCGACGTTAAAAATAACGTCATGACGTCATAAATACGACGATACCAATTCGAATAAAATAATCGAAAAAATCGGGGGCATTACAGTGGCGGCTAGGAGGGGGGCCGAACCCTAGAATGGTTGTGGTGGTGGTCGAGAGGCTTGGAGAGAGATGGATAGAATGGCCGAGATTAGTAAAGGAGGAGGAGGATGAGAGGAGGTTGAGATAGAGAGGGAGAGAGAGGAGGCCGACGGCCAAAAGGGAGGAGGAGAAAGGAGAGACCAAAATTTTCCAAGAGGGGGTAGAGGGAGAATAGGGGAAACCAACTTTAGGTTTTTAATTTTCTTTTCATTCTTCATGATTATGAAATCCTACAACAACATGGCAGTAAATAGCCTACACCACTCAATCTCCACCCTTCAAATAATATAAACTCATGATGGTTATATACATCCATCATAATACATGAAATAAAAAATACAATAATAAAATGCTTGGAAATAAAAATGCTTAAATAAAAATTGCATTAAATAGAAATTGCTAAAAATAATAATTGATAAAATATATAATTATAATTTTTTAATTTATAATTATATATTTTATTTAATGGCGGCGGCGGACGTCGTGCAAAACATGTGGCGGTGTTGGCGAAGAACGTCTTGGTAGACTCCCATCTTCGAGCTTGCGGAAACCACCGTCCCAATCCACGAACTCTCTACGTCAGGAATCAACGACCGCATCAGTAACGTCGCCATCAATCCTCCCCCACTCAAAATTACTCATCACCGATTATTGGACTGTGATGGGGGAACAGTCAAACGCAGAAGTAACATGGGGAAAATCGAGGCCCGTTATCCATGTCGTAGTAGTATGAAAATCCATCTGCACGGAGAACATATCAGGCATAGAAACAACAAGACTTTCGAGGAAACTCGAAAGGGTTTCAAGCAAAAGAAATAAAACTTGAATCTTACCATCCAGTTCAAGAACCAAGGAGTCCACGTGGAAAATAGACACGACGAAACTAACACTCCCCAACCCAAGAGAACATTTAGTGGGAGGAAGAAACGACGGAGAAAGCCACTCAGGTGGAACAGAGACGTACAGTAAAAAGTCCGAAAACTTGAAATAAAGTGAAACACCATGTGCTTTATAAAAATCTGAAATGAAAGCATGAAATCCGACGTTCTTCATAATCATGGATGGGTCGGCGTTCCTACGTATTAACTTATTAACGGAGTCAGAAGGCATCCACTCGGGACTTACCAGACTAAACACAAATCAATAATTCTATTGTCGGATGGTATCAGGAGGGAGTGCAAGTGCGTGTAACATAACTTTAGATGAAACACTAACGTCCTAGATTTATGAGGAGTGATCCCATGTTCTACATGACTTGACCCAAATGCGGATGATAAGGGGGTTAAGTCAGGTGGCACGGGAGACTTATAATCAAAGATGATTTTAATGGGCTCCAAATTTGCATTTTTAATTTTATATTTTAAATACTCACGCTTGGCATGAAGATATGCCAAGTAGAACCGCTCATAGAGAATAATAGAGTTGGTCGCTCTCAAATGTGAAAGGATGTGCGAGCGATACAACTCAAGGGGTCATTCTAAATTCACAAACGTGTGGAAATGAGGGTCATCAAAAGGCGGTGGGTAAATGCATGCAACTAGGTGTGGTATATAAGTATGTTTAAGTGACACGACATCCAGAGGCACAATGGCCAAGGACTCAGAATCAGTCAGAAGTCGAGGATAGAAACGTAGACGCACATGTAGAAAAATGAACAGTTAAATGTGACACGTAGTCATATCTACGAGGTGCGGTGAAAGGACCAAATACTAATGCGCTCAACCTAGTAATATCTATACGCTGAGACAACGCCAATGTAGGAACAAAAAGAGTGTGCATGTCACAAAAACTCAGACTAGGACTGCCGATTCCATGTCCTAAAAAGTCAACTAATGTGGGCAAATAATTAGGAGGAAGGGTCGACAAAATCAAACCCAAGATAACATCCAATTCAGTATAAATTTCACACAACGGTGATATCATCAAAGAACTCTCATCCGGGTGTACAACAAAATAATCGTCCAAATGTACCCTTCCCTCAGATGGTAAATAATCCACAATAACACTAGGGAAATCCTCACTCTCAGGCTCCTCAAATAACTCAAATACAATCTCAGTGGGTGTAATCGTAGGCTCTAACACGATGGGGATCATAGCCTGGAGAGGTATGACAATACTAGGGTGATTAGACACAACGCTGGCAGGGCATGTAATAGGCAATAGAATACTTTCACATATCGTAATGTAATCATCCTATACATCATCTTCTAAATCACTAGGGATTTCCTCACTATCAGAATCATCAGACTCGTCATGCACTATCGTATGTGAGGGAATACTCTCACCTAGCTTGTCAACTTCCAAATTCAGAGATACTATATCCACACTATCTCAAGGGTCTTATACGTCGAGGCTAAATGAGACAAAGCTCTAGTAGTAAGATCTTTTGAGTCCAAGACATATGATCTATTAGGAATGGTTTGGGTGTGTTTAGCCATGACTTTATCATACCAATAGTCTTAACGGGAAGCGTAAACGTCAAAGGCCATATTAGTGAGAACCGGAGAGAAAACTCGATTCGGATCTTGTGCACATGCAATAGATTAAAGATTCTGACCCATATAATCTAAGATAGAAGGATTTGTTCCCGCTAAATAACTAAGGAGATAATTATATATTTTTCGATTTTCTTTCTTAAAATAAAATGAAGATTATTAAATAATTTTTTTTATTTGTTTTGTAGAAAAATAAAAATTTAGGCCGCTATGACAGCCTAAGGAAATATTTTTTTTGTTATTTTTCACAAATAAATGTGCTAGACAAGTGTGTGTCAGCGTACTAATAAAATTGGGAGGGTTCCAATTAGGAAATTGATGTGAACCTCCCTCTGATACCAAATTGATGCAGGCACATGGTTTCGACGGATTAAACTTTGCGTTCATAGGTTCGGTAAATAAAATAAATACGTTGTGTGTAGTTTCTCTAATTAACACTATCGATTACTCAAGCAATTAACGACATAATTTTCCATATCAAACAACACAAATCATCGCAACCCCTTATAGATATTGAACAAGGGCTATATTCCAATGTTCACTCAAGCGAATAGGACCTACTCGATCTGGACAATTAGCAATTACAATTAAAATTATACGCAAAATTCACAATTCTAATAAGAGAAAATCCTGAGTAAAATAGCGATTTAAAATAAAGTCCCTACCAATCCCAAAAATTAATTAATATGAGGGTATACAAAATCACTTGAATTCGAGGGGAAATCAAGGGTGATGAACCTGATTTCTTCAAGTGTTCAGGTGATCTACCCGCTCCAAATTATACGAGAATATTACGAAGAAAACACGCTTAATATTCAGATTTAATTAAGCATAACTTTCAATATAAATCAGGACAATTAACTAGCCTTCTATTCCACCAATTCTCACAAATATATAGAAGAAGCACACAAAGAGTTGGTTTAGAAATCGTTACCCATATCCCATGAAAAATCCGTCGACAAGATGGGTGGAGGAGGCGCACACGACGGTGGTTTAGTCTATCTCCATGCGACTCCACGGATCTGCACCGGTCGATGAAGACGTTAGTCGTTTCCTTTGCAATAATCCAATGAGAGGGAGAAACCATGAAGACAATATATATATAAAAAGAGAAGAGAGGAAAGGTGGTGGCCTTTTCCAATCAAGGGGGTGGCTCGATTTTTTTGTTGTTGTGATGATGGGGTGGCTCGGTTCTTTTGATGAAGAGGGAAAATTGGTTGGGTGGTGGAGGAAGGTGGCTGAACTATTGAAGGAGAAGGAGAGGGTGGCGGCTAGGAAGGGGCCGAACCCTAGAAAGGTTGTGGCGATGGTCGAGAGGCTTGGAGGGAGAAGGATAGAGTGGCTGAGATTAGCAAAGGAGGAGGAGGATGAGAGGAGGCCAAGATAGAGAGGGAGAGAGAGAGGAGGCCAGCGGCCAAGAGGGAGGAGGAGAAAGGAGAGGCCGAAATTTTCCAAGAGGGGGAAGAGGGAGAATAGGGGGAAACCAACGTTAGGTTTCCCATTTTCTTTTCATTCTTCATAATTATTAAATCCTACAACAACATGGCCTTAAATATCCTACACCACTCAATCTCCACCCTTCAAATAATATAAACTCATGATGGTTGTACACACCCATCATAATACATGAAATAAAAAATACAATAATGAAATGCTTGGAAATAAAAATGCTTAAATAAAAATTGCATTAAATAGAAATTGCCAAAAATTATAATTGATAAAATATATAATTATAATTATTTAATTTATAATTATATGTTTTATTTAATGACAGCGGCAGACGTCGTGCAAAACATGTGGCGGCGTTGGCGAAGAACGATGTGGTAGACTCCCATCTTCGAGCTTGCTGCAACGACTGTCCCAATCCACTAACTCTCGATATCGGGGATCAACGGCTACATCAACAACGTTGCCATCATTCTGACAGGTAAACTCCCTCTTGCTCTTGGCACACTAGGATTATGCCAGCAATCATTAACATAGTGGCCCACCTTGACATAGCACCAACACTCATGGATATTGTACCTTCTTTTTAGAGCTTGTCTGCTAGCTGTGCTGACAACAGCTCTCAATCCAGAAGGTACAATAACAGTCTTATTCTTGTATCTTCCAGCCACTGTCTGACTTGGGGTGTGTCTGACAGTAGAAGTACTTGGAATATCATGAGCCCTACCAGCAGTAGTCTTCTTTCAGAAAATATACACTTGATGGCCTTAGATATGCCCAAGTATGGCTTGCTGACAGACCTGCCCCTGGTCTGATTTTGGGTAGGGAGATCCTGAGAATAGGAAGTTTCCTTATACTTTAGTATAGGGTCTGATGCACCAAACACAAATGGTCCATGATTGGCCATTTGGATTTCCTAATGGGGGGCCTTGAAGGCACTTATACCCCTACTATATCTTCCACCATTGTGGTGAACATCTTTGTTTCCTTTGGTGGATCTACCCTTCATCTAATGACCATGCTTTCTTGGTCATACCTATTTGATGGT
Source organism: Platanthera zijinensis (assembly GCA_039513925.1). Lineage (NCBI taxonomy): Eukaryota > Viridiplantae > Streptophyta > Magnoliopsida > Asparagales > Orchidaceae > Platanthera > Platanthera zijinensis. The sequence goes on from CM077097.1 coordinate 1,669,844, forward strand.
AGCAGCACTCTCTTGAATAGAATAGGAGGCTTGGAGGCTAGTGGTTGTACTGGTGCTTTTCCCTTTTCCTTTGGGATTGGAAACTCTATTAGGTCCCTTGAATCCTAGCCTCTTCTTTCCCTTTTAGGAGGAGAAGGAATCTATAAAGTGTAGTAGTGAGCTGGGCTTGGAGTAGCCAGCCACTATCCTTTTCTCCCTCTAGAGAAATAGTTCCAGGTCCCTTATTCAGTTTTACTGGTACTCAATGGTGCCTATTTGGATGAAGGGAATACTTTTTAATTCACTAATTTCCCTCATTTTCATATCCAACAGGGAAGCTGAGTCTGCATACTGGGAAGAAGCAAGCTGAAGAGAAGAAATCTCCTTAGCCTGCTTCATAGCCAACAACTTGCTTTTCTTAAAAGCATTCAGCAGGACACTATAATTGTCAATAATCGAATAGACATCTTCTTCTGATTCAGACCCATCTTCACCATAGGAAGGAGATACCTCTGACTTAGAACTGGTTTCAAAACTAGTTTCAGTGGAGTGATTTGACTGAGAATGTACCTTGACTCAACTAGGCTGATCATGGCAAGATCCCTCATCTGCATGGCCATTAGTCCATAACAGAAATTGTCTTCTTCTTTATCTTCATCCACCTCTAAATCACTATCTGGATGTAATAGAGGGGCCCTGATTTCTATCCTAGAGCAGGATAGTCTTCATCTTCTGCAACAGCAGCTAGCCCAAAGTAGGCTTTCTCTTCTTATTCAGATTCTGAAGAAGATGACTCACTATTAGTCCATCTCTTCTCCTTCTTAGCCACAACGTACTTTTCTTCTTACCCTTGTACTGATCATGGTGCTTCTTCTCTCCATCCTTTCTTCTCATTACTGGGCAGTGTGCTAAAAAATTCCCTGGCTTGCTGCAGGAGTAGCAAATAATATTATTAGAAATCTATTTACTAGGTTTAGAACCATACATGTCATCCTTGGAGGACTTCTTCTTTCCGCTTTAGTAGTCGTCCTTGTGATGAGAGGATGAGGAAGGTCTGATCTACCTCTACTTCTTCTTCATGAACTTCTGGAATTGTCTGGAGAAGACATCAAAGTCTACATCAAACATGTGGAAATCTGATGTACTTGTATCTGAGTCTTCTGAGTTAGTATCAACATCCCTCCTTGGTGGAGATGGAGTCTTTCTCCTACTTCTCCTTATATCTTTAGCTTTGAATGCCACAGACTTCTCTCTAGTCTGGGACTTGCAGTTGGTCTAATCTTCTTTCTTGATAGATAGTTGCATCTCATATGACTGCAGTGTAGGCATTGCATCCACAATAACCAGATTTGCATGAAGTTACCCATGAAATAAGATGAATTAAGTTGTATTTGATATATTATTTAAGTTATGTGTTTGCAGATCATCATTACTAAGTGTAGACCAATGTCAGTCTATAGTGAGTCATGAATAAAGGACCATATAGTGTAATCCCTCACTGTGTGATCCAAGGTGTTGACTCATGTGTAGCCTCTCTATTGGGATACACTTCATATTCAAACACTTGGACCATGGAATGAAGATTGGAACCTTGAAGAGAAGAAAAAGTTTCTTTCTAAAAAGTTCAAAAAATTTCTAAGTCCACTTCTCGAGAAGTCCTTTCAGGTCTCGAGAAGTAGAGTTAGAAGTTCTCGAGAAACAGGAGTTTATTTCTCGAGAAGTTTAGCTGTTTCAGTTCAGAAAACTTTTCTAAGTATGACTCTCGAGAAGTATATCTTTGTTCTCGAGAAGTCCTTTCAGTTCTCGAAAAGCTCGGCTCTTAGTTCTCGAGAAGTCCCAGAGTAGTTCTCGGGAAGTTCAGAAAGTTTCAAGAAATTCTTTCTAAGTCTTAGTTCTCGAGAAGTCCAGACTAGTTCTCGAGAAGTCCAGATTAGTTCTCGAGAAGTCAAGATTAGTTCTCGAGAAGTCCTCCGCTCTCGAGAAACTCAACTTCATAGTTCTCGAGAAGTCAGGCTATAGTTCTCGAAAAGTCAATATTATTTTGAGAAGTATTGATCCTGAAGTCTCGAAAACTAAGTTCAATTCCAAACAGTTCAGTTCTCGAGAAATTTAATCAGTTATCGAGAGCTAATGCAACTTCTCGAGAACTGCAGACTAAATTTTTTCTGAAATTTGTTTAAGTCCAGATCGGCCGGATTTTTGAATGACTTTAAGTTATTGGTCCACGTGTCATCATAAATGTCTTTTCTAACCGTTAGGAGTATTCCTATATAAGGTCTTTACATTAAGACCAATCCCTAACAATAATCTTTTGCAAGAGCGGCTGTCCGTTCACTAGAAATTATTCTCGTCGGCTATCTCTAATTTCAGATCTCTAAAGCCGCCGCCGCCGCCGCTCACAATCAGATCGACTCTTCTGTTGTTGATCAAGAAGACTTGTTGGTCAAGGATTTGCATCTTCTCCTTGATCGAGTTGGTCAAAGCTTTCTCGGATCAGATCTACTCATCTTCTTCAACATTTTTGAAAGAGCCGCAAAGTTCAAGAAGAAGATTCAGATATTCAATTTTCCAGATCTGAGAAATTTATTCTGTTTGTAATTCAAAATTTATTTACTATTATTGTAGGAGATTTTCTCCGAGTGTAGGAGCATTGTTCTCCGAGTTTGTAGTAAGTTTTTATCTTTCGAGTGTAAATCCTTCTGGATCGAGTTTGTAGGAACTTGGTTCCGAGGCATAGGATTGTTTTAAATCCGAGATAGTGGAGTAGCCGAGTCTAGTGATTTGCTAGATCGGTGAGGAAAGGTGGACGTACCCAAGATTGGGGAACCACTATAAATCTTCCTGTCTTTCTGTGATTGCTTGATTTCTTGTGCTAGATCGCTAAAATTTTTATTCCGCAAATAGACACACGATTCACCTATTCACCCCCCTCTAGGTGATTTAGGTTGACAACTTCACACTTTCAATTGATATCAGAGGGAGGTTGGTCGTTAAAAGGTTAACACCTTGATTAATTTCCTCTCGAAAGTTGTCATTTGGTTATTCAAGCAATGGACAAGGTCAAAGATTTTGCCAAGCTTCCCCTGTGCACAAAAAATAACTTTCCCATGTGGAAAGAGAGAATTAAATTTTTTGTGGAAGCTGTGGATCTCCTGATCTTCATGATTGTTGAAGAAGATCCCTACATTCCTATGACTATCTCCACTATATATCCAACTAAGAAAGTTCCTAAGAAATTGATGGATCTAGATAAGGATGAGATTGCACTTGTCTCTTTGGACAAGAAAGCTAAAAATATTATAGCAAGTATAGTCGATGGCTCGATGCTGTAGAATCTGATTCACAGCCAATCGGCTAAGGAGATATGGCAGTCTCTAGTTACTCTGATGGAAGGCACTGAAGAAGTGAGGGATGATAGAAGGTCCCAACTGAACCAGAAATATGAAGCCTTCAGGCAAGGGTCAAAGGAGACCATTGTAAATACCTTTGAGAATTTCTTAAAGATAGTAAATGGCCTAAGAGTGTATGGTCGAGTCTTCACAAATGGGGAGTTGAATGATAAGTTTATGAGGTCTCTCACAAATGAATGGGACAACAAAGTCTGTGCCATCCGTGAGTTTTGCTGTCTAGCTGAGACAGACCCACGGAATCTATTTGGCAAGCTGATGTCCTATGAACTACAGATCAATTCCAGAAAATCTGAAGAAGAGAAAAGTTGCTTCTCCTCAAAAGAGAAGTCTGTTGCATTAAAGGCTGACAGTTCAAGGAAGTGCAAAGCCGCCTCACCAGCACCAGCTCAAGAAGTAAGTGAAGAGGAAAGCTCTGAGCCAAGCACCTCAGGCTCAGAACTATCTGAAGGAGAGTTCTCTTTTCTCTCATGGCAATTCAAGAAATTCATGAAGAAGAAGAAGCAGTGGAGAGGCAAGGATACTTCATACAGAAGATCACGACACGACGGTGATCAGCAAAAGAAAGGCTGGGTAGTCATGATAGGTACAACTCTAAACAGAACAAACTGATTTCTACTGACATCGTTTGCTACTATTACAACAAACCAGGTCACGTCATAGCTGACTGCCCCCACAAGAAGAAGGAGGGTGGCAGAAGAGAGGAAAAGAAGTCCTCATACCACAAGAAGAGGACAGAGAAGAGCCTGTTGGCCAAGAAGGGCAAAACTCTAAGCGACTCCGACTCATCTGAGTCGAGTGAAGAAGAGGAATCCTACTTTGGCCTCATGGCTCAATCAGATGACGAACAAGAGCCCCAATTTACTGGGGAGGTAAAATCTCACACTCCTCTCTCTGAATCTGAATATTCTGAGCATGATCCTGAGGACAGCTCTTTTGACGATGAGTCAGAACTTATGGCCGAGTACAAGGAGTTGATCATGACTTACGACAAATGTCACCGAGTCGTGAAAACTCAGGCTAAAGAGATTAAGTCTCTAAAGGCTATTGAGAGCAGCTTGAGAGAAGAAGTCGCTAAGACTGACTCTCTTCAAGAGAACTTAAATTTTGTAATGGAAGAATACAATCAAGCTCTTAAGCACATTGACCTTAAAGATGAAATCATCAAAGAGTTGGAAAAACAACTCGAGGCTGAGAAGAAACTTGTTGAAAGTTTCTCTAAGCCTAAGACAATTCTTCCACTCGTTGCTGAATTCTCAGCTAAGGCCCAAGGAGCTTGACTAGGCCATGTTGCCGCTCCTAGTAAATCTTCTAGGAGAAACAAGGCTCAACGGAACAATAAGGCCGCCAAGAAGGCCTTTGCTAAAGAAAAGGGGAAAGCCCCTCTAGATCAGACTGTATTTAAGAAAGTCATCTTTCCAACAAATAAGTTTGATTTGGACTCGTCCTCTGGTCACTTGACCAGGCCTACTTACGTAGAGCCAAATTCTCGGTACCAAGGATGGACTCGCCCTTGGAACTTTGGTGAGAGTGTCTTTAAGTCACCTTATGAAGAAGTGATTCTTTAGGGCTATGGTCCTTATAATTATGGCCACAACTTCAAGAAAGCACCTAAAGTAAAGCCCGTTGAGGAAAGGCCTCTGAAGGAGAAGAAGTCATGTGATTGTCATCATCATGAAGCCTCCTCCTCCAAAAGTGCTACCCGTACTAGACCACCATCTCAAGAGGTCAAGTAGGAGTATATAAGGCAACGATACAATAGGTTTGACTGTTGGTACTATGGTAAAATTGGTCATTTTGCCATCGATTGTTGGATTAATACCAGGAAGGTTACTACTCCTCAAGTTTGCAACATGAGATTGACCACTCAGAATGCTAATCTTTGTAGGGGGAGTGTTCTAACCCGAGACCAAGGACACAAACATGTTTGGGATCCTAAGGCAAAGTGATCATAAATGCAAGTATGTCCAAAGGACACCAAAATGCCAATCTGGTACTTGGAAAGTGGATGCTCTTGGCACATGACCGGGACAAGAAGCCTACTCCAGAATTTCACTCTAGTCTGCAATGGACCAAAGGTCATATTTGGAGGTTCAGACCGAGGGATAACTAAAGGATACAGTATGATCACTAACGGTAATGTATCCTTTTCGGATGTAGCTTATGTGGAGGGATTGGAACACAATCTCATAATCATAAGTCAACTATGCGACAAAGGATACATAGTTGAGTTCCACGCTGACAAGTGCTTGATAAAGTCTGTTGACAATATGGAAACAATTCTATCAGGCACTCGAAGCAGGAATATATTTTGTTTAAATTTCATTTGTATAGATTCTTCTACACCAGTGTGTCTTTTGGCAAAAGATACTGCGTCTCTTGGTGACCAATGGCACAAGAGGCTTGCACATATTAATTTTAAAACTATTAATAAATTATTCTCTAAGAACTAAGTACATGATGCCCCAAATGTCAAGCACGTCAAAGAGAGACCTTGTCATGCATTCGTAAAAGGCAAACAAATAAGGGCCACCTTTAAAAGCATTATAGGCAAAAACTCTAATAGGTGTTTACACCTACTTTATATGGAGTTGTTCGGTCCACTGCAAGTTAGAAGTTTAGGAGGTAAGGATTATACGTTGGTAATTGTTGATGACTACTCGCATTTTGCATGGGTGTTCTTTATGAAACACAAGTCAGATACCATTGATATCTTTACAAATTTTGTTAGGCAGGTCTAGAATGAATATAACTGTTCCGTAGTCAAAATCAGAAGTGACAATGGAACGGATTTCAAATCTGGGGCCATGATAGAATTTTGTGAAAGCCTAGGTATCTTTCATGAGTTTTCCTCTCCACGTACTCCACAGCAAAATGGAGTAGCTAAGAGAAGGAATAGAACACTCATAGAGGCCTGCAGGACCATGTTGAGTGATGCTTCACTACCGGAGTACTTCTGGGCTGAAGCCGTCAACACTGCATGCCACGTGCAAAATCGAGCCCTCATAAACAAGAATCATGATAAGACACCTTATGAACTTCTAAAAGACAGGAAACCAACAGTTTTATATTTTAGAATTTTTGGCTGCAAATGCTTCGTACTTAACAATTGTAAGTATCATACTACTAAGTTTAGTGAGAAAAGCTTTGAAGGTATTTTTGTAGGATATAGTAGCTATAGTAAGGCATACAGGGTTTTCAATAGAAAAACTCTGGTTGTAGAGGAATCCATACATGTTGTATTTGATGAGACGAGCTTGCTGCAAAGCAAATCGTCTAGTGTGCTTGTTTAAGATGAAGGTACAAGGCTTAAAGAGACCAGCTTGGATTAATCGACCGAAGGTAAAGATGAAAAGTTCATCAAGATGACCTCTCAAACCCCTATTGGAGCGGTAGATGATAAAGATGAAAATACTGTCCAAGTTGATGAAGTCAATCCATTGGCCGAAGAAGTTCCAGATGCGAGGAACCTAGAGCTCAGACATCTGAAGGATCACCCTTTGGACCAGATCATAGGAGATCCCCGGGATGATGTCAGAACTCGTCGAGGTACAACTAACGAGAATCTCTATCTATGTTTTCTCTCGCAGGTTGAACCAAAGAAGTTTGAGTAAGCAAACTCAGACTCATCGTGTATCTTGGCCATGGAAGAAGAATTAAATCAGTTCAAGCGCTGCAAAGTTTGGACGCTTGTTCCAAGACCCAAAGGTAAGAATATCATCGGAACGAAATGGGTCTACAGGAATAAGTTTGACGAGAATGGGATAATCATCAAGAACAAGGCCAGACTCGTCGCCAAAGGATATCGTCAAGAAGAAGGGATTGACTTCGACCAGACATACGCTCCAGTGGCAAGACTTGAGGCCATAAGACTGTTCCTGGCTTATGTTGCACTGAAGGGATTCACTGTCTACAAATGGACGTGAAGTCCACCTTCCTAAATGGTGACATAAAGGAAGAGGTGTACGTGGAACAGCCCCCAGGTTTTGTTGATCCTAACTGTCCTGAATATGTTTATTTATTATCAAAAGCGCTATACAGTTTGAAACAAGCTCCTCGAGCTTGGTACGAAATGCTATCTATCTTTCCCCTCGAGAACAAGTTCACAAGGGGAAAGATAGATAAGACATTATTTCTTAGGGAAATTAAAGGCAAGATTTTGCTAGTGCAAATCTATGTCGATGACATTATTTTTTGTTCTACAGACGATAACCTCTGCAAAAAGTTCTATAAACTTATGCAAGGGAAGTTTGAAATGAGTAGTATGGGCGAGCTGAAGTATTTCTAAAGACTTCAGGTGAAACAATCTGAAGATGGAATTTTCATCTCATAGACGAAGTTCACCAAGGAGTTGATTAAGAAATTCGGAATGGAGTGTGCAACCTCTATGAGGATTCCAATGGCCTCAGCTATGTCTCTAGACAAGGATGAGAAAGGGAAACTTTTTTATGAAACCAAATACAGAAGCATAGTTGGATCCTTGCTCTACCTTACTGCCAGTAGACTGGACATAATGTTCTCCACATGTGTCTGTGCTAGATTCAAAGTGAACTGTAAGGAATCTCACTATGCTGCTGCAAAGCGAATCTTGAGATACCTTAAAGGTACACTGAATCTTGGCTTATGGCACCCAAGAAGTAATGACAGTGAACTAATTGGTTTCTCAGATGCAGACTTTGCAGGTAGCAAAGATGACAGAAAAAGCACATCCGGGATGTGTCAGTTTCTTGGAAGAAGGCTTATTTCATTGAGCAGCAAAAAGCAAAACTATATCGCAATCTCAACGGCCGAGTCAGAATACATTTCTGCCGGTAGTTGTTGTGCACAGTTGCTTTGGCTAAAGAACCAGCTAGAAGATTACAATATGAAGATCAAAGACATTCCATTATTCTGCGACTCCTTCAGCGCAATCGTAATCGCAAACAACCCAGTCTCGCACAGCCGGACAAAGCACATCGAGCTCAGATATCACTTCATCCGGGAGCATGTGGAGCAAAGGGATATAGACCTGCAGTACGTGCCAACAGATCGGCAAGTTGCAGATATTTTCACGAAGCTGCTGGACGAGACCAAGTTCAATTTCTTAAAAACAAAACTTGGGATGCTGAACAAAGAAGGATATGTCACAGCAGATCAGTTCAAAGCTCAAGAATCGAGGATACTTCAAACAGGTCAGAAATTTCTCAAGAGGAAGGTAGTTCTCGAGAACTATACCCGACTTCTCGAGAAATGCTCATTGCCTTTTCTACTTCTAATTAATTTCTTCTATTTTGAAAACCTGGTGATTTAAGCCCTAATCCTAGATTAATTAGATACTAAATTGACATTATTGGGATGATATATATAATACTTTAGAAATCCTAAATCAACCGACATTTCAAATCTCCTCTTCTCGAAAACTCTTCGTCTTCTACCGACAGACAACGTCGTCGCAGCCATCATCCCGCACTCCGTCCGTCGCCGCCGACAATATCCATGGCGCACAGTTCGAAGATAGGAATCGGCAGTGAACAAGTCGTCAAAGGAATTGCAGACATTTCAGATGATTTCCAGAACTTGCTTCTTCTCCTGGACACGGCCGAACTGATGTTCGTTCTATCAGAGCCCTACAGGATCATTTTTCCCGAAGTCGAAGAATTCTTCAGAAATGCAAAAGTAAGGAGGAATGGTACGATTTTGAAAACTACAGTGAAAGGGATCAAAATCAAGTTAGATAAAATAAAGTTTCAAAGCTTCTGAAGATGCCCATCGTGGATGAAGAAGATGACCTAACTCTGGAAGATTATGACAGGACTTACTCCTTCTATGGAGTTTCTGAGGAATTCAACTCCTTAAGGAGAAATCTTTTCAATGATGTTGGAAAACTTCTGGCATACATTATTTGAAAAATTTTATGGTGCAAAACAGGGTTGATTAGTTTCATTACAAATGATCTATTTTGAGTAATTACAGCTGTGATCTGTAGAAAGAAATTTAAAATTGGCATGATGGTATTTGAGATGATTAGGGACAGTATTCAGGATCCCAAATTTGCAAGGATAATCTCTTTATTGCTGAGTGAGACTGATCCAGTTACTTTCAAACTTTCCAAAGGTACTCAAGTTCATCACTTGAAAAAGATCTCATTGGCTTCCATCCAAAGATGGGAACTCAAGCTAAAAAATCCAAAGCAGTTAGCTAAAGAAATTGCAGCTTCTGCCTCTAAGGTCAGGACCCCATCTCCCTCCTATCATCATGTTGCTGAACCATCTGGTGCAGTAACTCAGGGGGAGCCTGCAGCCTCTGTTTCTGTTATCAGATCTCCTCCTCCCTCTCCAGCAAGATCAGCAAGCAGATATCCAATCAGAAGTCATGTCTGCCCTCCAGCAAAGTCCCCAGTGGCACTCTCTCCAGAAGATACCTTTCTAGATGCTCAAGTCCAAGAAACCCTCAAAAACACTGCAGAAGACATTGACACAATGGTGGAAGAACTCACCTCAGATGTTCCTCCCCTCTTCAAGGAACCAGCTGAAGAACATCCAAAAGATCCTTCTCCAGCTCCCTATCCTTCTCCTATCACATTACCAGAATCTCCTCCTACCCAATCCCCTTCTGCCAAGCAAGATATCCCTTAGTCTGTTCTTCTTTCTAATAAAGACAGAATATCTCCTAAGCCTACTGATATTCCCTTAAGGAACTTAGATTTCTCCATCCCCACATTCTTTGATCTGGCTGATATTACCCTTGATAAGACTACTAGAGTTGTAAGCTCAGTGATTCTTGAAGAGATACCTCTATGGAAATCCCCTCCTCCTTCTACTATTACTGCTTCTACCTCTTCCTCTACCTCTGCTACTGCTGTTGCAACTGCTGCTAACCCTTCCAACTCGAAACTTCTTATCCAGATAGGTCAAATGCTCTCTGATCAAAGGAAACACTTTGACGATTCTATAAAAGTGATGCAAGACAAGGTGACTGCCTTTGAAACAGAAATGACTCGAGGATTTGCTGAGATCCAACACAACACTTACTCTCTCAAGAGCTTATTTCAAATTGGTTGCAAAACCATAGATCATACTATTACTAGTGTTGGTCAAGTTATGGAACAATCTCTGACTCTTGCTAATATTCAGATTGAACTAGAAAAGAATGCTCAAAAACATGTGATGAAGGTTTGTGAGGAAGTTGATACTTTCAAGAAAGAAGCCATAGAAAAACTCCTTGTAGAATTCAGAAAAGGGGAGAGCTTAGTGAAAGAATCTGTAATCACACTTGTGGACAAGTTTTCTGAAGATGCAAACACTCTCTGGGTTGAGAAAATTTCTGAAATCAATAAAAATGTTTTAGCTCAAATCCATTCAGAGAAGTTCTATACTTATGACACCACAGTTTGGATGCACAATCAAATTTTCCCTGACTTTCAGGCTGATCCCAATATTATTCCTCATCATCTGAATCCTCTAGTTAAAGGATAGCCCAGTCAGGTGCCAACTCAAATGCAACAACCTCAAATGCCCTGCTTCTCTCCTAGGCTAGAATATCAGGATCCTCCTCCAGCCTCTTATGACCAGGTATGGGATGACATTATTCCTCAGGATTTACCAGAGATAAACACTTCTAAGAAGAGGAAATATGGAGAAGGGCCATCTGCTAGTAGAAGCATTCCCAAAGTTGATTCAGATAAAAGGAAAGCAAAAGAATTTGCTGAAGTTTTTAGCCCCACTTCTAAGAGTTTAATTCTTGATACTCTTAAATTGGTGAAGGACTATAATGAGGATAAAAATCTCCACTACAGCTCAGTTGAGTGGGAATTATATGAAAAGTCCATGACCAAAAGGAGGATATATGATAGGGAATATGGAAAGAATAATCCTAAAGCTCCTCCAATGCCCCCAAGGTATTATCCCAAACCATTCAACTATCAGAGAAGGCAGCAAGAAAAGTAGACAGAAAACCTTAGAGCAAATAATGTACTTTTGTTGAGTTATTATTTAGAATTGTGTTAAAATGGTTGTTGATTAAGAAATCTAAAACATTACTTATATATAATTTCCAGTTTTTCCTATTTGTGTTCAATTAATATCTTACTGCCTTTGTTTAAATTTTCATTTATAGTTCTTTCATAATTGTCATAATTCACCTTAGTGTAGAGGGTTTTACTTCTACAAATAGGGGGAGATTGTTGGGCATTGCATCTACAATAACCCAGATTTGCATGAAGTCACCCTTGAACAAATATGAATTAAGTTGTATTTCATATATTGTTTAAGTTATGTGTTTGCAGATCATCATTACTAAGTGTAGACTAATGTCAGTCTACAGTGAGTCATGAACACAGGACCATACAGTGTAATCCCTCACTGTGTGATCTAAGGTGTATACTCATGTATAGCCTCTCTATTGGGATACACTTCATATTCAAACACTTGGACCATGGAATGAAGATTGGAACCTTGAAGAGAAAAAAATGTTTCTTTCTAAGAAGTTTAAAAATTTTCTAAGTCCACTTCTCGAGAAGTCCTTTCAGTTCTCGAGAAGTAGAGTTAAAAGTTCTCGAGAAACAGGAGTTTAGTTCTCGAGAAGTTTAGCTGTTTTAGTTCAGAAAAATTTTCTAAGTATGACTCGAGAAGTATCTCTTAGTTCTCAAGAAGTCCTTTAAGTTCTCGAGAAGCTCGGCTCTTAGTTCTCGAGAAGTCCCAGAGTAGTACTCGGGAAGTTTAGAAAGTTTCAAGAAATTCTTTCTAAATCTTAGTTCTCGAGAAGTCCAGATGAGTTCTCGAGAAGTCCATATTAGTTCTCGAGAAGTCCTCAGCTCTCGAGAAACTCAGCTTCATAGTTCTCGAGAAGTCAAGCTATAGTTCTCGAAAAGTCCATATTATTTTCAAAAAGTATTAATCTTGAAGTCTCGAAAACTAAGTTCAATTCCAGACAGTTCAGTTCTCGAGAAATTCAATCAGTTATCGAGAGCTAATGCTACTTCTCGAGAACTGCAGACTAAATTTTTTTCAGAAATTTGTTTAAGTCCATATCGGCCAGATTTTTTAATGACTTGACATGATTGATCCACGTGTCATCATAAATGTATTTTCTTACTGTTAGGAGTAATCCTATATAAGGTCTTTTCATTAAGACCTATCCCTAACAATAATCTTTTGCAAGAGCGGCTATCCGTTCACTCGAAATTATTCTCGTCAGCTATCTCTAATTTCAGATCTCTAAAGCCGTCGCCACCGCTCACAATAGGATTGACTCTTCTATTGTTGATCAAGAAGACTTGTTGTTCAAGGATTCTCATCTTCTCCTTGATCGAGTTGGTAAAAGCATTCTCAGATCAGATCTTCTCATCTTATTCAACATTTCTGAAAGAGCCGCAAAGTTCAAGAAGAAGATTCAGATATTCAATTTTCCAGATCTGAGAAATTTATTCTGTTTGTAATTTAAAATTTCTTTACTATTATTGTAGGAAATTTTCTCCGAGTGTAGGAGCGTTGTTCTCCGAGTTTGTAGGAAGTTTTTATCTTTCGAGTGTAGATCCTTTTGGATCGAGTTTGTATGAACTTGGTTTTGAGGCGTAGGATTGTTTTCAATCCGATATAGTGGAGTAGCCGAGTCTTGTGATTTGCTAGATTGGTGAGGTAAAGTGGACGTACCCAAGATCTGGGAACCACTATAAATCTTCCTGTCTTTATGTGAATTCTTGATTTCTTGTGCTAGATCGCTAAAATTTTTATTCCGCAAAAAAACGCACGATTCACCTATTCACCCCCCTCTAGGTGATTTAGGTTGACAACTTCACACTTTCATGCAGCTTTCCAAATAGGGTGTGAGGTGGAGTATATCCCATCTTAGCCACCTCTCTGGTGGCACATATCTTTGTGTCCTAGTCTTTAGTGAAAAATCTTAAGAACTTGTCATTGAGCTCATAATGACTGAAGACCTTCCCATAGGTCTTAACTCATTCATAATCATAAAGAACTTTTCATAGTAGGTAGATATGTTATCTTCTTTGGACTGCCAGAAAGCCTCTTACTCATGGTTGAGCATGGACTTCCTATCATCTCTTACTTCATCTGTCCCCTCCATGTAGATCACAAGTGTGTCCCAAATTTCCTTTACAGTTATGCAGTGGATCACATTCTGAAGGGTATAATCATCAATTGCACTAACAATGATATTCTTAGCCCTCTTGAACATGGTGGCAGGGATGACTTTATCCTTTGTCATCTCTGCATAAGTCTTAGGTTTCTGATCATTTGCATTCAGAATTGACACTTTCATGGGGATGAAAGGTCCCTCCTTGACAATAATAAAGATCCTAGGGTCAGTTACTTCCATGAATAGCCTATCCCTCTCTTTCCAAATGTAAAATCCTTCCTTCTTACAGATTTGAAGTTTCATGACAACCAGATCCTTATAGTTCACTCCTAAACCCATAAGGACAGACTTGTAGCTAACCTTGGAGATCTTCTTAGACTGTTAAGCCTTTCTTGAGAAACCTCGCATTGATATCACTTGAAAGACATTATTTTCAAGGTCAGCTAAACACCTAGAGGGGGGTGGGGTGAATAGGTTTTTGGTCTTTCTTTAAATCTTTTAGACCTTTACCTGATTGTGTTGTACTTAGTGATTAGGTTATTTTAGCTTTCAAGATTAAACAAACACGACACAGTTGTTTTATAGTGGTTCCCCAGATTATGGCCACGTCCACTGTCCCTCTCCACCTTTCTAATAGTGTTGAAAGTATTGTTTTCAAGGTCAGCTAAACACCTAGAGGGTGTGAATAGGTTTTAGGTCTCCTTTTGATTTATTTAGACCTTCACTTACATTTCTATTCATAGAGATTAGGTTAATTTGGCTTTCAAGATCAATCATAGATGATACAGTTGATTTATAGTGGTTTCCCGATCTTGGGTATGTCCAGTGTCCCTCCCATCTCTATAGTAGTGTGTTAGATGAGGCATAACACAAACACTCGGCTCCTAAGAGCTTATAGAATGTACAGATCCGGCAGGAACTCTAAGTCTTCTCCAAGAACAACCACTCGGGCACTAATCCCTACCTCAGATCCAAAGGATCCTATAACTCAGGCCTAAGCCTACAATCAAATCCAAAATGGATCCTACTCTCAGATCTATAAATGATCCTACCTCAGCCTTTATAACACATGGCTACAACTCAGATTCACAAAGGAATCTTACCTCTTAGCCTTTATAGATCATGCCTACACTCAAATCCTATAGGATCCTACAGAATAAATAATGAATGTGTTGATTTTGACACCAAAGGATTTCTCAGTGTATGTATTTCTTGGATAGAGATTATCTCAGCCCTAACTCCTGCAGATATTTGAGAACTCTGCTCCTCCTTTTTTAGAATATGATTCCAAACTAGTTGTCGTAGATGAAAATTGCTTCAGCTATCTCAATTCATTTTCAGGTTCACTGATCTGAACTTCTTCTTCAGGCACGATAAGAAGGCGAGGAAGAAGATGATGTTCAGCAACAAGAATACGTAAGCAAAAAACCCTAAATTTTTTTTTCGACTCAACAAATCTTCCCCTTTTATTGTATGCTGATCAAGGACTCTTTTCTGTGTGGTCCCAGCCTTAATTGCTGGAATATCACCTTCCTTTTACACAAGAAGACAACCAGCTGGCCATTAGTGCCATTAACGTTATTCTGCAGCTTTCCAGAACCTATTTTGAATTGTTGAGTTTGTTTACTTTTGCTGACATCACCCCTTCGTGGACTTAGCCAAATTCTCAGAATCCACTCAGGCGTTGAGTGGCGTTGATTGAATGGCCTTCACACAACGATTCTGTACTTAATTATTTTGCAGCTTCCTTGGCATTGAGTTGCGTTGAGCGAATGGCTATCACTCAATGGTTTTAGACTTAGCTTAACTTTCTGCTCTTTCTGCATCCTAGGAATTGAGAGAGTTGAATGTAGCTTCGCACTCAATGCTTTTCACCTTAAGATTATTTTCTACTTCTTTAGTAACCTTGGCATTGAGAGCATTGAGTGTACCTTCATCACTTAATGCTTTTTGTCTTAGATTATTTTCTGCTTCTTCAACAACCTTTGCGTTGAGAGCGTTGAGTGCAGCTTCACCACTCAACACTTTTTTATTTGGCCTCAACTGCTCTACTGCAAGGCATTGATAGCATTGAGTATAGCTTCATCAATCAATGCTTTTGTACTTAGCCATCATTTCTGTTTCACTCTTTCCCCTTTGCTTTGACTGCTAGAGCAAGACTCAAAGCTTTCTATCATCTAGCGTTGAGTGAATTGGCTTCACTCAATGCCTATGGACTTTGACGAATTTTCCAGTCTATCTTCTTTGTCGTTGATAGAATCAGTATGACGTTGAGTGAACTGGCTTCACTCATCTTTTCATGACTTTGCTTATTTTTCTTTAACTGAAACTCTGCGGCTTGGACTTAAGCAGTAAAACTCGACGAATTATGTCGTAAGGCATTGAGAGAGTTGACATCACTCAATGCTCGTGGACTTAGCTATTTTTCTGGCTTACACTACTTAGGCATTGAGAGACCCGGCTTTATCCAGCTCTTTTTGTGCTATGGCATTTAGTGAACAGCCTTCACTCAACGCATGTGGATTTAGCAGCATTTCTTTATCCAAGTTCCTTCCTTAAGCCATCTGGCATTGAGTGAGCTTGCTCAACTCAACACCTGTGGACTTAGGAAATTTCTTGCCTATCCAGCTAACTCCTTTGTGTCCACTTGTCCTATCATTATAATAAGAACTAACCTGGATGCATTAACTTACAACCATATCAAATACAACTTGGTATATATCATTGACTTATTTGACTTCTTACAAATCAGGGATATTGGGATCAATGGACCCAACAATCTCCCCCTATTTGAAGAAGAAAAAACTCACTTCAATTTTTTTATTCAATGACATACACACCATATTTGCAGCAATAAGCATTATAACAAGACAGTTACAGGAAGGTTACCTACTCCCCCTATTTAGTAGCATTCATACTCCACCTGTATTACTGATAAAGTTGAGCTTGTTCAATCCTTTTGGCCTTGATACCCCTTGATCCATGACTTGATCAACACCTTCTCTCCCCCTTTTTGACTTCTGTATAATATTCAGGGAGGTCTTGATTCCTTTGATCTTCTTATCCCCCTAGTTGGGTGCAGGAGAACAACTGATACAGCAACTAGCTTCCTCTCTTCACAAGGCTGAACCTTCTTGTGCAGCTATTTTAATTTCTCCCCCTTAATAGAAGCATCTTCTATCACATCTTCCTAATAGATACTTTGGTATCCACAATCTTTATACCACTAAAGATATTTTTAGCATGCTAGAAATAGAACAAACCTGCAACCAAAAATACTATAGGGAGTAACTAAAGCTAAACTAAGTTCAACACACCCAATTCAAATTTGAAGCTGTTGAAATTTGCTTCATCTAGTGGCTTAGTGAAGATGTCATCCACTTGCTTGTCAGTGGGGACAAACTCGAGGATGTCGTCTTTCTATTCCACATGTTCCCTAATAAAGTGATACCTAATTTCTATGTTCTTGGTCCTGCTATGTAACACCCCTATCCGTCGCATAGCATATAGTAGTAGGTCCGGCCGGGGCCCGACGCCATATACTACAGATAGACCGGTTGGTTACGCATTGAAACCATTCAACCAATCATGTCGTCCTACACAACACCTAGCGGAAGCAATTTATTAGGTTGCAAAAGAAATAAGAACCCAGCCACAACAGCATAAATGTCCACTACAAACTCAGGAATGTATACATACACCAAAAGAGAAATGGCCTTAAGGCCTTACACTGTTCACTTAACAAAAGTAGTGTTTTCATACTTCGGCTCGCAGGCCGGCCATACATGAAAAACGGGAAAGAAACATAAGCAATTAGGCCTTCGAGGGCCGGCACAGCAACAAGGGCTTTAGCCCGCTATTTCCCGCTCTGCTCCGCAGAACCTGCAAGCCACAAACCACCGCCCGGTGGCAAACAATAGCAACGGTCAGCAATGCTGACCAAATTATAACGATCCCGCCCCCGCACTCGGGGCGGCAATGCTCTTTCCCTGCACTTTATTAGCATAGGCAATTATATAAAGTATTTGCACTTCACCACAGGTGTGGGCTCGCACGGCCACACACCCCGTGCACTCAGGGCACATTCTCGGCGAACCGGCCAACGTCACGTCAATTCAAGCCATAGACGTTCCCAAGCCACCACCGCATCTTGGACGGTCATCCATATGAGCATTTTGCCTTCCTGGCCTTGGTCACGGCAATTTAAGCCATAGACCGCCGAAGACCCTCATCCATGCCAACGGTCCTACCGAACGACATCGACCGGGTACGGTTCCGCCTGACCCGTGCTCACGCTGCAACGACAATTTAAGCCATATGCGCAGGTCAAGACTCACCGAGTCCCGTTTCCACCACAATAATCACATAACCCGGTTATGTTCACGTTGGCTCCCCGGCCACCGTGTTGGCAAAACCCGCTTTTGCCCAGTTTTCCGGGTGCACCTTGAAGTTAATCTCCAAGGCTCCCTGATGCAATCTACCACGTAGAAAACCCGAAAAATGCCCAAACATCCGGAGTCTTCCCCGGTTCATATGCAATGCAACAACACCGATCCGGCTCTACTTGTCCGGATAGGCTTCACACACAATGCCTATGTCCGTTTTCGCATACGGACCCTACACAAGGGGACTTTACATATCTACCCCAAGGAACGCTCCAACTCTTCGCTCACTCGCGAGAGAGGGCTTCCTATGCAAAGGAAAAGAGGGCTTCACATGCCCAAGGATGAGAAATCGTTACCCTTGCGTTCTTCCGCGGCGCCATGAAAATCTATGCGGATGGAAAGCACCGCAATCTCCTTGCCTCCGCGGATCCGAAGACGGCTCGCGATTTGGAGCTTCGAATCTCCACCGGCCGCCGGAGTTGACCTCCTTCTTCCTCCTCCAAGCTCTCCCTTCTCTCTAGATTTTAGAGAGAGAGTACCCAAGTGAAATAAGGGTTTCAAAACCCTATTCCAGGCTAAAACCACCCAGGAGCAGCCCCCCCCCACCGTCGGATCCAAAGCCAAGGAAACGAACGGCCAGGATTAGATCTAAAATCACAAAAACTGGGCCGAACACGGGTTCACACACGGCCGTGTGCCTGGCCGTGTAGCTCATTCGCCGTCTCGACCAAAATTAAAAACCAGCAACACGGCTGTGATACGGCCTCCGACACGCCCGTGTCACCTGCGACACGCCCGTGTCGGGACCCGTGTCACGCCCCCCGTGTGCAATCGGCCAACAATTCACAGTCAGAGAGGTACACGGCTCGGTGACACGGCATCAGACACGCCCGTGTCAAACTAGACACGCCCGTGTTCGTGCCCGTGTCACTGCCCGTGTACCCCACCATACAGCCCAGGTGTGACACGGCGTGGGACACACCCGTGTCCTAGGCCGTGTTCCACCACACGACCATCGTCGACCTGAACTGGTCGACTACACGGCCAGCTCGACGGCCCGAGCTCAACACGCCCGACACGGCCTCCGACACGCCCGTGTCGGGGCCCGTGTCACCTACACCAAAACCTTGTCTTGGCCAAAAGTGATCCCCGTCGCTCCTACAACATTTTGGGGTGTTACAATTCTACCCTCCTTAAAGAATTTCGCCCACGAAATTAATAAAGGAAAAACAGGACTTAACGTAAATCAGTACCTGAGCGGAACAATTCCGGGTACTCCTCCAGCATAGTCTGCTCTCGTTCCCATGAGAGCTCCTCTCGCTCGCAATTATCCCACTGGACCTTAACCATCCGGATCTCCTTGTTACGGAGTCTCTTGACCTCAACCTCTTCAATATGAATGGGCTTGACCCTAGTCGTCAACCCCTCGTCCACCGGCACTTGGTCAACCGCGATCACCTGCGAAGGCTCTTGCACCGCCTTCCGCAACACAGAAATGTGGAACACATCATATAATCCACTTAATTCCTCCGATAGCCTCAAACGGTATGCCGCTTCGCCGACTCGCTCCAGAACCTCAAAAGGTCCAAGGTATCTTGGGCTCAGCTTCTTCAAGCGTCTCACCCGCGAAACCCCCTTGAACGGCTTCACGTTAAGATATACCCAATCGCCTACCGTGAACTCCACGTTCCGGTGCTTGGCATTGTAATACTTCGCCTGCCGGTCCTAAGCGATCAACAAGCGCTCCTGAATGATCCGCACTAACGAGATAGCACTCTCCACCTCCTGCTTCTTGTATAACCTTGCCTCACCCGTTTCAAGCCACGATAACGGCGTGCGACACTTCCTACCATACAGGGCCTCGAAGGGCGCCATTTGTATACTTGCTTGTTAGCTGTTATTGTACGCAAATTCCACCAAATACAGGTGGTCTTCCCAATGCTTACCGAAATCCAGAACACACATGCGTAGCATGTCCTCCATCGTTCTATTGACCCTCTCGGGCTGCCCATCCGTCTGCGGATGGAAAGCTGTACTGAACTTTAACTTTGTTCCCAGCATCTGCTGCACCAACCTCCAATCATTTGATGTGAACCGCCCATCGCGATCACTCATAATGCTACGGGGCACACCATGCAGCCTAACGATATTGTCCACGTATAGCTTCGCCAACTTCTCCACTGAGTCATCCTTCCTATGCGGAATGAAATGTGACACCTTTGTTAGCCGGTCTACGATCACCCAGATGGCGTCGTTCCCTTTCTGCGACCTTGGCAACCCGTGCACAAAGTCCATAGATATATCGTCGAATTTCCACTCCGGTATAGGCAAGGACTTCAAAAATCCTCCCGGCTTTTGGCACTCCGCCTTCACCAAGGCGCATGTTTGGCATTTAGCCACGTACAACGCCACAGCTTTCTTAAGCCCCGGCCACCAGAACAGCTTCTTGAGATCACGATACATCTTCGTGCTCCCTGGGTAGATTGAGTACTTGGTATGATGAGCCTTGTACATCAACTCCGCCCGAAGGTTACCCCCACTCGGGACGCACAACCGATGATCCTTCCTTAATAAACCATCTTCCACCGAGAACTGGGAATTTGACCCATCCAGAGCGGCCTCCATAAGCTCCTTCATGGAGTCATCTAACTCCAATGCCTGCCGAACCCGGTCAGCCAGGTCATACTGCACCTCTGTCCAGTTTAACATTGCTTTGACGCTCGTCTGCTTGTCAACGCAACAGATCTCAAGCTCCTCCAACTCTCGTACTAGCCGCTCATCATGCACCGACAACCAGTTGGCTCGGGCGGGAGCCCTGCGGCTCAGCGCATCCGCAACTGCGTTGCCCTTCCCGGGTACATAATGTATTTTGAAGGTGTAGTCCCCCAGGAACTCCATCCACCTCCTCTGCCTCATATTAAGGTCCTTTTGATCCAACAAGTATTTTAGGCTCTTGTGATCGGTGTATATATCGACCCTTACGCCGTAAAGGTAGTGCCTCCACAACTTGAGTGCAAATATCACGGCCGCCAACTCCAAGTCGTGCACTGGATAATTTCTTTCATGCACCTTCAACTGACGCGATCCATACGCTATCACGCTCCCATACTGCAACAACACGCAGCCCAAGCCACTACCTGAAGCGTCGCTAGACACCTCGAAGCCCTTGGTCCCACTCGGCGAACTAAGCACTGGCGTCGTGGTCAACCGCCTCTTCAGCTCCTCAAAAGCTTGCACGCACTCTTGCGTCCACAAGAATTTCTGATCTTTCCTTGTCAACTTCGTGAGAGGTAGCGCTATCCGCGAGAAGTTCTCTACGAAGCGCCTGTAATATTCGGCAAGCCTGAGAAAACTACGGACTTCCGCGTCAGAAGACAACGCAGGCCACTCCCGTATCACAACGATCTTCGCCGGATCCACCGATATACCTTCCCCACTAACAATATGACCAAGGAACGCTACTGAGGGTAGCCAGAACTCGCACGTGGAGAATTTTGCATATAGCTCATTCCTCCTCAAAGTCTCCAACACCAAATGCAAGTGCTTGAAGTGATCTTCTTCGCACTGCGAGTATACCAATATATCGTCAATAAAGACGATCACAAAGCGATCCAGGAAATCTCGGAACGTCCTGTTCATCAAGTCCATAAATACTGATGGCGCATTCGTCAGTCCAAACGGCATGACCGTGAACTCGAAATGCCCATACCTTGTGTTGAACGCCGTCTTCGGGATATCACATTCCCTTATCCTCAGCTGATAGTACCCCGACTTCAAGTCCAACTTAGAATATACCGACGATCTGACTAACTGATCAAAGAGATCATCAATCCTCGGGATCGGGTACTTGTTCTTTTCCGTCAGCTTGTTCAACTCTCTGTAGTCGATACCCAGCCGCATACTACCATCCTTTTTCTTAACGAAGAGGACCGGTACGCTCCAAGGCGACGAGCTTGGACGCGCATACCTTGCTCCATCAGCTCCTCTAGCTGAACTTTCAACTCTGCCATCTCCTTAGGCGCCAACCTATACGGAGCACGTGCTACCGGTCTGGCCCCCGGCACGAGCTCGATGGTGAAATCAATCTCCCGCTGCGGTGGGGCTCCGGGAAGACTATCCGGGAACACATCGGGGTATTCACAAACAACCAGGATGTTATCCAACGTGGACTTTGGCTCCACAGCCCCAACTACAGCGACGAACAGCTCTACACTAGCACGAACTGTCTTTACCACCTAAAGAGCAGACATCAGCATCTTGCTCAACCCCTTGAGTCCCTCGAATGTTGTCCCCCGCCCAACACCCAGCTTGACCTCCTTCCGGTCGCAGTCAATCCAAGCTTTCTGCTCTGACAGCCAATCCATTCCAAATATAACGTCGAACTCTACTAACGGCAGCAATGATGCTAGCAAGTCGAACTCTTGGCTCCCAATGTGAACCTTTACGGCACACACTCTGTTTGCACGCATCGAGCACCCGTTCGGTAGCAGCACATCCAACTTGTCCTTCGCCATCGAAGAAGGGACTCCGATGCACGATATGAAACTTTCGGACAAGAAGGAATGTGAAGCCCCCGTGTCGAACAGTGCCCGTGCCGGACTATCACTAATCACAACAAAGCCTATACAAACAATATTAGGCTAACAAGCAATAGATAACGATATTAAAGCTAACTTGCTATAAATTAACTCATACCTGTCACCACATCTGCTTGCTTGATGGCCTCCTGCTGGCCCAAGTTATAGACTCTAGGCTGAGTCGGAGCATAGTGGGATGCGGTCGACTCCACTACTGTGCCCTTCTCCTCGTAGGTAGCTCCTTGTTTCCTTTCGGACTTTGAGCGTCCACTCCAGCAATCACGAGCAAAGTGCCCCGTCTTTCCACACGTGAAACAAGCGCCCGGGGTTCGATTGGTAGTTGCCCCCGAGGCACCTGAAGAAGCTGGACCCGACGTCTTAGCTTTCTTATAGAATCTGCGGTAGCCTGACTTCGACGTAGTCGGTGCCTTGAACTCCGCTTTCTTACTACCGGATTCCTTCTTTGCTTGGACATTCTTCATGTCCTTCTCTAAGGACCGGGCCGAACTGACCAGGGTCATGAAACCCTGCGCCTTGGGCCCCGATAGTAGCAACCTTAAATCATCTCTTAGCCCTTCATAGAAGCGGCTCGTCTTGCGCTCCTCGTCTGCGAAGGTAGAGCCGGCATATCTACCCAACCGAGTAAACTCGTGGAGGTACTCATCAACGGTGCAATCCCCTTGCACCAACTTCTGAAATTCGCTTTCTAGCATAATTCTCTGCGCCGAGGGGAGGTATCGAGCCATGAATAGTCTCGCAAACTCCTCCATCGAAACTTCGGCCAATGGCCTTACCCGCAACTGATGTATCTCTAGGCCTTCCCACCATAGTCTTGCGTCCCCATCCAAAAGGAACGTCGCTATAGTGGTCTTCTGCCACTCTTCCGTTTCCGTCGCAGTCATCACCTTATTGACCCTTGAGAGCCAATCCTCTGCTTGGGTCGGGGTTTCTGCCCCCGTGAATACCGGTGGATGAAAGCCCATCACGTGCTTCAGTTGTCTTTCAGGGTCTCTCCGAGGCAACTCTGGCTCCAAAACTACTTGCTCAACCCTCCTTTGCTCTGCCGTCTGAAGCGGTACTTGCTCCACAGCAGGAGCAGGCTGCTGCACCTGCCTTGCAGGCTGCGCATTGATCATTGTCATGACCGCTTCTGCCACCAACCTAATGGTCTCGGCAGACGGAGGTGTTGCAGGCGCATCGCTTGGCGCACTGCTCGCCTCAGAACCTGGCCGTTCAAACGGCTCAGCACCACTTCTGGTCACCTATAATCGTGCAGAACACCGATAAGCGACCAAAGATTACTGCAAACAGCAATTATAGGAACACGCAGGTTCCTCAAACATGTATATTTTCATTCCTAAGTGGACATTCATGGGTTCTTTTCATGTTATAACGATGACGCACACATGTGCTCACCACCCCTTAAAGTGAATTCATCCACGAATTCATTTAAGCTTGACCGAAACCAGAAGTCTGATACCACAGATCGGAGGATCGAAACCTCCCTCTGATACCAATTTGTAACACCCCTATCCGTCGCATAGCATATAGCAGTAGGTCGACGCCATATACTACGGACAAACTGGTTGGTCATGCGTTGAAACCATTCAACCAATCATGTCGTCCTACACAACACCTAGCGGAAGTAATTTATTAGGTTGCAAAAGAAATAAGAACCCAGGCACAACAGTATGAATGTCCACTACAAACTCAGGAATGTATACATACACCAAAAGAGAAATGGCCTTAAGGCCTTACACTGTTCACTTAACAAAAGTAGTGTTTTCATACTTCGGCTCGCAGGCCGGCCATACATGAAAAACGGGAAAGAAACATAAGCAATTAGGCCTTCGAGGGCCGGCACAGCAACAAGGGCTTTAGCCCGCTATTTCTCGCTCTGCTCCGCAGCACCTGCAAGCCACAAACCACCGCCCGGAGGCAAACAATAGCAACGGTCAGCAATGCTGACCAAATTATAACGATCCCGCCCCCGCACTCGGGGCGGCAATGCTCTTTCCCTGCACTTTATTAGCATAGGCAATTATATAAAGTATTTGCACTTCACCACAGGCGTGGGCTCGCACGGCTACACACCCCGTGCACTCAGGGCACATTCTCGGCGAACCGGCCAACGTCACGTCAATTCAAGCCATAGACGTTCCCAATCCACCACCGCCTCTTGGACGGTCATCCATATGAGCATTTTGCCTTCCCGGCCTTGGTCACGGCAATTTAAGCCATAGACCGCCGAAGACCCTCATCCATGCCAACGGTCCTACCGAACGACATCGACCGGGTACGGTTCCGCCTGACCCGTGCTCACACCGCAACGGCAATTTAAGCCATATGCGCAGGTCAAGACTCACCGAGTCCCGTTTCCACCACAATAATCACATAACCCGGTTATGTTCACGTTGGCTCCCCGGCCACCGTGTTGGCAAAACCCGCTTTTGCCCAGTTTTCCGGGTACACCTTGGAGTTAATCTCCAAGGCTCCCTGATGCAATCTACCACGTAGAAAACCCGAAAAACGCCCAAACACCCGGAGTCTTCCCCGGTTCATATGCAATGCAACAACACCGATCCGGCTCTACTTGTCCGGATAGGCTTCACACACAATGCCTATGTCCTTTTTCGCATACAGACTCTACACAAGGGGGACTTTATATATCTACCCCAAGGAACGCTCCAACTCTTCGCTCACTCGCGAGAGAGGGCTTCCTATGCAAAGGAAAAGAGGGCTTCACATGCCCAAGGATGAGAAATCGTTACCCTTGCGTTCTTCCGTGGCGCCATGAAAATCTATGCGGATGGAAAGCACCGCAATCTCCTTGCCTCCGCGGATCCGAAGACGGCTCGCGATTTGGAGCTCCAAATCTCCACCGGCCGCCGGAGTTGACCTCCTTCTTCCTCCTCCAAGCTCTCCCTTCTCTCTAGATTTTAGAGAGAGAGTACCCAAGTGAAATAAGGGTTTCAAAACCCTATTCCCGGCTAAAACTACCCAGAAGCAGTCCCCCCACCGTCGGATCCAAAGCCAAGGAAACGAACGGCCAGGATTAGATCTGAAATCACAAAAACTGGGCCGAACACGGGTTCACACACGGCCGTGTGCCTGGCCGTGTAGCTCATTCGCCGTCTCGACCAAAATTGAAAACCAGCAACACGGCATGTGACACGGCCTCCGACACGCCCGTGTCACCTGCGACACGCCCGTGTCGGGACCCGTGTCACGCCCCCCGTGTGCAATCGGCCAACAATTCGCAGTTAGAGAGGTACACGGCTCGGTGACACGGCATCAGACACGCCCGTGTCAAACTAGACACGCCCGTGTTCGTGCCCGTGTCACTGCCTGTGTACCCCACTGTACAGCCCAGGTGTGACACGGCCTGGGACACGCCCGTGTCCTAGGCCGTGTTCCACCACATGACCATCGTCGACCTGAACTGGTCGACTACATGGCCAGCTCGACGGCCCGAGCTCGACACGCCCGACACGGCCTCCGACACGCCCGTGTCGGGGCCCGTATCACCTACACCAAAACCTTGTCTTGGCCAAAAGTGATCCCCGTCGCTCCTACAACATTTTGGGGTGTTACATGATGTGTGAAACAGGATTACTAGCAATAGAAATGGCACTAGTAGAATCACAATAAAGAGGAATTCTACTTATCTAAATGTTATAATCCTGAAGCTTATGTTGAATTCATAAAAAATGAGAACATCAGCTTCCACTGAAATGTACTATGACTCTGCAGGTTAGATTGCAACACTTGTTTGCTTATTGCTGCTCCATGACACCAGTCTTCCACCTAAGAGCTTACAGGTACCTTAAGTACTTTTCCTGTCTTCTTTGTAGCCTGCAAAATCTGCATCTGAATAGCCTATTAGATCCAAATCCCTATTCCTAAGATACCATAGGCCAAGATCTGGTGTGCCCTTAAGATACCTAAAAATTCTCTTTGCTGCAGAGTAATGAGATTATTTAGGGCAGGCTTGATACCTAGCACAAACACATGCAGCATACATGATGTCAGACCTACTAGTAGTTAGGTATAGAAGGGAGCAAATTATCCCTCTATATAAATACTCATCAATAGTTTTCCCTTCCTCATCTTTGCCTATAGGCATACTTGATCCCATGGGAGTTCTCATGGTGGAGGCATTCTACATGCCATATTTCTTAATCAACTCCTGGGTAAACTTGGACTGGGATATGGACAATCCATCATCAGTATGTCTTACTTGGAGTCCCAAGAAGAACTTGAGCTCACCCATACTTGTTGGGTACATTGGGAATTTTGTACCTGATTTGGAGAAGCTGTTTTTACTCAATGATATACACAAAGTTGTATTTGATGTATGTTAAGTTTACTTATGCAGTGTCCATGTTGAAGAAAAAAAAACTAAGTACAAAAGTGTCGAGGCACTAGACAAGTGTCCACACCTTTGTAAAACAAGTACTGAGACAAGGAATCAAGTTGTGTCGACACCCTTATTCAAGTAGTGTTGAGACAGGAAGCAAGCTATGTCAACACCCAGTACTTGGGTTGACACCGTCAGTCAAGACACCAACTGTGTCGACACTCAGGACTAGTGTTGACACTGAGGACTAGTGTCAACACATTTTACACAAGTTATTTCGAGACTGGAAGTAAGCTGTGTCGATACTTAGGACTAGTATCGACACATTTTACACATGTTATGTCGAGACTGTAAACCAGATGTGTCGACACTCAGGACTAGTGTCGACATATTTGATATAAGTTGTGTTGATATAAGAAGCTAGCAGTATCGACACACTCGATTGTTGTCGACAACCCTATAAGAGAAGTGTTGACACCCAGGACTGGTGTTGACAGAATCTAAGTACAGAAGTATCAACATCTTCATGCAGAAGCTCTCTGAAAGAAATTCTTCTGAGCCCAGAATTCAAATCCTGAAGTTCTGACAACTGTCAGAAGTATCAGATATCAGTAGATTAACCGGGGAAGCCGGTCACTCTTGCCAAAGCCTATATAAGGAGACCAACATAACAGAAATAGGGTGATAATTCTCATTTCTTCCCATTTTAGTCTTACAGAACAATTCAATAGAATTTTTAAAGTGGAGAGGAGGCAGATCATAGATTAACTTCAATCTTCTCCAGCCAAGTTCAACCCTTTCTTTTCCTTCATGACGCTTAGAAATGCTAAGAAGTGTTGGACCATTTTCTTCATACCCAAGATTTAGGAAGAAGATTTCGCATCAAAATCTGATCAAGAAAAAGTCACCAGTTTCTTCCTTCCTATGTGACACTTTAAAACTCAAATTCTTTTTATTGTATTAATTTTTAACATCTATCAGTAGATTTGAGCTATATGAGATTGATTTCTCTAAGTTATATGCCTAAATTATAAAGGCTGAGGTTGGGCTGTGAGCCTGAGGTAGGAGATGGGGGTATTTCTTTGAGCTATAGGAACTAGAAGGTTCTGAGGTTGTAGTGCAAGGGTTTGCCTGAAGAGTAGGAGTGGAGGATAACTTTGAGGTTGGGTTCTTGAAGTAGAACCTGAGTTATAAGATCTTTAGGATCTGAGGTGGGACATTGCTCTGCCTGAGTTGTTAGAGCAAGTTGGGCTCTGAGGTGTAAGATCTGAGGATCTGAGGAAAAGAAAGAAGAAGTTTGGCTGAATCTAGTTCATTACTAGATAGGGGAAGGGGGAAAGTGGATCTACCCATAAATTGAGGAACCATTATAAAACTACTGTGTGTTGTACTATGTTTTGTGTTGTGATTGTTAAAAGTAGATTTGTGTTGTGATTGTTAAAATTAGATTTGTTCTATATTTGGTAGATTAACAGTGTTATTGAATATTGTGGTTGTGTTAATAAACACACTAGGAAATTCCTGTGATTTAAAAGTAGCCAAGATTTAAATTGGACCTATTCACCCCCCCCCCCCCCCCGAGGTCACTCTCTATCCTAAACAAACACTTTACAATACTGCTCACCTCAAACTTCTCTTGCATAAGTTTAGCACACTTCTTGCAAAGGTTGTCATCAGTAGACCCAAAAATTATATCATCTACATAAATTTGGACTAGGATGATCTTGCCCTTAGAATACCTTAGGAATAGGGTTTTGTCTATTCCCCCCTTGAGAATTTGTTCTCAATGAGGAAACTAGACAAAGTCTCATACTATGCTCTAGGAGTTTGCTTCAACCCATATAGAGCTTTCCTAAGCCTATAAACAAAATTAGGAGAGTTAGGGTCAACAAAACCTCGTGGATGATCCACATATACTTCCTCTTTTAAGTCCCCATTCAGGAATGATGACTTCACATACATCTGATAGACTTTGAATCCTTGATAGACAGCAAATGCAAGGAAGAGTCTTATTCCTTCCAATCTAGCTACTAGGGCAAATGTCTGATAAAAATCTATCCCTTCTTCTTGCCTTTATCCTTTAGCCATAAGTATAGCCATTCTCTTGACAATAATGCCACTCTCATCTAATTTGTTCCTGTAGATCCACTTGGCCCCTATGACATTTTGTCCTTGTGGTCATGGAACCAATTTCCAGACCTTACACCTCTTAAATTTTTCTGTTCTTCTTGCATTTCTCCAATCCAGAACTGTTCTTCGATTGCCTCATCAAACTTTTTGGGCTCTTCTTAAGACAAAAAACTTAATTAGAGAGTTGTGTTGATACACATGCTTCTTTTCCGGACTCCATGGCTTGCATCACCAATGATTTGGTGGGCTGGATAATCCCTCAGATGTCTGACAGCTGGAGGCAATCTAGCTTCAGCATTCTGATCTTCATTTTCTTCATCTGGCTGGTCTTCAACCACTTTTATGTCTTGCCCTTCTCTAGGAATGATCAGTCCATCAGCTTTATCTTGGACTGTGGGAGCAACTTCCTTGATGGTTAGCTTATCCATCAACAGATCTGTTCCTGTAATACTAGAAGAGGAGCTAGGCAGCTCACTGTTAATCATGTTGGATTCATCAAAGACAACATGAATTGATTCTTCTACAACTTGACTTGCTAAGTTATAGATTCTATATACCTTACTATGAATGATGTACCCAACAAAGACCCCTTTATGGGACTTGGCAGCAAACTTATTTATATGGGATTTTTTATTATTAAGTGCATAACACTTGCTATTAAAGATCCTGAAATATCTCGGGTTTGGTTTTCTGCCCTTCAAGA
This sequence comes from Platanthera zijinensis, assembly GCA_039513925.1. Taxonomy (NCBI): domain Eukaryota; kingdom Viridiplantae; phylum Streptophyta; class Magnoliopsida; order Asparagales; family Orchidaceae; genus Platanthera; species Platanthera zijinensis. The sequence continues at coordinate 1,699,459 of CM077097.1, forward strand.
TCTCATAGGGAGTCTTCTTGTGGCTCTTGGTGATAGAAGCCCTATTAAGGACATAACATGCAGGGTTAACTGCCTCAGCCAAGAAGTATTTTAGGAGAGATGAGTCACTTAACAAGGTTCTACCAGCCTCTATGAGAGTCGTATTTTTCCTTTCAGCAATCCCATTTTGCTGGGGTGTTCTAGGAGAGGAGAATTCTTGATTAATCCCTTGATCTTCATTGAACCATGTCATGCACTCAGACTGAAATTCAGTCCCATGGTCACTTCTAATTTTGACCACAGTATTATTAAATTCATTCTAGAATTTGCTTGATAAATGTCTGGAAAACATCAGGGGTTTCAGAGTTCTTCCTTAGAAAAAACACCTAGGAAAATCTGGAGAAGTCATCAACAACCACAATGGTGTATAATTTCCTACCTAAACTTTGAACTGGCATAGGACAAAACAAATCCATATGCAGGAGGTATAAGCACCTCTCTGAGTCTTTAGTGTCAATTCTCTTGAAGGATGTCTTAGTCTGTTTGACTTTTTGTCATGCAGAGCAGATACCCTCCATAGTGCACTTTAACTTAGGACCATTTCTAACTAGCTCCCTACTAAAGAGCTTTCCTATAGTTCTAAAATTTAGATGGGCTATCCTCTTGTGTCACTTGACACAAGAAGAGGCTTTCTCATCTACAACTAGGCATACAGAGGAGTCCTTTCTTAAACATAGGAAATCTAAACAATACACATTTTCACTCCTAGTGCCTGTTAAGATGACCTCCTGGTCACTAAACCTCCTAATCGGGCACTCATACTTGTGAAATACTATGTCATAGCCAAGATCACAGAGTTGACTAATGCTTATCAGGTTGTGTTATAACCCTTCCACATAGGCTACTTTTGTGATGGTGACTATGCCATTAGAGATCTTACCATAACCTCTAGTCACTCCTTTTTCTGAGCCACCAAAGATAAAATTTGTTCTATTCTTTACTGGAGTATATTCATTCAGCATGCTCCTTGTTCCAGTTATGTTCCTGGAACATCCACTATCCAAGTACCATATAGGTGTATGGGCACTTGGACTAACCTACAAGACATAAGTCAGTAAACCTTAGGACCCCAATACTTATTGGGTCCTAGGTGCATGTTTGTCTGATAATGCCTACCTGTAGCTTTTCTGTCAGGCAAGCAAACATTTGCTCTCGGTACACTCTTATTGTGCCAGCAATTAATAGTAAAGTGACCTACCTTGCCATAACACTAGCACTCATGGATGTTGTATCTTCTTTTCTAAGCAAGTCTAGTGGTTGTGTTGACAGTAGCTTTTGGTCTAGAAGGTGCAGCAGCAGTCCTGTTCTTTTATTTCCAAGCCCCAGTATGACTAGTTGTTGGTCTGGCAGTAGAAGTGCTTGGGATATCATGAGCCCTAGCATCAGCTGCCTTCTTTTCAAAGAGCACAATCTTGATGGCCTCAAGGATTCCCAAGTAATGTCTACTGACAAATTTTCCCTTAGTCTTAGAGTGAGTTGGAATATTCTGAGAATAGTTTGTAGCTTTACCCTTGAGTGAAGGGGCTTGTGCACCAACCACAAATCGTCCATGAGGGGACATTTGGATTTCCTTACTGGCTGCCTTTAAGGCACTTGAACCCTTGCTATATCTTCCACCATTGTTGTTAACATCTTTGCTCCCTTTGGTGGATCTACCATTCATCTAGTGACCAAAGATACTTTCTTGGTCATACATGTTTGAAGTTAGTGATGTGTCAGCAATTGCACCAGTCGTTGTCAAGTAATAAAATTTGGGAATAGCTTCCCCGAATGTCGAAAAGACAAGGGGAATTTGTTACAAGCCCCTTCACTCAAGGGGAATTTGAAAAGACAAGGGGAAGTTGTTTTTTATTCCTAATGCTATCAAAACAAAAACAAAACTAATGTGGGTCATAAGCACCCCTTCGCTTGGTGGATGGAATTAGTGCATGTTGATATGTCGTGCTTCATTGGGTGGAGGGACGGAGAGCAAGCGGATGGAATGAGAACAAGTGCGAAAAGTGAGGGTCACAATCACCTCTTCGACTTCCAACACTAACCTTTATTTGTGTGGTTCTTATGTGCGAGTGGAGTGGATGTGGATGGAGGCGAGTGCAACACAGGTAACAAAAAAGAATGCAACTAGCAAAAACAAACTTCATTCATAGACAAATAAAGTAAGTTTAAGTTCATTACAAGCTTAAGAATACACTTCACTATGAGAAAAAGATAGAATAAACCGATAGAAGGAAAGGCTAGCCGTGGTTCATGGCCAGAGCAGTTGGTTGTCAATCCACTTCACGACTCGGACCGTGGTTGCTTAGGGAGGTAAATGGGTTGTCAATCCACTTATCTTCCTCCATCTTATTCCCCTTCCTTCAATCTTTTCTCCCGTTGTCCAAATGAGTTGTACCGAAAGAGTCTTGTTGCAAGCTGCTAGAGGCCGGAAATTCTTCTAAGTGTTGAAGATGGCTTCGGATCTCCCGAGAAAGCATCCCGGAGGATGGAGATGAGTGGAGGACCTGTGGAGGTGAAAATCGGCTCTTCGCGGGCAGCAGCGAGGTGGAAAAATGAAAAGTGTTCACCTAAATCGCGGAGCATGGGCTTAAATATAATAGTAGAAAATCAGAGCATGCGATCAGTGGCGCACGAACAATGGTCGTGCGCACTGATGGTTTATGATCGCGCGCTCTGCTCTAGAGAAATGTGCAGCAGATAGAAAAAATAATACATATGTCCAAGATCAGTGGCGCATGACCGGTGGTCGTGCGCACTGGGTCCCATGATCGTGCGATTATCAAAGATAGAACTCAAGAAAAACAGGGGTAACTCGCACGAGCAGTGGCGCATGATTGGTTGTCGTGTGCACTATGTCCAATGGTCGTGCGAATGCCCCAGATAGAATTTAGGAAAATGGAGAATAGTGCGCACTATCAGTGGCTCACGACCAGTGGTCGTGCGTTATAATTCCAATGATCGTGCGCAGTGTTCCTGGACTACTTTGCAATTTGATGAACAGGCCGTGAACAACCAGTGGTCATGAGCTATGGATTACACTTACTGTGCGCATGTAAAAACGCACGACCAGGGGCCCTTAGGCGGAAAACTTTCCAAAACAATCTGGAACATGCTCACCACCATTGTTCCTGTAGCAAAAACAGAAGAACCACCAAGATGGGCATACCACATTCTCCATACACAGCAAAACAACAAGTAGGGCAATAGAATAATAACTATGAAATCACACTGAAAGCGGGCCAAAAGTGCACTTTACATGGAATGGACATAATAACAAATATGAACAAATATGGCTCTAAAGTGTAGTGTAACTACGAGAAAACTAACCCAGATGATTCCAAAAATATGCATATAACTTGGAATCATCACACCCTTAGACTTAAACATTTGCTCATCCCGAGCAAATCAACACTTAGTGGACTAGAAAATAGTTAGTTGGCTTAGTAATTTGCGAATAAAGTAAAGAGAGAAATCAAATACATCATGGGCATAGAAATATAATAGACAAACATTTTAATTATACTACAAAATTTATACTTTTTGACAGTCGTAAATAAATATTGTATCTACTCAAAATTGGAATTCTAGAGAATGGTTCGGTCATATGTAGAAAGAAAGTAGGCAGGCTACTAAGGTGAGCTTTGCCCAAGACCGGGGCTCAGGATCACCTCCAAAGGAATCCACCAATGTCAGGGACCATACACTTGCCCGTTCACACTCTCTCCACGGTACTAGCTCATCTCTAGCGTGAATCGGTAGGAATTTAGGATAATCATGGGGCTTAGGCTAAGGTTTGGTAGTCAAAGATAAAAATGGAGGCTACATGCAACCCAAGAGAGCAAACAATGAGCTAAACCAATACATCCCCTCACAATTGCATGTGTTCCAGACCCCCAGACTTAGCTTGAAAACCGGGTGTGTACACAGCCTAACCCAACCAATATCATGATAACCTGATGGGGATTCCATTTCTCATTATAATTCTTTTAAAAAAATTTCTTGTTCTATTCTCTACTCTTTTTTTTCTATTGCAATCCCCAACTTTAGCACGTAGAAATTCTTGAATTCATCCACCACATGACATGAATTCCACACATCACACCTCGTCAAAATATTAAATTCACTAGAGCTCATGGATTTGGTTGCGATAGGGGTATTGGCTTTAGGCTTTTGTGAATGAAGGTGGAGGTGAATCAAAGGAGGGGTAGGTACAAACTTGTTTTGCAATGGTTAGTAGTAAGGACAAGGTAAACAAGGCTCAAACTAGCCAAATTGATGGCCTACGTCACGCTCGCGCTAGTTTGAGCCTTGTTTACCTTGTCCTTACTACTAACCATTGGTCGTCGGCGATGACATTGTTCAATGCCGCCCACACGACCAACTCATTCAACTTTTCTGTCACATCAAAAACAATATTTAAAGGATTCAAGTCCATAAGACTATTTTCAGTAAAAGATAGTATCTCTAATGTCTTTATCAAATCATTGAAACATTTAGACAAACACCTGTTGGGCAATAAAAATGAAATTTTTTTTGTTTAGTAGTAGTTGTGTACAAACAGATTGACAATGTCAAGTATCAAAATAAAAATAGAATGAAGAGAATTCAACAGATTTGATGTGCTGAAAATCAGAATCACATTTATGAGAATCACATTTATCGATTTCATAATCATCAAAAACACATTGACAATGTCTTGAAATAAAAATGTAAAATGTAGGGAACTTAGATTAGAAAAATATGGGAAAAGAAGAGCAGAAGGAGGTGTTACCAATCAAAGTCAAATTGGTCTTACCGAACCAGGAAACAAAAATGAGAATGAAGATTGCAAAACACACTGATTGCATATCTTGCATTGGTAATGAAGAGACATAGTGTTTCTGCAGTGCTCTGATGCGATTCGGAGCACCAATATATGGAGAATAGTTGTAGCAGAGATTGTGCGATGGAGAGGGAGGAGGCATTGTCGAGCAGCTATGAGGCAACCTACATGAAGGCATTCCAGAGGAGTGTTTTTTAGCAGGAGGATAGAAATTTAAAAGAAAGAAAAATATAGATTGGATAAATAGGAAGACACGTGAATTGGGTGGGTAGTAGAGCAGGAGGAGGTGTTTCCGAAGGGGGAGGCGATGTTGGAGATGTTGTAGCCATGATTTGAATAGGCTTGGGTAGAGGCGAGATCGTGAGCAGGTGAGGGAAATTTAATCAACAGGGATTCATTATTCTTTGACGACAAAGAGGCTAATGTTGAGACCGGGGGTTCGACGGGACAGGAGGGAGAATACCTAGCGTGAGCGAGTGTGTGAAGGAGGGTCGGGAGAAGATCACGATAAATGTCACCTTCGCAATGATATGAGGAGGAAGAATGTCAGTGGAAGAGGATTGGCGTTGGTAGCAATGGGAATGCAGAGGGGCAATGACCTACATGATTTGCGGAGGAGGAGATGTCGCGGGATGAGGAGCGACGCTGTTAGATATGGAAAAGTCGAGGGTTTTGTTTCCATCGAGTTTTATTTAATCATGCAAACCCTTTCTTTTGAATGAACGACTCTAATGTATTTCATGTCTTATTTTCCTTGCCATAGAACCTAAAACGATATTTCTTTTTAATATAGTATAGATATTCATAGCAGCATAATTAAGCAATTTAAAAACAGCGAAATTGGATTGTCTCTGATAAGCCATTTTCTTTACCGTCCTTAAGGTGGACTGAATACCTGTATTATAACGTGCTCTCAAAAATAAAATAAGATTTAGTTTATATTACAAAACATATTATTTGGGCTAAATAATTGAGAATATGATTCAAGTGACATCTTCGGCAGGGTTCTCTAAATCCAGAACTTGTCCTCGATCTACAGTCTCCCCTTGAACGTAGTGCTTCATCATTTGTCCATTAACCTTAAATGAACCTAGCTTTTCACCATTAACTTCAATCGATCCAAACGGTGACACTCCACTCACTATGAAAGGTCCACTCCATCTTGACTTCAACTTGCCAGGAAATAGTTTCAAGCGAGAGTTGTACAATTGGACCTTATCTCTTACCTTGAAATCCTTATGTACAAAATGTTGGTTGTGCCATCGCTTAGTTCTCTCCTTGTAGTTATGCGCATTCTCATAAGCGAGTAACCTGAATTCATCCAGTTCATTTAGTTTTGCCAACCTCTCTTTCGCAGCTATGGTGAGATCCAGATTCAGAACTTTAGTCATACATAGAGCCTTGTGGTCTAACCCCACCGGTAGGTTACATGATTTGACAAAAACAAGCTGGTATGGAGATATTCAAATATTGGTTTTATAAGCAGTAATGTATGCCCATAATGCTTCGTCTACTCTCTTCGCCCAATCCCTTCTATTCCAAGGAATAGAATTTTCTAGAATCCCTTTCAATTCCCTATTAGGAACTTCCACTTGTCCACATGTTTGTGGGTGATAGGACAAAGCGACCCTTTAATGAAATCCAAATCGCTTCAAGAGATTAGAGAACTGCCGGTGGCATAAATGGCTTCCACTATCCGAGATGATAGAGCGCGGGGCTCCAAATCTTGTAAAAATATTCTTGTGTAAGAATTGCAGCACGGTGCGGCCATCATTAGCGGCAACTACTTCCGCTTCCACCCATTTCGATACATAATCAACTGCCACAAGAATATTTTTTTTCCAAATGATGGAGGAAAGGGACCCATAAAATCAATACCCTGAATATCAAAAGGCTCACAAACTAACATATTGTTGAGGGGGCATTTCATCTTTCCTGGAGATATTCCCAACCTGTTGACATTCATTGCATTCCTTCACATGATTGTAAGAGTCTCTGAACAGAGTTGGCTTGTATAACCCGCATTGTAGAACCTTATGTGTTTTCCTAGCCGCTCCCATGTGGCAACTTGCCTCATGATTGTGATAATGCTGAAGAATCGATACGTGTTAAGATTCCGGGACACACCTTCTGATGATGTCGTCAGCACAAGTGCGGAACAATAGCGGATCCTCTTCTTAGCATCCGAGAGAAACTTCTTCTTCTTCTTGATGGGCAGATTGGGAGGAAATTTTCCGCACGCAAGGAAGTTTGCTAAGTCAGGAAACTAGGGAGCCTTACCATATTCCGTTGTTAAAGAGAAAAGAGTCTCATCGGGAAATGATTCGGAAATTATAGAGTCTTCATGTTGTGAAGTGTCATGTGTTTCCAACCGCGATAGATGGTCTGCAATAACATTTTGAACTCCCTTCTTGTCCTGCACTTCCAGCTCGAACTCTTGCAGTATTAAAATCCATCGGATGAGTCGTGGCTTTGCATTCTTTTTCAGCATGAGGTACTTAAGAGCAGAATGATCTTTGTACACCACGAACTTCGATAATACTAGGTAGGGGTTAAATTTATCCAATGCAAAAACCACTGATAATATCTCTTTCTCAGTAGTGGTGTAGTTCTGTTGAGCATCATTCAAAGTACAACTTGTGTAATGACTCCACCCGTTAAACAACATATAATAAAAGGTCCGGCCAGGGCCCCATACTATATGTCACAAACAGACGATGAGGTCACTGGTTAATACCCCTACATCATCGCATCCTAACTCAGAGCATGCTAGCAGAGGATTTTAACAATAACGAGGAACTCATACCAGAAATGTCCACTATAAATATATAAACCACATTTATATATCAACACATAAAAGAGTGTACAGCAAATACACACACGTTGGCCTTAATGCCTTACAGTTCCTCTTTTCAAAGTATAGATTACATACATTGGCCCGCAGGCCGGCCATACATGAACAAAATACAAGAGAAAGCAGCCTTCAAGGGCTAGCAGCATCCATAGGGACTTTAGCCCTTTCACTTCCCACTCTGCTCACTAGCACCTACACAGGGACAGCCCACCCAGAAGGTGGTAAACAAGGCAATGGTCAGCATTCAGCTGACCAATTTATAACAATCCTACCCCTTTCCCGGGGAAGTGGCATTCCTTCCATATAGGCATAGCGATGCATAGAAAGATATCACATATATTATGCTCTAGTGCACAAGCAATCCATCACAACCGTCAGCCACACGACCCAATAATTCTTGCACTCAAGGAACATTTTTGGTGCACCGGCGAACCAGGGTCAACACCACCGTTTACATGGTATTGAGCATTTAGTCTTACTAGGCGCATACCTAAGACTCTCATTATGCCACTGCCGAAAGCTCAATGCCTTGACGCTCTCTTTTATAGTCGACATAACGTAGGTACGGATAAGCCACCCCCCATTGCTCAAGTCGCCTTGCCATCACCGACTACAGTGTACTCGCGGCTATAATCAAAGGCGCGGGTCGGTTTCACCTTTCCTGTTCGGCACGAAGCCTTATTATGAGCATTCAACTCACAATAGCCATAACATCCACTAACGACTGGCTTCACAATGGCCACGCTGTCCGCTAAAGAATGGCCTCATAATGGCCACACTGCCCACAAAGGACTGGCCGAAACACAAGCAATACAAGGGTATTTCCTGGAACTCCTCATTTTAGTACTTCCTGTTACTCCCCTTCACAGGCACAACCCTTCGACTCGACAAATCACACATTTATACGCGGTGTATTCTCTGGTGCGTAATATACAACATCACCAATCCAGACAAAACTGTCCAGATGTGCTTCACAATGCATGCCTATCCCATACTACAAATTTCTGGGTCTAAATACAGACTCACATTGGAATAACAACTATCAACCCACGGGGATCACTTACTCTTCAACCTTTTGGTACAGGATCTCATGCTCATGCATAAAGGAGGACTTCACATGTACAAGAAGGAAGATCATTACATTTAATGATCTTGTGGGAGCCATCGACTTTCTAGCGGGTTGGAAAGCACCGCAGCAGCTTTGCCTTCATAGAACTGGCATCAGATCTCGAATCGGAACTCGAGAGCTCCACCGGTGGATTGATCTTCTCCTCCTTCTTCTTCCTCCTCTCCCTTCTCTCTTCTCTTTTATAAAGAGATTGGCCAAGTTAAGAATGTCTTATTCATTCCAATCCCTTGAATAACCCAGCAGGAAATCATCTGAGCCCTTGGATCCAGCATGAAGAAAACGAACGGATACAGATCGGCCTCAAAGTCCAATATTTGGGCTGACACGGCCTGTGACACGCCCGTGTACTCCAAGCGATACACGAACCGACTTACCGAGTCCAGAACATGGGCTTAGCCATGCTCGTGTCAATCACCTGACATGCCTGTATCACATGGTACATGCCCGTATCGAAGGGCGTGTCCCTCCGTTAACACAGGATCAACGAAAACCCGAGACACACATGGGTACCAAATACGCTTGTGTCACATTTGACATGCCCGTGTCCTACAGAACACGCCTAGGCTCCAGGCCGTGTCCTTCTCGGACACAATTTGGTCATCAACCTGAGAAGGACACGCCCTGGGACATGCCTGTGTCCCAGGCCATGTCGCCTCTCAATGATAGTTGAGTGCATGGCGTCGAGTGCTTGAGATGATACACAGAGAAGGACACGCCCTGGGACATGCCCGTATTACAGGCCATGTCGCCTCACTCAACACCACTCGAGACCAAAATCACACTCGAGAACACTCGAGAAAATAGAGCAGGACACTCCCTGGGACACGCCCGTATCCCATGCCATGTCACCCCCATTTTGGGACTTTTAGATTTTGGGGTGTTACAACCCTCCCCTCCTTACAAAAAATTTTGTCCCAAAATTTGCTAACAGCAAGGAAACCCACCAAACATAATACTATAACTTCAAAATGTTCGTTACAACATAAGAAACGCACGATACAACAGCTTAGCCAAACAACTCTGGAAACTCCGCGTGCATGGTCTGCTCCAGCTCCTATGTTAGCTCTTCTCGGCCACAGTTGCCCCACCGGACCTTTACCATCCCGATTATCTTGTTCTGTAACTGTTTATCTTCTCGATCCTCGATCCGAATGTGTCTAACATTCGTCGTTAGCCCATACTCGACCGGTACACGATCATTCTCCACCACTTGAGCTGGCTCCTTGACGGCTTTACGAAGCACTGAGATGTGAAACACATCATGCAAGCCACTCAGCTCTGCCGAAAGAGCTAGTCGATAGGCAGCTTCCCCAATTCGCTCCACCACTTCAAACGGACCAAGATATTTCGAACTTAGCTTTTTCAACCGCCAAATCCTGGTCACGCCTTTGAATGGTTTTATCTTCAAATATACATAATCGCCCATCGCAAACTCCACGTTCCTGTGCTTGGCGTTGTAGTAGTTTGCTTGTCGATCCTGGGCTATCAGTAGCCTCTCACGAATTGAGTGTATCATCGAAGTAGCTTCTTTGACATCCTTACGTGGATATACCTTTGATTCGCCTGCTTCCGCCCAAGCTAGTGGTGTACGACATTTCCGACCATACAAAGCTTCATATGGAGCCTTACCGATGCTCGCTTAGTAACTATTATTGTAGGCAAACTCCACCATAAAGAGATGATCTTCCCATCTCTTACCAAAGTCCAGGGCGCACATTCAGAGCATATCTTCCATCGTCCAGTTGGTCCGCTCAGTTTGGCCATCCATTTGGGAATGAAAGGTCGTACTGAATGCTAATTTTGTGCCTAACAACTGATGGATTAGCCTCCAATCATTTGACAAAAATCGCCCATCACGATCACTAACAATGCTTCAGTGAACACCGTGCAATCGGACAATCTGCTCCACATATATCTTTGCCAAGGTTTCCACTGAATCATCCCTCTTTTTTTGGAAGGAAGTCAGCCACTTTTGTCAACCGTTCTACAATCACCCAGATTGAATCATTCCCACATTGAGATCTCGGCAACCCATGCACAAAATCCATTGAGATATCATCAAACTTCCACTCTGTAACCGGTAACGACTTCAGGAAATCGCCGGGCTTCTGGCATTCTGCTTTCACCAAAGCACAAGTTTGACATTTAGCCACTTAACGAGCTATGTCTCACTTTAAGCCTAGCCACCAGAATAGCTTCTTCATGTCCTTATACATTTTTGTGGTCCCAGGGTGAATTAAGTACTTTGCAAAGTGAGCTTCGTACATCAACTTTTCTCTCAATTTACCCTCACTTTGGACGCACAATCGGCCATCTTTGCATAACAAGCCATCATCCTAGGAGAATTGGCCATCAAACCCATCTTTTGTATAGCGGTTGAGACTCTCATCAAGCTAAATTGCTCGCTGAACCCTGTCCGCAAGGTCATACTGTAGCTCCGTCCAGTTCAAGCATGCATCGGCTATGGATTTCTTGTCAACACAATAAATCTCTAACGCTTCCTGCTCCTAGATCAGACGCTCATCAAACCTCTGCAACCAACTTGCCCTCATCAGAGTCCTGCGACTCAAGGCATCAGCGACTACATTTCCCTTCTCGGGACTATAGTGAATATCAAAGGTGTAGTCCCCAAGGAACTCCATCCACCTTCGTTGTCTCATATTCAGCTCTTTCTGGACCAACAGATACATTAGGCTCTTATGATCGGTATAGATATCCACTTTTACGCCATATAGATAGTTCTGCCACAATTTAAGTGCAAAGATCACCGCCGCCAACTCAAAGTCGTGGAGTGGATTATTCCGCTCATGCACATTTAACTGGCGTGAGACATAAGCAATCCCTTGACAAACTGCATAAGAACGCAGCCTAAGTCGCTCCCTGACGCATCACTATAGATCTCATAGCCGTCTGTACCACATGGCGATGTCAACACAGGCGCTGTGGTCAAACAAATCTTCAGCTCTTCAAACACTCGCGCGCACTCCAGCGACCAAAAGAACTTTTGATCCTTTCTCGTCAATGTGGTAAGAGGCAAAGAGATCTGTGAGAAGTTTTCTACGAACCGCCTGTAGTACCCTGCCAAATGAAGGAAACTTCTAACTTTAGCCACTGAGGACAACACCGGCCACTCCTGTATGGCGCTTATCTTTTACGAATCCACTGTTATGCCCTCTCCACTTAACACGTGGCCAAGAAAAGCCACTGACGATAGCCAGAACTCACACTTTTAGAACTTTGCATAAATCTTGTTCCTCAACGAGGTGTGCAACACAATGCGCAAATGATTCGCATGATCAAATTATGACTGAGAGTACATCAATACATCATCAATGAATACGATCACAAAGAGATCCAAGTACTCTCAGAACTTTCGGTGCATTAGATCCATGAATACCGAAGGTGCATTGCATAGCCCAAAAGGCATTACCGTGAATTCATAATGACCCTAGCGTGTTCCAAACGCTGTCTTTGAAATGTCACCTTCCTGAATCCGCAATTGGTTATATCCCGATTTCAAATCAAACTTTGAATAGATGGTTGACCCCACTAGCTGATCGAACAAGTCATCTATCCGTGGAATCAGATACTTGTTTTTCTCCGTCAGCTTATTCAACTCACGATATTCAATACATAACCGTAAACTACCATCTTTCTTTTTCACAAACAGAACAGGCGCGCTCCAAGATGACATACTTGGGCGTATGTATCCCTGTTCCAGCAACTCTTGTAGTTGGACCTTTAACTCCGCCATCTTCTTTGGGGTGAAGCGATATGGCGAGCGGGCCATAGGTTTCGCACCTGGCACCAGCTCGATAGAGAAGTCAATATCCCGCTGGGGTGGTAACCCAGGAAGATCCTTAGGAAATACATCGAAAAACTCTGATATAATCCAAACCTCATGCACACTGGCCTTTGGCTCAACAGCCTGAACAAGCGTGAAGAATAACTCTTCGCCCTTCCGAATAGCATTAATGACTTATAGTGCACACATCAAGGTCCCTCTCACTCCTCGCATACCAGCGAACTTAGTCTCAAGCTCGGTATTATGGCCCAGTGTGATCTCCTTTGAATTGCAATCAATACAGGCGCGCTGCTCCGAGAGCCAGTCCATGCCAAAGATCACATCAAACTCTGATATCGGTAGCACAGATGCACTCAAACCGAAATCCCAACTTCCTATTGATGAGTCCATATTTTATACCTATTTGCGGACTCATCTGGGCTTATTTTCTTGTCTTTGCACACCGTTTAGCGTCATTTGCACTCCTTTTGGTTCGCTACGGTTTTCCACGCCCTGTGCACCTTTTTAGCCCATTTTCTGTGCTTGTGTGCATTTACTTTCTTGCTATGTTTATCACTGTTTGCTGTGGCTGCCACGATCGATGTCCGGTGCAGTTTTTCTGCAGGTTTGGGGATCGTGAGGGCATTCGGGATAGGCGTTTCACTATTTTTGGCAAAGGAGTCAATGGTCGTGCGTTTTTACCCACGCACGACCATCGACCTCCTGGCGCACGATCACTGATCGTGCGCAGCCCGGTCTCATTTGTGAAAACTCTGTCTTGAACCTTCCGCACGATCACTTGCCATACCGCGCACGACCACTGCTCGTGTGCCGTCGATCGTGCGCAGTCATACCCATTTTGCAAAAGTCTGTCTGGCTATTTCCGCACGATCATCAGCATTGCCTCGCACGATCACTGATCGTGCGCAGCTGATCGTGCGCGACCAATGATTTTCTGATGCAGGTCTACTGGTTTCTCATGCACGGGCGCTGACCTTGGTCGCGCACGACCACTGGTCGTGCGCCAGTGGTCGTGCGCCCTATTTATTCTGCAAGCTATAAATACGCTGTTCCGCGAATTAGGGCGAGAGCATCGTTATGGAACCTTCGCCAGTCTGCCGTTTCGCCCTCTAGCAGTCCCATTCACCTCCACCTTCATACCATACCAACGGGAGGACCTTCTCCGGTGATTCCGAAGCATTCCGCATCCTCCGGTGATCCTCCCGGCCATTGAAGCATTCTTCTCCGAGCTTTCCACCAAGGAAGAAGACGAAGCATACCTAGAGAACGGAGTTACAGGCCCTCGAGGTGACAGCTCGGTGGTACCGGAAGCCCTCCTCGGACTACGCTTGGAAGCGGATTGACAACCCGCACCTCCGGCCAACAACCGCGGTGGATCTTCAATCTCGTGGTTTTGCATTTTCTCTCTTTTCTTGTTGTATGGAATGTTTATGCTTGTAATGAACATCAACTTCTAGTGTTATTTTGATTGGTTGTGTTTCATCTTGCTTTAGAGATTTATTCTTTGATGCGCCTCGCTCCATCTCGCTCCACTCCACACATTCGTTTCACTCAAGCTCGCTCCGCACTAATCACCTCACTCGCTAGACTTCCGTCCACTCGCCAATCGAAGTACGGCATCGCGGCCGCTACATCTATCTCGCCTTGAGAAGCGGTGATTGCGACCCGCATAGTTTACATTAGTGTAATCGGTCGTAAGACCACCAACCAAAGCCCCTTTCTTTTTCTGTTTATTTTAATTAACTCTCATAACGATAGTTTTAGAGTCTAAATCGTTCGACGCCAATTGCATTCCTCAAGAGACCGACATCCGGGGATTCATTCCCAACTTTATTACTTGTGCGACCGGTACGCTTGCCGTATTTTACGCACATCAAGTTTTTGGCGCCGTTGCCGGAGAATGCAACTTTTGAACGATTATGATTTCTGGAAGTATTGGTATAAGAGTTAGTGCTTTTTGATTTTTGTTCCTTTGTTTTGTTGTTTCAGTGAATACAGGATCAATATTCTATCAATGCCTTCTATTCAGCAGCTAATTTATCAAGCCCGTCTCACCAATCGAGTGGAAACGGGAAATGACAGTTTCGAGATTTCCTCTGATTTGATCGAATACATTATCGAAAATTGTCAATTCAACGGAGATGGAAGTGCTGATGCCTTGTGCCATGTGCGCAGGTTTTTAGAAATTTATGACACATGCTCTTCGAACACTGCCAATGGTGAGCAGCAGAAGATTCGACTCTTCTCCTTTTCCTTGAAAGGCAGCGCAAAACGATGGTATAATGATACCAGGAAGGAGATGTTTCATTCGTGGAAGCAACTCGAAGGAAATTTCTTGGCCAAATTCCGGCAGCAAATGCTCACCACGGACGATTACAAGGAGCTCATCACCTTCTCCCAAAGAGATGAAGAATCCTTGTTCGCAGCCTGGGAGCGTTTTCAGTATTTACGGAGGGAATGCTGCAGAGAGGGAGTGTCAGATATTTTGCTGCTCCAAACCTTCTATTTTGGGATCCTAGACAGATTCCGGCCAGCACTTGACATTGCAGCTGGAGGAACTCTGCTTAACAAACCTTGTCGGGATGCTTGGGAAATAATTGACAACATTGCCCAAACCAGCAGGCATTGGAATTCCCCACCTTTCCCCAACCTTTCCGTGGAAGCAAAGTTGGTGGTCACTAATGAAGCCGCCGATCTTCCCGCGTCTGTGATGGAGCGTTTTTTCGCGTACTTCTGCAAAATAATGGATGTGTTCAACGATCAAGCCGCCACCATTCAGCGCCTACAAATGGCCATTGGGATTCTTACGGAAACGTTGCTCAGCTCCACCAGTCAGAAATGGGAAACAGTGCATTCAATGAGGCTGAGAAGTGGAAAAAGTCTCGAGAGAGTCTTGCCGCCCGATCCTCCTACACAATCTTCGTGTGTACCCATTTCTGACTCGACAATTGAACCTCCGTCTGCACCGATCGCGCAAGAACCCGTGTCAGTACCGCCACTCGTGAGGATCACCTCGAGGCCGCCGTTTCCCCATCGGCTAAATAATGAAAAGACTGAAAGGCATTTTCAAAAGTTCCTGGAAATCATGATGTTGGATCCGGAGGCCAACCTTAGAGGGGGGGGTGAATAAGGTTTTATAAATTTCGCTTGAATAAACGGAATCTTGACGTAAACCACACCACAAGTGAAGATTTAAAACACAAGTATTAAATTCAATAACAATCAATTTCATACAAGTACAAGATGAATGTTTTACAGTACGATCTTCATGACGTCGAAGATCAAAGACGAAGAGAAGAAAACTTTGGGTTTTCTATACCGACCCAAAACCCGGACCGGTTGGCTCTTCACTTTCTCCCCGAAAGGTCTTAGAGTCGCTCTTCACCTCCACACCCGGAAGGGTCTTAGAGCACCGCTAGATCCCCGATCTAGACGCCCCAAATCCCGGGACGATTTTCCACGGAATCCAACCCGGATTCCGACGACCTTCTCCGGTCGATTTCTCTTACCACTTACGACAATAGAAGAAGAAAAAGATACAAAAAGAGATTACAAAATATATTCGTTAAAGTTTAGGTTCTCCCTCTTGAGAAGTTCTCTGGATGGATCTACGGCCGGTGCTTGTGATCTTCGATGGAAAGCACCCGGTCGCTAGACGTAGACGATGCGAAGCCTTGATCGCCGGAGTTCTTCGATCTCGAACGGGAGGAAGAAACCTTGCTTTTTCTTTGACGAAGACGAGTAGAACGGACGTAGGAAGACGGCCGACCTTGGTATTCCTGGAGCACTTCGTCAATAATCTCTGGAGGCTTAGGTCTTGAAGAAACGGCGCTGCTTTTTATACGTCTTGGAGAAAATAGACTACCGCCTGCGATAACTCTATCGCCGGGCGGTAGGTTCGCGCGTAACGCCTGCCAGCTGTCTCCACGCGTCTCCCGAAACGGCAACTATGACTGCTCATTAAGGAAACTGCCGTTTCAAGAAAGCTATCGCCGGGCGGTAATGGTTACCGCGCCCAGTCAGAGCGATAGCGCCATTTCGCCAAATAATTCTATCGCCTGCGACACGACTATCGCCTGGCGGTTTCAAGAGAGCTATCGCCGGGCGGTAATGGTTACCGCGCCCAGTCAGAGCGATAGCGCCATTTCGCCAAATAATTCTACCGCCTGCGATAAGACTATCGCCTGAGCGGTAGGTACCATCGTCGACGATCAACCCCTTGACGCACGTCGACCGGATACCGCCGGCGGTAGCGTCCTGTCGCCGGGCGGTAGCATTTGATTGTCGACGATCCTTCCTTAGCTGATGATTGGGCCGTCGACCATCGAACCGATATGCGTCGATCGAGATGTGTACCGCCGGCGATAGCTCCTTACCGCCGGGCGGTAGCGTCCTTTTGAAGCTCTTCTCCTTTCCTTTCACCTGTCAGCCTGCACACTCTATCACACAACCAATCTCATCAAATACAAGCAGGGAGTTGATATTCTCAAACCTAAGGAGTGTGAAACCATGTTCCAACAAACTCCCCCTTTTGATAATATCAATCCCGTTCATGATAAACCAAAATCAAGTAGATAGAGTGCCAGAATAGATGTATGTAGCAACGTAGAACAGTATAAAGTAGAGTATCAGAGTAAAATGAACATAGAACAGTAGAATGATATTGAACAAATAAGCAATACACACCTATATCGATCTCGTTCAATCCTGTTCTATCCTACTACATACTCCCCCTATCGGTGGGACGCTCCCCCTATCTATGAGCACACACACACCTCACTACGCTCCCCCTATCATGAACACTACCTCCAATACCTTCTCCCCCTTTGATAATATCAAAAGAAAGGGCGAGGCCAACCGACCAAGGAGGATGAAAATTGTAGGCGAGAGATAACGTAATATAGACCCACAACGCACTTGAAACCAGAGAATTGTAAAACAGGGTCAAAAACAGGAGCAAACGCTAATCAGAGAGAAGAAATTGGACTATATGCACGAGACATAGCACACATCAAGTATGACATGAATGTTTGCAAGGTTTAGATAAATAGAGAGAAAAATAGGCAAACACAAATATCGTCATGAGAGGAAAAATGTGCCAGTACGTATTGTGCGAAAAAGCATCGAATGTAGTTGAGGTCCAATTCTTATGCGCGGAAGATTTAAATAAGATAATGACATGTGCACGTGTAGCACCAAGAGACAAAACAATCAAAAGAGATATCATGCAGACATGTTTTATATCAAGCAAACTAACGATGCTAACACCAAAGAGATATAGTGAAAAATCACGTCACATGACATAGTGCGGCATACAGAAATTAAATCAAGGGCACAAATCATAAAGTGTAGTCCATGCACAAGATCGAAACGACTTTGTAATCCAAGGTGCTCACCCTCACAACGCTTATGAAGACTTATCAGGAGGGATGAGTAGTGCTTGGGGGGTCTGTAAGCGGGATTTGATGGCCATCATTTTATTTTGAGTTAGGCCATCAATTTTATACATAATCAAAGCAAGACAAGACCCCAAGTCAATCGAAATCTACCCACATAGGTAGATCCACTTTAACTTGTTTACATTGGACATATGCGATTCTAGTTTTGGCCCAAAAATTTAATTAGCATAGACACGCGCAATTTGATTTCATGACATTGATTGTTCAAGATATATCAGATATGTTAAATTTAGTGCCACGATTTATAGCATGTCAGCTTATTATCTCAGGTTGAGTGCATGATCAAGTGGTGTGTGAGTGGTGTAATCATTATCGTAAATAAATCCTCACACATACTTAGAGGCGTAGACAACGTACACCCACATTAATTTTCGCACTCAATAGCTAGACAAAAATTTAACTTCGCTCATCATGACCGGATACCAATGTGCCGTACAAGTTGACAAAAAGAATAGCAAACATTGTATATACTTGAAAATATACCACGACTCGGTCATATGAGCCCCAAACCAACTTGACAGTTTTTTTTTTGAATATTCTTGAAAACAATTTTAGCCACACACAGGGAACAACCAAAAACAACACGAGCATTGAATAAAAAACGAACAGTACATAAATTTTTTTTGATTTTGGTGTTACAACTTTGAACAGAACAAAAACGAAACCAAAAAAATTACAAACACAAAAAAAAACACATATAACAAAAAAAAATTAGGACGATAAATCAAGAATCCCAAGTTCGAGTCGTAGAAGTGAAAAACGAGCATCCGGAAGCGGTTTAGTAAGAATGTCCGCGAGTTGATCATCGGTCCCAATAAAGACGACACTCACATCTCTTTCTTAATGTGGTCGCGAATAAAGTGATGTCGAACGTCTATGTGTTTGGACCGAGAGTGATGCACCGGATTATACGTTAAGTCTATCGCACTCTTGTTGTCGCACCTAAGTGTAATGTTGCGAAAAGAAAGACCAAAGTCTTCTAAAGTTTGCGACATCCAAAGTGCCTGTGCACAGCAACTTCCTAAGGCGATATACTCGGCTTCGGCGGTCGAAAGAGCCACCGAGTTTTGCTTACGACTCGACCACGAGATAAGTGCCGGGCCTAAAAAATGACAAGTACCGCTAGTGCTCTTGCGGTCAAGAGAGCAACCGGCATAATCGGAGTCAGAATATCCATGAAGGGTAAAATCATCCGAGTGAGGGTACCACAACCCGAGGTGTTGCGTGCCAAGGAGATAACGAAAAATATGTTTTACCGCTTTAAAGTGAGACTCCCTAGGGTCAGCTTGATAACGGGCACACATACCCACCGCAAACGTGATATCGGGCCGTGACGCACTCAAGTATAACAAAGATCCAATCATGCCCCGAAACATTGTTTGATCCACAGAGATTCCACTCTCGTCTTTTCCTAATTTAAGGGACGCACTCATCGGAGTTTTGACTTGTTTTAAAGACTCAAAACCAAAACGTACAAGCATATCTTTTATATATTTGGATTGATTTATGAAAATTCCGTCTTGTCGTTGAGAGATTTGAAATCCTAAAAAATAATTGAGTTCTCCCACAAGGCTCATTTCAAATTCAGATTTCATTAAACTCACAATCTCTTCAACCAACCTCTCATTAGTCGCTCCAAAAATAATATCATCAACGTAAATTTGGAGGATAACTAGATCCGAATTTTTGGCTTGTACAAAGAGAGTTGTGTCCGCACTACCCATCTTGAACCCATGATCTAAGAGGAACGTAGTTAGCCTATCATACCAAGCACGGGGTGCTTGTTTCAATCCATACAAGGCCTTTACTAATCTGTACACATGATGAGGGTGGGCGGCATTTAGGAAACCGGGTGGTTGCTCGACATACACTTCCTCTTTTATATAACCATTTAAAAATGCGCTCTTAACGTCCATTTGAAACAACTTTATTTTCTTATGGCTTGCGAATGCCAAAAACATTCGAATGGACTCAAGACGAGCAACCGGTGCAAAAGACTCCTCAAAATCCACACCCTCAATTTGTGAATATCCTTGTGCTACCAACCGAGCTTTATTCCTCGTGATCCTAGACTCACCATCAAGTTTATTCTTGAACACCCATTTTAAACCAATCACGGGATGGTTGTCCGGACGATCAACTAGAATCCAAACTTTGCTACGCTCGAATTGGCTCAATTCCTCATTCATGGCAAGGAACCATGATTCATCTTGAAGAGCCTCGGACACGTTTTTGGGCTCAATATCCGATAGAAAGCATAAGTTGGAGAACGCCTCATGAAGAGCAGATCGAGTTCTAACTCCATGGGATGGTTCTCCAATAACTAGATCACGAGGATGTTGTTTCGTAAACGTTAGATCCTTAGGAGGCACATATGCGTGCGACTCACTCTCCTCGTTACTCTCAACCGGAACACTCTCCTCAACCTCTTCTTCGGACATTCTAGGCTCACTAGATGGTGGACTCTCATCAAAATGCACATGAGCCGATTCTTCAACCACTAAGGTTCTCTTGTTATAAATCCTATAGGCTCGACTTTTGCTAGAATATCCTAAGAATATGCCTAGATCGGATTTTTCATCGAATTTTCCTAAGTGATCCTTAGTGTTCAGAATATAGCATGGGCACCCAAAAACTCTAAAGTACGAGACGGAGGGTTTTCTATCAAAGTAGAGCTCGTAAGGGGTTCTCTTAAGAAGTGGGCGAAGCATGACACGGTTCATCACGTAGCTTGCCGTGTTGACTGCTTCGGCCCAAAACGATCGAGGTAAGCTGAACTCTGCGAGCATCGTACGTGCTAGCTCTTGAAGTGTGCGATTCTTTCTTTCTACCACTCCATTCTGTTGGGGCGTGCGAGGAGCGGAGAATTCGTGCTTAATCCCTAAGGTCTCACACAACTTTGAAAAATCCTCATTCTCAAACTCTCCACCGTGATCTGATCTGATACACTTAATGTTTAGTTCTTTCTCATTTTGAATACGCGTGCATAAAGTAGAGAATTCCCTAAACGTGTCAGATTTGTTGGCAAGAAATATTGTCCAACAATAACGAGAAAAGTCGTCTATGATGACGAATGTATATCGCTTTCCTCCTAGGCTACATGTGGAAATCGGTCCAAACAAGTCCATGTGCAAGAGTTCTAACGGTCTAGAGGTGGAAATCTCTGTTTTACTTTTAAACGAGTTTTTGACAAATTTTCCCTTTTGACAAGGCCCACACATAACGTTAAAACTACCGCTTAGAGACGGAATTCCTCTAACAAGTTTCTTTCTAGATAACTTAATAATTAGCTTGCTACCCGAGTGTCCTAATCTCCTATGCCAAAGGTCTAGTTCTTCATTCTTAGTTACTAGGCATTTTAGATTGGACGAAGAGAAATCATCAAAATTAACTGTGTACACATTGTGATTTCTATGGGCTACAAGCAATACATTAGAGGTTTTAGCATCAATGAGTTTGCACGTGTTCGATGATGATTCAAAAATAACATCTATACCTTTATCTCCTAGTTGACTTACAGAAATAAGGTTATGTTTTAAACCATCAACAAACAACACATTTGAAATAGAGAAAAACTTGTTACCTATTGTGCCGATTCCCATAATTCTTCCTTTACCATTATCTCCAAACGTGACCACTCCACCTCTCTTCTTTTCCAGGCTAAGGAACTTATCTTTATCACCCGTCATGTGCTTGGAGCATCCAGAGTCCAAGTACCACACGCTCTTTGTGTCACTTGCCTGCCAACATACCTAAAAAGGAGATGAGAGTAAAGATCTGGTTACCCAAGTTGTTCCACCTATTTTGTAGATAGTAGACTTTGGTAGCCAGACTTGCGCGTTTTGTTTAGCACCTTTCCTCCCGCAAGAGCTTGAAGCATGTCCGAACTTATTACAGTTGGCACATAGAGCATAAGCTGAGGAAATGACTTTCATCATCTCACTCGATCTCTTGCTAGAGGAAGGAGATAATGTATTCAGATTTTTGATCTTATTTGTTGACTTAGGCGTGGACAGAGTGCTATAGTCCTCCAATGGTGATGATGGACTTACATAGCCGATGCCAAACTTTCCAGACCCATGACACTGTGCGCCCAATAGCATGTTTAGAGATTTTTGGCCTACACCAAATTTTTGAACCGCACAGTTGAGATCATGGATCCTCGCTTTTAGAGCGGTGTTCTCAGTTACTAACATCACACATCGATTAGCAAACTGTTTCTTTCCTTCCTCAACTTTAGCAAGGGAGATATGAAGCTTCTTCTCCAAGACATTCTTCTCATTTTTGAGAGATACTAGTCTCAAGGATGTCTTGGAGTGACTTGCTTTACCCTCCTCGATGGATGCTACCAAGTGAGGACATTCAGGGCATTCCACCTTCTCTTTCCCAATTTTAATTACTTCTTTCTTCAGCTTTTCTAAACTCTTGTTTAGACGTTTATTTTCAGCTCTTAAGGAATTTTTCTTAGATGTTACTTCTTCTAACCTACCAACTACATGATCATAAATCTCAAGTAATTCAGAGTAAGTAGGAGGAGTTACCTCAGTGTCGCTTTGGACACTGGACTCAGCATCAGATTCAGATTCCTCTTGACCTTTTCCCATGAGGCACAGATTTGCTTCGTTGTCACTTCCCGAGTCGGTGCTACTCGAATCTTCCGATCCATCCTCATCCCAGGTCAGAGCCTTCAGTACTTTCTTCTTCCCTTTATACTTGTTGTCATTTCCTTTCTCTTCCTTCTGGAGTCTTGGACAGTCTCTTTTTAGATGTCCCAGCTTGTGACAATGAAAGCATTCAGGCTGATACTTTTCATCATCGCTATCGGTCTCCTTTACCGACTTGTTCCACTTCCTACCCTCTTCAACTCCCTTCTTCAGAAACCGTTTGAACTTCCCTTGTTTTCTGGGGTTCTTCATGAATTTTTTGAATTCCCTTACATAGAGACTTTCCTCTTCATCTTCTTCAGAGAAATCAGATGTTTTCCTTTCTTTTGAAGCCTTCAAAGCCAATCCCTTTTTCTTCATTTCCTTGGGATATTCCTCGGCTTGTATCTTCAGTTCCACTTCATGAGTCTTCAGGTTTCCGATAAGACTCTCAATCTCTAAGGCGCTGATTTCATGAGATTCAGCGATAGCAGTCACCTTGGGGTTGAAGCGGGGAGGTAGAGATCGCAGTATTTTCCTCACTAGATCACCATTTGGGAAGTTCTTTCCAAGAGATCTTGATGCGTTGACGATCTTGGTGAACCTTGTGTACATGCTGTCAACATCTTCATCGATCTCCATCCGGAACTGTTCATACTCGGATTCAAGCCGGAACAGCTTTGATTCTTTCACCTGCGAGGTACCCTCATGAGTAAGTTCAAGAAGTCGCCAAATATCAAAAGCAGTTTCGCAGTTACATATTCTATTAAATTCCGTCTTATCTAACGCACAGAATAGAGAGTTCATAGCCTTGGCGTTATTAGTACATCTAAGCTTGTCCGCATCGTCCCACTTATCGCGCGGTTTTTCAAGAACGACTTCTCCAACCGTGGTAGTGGGTGTGGTGTACTTAGTCTCTATCATGGCCCATAAGTCCATGCTGTGCGTCATCAGAAAGATTTTCATCCTTGTCCTCCAGTGACTATAGTCACTACCCATAAAGAGTGGAGGGCGACTCACACCTTGTCCCTCAGTGAAAGCATGCACTGGGTTGGCCATCTTACTTCAGGTGGTTAAGCCTATTCGAAGTAAACCTGCTCTGATACCACTTGTTGGATCCGGAGGCCAACCTTAGAGGGGGGGGGGGGTGAATAAGGTTTTATAAATTTCGCTTGAATAAACGGAATCTTGACGTAAACCACAGCACAAGTGAAGATTTAAAACACAAGTATTAAATTCAATAACAATCAATTTCATACAAGTACAAGATGAATGTTTTACAGTACGATCTTCATGACGTCGAAGATCAAAGACGAAGAGAAGAAAACTTTGGGTTTTCTATACCGACCCAAAACCCGGACCGGTTGGCTCTTCACTTTCTCCCCGAAAGGTCTTAGAGCCGCTCTTCACCTCCACACCCGGAAGGGTCTTAGAGCACCGCTAGATCCCCGATCTAGACGCCCCAAATCCCGGGACGATTTTCCACGGAATCCAACCCGGATTCCGACGACCTTCTCCGGTCGATTTCTCTTACCACTTACGACAATAGAAGAAGAAAAAGATACAAAAAGAGATTACAAAATATATTCGTTAAAGTTTAGGTTCTCCCTCTTGAGAAGTTCTCTGGATGGATCTACGGCCGGTGCTTGTGATCTTCGATGGAAAGCACCCGGTCGCTAGACGTAGACGATGCGAAGCCTTGATCGCCGGAGTTCTTCGATCTCGAACGGGAGGAAGAAACCTTGCTTTTTCTTTGACGAAGACGAGTAGAACGGACGTAGGAAGACGGCCGACCTTGGTATTCCTGGAGCACTTCGTCAATAATCTCTGGAGGCTTAGGTCTTGAAGAAACGGCGCTGCTTTTTATACGTCTTGGAGAAAATAGACTACTGCCTGCGATAACTCTATCGCCGGGCGGTAGGTTCGCGCGTAACGCCTGCCAACTGTCTCCACGCGTCTCCCGAAACGGCAACTATGACTGCTCATTAAGGAAACTGCCGTTTCAAGAAAGCTATCGCCGGGCGGTAATGGTTACCGCGCCCAGTCAGAGCGATAGCGCCATTTCGCCAAATAATTCTACCGCCTGTGACACGACTATCGCCTGACGGTTTCAAGAGAGCTATCGCCGGGCGGTAATGGTTACCGCGCCCAGTCAGAGCGATAGCGCCATTTCGCCAAATAATTCTACCGCCTGCGATAAGACTATCGCCTGAGCGGTAGGTACCATCGTCGACGATCAACCCCTTGACGCACGTCGACCGGATACCGCCGGCGGTAGCGTCCTGTCGCCGGGCGGTAGCATTTGATTGTCGACGATCCTTCCTTAGCTGATGATTGGGTCGTCGACCATCGAACCGATATGCGTCGATCGAGATGTGTACCGCCGGCGATAGCTCCTTACCGCCGGGCGGTAGCGTCCTTTTGAAGCTCTTCTCCTTTCCTTTCACCTGTCAGCCTGCACACTCTATCACACAACCAATCTCATCAAATACAAGCAGGGAGTTGATATTCTCAAACCTAAGGAGTGTGAAACCATGTTCCAACACATGAAAGGAGTTCAAGTTAGCATACCTTTAACAGAAGCTATCACGCAGATTCCAGGATATTCCAAGTTCCTCAAGACCCTCATCTCGAGGCGTCAATCCTTGGAAGGTCTGAATATGATTAACCTCACCAAAGAGTGTTCCTCTCTCCTCACCAACTTTTCTCCTACCAAACGCAGAGATCCTGGCAGCTTCACCATCCCTTGCCGAATTGGTCTCCACAGGTTTGGCCACGCACTTTGTGATTTGGGAGCGTCGATTAACCTGATGCCCCTCTCCATCTTCCAGGAGCTGGGAGTCGGGATTCTCCGGCCCACCCATCTGAGGTTACAGCTAGCCGATCGATCGATAAAAACGCCTGCTGGGATGGTTGAAGACCTCATATTCATGGTTAACGACCTTGCTTTCCCGGCCGATTTTGTCATCCTTGACATGAAGGCTGATCCCAAGGTCCCTATAATTCTGGGAAGGCCCTTCCTTGCCACTGCCCGGGCTATTATCAACGTCGACCGGGTAGAATTGACCCTAAGCCTGGGAGAAGAATCAATTTCCTTCAATGTCCATGAACCTCCGCAACAACTCAGAATCACTAATTGTGACAGCGCTGACTTGTTTGACGAACCGGGAACGAGCAGCGAATTTATTCTTGACCATGATGAGCCAGAATGGGAAATTGAGGACACACCACCCGCTACCTCGTCTGGGACTCCGCATCTGATCAAAGAACCCACCATCACTTCTTCTATCACTGCCACTACCGTAACCTTGAAGCCGCTGCCCGAATCCCTGAAATATGCTTTCTTGGAGGAAGGCACAGCATGTCCGGTGATCATCTCCGCTACTCTCTCCGCCGACAACGAACGTGCATTGGTCGACGTGTTAAAAAAATATAAGAATGTTTTTGGACGATCTTTGGCTGACATTAAAGGCATTAGCCCGGCGTTCTGCATGCACAAGATCCTCCTTGATGATCAATACAAACCTTCGGCACAACCGCAAAGAAGACTGAATCCCAAGATGCATGCGGTAGTTCAGGCGGAAGTCATAAAATTGCTTGACGCCGGTATAATTTACCCCATCAGTGACAGCAAATGGGTAAGCCCGGTCCAAGTTGTGCCCAAAAAGGGCGGAATTACTGTGGTGGCCAATGACGAGAATGAACTACTGCCTACCCGTGTGGTCACTGGGTGGAGAGTTTGCATCGATTACAGGAAGCTGAATGAAGCTACACGCAAAGATCATTACCCGCTCCCTTTCATCGATCAAATGCTGGAAAAATTGGCTGGTCAGGAATACTACTGCTTTCTGGATGGATATTTGGGATACAACCAAATCACAGTCGATCCTGAAGATCAAGACAAGACGACATTCACCTGCCCATCTGGCACCTTCACGTTTAGGAGAATGCCGTTTGGATTGTGCAACGCCCCGGCAACCTTCCAACGTTGCGTCATCGCCATTTTTGGCGACATGATCGGTGATTTTCTCGAAGTCTTCATTGACGATTTCTCTCTTTTCGAGAACACCTTTAACTCCTGCCTTGCTAATTTAGCCAAGGCCCTGCAGCGTTGTGATGATACCAACCTTGTCCTGAATTGGGAGAAATGCCACTTCATGGTTCGTGAGGGCGTCGTTTTAGGCCATAAGGTCTCTCGTCGGGGGCTCGAAGTCGATCAAGCAAAAATCAGTGTCATCAAGAATCTTCCTCCTCCATCTTCTGTCAAGGGAATCCGCAGCTTTTTGGGACATGCCGTCTTTTACCGAAGATTCATTAGCAATTTTTCATCAATATCCAAACCTCTCACAAATCTGTTGACTAAGGACGCCTTGTTCGTCTTCGATGAAAATTGCATGCAAGCCTTCACAACTCTCAAGGACCGGCTAATCTCCGCTCCCATTTTGGTGGCGCCGGATTGGACTTTGCCCTTCGAAGTCATGTGCGATGCCAGTGATTTTGCAGTTGGTGCGGTGCTCGGTCAAAGGAGAGACAAAGTATTTCACACCATCTCTTACGCGAGCCGAACCCTCAACGATGCCCAGCTCAATTACACTACCACAGAAAAGGAGCTTCTGGCCGTGATTTTTGCTTTCGAGAAATTCCATTCGTACTTGGTGTTATCCAAAGTCGTTGTCTACACCGACCACGCAGCTCTAAGGTATTTATTCAAAAAAAAAGATGCCAAGCCTCGGCTAATCCGATGGATTCTCTTGCTGTAAGAATACTCCATTGAGATCCGAGATAAGAAAGGAGTGGAAAATGTCATCGCCGATCACTTATCTAGATTGGAGAATGATAGTGGTGGATCTGTTTTAGAGGATGAGTGCAATGCGATTGCTGAATGCTTCCCGGATGAGCGATTATTCTCCATCTCTTCCCTCCCCTCGATGACCCCGTGGTACGCAGACATGGCCAACTATCTTGCATGCAAATCTGTCTCCCCAAGCCTATCATCGCAGCAAAAGCGGAAACTTCTATCTGATGCTAAACATTATTTCTGGGAAGACCCGCTACTTTTTCGCACGTGCAATGATGGAGTTATCAGGCACTGCGTACCCGAGAGTGAATTCCAATCCGTTTTAAACCACTGTCATGATCGGGAGGCCGGCGGACATTTCGGCGCCACAAGAACGGCACGCAAGGTTCTGCAATGTGGCCTATTTTCGCCAACCCTTTTCAGAGACGCCCACAGTTATGTTACTAAATGCAATGAATGCCAAAGGACCGGTAATATCTCTAAGAGGGACGAAATGCCCCTCAATAACATGCTCGTTTGTGAGCCATTCGATGTTTGGGGGATAGATTTCATGGGACCCTTTCCCATGTCGCACGGCAAACTCTATATCATTGTTGCGGTTGACTATGTTTCCAAGTGGGTCGAAGCCGAAGCTGTTGCTGCAAATGACGCTCGTACTGTTCTAACTTTCTTACACAGAAATATTTTTTCTAGATTTGGCGCTCTGCGCACAATCATCAGTGACGGCGGGAGTCATTTTTGCAACAAGTCATTCTTACAACTCATGAAGAAGTTTGGAGTTCATCACAAAGTCTCTCTCGCCTACCATCCTCAAACTTGTGGGCAAGTTGAAGTCTCCAACAGGGAGCTAAAAAGAATAAATGAAAAATCCATAAATTCCAACCGAAAAGAGTGGGCTAAGAAGGTCGACGACGCCTTATGGGCATACCGAACCGCCTTCAAAACTCCTATCGGTATGACCCCCTTCCAACTTGTCTATGGAAAGGCTTGCCATTTGCTGGTCGAATTAGAACACAAGGCGCTATGGGCAACTAGATTTCTGAACATGGACATTGAGACTGCAGCAGGCGAACGCCGCTCCCAACTGAATGAACTGGAAGAACTACGGCATTTCGCTTACGAAAACGCGCGGATCTACAAAGAAAAAACAAAAAAATGGCACGACCGTCACATCTTCCCAAAAGAATTCCAACCGGGAGATCAAGTCCTAATGTACAACTCCCGCCTCCGTTTATTCCCCGGAAAGTTAAAATCGCGGTGGAGCGGCCCCTTTACAGTGATCGGAGTCTCCCCTTTTGGAGCTATTGAAATATCCGGGAAGAGCGGTGATAAATTCAAGGTCAACGGGCATCGGCTAAAGTTGTACGATGGAGGTGCTATCATCGGCGAACCTCAAAGCTTACAGCTCGAAGACCCACTACATGGTGACGGGGCGGCGCCTTGATCCCAATTTCCGCTGCGGATCTCCTATTTTGTGTTGGAAAATTTTGAGCTTTATTTTATTTTGCTGCATAAACATTATATACAACTGCTAATACAGGTATTTGGTCCACCTTAAGGACGGTAAACAAAAGGGCTATTCGGGAGACAACCCAAGCTTGGACCTTTTGGTCCCCTTGTTTATGTTTTATTTTATTTTATGTTTTCTATCTTTTTTGTATTTTCTGTTGTTTGGCCTAATTCGCAGGTTCAGCTTATCTTTTGTGCGAAGCAGCAACTCCCGCGAATCATCACGCAATCTTCTGGCATGCTCCCCTCTTTGGAGCATTGGTACTCTCTCTCGCTTCAGATTTCATTCCTTGGTCGCATGTCTATTTTTCTTGCTTATGTTTTCATTCAAGTCTGGGGGGAAGAGCCGCTTGTGCACTCCACGAGCACATTTAATTTCGCATGCCAGTAGTTTTCCTTTTTGCTTCATTGTGTTAGACTCTTGTTGCACACCACTGCACCCACTTGAGCGCGAGCTTAGCGGTTTGCGTGTCACGAGTTGAACCTGTATCTTTGTTCGATTTGGAAAATTTCTGTGCTAGTTGAGGATTGTGCGACGGAGTAAAATGTTGGCCTTGCTGTGTTTCTCGTCAACTGCTCTCGTTTTGTGTAGAAATTTGAGTAGATTTAATTTTTCTGTATGCTTATAGTTTATATTTTTCTATCTGCGTAAATTCTTTTATTCTACTCAAAAGTTGGTGAATCCGGTGTGAATCAAACGGTAGCGTAGGAATGTGTGTAGCCGCCACTAGACTCGTATTGCTTGAGTCGGGAGGAAGGATTATCTTTCTCGGTTGCTAAGAACTTGCCCTAAGCTATTCTTGAAGCATTGGTACACGGTTAGTCTAGCGTGTGAGTGATGTAGGCCACCTTTTGGCCCGGTTGAGCTTTGTACCCATTCCTAACTTCGCCCTTGCTAGCCCCGTAGTGCCTACCCTTCTTTTGATTCAGCTCCACTAGTATTTCACCAAAGCCTTATAGCCTATCCTAGTCGCACACCCAATTCGAGCTTTAGTAGTTTACATTTTATGTTGGGTTGTGATGTGATGATTCGTATTTATGATATGTGGTTGTGCCCAAAAGAAAAATGTGTTGATTTTGTAAAAAGAAACAGAAAATATTTAAAAGAGAAAAAGAGAAAAGAAAAAGAAAAAAAAGAAAAAGTTTGATTGAAAATATTTATTTAAGAAGATTTGGATTTGGAGTAGGCGGTGCACACACCCATGTTGTACAAATCAAGTCTGGGGGTGTGGTGCACCTGGTTATATTGTGGTTTGCCGAGGGATTCTTTTAGGCTAGCTCATTTGGGTTAGGTGCATAGCCTTTCTTTTTATCATTGTTTATCTCACCGTAACCCAAGCCCCATTATTACCCGAAGTCCTACGGACTTGCGCTTGAGTTGACTAGTGCCGTGGAGAGAGTGCGAACGGGCAAGCTTATGGTTTCCGACATTGGTGGATTCCTTTGGGGGTAATCTTGAGCCCCGGTCTTCGGCAATGCTCACCTTAGTGGCCTGTCTACTTTCTCCCTGCGTAAGACTGGATGATTCACCGTGATTCTACTTTGGAGTAATAATAAATTTTTGTTACGCATTGTGAAAAATATAAAATATTTTGTAGACTTAAGAATTTCCTCTACTTTATTTTTATGCACGCGAGCATGCGACTTCGCATGGTACTCCGTTCTGTAATTTCTTTCTTAGCTAGTTCATTTTCCCCGTCTGCTTAGGTTTTGTTTGCTCGGGGCGCGCAAACAGTTAAGTCTGGGGGTGTGATGAGTCCATATTTTATACCTATTTGCGGACTCATCTGGGCTTATTTTCTTGTCTTTGCACACCGTTTAGCGTCATTTGCACTCCTTTTGGTTCGCTACGGTTTTCCACGCCCTGTGCACCTTTTTAGCCCATTTTCTGTGCTTGTGTGCATTTACTTTCTTGCTATGTTTATCACTGTTTGCTGTAGCTTCCACGATCGATGTCCCGTGCAGTTTTCCTGCAGGTTTGGGGATCGTGAGGGCATTCGGGATAGGCGTTTCACTATTTTTGGCAAAGGAGTCAGTGGTCGTGCGTTTTTACCCATGCACGACCATCGACCTCCTGGCGCACGATCACTGATCGTGCGCAGCCCGGTCTCATTTGTGAAAACTCTGTCTTGAACCTTCCGCACGATCACTTGCCATACCACGCACGACCACTGCTCGTGCGCCGCCGATCGTGCGCAGTCATACCCATTTTGCAAAAGTCTGTCTGGCTATTTCCGCACGATCATCAGCATTGCCTCGCACGATCACTGATCGTGCGCAGCTGATCGTGCGCGACCACTGATTTTCTGATGCAGGTCTACTGGTTGCTCATGCACGGGCGCTGACCTTGGTCGCGCACGACCACTGGTCGTGCGCCAGTGGTCGTGTGCCCTATTTATTTTGCAAGCTATAAATACGCTGTTCCGCGAATTAGGGCGAGAGCATCGTTACGGAACCTTCGCCAGTCCGCCGTTTCGCCCTCCAGCAGTCCCATTCACCTCCACCTTCATACCATACCAACGGGAGGACCTTCTCCGGTGATTCTGAAGCATTCCGCATCCTCCGGTGATCCTCCCGGCCATTGAAGCATTCTTCTCCGAGCTTTCCACCAAGGAAGAAGACGAAGCATACCTAGAGAACGGAGTTACAGGCCCTCGAGGTGACAGCTCTGTGGTACCGGAAGCCCTCCTCGGACTGCGCTTGGAAGCGGATTGACAACCCGCACCTCCGGCCAACAACCGCGGTGGATCTTCAATCTCGTGGTTTTGCATTTTCTCTCTTTTCTTGTTGTATGGAATGTTTGTGCTTGTAATGAACATCAACTTCTAGTGTTATTTTGATTGGTTGTGTTTCATCTTGCTTTAGAGATTTATTCTTTGATGCGCCTCGCTCCATCTCGCTCCACTCCACACGTTCGTTTCACTCAAGCTCGCTCCGCACTAATCACCTCACTCTCTAGACTTCCGTCCACTCGCCAATCGAAGTACGGCATCGCGGCCGCTACATCCATCTCGCCTTGAGAAGCGGTGATTGCGACCCGCATAGTTTACATTAGTGTAATCGGTCGTAAGACCACCAACCAAAGCCCCTTTCTTTTTCTATTTATTTTAATTAACTCTCATAACGATAGTTTTAGAGTCTAAATCGTTCGACGCCAATTGCATTCCTCAAGAGACCGACATCCGGGGATTCATTCCCAACTTTATTACTTGTGCGACCGGTACGCTTGCCGTATTTTACGCGCATCACCTATCTGAATTTCAACATCGCAAGCTCTATCTGCAATCATCACACAACCATTCTTCAATAGTACCTTTATACTATTTGTCGTCACACGACTTGGTACTCAATTTCGTGACACAAAGTCCTTAGACAGAAAATAATGTGAAGCACCCGTATCCAACAGGGCTCTTGCCGGGTTGTTCTTGATCAAGACAAAGCCTGTAGCACACACATCATGCACAAGCTACAAAGAATTTATGCAATAAAACCAAAGCAAGCAATATCTTAAATCATACCTGTGATGACGTCACTCTGCTTTATAGCCTCCTGCTGGCCAAGATTATAAACTCTGGGTTGCGCTTGGGATGCAGAGGACTCTAACACTTCTTTTCCCTTCTCAGCATAAGACGCGCCCGTCTTCTTTTCGCTCTTTTGCTAAGCAACCCTACAATCACGAGCTATATGCCTCCACTTTGCCACAGATAAAGAAGGTATGAGGCTCCTGCCTCGAAGTTGCTCCCGACATCACAGTCACAGAAGTTTGCCCAGAAGTCTTTGACCTCTTGCCCCACTTCTTCTGGTAGTATGATTTTCCAGGGCGGGGTGCTTTTAACTCTGGCTTTGTCACAACCAAGTCCCTTTTTCCTTGCACCCGCTTCATATCCTTTTCCAGCGCACACGCAGTATCAACCAATGCCTTATACCCTTGGTTCACCGAACTGGAGAGCAGGAACCTCAACTCGTCCCGCAACCCTTTGTAGAACTGGTTGTTTTTCCTTTGTTCATCCGCAGATGGAATGGAAATCAATCAAAGTGAATGATGAGAGTACTCGCATCACACATCAGTTCAAATGGTAATGTCCAATCCAGGGACGTGAGAACTGGGGCACTAGTCAACAGCTCTTCAATATGCAAAGAGCTTGCAAGTAATTTTCGTCAAATTTGAATAACACATCTTTACCAAGAAGATTGCTCAGTGGTTTCGCGATAGAGGAGAAGAATTTAATGAAGCCCCAGTAAAATCTGGCATGCCCTAAGAAGCTACGGATCCCTATCACAGAAGTTGGAGGAGGCAGTTTCTTGAAGACTTCAACTTTAGCTTGATCCACTGCCATACCCATGCTTGACACTTCATGCCCAAGGACTATACCCTTCTCTACCATGAAATTGCATTTCTCCTAATTCAGCACCAGATTTGTGTCTTCACAACATTTCAGAACGGTCGCTAGGTTCTCCAAACACACATCAAAATCTGCACCAAAAAGAGAAAAGTCATCTATAAAAACTTATAAAAACTTCCCAACCATGTCGTGGAAGATAGCCAGCATGCATCGTTGAAAGGTCGCAGGAGCATTGCATAGTCCAAAATGCATCCTCTTGAATGCGAATGTACCAGCAGGGCAGATGAATGTTGTCTTTTCTTGATCCTCAGGGTCAATGATAATTTGGTTGTACCCTGAGTATCCGTGAAGGAAGCAGTAATATTTATTTCCGTCAAGCCTTTCCAACATTTGATCAATGAACGGGAGTGGGAAATGGTCTTTGCGCGTAGCCTCATTGAGCTTCCTGTAATCAATACACACTCTCCATCTGGTGATCGTCTTGGTAGGAAGCAGTTCGCTGCGTTCATTTTCTACCACTGTTATTCCCCATTTTTTTGGAACAACATGAATAGGACTTACCCATTTGTTGTCGCTGATGGGGTAGATGATACCAGCATCCAATAACTTGATCACTTCTTTCTGCACTACATCTCTCATCTTCGGGTTCAACTGTCATTGCGGTTGTGCAGAAGGCTTGACGCTATCATCTAACTAGATTTTGTTCATGCAGACAGTTGGGCTAATGCCCTTCAGATCTTGTATATTCAATCTGAAATCCCTTTTATGTGACCGTAGAACACCACCGAGATGATAATCTTCCTCATCAAAAAGTAACGCCGAAATAATTACCAGGTATATCTGATTTTCCCCCAAAAATACATACATTAATGTCGGTGGAAGAGGTTTAAAAGGAAAATTTGGGTGAGATTGATGATGTTCAGCAGATATACTCTCAAGAATTTGGTTTGGGTAGTGTTCACTTTGATTTATTTCCATTCCATCTACGTCCCACTAAAACTCCTCAAAGTCATCGGCTGATAATAGTGGAAGGGATTCATGGATAGTGCTGCAATTCTTTGTCTTCCTTCTCCTCAAAGAAATCCTTTCTCGCGGCTCTATACATATCAAATGTGGTTATTGAATTTCTGACGCGCAACATTAGCATAGCCTTTTCAGCGTCAATGATCGCTCGTGCCGTGGCTAAGAACGGCCTTCCCAAAAAAAGAGGAGCTGCGAAATCTAGAGAGATGTCCATAACGACGAAGGCAGTTATGAAAACAAATCTGTTAACTGCAATAGTGAGATCCTCAACAATCCACATGGGCTTCTTCCTTGACCGGTCAGCTAACAAAATTGTAATGTTGGTATGCTTCAAAGTTCCCATTACCAGTTCCAAGAAGAGTTGGAGAGGCATCAAATTGATAGAGGCCCAAAAATCACATAATGCACGATGACAACCAGAATTCCCAATCGTGCAAGGAATCATGTAAGTCCCCGGATCCTTTAACTTCGTGGGCCAATACTCCATAGAAAAGACGACTCCATCTCCCATAGTTGAAAGAACATTAGCACTCTCCAACTATTTCGTCTGTGCTAGCAGATCTTTTAGATATCTTGTATACTGCGGAATTTGGATAAAAGCGTCAACAAGCAGAATGTTCACATGCACTCCTTTCATCATTTCTTTAAATTTCACAAATTGTTTTTCCTTCCTCATGTCCTTTAATCGATGAGGAAAAGGGGGGTAAATCTTGTATGTAACTGGAGTTACAACCTTTAAGGTTGACTTTTATTGCGATCTTCGGCGTTTGGTTGTTCTATGGGTTCTTTACATTGCCTTTCTGTTGACTCCAACTGAGGCTTATTAATTGTGGTTGACTTTCCACTCCGAAGTTGCATGACATTCACAGTTTCAGTGGACTGCTGAAAAATCGAGGTGATGGAGGCTATAACGCTTGCCACCATAGATTGAAATTTCTGGAATGCTTCTCCTTGAGCTTCCAAGCATTGTAGAATGCATTTGGTGAATTTGTAGAATTTATCTTCGGTGAGTTCTTGAGAAGGTTCTTCCTTCCCACAATTCTCTACTCCGATCGAACTGACTTCCTCAACATTCTCCACAGATGTGCGCCACATTCCACTGGTCCGCGATATTCTGTCAATTATCTCCCGTGTTTCGACACAGCTCTTACTGAACAAGGATCCTCCTGCCGCTAAATCAAAGTAGTGTTTGTACTGAGTCGAAACCCCAAAGTAGAACATTTGAAGTTATGCTGCTTCAGACGGACTATTCCCAAAGCAGAATTTTTGCAATTTTTGATATCTCTCCCAAGCTTTTATCAGTTGGTCACCATCCCATTGTGAAAATAGAAGTAGCTTGTTTTGTAACACCCATAGTCGCTTACGAGTGTAGAATTTCTTTAAAAACTCTTCTTCAACCCTACTCCAGGACACAATTAGGTCAGTTATGAATTCGCGATACCATATCCTTGCCTTCCCAACAAGTGAAAATGTGAATAAACTCTTCTTGACCCAATCCGACTTCTCCTTTTCGTAATTGAGTTTGTTGCAAACTTCACGAAAATACTGCAGATGATCAAGAGCGTCATCCTCTGAGACTCCACAAAAGGATCATCTGTGAGACACAAATTTGACTAAATCTACAGAAATCTCAAAGCAATCTATATGATTACAGGTAAAAGAAAGTTAATTCCAATGGATACTCCCTTGCTATATCAGATAGTTGCCAAAAAAATAAAATTACAAAATTTCATAACCACTTATTAACGACCTCATACACAATACAAATCAACAGTACGCCTGCATTCCCCGGCAACAGCGCCAAAAACATGATGCGTCGGCAAGTGCATCGGTCGATGTCAAGTAATAAAATTTGGGAATAGCTTCCCCGAATGTCGATCTCAAAGGAATGCAGGTTGGGTATCGTGATAGCGTCGTAGAAAGATCGTTACTAAGAGTAATAAGAAACAACAAGGGGGGTTGGTTTTTGATTATTAATTCTATCAAAACAAAAAGAAAGCTAATGCAGGTCGTAAGCACCGCTTCTCTTGGTGGATGGAATTAGTGTAGGCCGTTTTGTCAAGCTTCGTAATGCAGATGGACGAATAGCAAGCGGATAGAATGAGCATAAGTGCGGAAAGTGGGGGTCGCAATCACCTATTTGACTTCCAATACTGACCTTTGCTAGTGTGGTTCTAGTGCGCTAGTGGAGTGGATGTGGTTGGAGATGAGTGCAACACAGCTAGCAACAAAGAATGCAGCTAGCAAAAACAAACTTCATTCATAGACAAATAGAGTAAGTTTATGTTCATTACAAGCTTAAGAATACACTTCACTATGAGAAAAAGGTAGAATAAACATATAGGAGGAAAGAATAGCTGTGGTTCTTGGCAGGAACGGTAGGTTGTCAATCCACTTCATGACTCGGACCGTGGTTGCTTCCGGAGGTAAATGGGTTGTCAAACAACTTGTCTTCCTTCGTCTTCTTCCCCTTCCTTCAATATTTTCTCAAGTTTCCCAAATGATTTGTACCGAAAGAGTCTTGTTGCAAGCTGCTGCTGGTCAGAAACTCTCCGAAGTGTTGAAGATGGCTTTGGATTTCCGGAGAAAGTTTCCCAGAGGATGGAGATGAGTGGAGGACCTATGGGGGTGAAAATTGGCGCTTCGCGCACAGTAGTGGGGTGGAAAATTGAAAAGCATTGAACTAAATTGCAGAGCACGGGCTTAAATACAAAAGAAGAAAATTAGAGCGCATGACCAGTGGTCGTGCGCATTGACGGTTGATGATCATGCGCTCTGCTCCAGAGAAACCTGAAGCAGACAGAAAAAATAATATATATACCCACGAATAGTAGCGCACGACCGATGGTTGTGCGCACTGGATCCCATGATCGTACGATTAGCAAAGATAGAACTCAAGTAAAACTGGGGTAACGCACACAAGCAGTGGGGCACGATCGGTGGTTATGCAAACTATGTCCAATGGTCGTGCGAATGCCCCAGACAGAACTTAGGAAAATGGAGAATTGTGTGCACGATAAGTTGCTAACGACCAATGGTCATGCGCTACACGTCCAATGATCATGCGTAGTGTTCCTGGACTGTTTGGTCCACTGACTATGCACGTGTAAAATGCACGACCAGTGGCCCTTAGGCGAAAAACTTTCCAAAATAATCTGGAACATGCTCACCACCATTATACCTGTAGCAAAAACAACAGAGCCACTGAGACGGGCGTACCACATTCTCCATATACAGCAAAACACCAAGTAGGGCAAAAGAATAATAACTACGAAATCACACTAAAAGCGGGCCAAAAGTGCACTTAACATGGAATGGACATAATAACAAATATGAACAAATATGGCTCTAAAGTGTAGTGTAACAACGAGAAAACTAGCCCAGATGAGTCCAAAAATATACATATAACTAGGATTCATCAGGTAGCAGTACTCTCTAAAATGAAATAGGAGGCTTGGAGGCCAGTGGTTGTACTGGAGTTTTGCCCTTTCCTTTGGGATTTGCAATGCTTGTGTGACCCTTGAAGCCCAACCCCTTCTTACCCTTTTGGGAGGTGAAGGAGTCTATCATGTGTAGCATTGAACTTGGCTTAGAATAACTAGCCACTATTCTCTTTTCCCTCTCCAGCAGCACTTCCAGGTCTTTTATTCTGTTTTCCTGACACTCTATGGTGCCTAAATGGATGAAGCAAATAGTTTCTAGTTCACCAATTTCCCTCAACTTCAGATCTAGTAGAGAAGTTGAGTCTGCATGCTGGGAAGCAACAAGCTGAAAAAAAGATATCTCCTCAGCCTGGTTCTCAGCCAGCAACTTTATTTTCTTGATGACATTAAGCGAGACACCATATTTGTCAATAATAGAATTGACATCTTCCTCAGATTCAAAATCTCCTTCTTCCTTTGATGAATGAGCTTCTGAATTTGGGCTAGTCTCAAAACATGACTCAGAAGAAGACTTAGACAGAAAGTGTACCTCTTATGTACTAGGCTGATCCTGGATGGATTCTTCATCAATCCTAGCCATCAGCCCATAGCAGCAGCTGCTTTCTTCTTCTTCATCCACCTTTATATTACCATCTGACTATGATAGAGGGGCCAGACTTCAATCTTGTTAGTAGGATGATCTTCATCGGCTTCTTCAGCAATATCATCCAACATCTCAATGAAGTCTGCTTCTTCAGCTTCTACTTTAGCAGAGTATAGCTCTATGTAAGCTTCATCTTCATCTTCCTCTTCTGACTCTGATGAGGAGTTAGCCTAGCTCTTCTGCTTATTAGTAATGAAGGATTTATCCTTCTTTAATTTTTGTTGGTGGTCCGTCTTCTCACCAGATTCCTTTTTTTTTGACAGGGCAGTCAGCTATTACACGCCCTGGCTTGCTACAACAATAACAAACCACTTCATATGAAACATGTTTGTTTGGTTTAGAACCATACATGTTGTAACACCCCAAATTCCAATTTGGAGTTCAGGCTGGGTGACACGGCCTGGGACACGGGCTTGTCCCAGGGCGTGTGTCACAACCCGCATTTTCTCCGAATTTAGGAATTATCAGAGTATGAGAAAACACGCGTCATGATGCCACGTCAAGCAGGGGATATCTACTGACGCTCACGCAAAACCATCTACAAGCTTAATGAAAGAAAATCATGAGTTTAATGATTAGAAAATCAGTTATATTTTAGAGGCCGTATCCCTCGGCTCAGTGGATCACCTAGTCCACAATTAAAAACCATACTTATACACTGCGGAAAAATACTTTATTCAGGTTCGACATCCTAAAGAGTGCATAAGAGTCCCAAGAGAACCACTTATGCGCAAGACCCTACATTTAATTTATATTATATATAAGAAAACGATATTTATACATTATTTGGAAAATAGTGATTAGGTTTTATAAAACATGCTGATCAAGAGCTTTACTTATTATAATAATTGTAGTTTAAAAAAATAACTAGCAACCTAGCATAAATCATTCTCAGAGCAAGTAGACTATCTCCAGAAAATGATAGCAGCATAAGTAATATATCTAGTACAAAGGTAAAACTACCAGTGGGCGCCAATAACCTGACACGAACCCACTGGCACATATGTATGTCTGTAAGAAAAGTACAGAAAAACTAACTCACCAACAAAGCAACAGGATCTCCAAAGCCCAAGAGACCACCTACAACACCACCGCAACCTAGCCACCAAACTAGCTACAACTCAGAACCTGAGGCATTCCAAAAGAAAATAGAATACCTCAGCAAGCAAAACGAGGTAAAAACAAACTGCATGAAAGAGTCAACCAAGGGGAAAAAGTAAAAAAAGAAGAACGACATGCAGTAGAAAAAGTAACAACTGTCCAAAGTAGGACAACAAGAAAAGCACTATGTGTAAGGAAACAGCAACCACCCTGTCCAAAAACTACATCCTGCAGGGCCTACTAGGCTACCAAGAGCCCAAAGTGCTGCAATCTACCAAGGAAGAAACTTCAAACATCCTAAGCTGTGGAAAGTGGTAGTAGTAAAAACAAACAACGAGGAATCGGGTTGGAGGAAAACTTAGTCCCCTACCCACCATTTCCAAGTCAACGAGCTCAAGGGTCTACATGTGAAAGCACAAGGGACCTTCCACCCACTTTCCCAGCCCGTACCTGGAGCAATATAGAAGAAAAAGGGTGGCCTTGGCAAAATTACACAACACCCCCCCCCCCCATGAAGAGCTTCAACCCGCCACTACTAACCACGACCCACGATTCGGCCTTTAGGAAAGAAAAAGAAATGGCCGACAAGGAAACTCAAAAAAAATAACAAGAAATTTCACTCGGGAACGAAAAACGAGGTAGAGGGAAAGTGTTGAAATGAATCAACACGGCTTGGCGTTGAGTGAGACCCACTCAATGCCTACCTAGACCTTGGCGTTGAGTGAGCTAGCCTCACTCAGCACCAGAACAAGCAGGATGTTGAGTGAAGTCCACTCACACCACGCCTCCAGCAAGAACAACTTTGGTGTCGAGTGAGCTAGCCTCACTCAATGCAAAAAAATCAGGCAATAACCAAAAACAGAGAAAGTGGCATGACAAACCTCTATCGACAATATAGAGCTCGACAATCGTCTCCGGAGATCGACGATCGACGAAGGGGGGGGTCACGGGCGTGACAAATTGGTCACGGGCGTGATAGACCCTCTAGCTCGACGATCGTCATCCGGAGGTCGACGATCGTCGATCGGCTTAAGGCAAAAAGAAGCCCGACAATCATCAACCCGGAGATCGATGGTCGTCGAAGGCTAAATACAAGCGAAGCTCGACGATCATCCTCCAGGAAATCGTCGAGCGTCGATCGGAGATAAGACAAAAGCGAAGATCGACGATCTCAATTCAGAGATCGACGATAGTCGAACGGCTCTAAGACAAATTGGAGCTCGACAATCGTCATCAGGAGATCGATGATCGTCGAACACTGGAGTAGAGAAGATCCAGTACTCGAGTAGTTTGTCGATTACTCGAGTATTCCAATTCCACTACTCGAGTAGTTGCCTACTACTCGAGTATTCCAAATCCACTACTCGAGTAGTTGCCTACTACTCGAGTATTCCAAATCCACTACTCGAGTAGTTGCCTACTACTTGAGTATTCCAAATCCACTACTCGAGTAGTTGCCTACTACTCGAGTATTCCAAATCCACTACTCGAGTAGTTGCCTACTACTCGAGTATTCCAAATCCACTACTCGAGTAGTTGCCTACTACTCGAGTATTCCAATTCCACTACTCGAGTA
The DNA here is from genome assembly GCA_039513925.1 of Platanthera zijinensis. NCBI lineage: Eukaryota > Viridiplantae > Streptophyta > Magnoliopsida > Asparagales > Orchidaceae > Platanthera > Platanthera zijinensis. The sequence goes on from CM077097.1 coordinate 1,740,643, forward strand.
GTTGCCTACTACTCGAGTATTCCAATTCCACTACTCGAGTAGTTGACTACTACTCGAGTATTCCAATTCCACTACTCGAGTAGTTGACTACTACTCGAGTATTCCAAATCCACTACTCGAGTAGTTGCCTACTACTCGAGTATTCCAAATCCAGTACTCGAGTAGTTTCCTTCTATCTCTTGAGTATTATTCTAGCAAATCGGCAATCACCCACTCCTAACACTCTCTCTCGGCTACACCCGAACCATACTAAAATTTGGAGTAAAGAAAAACGGCATCACGCCTGCGGATTGGGCACCAATAGCACAAAGTAAGTGGGGCTCAATAGTAGGAACTAAGCCTTACATTTTAGCAAGATAAAAAGGAAAACTTGGCCTCTACCCTAGGGCTAACTGGGATTTTCAATACAACAAGAGGATATATATAAAAAGAAAAGAATCATGGCAAGGGCAAGAATACCACTTGCCTCGATTTTCGGTGAAGCTTTGGACGGCTTTTCCCTCTCCTTCACTTGGCACTAAAAGCAGCAGCACCTAAAAACATTCTCCCTAACATTAATGGCAGAAAAACCTCAAAACTGAAATCCCAAATCCCACCAAAACTCCACGAAAATCGAATATCTTACCGTCGAAACGAAGATCTAAGAGAGAGCAAGACAACGCCGCTTTCGGAATCGAAATCCGTCCACGAACACACCCGGAATCACCGTCCGAAGGGAAGCAGGAACAACGGTTTTTCCTCTGTTTTCTGCGAACAATAGCAGGCGACGGTTACTTAATTTGGGGAGAAGGAAGGGAGTGGACCCGCTACTTCTAAACAAGGCTCTTAAACAAGCCTTAATACGTCGGTTCACAATAACTGAAGCCTAGCCGCCTCCTAAACCGCCGATTCACCTTTTCATTCATAACTATTATACACATATATAATATATCATATTAAATAATGTATACAATAACTCTCAATATTACACAAAATACAAAATTTCACGAAATCCGAACCTCCTCGGAATTCGATGAAATTCGCACTGTAGCTAAATACCCATGCTACGAACACAACGGTGAAGTCGAAATTAACTTTCGATGAACAGAACTCGAGTTATACCCATATAAAGCCAAACACAAACATCCCCCGAGAGGCCACACCGGGTCACCCAAAACCACTCGGCTTGCTAGGGAGATCTTGCCAACAGCTACAAAATAGGGCACTCAGTTCTAAGGAGCTAAAACACACTCCACAAATGGCACAAGACACGTAAACACATCATCGTAACGCCAAACGAGAATAAAAATAAACGCAAAAAAATCGGGGGCGTTATAGTCACTCCCCCTAAAAGAAAGTTTCGTCCCGAAACTTTACGCACAACACTCCTACTAAAGGAGGAAAAGTAACAAACAGGAGTTACAAAAAGGGAAACATACCGATCAAATCAGGGAAACAGGTGAGGGTAAGCTCTCCTCACGGCCGACTCTAGCTCCCAGGTCGTGATCTCCAAACCCTGATTCTTCCATAGAACTTTCACCATCGGAATGGTCTTCTTTCGCAGCACTCGCTCCTGAGTATCCAAAATACGGACCGGCACCTCAACAAAAGAGAGGTTGGGCTCCAACTGGGGCACAACGTCCAAGACCTGCCCACTACTGCACACACACTTCCACAATTGGCTTACATGAAAAACATTATGAACACCTGGGAAGTTTGCTGGCAAATCCAATCTATACGCTGACACGCCAATCCGCCCTAAAATCTCAAACGGTCCCACATACCTCGGGTCCAATTTCCGATTCATACCAAACCTCTTTACACCCACCATCGGGGAAACCTTAAGAAATACAAGGTCCCATACGGAAAACTCCAAGGCAGATCTACGCCGATTGGCGTTCTTCTCGTACCTCTCCTGAGCTAAACGAAGCTTCTCCCGAACAAGCTTCACTGCGATTTCCATCTCCTCAAGAGCATCTGGACCCAACAAAGGTCTCTCACCCGCCTCAGCCCAAAACAACGGAGTTCTGCAATGCCTCCCATACAATTCTTCGAACGGAGCCATCTGCAAACTTTCCTGATAACTGTTGTTGTATGCAAATTCCATAAGTCGCAGCCACTCATCCCACGCTCCACCATGGTCTAAAACGTAGCATCGGATCATATCCTCAACTATCTGGTTCACCCGCTCCGTCTGCCCATTGGTCTATGGGTGGTACGCAGTAGAATACCTCAGATCCGTACCCAAACCCTCCTGCAGACTCTGCCAAAAACGAGAAGTAAACCGGGAGTCTCGATCAGAAACGATGTTAACCGGCACACCGTGGAGTCGAATGACTTCATTCAAGTACAACTCCGCTATTTTCTTCATCGGGTAATCAATCTTATATGGCACGAAGTGAGCACACTTCGTCAATATATCCACTATAACCCAAACAGAATCAAATCCCCTCGGGGATTTCGGTAAGCCCGTAATGAAGTCCATAAATATACTTTCCCACTTCCAAGTCGGGATCTCTAACGGGGTCAACTTGCCACCAGGCCTTCCATGATTGGCCTTCACACGCTTGCAAGTGTGGCACTCAGCAACAAACCTTGCTATATCACCTTTCATGCCATACCACCAGGCAATTTGCCTTAAGTCACGATACATCTTCGTAGATCCTGGATGGTAGGCAACGCTGGATCCATGAGCCTCTCTGCAAATCACACTTCTAATGTCCCCAACAGCGGGGATGCAAAACCTGTCGTGGTACTTCAAAGTACCCGCATCATCGATAATAAAATCTAGCAACTCCCCCTTCTCGGTCCTGGTGAATAAGTGTAAAAGATCCGGATTGTCCTTCTAGTGCAGTCTGGTCAAAGAAATCCAAGTCGGCTCTGCCACAGATAAACTACTCTGCAAACCACAGCATCCCACTGATATATCCATAAGGAGGAACTCCACCACTAAACGATCGGCGGAGAGGTTAAAGATCTTTCCCGCCTTTCGGCTCAGGGCGTCGGCCACCACATTGGCCTTGCCTGGATGATACTGGATCACTACATCATAATCAGCCACATACTCTAGCAACCGCCGTTGGCGCAGATTCAACTCCTTCTGCGTGAACACGTACTTCAGGCTCTTATGGTCAGTGAAGATCTTGCACTGAGCCCCATAAAGTAGATTCCTCCATAATTTCAACGCATAGATTACCGCTGCAAACTCAAGGTCATGCGTAGGATAATTCTTCTCATGAGTCTTCAGTTGCCTTGACCCATAGGCAATCACCTTTCCAACCTGCATTAATACGCATCCCAGACCTACAAGCGAAGCATCCACATATACATCATAATCCACACCCTCAGTCGGCAGGGTCAGAACGGGAGTAGTGCACAATCTCTTCTTTAGCTCAAGAAAGGCTTCTTCGCACTTATCGCTCCAAACAAAAACCACGTTCTTCTGAATCATCTTGGTAAAAGGTGCAGTTAGGGAAGAGAATCCCTCCACGAACCTTCTGTAGTAGCCAGCCAACCCCAAGAAACTCCTAATCTCCTTAGGCGTATTCGGCCTACTCCAATCCATCACTACTGCGATCTTTTCTGGGTCGACCGAGACTCCATCCTTGCTCACCACGTGGCCTAGAAATGAGACCTGAGGCAACTAAAATTCGCACTTGCTCAACTTGGCGAATAACTTGTGATTCCTCAACTCTGATAGAACCAAACGCAAATGTTGCTCGTGCTCCTCAGCACTACGAGAATAAACCAACACGTCATCGATGAAGACCACAACAAACTTGTCTAGGAAATCCTTGAACACCCGGTTCATCATATCCATGAAGGCTGATGGTGCGTTGGTCAGACCAAACGACATCACCAAGAACTCAAAATGTCCATGCCTTGATCTAAACGCAGTCCATGGAATATCTGCCTCACGGATCCTGAGCTGATGATAGGCAGAATGAAGATCGATCTTGGAGAACACTGTGCTACCGCGCAACTAGTCAAATAAGTCATCGATCCTCGGCAGAGGGTACCTGTTCTTAATTGTGACTTTGTTCAGCTCCCTATAGTCGATACAGAGCCGCATCGACCCATCTTTCTTTTTCACAAACAGCACAGGAGCTCCCCAAGGCGACGAAATCTGCCTGATAAATCCTTTAGCCAACAGCTCATCCAACTGAACTCGCAACTCCTCTAACTCACGAGGGGCCATCCGGTACGGTGCCTTAGCAATAGGACGCGTACCCAGCTCTAAATCAATCATAAACTCCACATCCTGCTCGGGAGGGATACCAGGAAGATCATCTGGAAAAACATCGGTGAAACCACGAACAACTGGAATCTCCTCCAAGCGCGGTACACTAACAACGGCTCCAACCACCGAGACAAAACAAGCACAACAACCAGAAAGAAACAACTTCTGAGCACATACCGCAGAGATGACAGGAGAATCCTAGCATAGATCAGCATACACGTTGCCGGGCTGACCGTCGTCCCTGATGAAGTCCAAGTGCTTTCCTTTGCACTGAATGACTACATCATACCTAGACAGCCAGTCCATGCCCAGAATAACATCGAAGTCCTCCAGATCAATCATTTTCAGGTCCGCCTTCGCAATAAAGTCCCCCAACAAAACAGGGCAATCCAATATGCCCAAATCTGACAACACAGATTCACCAGAGGGGAACTTGACATGGAAGGAATCCCGAACTCGATCTAAAGTCAACCGATGTCGCTCCACAAAGGCTCTAGCCACGAACGAGTGGGTAGCGCCGGAGTCAAATAGAACACGCGCCCAGCGGTTCTTCACCTTAAATTTCCCTATAGGAGCATAGAAAACTAAGGAACTACCACAACAATACCGCAAACATACAAGCAAAACAAGAACAAAACATTCAGGCTGGAAAAACAACTAACCTGAGATGACCTGAGTCGAAGCTTGAGCCTCCTCGGAAGAGATCACGTTCATCTTCCCCTTTCCCTTATCCACACGCTGAGGTGGAGGTAATGCCTGTAGTGGAACTGCAGGAAGAGCTGGCTGGACCTGAGGACACCTAGACTTGATGTGGCCCTTCTGCCCACACTGAAAGTAGACTTTATCCTTGGACCAACACTGGGCTGCATCATGCCCGGGTCGCTTGCAAATAGAACAGGAGACATCTCTCCTAGGAGCACCCTGAATCGCATGAACCTGCTCCTTCCTCTGAGCTGCTGCCTTCTTGAAACATCTCTTGACAGGGTGGCCTGACCGGCCACAGAAGCTGCACACCACCTTGCTCCTCTTTCCCGGAGCAGCACCGGGTATCACGAGTTTCTTCTCCTCCACATACTTCCTCTTGTCCTTCCTCATTTGCTGGCCTCTGCTCTTCGTGGTCTCAATAGCCTCCACCTTCAGAGCAGCCTCTACTATTCATGCATAAGTCTCTTACCCATAAGCTCTGGTCAACTGCTGCACCTCGCTCTTCAATCCACCGAGAAATCGCTTAACTCGATCAGCCTCAATGCTGACCAATCTAGGGGCAAAATGGCTCAGCTTGCTGAACTCATTCTCATACTCACCCACCGTGAGTTGCCTTTGCTTCAGATGGAGGAAGTCATTCATGAGGCGGTCACGCTCGACCGAGGGTAAGAACTTCCTTAACAGTATCTCCTTGAACACTTCACAAGAGCATCCAGCTACTAAGCTCTCCTTCTCTCTCAGCCACCAACTCTTAGCCAAGCCTTTAAGCTGATAGGCGCCTATCATCACCCTTTGATCATCTGCAATCCCTGAGTACGAGAACATCTCCTCCATGGAGATCAGCCAATCATCTATGACCATGAAATCTGCCTTCCCGTCATAAGTGGGAGGGCTCAGCCTCTGAAACTACGAGATGAAGGACATCTCTACTAGCACCACCACTGGAGGTCTCAAGGGTGCAGGAGGAGGAGGAACAGCTAACCCCCCTGCAGGGACTTGCACTCCCTGAGTCTGCCCTGCCACAACTGCCACCAAAGACTGAATTTGGGCTCGCACCTCCTCCAACTTCCTGCTCATGGAATCGCTACTCTGACGCAGGCTCTCGATCACCGCATCATTCTGATCTCCAGATGACTCACCCTCAGATAGGGGAGTCGATCGAGTCGCAGGACGCCTTGCCATTCTAAAATCATAACAACACAAATTACATCCTACTACAACGACTAGAACCAATTACAAGTACAGGCAATACATATGTAGATATAGACTTAAAGCTGCTAAACTTGCTCTGGGAGTTTATCTTTTTACAAAAATTGATGTTATGCCCTAACCTAGGATGGTTAACCACCACCCTTCTGACTCTTGTGCCTAGATCGGGAATGCATGACTTTATATTACTTTTGACTCGAAAAACTTATGTGTGTACATATGTCATCCTGCCAGTCTTTAGCTTGGCACGTTGTGCTTATGCAATGTTATGATATGCATGATTGTGCTATGCATTCTAAAAAGGCCCTAATGCATGTTATGAGCGGTGTACGCATGAAAATGTTTTGCATCCCATACTACATAACATTCTCATGCAACGAAAAAGAAAACGAGCTAGTCGCAGCCATGTGGTGAGGTTATGCATCCCATACTACATAACCCTCACATGTTGCCCCTATGGTGGATCCATATGCGAACACATATTATGCATCCCATACTACATAATATGCCCCGTATACTTCATGTTATGCTATGAGTGTAGTGTTCGTGCTTTTGCCAAGACGTGCTGATGACATATCGGTGTGTGAATGACATGATGGTAAACTACTAAAAGCAAACAAAGGAAGGTTGCCCGACTAACTTGTCAAGCAACCTCCCTCTGATACCAACTGTCACAACCCGTATTTTCTCCGAATTTAGGAATTATCAGAGTATGAGAAAACACGCGTCATGATGCCACGTCAAGCAGGGGATAACTACGTACGCTCAGGCAAAACCATCTAGAAGCTTAATGAAAGAAAATCATGAGTTTAATGATTAGAAAATCAGTTATATTTTAGAGGCCGTATCCCTCGGCTCAGTAGATCACCTAGTCCACAATTAAAAACCATACTTATACGCTGCGGAAAAATACTTTATTCATGTTCCACATCCTAAAGAGTGCATAAGAGTCCCAAGAGAACCACTTATGCTATGCAAGACCCTACATTTAATTTATATTATATATAAGAAAACGATATTTATACATTATTTGGAAAATAGTGATTAGGTTTTATAAAACATGCTGATCAAGAGCTTTACTTATTATAATAATTGTAGTTTAAAAAAATAACTAGCAACCTAGCATAAATCCTTCACAGAGCAAGTAGACTATCTCCAGAAAATGATAGCAGCATAAGTAATAAATCTAGTACAAAGGTAAAAACTACCAGTGGGCGCCAATAACCTGACACGAACCCACTGGCACATATGTATGTCTGTAAGAAAAGTACAGAAAACTACCTCACCAACAAAGCAACAGGATCTCCAAAGCCCAAGAGACCACCTACAAAACCACCGCAACCTAGCCACCAAACTGGCTACAGCTCAGAACCTGAGGCATTCCAAAAGAAAACAAAATACCTCAGCAAGCAAAACGAGGTAAAAACAAACTACATGAAAGAGTCAACCAAGGGGAAAAAGTAAAAAAAAGAAGAACGACATGCAGTAGAAAAAGTAACAACTGTCCAAAGCAGGACAACAAGAAAAGCACTATGTGCAAGGAAACAGCAACAACCCTGTCCAGAAACTACATCCTGCAGGGCCTACTAGGCTACCAAGAGCCCAAAGTTCTGCAATCTACCAAGGAAGAAACTTCTAACATCCTAAGCTGTGGAAAGTGGTAGTAGCAAAAACAAACAATGAGGAATCGGGTTGGAGGCAAACTCAGTCCCCTACCCACCATTTCCTAGTCAACGAGCTCAAGGGTCTACATGTGAAAGCACAAGGGACCTTCCACCCACTTGCCCAGCCCATACCTGGAGCAAGATAGAAGAATAAGGGTGGCCTTGGCAAAATTACACAACACCCCCCCCCCCCCCATGAAGAGCTTCAACCCGCCACTACTAACCACGACCCACGATTCGGCCTTTAGGAAAGAAAACGAAACGACCGACAAGGAAACTCAAAAAAAATAACAAGAAATTTCACTCGGGAACGAAAAACGAGGTAGAGGGAAAGTGTTGATATGAATCAATACGGCTTGGCGTTGAGTGAGACCCACTCAATGCCTACCTAGACCTTGGCGTTGAGTGAGCTAGCCTCACTCAACACCAGAACAAGCAGGACGTTGAGTGAAGTCCACTCACACAACGCCTCCAGCAAGAACAACTTTGGCGTCGAGTGAGCTAGCCTCACTCAATGCAAAAAAAATCAGGCAATAACCACAAACAGAGAAAGTGGCATGACAAACCTCTATCGACAATACAGAGCTCGACAATCATCTCCGGAGATCGACGATCGACGAAGGGGGGGTCACGGGTGTGACAAATCGGTCACGGGCGTGACAGACCCGCTAGCTCGACGATCGTCATCCGGAGGTCGACGATCGTCGATCGGCTTAAGGCAAAAAGAAGCCCGACGATCATCAACCCGGAGATCGACTGTCGTCGAATGCTAAAGACAAGCGAAGCTCGACGATCATCCTCCAGGAAATCGTCGAGCGTCGATCGGAGATAAGACAAAAGCGAAGATCGACGATCTCCATTCAGAGATCGACGGTAGTCGAACGGCTCTAAGATAAATTGGATCTCGACGTTCGTCATCAGGAGATCGACAATCGTCGAACACTGGAGTAGAGAAGATCCAGTACTCGAGTAGTTTGCCGATTACTCGAGTATTCCAATTCCACTACTCGAGTAGTTGCCTACTACTTGAGTATTCTAAATCCACTACTCGAGTAGTTGCCTACTACTCGAGTATTCCAAATCCACTACTCGAGTAGTTGCCTACTACTCGAGTATTCCAAATCCACTACTCGAGTAGTTGCCTACTACTCGAGTATTCCAAATCCACTACTCGAGTAGTTGCCTACTACTCGAGTATTCCAATTCCACTACTCGAGTAGTTGCCTACTACTCAAGTATTCCAATTCCACTACTCGAGTAGTTGACTACTACTCGAGTATTACAATTCCACTACTCGATTAGTTGACTACTACTCGAGTATTCCAAATCCACTACTCGAGTAGTTGCCTACTACTCGAGTATTCCAAATCCAGCACTCGAGTAGTTGCCTTCTATCTCTCGAGTATTATTCTCGCAAATCGGCAATCACCCACTCCTAACGCTCTCTCTCGGCTATACCCGAACTAGACTAAAATCTGGAGTAAAGAAAAATGGCATCACGCCTGCGGATTGGGCACCAACAGCACAAAGTAAGGGGGGCTCAATAGGAGGAACTAAGCCTTACATTTTAGCAAGATAAAAAGGACCACTTGGCCTCTACCCTAGGGCTAACTGGGATTTTCAATACAGCAAGAGGATATATATAAAAAGAAAAGAATCATGGCAAGGGCAAGAATACCACTTGCCTCGATTTCCGGCGAAGCTTTGGACGGCTTTTCCCTCTCCTTCACTTGGCACTAAAAGCAGCAGCACCTAAAAACATTCTCCCTAACATTAATGGCGGAAAAACCTCAAAACTGAAATCCCAAATCCCACCAAAACTACACGAAAATCGAATATATTACCGTCGAAACGAAGATCTAAGAGAGAGCAAGACAACGCCGCTTTCGGAATCGAAATCCGTCCACGAACACGCCCGGAATCACCGTCCGAAGGGAAGCAGGAACAGCGGTTTTTCCTCTATTTTCTGCGAACAATAGCAGGCGACGGTTACTTAATTTGGGGAGAAGGAAGGGAGTGGACCCGCTACTTCTAAACAAGGCTCTTAAACAAGCCTTAATACGTCGGTTCACAATAACTAAAGCCTAGCCGCCTCCTAAACCGCCGGTTCACCTTTTCAGTCATAACTGTTATACACATATATAATATATCATATTAAATAATGTATACAATAACTCTCAATATTACACAAAATACAAAATTTCGCGAAATCCGAACCTCCTCGGAATTCGATGAAATTCACACCGTAGCTAAATACCCACGCTACGAACACAACGGCGAAGTCGAAATTAACTTTCGATGAACAGAACTCGAGTTATACCCATATAAAGCCAAACACAAACATCCCCGAGAGGCCACACCGGGTCACCCAAAACCACTCGGCTTGCTAGGGAGATCTTGCCAACAGGCTACAAAATAGGGCACTCAGTTCTAAGGAGCTAAACCACACTCCACAAATGGCACAAGACACATAATCGCGTCATCGTAACGCCAAACGAGAATAAAAATAAACGCAGAAAAAATCGGGGGCGTTACAGTCACTCCCCCTAAAAGAAAGTTTCGTCCCGAAACTTTACGCACAACACTCCTACTAAAGAAGGAAAAGTAACAAACAGGAGTTACAAAAAGGGAAACATACCGATCAAATCATGGAAACAGGTGAGGGTAATCCCTCCTCACGGCCGACTCTAGCTCCCAGGTCGCACTCTCCAAACCCTAATTCTTCTATAGAACTTTCACCATCGGAATGGTCTTCTTTCGCAGCACTCGCTCCTGAGTATCCAAAATACGGACCGGCACCTCAACAAAAGAGAGGTTGGGCTCCAACTGGGGCACAACGTCCAAGACCTGCCCACTACTGCACACACACTTCCGCAATTGGCTTACATGAAAAACATTATGAACACCTGGGAAGTTTGCTGGCAAATCCAATCTATACGCTGACACTCCAATCCACTCCAAAATCTCAAACGGGCCCACATACCTCAGGTCCAATTTCCGATTCATACCAAACCTCTTTACACCCACCATCGGGGAAACCTTAAGAAATACAAGGTCCCCTACAGAAAACTCCATGGCAGATCTACGCCGATTAGCGTTCTTCTCGTACCTCTCCTGAGCTAAACGAAGCTTCTCCCGAACAAGCTTCACTGCGACTTCCATCTCCTCAAGAGCATCTGGACCTAACAAAGGTCTCTCACCCGCCTCAGCCCAAAACAATGGAGTTCTGCAATGCCTCCCATACAAGGCTTCGAACGGAGCCATCTGCAAACTTTACTGATAACTGTTGTTGTATGCAAATTCCATAAGTCACAGCCGCTCATCCCACGCTCCACCATGGTCTAAAACGTAGCATCGGATCATATCCTCAACTATCTGGTTCACCCGCTCCGTCTGCCCATTGGTCTGTGGGTGGTACGCAGTAGAATACCTCAGATCCGTACCCAAACCCTCCTGCAGACTCTGCCAAAAACGAGAAGTAAACCGGGAGTCTCGATCAGAAACGGTGTTAACCGGCACACCGTGGAGTCGGATGACTTCATTCAAGTACAACTCCGCTTTTTCTTCATCGGGTAATCAATCTTATATGGCACGAAGTGAGCACACTTCATCAATATATCCACTATAACCCAAACAGAATCAAATCCCCTTGGGGATTTCGGTAAGCCCGTAATGAAGTCCATAAATATACTTTCCCACTTCCAAGTCGGGATCTCTAACGGGGTCAACTTGCCACCAGGCCTTCCATGATTGGCCTTCACACGCTTGCAAGTGTGGCACTCAGCAACAAACCTTGCTATATCACCTTTCATGCCATACCACCAGGCAATTTGCCTTAAGTCATGATACATCTTCGTAGATCCTGGATGGTAGGCAACGATGGATCCATGAGCCTCTCTGCAAATCACACTTCTAATGTCCCCAACAGCGGGGATGCAAAACCTGCCGTGGTACTTCAAAGTACCCGCATCATCGATAATAAAATCTAGCAACTCCCCCTTCTCGGTCCTGGTGAATAAGTGTAAAAGATCCGGATCGTCCTTCTAGTGCAGTCTGGTCAAAGAAATCCAAGTCGGCTCTGCCACAGATAAACTACTCTGCAAACCACAGCATCCCACTGATATATCCATAAGGAGGAACTCCACCACTAAACGATCGGCAGAGAGGTTAAAGATCTTTCCCGCCTTTCGACTCAGGGCGTCGGCCACCACATTGTCCTTGCCTGGATGATACTGGATCACTACATCATAATCAGCCACATACTCAAGCAACCGCCGTTGGCGCAGATTCAACTCCTTCTGCGTGAACACGTACTTCAGGCTCTTATGGTCAGTGAAGATCTTGCACTGAGCCCCATAAAGTAGATGCCTCCACAATTTCAACGCATAGATTACCACTGCAAACTCAAGGTCATGCGTAGGATAATTCTTCTCATGAGTCTTCAGTTGCCTTGACCCATAGGCAATCACCTTTCCAACCTGCATTAATACGCATCCCAGACCTACAAGCGAAGCATCCACGTATACATCATAATCCATACCCTCAGTCGGCAGGGTCAGAACGGGAGTAGTGCACAATCTCTTCTTTAGCTCAAGAAAGGCTTCTTCGCACTTATCGCTCCAAACAAAAACCAAATTCTTCTGAGTCAGCTTGGTAAAAGGTGCAGTTAGGGAAGAGAATCCCTCCACGAACCTTCTGTAGTAGCCAGCCAACCCCAAGAAACTCCTTATCTCCTTAGGCGTATTCAGCCTACTCCAATCCATCACTACTGCGATCTTTTCTGGGTCGACCGAGACTCCATCCTTGCTCACCACGTGGCCTAGAAATGAGACCTGAGGCAACCAAAATTCGCACTTGCTCAACTTGGCGAATAACTTGTGATTCCTCAACTCTGATAGAACCAAACGTAAATGCTGCTCGTGCTCCTCAGCACTGCGAGAATAAACCAACACGTCATCGATGAAGACCACAATAAACTTGTCTAGGAAATCCTTGAACACCCGGTTCATCATATCCATGAAGGTTGATGGTGCGTTGGTCAGACCAAACGACATCACCAAGAACTCAAAATGTCCATGCCTTGATCTAAACGCAGTCCGTGGAATATCTGCCTCACGGATCCTGAGCTGATGATAGCCAGAACGAAGATCGATCTTGGAGAACACCGTGCTACCGCGCAACTAGTCAAATAAGTCATCGATCCTCGGCAGAGGGTACCTGTTCTTAATTGTGACTTTGTTCAGCTCCCTATAGTCGATGCAGAGCCACATCGACCCATCTTTCTTTTTTCACAAACAGCACAGGAGCTCCCCAAGGCGACGAACTCTGCCTGATAAATCCTTTAGCCAACAGCTCATCCAACTGAACTCGCAACTCCTCTAACTCACGAGGGGCCATCCGGTACGGCGCCTTAGCAATAGGACGAGTACCCGGCTCTAAATCAATCACAAACTCCACATCCCGCTCGGGAGGGATACCAGGAAGATCATCCGGAAAAACATCGGTGAAACCACGAACAACTGGAATCTCCTCCAAGCGTGGTACACTAACAACGGCTCCAACCATTGAGACAAAACAAGCATAACAACCAGAAAGAAACAACTTCTGAGCACATACCGCAGAGATGACAGGAGAATCCAGGCATAGATCAGCATACACGTTGTCGGGCTGACCGTCGTCCCTGATGAAGTCCAAGCGCTTTCCTTTGCACTGAATGACTGCATCATACCTAGACAGCCAGTCCATGCCCAGAATAACATCGAAGTCCTCCAGATCAATCATTTTCAGGTCCGCCTTCGCAAGAAAGTCCCCCAACAAAATAGGGCAATCCAATATGCCCAAATCTGACAACACAGATTCACCAGAGGGGAACTTGACACGGAAGGAATCTCGAACTCGATCTAAAGTCAACCGATGTCGCTCCACAAAGGCTCTAGCCACGAACGAGTGGGTAGCGCCGGAGTCAAACAGAACACGCGCCCAGCGGTTCTTCACCTTAAATTTCCCTATAGGAGCATAGAAAACTAAGGAACTACCACAACAATACCGCAAACGTGCAAGCAAAACAAGAACAAAACTTTCAGGCTGGAAAAACAACTAACCTGAGATGACCTGAGTCGAAGCTTGAGCCTCCTCCGAAGAGATCACGTTCAGCTTCCCCTTTCCCTTGTCCACACGCTGAGGTGGAGGTAATGCCTGTAGTGGAACTGCAGGAAGAGCTGGCTGGACTTGAGGACACCTAGACCTTATGTGGCCCTTCTGCCCACACTGAAAGTAGACTTTATCCTTGGACCAACACTGGGCCGCGTCATGCCCGGGTCGCTTGCAAACAGAACAGGAGACATCTCTCCTAGGAGCACCCTGAATCGCATGAACCTGCTCCTTCCTCTGAGCTGCTGCCTTCTTGAAACATCTCTCGACAGGGTGGCCTGGCCGGCCACAGAAGCTGCACACCACCTTGCTCCTCTTTCCCGGAGCAGTACCGGGTATCACGAGTTTCTTCTCCTCCACAGACTTCCTCTTGTACTTCCTCATTTGCTGGCCTCTGCTCTTCGCGGTCTCAATAGCCTCCACATTCAGAGCAGCCTCTACTATTCATGCATAAGTCTCTTACCCATAAGCACTGGTCAACTGTTGCACCTCGCTCCTCAATCCACCGAGAAATCGCTTAACTCGATCAGCCTCAATGCTGACCAATCTAGGGGCAAAACGGCTCAGCTTGCTGAACTCTATCTCATACTCACCCACCGTGAGTTGCCTTTGCTTCAGATGGAGGAAGTCATTCATGAGGCGGTCACGCTCGACCGAGGGTAAGAACTTCCTTAACAGCATCTCCTTGAACACTTCCCAAGAGCATCCATGTAACACCCCAAAGTGCTGTAGGAGCGACGGGGATCGAATTTGGCCAAGACAAGATTTTTGGTACAGGTGACACGGGCCCCGACACGGGCGTGTCGGAGGCCGTGTCGGGCGTGTCGAGCTCGGGCCGTCGAGCTGGCCATGTCGTCGACCAGTTCAGGTCGACGATGGTCGCGTGGTGGAACACGGCCTAGGACACGGGCGTGTCCCAGGCCGTGTCACACCTGGGCTGTGCGGTTGGGTACACGGGTAATGATGCGGGCACAAACACGGGCGTGTCTAGTTTGACACGGGCGTGTCTGATGCCGTGTCACCAAGCTGTGTACCTCTCTGACTGTGAAGTGTTGATAAATTGCACACGGGGGGCGTGACACAGGTCCCGACACAGGCGTGTCGCTGGCGACACGGGCGTGTCGGAGGCCGTGTCACATGCCATGTTGCTGGTTTTCAATCTTGGTCGAGACGGCGAATGAGCTACACGACCAAGCACACGGCCGTGTGCCAACCCGTGTTCGGCCCAGATTTTATGATTTTGGATTTAATCCGGGCCGTTCGTTTCCTTGGCTTTGGATCCGACGGTGGGGGGCTGCTCCTGGGTGGTTATAGTCGGGAAATAGGGTTTAGAAACCCATTTCCCATTGGCCAATCTCTCTCTAAAAGTTAGAGAGAAGGGAGAGCAAGGAGGAAGGAGGAGTCCAAGATCCGGCCGCCGGAAGAGATTCGGAGCTCCGAATCGCGATCCGAGTCCAGATCCGCGGAGGCGACGCCGTTGCGGTGCTTTCCAACCGTATAGTTTTCGATGGCGCCGCGGAAGAATGCAAGGGTAACGATTTCTCATCCTTGGGCATGTGAAGCCCTCTTTTCCTTTGCATAGGAAGCCCTCTCTCACGAGTGAGCGAAGAGTTGGAGCGTTCCTTGGGGTAGATATGTAAAGTCCCCCTTGTGTAGAGTCCGTATGCGAAAACGGACATAGTCA
The DNA here is from genome assembly GCA_039513925.1 of Platanthera zijinensis. Taxonomy (NCBI): domain Eukaryota; kingdom Viridiplantae; phylum Streptophyta; class Magnoliopsida; order Asparagales; family Orchidaceae; genus Platanthera; species Platanthera zijinensis. The sequence goes on from CM077097.1 coordinate 1,756,274, forward strand.
TTGTGTGTGAAGCCTATCCGGACAAGTAGAGCCAGATCGGTGATGTTGCATTGCATATGAACCGGGGAAGACTCTGGGTGTTTGGGCGTTTTTCGGGTTTTCTACGTGGTAGATTGCATCAGGGAGCCTTGGAGATTAACTCCAAGGTGCACCCGGAAAACTGGGCAAAAGCGGGTTTTGCCAACACGGTGGCCGGGGAGCCAACGTGAACATAACCGGGTTATGTGATTATTGTGGTGGAAATGGGACTCGGTGAGTCTTGGCCTGCGCATATGGCTTAAATTGTCGTTGCGGTGTGAGCACGGGTCAGGCGGAACCGTACCCGGTCTATGTCGTTCGGTAGGACCGTTGGCATGGATGAGGGTCTTCAGCGGTCTATGGCTTAAATTGCTGTGACCAAGGCCAGGAAGGCAAAATGCTCATATAGATGACCGTCCAAGAGGCGGTGGTGGATTGGGAACGTCTATGGCTTGAATTGACGTGACGTTGGCCGGTTCGCCGAGAATGTGCCCTGAGTGCACGGGGTGTGTGGCCTTGCGAGCCTACGCCTATGGTGAAGTGCAAATACTTTATATAATTGCCTATGCTAATAAAGTGCAGGGAAAGAGCATTGCCGCCCCGAGTGTGGGGGCGGGATCGTTATAATTTGGTCAGCATTGCTGACCGTTGCTATTGTTTTCCACCGGGCGGTGGTTTGTGGCTTGCAGGTGCTGCGGAGCAGAGCGGAAAATAGCTGGCTAAAGCCCTTGTTGCTGTGCCGGCCCTCGAAGCCCTTATTGCTTATGTCTCTTTCCCATTTTTCATGTATGGCCGGCCTACGAGCCGAAGTATGAAAACACTATTTTTGTTAAGTGAACAATATAAGGCCTTAAGGCCAGTCCTCTTTTGTGTATGATTACATTCCTGAGTTTGTAGTGGACATTCATACTTTGTAGCAGGGTTCTTGTTCTCTTTGCAACTGTATAAATTGCTTCCGCTAGGTGTTGTGTAGGACGTGGTGATTGGTTGAATGGTTTCAACGCGTAACCAACCGGTCTGTCCGTAGTATATGGCATCGGGCCCCAGCCGGACCTACTGCTATATGTTATGCGACGGAAAGGGGTGTTACAAATTGGTATCAGACTTCTGGTTTCGGTCAAGCTTAAATGAATTCGTGGACGAATTCACTTTAAGGGGTGGTGCGCACATGTGTGCGTCATCGTTATAACATGAAAAGAACCCATGAATGTCCACTTAGGAATGAAAATATACATGTTTGAGGAATCTACGTGTTCCTATAATTGCTATTTGCAGTAATCTTTGGTCGCTTATCGGTGTTCTGCACGATTATAGGTGACCAGAAGTGGTGCGGGGCCATCTGAACGGCCAGGTTCTGAGGCGAGTAGTGCGCCAAGCGATGCGCCTGCAACACCTCCGTCTGCCGAGACCATTAGGTTGGTCGCAGAAGCGGTCATGGCAATGATCAATGCGCAGCCTGCAAGGCAGGTGCAGCAGCCTGCTCCTGCTGTGGAGCAAGTACCGCTTCAGACGGCAGAGCAAAGGAGGGTTGAGCAAGTAGTTTTGGAGCCAGAGTTGCCTCGGAGAGCAACTGAAAGACAACTGAAGCACGTGATGGGCTTTCATCCACCGGTATTCATGGCGGCAGAAACCCCGACCCAAGCAGAGGATTGGCTCTCAAGGGTCAACAGGGTGATGACTGCGACGGAAACGGAAGAGTGGCAGAAGACCACTATACCGACGTTCCTTTTGGATGGGGACGCAAGACTATGGTGGGAAGGCCTAGAGCTACATCAGTTGCGGGGAAGGCCGTTGGCCGAAGTGTCGATGGAGGAGTTTGCGAGACTATTCATGGCTCGATACCTCCCCTCGGCGCAGAGAATTGCGCTAGAAAGGGAATTTCAGAAGTTGGTGCAAGGGGATTACACCATTGATGAGTACCTCCACGAGTTTACTCGGTTGGGGAGATATGCCGTCGCTACCTTCGCAGACGAGGAGCGCAAGACGAGCCGCTTCTATGAAGGGCTATGAGATGATTTAAGGTTGCTACTGTCAGGGCCCAAGGCGCAGGGTTTCATGACCCTGGTCAGTTCGGCCAGGTCCTTGGAGAAGGACATGAAGAATGTCCAAGCAAAGAAGGAATCCGGTTGTAAGAAAGCGGAGTTCAAGGCACCGACTACGTCGAAGTCGGGCTACCGCAGATTCTATAAGAAAGCTAAGACGTCGGGTCCAGCTTCTTCAGGTGCCTCGGGGGCAACTACCAATCGAACCCCGGGCGCTTGTTTCACGTGTGGAAAGACGGGGGCACTTTGCCCGTGATTGCTGGAGTGGGCGCTCAAAGTCTGAAAGGAAACAAGGAGCTACCTACGAGGAGAAGGGCAAAGCGGTGGAGTCGGCCGCGTCCCACTATACTCCGACTCAGCCTAGAGTCTATAACTTGGGCCAGCAGGAGGCCATCAAACAAGCTGACGTGGTGACAGGTATGAGTTAATTTATAGCAAGTTAGCTTTTATACCGTCATCTATTGCTTGTTAGCCTAATATTGTTTGTATATGCTTTGTTGTGATTAGTGATAGTCCGGCACGGGCACTATTCGATACGGGAGCTTCACACTCCTTCTTGTCCGAAAGCTTTATATCGCGCATCGGAGTCCCTTCTTCGATGGCGAAGGACAAGTTGGATGTGCTACTACCGAATGGTTGCTCGATGCGTGCGGACAGAGTGTGCGCCGTGAAGGTTTACATAGGGAGCCAAGAGTTCGACTTGCTAGCGTCATTACTGCCGTTAGTAGAGTTCGACGTTATATTTGGAATGGATTGGCTGTCAGAGCAGAAGGCTTGGATTGACTGTGACCGGAAAGAGGTCAAGCTGGGTGTAGGGCGGGAGACTACATTCGAGGGGCTGAAGGGGTCGAGCAAGACACTGATGTCTGCTCTTCAGGTGGTGAAGGCGGTTCGTGCTGGTGCAGAGCTGTTCTTCGCATTAGTGGAGGCCGCAGAGCCGAAGTCCATGTTGAATAGCATTCCCGTGGTTTGCGAATACCCCGATGTGTTCACGGATACTCTTCCCGGGGCCCCACCGCAGTGGGAGATTTATTTCACCATCGAGCTCGTGCCGGGGGCCAAACCGGTGTCACGTGCTCCGTATAGGTTGGCGCCTAAGGAGATGGCAGAGTTGAAAGTTCAGCTAGACAAGCTGATGGAGCAAGGGTTTGTGCGTCCAAGCTCGTCGCCTTGGAGCGCACCGGTCCTCTTCGTTAAGAAGAAGGATGGTAGTATGCGGCTGTGTATCGACTATAGAGAATTGAACAAGCTGACGGAGAAGAATAAGTACCCGATCCCGAGGATTGATGATCTCTTTGATCAGTTAGTCGGATCGTCGGTATACTCCAAGTTGGACTTGAAGTCGGGGTACTATCAGCTGAGGATCAGGGAGTGTGATATCCCGAAGACGGCGTTCAGCACAAGGTATGGGCATTTCGATTTCACGGTCATGCCGTTTGGACTGACGAATGCGCCATCGGTGTTTATGGATCTGATGAACAGGACGTTCAGAGATTACCTGGACCACTTTGTGATCGTCTTTATTGATGATATATTGGTGTACTCGCAGTGCGAAGAAGATCACTTCAAGCATTTGCATTTGGTGTTGGAGACTTTGAGGAGGAATGAGCTTTACGCAAAGTTCTCCAAGTGCGAGTTCTAGCTACCCTCGGTAGCGTTCCTTGGTCATATAGTGTGTAACGCCCCCGAATTTTCGATGATTTATTTAAATCCTTTTTCGGCGTTACGTTGACGTTTTCCGTCTCGAGCCGTTGTTAGAGTACCTCGTTAGGTGTTCTTAGAGGTTTAGCCTGTTTGCGGGTTTCCCCAGCTAGCCGGTGTCTGTTTTGGAGACCCGGTTGAGCCTTTCAGGGAATTCTCGTGTTTGGCTTCGGGCGAGGTTAGCTCGAGTTTTGTTCGTCGGAAGTCGTTTTTGACTTCGCCGTTGTTCTCGTAGCCCGGGTTTTTAGCTACGGTGCGATTTTGGTCGAAATCCGAAGACGTCGCGTTTTCGCGTCGTTTTGGCGGTAGTTAATTTGTGCGAGTCGTCATTTTTCTATGTGACGGCATGTCTCTTGGCGCATGTGTCGCGTGGCGCGCGACTCGTGCGAGCCGGTGTGGTTTATTGTTTTGTGTGCGTGTTGTACGTGCGTGTGAGTGGGTGCGCACGTGCGGGGTTATTAATGTTTGCGCGTGCGTGTCGGCGTTCGTGTTTGTATGCATATATATATATATATATACATATATATACATATGTGTATTTGTAGATTTGGGTGTGTGTTAGTGGGTAGTGTAGTTATTAATTTAGGGTTAAGAGGTTATTAATTATATTAATCATAATTTATATATTAGTATAAGTTATGTTATATATTAATTAGTATTAGGTTTAAAATAGTTAGGTTTATAATAATCCCCTCCCCCTTAATAAAACCCCAGCCCTTATAAAAATCAAAACCGCCGGCCCCCTTCCCCAAATTAATCAAAAGCCGACCCCCCTCTTCTCCCCTGTGCGAATCCCGACCGAGAACGGCGAGCCCTAGCCGCACCTTCCGCCGCCCGCCGCCGGCCGCCCCGGCCTCCCCTCCCCGATCCGAGCCCGGATCCGTGATCCCCTAGGCGAGATCTTCGTTCCGAGGTAATTTATTTTGAGTTTCACCGTAGATTTTTTCGTGATTTGGAATGGATGTGGTTTGTTTTTTTCGCTCCTTGTGTTGATAGAATGCAATCTTAGGTTGGTTGGAGTGATTGGAAGCTTTCCGGAATTTTTGGGCGTCCGCCATAGCGCCGTTGTGCTGGCGAAATTTTTGGTGATTTAGCGAGGCAAGTGTTTCTCCCTTTCGCCGTTTGGCCTCTTTTTTTTCCTCTATTGCTTGTTAAATTCATAATCAAAATTGTTAATTTAGTCGTAATAACGCCCCTCCTAACCCTTATCCCCATTGGATCGCGCTAGAAAAAAATTAGGATTTCTACCCTCCCGCTAGTAGCTTCCGATTTAGGACGGCGTCGCGGTAGGTGTGTCGCGTAGATATGGGTTAGCGTCGGGTTGAGTTTATGTTAGGCCTAGGTGTAGGTCTAGGTTTTTTTTGGGATTTTTTTTGCCTAGTTTGCCTATTTGAGGCGTTTAGGTGTAATTGTGCACGCACGGCCTATGGTCGTGCGTCTTTTAAATCGTGCGACCCGACGTCGGTGCTCGTACGCTAGGCTTAGGTTCGAGTGGGTGTACTCACTCGCAGCGGCGTTGCGTAATCGCAACGACTAATCCCTTAGCGTTGATTTCTCCCCGAGTGTTTTGCTCGTGTATCGAGAGTCCCTTGTCGGCTGTTACCTTTCGAAGGCCGAATCGTGGGTTGTGGTCAGTAGTGGTGGTGGATGGCTCTTTTAGGGGTTGTGTGGCGTGATGTAGCCTTGACCACGCTCTTTACCTTGACCCGAGTAGTTTCTGGGCAAGTGAGTGTTGGGTCTTTTGTGCCTTCACGTGTCAACCCTTGAGCAATTTGTTGACTTGGAATTAGTGGTTGGGCGTTTTGGAACGCTTTCAACCTGATGCCAAGTTTCTTGTTTTTGCTACTGCCGCCTCTCACAATTTAGGATGTTAGGCGTTTCTTCCGTAGGTGTTGCAGCATTTTTTTTGGCATCATGGCCATGTTGACTCTGCAGGTTTTTAGGCAGAGTAGTTGCTGGTTACCCGCACTTGGTGCAGGTTTGCTTTTCGCCCTTCCTTGGGCATTGTTGTTTTTACTCTTGTTTGTACTCTCTTTACCTTATTTTACCTGCTTTTACCTTACTTTTCTTTTTAGCACTTGCATTCCTTGCTCTGAGGTGTTCTATTTTTTCTTCTGAACGCCTCAGGTTCTGGGCGGTAGCCAGTAGGTGGCTGTTGCTGTGGTGCTGTTGGAGGTCCTTTTGTTGCCTGTTGAGACTCTCTTGAGTCATTGTGAGGTAGTTTTACTGCACTTTCTACAGACATACATACTTGCCAGTGGGTTCGTGTCAGCTGTTGGCGCCCCTGGTAGTTTTACCTTTTGTACTAGATATGTTTTCTTCTTACTGCTACCCTTTCTGGGAGATAGTCTATTTGCTCTGGGAAGTTTTATGCTAGGTTGCTAGTTACTTTAAAAGCTAAAAGTAAAACTATATTATGTATAAGCATATGATCAGCATGATTTCTAAAAAGAACTCACTCAACGTACCTTCTTAATTACGTATAACAAATGATTTTCCTATATATGTATAAATTAAAACTAGAAGTTTTGGTTCAGCGTAAGGGTCCTGCGGGATCACTTATGCGCTCATTTAGGATGTTGGCATAAATGAAGTATTTTCCGCTACGCATAAAAATCTGTTTTGAAACCGTGGACTCTTTGGTCCCCTGAGCCGAGGGATACGGCCCATAAATAAATCAAGTTTTTTATAATCAAATAAGTCATGATTTGAAAGGATTTGGAGTGTCGCCTGAACGTCGGCAGTTATCCCCTGCTCGACGTGGCATCACAGCGCGTAGATTTTCTCTTACTCTGATTTAATAAATAGTGAGAAAAATGCGGGTTGTGACAGTTGGTATCAGAGGGAGGTTGCTTGACAATTGGTCGGGCAACCTTCCTTTGTTTGTGTTAGATATTTAGAGTCATATCATACACACACCGACATGTCATCGGCACGTTTTGGCTGAAGCACGAACACTGCACTACACGCATAAGCATAACATGAAGTATACGGGGCATATTATGTATTTTACGATACATAATATGTGGTTGTATATGGATCCACCATAGGGGCAACATGCGAGGGTTATGTATTATGGGGTGCATAACCTCACCGCATGAATGCGACTAGCACGTTTTCTTTTTAGTTGCATGAGAATGTTATGTAGTATGGGATGCATAACATTTTCATGTGTACTCCGCCATGGCATGCACTAGGGCCTTTTTAGAATGCATAGCATAATCATGCATAGCATAACATTGCATAAGCACAACGCGCCAAGCTAAAGACGTGCAGGATGACATGTGTACACACATAATTTTTGAGTCAAAAATAATATAATTCATGCATCCCCGATCTAGGCACAAGAGTTAGTGTGATGGTGGTGAACCATCTTAGGCTAAGCATATCATTCCTTTTGTATTAAATAAAATAAAATCTCAGAGCAAATATAGCAGTAGAAGATCATATTTATGTATGTATTGTCTGTACCTTTTGTCTAATCCTAGGAGTTTAGCTAAGTTCTAATCGTTTGTTATGTTTTAATTTTCCTTATAGTATGGCGCCGAAGCGTAGAGTGACGAGGTCGACTCCCCAGTCTGAGGGTGAGTCCTCCGGTGCTCAAAGTGATGCGTTGGTGGAAAGCCTGAGGCAGAGTAACGAGGCCTTATCAAGGCAGGTGGTGGAGTTGCAGGCCCAGATGCAGTCCTTTTTATCCGGAGCGGCGGGTCAGACTCCGGGAGTTCAGGACCCCGCCGTGGGTACAGCTGTCCTAGCCCCTCCTGCCCCCCCTGCTCCTCTCGTGCCTCCAGTGGTGGTGCCCCCCGGGATGGCTTTCATCTCCCAGTTCTAGAGGCTGAGCCCTCCCACGTACGATGGGAAGGCGGATTTCATGGTATTGGACGACTGGCTGATCACTATGGAGGAGATGCTTCACTATTCAGGTATCTCAGATGATCAGAAGGTGATGTTAGCCGCCTATCAGCTGAAGGGGCTAGCGAAGAGCTGGTGGTTGCGAGAGAAGGAAGGCATGGTGGGAGGATGTACTTGGGCATCCTTCAAAGAGATCCTGATGAGGAAGTTTCTACCGTCAGTAGAGCGAGACAGACTGATGAATGACTTTATTCATTTGAAGCAGAGGCAGCTATCCGTCAGCGATTACGAGATTGAGTTTAGCAAACTCAGTCGCTTTGGTCCTAGCTTGGTGAGCTCCGAGGAGGACAGGGTGAAGCGTTTTCTGGGTGGCCTCAGGAGCGATGTCCAGCAGCTTGCGGTTGCTCACGGCGCAGTTACTTATGCGGGAGCAGTTGAGGCCGCTTTGAAGGTAGAGGCTATCGAGAACGCGAAGCAGCGCGGTCAGCAGGCGAGAAGCGAGAAGAGGAGGTCAGTTGAGGAAAAGGGTCCCCAGGTTCTTGGTGCTGCTTCTGAGAAGAAGAGCAAGGTAGTGTGCAGTTTCTGTGGCCATCCGGGCCACCCAGCTGAGAGGTGCTTCAAGAGGGCAAGGGTCCAGAAGAAGGAGCATGTGCATGCTATCCAGGGTGCTCCTAGGAGGGATGTTCCTTGTCCTGTCTGCAAGCGACCCGGTCACGATGCTGCTCAGTGCTGGTCCAAGGATCGTGTTTGCTTCCAGTGTGGCCAGAAGGGCCATGTTAAGTCGAGGTGCCCTCAGGTTCAGTCCGCTCTTCATGCTGTTCCGCTTCAGGCTTTACCTCCGCCTCAGCCGGTGGACAAGGGTAAAGGGAAGCTGAATGTGGTATCTTCAGCGGAGGCTGAGGCTTCGACGCAGGTCATTTCAGGTAAACCCCCCCCCCCTCGCTTGACTTTCTCTTTTGTAGCAGTTCTAGTATTGCTATTGTTTTGTTTATTGCTTGTGCGTTTATTATTTTGTTTGTGTATAGGGAAATTTAAGGTAAGGAACCGCTGGGCCCGCGTTCTGTTTGATTCAGGTGCTACCCACTCTTTTGTGGCTAGGGCCTTTGTCGAGCGGTGCCAGTGGGTTGTTGATCGTGTTGGTGGTGCCCTTAGCGTCAAGTTCCCCTCGGGTGAATCCGTGATATCAGATCAGGGCATTCTGGACTGCCCTATTTTGTTGGGGGATTATCTGGCCAGGGCTGATCTGAAGGTGTTGGACTTAGAGGATTTCGATGTCATCCTGGGTATGGACTGGTTGTCCCGATATGATGCAGTGATCCAGTGCAGGGGAAAGCGCTTGGACTTCAGGAAGGACAGCGGTCAGCCTGGGAGTGTTTTCGGTGATTCGCGTCGGGACTCTCCGGCGATTTCTGCGGTATGTGCTCAGAGGGTTTTTCCTGCTAGCTGTTTTGCTTGTTTAGTCTCAGTGTTGGGGACTGTTAGCAGTGTGTCGCTTTTGGATGAGATTCCGGTTGCGCGAGAGTTTCCTGACGTGTTCCCTAGCGATCTTCCCGGTCTTCCTCCAGACAGGGATGTGGAGTTCGTGATTGATTTGGAGCCTGGTACGCGTCCGATTGCCAAGGCGCCGTATCGGATGGCCCCGCGAGAGCTGGAAGAGCTTCGTACTCAGCTTGATGAGTTGTTGGAGAAGGGCTTCATAAGACAGAGCTCGTCGCCCTGGGGTGCTCCGGTTCTCTTTGTGAAGAAGAAGGATGGTTCGATGCGCCTTTGTATCGACTATAGAGAGTTGAACAAAGTCACCATCAAGAACAGGTATCCACTGCCCAGAATCGACGATTTATTTGATCAGTTGCGTGGCAGTTCAGTATTTTCGAAGATAGACCTCCGTTCTGGTTACCATCAGCTTAGGATCCGAGAGTCGGATGTCCCACGGACGGCTTTCCGATCGAGGCATGGTCATTTCGAGTTCCTAGTCATGTCTTTTGGGCTGACCAATGCGCCTTCAGCATTTATGGACATGATGAATCGGGTGTTCAAGGACTTTCTGGACAAGTTTGTCGTCGTGTTCATTGACGACGTTCTGATTTATTCTCGAAATGCGGCGGACCATGATCAGCATTTGCGGTTGGTGTTATCCGCCTTGAGGGATCATCAGTTGTATGCCAAGCTGAGCAAATGCGAGTTCTGGTTGCCCCAGGTTTCCTTCCTGGGTCATGTGGTGAACAAAGATGGTATTTCAGTGGACCCGGAGAAGATCTCAGCAGTGATGGATTGGAGTAGGCCGAGCACACCCAAGGAGATCAGGAGCTTCTTGGGGTTGGCCGGCTATTATAGGAGATTCGTCGAGGGCTTTTCTACCTTGGCAGCGCCCTTGACAAAGCTGACGCAGAAGCATGCGGCGTTCGTTTGGAGTGATAAGTGCGAGGAGGCCTTTCTGGAGCTGAAGAGCCGGTTATGTTCTGCCCCTGTGTTGACCTTACCGGCGGAGGGACAGGACTATGACGTTTATGTGGATGCCTCGCACGTTGGACTCGGTGGCGTGTTGATGCAGGAAGGGAAGGTGATCGCTTATGGGTCTCGTCAGTTGAAGGTTCATGAGCGGAACTATCCTACGCACGACCTCGAGTTTGCTGCGGTGATTTTTGCCTTGAAGCTGTGGAGACACTTACTTTATGGGGCCCAGTGCAGGATCTTTACCGATCATAAGAGCCTGAAGTACGTGTTCACTCAGAAGGAGCTGAATTTGCGCCAGCGGCGGTGGCTTGAGTATGTTGCTGATTACGATGTTGAGATTCAGTACCATCCGGGCAAGGCCAATGTGGTGGCCGACGCCTTGAGCCGGAAGACGGGGAAAGTCTTCAATCTCACCGCGGATCGTTTAGTGGAGGAGTTTCTATTGATGGATATCACCGCAGGACGCTGTGAGTTGCAGAGCAGTTTGGTAGTGGCAGAGCCGTCATGGATTTCTCTCACCAGATTGCATCAGAAAGAGGATCCGGATTTGTTGCACTTGTACCTCAGGGCTGAGAGGGGAGAGTTGCCAGATTTCTCCATCGACGAGGCGGGTACTTTGAAGTACCGCGGCAGGTTTTGCATCCCCGCAGTTGGAGACATCAGAGTATTGATTTGCAAAGAGGCTCACGGATCCAGTGTTTCCTACCACCCGGGATCTACGAAGATGTACCATGATCTGAAGCAGATCGCCTGGTGGTATGGGATGAAGGGTGATATAGCTCGTTTTGTCTCGGAGTGTTACACTTGCAGGCGGGTGAAGGCCGACCATGGGAGGCCTGGTGGCAAGTTGGCACCTTTGGAGATCCCGACTTGGAAGTGGGAAAGCATCTCGATGGATTTCATCACAGGCTTACCGAGATCTCCGAGAGGGTTTGATTCTGTTTGGGTGATCGTGGACCGATTGACGAAGTGTGCGCACTTCGTACCTTATAAGATCGATTACTCGATGAAGAAGATTGCTGAGTTGTACTTGGATGAGGTCGTCAGATTGCACGGCGTCCCTGTTAGCATCGTTTCAGATCGAGACTCTCGGTTCACATCACGCTTTTGGAGGAGTTTGCAAGAGGGTTTGGGCACTGATTTGAGGTATTCCACAGCTTACCATCCGCAGACCAACGGGCAGACCGAGCGTGTGAATCAGATTGTGGAGGATATGATCCGGTGCTATATTCTCGATCATGGAGGTGCTTGGGATGAGCGTTTACGGCTCATGGAATTTGCCTACAACAACAGCTACCAAGAGAGTCTACAGATGGCTCCCTTCGAGGCGTTGTATGGGAGGCGCTGCAGAACCCCTCTGTTTTGGGCCGAGGCCGGTGAGAGGCCTGTTTTGGGTCCTGATGCACTCGAAGAGATGGAGGTTTCCGTGAAACTTATTCGGGAGAAGCTTCGAGTTGCCCAGGAGAGGTATGAGAAGAACGCCAATCGGCGTAGGTCCGATTTGGAGTTTTCAGTGGATGACTTGGTCTTCTTGAAGGTGTCTCCGATGGTAGGAGTGAAGAGGTTTGGCAGGAATCGGAAGTTGGATCCGAGATTTGTGGGTCCGTTCAGGATTGTGGAGCGTATTGGTGTGGCTGCTTATAGGCTGGATCTGTCAGCTAGCTTCCCGGGGGTTCATAATGTCTTTCATGTGAGCCAATTGCGGAAGTGTGTGCGGAGCAGTGGGCAAGTCTTGGACGCTGTGCCCCAGTTGGAGCCAAATCTCTCGTATGTCGAGGTGCCGGTCCGCATTTTGGAAGCTCAAGCTCGAGTGTTGCGGACGAAGTCTATTCCTATGGTAAAGGTTCTTTGGAAGAATCAGGATTTGGAGAGCGCGACTTGGGAGCTAGAGTCGGCTATGAGGGAGGCTCACCCTCATTTGTTCCCCTGAGTTTTCGGGTACGTTCCCTCTCTAGTAGTTGGTTTCTTTCCTTCTGTTGTAGGAGTAGTTTTCGCAAAGTTTCGGGTCGAAACTTTTTGTTAGGGGGAGTGACTGTAACGCCCCCGAATTTTCGATGATTTATTTAAATCCTTTTTCGGCGTTACGTTGACGTTTTCCGTCTCGAGCCGTTGTTAGAGTACCTCGTTAGGTGTTCTTAGAGGTTTAGCCTGTTTGCGGGTTTCCCCAGCTAGCCGGTGTCTGTTTTGGAGACCCGGTTGAGCCTTTCAGGGAATTCTCGTGTTTGGCTTCGGGCGAGGTTAGCTCGAGTTTTGTTCGTCGGAAGTCTTTTTTGACTTCGCCGTTGTTCTCGTAGCCCGGGTTTTTAGCTACGGTGCGATTTTGGTCGAAATCCGAAGACGTCGCGTTTTCGCGTCGTTTTGGCGGTAGTTAATTTGTGCGAGTCGTCATTTTTCTATGTGACGGCATGTCTCTTGGCGCATGTGTCGCGTGGCGCGCGACTCGTGCGAGCCGGTGTGGTTTATTGTTTTGTGTGCGTGTTGTACGTGCGTGTGAGTGGGTGCGCACGTGCGGGGTTATTAATGTTTGCGCGTGCGTGTCGGCGTTCGTGTTTGTATGCATATATATATATATATATATATTTATATATATACATATGTGTATTTGTAGATTTGGGTGTGTGTTAGTGGGTAGTGTAGTTATTAATTTAGGGTTAAGAGGTTATTAATTATATTAATCATAATTTATATATTAGTATAAGTTATGTTATATATTAATTAGTATTAGGTTTAAAATAGTTAGGTTTATAATAATCCCCTCCCCCTTAATAAAACCCCAGCCCTTATAAAAATCAAAACCGCCGGCCCCCTTCCCCAAATTAATCAAAAGCCGACCCCCCTCTTCTCCCCTGTGCGAATCCCGACCGAGAACGGCGAGCCCTAGCCGCACCTTCCGCCGCCCGCCGCCCGCCGCCCCGGCCTCCCCTCCCCGATCCGAGCCCGGATCCGTGATCCCCTAGGCGAGATCTTCGTTCCGAGGTAATTTATTTTGAGTTTCACCGTAGATTTTTTCGTGATTTGGAATGGATGTGGTTTGTTTTTTTCGCTCCTTGTGTTGATAGAATGCAATCTTAGGTTGGTTGGAGTGATTGGAAGCTTTCCGGAATTTTTGGGCGTCCGCCATAGCGCCGTTGTGCTGGCGAAATTTTTGGTGATTTAGCGAGGCAAGTGTTTCTCCCTTTCGCCGTTTGGCCTCTTTTTTTTTTCCTCTATTGCTTGTTAAATTCATAATCAAAATTGTTAATTTAGTCGTAATAACGCCCCTCCTAACCCTTATCCCCATTGGATCGCGCTAGAAAAAAATTAGGATTTCTACCCTCCCGCTAGTAGCTTCCGATTTAGGACGGCGTCGCGGTAGGTGTGTCGCGTAGATATGGGTTAGCGTCGGGTTGAGTTTATGTTAGGCCTAGGTGTAGGTCTAGGTTTTTTTTTGGGATTTTTTTTGCCTAGTTTGCCTATTTGAGGCGTTTAGGTGTAATTGTGCACGCACGGCCTATGGTCGTGCGTCTTTTAAATCGTGCGACCCGACGTCGGTGCTCGTACGCTAGGCTTAGGTTCGAGTGGGTGTACTCACTCGCAGCGGCGTTGCGTAATCGCAACGACTAATCCCTTAGCGTTGATTTCTCCCCGAGTGTTTTGCTCGTGTATCGAGAGTCCCTTGTCGGCTGTTACCTTTCGAAGGCCGAATCGTGGGTTGTGGTCAGTAGTGGTGGTGGATGGCTCTTTTAGGGGTTGTGTGGCGTGATGTAGCCTTGACCACGCTCTTTACCTTGACCCGAGTAGTTTCTGGGCAAGTGAGTGTTGGGTCTTTTGTGCCTTCACGTGTCAACCCTTGAGCAATTTGTTGACTTGGAATTAGTGGTTGGGCGTTTTGGAACGCTTTCAACCTGATGCCAAGTTTCTTGTTTTTGCTACTGCCGCCTCTCACAATTTAGGATGTTAGGCGTTTCTTCCGTAGGTGTTGCAGCATTTTTTTTGGCATCATGGCCATGTTGACTCTGCAGGTTTTTAGGCAGAGTAGTTGCTGGTTACCCGCACTTGGTGCAGGTTTGCTTTTCGCCCTTCCTTGGGCATTGTTGTTTTTACTCTTGTTTGTACTCTCTTTACCTTATTTTACCTGCTTTTACCTTACTTTTCTTTTTAGCACTTGCATTCCTTGCTCTGAGGTGTTCTATTTTTTCTTCTGAACGCCTCAGGTTCTGGGCGGTAGCCAGTAGGTGGCTGTTGCTGTGGTGCTGTTGGAGGTCCTTTTGTTGCCTGTTGAGACTCTCTTGAGTCATTGTGAGGTAGTTTTACTGCACTTTCTACAGACATACATACTTGCCAGTGGGTTCGTGTCAGCTGTTGGCGCCCCTGGTAGTTTTACCTTTTGTACTAGATATGTTTTCTTCTTACTGCTACCCTTTCTGGGAGATAGTCTATTTGCTCTGGGAAGTTTTATGCTAGGTTGCTAGTTACTTTAAAAGCTAAAAGTAAAACTATATTATGTATAAGCATATGATCAGCATGATTTCTAAAAAGAACTCACTCAACGTACCTTCTTAATTACGTATAACAAATGATTTTCCTATATATGTATAAATTAAAACTAGAAGTTTTGGTTCAGCGTAAGGGTCCTGCGGGATCACTTATGCGCTCATTTAGGATGTTGGCATAAATGAAGTATTTTCCGCTACGCATAAAAATCTGTTTTGAAACCGTGGACTCTTTGGTCCCCTGAGCCGAGGGATACGGCCCATAAATAAATCAAGTTTTTTATAATCAAATAAGTCATGATTTGAAAGGATTTGGAGTGTCGCCTGAACGTCGGCAGTTATCCCCTGCTCGACGTGGCATCACAGCGCGTAGATTTTCTCTTACTCTGATTTAATAAATAGTGAGAAAAATGCGGGTTGTGACATAGTGAGTGGGGAAGGTATAGCGGTGGATCCGGCGAAGATTGTTGCGATACGGGAGTGGCCTGCATTATCTTCTGTCGCGGAAGTCCGTAGTTTTCTCGGGCTTGCCGGATATTACAGGCGCTTCGTAGAGAACTTCTCGCGGTTAGCATTACCTCTCACGAAGTTGACAAGGAAGGATCAGAAATTCTTGTGGACGCAAGAGTGCGTGCAAGCTTTTGAGGAGCTAAAGAGACGGTTGACCACGGCGCCAGTGCTTAGTTCGCCGAGTGGGACCGAGGGCTTTGAGGTGTATAGCGACGCTTCAGGTAGTGGTTTGGGCTGCGTGTTGTTGCAGCATGGAAGTGTGATTGCGTATGGATCGCGTCAGCTGAAAGTGCATGAAAGGAACTATCCGGTCCACGATTTGGAGTTGGCGGCCGTGATATTTGCACTCAAGTTGTGGAGACACTACCTTTAAGGCGTAAGGGTCGATATATACACCGATCACAAGAGCCTAAAATACTTGTTGGATCAAAAGGACCTTAATATGAGGCAGAGGAGGTGGATGGAGTTCCTGGGGGACTACACCTTCAAAATACATTATGTACCCGGGAAGGGCAACGCAGTTGCGGATGCGCTGAGCCGCAGGGCTCCCGCCCGAGCCAACTGGTTGTCGGTACATGATGAGCGGCTAGTACGGGAGTTGGAGGAGCTTGAGATCTGTTGCGTTGATAAGCAGACGAGCGCCAAAGCAATGTTAAACTAGACAGAAGTGCAGTATGACCTGGCTGACCGGGTTCGGCAGGCATTGGAGTTAGATGACTCCATGAAGGAGCTTATGGAGGCCGCTCTGGATGGGTCAAATTCCCAGTTCTTGGTGGAAGATGGTTTATTAAGGAAGGATCATCGGTTGTGCGTCCCGAGTGGGGGTAACCTCCGGGCGGAGTTGATGTACGAGGCTCATCATACCAAGTACTCAATCCACCCAGGGAGCACGAAGATGTATCGTGATCTCAAGAAGCTGTTCTGGTGGTCGGGGCTCAAGAAAGATGTTGCGTTGTACGTAGCTAAATGCCAAACATGCGCCTTGGTGAAGGCGGAATGCCAAAAGCCGGGAGGATTTCTGAAGTCCTTGCCTATACCGGAGTGGAAATTCGACGATATATCTATGGACTTTGTGCACGGGTTGCCAAGGTCGCAGAAAGGGAACGACGCTATCTGGGTGATCGTAGACCGGCTAACAAAGGTGTCGCATTTCATTCCGCATAGGAAGGATGATCTAGTGGAGAAACTGGCAAAGTTGTATGTTGACAATATCGTTAGGCTGCATGGTGTGCCCCGTAGCATTGTAAGTGATCGCGATGGGCGGTTCACGTCAAATGATTGGAGGTTGGTGCAGCAGATGCTGGGAATAAAGTTAAAGTTCAGTACAGCTTTCCATCCGCAGACGGATGGGCAGACCAAGAGGGTCAATAGAACGATGGAGGACATGCTACACATGTGTGTTCTGGATTTCGGTAAGCATTGGGAAGACCACCTGTATTTGGTTGAGTTCGCGTACAACAACAGCTACCAAGCAAGTATACAAATGGCGCCCTTCGAGGCCCTGTATGGTAGGAAGTGTCGCACGCCGTTATCGTGGCTTGAAACGGGTGAGGCAAGGTTGTACAAGAAGCAGGAGGTGGAGAGTGCTACCTTATTAGTGCGGATCATTCGGGAGCGCTTGTTGATCGCTCAGGACCGGCAGGCGAAGTATTACAATGCCAAGCACCGGAACGTGGAGTTCGCGATAGGCGATTGGGTATACCTGAAAGTAAAGCCGTTCAAGGGGGTTTCGCGGGTAAGACGTTTGAAGAAGCTGAGCCCAAGATACCTTGGACTTTTTGAGGTTCTGGAGCGAGTCGGCGAAGCTGTATACCGTTTGAAGCTATCGGTGGAGCTGAGTGGATTACATGATGTGTTCCATATTTCTGTGTTGCGGAAGGCGGTGCAAGAGCCTTCGCAGGTGATCACGGTTGACCAAGTGCCGGTGGACGAAGGGTTGACGACCAGGGTCAAGCCCATTCGTATTGAAGATGTTGAGTTTAAGAGGCTTCGTAACAAGGAGATCCGGATGGTTAAGGTCCGGTGGGATAATTGCGGGCGAGAGGAGCTCTCTTGGGAACGGGAGCAGACTAAGCTCGAGAAGTACCCGGAATTATTCCGCTTAGGTACTGTTTTACGTTAAGTCCTATTTTTCCTTTATTAATTTCGTGGACGAAATTCTTTAAGGGGGGTAGAATTGTAACACCCCAAAGTGCTGTAGGAGCGACGGGGATCGAATTTGGCCAAGACAAGATTTTTGGTACAGGTGACACGGGCCCCGACACGGGCGTGTCGGAGGCCGTGTCGGGCGTGTCGAGCTCGGGCCGTCGAGCTGGCCATGTCGTCGACCAGTTCAGGTCGACGATAGTCACGTGGTGGAACACGGCCTAGGACACGGGCGTGTCCCAGGCCGTGTCACACCTGGGCTGTGCGGTTGGGTACACGGGTAATGACACGGGCACGAACACGGGCGTGTCTAGTTTGACACGGGAGTGTCTGATGCCGTGTCACCAAGCCGTGTACCTCTCTGACTGCGAAGTGTTGATAAATTGCACACGGGGGGCGTGACACGGGTCCCGACACGGGCGTGTCGCAGGCGACACGGGCGTGACAGAGGCCATGTCACATGCCGTGTTGCTGGTTTTCAATCTTGGTCGAGACGGCGAATGAGCTACACGGCCAGGCACACGGCCGTGTGCCAACCCATGTTCGGCCCAAATTTTATGATTTTGGATTTAATCCGGGCCGTTCGTTTCCTTGGCTTTGGATCCGATGGTGGGGGGCTACTCCTGGGTGGTTATAGTCGGGAAATAGGGTTTAGAAACCCATTTTCCATTGGCCAATCTCTCTCTAAAAGTTAGAGAGAAGGGAGAGCAAGGAGGAAGTAGGAGTCCAAGATCCGGCCGCCGGAAGAGCTTCGGAGCTCCGAATCGCGATCCGAGTCCAGATCCTCGGAGGTGACGCCGTTGCGGTGCTTTCCAACCGTATAGTTTTCGATGGCGTCGCGGAAGAATGCAAGGGTAACGATTTCTCATCCTTGGGCATGTGAAGCCCTCTTTTCCTTTGCATAGGAAGCCCTCTCTCGCAAGTGAGCGAAGAGTTGGAGCGTTCCTTGGGGTAGATATGTAAAGTCCCCCTTGTGTAGAGTCCGTATGCGAAAACGGACATAGGCATTGTGTGTGAAGCCTATCCGGACAAGTAGAGCCGGATCGGTGATGTTGTATTGCATATGAACCGGGGAAGACTCCGGGTGTTTGGGCGTTTTTCGGGTTTTCTACGTGGTAGATTGCATCAGGGAGCCTTGGAGATTAACTCCAAGATGCACCCGGAAAACTGGGCAAAATCGGGTTTTGCCAACACAGTGGCCGGGGAGCCAACGTGAACATAACCGGGTTATGTGATTATTGTGGTGGAAACGGGACTCGGTGAGTCTTAGCCTGCGCATATGGCTTAAATTGTCGTTGCGGTGTGAGCACGGGTCAGGCAGAACCGTACCCGGTCTATGTCGTTCGGAAGGACCGTTGGCATGGATGAGGGTCTTCGGCGGTCTATGGCTTAAATTGTCGTGACCAAGGCCAGGAAGGCAAAATGCTCATATGGATGACCGTCCAAGAGGCGGTGGTGGATTAGGAACGTCTATGGCTTGAATTGACGTGACGTTGGCAGGTTCGCCGAGAATGTGCCCTGAGTGCACGGGGTGTGTGGCCGTGCGAGCCTACGCCTGTGGTGAAGTGTAAATACTTTATATAATTGCCTATGCTAATAAAGTGCAGGGAAAGAGCATTGCTGCCCCGAGTGTGGGGGCGGGATCGTTATAATTTGGTCAGCATTGCTGACCGTTGCTATTGTTTGCCACCGGGCGGTGGTTTGTGGCTTGCAGGTGCTGCGGAGCAGAGCGGGAAATAGCGGGCTAAAGCCCTTGTTGCTGTGCCGGCCCTCGAAGGCCTTATTGCTTATGTCTCTTTCCCATTTTTCATGTATGGCCGGCCTGCGAGCCGAAGTATGAAAACACTATTTTTGTTAAGTGAACAATGTAAGGCCTTAAGGCCAGTTCTCTTTTGTGTATGATTACATTCCTGAGTTTGTAGTGGACATTCATACTTTGTAGCAGGGTTCTTGTTCTCTTTGCAACTGTATAAATTGCTTCCGCTAGGTATTGTGTAGGACGTGGTGATTGGTTGAATGGTTTCAACGCGGAACCAACCGGTCTGTCTGTAGTATATGGCGTCGGGCCCCGGCCGGACCTACTGCTATATGCTATGCGACGGATAGGGGTGTTACAATCCAGCTACTAAGCTCTCCTTCTCTCTCAGCCACCAACTCTTAGCCAAGCCTTTAAGCTGATAGGCGGCTATCATCACCCTCTGATCATCTGCAATCCCTGAGTACGAGAACATCTCCTCCATGGAGATCAGCCAATCATCTATGACCATGAAATCTGCCTTCC
This sequence comes from Platanthera zijinensis, assembly GCA_039513925.1. NCBI lineage: Eukaryota > Viridiplantae > Streptophyta > Magnoliopsida > Asparagales > Orchidaceae > Platanthera > Platanthera zijinensis. Next base: position 1,775,749 of record CM077097.1, read on the forward strand.
CGTCATAAGTGGGAGGGCTCAGCCTCTGAAACTACGAGATGAAGGACATCTCTACTGGCACCACCACTGGAGGTCTCAAGGGTGCAGGAGGAGGAGGAACAGCTAACCCCCCTGTAGGGACTTGCACTCCTTGAGTCTGCCCTGCCACAACTGCCACCAAAGACTGAATCTGGGATCGCACCTCCTCCAACTTCCTGCTCATGGAATCGCTACTCTGACGCAGGCTCTCGATCACCGCATCATTCTGATCTCCAGATGACTCACCCTCAGATAGGCGAGTCGATCGAGTCGCAGGACGCCTTGCCATTCTAAAATCATAACAACACAAATTACATCCTACTACAATGACTAGAACCAATTACAAGTACAGGCAATACATATGTAGATATAGACTTAAATCTGCTAAACTTGCTCTGGGAGTTTATCTTTTTACAAAAATTGATGTTATGCCCTAACCTAGGATGGTTAACCACCACCCTTCCGACTCTTGTGCCTAAATCGGGAATGCATGACTTTATATTACTTTTGACTCGAAAAACTTATGTGTGTACATATGTCATCCTGCCAGTCTTTAGCTTGGCACGTTGTGCTTATGCAACGTTATGCTATGCATGATTGTGCTATGCATTCTAAAAAGGCCCTAATGCATGTTATGAGCGGCGTACGCATGAAAATGTTTTGCATCCCATACTACATAACATTCTCATGCAACGAAAAAGAAAACGAGCTAGTCGCAGCCATGTGGTGAGGTTATGCATCCCATACTACATAACCCTCACATGTTGCCCCTATGGTGGATCCATATGCAAACACATATTATGCATCCCATACTACATAATATGCCCCGTATACTTCATGTTATGCTATGAGTGTAGTGTTCGTGCTTTTGTCAAGACGTGCTGATGACATATCGGTGTGTGAATGACATGATGCTGAACTACTAAAAGAAAACAAAGGAAGGTTGCCTGACTAACTTGTCAAGCAACCTCCCTCTGATACCAACTGTCACAACCCGCATTTTCTCCGAATTTAGGAATTATCAGAGTATGAGAAAACACGGGTCATGATGCCACGTCAAGCAGGGGATAACTACGTACGCTCAGGCAAAACCATCTACAAGCTTAATAAAAGAAAATCATGAGTTTAATGATTAGAAAATCAGTTATATTTTAGAGGCCGTATCCCTCGGCTCAGTAGATCACCTAGTCCACAATTAAAAACCATACTTATACGCTGCGGAAAAATACTTTATTCATGTTCCACATCCTAAAGAGTGCATAAGAGTCCCAAGAGAACCACTTATGCTATGCAAGACCCTACATTTAATTTATATTATATATAAGAAAACGATATTTATACATTATTTGGAAAATAGTGATTAGGTTTTATAAAACATGCTGATCAAGAGCTTTACTTATTATAATAATTGTAGTTTAAAAAAATAACTAGCAACCTAGCATAAATCCTTCTCAGAGCAAGTAGACTATCTCCAGAAAATGATAGCAGCATAAGTAATATATCTAGTACAAAGGTAAAAACTACCAGTGGGCGCCAACAACCTGACACGAACCCACAGGCACATATGTATGTCTGTAAGAAAAGTACAGAAAACTACCTCACCAACAAAGCAACAGGATCTCCAAAGCCCAAGAGACCACCTACAAAACCACCGCAACCTAGCCACCAAACTGGCTACAGCTCAGAACTTGAGGCATTCCAAAAGAAAATAGAATACCTCAGCAAGCAAAACGAGGTAAAAACAAACTGCATGAAAGAGTCAACCAAGGGGAAAAAGTAAAAAAAAAAGAAGAACGACATACAGTAGAAAAAGTAACAACTGTCCAAAGCAGGACAACAAGAAAAGCACTATGTGCAAGGAAACAGCAACAACCCTGTCCAGAAACTACATCCTGCAGGGCCTACTAGGTTACCAAGAGCCCAAAGTGTTGCAATCTACCAAGGAAGAAACTTCTAACATCCTAAGTTGTGGAAAGTGGTAGTAGCAAAAACAAACAACGAGGAATCGGGTTGGAGGCAAACTCAGTCCCCTACCCACCATTTCCAAGTCAACGAGCTCAAGGGTCTACATGTGAAAGCACAAGGGACCTTCCACCCACTTGCCCAGCCCGTACCTAGAGCAAGATAGAAGAACAAGGGTGGCCTTGGCAAAATTACACAGCACCCCCCCCCCCCCTCCCCATGAAGAGCTTTAACCCGCCACTACTAACCACGAACCACGATTCGGCCTTTAGGAAAGAAAAAGAAACGACCGACAAGGAAACTCAAAAAAAAAATAATAAGAAATTTCACTCGAGAACGAAAAACGAGGTAGAGGGAAAGTGTTGATATGAATCAACACGGCTTGGCATTGAGTGAGACCCACTCAATGCCTACCTAGACCTTGGCGTTGAGTGAGCTAGCCTCACTCAGCACCAGAACAAGCAGGACGTTGAGTGAAGTCCACTCACACAATGCCTCCAGCAAGAACAACTTTGGCGTCGAGTGAGCTAGCCTCACTCAATGCAAAAAAATCAGGCAATAACCACAAACAGAGAAAGTGGCATGACAAACCTCTATCGACAATACAGAGCTCGACAATCATCTCCGGAGATCGACGATCGACGAAGGGGGGGTCACGGGTGTGACAAATCGGTCACGGGCGTGACAGACCCGCTAGCTCGACGATCGTCATCCGGAGGTCGACAATCGTCGATCGGCTTAAGGCAAAAAGAAGCCCGACGATCATCAACCCGGAGATCGACTGTCGTCGAAGGCTAAAGACAGGCGAAGCTCGACGATCATCCTCCAGGAAATCGTCGAGAGTCGATCGGAGATAAGACAAAAGCGAAGATCGACGATCTCCATTCAGAGATCGACGATAGTCAAACGGCTCTAAGACAAATTGGATCTCGACGATCGTCATCAGGAGATCGACAATCGTCGAACACTGGAGTAGAGAAGATCTAGTACTCGAGTAGTTTGCCGATTACTCGAGTATTCCAATTCCACTACTCGAGTAGTTGCCTACTACTCAAGTATTCCAAATCCACTACTCGAGTAGTTGCCTACTACTCGAGTATTCCAAATCCACTACTCGAGTAGTTGCCTACTACTCGAGTATTCCAAATCCACTACTCGAGTAGTTGCCTACTACTCGAGTATTCCAAATCCACTACTCGAGTAGTTGCCTACTACTCGAGTATTCCAATTCCACTACTCGAGTAGTTGCCTACTACTCGAGTATTCCAATTCCACTACTCGAGTAGTTGACTACTACTTGAGTATTCCAATTCCACTACTCGAGTAGTTGACTACTACTCGAGTATTCCAAATCCACTACTCGAGTAGTTTCCTACTACTCGAGTATTCCAAATCCAGCACTCGAGTAGTTGCCTTCTATCTCTCGAGTATTATTCTAGCAAATCGGCAATCACCCACTCCTAACGCTCTCTCTCGGCTATACCCGAACTAGACTAAAATCTGGAGTAAAGAAAAATGGCATCACGCCTGCGGATTGGGCACCAACAGCACAAAGTAAGGGGGGCTCAATAGGAGGAACTAAGCCTTACATTTTAGCAAGATAAAAAGGACCACTTGGCCTCTACCCTAGGGCTAACCTGGATTTTCAATACAGTAAGAGGATATATATATAAAAAGAAAAGAATCATGGAAAGGGCAAGAATACCACTTGCCTCGATTTCCGGCGAAGCTTTGGACGGCTTTTCCCTCTCCTTCACTTGGCACTAAAAGCAGCAGCACCTAAAAACATTCTCCCTAACATTAATGGCGGAAAAACCTCAAAACTGAAATCCCAAATCCCACCAAAACTCCACGAAAATCGAATATCTTACAGTCGAAACGAAGATCTAAGAGAGAGCAAGACAACGCCGCTTTCGGAATCAAAATCCGTCCACGAACACGCCCGGAATCACCGTCCGAAGGGAAGCAGGAACATCGGTTTTTCCTCTGTTTTTCGCGAACTATAGCAGGCGACGGTTACTTAATTTGGGGAGAAGGAAGGGAGTGGACCCGCTACTTCTAAACAAGGCTCTTAAACAAGCCTTAATACGTCAGTTCACAATAACTGAAGCCTAGCCACCTCCTAAACCGCCAGTTCACCTTTTCAATCATAACTGCTATACACATATATAATATATCATATTAAATAATGTATACAATAACTTTCAATATTACACAAAATACAAAATTTCACGAAATCCAAACCTCCTCGGAATTCGACGAAATTCGCACTAAAGCTAAATACTCACGCTACGAACACAACGACGAAGTCGAAATCAACTTTCGACGAACAGAACTTGAGTTATACCCATATAAAGCCAAACACAAACATCCCCCGAGAGGCCACACCGGGTCACCCAAAACGACTCGGCTTGCTAGGGAGATCTTGCCAACAGGCTACAAAATAGGGCACTCAGTTCTAAGGAGCAAAACCACACTCCACAAATGGCACAAGCCATGGAAACGCATCATCGTAACGCTAAACGAGAATAAAAAAAACGCAGAAAAAATCGGGGGCGTTACAGCGTGTCCAGCTTTGAGTACTCGAGTGTGTCACGAGTTCTCGACGAAAGTGCAGTCGATGATAGTCGAGAGGCGACACGGTCAGGGACACGGGCGTGTCCCAGGCCGTGTCTTGCTCGGGTTGGTAACTATGCTGTTTCGAGTGTGGCACACGGCCTGTGACACGGGCGTGTCACTAGGGCTGGTTGGGCATACGATAAAGGACACGGGCATGTGCGTTAGCCTTGTCCTTTTCGGTAGTGTTGATCCTGAGTTGATTATTGGACATGCCCATCAACACGGGCGTGTACCTAGTGACACGGGCGTGTCTGGAGCTAATACGGGCATGTCTCTGCCCGTGTCGTTATCTGGTTTGAGTCAGATCTGTTGCCGCTTAAGGGACATGACCTGTGACACGGGCGTGTCATAAGCCGTGTCAGATCTGTTAAGTTATTTTTCAGAGCAGATCAAGGCAGCTCATTTCCTTTTATTTTGATCCAGTGGTCCAAGCTCCTTCCTGCTATTTTAAGGCCGAGAAGTGAGAAGTATTTCTTATTTTACTTGTGGCCATTCTCTTTCTAAAGAGAAGAGAGAAGGGAGAGCTTGGAGGAGAAGAAGGAGAAGGATTCCAGTCGCCAGTGGAGCTACAACGGTCAGACTCGAGATCGGAGGCCAGCGTTATGGAGGCAAAGCCGTCACGGTGATTTCCATCCGGCTAGTTTCTCCATGGCTCCGAAGCGATCGTTGAGGGTAACGATCTCCTTCTTGGACAAGTGAAGTCCTCCTTTATGTATGTGCATGGGATTGTCCACCAAGAGGTGGAAAGCATAAGAGACTGTAGTGGTTGAGTCTATATCTTGATCCAGAAATGAGTAGTATGGAATAGGCATGCTGTGTGAAGCCTTTCTAGACGGTTAATCTGGATTGGTGATGTTTATATTGGGAACCGGAGAAGACTCTGTGTATGTAACGAGTAGGTTGCATAGGTTGTGAGGATATGTGTGTGAGCTCCTTGTGTGTTATGCTCTACATGAGTTGAATGTGTTGTGTCCGAGAGAGCCAGATCATGTGATTTATTGAGCGGTGTGCTACCTAAAGCTTGTGTGGCAATGGAGTTATGAACTCCTATGAGAGAGCTATGAGCTTTGATGGTTATTTGATCAGGAAAGGGAAAGCCGACCCGCATCAATATCTGCGCTATTGATGAATTGGGCAATAAGAAAAGGATGACATGTACTTGTGTTACATCCGTCCGAGAGAAGGATGGAATAGCCGCGTCGAAGCACATAACAAGAGATCAATTAGAAGACTGGAATGGCTCGTCGATCTGGAATGCTCAAGTGTTGTCGTGAGGTTACCACCTCTGAATGGGATGGGCGAGAGGGTCTCTAGTCTGCGCACTGTAGTAGACTATGCTCAATCGCCAACAAGTTAAGAAGCTCTGATCGATGGTTGGACCCAGGGAATGATCCGGTACACCATAAGCATGCCATGAGTGTACGAAGCGTTTGGCACGAAGGCCGGCGTGGGTGATGTTGTTTTGCCTGAGTGCACTTGTTGTGATATATATATATTGCGATTGCAATTCCTGTAGGGAAGGAACTACTGCTGCGGGGAAAAGGGAAGGGTTGTTATAATTGGTCAGCTGAATGCTGATCGTTGCTTTGTTTATCACCCATGGGGTGGACGTCCATATGCAGGTGCTGCCCTGGTTGATGCTGAACTGGATTGAGCGGGCTGAAGCCCTTGTTGTTGCTGCTTGTAGGCCCTTTAAGGTCGTGCGAAGAATTGGATTTCATGTGTGGCCGGCCTCCATACCAATGTATGAAACCATCTTTTGTAAAGAGAAACTTGTCAGGCCTTAAGGCCGTGAGCAGTGTGTATGCTTGTATACAGTACTGGTGTTTTATATAAATGTGATATTTATATAGTAGTGGACATTCATTGATTGAGTTCTTGTAAGTAATAATCTTCCGCTAGAATGCTCTGAGTTAGGATGCGCGTAGAAAGGTTTTTGATATTCATAAGTAATTCCTCTGTTTGTCTGTGAAATATGGCATGTGGCCCCGGCCGAACCCTCTGTTATATTCCATGTGATGGATAGAGGCTTTACAAAGTTGTATGAGAGCTTCGGATTTGGTAGGGATCACATAGTTAAACTCAAGAATGTCCACTAGGAATGTGAGCGTGTATATTCGGTACATTTGCCATTTTGGAATGGATGTGAATTATGTATTGTTCACGTATAGGTGACAAGGAGTGGAGCTGGGCAGTTTGAACCCCATCGTTCAGATGAGAGTGCGGCACCAGTTGAGGTGCCCACACCTCCTCCTTTTGTGGAAACCATACGCTTAATTGTGGAGGTGCTTTTTGCTATATATCAATCACAACCTTTTGGGAAGGCAATGCCTTTAGTGGAGCAAGTAAGGGTTGATGTGAGGCAAGAGTGTGTTGAGGCTCGGATTGACGAGAAAGCGACTGATGAGGAGCTGAAGTGGTTTATGGAGTTTCATCCTCCGACGTTGGATAGGGCTGGTTCCCCAATGCAAGTCGAGGATTGGTTCGCTAAAGTGAAGAGGATTCTGACAGTGATCAAGACAGATGAGAGACTAAAGGTTACTTTAGCCACTTTCCTGCAGGAAGGAGAGGCGAGGCTTTGGTGGGATGAAGTTGAGTTGCACCAAATAGCGGGCAGAGTCTTAAAGGAGATATCGATGGAGGAATTCTCCAGACTATTTTTGGCAAAGTTCTTGTCGGTGTCACAGCGAATTGCAATGGAGAACGAGTTCCAACGTCTTGTGTAGGGTAAGCATACTGTGGATGATTACCTGCATGAGTTTACCAGGCTAGGGCGCTATGTGGGGTCTACTTTTGCGGAGGAAGCGTGGAAAATGAATAGGTTCTATGAGGATCTTCGTGATGAGCTGCGGTTGGCTCTCCCGAGTTCAGTGAACCAAGGCTTCTAAGCATTGGTAGATTCAGCCTATGCGCTGGAGAAGGATTTGAAGCGGGTGCGGGATAAGAAGAACTTAGCGGTGGAAAAGCCACAGTTCAAAGTTCTGGAGTCGGAACAATCAGAGTTAGGAAGCGGGATAAGAAGAGGTTCAGGTCTGCTGAACAAACTTCTTTGGATGTTGCTTCGAGAGCAACGTATGAACAAGGATGTGTTGAGCCACGTACATATTTCACTTGTGGGAAGTAGGGGCATATAGCCCGTGACTGTTGGAGTGGCCTTTCAAAGGGTGAGAAAAATACTGGCGCGTCCTACGAGGAAAAGGGCAAGGAAGTGACAGAGTGATCTGCATCCCGGGCGAAGCCTTAAATGTACACTCTCGAGTTGCAGGAACTGCAAAGCTCGAATCATGAATTACAGCAGCCTTGCGTGTATAATTTGGAGTTACAGGAGGTCGTAAAGCGGATTATGAGAGACACGGATGAGCGGAAGTAAAGGGTACACTTTACTATCTGTGTGATGTACTATATACATGTGTTATGTATGTTTGGCGATGTGTTTGTGTAAAAACTTGTGTTTGTGCGATGTCGTGGGGTGAGACAATCTGTGGCCTCTAAGCTCTAAACCCAAATAATTTTTGTTTATATTGCAACGGAGTAGTTGTGTTGATATAATTGTTGCGCTAAATTTCAGGACAAAATTTCTGTAAGGAGGGGAGGGTTATAACATCCCAAATTCCAATTTGGAGTTCAGGCTGGGTGACACAGCCTGGGGCACGGGCATTTCCTAGGGCGTGTCCAGCACTGAGTCCTCGAGTGTATCACGAGTTCTCGACGAAAGTGCAGTCGACGATCGTCAAGAGGTGACATGGCCAGGGATACGGGCATGTCCAAGGTCGTGTCCTGGTCGGAGTTGTAACTGGGCTGTGTCGAGTGTGGCACACGGCCTGTGATACGGGCATTTCACAGGGGTGTGTTGGGCACACAGCCAAGGACATGGGCGTGTTCCTTAGCCGTGTCCTTTTCGGGAGTGTTGATCCTGTGTTGATTGAGGGGCACGCACCTCAACACGGGCATATACCTATTGACACGGGCGTGTCAGAAGGTGATACGGGTGTGTCTCAGCCCGTGTCCTTATCTTATTTGAGTTGATTTTTTTGTCACTTAAGGGACACGGCTTGTGACACGGGCATGTCACAGGCTGTGTCAGACCTGTTATGATATTTTTCAGAGAAGATAAAGGCCATTCATTTCCTTTTATTTGCAACCTGTGGTCCAAGCTCCTTCCTGCTATTTTAAGGCCGAGAATTGAGAAGTATTTCTCATTATAATTGTGGCCATTCTTTTTTTATAGAGAAGTGAGAAGGGAGAGCTTGGAGGAGAAGAAGAAGGATTCTAGCCGTGGGTGGAGCTACAATGGTCCGACTTGAGATCCAATGCCAGAGTTGTGGAGGCAAAGCCGTCACGGTTATTTCCATCCGGCTAGTTTCTCCATTTCTCTGAAGCAATCGTAAAGGGTAACGATCTCTTTCTTGGACAAGTGAAGTCCTCCTTTATGCATGTGCATGGGATCCTCCACCAAGAGGTGGAAAGCGTAAGCGATTCCAGCGGTTGAGTTTGCATCTAGATCCGAAAATGAGTAGTATAGAATAGGCATGTTGTGTGAAGCCCATCTGGACGGTTAGTCTTGATTGGTGATGTTTATATTGTGAACCGGAGAAGACTCCGTATATGTAATGAGTAGGTTATGGAGGTTGTGAGGATGCGTGTGAGCTCCTTGTTTGATATGCAAGACATGAGTTGAATGCGTTGTGGCCGTGAGAGCAAGATCATGTGATTGGTTGAGGGGTGTGCTCCCAAAAGCTTGTGTGGCAATGGAGTTGTGAACTCCTGTGAGAGAGTTGTGAGCTCTGATTGTTGTGTGGACAGGAAAGGGAAAGCCGACCCGCGTCAAGATCTGCGTTATTGACGAGTTGGGCAACGGGAAAAGGCTGACCTGTACCTGCGTTATGTCCGTCCGAGAAAAGGCTGGAACAGCCGCGTCGGAGCGCATAACAAGAGATCGATTAGAAGACCAGAATGGTTCGTCGATCTAGAATGCTCAAGTGTTGTCGTGAGGTTACCACCTCGGAATGGGATGGGCAAGAGGGTATCCAGTCTGCGCGCTGTAGTAGACTATGCTTCATTGCCAACAAGTTAAGAACCTCTGATCGTTGGTGGGACGCAGGGAATGATCCGGTACACCATAATCATTCCATGAGTGCAAAGAGAATCTGGCACAAATGCCGTTGTGGGTGATGTTTTTGTTCCTGAGTGCACTTGTTGTGATATACATATATTTTGATTGCAATGCATGCAGGGAAGGAACCACTGCCCTGGTTAAGGGGTAGGTTCGTTATAATTGGTCAGCTGAATGCTGACAGTTGCTTTGTTTATCACCCATGGGGTGGATGTCCATATATAGGTGTTGCCCTTGTTGATGGTGAATTGGATTGAGCGGGCTGAAGCCCTTGCTGTTGCTGCTTGTAGGCCCTTGAAGGCCGTGCGAAGAATTGGATTTCATGTGTGGCCGGCATGCGTGCCGATGTGTGAAACCATCTTTTGTAAAGAGAAACTTGTAAGGCCTTAAGGCCGTGAGCAGTGTGTGTGCATGTATACATTCCTGGTGTTTTATATAAATGTGATATTTATATAGTAGTGGACATTCATTGATTGAGTTCTTACAAGTAATATTCTTCCCATAGAATGCTCTGAGTTAGGATGCACGTAGAAAGGTTTTTTATATTCATAAGTAATTACGTCGTTTGTCTGTGAAATAAGGCATGGGGCGCCGCCCGGACCCTCTGTTATATTCCATGTGACGGATGGAGGCATTACTCATGTCCTCCTTAGAGGATTTCTTCATGCCCTTGTAGTAGTCTTCCTTAGGATAAGAGGAGGAGGAGGGACTGCTTCTCTAGTGTTTCCTCATCATAAACTTCTAGAACTACCTGGAGAAGGAAGCAAAGTCTTCATCAGACATATGGTAGTCTGATGTGCTGATCTCTGATCTTTCTGAGTCAGACTCAGCATCCCTCTTTGGTGGAGAAGGGGTCTTATTTATGCTCCTTCTTGAGGCTTCAACCTTGAATGCCACATTCTTCTATTTAGCATGGGACTTGCTGACTTTCTCCTCCTCTTTCCTAGCTATCAGCTATATCTCATAAGTGGGAAGCTTCCTGAACAGGGTTGGTGGTGGAGTATCAGCTATCTGGGCCACCTCTCTGATGGCACAGATCTTAGTATCGTAGTCTCTAGTTATAGATCTGAGATACTTGTCATTTAGTTCATTGATGCTGAAGACTCTGCCATATGTCCTTATCTCATTGATAATCTAGAAGAATCTTTCATAGCACTCGAAGAAGGCCTAGGACATGGGCGTGTCCCAGGGCGTGTCAAAAGCATACGGCATGTGACACAGGCGTGTCACATGGCTGTGTACTCTTCGGGAGAGATTGGTCCTGTGTCGACTGGAGGACACGGCCCCGAACACGGGCATGTACTGGTTGATACGGACGTGTCACGTTTGACATGGGTGTGTCATCACCTGTGTCCACCAAGCAACGTGATGGTTGGCGTGGCAGTTATTAGTGACACGACCCCTGGTCACGGGCGTGTTGAGGACCCGACACGGGCGTGTCAGGTTGGGACACGGGTGTGTCCCAACCTATCTCCTTTTCTATGCTCGATATTATTTGTTGGATCGAGGCACATGGTCTGGGACACGACCGTATGCAAAGCTGTGTTCGGTCCAGGCTTAAGGAATTTCAGGCTAATCTTAGTCGTTCATTTTCTTTAAATAAGATCTAACTGCCCAGATGAGTTCCTGCTTGTGTTTAGTCCGGGGTTAGAGGTTTAATTCCTCATTTCATCTTTAACTCCCTCTTTCTAAGAAGTTAGAGAGAGAAGAGAGCAAGGAAGAAGGAAGGGAGGAATCCATCCGCCGCCGGAGCATCGGAGCACCAATCTAAGAACCGAGACCTGATCCGTGGAGAGAATTCCTTTCAGAAGCTTTCTATCCGCCTAGTTTTTCATGGTGCCAAAGCGGAGTTCAAGGGTAACGATTCTCAACTTGATCATGTGAAGCTCTTTTTCCTTTTCATAGGAAAACCCTCTCCCGCGAGTGTGCGGTGAGTTAGCGGTATTCCTTGGGGTAGATATGTGAAGTCCCTCTTGTTTAGAGTCTGGAATCGAAGTACGAGCATAGGTATTGTTTGTAAAGCCTACCCAGATGTGTTTTTCTGGATCGGTGATGTTGCATTAAATGAATAGCCGGAGAAGACTCTGTGCGTTGTTTTCGGGTTTCTACGCGGTAGATTACAGCAAGGATCCTTGGGGATTAACTCCAAGGCGCACCCGGAAAACTGGGCGAAAACGTAATTCCGCTAACTTGGCGTCCGGGCAGTCATCCTTGAACATAACTGGGTTATGTGATGTTTGGAAATGATTTAGGATCCGGATGAAGCTTGGCCCGCGCGTATGTCTTAAAGTGACTAGGCGGAGTGAGCAACAGGCAAGTGGAAACGGACCTAGGCTGTGCGGCTCGGTGCTAAAGGCCCTATAGTGGAACTGGTCGTTGGCATAGTCGGGATTCTTAAACTTCGGTCGGAAAGACTCAAAAATTCTCACAATCTTTGCCATCCAGAGGGTGGTGGTGAAGCCACGGAATTACCGGATTCACCAAGAATGTGCCCTGAGTGCACGGGGTGTTTGGCCGAGTGAGCCTACACCTGTGGCGAAATATATATTTGCACTTTACTATTTATCTGGGCTAATGATATGCAGGGAAGGAGCATCGCTGTCCCGAGTAAGGGTCGGGGTCATCATAATTTGGTCAGCTTTAGCTGACCGTTGCTTTGTTCGCCACCGTGTGGTGGAATGTTGCTTACAGGTGCAGTGGAACCAACTACTAAGTAGCGAGATGGAGCCCAAGCTGCTGTACTGGCCCTCGAAGGCCAAAGCGAATTATTATTTTCATTTCTACCATGTGTAGTCGGTCTGCGTGCCGATGTCTGTACAACACTATGTTATTAAGTGAACATTTGTAAGGCCATAAGGCCAAGTACTCTTTTGTGTATTTGCTTTTTTTTCAGTCCTGGGTTGATTTGTGGACATTCATGCTAGTGCTGTGAATTCATGGGTTTTCTTAAACTGTTTAAAAGCTTCCACTAGAATGCTATGTGCTAGGGCTAGTAGTTAAGTATTTGGTATTATTTCGGAACCCTTCTGACTGTCCGTGGTATATGGCGTCGTATTCCAGCTGGACCTTCTGTTATATGCCATACAATGGATGGGGGTGTTACAATTTGGTATCAGACTAGGATGTCGGTCTTCTGTAGTTGAATTCGTGGGCGAATTCTTCTAAGGGGAGGTAAGAACATGTATGTGCGTCATCATTATAACATAAAAGAACCCATGAATGTCCACTTAGGAATGAAAAAAAATACACTTGTTTTGGGAACCTGAGTGTTCCAATGATTGCTTTTAGCAATTTTTGTGTCGCCAAATCAAGGGTTTATATTATTATAAGTATCTATAAGTGGTGCGGGGCAATCAGAGCGTCCGCAATCAGCGAAATGTCATGCACCAAGTGACGTGCCTACAACACCTCCTTCATCAGAAACAATAAGATTGGTGGTTGAAGTAGTTTTTGCCATGATAAATGCCCAATAAGTGCAGCATGCACCGCCTGCTAATGAGCAAGAACCAATTAGAGAGGCAGTGCTTGGAGTTGTAGAGCATGGGGCAGTTGATCCGGTAGCACCAAGAAGAGCCACGGAGAAACAGCTCAAGCACGTTATGAGCTTTAATCCTCTGGTATTCGATGGGTTGAAAACGCCAACTCAAGTTGAAGATTGGCTCTCTACGATGAAGAGGGTCATGACCGCCACAAAAACTGCAGAGTGGCAGAATACCACTATAGAAAACTTCCTATTGGCTGGTGAGGCAAGGATGTGGTGGGACGAGTTGGAGGTTCATCTCTTAGTGGGAAGACAACTTGTTGACGTACCGATGGAAGAATTCTCAAGGTTATTCCTGGCTAGATACTTACCTTCTGCCCAAAAGCTTGAAATGGAGAATAAGTATCTTGGCTTGACTCAGGGAGCGAGTAGCGTGGATGAGTGTCTCCACGAGTTTACTCGATTAGGTTGTTCTGCTGGTACTATGTTTATTGAAGAAGAGCGGAAGACCAACCGATTTTATGAGGGCCTACGGGGCGACATACAGCTACTCCTTGTCACGACCCGCATTTTCTCTGAGGAAAATGAATTATCAGAGTAGGATAAAACACGCATCATGATGCCACGTTGAGCAGGGGATAACTGTCGACGCTCAGGCAAACTGCTATCAACTATACTTTATGAAAATTTATGAGTTAAATGAATAGAAAATCAGTTATATTTTTTTAAGGTCGTATCCTTCGGCTCGGTGGATCATCTAGTCCACAGTTTAAAAACTATACTTATACGCTGTGGAAAAATACTTTATTCAGGTTTGACATCCTAAAAGAGTGCATAAGTGTACCCAGAGGACAACTTATACTATGTAGGACCCTACTTTTAATTTATACTATATATGAGAAAATGATATTTTTACGTTGTTTGAAAAATAGTGACGAGTTTTATAAAACATGCTGATTATGAGTAATACTTATAATAGTGTTTTTAGGTTTAAAAGTAACAAGCAACCAAACATAAATCATCCCAAGAGCAAGTAGACTATCTCTAATAAAGGAAGCAGCAAAAAGTAACATATCTAGTATCGAGGTAAAAACTACCAGTGGGCGCCAACAAACTAACACGAACCCACTGACAAGTATGTATATCTGTAAGAAAAACACATCAAAACTACCTCGCAAAACAAGGAACTGATCTCAAAAGCACCAGAGACCACCAGAAACAGCACAGCACCACAAGCCGTCAGGGCGGATACTATCCAGAACCTGAGGCATTCAAAGAAGAAAGAATACCTAAGCAAGGAAAACTAGAAAACTGCTCGAAAGAGTCAATCAGAAGATAAGTAAAAGAGAAAAACAAAGCAGTAAAAGTCACAACTGCCCCAGGCAAGGCAAAAAGAAAGAGCACTAAGTGCGAGGACACAACAGTAGCTCTGCCCAAAAGCTGCAGAGTCAACAAGGCTATCATGAGCCTAAATGCTGTAATATACCAAGGAAGAAACGTCTAACACCCTAAGTTGTGGGAGATGGTAGTAGCAAAAACATCACGGATCCGGGTTGGAGGCAAACTCAGTCCCCCAACCCTTATTTCCAAGAAACCAAGCTCAGGGTTCTACATGTGAAAGCACTAGGGACCTCCCACCCCCTTGCCTAGCCCGTACCTTAATCAAGATAAAATAAAAGGGTGGCCACGGCTAAATTACACAATAACACCCCCCCCCCCCCCCCATAAGAGCTTCAAACCACCACCACTAACCACGACCCACGATTCGGCCTTTGGGAAAGAAAATATAGCCGACAAGTAACATCAACATCAAGAAATTCACACGGGGGAAGAAATCAAGGTAAGGGAAAAGCGTTGAGATGACTCAACACGGCTTGACGTTGAGTGAGCCCTACTCACTCAATGCCTAACCAGACCTTGGCGTTGAGTGAGTCAGCCTCACTCAGCGCCATAAACCACCATGGCGTTTAGTGAGGTTCACTCACTCAACGCCCTCCGCGAGAACAACTCTGGCATTGAGTGAGCTAACCTCACTCAACGCCAAAACAGCCATGGCGTTGAGTGAGGTTCTCACACTCAACGCCTCCCACAAGGAAACTCTAGCATTGAGTGAGCTAACCTCACTCAATGCCAAAACAGCTATGGCGTTGAGTGAGGTCCACCCCCTCAACGCCTTCAGCAAAAGAGGCAGTGGCGTTGAGTGAGCTAACCTCACTCAATGCCAAAACAACAACGGCTTTGAGTGAGGTATACTCACTCAACTCCTTAGCACTTTACCGCAGGAAAACCCTAAACCAACACCAACAGGAAAAGGTCGGCGGGAAAGCCGACTGGTTCTCGCCGAATCGGCGGGAATCCAAATTGATTCTCGCCAAATTGGCAGGAATCCAGATTGATTCTTGCCGAATCAGCGGGAATCCATATTGATTCTCGCCGAATCGGCGGGAATCACTGACGATACTCATCGAAATCGGCGAGAATCACTTAGTGATTCCCGTCGATTTTGACTTAGACGAATTTCTAACTCAGTCGCCTCACTACTTAGCCGCAAAAGAACAGACCAAACTATGGCTTTGAGTGTGTGCACCACACTAAACGCCAAATCCCGGGCGGCTTTTGGTTTTGAGTGTGTGCACCACACTCAACACAAAATCCCGAGAGCCTACCAAGACTGGTTCTTACCAGAGCACTACCACAGAAACCTCCTCTCTCTCCCTCGGCTCCACCCGCAAAAGCACCAAACCAGAACTGAAAACTTGGAGTCAAAATCGTGAAAACAACAAGCGGGTTTTGCGAAAACAGCACAAGGAGGGGGTGGCTCATAAAGGTAAACTGAAGCATAAAGTTTAACAAGCAATAAGAGAAAAGCTAGGCTTCTATACTTTGGCTAACCGGGTAGTTAAGAGGGGAAAAAATAAAAACTGCAAGTGCAAGGACCACTTGCCTCGATTTCCGACGAAGCTTGGTCGGTTTTCCCTTATCTTCACACGACACCAGCAGCAGCAACACCCTAACAAAAAAATCTCAAACTTTAATGGCGGAAAAGTGCCAAAACCAGAATTTTGGGCCTCCTAAAAACTCCACGAAAATCAAATCTCTTACCGTAGAAACGTAGGTCTAAGAGAGAGAAACCCAAATCCTCTTTCATAATTGAATTCCATCCACAAACGCTCCCGGAATCGCCGTCCGAAGGGTAGCAGGTCGGCAGTTTCTCCGCTGTTTTTTTTTCCAGCGTACAGGAGAGGCGGGTTTGGTCTCGGGAAGAAGAAGAAGAGTGGGCCCGCCATCTACTGATTAAGGCTTTTTAAAATAAAAAGACACGCCTATTTGGCCCTAACCGCTGCCTAAACTACCGGTTCACTTAAGCTAATAAATTTCCAATTTGTTTTTACTAATAGCACACCCAAAACGACTCGAAAACCGAACTGCCTCGGAATTCGACGAAATTCGCATCGTAGCTAAATACCCATGCTAAAAACGCAACGGCGAAGTCGAAATTAACTTTCGACGAACAAAACTCGAGTTATACCCACCCGAAGCAAAAACACAAGCATCCCCCGAGAGGCCACACCGGGTCACCCAAAACGACTCGGCTTGCTAGGGAGATCTTGCCAATAGGAAACAAAATAGGCCACTCAGTTCTAAGGAGTTAAGACCACACTCCACAGATCGAACAAGCCAATAAAATGCGTCGACGTAATGCAAAACGAGAATTAAATAATCGCAGAAAAAATCGGGGGCGTTACAGTCACTCCCCCTAAAAGGAAGTTTCGTTCCGAAACTTTACGCACAACACTTCTACAATAAAAGGAAAAGTAATAAGCCAAACATTACAAGAAGAAAACAAACCAACCTAATCAGGGAAACAGTTGAGGGTGAGCCTCCCTCATAGCCGACTCTAACTCCCAAGTCGCGCTTTCCAAACCCTGATTCTTCCATAAAACTTTGACCATCGGGATGGACTTCCTTCGCAGCACCCGATCTTGAGTATCCAATATGCGGACCGACACTTCAATAAAAGAGAGATTAGGCTCAACCTGGGGCATAACTTCCAAGACTTGCCCACTACTGTGCACACACTTCCGCAATTGGCTTACGTGAAATACATTATGAACACCTAGGAAGTTTGCTGGCAAATCCAACTTATAATCTGACACGCCAATCCGTTCAACAATCTTAAATGGGCCCACATACCTCGGGTCCAATTTTCGATTCTTACCGAACCTCTTAACTCCAACCATCGGGGAAACTTTAAGAAACACGAGGTCCCCTACAGAAAACTCCAAGTCCGACTTACGTCAATTGGAGTTCTTCTCGTATCTCTCCTGAGCTAAACGAAGCTTTTCTCGAATAAGCTTCACTATGACTTCCATCTCCTCGAGCGCATCCGGACCCAACAAGGGTCTCTCACCTGCCTTAACCCAAAACAGGGGAGTTCTGCAGCGCCTCCCATACAACGCTTCAAACGGAGCCATTTGCAAACTTTCTTGATAACTATTGTTGTATGCAAACTCCATAAGTTGCAATCGCTCATCCCACGCTCCACCGTGGTCTAGAATGTAGCATCTGATCATATCCTCAACTATCTGGTTCACCCGCTCCATCTGCCCATTGGTCTGTGGGTGATAAGCAGTCGAATACCTCAGATCGGTACCCAAACCATCCTGCAGACTATGCCAAAAGCGAGAAGTAAACCGTAATCTCGATCGAAAATGATGCTAACAGGCACACCGTGCAATCTGATGACCTCATTCAAGTACAACTCTACTATCTTCTTCATCGGGTAGTCAATCTTATACAGCATGAAGTGAGCACACTTCATCAATCTATCCACTACAACCCAAAAAGAATCAAATCCCCTTGGAGATTTTGGTAAGCCCGTGATGAAGTCCATAGAAATATTTTCCAACATCCAAGTCGGGATCTCTAACAGAGTTAACTTGCCACCAGGCCTTCCGTGATCGGCCTTCACATGCTTGCAAGTGTTGCACTCATCAATAAATCGGGCTATATCACTTTTCATCCCATACCACCAGGCAATTTGCTTCAAATCATGATACATCTTCGTAGATCCTGGATGGTAGGAAACACTGGATCCATGAGCCTCTCTGCATACCGTACCCCTTATGTCCCCAATGGCGGGGATGCAAAATCTGCCGCAGTACTTCAAAGTACCCGCATCATCGATAGAAAAATCCGGCAACTCCCCTCTCTCAGTCCTGAGGTATAAGTGCAGCAGGTCCGGATCGTCCTTCTGGTTCAACCTAGTAAGGGAAATCCAGGACGGCTCTACCACTGCCAAACTACTCTTCATGTCGCAGCATCCCACTGAGTTATCCATAAGGAGGAACTCTTCCACTAAATGATCGGCAGAGAGATTAAAGATCTTCCCTGTCTTCCGACTTAGGGCGTCGGACACCACATTGGCCTTGCCTGGATGATACTCGATATCTACATCATAATCGGCCACATACTCTAGCCACCGACGTTGGCGCAGATTCAGCTCCTTCTACGTGAACAAATACTTCAGGCTCTTGTGATCAGTGAAGATCTTGCACTGAGCCCCATAAAGTAGATTCCTCCACAGCTTCAACGCATAAATCACCGCTGTAAACTCAAGGTCATCCGTAGGGTAATTTCTCTCATGAGTCTTTAATTGCCTTGACCCATGCAATCACTTTTCCAAACTGCATCAACACGCAACCTAAACCAACATGCGAAGCATCCACGTACACATCATAATCCACACCCTCAGTAGGTAGGGTCAGGACGGGAGCAGTGCGCAATCTGTTCTTTAGCTCCAGGAAGGCTTCTTCGCACTGCTCGCTCCAAACAAAGGCCGTATTCTTCTGAGTCAACCTGGTCAAAGGTGCAGCTAGGGTAGAGAAACCCTCCATGAACCTCTTGTAGTAGCCGGCCAACCCTAGAAAGCTCCTGATCTCCTTGGGCATGTCTGGCCTACTCCAATCCATCACTGCATACAATCTTTTCCGGGTCAACCGAGATCCCATCCTTATTCACCACGTGGCCCAGAAACGAGACCTGAGGCAACCAAAATTCGCACTTGCTCAACTTGGCGAATAACTTGTGATTCCTCAACTCCGATAGAACCAAGCGCAGATGCTTCTCATGCTCCTCATCGTTGCGAGAATAGACCAGCACGTCATCGATGAAAACACCAATGAACTTGTCCAGGATATCCTTGAACACGCGGTTCATCATATCCATGAAAGCTGATGGTGTGTTGGTCAGACAAAACGACATCACCAAGAACTCAAAATGTCCATGCCTCGATCTAAACGCAGTGCGTTGAATATCTGAAAGTGAAGGGATAGATACTACTCTAGAGGGGGGGTGAATAGAGTTATCAAATTTTGCACTAGACAAAACTTAATAGTCTGCCCAACTCCCTTGGAGTGAAATGCGGAATGAAAAGCTTATAGATAAGGAGATAACCCTAAAGCCTAACACAAGTGTTGTGCACAAACTCAAGCTAACTGTAATTACAGTTAAGGCTTGGAAATCCTAATCAGCAACTAGCAAACCTAGTTATATCTAATCACAGCCACAATGTGGGTAATTAAATTAAGCAAGCCAGACGACACAAGGAATTTATAGTGGTTCCCCAAACAACTTGGGTACGTCCACTCTTCTACCCACACGGTAGGAATCCACTACAGGTTTTTGATCAGGTGCCCTGCCACCACAAGATCTGCTTCAGGTAGATCTAAAGACCCTTTAGACTTTTGATCAGGTGTCTAAAAACCAACAAAAAGTTTTTGATCAGGTGCCCTGCCACCAAGGGATACTTTTGAAGGGAGTAATAACCCTGTACAGGAGGGGGAAAGAAGGTTAAGGTGTCTTCTCTATTTTATAATGGATTAGAGAAGCACAATAACTTGCACTGAGCTAGACAGCTCTAAAAGAATCAAGGCTCCCCCTGGCTCAAAGAACGTCCAGGTGAAGTCTTGCTTCAGTGCAGAAACTCTTCAGTAAGAACTGAAGGAAGAACTACAAGAAGATATAAAATAATAAAAGAAAATATAATCTTCTAGCAGTTATCTTCTTCTTCTTCTTCTTCAAAAGAACTCTGAGTTAGAACTTCCTGGAACAGGAGATCTCAGGTTGAAGAAGAACAGAAGAGCTTAACACTTCTCAGTTGAATGAGGATTGCTGAGAGCAATGAACTTGGACTTGATGAAAGCTTGAATAACTCTTTGAATAACTGGTTAGCTAGCTGAAATCCTTCTCCAAAGGATTCCTTTTATAGCAGCAACAAGCAACGGCTCTTTCAATTTGAACTGTTTGTCTTCTTCTGAAACTTTAAACCGGGGCTGCAAATATCACAAAGACAAACAAACTCTGCAGCAAAATATTCTATAAAAGGGATAAACCTTTTCCAAGGAAGCTGCAGGAAGCAATCTGATAATAAAGGTACTAAATAAAATCACATCTGAAACAAACTCTTTATAGCAAAAGGAAGACTTTTCAGTCTAACGGCTATAAAGGACTGACAGCAGATAAAGTAAAATACAATGACAGCTAATAAGACAAACAACTTTATCTGAAAAGATTTTACTCAGGCAAAAGGGATGGAGCATATATTGCCTGGAAATATTATCATAAAACAACTGAAATAAAATGCCAGATAATGTATTAATTTATTAAATAGAATAAATAAATTCAAAATAAAAAGGCAAACAGAAAACGTCGAACGACCCTCGGAGATCGTCGACTGACGCACGGAGATCGTCGACCTATCGGGCAGATAGTCGAACGATCGAGATAGTCGAACTATCAAAGGAGATAGTCGAACTATCACAACAGATAGTCGAACTATCAGAAGATAGTCGAGCTATCAGATAGTCGACCTATCAACAAATAGTCGAACTATCAAAGCAAAACCGATAGTCGACCTATCAACAGATAGTCGAACTATCAACGCAGAACAGATAGTCGAACTATCAACAGATAGTCGAACTACCCAGGGAAACCAGATAGTCGACCTATCAACAGATAGTCGAACTATCAAAACAAAACAGATAGTCGATCTATCAACAGATAGTCGAACTATCAGATAGTTGAGCTATCCAAGCAGATAGTCGAACTATCGAAGCAATACAGATAGTCGACCTATCAACAGATAGTCGAACTATCAAAGCGACATAGATAGTCGATCTATCAACAGATAGTCGAGCTATCAGATAGTTGAACTATCAGGACAGATAGTCGAACTATCAAAGACAACAGATAGTCGACCTATCAACAGATAGTCGACCTATCAAAGCGGAACAGATAGTCGATCTATCAACAGATAGTCGAGCTATCAGATAGTTGAACTATCAGGACAGATAGTCGAACTACCAAACCAAGCAGATAGTCGACCTATCAACAGATAGTCAAACTATCAAAGCAGACAGAACGTCGACCAACTGATAGACGATCGTCGATCAGCCGATAGACGATAGTCGAGCGACGTTCGACTATAGTCGAACGAAAAACTACTTAACCAAATTCTTCATCTGGAAAAGCGGGGACTCTACAGCTAGACCACTAACCATTGACCATAGATATTTCTTGGGTCAAGAGACTAAAAAGACAAGACTAAACTCAAATCAAACTAGAGTACCAACAATCTCCCCCTATTTGAGTTAAGTCTCTCAAAAACTAAAACACAGAACTAGCTATAGAACAATAAAAACAATACAGGAAATAGATAACAATTAACTAGCAATTATCAAGCAGTCAGATAAAAAACAGCAGTCAATCAAAATTAAAGATCTACAGAATCTGGTTTAGGGACAGAAGAGCTAGGTACAAAAGAAACTTTCCGCAAGGGATCAATAGCTTCTTTCTTGGACAGCTTCAAATCTTGCACACCAATAATCTTCAGTTCTGCAGCCCTTGGAACAACTGCTTCTGGGTGCTTTTCCATATATTTAGAAGGATCAAAAACTTCAGGGCTAACCTGGATTTTATCTAGTTCCTTCATTCTGAACTTTGACATTGTAGTAAATCCTGTAGAGTCCTTTCCTTCAGCTTTGGCTTTCTTTATCTGAGCTGATCCAACAAGTTCTAGAAATCGAGCCATCCTGAAATCAGGATCTAACTCTTGGCTTTCATACACATTTTCAGATGATGTATCTATAGGCTTCACAGTTTTAAATTTAACAAATAAATCTAATAAACTTTCAGCTGTACCTTTAATTTCTTGAACAACTAAAGATGGAGGAGGAGCAAATTCAGCAAACTTTTTACTTGATTTTTCAGAGAAGATGGTTCTTTTACCTTTTGCAACATCCTTAGCAACATGAACTGGTATATCAGGAGAAACCTTTCTCTTGGGAGAAGGAGGAGGTGAAAATGTTGGCTTTTGATATATAACCTCCTTTACTTGATCTTTAACCTCAGTATCATGCCTTTGAGTACCAGAATATGATTTGCCTTGGTGGCTCTGAGAACTTTTCCTTGAATGAGGCTGAGAAAGAGCAGATTTTGCAGATGGAGCAGATGGATTAGCAGATAAATTGCCAGAGGCTCCTGCACCGGGAGGTGGAGGAGGAGGACCTCTGGGAGTCCATCTGGGAACGGGACTATCATATCTCTTAGATTTCTTTCTCTCCTTTTGCTAGTTTTTGGAAAACCACATCCAATGTTGGAAGTCTTTCGACTTAGGGTCAATCCCTTTCAATATGTAATAGGGAGTATCATTGTCTCGATTGGGAGGAGGAGGAGCAATAGCTTTCCTTTTTCTCTTTACAGCTTTCTTTTTCTTAGAGTCCTCAGACACATCTGAATCATCTTCATCTTCAGAAAGAGATGAGGGAGGATGATCATAAGGGTCATACGCTTCTGATACAGCCTTTTCCTTTGCTTTCAGATCAGCTTTCTCTTTTTCTTCTTCTATGGCATCCTGTGCCAGAAGAGAATCCAGATCAGGTCCTGGAGAGTCATCCCATACAGTAGATTTTTCATCTTGCAAAACTTTTTCTTTCTCTTCCAAAGTATCTTGTACTCTTTGCTGCCAGGCCGCTCTTGCTTTCTCTTCTTCTAAACTCAGTGCTGGGGTCTTTTCATCTTGGCTTTCAGATTCAACATCTTCTATATCAGCTAAGAAAAGATCCATTTCTGGATCTATTTGCACATCTGACTGAGCTGGTTGAGCAGACTCAGTATCTTGAGCAGCAGGCAAAAGATCAGCTGGAACTTCTAGAGAGGGTTCTGATACTGTCATTATGACATATGGAACAACTAAAACATCTGAAACAGATTCTTGAACAACTACTTCTACTTGAGCAGCTATATCTTCTTGAATATAATCTGTAGATTCATGAACACAAATCTGTTATATAAGCTAAAAACATCCCTTCTAGGTATTCACAAACTAGCAAATTAGTTGACTCGTCAATAAAACGGATGAGTGAATTACCTTCATACTTTACCAACTCCCAGGATTCATCTAGATAGGATGTAATAATGCCTTCTAGGAAACGGGCAACCAAAGGAGTGGTGAGATCTTCTAAACAAACTTTGACAGCAAATTCAGATAACATAACTGCATCAGATATTTCTTTTTCAGATAACACTAAAACTGATTCTTCTTGAGCTGGAGCAGTCTCTTCTTGAATTGTCATCACTATATCTGTCACCGCTGGAGGATCTGCTGGAGAGGAGGCTGGAAGCTCTGAGGCATCTTCATAGAACATCTCCCCCTGCCTGGTTTCAGTGGGAACTGAGACCAGGCCCCTGGAAGAAGAGGGCTCAGCAGAATTAGAGAGGGATTGGATGGTAGCAGTCAAAGTAGCAATGGAGGAAGCAAGTGGAGCAATTGCCTCTTCAATCATGATTTTGATTGAAGGGGTAATCAACTCCAAAATGCTGGAGATGAATGCTGGGGTGACTTCAAAAGAATGTGGGGGAGCTACAGATGATGGAAGATCAGCAGGAGGAATGTATTCCTGTTGAACTGGAGAACGAACAGGAGACTGACGAGGTGTGGGAGTCCTCTCAGATCCTAACAAATCAAAACTAGGATCAGATATCCTAGCCAGATGAGAAGGTATAGGAGATGCAGGAGGAGAAGGAATAACAACCGTGGTTGTATCTCGAACAGGAGAAGCAGGAAGTCGTACTTCAGCTGAAGTTGATGGAACTTCAACTGAGGTAGACAGAACTGAAGAGGATGGAACTACTTCAGTAGAAGTTGATGGTAAGGCAGAAGAAGATAATGGAAGAGAAGGATGAGCTGAGCCAGCTTCTAGAGGGTGAGGAGTGACTGAATCAGTCCTTGTGCTCTCGGATGTCGCTGGAGCAACCCCTGTGAGAGCGGGCTTCACAAATGTCCTCTTCCACTTGGAGAACAGATTGGGATCCATCTTCTTACTGGCATTTATTGTTGTAGCAGTTGAAACTAGCAGATGAGAATACTTCTCCTTTAGAAAAATTCCAATAACCCTGCCTAGGGTAACCTCTTTCTTACTATTCTTCTTCCTTATCAAATCAAATAGAACACCTGCCCAATTGATCCTTTTCTTGTTGACAATTGCACACATGAGTGCAAATTGTTGTCTTGTGATGTTATCGTGGGCAGAGTGTTTGCCTAGCAGCACTTTTCCAACTAACTCAGCAAGAAATTTTATCTTGAAGGGGAAATTTACCTTGAGCAGCTTCGTGGGAATGCCCTCCGCATGTCCCAGCTCAATCAGCATCCTTCCAAACTCTGGAGCATCTTGCTCAAAATCTTCTTCACCATTTATCAAACCAAAAACATCAGTCAGAATGGCGGGAGATAGAATTACCTCTTCTCCGGCAATAGAGCCGGTCATCGATTCGTCGGTGGAGGACGAAGTAAATGCCCATTCCTTAATCTCGGGAATATTTAACTTTATCCTTGCAGACATTAGTCTTTCTAACCCTTGATCTCTGCATAACTAGAGGATTTCCACAATCCCTGATTCACAACAGCTGAAGGCATCGAAATCGACACTGAATCCTGCGTCGAACTTCACAACTGCGAGCAATGCTGGAGAAATCGCCATTGAAGGAGCTGGAGAGGGCGCGAGAGAGACGGAGAAGACGAATCGGCAGAAAATCGCAAGAGGAGCAAGCGGGAAGACGGAATGCGAAAGGACGCTCTCCGTCGACGATAAAACAAAAGATCTTTTAACCTAGGTCGACTATCGGCTTTATATTAGACCGGAGATAGTCGATCTATTTAAAAGATACTGGAGACGATGGTCGAACGGTCGTTCGACGATCGGTCCAGAAGCAGAGTAGTCGAGCAATAGTTCGACTATTTCTGGCTTCTCAAACAACAAGCTGTCGTCATCCAGGGATCGACGATGAGCTCGACTTGTTCGACTATGGTCGAACGCCAGTCGACGATCTTCAAACAGGCAAGCTTTCATCAACCATAGGTCGACGATGGGCTTGACCCGATCGACTATCTTCAAACAAGTTTCAACATTGGCAGATATAGTCACACTTAGTCTCTTCCATTGATCATGCCTAGTTGAACTAAAAAGAACAGATATTTCTTTTCATCTAAGGGCTTGGTGAATATATCACCTCTCTGAAACTCAGTGGATATGAACTCAAGACAAATCTTGTTCTTTTCCACGCAATCTCTCAGGAAATGGTGCCGAATCTCAATGTGCTTCGTTCTAGAGTGGTGCACTGGATTTTGTGCAATTGAGATAGCACTGGTACTATCACACATGATTTTGGTGTTCTTGTGTGAGTAACCATAATCCACAAGCTGGTTTTGAATCCACAGGATCTGTGAACAACAACTGGCAGCTGCTATATATTCAGCCTCTGCAGTTGAAGTTGAGACAGAAGCCTGCTTTTTACAGAACCAAGAGACCAATCTCTCTCCCAGGAACTGACAAGTTCCTGAGGTGCTCTTCCTGTCAACTCTACAACCAGCATAGTCAGAGTCAGAGTATCCAATTAACTCAAATTCTGATTCTGCTGGGTACCAAAGTCCTAGATTTGGACATCCCTTCAGGTATCTCAGGATTCTCTTGAGAAGAATCAGATGAGATTCCTTGGGGTTGACCTGGAATCTAGCATAAAAGCATGTAGCAAACATTATATCCGGCCTACTTGCAGTTAAATATAATAGGGAACCAACAATGGCCCTATAATTCTTTTGATCAACTGGCTTGCCGTGATCATCAGAATCAATAACTACATTAGTATCCATAGGTGTAGGCATTGCTGAAGCATCAGCCATCCCAAATTTCTTTACCAATTCCTTGGCATATTTGGATTGGGAGATGAAGATACCATCAGCATCTTGCTTAACTTGGAGACCAAGAGAGTAAGACAGCTCACCCATACTACTAATCTCAAACTTGGAATGCATCAAGTTGGAAAACTTTTTGCACAGTTTGGGATCAGTGGAACCAAAAATAATGTCATCTACATACACCTGAACTAACAGGATTGTGTCCTTGTGATGCTTGACGAAAAGGGTTCTATCAACTACTCCCTAGTAAAGTTGTGCTCTAAAAGGAAACTAGCTAGAGTCTCATACCAGGCTCTGGGGGCTTGCTTTAGTCCATAAAGAGCTTTCTGCAACTTGAACACATGTGAGGGCTGAGTTGAAGAAACAAACCCTGGTGGTTGTTCAACAAACACCTCTTCCTTAAGCTCACCATTCAGGAATGCACTTTTGACATCCATCTGAAAGACCTTAAACTTCATGTAGGCTGCATAGGCCAAGAAGATCCTTATTGCTTCTAGCCTTGCAACAGGAGCAAAGGTTTGGTCATAATCTATACCTTCCTCCTGTCTGTAGCCCTGAGCTACAAGCCTAGCTTTATTCCTTACAATAATTCCATTTGCATCCAACTTGTTTCTATACACCCACTTGGTGCCTATGATCAGTTGGCCTTTAGGTCTTGGAACCAAAGTCCAAACTTTACATCTCTCAAACTGATTGAGTTCCTCTTGCATAGCAATGATCCAGTGGGGATCTAGCTCTGCATCTTTAAAGGTGAGGGGCTCAACCTGTGAGAGGAAACAAGCGTGCATCACATCCTGTCTTAACTGATGTCTTGTTTGCACACCAGCTGATATGTCTCCTATCACTTGAGATGTGGGGTGATCTCTAAGTGTGACAATATCAGCAGGTGGGATGTGATCTTCAGCAACAGTTGGGATTAATTCCTCAGGAGGAATTTGATCTACTGTTGGTGGAACAACAACAGCTTCAGCAATGTCTTCATCACTGTCTGATTCAATGATATGAAGAGTTGATAGTTGAAGGATCTCTTGAGTAGCATCAGGTACCTGCAATGAACTGGGGGAAGGAGAATTTTCCTTCTCCTTGTAAAACATCTGAGACTCATCAAAAGATACATGCACAGATTCTTCAATTTTACAGGTTGATTTGTTATAAACCCTATAAACTTTGCTCACTTGGGAATATCCAAGCATAATTCCCATTGAAGCTTGTGTATCAGACTTCTATTCAAGACATAATTGGCTGTACTAACAGCTTCTGCCCAATAGGAAAGAGGCATGTTAGCATCTGCCAACAATGTGCTAGCAGCTTCAATGAGTGTTCTGTTTTTCCTTTCAACTACCCCATTTTGTTGGGGAGTTCTAGGAGCTAAGAAGCTATGTTTGATACCTTCTCTCTCACAGAATTCTTGCATGAGAAGAGAGTCAAACTCAGTACCATGATCACTTCTGATCAAGGCCACATGAGTAGAGTACTCAGTCTGCACACATAGTAGAAAGTCTGTAAGGGCTTTGAAGTTATCAGCCTTAGTTCTCAAAAAGAAAACTCAACTAAATCTAGAGAAGTCATCTACAATGACTAAGGTGTAATACTTCCCTCCTAAACTCTGTACATTTATTGGGCCAAAAAGGTCCAAATGTAATAAATACAAGATTCTAGGAGAATCACTTTTATTTACAGATTTAAAAGAATTCTTGGTTTGCTTGCCTAGCTGACAAGCCTTGCATAGGCTCTCCTTCTTGTAGGGGCAAGAAGGTAAACCTCTAACAAGGTTGTGTTTAGATAACCTAGATATATTTTTAAGGTTAATATGACTAAGCCTCTTATGCCACAAAGAATTATTATTAATTGTTACTTCATTAAATAAACAGATTTCAGAATGAGTTGAATTGAAATCTACCAAATAAATATTACCTATTCTAATGCCTACTAAAACAACATTATTATTTAAAGTAATATTACAAGAAGAGTTAGAAAATGAAACCTGGTAGCCAGCATCACATAGCTGGCTGACTGAGATCAAATTGTGCTTCAGTCCTGTCATATATGCAACTCTCTTGAAAGTAACATCTCCAATTGTGATCCTGCCATAGCCTTCTGTCTGACCACAGCTTGAATCTCCAAAGATAACCTTTGGGTCGAGCTTAGCTTTGAATTTTGACAGATGATTGTTATTTCCTGTCATATGCTTGGAGCATCCACTATCCAAATACCACTTATTTTGAGTGATAGGATAGGCCTTCACCTACAAGACATTCATTTAGACATTGTGGACCCAGGTAACCTTGGGTCCCTTGTTTTTCACATAAGAAAAGCTAGAAATAAATGAAAATGCAGGCTGAGGGTGATAACCTAGTGGGTGAGATCTCCTAGGTGGGATTCTCCATGCAGATGATGGGTCAACAAACCTAGGGTTTCTATTTTCATTTAGGTTTCTACTGGTTTGATGATGATTTTGAAAATTACCTTAGAAAGTTAGCTGACTCAGAATTAATTGTTATAGAAAATATTAAGTTAAAGGAAGATCTCACTACTTGTAGTGAAGAAATTAAATTTCTTAAAATAGAGTTAGCTAAGTCTAAAAGGTTAGAAGAATCTCTAAATGGTAGAAGCCTTAAGCTGTTAGAGATAACCAACATGACTAACACTAGGTCAGGTAATAACAAACTAGGCTTAGGAGCTTCTCCCAGTGAACCCCCAGTTATTCTTAAAAATAATCTTTCAACTCCAGTGAACTTTATCTCAGCTGATGGGATAAAGAACACTGAGCAAGTAAACCAAGTTAATAAAACGTTAAATAAAGCTAAGAGAGAAAAGAGGAAGAAATTTTTTAAAGAAATGCAAAGAGCGTCGAACGCTGCTCGACGATCGGAAGCTCAATGGCCGAACGAATAATTTCTTGTGTCGTCTGGCTTACCACTATAAATTCCTTGTGTCGTCTGGCTTGCTTAATTTAATTACCTGCATTGTGGCTGTGATTAGATATAACTAGGTTTGCTAGTTGCTGATTAGGATTTCCAAGCCTTAACTGTAATTACAGTTAGCTTGAGTTTGTGCACAACACTTGTGTTAGGCTTTAGGGTTATCTCCTTATCTATAAGCTTTTCATTCCGCATTTCACTCCAAGGGAGTTGGGCAGACTATTAAGTTTTGTCTAGTGCAAAATTTGATAACTCTATTCACCCCCCCTCTAGAGTAGTATCTATCCCTTCACTTTCAATTGGTATCAGAGGGAGGTTGACTGACTGAATAGGCTAACACCTAAGTCACAAGATCCTGATAGATACCAAAGTTTATAGATAATCACTATCACTATCATGGACCAGTCCAAGGATTATTCTAGCACCAGACCTCCAGCATGCAACTTAGCTAAGTTTGGCATCTGGAAGGCAAGGATCAAATTATATATGAATTCTATTGATGAAAGCATCTTTGCTTCTATTTTGTCAGGACCCCCAAGAGCACCTGCTGCTGCTTCTGCCTCATCATCTGATATGAGTGCAGTGCCTCCTCCAGACTACAATGATGAGTACAAGAAGGCAAAGATAGCAGATGCCAAGGCGATGAACATTCTGGCTCAGACAATGTCTGATGAGGTATTCCAGAAGGTTGCTGAATGCTCCTCAGCAAAAGCTATGTGGGATACACTGAACTAGATTGTAGCTGGTTCAGCTGATGAAAGGAAGGACAGAAGGTCCAACCTTATCTCATAATATGAGAACTTCAAGAAAACTGATGCTGAATCAGTTGAAGCCATGTATACAAGGCTCAGCTCAATAATCAATGAGCTGAGGACCCTTGACAAGGACATATCATTGACAGAGGTCAATGATAAGATTCTTATGTGCTTCCCTAGCACATGGGATCTGAGGATCTGGCCTATCAAGGAAGCCAGAAGTACAACAGAGATCTCAACTGAAGCCCTTCTCGACAAGCTCAAGTCTTTTGAGCAAGTGCTGAAGACAAGGGAAGCAGAAGCTGAAGCAAAGACCCCCACTCCAATAAGAAAAGAGCAATCTCTGTTGTACTAACAGCTGCTGATGCTTCTGAAGGCAGCCAATCCAATGAGGAACTAATGGCATTATTT
This sequence comes from Platanthera zijinensis, assembly GCA_039513925.1. Classification (NCBI taxonomy): domain Eukaryota; kingdom Viridiplantae; phylum Streptophyta; class Magnoliopsida; order Asparagales; family Orchidaceae; genus Platanthera; species Platanthera zijinensis. Next base: position 1,806,281 of record CM077097.1, read on the forward strand.
GCCAAGAGGTTTCTCAAGATGGGGAGAAAGGAATTCAGAAAGAAGTCTTCACGCTATGAAGACAAACCAAGGTATGATCGTTCACCTGCTAAAGAAATTATCTGTTTCAGGTAGATCTAGAGACCCTTTAGACTTTTGATCAGGTGTCTAAAAACTAACAACAGGTTTTTGATCAGGTGCTCTGCCACCAAGGGATACTTTTGAAGGGAGTAATAACCCTGTACAGGAGGGGGAAAGAAGGTTAAGGTGTCTTCTCTATTTTACAATGGATTAGAGAAGCACAATAACTTGCACTGAGCTAGACAGCTCTAAAAGAATCAAGGCTCCCCCTGGCTCAAAGAACGTCCAGGTGAAGTCTTGCTTCAGTGCAGAAACTCTTCAGTAAGAACTGAAGGAAGAACTACAAGAAGATATAAAATAATAAAAGAAAATATAATCTTCTAGCAGCTATCTTCTTCTTCTTCTTCTTCTTCTTCAAAAGAACTCTGAGTTAGAACTTCCTGGAACAGGAGATCTCAGGTTGAAGAAGAATAGAAGAGCTTAACACTTCTCAGTTGAATGAGGATTGCTGAGAGCAATGAACTTGGACTTGATGAAAGCTTGAATAACTCTTTGAATAACTGGTTAGCTAGCTGAAATCCTTCTCCAAAGGATTCCTTTTATAGCAGCAACAAGCAACGGCTCTTTCAATTTGAACTGTTTGTCTTCTTCTGAAACTTGAAACCGGGGCTGCAAATATCATAAAGACAAACAAACTCTGCAGCAAAATATTCTATAAAAGGGATAAACCTTTTTCAAGGAAGCTGCAGGAAGCAATCTGATAATAAAGGTACTAAATAAAATCACATCAGAAACAAACTCTTTATAGCAAAAGGAAGACTTTTCAGTCTAACGGCTATAAAGGACTGACAGCAAATAAAGTAAAATACAATGACAGCTAATAAGACAAACAACTTTATCTGAAAAGATTTTACTCAGGCAAAAGGGATGGAGCATATATTGCCTGGAAATATTATCATAAAACAACTGAAATAAAATGCCAGATAATGTATTAATTTATTAAATAGAATAAATAAATACAAAATAAAAAGGCAAACAGAAAACGTCGAACGACCCTCTGAGATCGTCGACCGACGCACGGAGATCGTCGACCTATCGGGCAGATAGTCGAACTATCAAAGGAGATAGTCGAACTATCACAACAGATAGTCGAACTATCAGAAGATAGTCGAGCTATCAGATAGTCGACCTATCAACAAATAGTCAAACTATCAAAGCGAAACCGATAGTCGACCTATCAACAGATAGTAGAACTATCAACGCAGAACAGATAGTCGAACTATCAACAGATAGTCGAACTACCCAGGGAAACCAGATAGTCGACCTATTAACAGATAGTCGAACTATCAAAACAAAACAGATAGTCGATCTATCAACAGATAGTCGAACTATCAGATAGTTGAGCTATCCAAGCAGATAGTCGAACTATCGAAGCAACACAGATAGTCGACCTATCAACAGATAGTCGAACTATCAAAGCGATATAGATAGTCGATCTATCAACAGATAGTCGAGCTATCAGATAGTTGAACTATCAGAACAGATAGTCGAACTATCAAAGACAACAGATAGTCGACCTATCAACAGATAGTCGACCTATCAAAGCGGAACAGATAGTCGACCTATCAACAGATAGTCGAGCTATCAGATAGTTGAACTATCAGGACAGATAGTCGAACTACCAAACCAAGCAGATAGTCGACCTATCAACAGATAGTCGAACTATCAAAGCGGACAGAACGTCGACCAACTGATAGACGATCGTCGATCAGCCAATAGACGATAGTCGAGCGACGTTCGACTATAGTCGAACGAAAAACTACTTAACCAAATTCTTCATCTGGAAAAGCGGGGACTCTACAGCTAGACCATTAACCATTGACCATAGATATTTCTTGGGTCAAGAGACTAAAAAGACAAGACTAAACTCAAATCAAACTAGGGTACCAACAATATCTGCCTCACGGATCCTAAGCTTGTGATAGCCAGAACGAAGATCGATCTTAGAGAACACCGGGCTACCGCGCATCTGGTCAAATAGTCATCGATCCTCGGCAGGGGGTACCTATTCTTAATAGTGACTTTTTTCAACTCCCTGTAGTCGATGCAAAGCTGCATCGACCCATCCTTCTTCTTCACAAATAGAACAGGAGCACCCCAAGGCGACGAACCTTGCCTGATAAACCCTTTTGCCAATAACTCATCTAACTGGACTCGCAACTCCTCTAGCTCACGAGGGGCCATCCGGTATAGCGCCTTAGCAATAGGACGCGTACCCGGTTCAAAATCAATCACAAATTCGACATCCCGATCGGGAGCAAGACTAGGAAGGTCATCATGAAACACATCAGCGAAATCATGAACAACGGGAATCTCCTCTAAGTGCGGTATACTAACAGCGGTCCCAACCACCGAGACTAAATAAGCAAAACAACTAGAAGGGAACAAGTTTTGAGCACATACCATAGAAATGACAGGAAAATCTTGGCACGGATCAGCATACACGCTTCCCGGCTGACCATTGTCCTTGATGAAGTCCAAGCGCTTCCCTTTGTACTGAATGACTGCATCATACTTAGACAGCCAGTCAATGCCCAGAATGACATCGAAGTCCTCCAGGTCAATCATCTTCAAGTCTGCCCTCGCAAGAAAATCCCCTAACAAAACAGGGCAATCTAGAATGCCCAAATCTGATAGCACAGATTCACAAGAAGGGAACTTGATGCGGAAGGTATCCCGAACTCGATCTAGAGTTAACCGATGTCGCTCCACAAAGGCTCTAGCCACAAATGGGTGGGTAGCGCCGGAGTCGAAAAGAACGCGCGCCCAGCGGTTCTTCACCTTAAATTTCCATATAGGAGTATACACAACTAAGGATCTACCAAAACAACACTATAACCATTCTTACAAATAAAACTTTCAAGCTGGAAAAATAAACAACTAACCTGAGATGACCTGAGTCGAAGCTTGGGCCTCCTCGGAAGAGATCACGTTCAGCTTTCCTTTACCCTTGTCCACATGCTTAGGCGGAGGTAGCGCCTGAAGTGGAACTGCATGAAGAATAGGCTGGACCTGAGGACACCTAGACTTGATGTGACCCTTCTGCCCACACTGATAGCAGACTTTATCCTTTGACCAGCACTAGGCAGCATCATGCCCGGGTCGCTTACAGATTGAATAGGAGACATCCCTCCTAGGAGCAGCCTGAATCGCATGAACCTGCTCCTTTTTCTGAGCTGCTGCCTTCTTAAAACACCTCTCGACAGGGTGGCCCGACCAGCCACAGAAACTACACACCACCTTGCTCTTCTTTCCTGAAGAAGCATCGGGTACCTGGGGTTTCTTCTCCTCGACAGACTTCCTCTTGTCCTTCCTCATTTGCTGGCTTCTGCTCCTTGCTGTCTCGATAGCCTCCACCTTCAGAGAAGCCTCCACTACCCCTGCATAGGTCTCCAATCCATAAGAACTGGTCAACTGCTGTACCTCGCTCCTCAAGCCACCAAGAAACCGCTTGACTCGATCAGCCTCAACACTCACCAACCCAGGAGCAAACCGGCTAACCTTGCTGAACTCTATCTCATAATCACCAACCGTGAGTTGCCTTTACTTCAGGTGGAGGAAGTCGTTCATAAGATGGTCACGCTCGACCGAGGGCAAGAACTTCCTCAACAGCATTTCCTTGAACATTTCCCAATAGCAACAAGCTACCAAGCTCTCCTTTTCTCTAAGCCACCAAATCTTAGCCAAACCCTTAAGCTGATAGGTGGCTATCATCACCCTCTAATCATCTGCAATACCGGAGTACGAGAACATCTCCTCCATGGAGATCAGCCAATCGTCTATGACCATGAAATCTGCCCTCCTATCATACGTAGGAGGGCTAAGTCTCTGAAACTGCGAGAAGAAAGCCATCTATGCTGGCACCACCACTGGAGGTCTCAGGGGTGCAGGAGGAGGAGGAACAGCTAACCCTCCTGCAGGGCCTTGCAAACCCTGAGTTTGTCCTGCCACAACTGCCACCAAAGACTGGATCTGGGCTCGTACCTCCACCATTTGCCTACTCAAGGAATCGCTACTCTACCGCAAGCTCTAGATCACCGCATCATTCTGTGCTCCAGATGACTCACCCTCAGATAGGGGGGTCGATCTAGTCGAAGGGCGTCTCGCCATCCAAAAGTCATAACAACCTTAGTCAGATCCTAGTATGATAGCTGCAACTAACTACAAGTACAGACAATACATACATCAATATGAACTTAAAGCTGTTAAACTTGCTCTGGGAGTTTATTTTTACAAGAATTGATGTTATGCCTTAACCTAGGATGGTTAACCACCACCATACTAACTCTTATGCTTAGATCGAGAATGCATGACTTTATATTATTTTTGACTCAAAAATTATGTGTGTACATATGTCATCCTGCCAGCCTTTAGCTTGGCATGTTGTGCTTATGCAATGCTATGCTATGCATGTTTGTGCTATGCATTCTAAAAAGGACATAATGCATGTTATGAGCGGTGTACACATGAAAATGTTATGCATCCCATACTACATAACATTTTCATACAACGAAAAGAAAACGAGCTAGTCGCAGCCATGTGGTGAGGTTATGCATCCCATACTACATAACCGTAACATGTTGCCCCTATGGTGGATCCATATACGAACACATATTATGCATCCCATACTACATAATATACCTCGTATACTTTATGTTATGCTATGAGTGTAGTGTTCGTGCTTTTGCCAAGACGTACTGATGACATATCGGTGTGTGAATGACATGATGCTGAACTACTAATCCAATCAAAAGGGAAGGTTGCCTGACTAACTTGTCAAGCAACCTCCCTCTAATACCAACTGTCACAACCCGCATTTTCTCCGAGGAAAATGAATTATCAGAGTAGGAGAAAACACACGTCATAATGCCACGTTGAGCAGGGGATAACTGTCGACGCTCAGACAAACCGCTATCAACTATACTTTATGAAAATTTATTAGTTAAATGAATAGAAAATCAGTTATATTTTTTAAAGGCCGTATCCCTCGGCTCGGTGGATCATCTAGTCCACAGTTTAAAAACTATACTTATACACTGCGGAAAAATACTTTATTCAGGTTTGACATCCTAAAAGAGTGCATAAGTGTCCCCAGAGGATAACTTATATTATGCAGGACCCTACTTTTAATTTATACTATATATGATAAATTGATCTTTTTACGTTGTTTGAAAAATAGTGATGAGTTTTATTAAACATGCTGATTATGAGTAATACTTATAATAGTATTTTTAGGTTTAAAAGTAACTAGCAACCTAAAATAAATCATCCCAAGAGCAAGTAGACAATATCCAATAAAGGTAGCAACAAAAAATAACATATCTAGTATCGAGGTAAAAACTTCCAGTGGGCGCCAACAAACTGACACGAACCCACTGACAAGTATGTATGTCTGTAATAAAAACACATCAAAACTACCTCGCAAAACAAGGAACTGATCTCAAAAGCACCTGAGACCACCAGCAACAGCACAGCACCACAAGCCGTTAGAGCGGCTACTATCCAGAACCAGAGACATTCAAAGAAGAAAGAATACCTCAACAAGCAAAACTAGAAAATGCTCGAAAGAGTCAATCAGAAGATAAGTAAAAGAGGAAAACAAAGCAGTAACAGTCACAACTGCCAAAGGCAAGGCAAAAAGAAAGAGCACTAAGTGTGAGGACACAACAGTAGCTCTGCCCAAAAGCTATAGAGTCAACAAGGCTATCATGAGCCTAAATGCTGAAATCTACCAAGGATGAAACATCTAACACCCTAAGCTGTGAGATATGGTAGTAGCAAAAAGATCGCAGATCCGGGTTGGAGGCAAACTCAGTCCCCCAACCACTATTTCCAAGAAACCAAGCTCAGGGGTCTACATGTGAAAGCACTAGGGACTTCCTACCCCCTTGCCCAGCCTGTACCTGGAGCAAGATTAAAGTAAAGGGTGGCCATGGCTAAATTACTTAACACCACCCCCCATAAGAGATTCAAACCACCACCACTAACTACGACCCACGATTTTGCCTTTGGGAAAGAAAACATAGCCGACAAGGAACATCAACATCAAGAAATTCACTCGGGGGAAGAAATCAAGGTAAGGGAAAAGCGTTGAGATGACTCAACACGGCTTGGCGTTGAGTGAGCCCCACTCACTCAACGCCTAACCAGACCTTGGCGTTGAGTGAGTCAGCCTCACTCAGCGCAAAAAACCACCATGGCGTTGAGTGAGGTTCACTCACTCAACGCCCTCCGCAAGAACAACTCTGGCATTGAGAGAGCTAGCCTCACTCAATGCCAAAACAGCCATGGCATTGAGTGAGGTTCTCTCACTCGACGCCTCCCGCAAGAAAACTCTGGCGTTGAGTGAGCTAACCTCACTAAACGCCAAAACAGCTATGGCGTTGAGTGAGGTCCACCCCCTCAACGCCTTCAGCAAAAGAGGCAGTGGCGTTGAGTGAGCTAACCTCACAAAATGCCAAAACAGCTACGTCTTTGAGATAGGTTACTCACTCAACGCCTTAGCACTTTACCGCAGGAAAACCCTAAACCAACACCAACAGGAAAAGGTTGGAGGGAAAGACGACTTGTTCTCGCCGAATCGGCGGGAATCCAGATTTATTCTCGCAGAATCTGCGTGAATCCAGATTTATTCTCGCCGAATCGGTGGGAATCCATATTGATTCTCGCCGAATCGGCAGGAATCACTAACGATACTCGTCGAATTGGCGAGAATCACTTAGTTATTCCCGTCGATTTTGACTTATATGAATTTCTAACTCAGTCGCCTCACTACTTAGCCGCAAAAGAACAGACAAAACTATGGCTTTGAGTGTGTGCACCACACTCAACGCCAAATCCTGGGAGGCTTTTGGTTTTTAGTGTGTGCACCACACTCAACACAAAATCCCGAGAGCCTACCAAAACTGGTTCTAACCAGAGCATTACCACAGAAACCTCCTCTCTCTCTCTCTCGGCTCCACCCGCAAAAGCACCAAACCAGAACTGAAAATCTGGAGTCAAAATGGTGAAAAAAACCAGCGGGTTGAGCGAAAACAGCACAAGGAGGGGGGCTCATAAATGGAAACTGAAGCACAAAGTTTAACAAGCAAAAAGAGAAAAGCTAGGCTTCAATCCTAGGGCTAACAGGGTAGTTAAGAGGGGGAAAAAATCAAAACTGCAAGTGCAAGGACCACTTGCCTCGATTTCCGACGAAGCTTGGTCGGTTTTCCCTTATCTTCACACGGCACCAGCAGCAGCAACACCCTAACAAAAAAATCTCGAACTTTAATGGCGGAAAAGGGCCAAAACCAGATTTTCGGGCTTCTTAAAAACTCCACGAAAATCAAATCTCTTACCATAGAAACGTAGGTCTAAGAGAGAGCAACCCAAATCCGCTTTCAGAATTGAATTCCGTTAACAAACGCTCCTGGAATCGCCGTCCGAAGGGTAGCAGGTCGGCGGTTTCTCCGCTGTTTTTTTTTCATGTACAGGAGAGGCGGGTTCGGTCTCGGGAAGAAGAAGAAGAGTGGGCCCGCCATCTACTAATTAAGGCTTTTTAAAATAAAAAGACACGCCTATTCGGCCTTAACCGCTTCCTAAACTGACAGTTCACTTAAGCTAAGAAATTTCCAATTTGTTTTTACTAATAGCACACCCAAAACGACTCAAAAACCAAACTACCTCAGAATTCGACGAAATTCGCACTGTAGCTAAAAACCCATACTACGAATGAAACGGCGAAGTCAAAATTAACTTTCGACGAACAGAACTTGAGTTATACCCACCCAAAGCCAAAACATAAGCATCCCCCAAGAGGACACACCGGGTCACCCAAAACGACTCAGCTTGCTAGGGAGATCTTGCCAATAGGCTACAAAATAGGCCACTCAGTTCTAAGGAGTTAAGACCACACTCCACAGATTGCACAAGAAAATAAAACGCGTCGACGTAACGCCAAACGAGAATTAAATAATCGCAGGAAAAATCGGGGTCGTTACACTCCTTGCTGGGACTAAAGCATAGGGCTTCCTAGCCTTGGTAAATATAGCTCGGTCTTTGGAAAGAGCCGCGAAGAAAGTGCAAGATAAGAAGGAACCAGTGGAGAAGAAGTAAGAGTTTAAAGTGCCAAATACAAAGTCAAGTTTCCACAGATGGAACAAGAAGCAGAAGACTTCGAGCTCAGCCCCTTCGTCTGGTGCGACGGGGGAAAACACAAGTCCAGTCCCAGGAGCCTGTTACAACTGTGGAAAGGTGGGACATTTTGCAAGAGAATGTTGGAGCAGACGTGCAAAGTCTAATAGGAGGTAAGGAGCAACTTATGAGGAAAAGGGGAAGGCGGCGGAGTCAACCGCATCTCATCATGCTCCAGCCCAGCCTAGAGTATACAACCTTTGTCTACAAGAGGCCATCAAACAAGCTGATATGGTGACATGTATGAGTTAAATTTATTATAGTTTAGCTTTTTGTGGTAACTGTTACCTTTGTACATGTTAGCTTATTTATGTTGGTGCTAGGCATTGTATTGATTTTTGATCGTCCGGAGAGATCCCTATTTGATACGGGAGCTTTGCATTCCTTCTTGTCTGAAAGATTCGTATCGCGCATCGGAGTCTCTTCTTCGATGGCAAAGGACAAACTAGATGTGTTGTTGCCCAATGGGTGCTCAATGTGCGTGGATTGAGTCTGTGAGATAAAGTTTTGGATTGGGGACCAGGAGTTCGATTTGCAAGCATCGGTGCAGCCGTTAGTGGTGTTTGACATAATCTTTGGAATGGACCTACTTTCCGAGCAGCAAGCATACATTGACTGTAACCGAAAAGAGGTTAAGTTGGGACTGAATACTGGGCGGGAGACTACGTTTGCGGGCATGAAAGGGTCGAGCAAGATTTTAATGTCGGCTCTTCAGGTGATTAAGGCAGTTCGGTCTGGGGCAGAGCTATTTTTCACATTAGTGCAGGCTTCAATGCCCAGACCTGGTCTGGGCAGTATAATAGTTTGGTCCGAGTATCCTGATGTTTTACCAGACGACCTCCCGGGAGCCCCTCCTAAGCGAGAGATTGATTTTACAATTGAGCTGGTGCCGGGTGCCAAACCGGTGTCACGCTCTCCGTATCGGATAGCACCTAAGGAGATGGAAGAGTTGAAGGTTAAAATGCAAGAATTATTAGATCAAGTGTACGTGCGTCCAAGTTCGTCTCCTTGGAGCGCACCGGTCCTTTTCGTTAAGAAGAAAGGTGGGAGTTTGCGACTTTGTATTGATTATGGGGAGTTGAACAAACTTATGGTAATGAATAAGTATCTGATCCCAAGGATTGACGATCTATTTGATCAGTTAGTTGGGTCAACAGTATATTCGAAGCTAGATCTGAAATCCGGATACTACCAGTTAAGGATAAAGGAATGTGACATCCCTAAGACAGCATTCAGTATGCGGTTTGGACATTTTTAGTTTACGGTCATTCCATTTGGGCTGACCAATGCGCCATCCGTGTTTATGGACCTGATGAACAGGACATTCAGAGAGTACCTGGACCAATTCGTGATAATGTTTATTGACGACATCTTGGTGTACTCGCGGTGTGAGGATGATCACTACAAGCATCTGCATATGGTGTTGGAGACGTTGAGGAAGAATCAGTTGTATGCTAAGTTCTCCAAATATGAGTTCTGGTTGTCCTCAATAACATTCCTTGGGCATATTGTTAGTGGTAAAGGGATTGCGGTGGATCCGGCGAAGATAGTGGCAATACAAGAGTGGCCTAAGTTGACTACGGTGGCGGAAGTCCATAGCTTTCTGGGGCTCGCCGGCTACTACAGGCGCTTTGTGGAGAATTTCTCACGGATTGTGCTACCACTCACGACGTTGACAAGGAAGGATCAAAAGTTTGTGTGGATGCTGGAGTGTGAACAGGCTTTTGAAGAGTTGAGGAGGCGGTTGGTCTCGGCACCTATCTTGTGTTCGCCGAGTGGGTCCGAAGGATTTAAAATTTTTAGTGATGCTTCAGGCAGTAGTTTGGGCTGTGTTCTACTACAGTATGGGAGAGTAATAGCGTACGGATCCCGACAGTTGAAGGTCTATGAGAGAAATTATCGGGTGCATGACTTGGAATTAGCGGCCTTGATATTTGCTCTAAAGCTGTGGAGGCACTATCTATACGGTGTGAAGGTCGACATTTACACCGATCATAAGAGCATGAAGTATTTACTAGATCAAAAGGACATGAACATGAGGCAGCGAAGGTGGATGGAGTTCTTGGGGGACTACACTTTCAAGATACATTATGTGCCTGGGAAAGGAAATGCAGTGGCAGATGCATTGAGTCGTAGGGCTCCAGCGCAGGCCAACTGGTAGGCGGCGCATGATGAAAGTTTAGTCCGTGATTTGGAGTCATTGGAGATCTCTTGCGTCGATAAGCAGTCTAGCGCTGAAGCAATATTGTGTTGGACAGAGGTGCAGTATGACCTAGCTTATAGGATTCGGCTGGCTTTGGTTCAGGATAGCGTTATGAAGCAAGTCTTGGATGAATCATTGGATGGGTCAAATTCCCAATTTGCGGTTGAAGATAGACTGCTAAGGAAGGATGGTCGCCTATGCATCCCATGTGTGGATAACCTTCGGGAGGAGTTGATGTACGAGGCTCATCATACCAAGTACTCAATCCACCCGGGGAGCACGAAGATGTATAGGGATATGAGGAAGTTGTTTTGGTGGCCAGGGTTGAAGAAGGATGTAGCACTTTATGTGGCGAATTGCCAAACTTGTGCCCTGGTGATGGCGGAGTGCCAGAAGCCCGGAAGTTTCTTAAAGTCCTTGCCTATCACGGAATGGAAGTTCGATGACATATCCATGGATTTTGTACACGGTTTTCCAAAGTTGCAGAGGGGAAATGACGCCATCTGGGTGGTCGTAGATAGATTGACAAAGGTGTCGCACTTCATCCCGAATAGGAAGGAAGATTCGGTTGAAAAGATAGCCAAGCACTATGTGGATAATATTGTACGGTTGCATGGTGTGACCCGCAGTATTGCTAGTGACCGAGATGGGCGCTTCACATCAAATGACTGGAGGCTGGTGCATAAGTTGTTGGGAACTAAGCTGAGTTTCAGCACAGCCTTTTATCCGCAGATGGATGGTCAGACCGAGATGGTCAACAGGACGACGGAGGACATGCTTCACATGTGCATCCTAGATTTCGAAAAACACTGGGAGGATCACCTGTACATGGTAGAGTTTGCTTACAATAATAGTTACCAAGCGAGCATTGGAATGACCCCTTTTGAGGCCCTTTATGGGAGAAAGTGTCGTACACCGTAGTCTTTGTTGGAGACAGACGAGTTAAAGCTGTACAAGCATCAGACAGTGGAAGACGCCACTTCAATGGTACGTACGATTTAGGAACAATTAAAGATCGGTTAGGAAAGGTAGGGAAAATACTATAACGCCAAGCATAGGAATGTGGAGTTTAGTATTGGCGAATGGGTGTATTTGAAAATCAAGCCATTCAAGGGTGTCTCGCGGATTCGACACCTGAAGAAGCTGAGTCCGAGATACCTTGGGCCGTTTGAGATCCTGGAGCGGATAGGCGAAGCAGCGTATCGATTGAAGCTGTCGGTGGAGTTGAGTGGGCTACACGATGTGTTTCACGTATTGGTGTTGCAGAAGGTGGTACAAGAGCCATCGCAGTTCATTGCGGTCGATCAGGTGTCAATTGATGATGGGTTGACGACAAAGGTCAAGCCGATTCGCATTGAAGACTTTAAAGTCAAACGGGTCCGCAATAAGGAAATTTTAATGGTTAAAGTCCGTTGGGATAACAACGGTCATGAGGAGCTCTCTTGGGAGAGAGAGCAAGCTATGTTGGAAGAGTACCCCAAATTATTTCCCTCAGGTAACATTTAATTTTTTTTTTGTACCTTTGCATAATTTCGTGGACGAAATTCTTTTAGGGGGGGGAGAATTGTAACGCCCCAAAACTTAAAAGCGGAACGGGCGGGGTTTGAATCAAGTTTGGACCTTGGTAGGATGAACACGGCCTGTGACACGGGCATGTCACATGGCTGTGTCATGCTCAGGTTGTCGAGTTGAGGTTGACGATCGTCTAGTGCACGAACACGGCCTGGGACACGGGCATGTCCCAGGGCGTGTCAAAAGAACACGGCATGTGACACGGGTGTGTCACATGGCCGTGTACTGTTCGGGAGAGATTGGTCTTGTGTCGACTGGAGGGTACGGCCCCGAACACGGGCGTGTACTGGTTGACACGGGCGTGTCAAGTTTGACACGGGCATGTCAAGTTTGACACGGGCGTGTTGTCACCCGAGTCCACCAAGCAGCGTGACTGTTTGCGTGGCAGTTATTGGTGACACAACCCCTAGTCACGGGCGTGTCGAGGACCCGACACGGGTACTTCAGGCTAGGACACGGGCGTGTCCCAACCCGTGTCCTTTTTTGTGCTTGATATTAGTGGATGGATCGAGGCATACGACCTGGGACACGACCGTGTGCAAAGCCGTGTTCGGCCCAGGCTTAAGAAATTTTAGGCAAATCTGAGCCGTTCGTTTTCTTTAAATAAGATCTAACGGCCCAGATGAGTTCCTGCATGTGTTTAGTCTGGGATTAGAGGTTTAATTCCTCATTTCCTCTTTAACTCCCTCTTTTTAAGAAGTTAGAGACAGAAGAGAGCAAGGAAGAAAGGAGGGAGGAATCCAGCCGCCGGCGGAGCATCGAAGCACCAATCTGAGAACTGAGACTGGATCCGTAGAGAGAATTCCTTTACTAAGCTTTCTATCTGGCTAGATTTTCATGGCGCCAAAGCAGACTTCAATGGTAATGATTCTCAACTTGAGCATGTGAAGCTCTTCTTCCTTTGCATAGGAAAACCCCTCTCCCGCGAGTGTGCGGTGAGTTTGCGGTGTTCCTTGGGGTAGATATGTGAAGTCCCCCTTGTTTAGAGTTCGGAATCGAAGTACGGGCATAGGCATTGTGTGTGAAGCCTACACAGACGTGTTTGTCTGGATCAGTGATGTTGAATTGCATGAATAGTCGGAGAAGACTCCATGCATTGTTTTCGGGTTTCTACACGGTAGATTGCAGCAGGGATCCTTGGGGATTAACTCCAAGGCGCACCCGAAAAACTGGGCAGAAACGTAATTCCGTTAACTTGGCGGCCGGGGAGTCAGCCTTGAACATAACTAGGTTATATGATGTTTGGAAATGATTTAGGATCTGGATGAAGCTTGGCCCACGCGTTTGTCTTAAAGTGACTAGGCGGAGTGAGCAACGGGCAAGTGGAAACGGACCTGGGCTATGCGGTTCGGTGCTAGAGTCCCTAAAGTGGAATTGGTCATTGGCATAGTCGGGAGTCTTGGACTTCGGTCGGAAAGACTCAAAAATGCTTACAATGTTTGTCCTCCAGAGGGTGGTGGTGAAGCCACGGAATTGACCGGATTCACCAAGAATGTGGCCTTAGTGCACGGGGTGTTTGGCCGAGCGATCCTACACCTGTGGCGAAATATATATTTGCACTTTACTATTTAGTTGGGCTAATGATATACAGGGAAGGAGCATCGCCGTCCCGAGTAAGGGGCGGGGTCATCATAATTTGGTCAGCTTTAGCTGACCGTTGCTTTGTTTTCCACCGTGCGGTGGAATGTTGCTTGCATGTGCTATGTTACAAAGTACCAAGTAGCGAGCTGGAGCCAAAGCTGCTGTGCTGGCGCTCGAAGGCCAAAGCGAATTATTATTTTCATTTCTATCATGTGTGGCCGGCATGCGTGTCGATGTCTGTAAAACACTATGTTATTAAGTGAACATTTGTAAGGCCATAAGGTCAAGTACTCTTTTGTGTATTTGCTTTTTTTTTCATTCCTTGGTTGATATGTGGACATTCATGCTAGTGCTATGAATTTATGGGTTTTCTTAAACAATTTAAAAGCCTCCGCTAGAATGCTCTGTGCTAGAGTGAGTAGTTAAGTATTTGCTATTATTTCGTAACCCTTCCGACATTCATTGGTATATGGCGTCGGGTTCCAGCTGGACCTTCTCTTATATATCATACGACGGATGGGGGTGTTATACACTATCCCTCCCACCTCTCTAACATATGTTAGATGAGAAATAACACAAACACTCGGCTCCAAAGAGCTTACATCATAGATCCCGCATGACCTCTCAGTCTTCTCCAAGACCTACCACTCGAGCACTAAACCCTAGCTCAGATTCAAAGGATCCTACAACTCAGGCCTAAGCCCTACACTCAGATCCAAAATGGATCATACTCTCAGATCAACAAATGATCCTACCTCAGTCTTTATAACACAGGCGTACAACTCAGATTCACACAGGAATCTTACCTCTCAGCCTTTATAGATCAGGCCTACACTCTGATCCTAAAGGATCCTACAGAATAAATAATGAATGTGTTGATTTTAACACTATAGAATTTCTCTGTGTTTGTCTTTCCTAGATAGAGATAATCACAGCCGTAGCTCCTGCAGATATTTCAGAAATCTGCTCCTTCTCCTTTTTCAGAATATGATTCCGAACTTGCTGTCGCAGATGAAAATTGATTCAGCTATCTCGATTCGCTTTTAGGTTCACTTATCTGAACTCCTTCTTCAGGCTCGATAAGAAGGCGAGGAAGAAGACGATGTTCAACCGCAAGAATACATAAATAAAAAACCCTAATTCTTTTTTGTCAACTCATCCAATCTTCCCCTTTTATTATACGTTGATCAACGACTCTTTTATGTGTGGGCTCAGCCTTAATTGCTGGAATATCACCTTCCTTTTACACAAGAAGGCAACTAGCTGGCCATTGGCGCCATTAATGTTATTCTGCAGGTTTCCCACAACTATTTTGAACTGCGTTGACTTTTTTACTTTTGCTGACGTTACACCATTGTGGACGTAGCAAAATTCTAAGAATCCACTTAGGCATTGAGTGAATGGCCTTCACTCAACGATTCTATACTTTATCATTTTGCAGCTTCCTTGGCGTTGAGTGAATGACCTTCACTCAACGCTTTTAGACTTAGCTTAGCTTTCTTCTCTTTCTACATCTCAGGCGTTGATAGCATTGAGTGTAGTTTCATCACTCAACGCTTTTTGCCTTAGATTATTTTCTGTTTCTTCAGCAACCTTAGCATTGAGAGTGTTGAGTGTAGCTTCATCACTCAATGCTTTTTGCATTCGATTATTTTCTGCTTCTTCAGCAATCTTGGCATTGAGAACGTTGAGTGTAGGTTCATCACTCAACGCTTTTGTACTTGGCCTCAATTGCTCCACTGCATGGCGTTGAAAGCATTGAGTGTAGCTTCATCACTCAACGCTTTTGTACTTAGCCATTTTTTTTATTTCACTCTTTCCCCTTGGCTTTGACTGCTAGAGCTTGACTCAAAGCTTTTTATTATCTTGCGTTGAGTTAACTGGCTTGACTCAATGACTGCAGACTTAGAAATATTTTCCAGTCTATCTTCTATGGCATTAACAGAATCTATATGGCGTTGTGTGAACTGGCTTCACTCAATGGTTTTGGACTTGGCTTATTTTTCTTTGACAGAAACTCTGCGGCTTTGACTTTGGAACCAATACTAGACGAATTATGATGCATGGCATTGAGAGAGTTGACATCACTCAATGCATGTGGACTTAGTTATTTTTCTGGCTTCCACTGCTTATACTTTGACAGACCCGGATTTATTCAACGCTTTTTGTGTTATGGCGCTGAGTAAACTGCCTTCACTCAATGTCTGCGGACTTAACTGCATTTCTTTATCCAGCATCCATCCTTAAGCCATCTGGCATTGAGTGAGCTTGATCCACTCAACGCATGTGGACTTAGGCAGTTTCTTGCCTATCCAGCTAACTCCTTTGTGTCCACCTGTCCTATCATTACAATAAGGACTAACCTGCATACATTAACTTGCTACCTTATCAAATACAACTTGGTGTATATCATTGAATTGTTTGACTTCTTACAAATTAGGGACATTGGGATCATTGGACCTAACAAGTGTGTTTGACAAGGCTCTTCCCCAATACTCGGCTCCTTAAGAGCTTACAACTCGATCCCACAGGACCACATAGTCTCCACCAAGACCTACTGTTCTGGAATAAGGCCTTATAACTCAGTGATTAGACAACCACCTACCTCAGGCCAACAAACCTACAACTCACGCTGGGAGGACAACCCTACACTCAGATCAGAAATGGATCCTACACTCAGATCAACAAATGATCCTACATCAGCCTTTATTATATAGGCTTACAACTTAGATTCTTACAGGAATCCTATACTCAGATCCAAGACTGGATCATATATAAAATAGAAATATTATGAAACAGTTATACACCAGAGAACTTTCTATGTTTTTGTCTCCCTGCGCTGAGCAGATTTCAGCCATATCTTCTTCACAGTAATAAGATGAAAAGATCTTCAGTATTGGGCAGCTTGTGCTGGAAGTAACTCAGAATCAAGATTCTGATCTGTTATTGAAGACAATGGATCTGAAAGTTTTGTATCTTCTTTAAACAGCTACCAGGACTAGCAGACTCCTAAGGCTCTGCTTCTCTTCTCAATCAAAAAATTGATTCTGAACTTACTGTCACTAATGAGAATCACAACAGCTATCTGTTTTTTGCTTTTAGGTAAACTGAACATAACTTATGATTCATGCTCGATGTTAAAGGCGAGCAAAAAGACAATGTTCCGCCATTATGCATAATCAGAAACCCCTAATTGCTTCTTTCCTTTCAGCCAATCTTATCCTTTTATAGTCAGCTGATCAATGACTCTTTGTACTGTGGGCCTAGCCTAAAAAGGATGAGTTACTACCTTCCATTTGCAGAATACGACAACAGCTGTCCGTTGGCGCCATTAAAGGCATCATGCAGCTTTCCCACAAAGAATTTGAACTACGTTGACTTTGTTGACTTTTGCTGACGTCAGCCATTCTTGACTTAACAATATTCACATAATCACTCTGAGTGTTGAGTGCATTGAGTGAACTGGTTTCACTCAACGATTTTGGGCTTAGCTTATTTTAGAGCTCTTTCTGCATCCATTGCGTTGAGTGTGTTGAGTGGTTGGCCTTCACTCAATGCCATTTACCTTTGCTCCTTCGGAACTCTGCCAACTGCTGAGGCGTTGAGTGAACTGGCTTCACTCAACGCTTGTGTACTTAGAAAATTTTCTTCTGAATGGAGGCGTTGAGTGTGTTTACTTCACTCGATGCTTCCTAGCTCAGCCTCAACTTTTGATTAGGCGTTGAGTGAATTGGCTTCACTCAATACTTCTGGACATAGTCAAATCCTATTACTCCTTCTAGCTTTGACTAATTGAGCTTGTCTCAACGCTTCTTTCATATGGCATTGAGTGAACTGGTTTCACTCAACACTTCTGGACTTAAACAGATTTTTCTGTCTATCTTCTTTGGCTTTGATAGAAACAGCACGATGTTGAGTGAATTGGCATCACTCAATACTTCTGAACTTAGAATCTTATCCTTTGATAGAAACTCTGTGGCTTTAACATACTGAGCTTTACTCAATAAATATACAACATGGGGTTGAGTGAGTTGTTATCACTCAATGCTTGTTGACTTAGTCGATCTTTCTGCTTGCTGAAGCTTAGCTTTGACTATCCACACCTGAATCAGCGCTTTAGGTCATCTGGAGTTGAGTGAGCTGTACTCACTCAATGCTTATGGACTTAACCATAATCTTGCCCTTTTTCAGCATTCTCCTTGACCTCTAGCATTGAGTGAATTTACTTTACTCAACGCCTGTGGACTTAGGCAATTTCATGCCTTTCCAGCATCCTTCATTGTGTCCACTTGTCCATTTTATGTGATAAGGACTATCCTGCATGCATGAACTTAAACACACATCAAATACAACTATGTGTATGTCATTGACTTGTTTGACTTCTTACAAATCTGGGACATTGGGATCAATGGACCCAATAGCCTGTTAGTTCAAACTCACTATTCTAAGGGTACCATAGGCCAAGATCAGGTGTGCCCTTCAGATATCTCAGAATACTTTTAGCTGTAAAAAAATGAAAATTCTTAGGGCAATCCTGGTATCTTGCACAAACACATGTAGCATACATGATGTCCGACCTACTAGAAGTAAGATAGAGGAGGGAGCCAATTATGCCTCTATACAGGGTTTCATCAACAGGTTTTCCTGTCTCATCCTTATTTATTGACACACTAGACCCCATAGGATTTTTCATTATGGAGGCACTCTCCATTCCAAAAAAATTTACTAACTCCTTAGTGAACTTAGATTGAGAAATGGATAATCCATCCTCAGACTGCCAACTTGTAGTCCCGAGAAGTACTTGAGCTGTCCCAAACTGCTCATTTCAAATTTCCCTTGCATAAGTTTAGTAAAGTTCTTGCAAGTTATCATTAGTAGACCGAAAGATTATGTTATCTACATAAATCTAGACTAGGATGATCTCGCCCTTCACTTTCCTTTGGAATAATATCTTGTCTATCGTTCCCTTTGAGAATTTGTTCTTAATGAGAAAGCTAGACAGGGTCTCATACCATACCCTAGGGACTTTCTTCAACCCATATAATTCTTTCCTAAGCTTATAAACATAATCAGGTGAGTTAAAATTGACAAAACTTGAGTGTTGCTTAACATAGATCTCTTCTCTTAGGTTACCATTAAGGAAAGCTTACTTGACATCCATTTGGTATACTTTAAATCCCTTTTGTGCAGCATATGTAAGGAATAATCTAATGGCTTCCAATCTAGCTACTGGAGAAAAGGTTTGATCAAAATCAATACCTTCTTCTTGTCCATATCCTTTGGCTAGCAGCCTAACTTTATTCTTTACTATAACACTATTTTCATCAAGCTTATTACTATAGATCCACTTGGTTCTAATGATGTTATGTCCTTGTGGTCTGGGAACCAGCTTCCAGACCTTGCATCTCTTGAACTAGTTTAGTTCCTCTTGCATAGCCATAAACCAAAATGGATCAATGTTGGCCTCTTCAAACCATTTAGGTTCTACCTGAGACAGGAAGCTGATGTACATTACAATGTTCAGGCTTCTGCTCCTTATTGTAACTCCTTGGCTAACATCTCAAATTATCAGATCTTTGGGATGATCCCTCAAGTACCTAGCTGGTTGAGGCATTCTTACTTCAGCATCATGACCTTCATTGGATGGATCTTACTGATCTTCATCCATACCAAGTTCCCTTTGATCTCCTTCTAGAATACATACTCCATCATCGTCTTCTAGGGTAGTTGGAGAACTGTCATTGAAGGTTGGTTTGCCCATCATCATCTTTACAACTATAAATTTAGAGGAGTAGGGCAGCTCAATTTTAATCATTGATGACTCATCAATGATTAACAGACTCTTCTACAACTTGATTTTTCAAGTTGTAGATCCTATATTCTTTGCTATGATTGTTGTACCCAAAAAATATCCCTTCATAGGATTTGGCAACAAACTTAGTAAAATGGGACTTTATATTATTGAGCACAAAGCATTTACTATCAAAGATCCTGAGATAGGCTAGATTTGGTTTTCTACCCTTCATAATCTCCTAGGATGTCTTCTTATGGTACTTGTTGATGGAGGCCCTATTTAGGACATGACATGTAGTGTTCACTACCTCAGCCCAGAAATATTCTGGGAGAGAAATATCATTGAGAAGGGTCCGGCCAGACTCTATGAGAGTTTTATATTTTATCTCAGCTATCCCATTTTATTGGGGAGTTCTATGTGAAGAAAATTCCCGGTGAATGCCTAAATCTTCACAGAACTTTGTCATGCCTTTAGACTGGAATTCAGTACCATGGTCACTTCTGATTTTGACCACAGAGCTATATTTTTCATTCTAAACTTGCCTAACAGGGGTCACAAAAGTGTCATGGGTTTCTTACATTTTCTTCTAGAAGAACACCCAAGCAAATATGGAGAAGTCATTAACAATCACAATTGTGTAGACTTTCCTACCTAGACTGTGAACTGACATAATACCAAATAAGTTTATATACACGAGTTATAAGCACCTCACAAAATCCTTGGCACCAATGCTCTTAAAGGATGCTTTGGTCTGCTTGCCCTTTTAACATGTAGAGCAAATGCCCTCCTTGGTGTATCTTATGGTGGGACCATTTCTGACTAACTCTTCACTGAAGAGCTTGCTAATGAACTTATAGTTCAAGTGAGCTAGTCTTTTGTGCCATTGCACACAGTATAAGACTTTCTTATTAGCAACTAGACACACATGGGTATCATAACTTAAACATAAGATGTTTAAACAGTAAATATTCCCACTCCTAGTGCCTGTAAACAAGACCTCTTGGTCACTTGACCTTTTAATTCGACACTTATCCTTGTGGAATATAATGACATAGCCAAGATCACATTATTAGATTATGCTAATCAGGTTGTGTTGCAACCCTTCCACATAAGTCACTTTTGTGATTATGACAATGCCTTTGGTTATCATACCATAGACCTTGGTGACTCCTTTGTCTGAGCCTCCAAAGATCACCTTAGGCCCTTTCTTTATAGGAATGTATTCCTTCAGATGGCTTCTTATTCTAGTCATGTGCTTGGAATATCCACTATCTAAGTACCATAATTGTCCATGTGTACTTGGAATATCCTGCAACCATAATTCAGTTTACATTAGGAATCCAAAAGGGTTTGGGTCCTAGGTTCTTGTTAGTTTGGAAATTTACCTGTCTGCCTGCAGCATTTCTGACAGGTAGACTTGCCCTTGCACTATGCACATTGGGGTTATGCTTATAATCTATGGCAAAATTTCCCACTTTGCCACAACACAAACACTAATGAATATTATATCTCCTTTTCTAAAAAGCTCTTGTAGACAAGATGAAACTAGTTGACTGTTCAGAAGGGAGAGAAACAACCCTATTCATATTTCTTTCAGCAAGGGTCTGACCTAAAGTGAGTCTTCCAGTAGATGTACTTGGCTTACTGTGAATGCTACTAATAGCTGTCTTCTTTTCAGAAGACTATCTGTTGATTGCACAGAGATATCCAAGTCAGGCTTACTGATTGACTTGTTTTTTGTCTGATTCTTTACTAGATGAGCTTGATTATTTTCCCCGACCTTATTCTTGAGTGTGGGGGCTGGTGCACCAAAAACAAATGGTCCATAATGGGCAATCTGAATTTACTCATGGGGATCCTTAAAAGCATTCAAACTCATACCCTTCCTTCCACTATAGTTGTGAACATTTTTGTTCACACTTGTGGATCTTCCATTCAACCAGTAACCATATATGCTTTCTTGGTCATACCTGTTGGATGGTAGCATAATTTTCTGAAAGGAGATAACAGGCTGAATTGGGTCATTGCCTTTCCTCCTATTCCTTCTTCCAATGTTCCTTTCAATGTACCCCAGTCCCTTCTTATTTGTTTGGGAGATGAAGGTATCAATGAGTGGCAACACTGATTTAGGCTTTGATTACTGAGCCACTAGCATCCTCTCTTTGAGGTTCTTCTCTTGAAGATCCATAATAATCTTGTTCTTATGGATGATGGTCCCAATCTGGATGATTGAGATAGTCTTCAGCTCACTGAATTCCCTCCTCAGCTGGTCAAGAAGGGGTGCTGAGTTAAACTGAGGGGAAGAAGCTAGCTGTAGGGAGACAATCTCCTAGGCTTTTCTTTGATAAGCAACTTGCTCTTCTTCAGAACATCCAAGATCAAACAATAATTGTCAATCAATTGATTGACATCTTCCTCAGATTCAGAGTCATCATCATCACTGGATTAAGAAGCCTTAGAATTAGGACTAGTCTCATAGTCAGATTCATAGGAGGAGCTAGATAGAGAATGTACCATATCTTGACAAGACTGATCATGGCTGGATTCTCCATCTATCATTGTCATTAAACCATAGCTACTATTATTATCTTCATCCACCTCTGTGTCACTGTCTGAGTGTGATAGAGGAGCATACCTCTCCTTATATAAGGATAGTCCTCGTCATCTTCATCAACAATAACAGCAAACAGCCCAACGTAGGCTTCTTCTTCTTCTTCTCAATCTGAAGATGTTGAGTCACTCTGACTTAAACTCTTCTCATTCTTGGCAATGAATGTCTTTTCCTTCTTGACCTTCAGATGATGATGCTCCTTCTTACTTGTCTCTTTTGTCTTGACTGGGCAGTCATCAATGATATGCCCAGACTTGCTGCATTAATAATAAACAATTTTAGAAGAACTATGTTTACTAGGTTTGGAATCATACCTGTCTTATTTAAAGAACTTCTTCTTAGACTTGTGGTGATCCCTCTTGTTGTGTAAAGAGGAGGAAGGTATGTTATTCCATTGCCTTCTCTTCATCATCTTCTGGAACTGCCTTGAGAAGGAAGCAAACTCCTCATCTGACATTTTGCTGTCAGATGAACTTGACTCAGAGCTGTCTTAATTAGCAGGCCTTCTTGTGGGAGAAGCAATCCTCTCCTTGCTCTTCTTAGAGCTATCAGCCTTGAAGTCCACTATCTTTTCCTTGACTTGGGATCTGATGGTGGTCTACTTCTCCTTTCTGGAAGATAACTACATCTAATAGGAGTGTAGCTTTCGAAACAATGTGTGAGGAGGAGTTTCAGCTAGCTTGGCCACTTTTCTAATGGCACGGGTCTTTGTGTCCCATTCTCTAGTTAGAGACCTTAGGAACTTGTCTTTCAACTCAAAATTGTTGAAGACCGTCCCATAGGTCCTCAGTTCATTCACCACTCTGAATAACTTTTCATAGCACTCAGTTATGCTATCCTTCTTGTTCTACTTGAAAGCCTCATATTCCTGATTGAGTAGGGATTTCCAATGAACCCTAACTTCTTCAGTGTCTTCCATATAGACAATCAAGGTGTCCCATATTTCCCTAGAAGTTTGCAGTGGAAAAGATTTTGGAATATAGAATCATCAATGGCACTTAAAATAATGTTTTGTGACCACTTATCCATAGAAGCCAGGATGACCTCATCCTTGGTCATCTCAGAATACTTCTTAGGTGTCTGGACATTAGAATCCAGAACTGAGACCTTCATGGGGATGAAATGTCTTTCTTGTACTATTATAAAGATTATAGGGTCAGATGCTTCCATGAACAATCTGACACTTTCCTTCCAAATCCCAAAGCTCTCTCTTTTGTAAATTGGAAGCATCATTGAGCCCAACTCTTTATGGTTCTCTTTTAAACCCATAAAGAATATACTTAAGCTACTCCTGGAGATCAACTTAGACTGTTAAGTCATTTTGAGCAACCTCCCTCTGATTCTGCTTGAAAGACTTTGAGTTTATGAGTACCTAAACACCTAGAGGGGGTGAATAGGTTTTTAAGTCTTTTATGACAATATTTTACTTAGATGTGGTGTTATTTATACTTAGATTAGCTTTCAAGATCTCACAATCAGCACACAAGATATTTATAGTGGTTCCCCATGGTTTGGGTACATCCACTACCCCTCTTACCTTTCTAATAGTGTGTTAGATAAGGCCAAGTTCACCAAACACGTCTTAATGAGCTTAAAACTCAGATCCCTCAGGATCTCTCCGACTCCTCAAAGTCCTGCCTCAATCCCAAAGCCATACACTCAGAGAAATAATATCTACACTCACTGATCTGCTCTAGAACACCTACCTCAGAGTTTAACTCAAAGTCCTACACTCATATTCTCAACCAGAATCCTACCACTCAAACACAAAGGCCCTACTGCTCAGATCTATAAAAAATATCCTACCTCAGCCTTTATAGTTTAGTCTTACACGCAAATCAATTAAGATCCTACAAAAAGAAATGTTGGTTGTTGATGTAGATAGACACTAGAGAAATAATCTCAGACTCTTCCTCTTCCTGAACTGAGATGACTCAGTCCTATCTTTCTCACAGCTCCAAGGATGGATCTTCAAGAATGTTCTTTGAGCTATGAAGTAACTGTAACTAGGGCTTGCTTAGTTCCTTCTTCCACCTCAGAGAGATGACTCCCTGAACTTGCTGCTGAAGATGAGAATGACAATAAATATCTCTCTTGAACTTTCAGATCAACAGCAGAAGTAACTTCTTCAATCTCTGCAACTCTATTTAGAGGAAGAAGGCGATGCTATCAATTTTCCAAAAGTTAATTTCTTCTTCCTTGAAATACTACTTTTGTATCCCGCCGTCCAACGGCTCTTTTAACTGTGGGACCGCCTGGAGTTTTTTAGCTGTAAAATTTATTTTGCATTAATTATTATACAACAGACAAGAGATGCCATTTGTCATCTTCTGTTCCGTTCCCACAACATTTTAATTTATACTGATGTCATCATGACTCCACCTGTGGGCATAGCAAAATTCAGACAATTCTTCATAGGCGTTGAGTGAGGATTTTTCACTCAACACGAAAACACTTAGGAAGAATTCTGCACTATCAGCATTGAGTGATCATCCATCACTCAATGAATATTGAAAATTGTAGTCAAACTGACTTGGCGTTGAGTGAGCCTTCATCACTCAATGCATATGGACTTAGTCTATTTTCTTTGTATTAACGCGTTGAGTGAGTTCTCTTCACTCAACTCTTTCTGCCTTTACCTATTTTATTGATTAGTCATTGAGTGAACTGCTTCTAATCAACTCTTATGTCCTTAGATATATTTTTTTTGAATAGATGTTGAGTGAGTTGTCTTCACTCAACTCATCTGTCCTTACGTAGATTTCTAAGTCAAACAACCCTCTGACTCTCACTGAACTGTGTTCTATCATCGCTTTCCCTTCTAGGCATTGAGTGAACTGTCTTCACTCAATGCTTTTGTACTTTGCCAGAATTCTTGTCAGATTCTATTTGGCTTCAACTGTTTGAGCTTTTCTCAATGCTTCTAGCTCTAGGTGTTGAGTGATCTGCCTTCACTCAATGCTTCTGGACTTAACCAGATTTCTTCTTTGGCAATGCTAAGGCTTTGACTTCCTAGGCTTTACTCAACGCTTAAATCAATCTAGCGTTGAGTGAACTGCCTTCACTCAATGCATCTAAACTTAGGTAGATTTCTACCCTATCAGCATCTTGCCTTGTGTCCACCTGTCATTATTTCGTAGACAACCTGTTTAAATAGTGACCAAAGAGCAACCTGCATACATAGAACTTAAAGCATGCAACAAATACAATTATATGTATACCATTATCTTATTGTCCTTCTTCAAATCTAGGACATTGTGACCAATGGACCCAACAATATAACAATTATTCACTTCACCCTTACCAAGATAGATTAATGAATATTGGTTTGGCAAACCCACACTTCATCGATCGAGGCAGGAAGAGTATCATCCATCGGAAGGCATCCGAATACTTAATATTGCATAAGGGACTTGTAAGATAATTTATTAACACTTAATCATGGTTAAAAATTAACCAATATGCACATCCACAAAATAAATCGAACAACATACACAATCCAAATACATCCCAAATGTATAAAAGAAAAATCATCAACACTTGATGAACTGGGCTAAATCTGAACATTTAGTGTAACACCCCAAAAATCTCAAAACTGGATTTGAGGTGCAGGCTGTTTGACACGGCCTGGGACACGGGCGTGTCCCAGGGCGTGTCGGGGTACACGGCCTGGGACACGGGCGTGTCCCAGGGCGTGTTCAGGATGGTCGACGATCGGTGGTCGACTATAGTCGAGCCTGGGACACGGCCTTGGACACCGGCGTGTCCCAGGGCGTGTCACTTAAGAAATGGCCGGACTGAGTCAGAGAAGTACACGGCCCGGAACCAAGCCTTGAACACGGCCGTGTCAGATTTGACACGGGTGTGTCTGAGGGCGTGTGCCTACCCGTGTACTGCTCGGTTGGTTTTGGAGCTCGTTGAGGCAGGGGTGACACGGGCGTGTCATTTGACCGATACGGACGTGTCAGGTTCGACACGGGCGTATCGATGCCTGTGTTCTGGTAGATTTCAGTCGGTGCGAGTGCCACGCGTGCCGCTTAAGGGTACACGGCCTGTGACACGGGCGTGTCACAGGCCCTGTCGGCCAAACGAATAGTTATTTTTGGGCAGATCTTGGCCGTTCATTTTCCTTAAAGAAGATCCAGTGGCTGGGGCTAATTCCTAGTTTGATAAGGCCGGGAAAGGAGAAGGCTAAGCTCATTTTTGAGTTCATATTCTCTTTCTAAATCTAAGAGAGAGGGGAGAGCAAGGTGAGGAAGAAGAAGTGGAATCCGGCTGCCGGTGGTGCTACGGTGGTCCAAATCGCGAGCCGAGTTCGGATTTGCGAAGGCAACGCTCCTGCGAAGGCTTTCATCCGTCTCAATTTCTCTCCATGGCTCCGAAGCGAATTCCTAGGGTAACGATTTCCTTCTCGGACATGTGAAGTCCTTATTTCCTGCATTGCATAGGGAAAACCCTTCCCCGCGAGTGTGCGGTGGGTTGTGGCGTCCCTTGGGGTAGATATGTGAAGTCCCCCTTGTTAGAGTCCGGAATTGGAGTACGGATCTAGGCATGCTATGTGAAGCCCATCTGGACATATTGGTCTGGATTGGTGATGCTTGTTTGCATATCGGAGAAGACTCCGTGATTATTGCTTGTATGTATGATGGATAAAGTACTGGAGGAAGTCCAGGAAATTGTGAGAGTTGGGTGCAACTCTTGTGGCCATGAGTTGCCACTTTGTGTGCAGTTGAGCGTTGGGCTGCAACTGTATGAAAAGGCTTCGTGCCGAACAGGCAAGGTGAAACCGACCCGCGCCTTTAAATGTGGCCTCAGGTATGATGTACTTGGTTGGGCAAGGCGATTTAAGCAACGGGGGGTGGCTGATCTGTACCTGCATTATGTAGGCTGGACATGAGAGCGCCAAGGCATTGGGCTTTCGTCAGCGGCATAATGAGAGTCTTGGGCCTGCGTGCCGGACTAAATGCTCAATGGTGAGATCCGGTGTTTTCGGTGCACCCGAGAGTGCCATGAGTGCACGGGACGTCGGGCCATCGTGCCGGCATTTGTGATATGTGACTGTGCGGTCGTGCACGTCTTGCTTGAATTACTATATATCAAATTGGACGATTGCTATGCAGGGATGGAATTCCGCTGCCCCGTGCCAGGAGCAGGGTCGTTATAATTGGTCAGCTGAATGCTGACCGTTGCCCTATTTGCCACCGCTTGGTGGATTGGTTCTTATAGGTACTGGAGGTACTGGTATGAGCGGGACTTAGCGGGCTGAAGCCCAAGCTGCGCTGCTGCCCTCGAAGGCATTGTTTTGTTTCTTTTGTTCATGTGTGGCCATCCTGCGTGCCGATGTCTGTAATCCACACTCTTGTTAAGAGAAATTGTTATAAGGCCTTAAGGCCAGGCTCTTTTGATGTTTGTATACACTACTATGTTATAGTGGACAGTGTTCTTTATCTTGAGTTCAAAGATTCAACCGTGAAACTTCCGCTAGAATGCTCTGTGTTAGGATGCGTTGGTTATGATATTAGTTCGTAGCGTCTCCGTCTGTGTGTAGAATATGGTGTGGGGCCCCGGCCGGACCCTCTATTATATTCTTCTTGACGGGTAGAGGTGTTACAATTTGGTATCAGAGGGAGGTTTCGATCCTCCGACCTGTGGGTTATGGGCCCACCACGCTTTCGATCCTCCGACCTGTCAGTGCTGTCGTTATAACACTTAACTTGAACTCAAGATTGTCCACTTAGGAATGCAAATACACTTGTTTGTTGAACTTGTGTATTCTTTTTGTATGGTTGCCGTTTTCATTGGTCATTAAACTGTGTATTTTACACATATAGGTGACCAGAAGTATTGCGGGTCAATCCGAACCACAACGTTCTGTTGAGAGTGCGGCACCAGCCGAGGTGCCCACAACTCCTCCATCCGCTGAAACGGTCCGTCTCATCACGAAAATGGTACTTGCTGTGATGAATGCTCAGCAGGTTGGGCAGGCACGTCCTGCAGTGGTGTCAACGCAAGCTGGGGTATGGCAAGAACTGGTAGAAGCCAAAGTTGATCCGCGGGTAGCAGATCAACAATGGAAGCAATTCTTGAGCTTTAACCCTCCGCAGTTTCATGGGGCAGGTACACCGGCCCAAGCAGAGGATTGTCTTGCAAGGATCAAGAGGATTATGAGAGCTATCAAGGTTGAGGAGAGGCGCGATTGTGGTGGGATGAGATTGAACTGCATCACTTGGCCGGCAGGCAATTGGCAGAGATTACAATGGAAGAATTCTCTCGTTTGTTCTTAGCACAACATCTGCCGATGCAGCAAAGGATATCGATGGAAATGGAATTTCAACGGTTAGCACAGGGAGATCGAAGTGTGGATGACTACCTGCATGAGTTCACCCGTTTGGGAAGATATGCGGGCACGATCTTCGCCGAAGAAGAGCGTAAGACTAGTCGGTTTTATGCGGGACTGCGAGATGAGCTGCGGTATTTGCTCTCGAGTTCTGTGAGTCAGGGATTCCAAGCCTTAGTCTGTACGGCTCGTTCTTTGGAGACGGACATGAAACGGGGGCAAGCAAAGGGCAACTTGGCTGTTGCGAAGCCAGAGTTTAAGCCGCCGCGTCCGGACAAGTTTGGCTACCGAAAGAGATGGAATAAGAAGTCTAAGTTTTCTGGACAAGCTCCTTCTGCGACTGTGTCGGAGACATCTGGGTATGGATCTCGTGCTTGTTTTATGTGCGGGAAGTTGGGACACTTCGCACGTGAATGCCGATCTGGTCCTCCAAAGGGTGATAAGAAGATGGGAGCGTCTTATGCGGAGAATGGGAAGGCTGTGGTGGAGTCTTCTGCCTCGCACGCGCAGCCCAGGGTCTTCAACCTTAGACAACAGGAGGCCATTAAGCAGGCGGATGTCGTCACAGGTGCGCGTAGGTTTTAATGTTCGTGTTTTTGAAGTGCTGTGCTTGTTTTAATTGTAATGTTATAGGGTTTGTCCTTATACGAGAGTATCCGGCGCGAGCACTGTTCGACACAGGTGCTTCACATTCGTTTCTGTCTGAGGACTTTGTCTTTCGTGTCGGGGTACCTATACGGACTACGACAGACAGTATAAAGGTGTTGTTACCTAACGGATGTTTGATGTGCGCGGATCGATCATGCGGTCTTGAGGTCAAGATAGGAAGTCGGGAGTTCAAGGTGGAAACATTAGTATTGCCGATCAAAGAGTTTGATATAATCTTTGGTATGGACTGGCTTTCAGAGCAGCGAGCCTGTATCGATTGCACTTCAAAAGAGGTCACACTTGGGCAAAATACCGAACAAGAGACCAAGTTCATTGGTATGCAAGGGATGAGTGGGATGTTGTTATCCGCTCTCCAAGTTGTTAAGGCAGTTCGGAAGGGTGCGGAGTTGTTCTTCACACTCATAGAGGCGGTGGCGCCGAAGGCCAGTGTGAGTGAAGTGCCGATTGTGTCGGAATATGCTGATGTGTTTCCAAAGGACCTTCCGGGGTTACCTCCCCAAAGGGAAATCAACTTCGCTATCGAGCTGGTGCCGGGTGCGAAACCTGTGGCCCGTTCGCCGTATCGGGTAGCGCCAAAATAAATGGCCGAACTGAAAGTTCAGTTGCAAGAATTGTTGGAGCAGAGATACATACGCCCAAGTATGTCACCTTGGAGCGCGCCTGTTCTTTTTGTGAAAAAGAAAGATGGTGGTTTGCGACTATGTATTGATTATCGCGAACTGAACAAGCCGACGGAGAAAAACAAGTATCCAATTCCACGGATCGATGACTTGTTCGATCAACTAGCAGGCTCAACCGTCTATTCGAAGTTGGATTTGAAGTCCGGGTATTACCAGTTGTGGATTAGGGAAGGTGACATTCCCAAGACAGCGTTTGGCACACGCTATGGTCATTATGAGTTCACAGTGATGCCGTTCGGCTTATGTAATGCGCCTTCGGTCTTCATGGATCTCATGCATCGAACGTTCCGCGAATACCTGGATCTGTTTGTGATTGTTTTTATTGATGATATCCTTGTATATTCACAATCGGAGGAAGATCATGCAAACCACTTGCAATTGGTATTGCATACCTTGCGAAGGAATAAGCTGTATGCCAAGTTCTCTAAGTGTGAGTTCTGGCTCTCGTCGGTGGCTTTTCTAGGCCATGTGGTAAGTGGAGAGGGCATAGCGGTGGATCCGGCTAAGATAAGTGCCATTCGTGATTGGCCAGTGTTGTCTTCAGTGGCCGAGGTCAGGAGTTTCCTTGGACTGGCGGGCTACTATAGACGGTTCGTGGAGAACTTCTCCCAGATTGCTTTGCCTCTGACTACATTGACAAGAAAGGATCAGAAGTTCGTTTGGACACCGGAGTGCACACGAGCTTTTGTGGAGCTGAAGAGTCGTTTAACCACGGCGCCTGTTTTGACGTCGCCATGTGGTACAGATGGATTTTAAATATACAGTGATGCGTCAGGAAGCGGCTTAGGCTGCGTTCTCCTGCAGTTTGGCAAGGTGATCGCCTATGGCTCACGTCAATTGAAAGTGCATGAGCATAATTACCCCGTCCATGACTTGGAGTTGGCGGCGGTGATCTTTTCGCTAAAGTTGTGGCGGCATTATCTTTATGGCGTGAAGGTGGATATTTATACAGATCATAAAAGCTTAAAGTATCTGCTCGATCAAAAGGAATTGAATATGCGACAAAGGAGGTGGATGGAATTCCTTGGGGATTATACCTTTGACATTCACTATGTTCCCGGAAAGGGAAATGTGGTCGCTGATGCCTTGAGTCGTCGGACTCCGGTGCGGGCAAATTGGTTGTGGATACATGATGAGCGGTTAATCCAGGAGTTGGAAGCTTTGGAGATATCTTGTGTGGAAAGAGATTCTTCGACTGATGCATGCGTGAACTGGTTGGAGGTTCAATATGACCTTGCTGACAGGGTTCGGCGGGCAACGGAGTTGGATGAAAGTCTCCAACGCTATGCAAAGGAGGGGTCTGGTGATCAATTCTCCTGGGATGACGGTTTATTACGGAAAGATGTACAAGGACATGAAGAAACTGTTCTGGTGGCCTGGTTTAAAGAAAGACATAGCCGCGAATGTGGCTAAATGTCGTACTTGTGCTTTGGTAAAGGCAGAATATCAACGGCCGAGTGGTTTCCTGAAGTCGTTGCCGGTTCCGCAGTGGAAGTTTGAGGATATTTCTATGGATTTCGTGCACGGATTGCCGAGATCTCAGCGTGGTCATGACTCAATCTGGGTGATTGTAGACCGGTTGACAAAGGTGGCTCACTTTCTACCGAACAAGCGGGACGATTCAGTGGAAACGTTGTCAAAGCTCTATGTGGAGCAGATTGTTCGATTACACGGTGTTCCCCAGAGCATCGTAAGTGACCGAGATGGGCGATTTACTTCGAAAGATTTGAGACTAGTTCATCAGATGTTGGGCACGAAGTTAGCATTCAGTACGGCCTTTCATCCGCAAACGGATGGCCAAACTGAACGAACCAATAGAATGATGGAGGATATGCTCCGTATGTGCGCCCTGGACTTCGGTAAGAATTGGGAAGAGCATCTTGTTATGGTGGAATTTGCCTATAATAATAGCTATCAAGCGAGTATAGGCATAGCCCCGTTTGAAGCGTTGTATGGTCGTAAGTGTCATACACCGCTAGCTTGGGCAGAAACTGGCGAGACCAAACTTTTAGGCACAAAGGAGGTCGAGGATGCTACCTCAACAATACGCTCTATTCGAGAGAGGCTCCTAATAGCCCAGGATCGGCAAGCCAAGTATTACAATGCTAAGCACCGGAACGTGGAGTTCGCGGTGGGTGACTGGGTCTATTTAAAGATTAAGCCCTTCAAAGGCGTGTCTCGGATTCGGCGGTTGAAAAAGCTAAGTCCGCGATACCTTGGTCCATTTGAAGTGGTGGAGCGAGTTGGGGAAGCTGCCTATCGGCTAGCTCTTTCATCGGAATTGAGTGGATTGCATGATGTGTTTCATATCTCGGTGCTACGCAAAGCAGTCAAGGATCCAGCTCAAGTAATTGACAATGATCGAGTGCCGGTTGAGTATGGGCTAACGACAAAGGTGAAGCCTATACAGATCGAGGATCGAGCCGAGAAACAGTTACGGAACAAAGTGATCGGGATGGTCAAAGTCCGATGGGACAATTGTGGCCGAGAAGAGCTAACATGGGAGAGCGAGCAGACCATGCGAGCCGAGTTTCCCGAGTTATTTTCGTAACTTGTTCGCTCGTTGTATATGTAATAGAAACATATAAATGTTTTGTTATTTTCTCCCTACTGTCTTCAAATTTCGGGATGAAATTTTATTAAGGAGGGGAGGATTGTAACACCCCAAAAATCTCAAAACTGGATTTGTGGTGCAGGCTGTTTGACACGGCCTGGGACACGGGCGTGTCCCAGGGCGTGTCGGGGGTACACGGCCTGGGACACGGGCGTGTCCCAGGGCGTGTTCAGGATGGTCGACGATTGGTGGTCGACTATAGTCGAGCCTGGGACACGGCCTTGGACACGGGCGTGTCCCAGGGCGTGTCACTCAAGAAATGGCCGGACTGAGTCAGAGAAGTACACGGCCCGGAACCAAGCCTTGAACACGGCCGTGTCAGATTTGACACGGGCGTGTCCGAGGGCGTGTGCCTACCCGTGTACTGCTTGGTTGGTTTTGGAGCTTGTTGAGGCAGGGGTGACACGGGCGTGTCATTTGACCGACACGGGCGTGTCAGGTTCGACACGGGCGTGTCGATGCCCGTGTTCTGGTAGATTTCAGTCGGTGCGAGTGCTCCGTGTGCCGCTTAAGGGTACACGGCCTGTGACACGGGCGTGTCACAGGCTGTGTCGGCCAAACGAATAGTTATTTTTGGGCAGATCTTGGCCGTTCATTTTCCTTAAAGAAGATCCAATGGCTGGGGCTAATTCCTGGTTTGATAAGGCCGGGAAAGGAGAAGGCTAAGCTCATTTTTGAGTTCATATTCTCTTTCTAAATCTAAGAGAGAGGGGAGAGCAAGGTGAGGAAGAAGAAGTGGAATCCGGCTACCGGTGGTGCTACGGTGGTCCAAATCGCGAGCCGAGTTCGGATTTGCAAAGGCAATGCTGCTGCGAAGGCTTTCATCCGTCTCAATTTCTCTCCATGGCTCCGAAGCGAATTCCTAGGGTAACAATTTCTTTCTCGGACATGTGAAGTCCTTATTTCCTGCATTGCATAGGGAAAACCCTTCCCCGCGAGTGTGCGGTGGGTTGTGGCATCCCTTGGGGTAGATATGTGAAGTCCCCCTTGTTAGAGTCCGGAATTGGAGTACGGATCTAGGCATGCTGTGTGAAGCCCATCTGAACATATTGGTCTGGATTGGTGATGCTTGTTTGCATATCGGAGAAGACTCCGTGATTATTGCTTGTATGCATGATGGATAAAGTCCTGGAGGAAGTCCAGGAAATTGTGAGAGTTGGGTGCAACTCTTGTGGCCGTGAGTTGCCACTTTGTGTGCGGTTGAGCGTTGGGCTGCAACTGTATGAAAAGGCTTCGTACCGAACAGGCAAGGTGAAACCGACCCGCGCCTTTAAATGTGGCCTCAGGTACGATGTACTTGGTTGGGCAAGGCGATTTGAGCAACGGGGGGTGGCTGATCTGTACCTGCGTTATGTAGGCTGGACATGAGAGCGCCAAGGCATTGGGCTTTCGTCAGCGGCATAATGAGAGTCTTGGGCCTGCGTGCCGGACTAAATGCTCAATGGTGAGATCCAGTGTTTCTGGTGCACCCGAGAGTGCCATGAGTGCACGGGACGTCGGGCCGTCGTGCCGACGTTTGTGATATGTGACTGTGCGGTCGTGCACGTCTTGCTTGAATTGCTATATATCATATTGGACGATTGCTATGCAGGGATGGAATTCCGTTGCCCCGTGCCAGGGGCAGGGTCGTTATAATTGGTCAGCTGAATGCTGACCGTTGCCCTGTTTGCCACCGCTTGGTGGATTGGTTCTTACAGGTACTGGAGGTGCTGGTCCGAGCGGGACTTAGCGGGCTGAAGCCCAAGCTGCGCTGCTGCCCTCGAAGGCATTGTTTTGTTTCTTTTGTTCATGTGTGGCCGGCCTGCGTGCCGATGTCTGTAATCCACACTCTTATTAAGAGAAATTGTTGTAAGGCCTTCAGGCCAGGCTCTTTTGATGTTTGTATACATTACTATGTTATAGTGGACAGTGTTCTTTATCTTGAGTTCAAATATTCAACCGTAAAACTTCCGCTAGAATGCTCTGTGTTAGGATGTGTTGGTTATGATATTAGTTCGTAGCGTCACCGCCTGTTTGTGGAATATGGTGTGGGGCCCCGGCCGGACCCTCTATTATATTCTTCTTGACGGGTAGAGGTGTTACATTTAGAACCAATCTAAATCTTAAGATTTACATGCATTGGACATGAGCAACACAATGTCCACTTACATAGTATACAAGATCATCTATTTATGTGAGATTCAAAATCATACACACTTGGTTTCACAAACCAACAATAACGACGGTTACTATTAAGGAGAAACAAAGATATCACAACGAAATCACATGTATTCTTGGCTGGATTCCAAGAATAGATTTGGGCATTTAGAGCACTTCTAAATTTCCAGATCTACACGCTTTAGATTTAGCAACTTTTGAAACAATGATCTTCGCTTAACATGGCTCTAATACCACAGTCGGGTTTTTCTATACGTCACAACAGTTGTGAGCAACATAATAAGGAAACAAGAAACACTAAAAGAAATAGATCTTGCGAAGAATATTGATCAAGAAGTAAACTTGCTGTAAATAAAATTTACATTTGCGGGATTGAGTAAATACTCAACCGAGATGCTCCAAGAAATCTGGTGAATACTAATGGCTGGAGTTCCGAGAACAGAATAGTGTCAATGTCTCTACAGGTGATCCACATGAATGGAAGAACCCTTAGACTCTTGTCATACAAGATCTAGGTTAGAAGAAAGCACTTTGCATCTTCACAGACTGGTAGATCTGTTCTAGAAGAGGCATCGGCGATGGGCGCCAGAAAAGAGATGTGCAACGGTGATCGGTTTGGGAATTTTGGAAATGATTTTTGTTGGCCTTTTCCTCTCGGGTTAAGTGATGGTTAAAATTAATGCTAGCGGGAGATTCTAAATCAAATAGGCAAGTGTTCCTATCGTTCTAAAGTATATGGTCAAGTGTCATATTTAGAATAGGGGACTGTTGAGTGCTTGTACTCACAAGGAAGAGCTATTATCTTATTGGACAAGAAGTGGGTTTTGTGAATTACGAGAAAGAAAACATTTAAACTAATAAGGAGAAATTCGAAGATGGGAAAACTAGCATTTGATCTAGAATCCCCTTTAATTAAAATAAACCTTCTTTAAAATAAAGTATGCAAGTCTCTTAAATTATTCGCTCAACCGTGGAGGTTCCCAAAGTACGAAGCGTCTCTCTCGAGCTCATGCTTTTGACTATCCTTATATTGATCGATTAAGACATCTCGGCCAGTCAAAACCCCTAAGCTTGCTTTAGCCCGTGAACCCCACTATTGGATTTGACTCCAATCCAGAAAATTTATGTCGTCCTCTCTCGAGGAGTGCATGCAACTCCTTTTATCTTTGAGTGATCTCCTCTTATCCACAATCTCTCAGTCATTTAGGATACAGATCTTAGATCGAAGAACATATCCGTGAAATATGAATTTGAAACAATAAAATTCAAAGATAAATCGTTAGTGAGCAAAATAAAGAACTTGACATTTTTGATGAAATTGAAAAGATTATTTCATTCCAAGGTTCATCATGATCAAGTACTAATTTGGGTTTAGCTACTCGTCATGATTAGGGAATCACAAAATAGGAAAGAGAGAGACACGATTGAATGGAAAAGAACTTAAATTAAAACTTACAAAATATAAGATCTAGACTAGGAAATGGAAATTGCATGAAATTAAGAAGATAATACAGAACTCCAACTCCAAAAATCTCCCTCCTAAGCTTCTGAAATTTTCTGGAATTTATAAGAAAAATTGTTGGAACGTCACGCCCCTAGGTCATGCCTGTGACCTAGCGCGTGTAAGGCTCAGAACTGTCGTCTTCAAAGCCCGGGAATGTTGGAAAAAAACCGCCGAAAGTTGTTAAGTGGCGGGTCACGCCCCTAAGTCACACCCGTGACCTAGGGTGTGTCTTGTCGGTTACTTGAAATGGTGGAACACAGAAATGACAAGAATAACTCTGACAGTTGATGGAAGGGTCACACCACTTGGTCACGTTTGTGACCAGGGCATGTAAGCTGGAACGGAAGTCTGGTAGGAACGGCTGTTTGATGCTGGAAAATGCTTGTAGTCGTGCCCTGGGTCACGCCCGTAACCCAAGTGTGTATTTTTAATCCGACGTAGATCATGGGTCACGGAGGTCACTCCTCTGGATTCCTCTCCGAGAACCGCGGGTATGCTTTTTTCTGTTACCCCTTTCTGACCATTTCACAAGCAGCCAATATCTACTGTCAAGCTGACTTCTCGCATCCTCAGCTTCCGCTGACCCGGGTCTCGCCACCCGAGAGGGTGAAATAATTACTTCTAACCTGCTCGGCCAAGCGGCTAATCCCGCCCTACTGGAGGGAGGGGTGTCTACCGGCCCCTCCATAGCCCAAAAGGAGGTCAGCCATCTCGCGAGAGTGAACGACTTCCCCCATGCTTCCGGCCAGGCCGAGATCACTGTGCGCGAGGCTTTTTGCTCGGGACATGGAAAGCCACTCCACCTCCTCTATGGGACTGATGGGGGGCAGGCCTTCTCGCCAGCCGTCGGCCAGTGGCCCTCGTCATGCGGCAGGTAAGCGAAACATTACCGTAGTTCTAACTCAGTTCTCGCTGTAACCACGAAAGTTGTTTTCCCAGAGGATCTGGACTCATGAACTGGGGCCGTTGAAGATGATGAAGACGACAATGAGGAGGGTGAGTAATAGGACGGCGAGAGCTCCCCCATTCCTTCGTCTGGCGAGATGGAGGACATTGTTAATGATGTCGGGGGCGCGAAGAGACAAGGGAAGAAGATTGTTGACCTCCTGTCGAAGCTTATGCGGAGGGAGCAGGCTCGCGCAATTACGGCGAAAGAATTACACGAGATGGTGTAGCAGAGGCTCGAGGCCCTTGAGCGCGATTATTTCTTTGGTGAGATGGGGCGGCCGGGTGGGCCTACCGCCGAGTCCTCCACTGGGAGATGTATCGCGCAGATTCATGACGAGGCTCTCCGGATCAACCTAGGGTGTACCACCCTGACTTACAACTACAACCCGTTGGCGCCCCCGAGGACCAGATGGCGGGAGCGAGGACGATGGCGCTGGGAGCCGTACTTATCGCTGAAGCCTCACCCCTTCTCACCTCTTGGCCTTCCCTTCCCGCAATGTACCATGTTTCTTGATTTTCTTGATTGTTCACTCGTAACCTTTCAATCATTGTTTATTATTATTATTGTTGTTTTTCTTCCTTTTTAACTCTCGCCCGGCGAGAGCGATCCGTGATCTGGCTTTCATTTATGTTCCACGTGGCCATTTTGAAATGCTCGTGCGAATCTAAACCTTCGGCCGGTCGTTGTCATCCTAGGCCGGAACCCGAGGCGTCGCTGTCTAGGGGCATGATGCTTGTACCGCCACCGCTATTTTTATCATATATATTTTTTTTTTCTTTTTTAGAAAAGTCATCATTACCACGGCTTCCTATAAATAGATGAGTTCACCAAACGCATTTATTTCTCCGATCTGGAACCCTCATTCCTCTCCTTGTTTCTTTCGCGACATGCCGAGAACCCCCCCTACTCCAGCCTTCTTCTCTTGTTTTCGCCTAACTTTCGATATCGCCCATTCTTTTGAGATCTCACCTTCCATCCCCTCGACAAAATGTCAGGCAAGAATGAGGGGCGTTCACTTTAAGCAGAAGCCTTCTGAAAGCATCAGTTCCCCACTTGTCGTCTAACCCTTGAAGAGTACAAACGGATCACTTCACAGTATATTCCCGCCGGCTTCACTGCGAGAAATCCCGGTAACCAAGACAGGGTAAACACCGCGGGGGAGGGGGAGCTCTCCATCCCCCTCGAACACTTCGAGGTGGGCTTTCTCCTTCCCCTTTGGCCGGAGATGCGTCAGGCCCTCCGTTACTACGGAATGGTCCCCGCGCAGCTAAACACTAACTCAATCACCATCCTTGTAGCATTCATCTTCTACATGCGATCAGAGAAGATCGAGTTCAGCCTCCCGATTTTCCGAAAGCTGTTCATCTTTTGCGCGAAGGGAGGGGTAGTCTTCTTCTCTGGGCAACTGCTCAAGATGACCGGTCTTGCCAACAAGCACCATCATTGGGGCGAGAAGTTCATCTTCGTCTCTGGCGACTTCGGCAGCGTTCCTCTCGCGCCTGTCCAATATGAGGATGCCTCCTACAAGCCTCCCACCCTGGGATCGCGCGAGAGCGCCATTCTAAAGTTATTTGGGACGAAGGAATTCGATGTCCAATTCCTCCGACGGGATGTTGACTCTCTCCCTCCCGTGCCTCCTGGCGAAGGTACGGTCCCGTCCTCAACCCGAGATTCCCATTCAAAATTTCAATACATTCTATTGTCGCCCTTGCAGGAGAGCGAGAAGTTCCTCTGCACCAACCCTTTGCCGAGACTCAGGGTACCGAGGACCAGGCTGCGAGAGATCTGCTAGCTCTCGCGAAGTCCGCGCCTCAGGCTTTCCGGGACGAGCCTGCCCCACCTCCTTCGACCAGTACTGGGAAGCGAAAGCCAGACGTATTTTCGTCCTAGCCGCTAAAAATACTGAAGAAAACCGCTGCCGACAAAGGGAAGTCTGTGATGACTATGCTTGCCCGACCTCTCGCACCCAGTCAGTCCTTCAAAGAGGTCCTGCAGGTGGCTAGCGAGATGACCGTTGCTGCAAGGAATAGTGTCGGGGCCCCTGTCGAGAACCTTCCAGCCGCAAGCGGGGCTGGTGGCGAGGGGGTGGCTGCCGAGACCTCTACTCGGTCTCCGTCCAAGGAGGTGCAAAAGGGGCACAGGAATTTTGGCCTCGGCGTGAAGTGCCTTGATGCTGAGGGGGAGCCCTTGCAATGGTGGGACCTGAAACAAAACAAGTCTCCATCTCGACCCTCCTCCCCAGCTGGGCGGAGCGCGACCATATCACCGGTGAGGCTTTCGCGCTTGGCTACGGCCTTTACAGCCGGGAGTACGTCGGCCTCTATGATCAGTTGCCCACAAGGCTCCTGTCCTTTGACTCCGTCCGGGCTATGATGCGTTGGTTCGAGCTTGTTTACATGTGCACACACTGGAGCATCACCATCGACCGTAACTTTGGTGAGATGCTTAAGCCGTTGGACTAGGCGGTGGCCCAGACATCGGTTCTAAAGGCACAGCTGACGGATGTTATTGGACGCCTTTCCTTGCATTTAGCGGAGGAGGTAAGCGAGATCTTTCAAGCACCCGCTCTTGCCTCTGTGATCCACGGGTCGTCTTGGTGTTGATTTGTTTCTCCCTTCTGTAGGATTCTGCTCAGAATATGACCCTTCGTGCGGAGCTGACCGAGCTAAGATACAAGAACATCCTGCTAAAGGACCAGCTCCAGCGCACGGAAACGACTGTGGTTCCGCCTCCCCCATCGCTGGACGAGAGGCTTAGGAGCCGTCACTTCCCGGAGTATGACATCGACAAGCTCATGCAGACCAACGCTCAAGCAACGGTCAGGCTAACCCTTGAGATGTTGCGGTATGTGGGATGTTTGAACGAGTGTGGCAAGATCACCACCGCTCCTCAGCTTGTTCCCTGGCTCTTCGAGCCTATCCCGAAGCCCCCAGGCACGCCCGACTCTCCGCCCCCGGATGTATCCCCCATGGCTGCTGGAGATACATCCGAGGAGAGCTCGGGCGAGAGCTCCCATAGTAGCTCAATCGGGAGCTTGAGCGTATACAACGCTTCTCCCTGATGGGTTTCCCTCTCTCTCTTTCTCTTTTTGTTTCTGTAATAAGCGAGACGCTCTAACTTTTGTAATCACATTTGAATGTATAAATTGTTAGTATTTGTACCCCTCCTTTTTCTTTTTTTGTTGATAACGAATGCTGGTCAAGAGAGCTTCCGGCGAGGCCCCTAGCCCCCTCTAGGATAGTCTCCCTTAGCAGTCGATAGGTGAGAACCTGCCGAGAGCTCAAGGCTTAAACACATCGTTCCCGCATTCCTTCGAGAACCATTTGTCATGAGTGTCGTTCATAGGCTTTTAAGGGAAGACCGCCCCTCCTCTCCTTGCGCGATCGATCAAGTATCCTTGCCTAGACCTGCAAGGAACTTCATTTTGCGTGATCCCCCAGCTGGGATATCCTGGCCGAGACCTCTCCTGGCCGATACCTCTCCTGGTCGGGACCTCTCTTGGCTGAGACCCTTTTGGGTCTATCTTCAGGGTGTGTCTTTTGCCTTGCCTAGAACATCCGTGTCGAAACATTTCTAAACAGTAAACCTATCCCCCACAGGAGAGCCCTCAGACCTGCTAGCTAGATGAGAGCC
Source organism: Platanthera zijinensis (assembly GCA_039513925.1). Lineage (NCBI taxonomy): Eukaryota > Viridiplantae > Streptophyta > Magnoliopsida > Asparagales > Orchidaceae > Platanthera > Platanthera zijinensis. The sequence continues at coordinate 1,846,877 of CM077097.1, forward strand.
TGCGTAGCGGGTCCACCAGGGGCCGAGCCGAGATCGGAGTAGTATAAAAGAAACTAAGGACCAAGAACCAAGTACTAAGGACCAAGCCTCTCACCTACAGGAGAGCCTTCAGACCTGCCAGCTAGATGAGAGCCAGCGCAACGGGTCTACCTGGGGTCGAGCCGAGCTTAGGGTGTTGATGAAGATTTCATATCCAACCCATCCCCCACAGGCGAGCCTTCAGACCTGCCAGCTAGATGAGAGCCTGCGGAGCGGGTCTACCTGGGGTCGAGCCAAGCTCGGGGTGTTGATGAAGATTTCATATCCAAAACCTCTCCCCCACAGGCGAGCCTACGGACTTGCCAGCTAGATGAAATCCTGCGCAGAGAGTCTAACTGGGGCCGAGCCGACCTCGGGGTGTTGATGAAGATTTCATATCCAACCTCTCCCCCACAGGCGAGCCTTCAGACCTGCCAGCTAGATGAGAGCCTGCGCAGCGGGTATACATGGGGTCGGGCCGAGCTTGGGGTGTTGATGAAGATTTCATATCCAAAACCTCTCCCCAAAAGGCGAGCCTTCGGACCTTCCAGCTAAATGAGAGCCTGCGCAGCGAGTCTACCTGGGGTCGAGCCGAGCTCGGGGTGTTGATGAAGATTTCATATCCAAAACCTCTCCCCCACAGGCGAGCCTTCGAAACTGCCAGCTAGATGAGAGCCTGCGCAGCAGGTCTACCTCGGGCCGAGCCGATCTCGGGGTATTGATGAAGATTTCATATCCAAACTCTCCCCCACAGGCAAGCCTTCGGACCTGCCAGCTAGATGAGAGCCTGTGCAGCGAGTCTACCTGGGGCTGAGCCGAGCTCGGGGTGTTGATGAAGATTTCATATGCAAAACCTCTCCCCCATAGGCGAGCCTTCAGACCTGCCAGCTAGATGAGAGCCTGCGTAGTGGGTCCACCTGGGGACGAGCCGAGCTCGGGGTGTTGATGAAGATTTCATATCCAACCTATCCGCCACAGGCGAGCCTTTGGACCTGCCAGCTAGATGAGAGCCTGCGCAGCGGGTCTACCAGGGGCCGAGCCGAGCTCGGGGTGTTGATGAAGATTTCATAACCAAAACCTCTTTCTAATTATAACATTAAAATGAAGAGAGTTGCCGATGGATCACAGTAAGGAATATATTACGATAGCATTTGAAAATAAAAATACAATCACCTCCTCCCCCTCACGGGTAGAAGCGCTTTAGATCATCGCCGCTCCAAGTGTGGCTCAAGGTCCTCCCTTCCACATCCTTGAGGTAATAACCTCCCATTCTAAGGGCATTTTTTTCTATGTAAGGCCCTTCCAAGTTTGGGTTGAGCTTGCCAGCAGGTGCTGAACTTCTCGCCGCGTCAACCTTTTTCAATACAAGATCTCCTTCGACGAACTGCCTGATCTTGACATGCTTGTCGAAGTATTTTGCTATATGTCGCTTGATCTCTTCTTGCCTGACGGTTGCGAAATCCCGCGGTTCTTCCATCATGTATAGCGAGAGGCGCAACCCCTCCTCATTTTCCTACCTCCAAGCCTCATCTCCTTCCCTTGCGGCTGCGACACGTAGGGACCGAACCTCGAATTCCACTGGGAGGACTGCCTCACACCCGTCATAAAGTTTGAAAAGGGTCTCGTCCGTGGTCGTGTTCGGGGTCGTCCTCAAGGCCCACAGAACCGAGGGGAGCTGCTCCACCCAATTTCCCCTCAAATTTTCTACTTTTTTCTTGAGTAAGTTCATAATGATTTTGATTGCTGATTCCACCTGACCGTTGCTCCGTGGGTGGTGGATAGAGGCAAACCTGATATTTATCCCCAGCTGGGCGCAAGAGCTGATGAACTCTTCACTGGCAAACTGGGGTCCAATATCTTTCACTATTGCTTGGGGTAGATCGTGTCTACATATGATCTCTCCCCAGACGAAGTTCCTTATGACTTGTGAGGTGACTGTGGATAAGGCCTTAACCTCCAGCCACTTCGAGAAGTAATCGATCATGACTAGGAGGAACCTCATTTGCCCACTAGCTGGAGGAAAAGGTCCGACAAAGTCCTTCCCCCAGATGGAGAAAGTCCATGGCAACGAAATGCTCCTGAGCCTTTAAGCAAGCAGGAAATGGAGGGGGCGTACAACTGACATTTCTGGCATCTCTTTGCAAACTCAGCTGCGTCCCTCCTCAGGGTCGGCAAGAAGTAACCCTGCCTTACCACCCTTGCTTTCAGCATCCTTCCTCCCGAGTGGCTGTCGCACTCGCCCGAGTGCACCTCCCCCAGTATCTTCGGGACCTCTTCTTCGGTCTCATATCTTGTTGAGAGCCCTGATAGCATCTTGTGATACAACCCCCCTTCCAACATCAGGTATTTATCCGCTTTACGCCTGAATCTTTTTGCATCCTTAGTCTCCCCTGTCAGCTAGCCCGTGGTTAGGAAGGTTACCAACGGATCCACCCACGAGGATCGCTAACCTATCTCCATTAACTCCCCTTCCTCGATCGCTGGTCGGAACAGTTAAGTCAGGGTCATGCCTCCCCGAGTCCCAAACTTCGCCAACTGGTCAGCGGCCACACTCTCCTCCTGGGGGATGTGCTGGATTGAGAATGATCGGAAACCTCCAACAATTTTCCTTACCTTGGAAAGATACTTTATTAGGGTAGGCTTCAGAGCTTCAAACTCTCTTCGAATCTGTGATGCTACCACCATCGAGTCGGTGAAGGCCTCCACGTCTCGGATCTCAAGCTCTCTCGCCAGACGAAGGCCGGCTATCATGGCCTCATATTCTGCTTGGTTGTTGGTTACCGAAAAGTGGTAGGCCACCACCTTCTCTATGGAGACCCCTTGGGGGCTTATCAGCACTACTCCTCCCCCCAAGAGAAAGCTTTCCCGAGGCCCCATCAACCATCGTCTTCCATGCCCCCTGCAGCTATTGCTCCCCCTCCTTGACCTCGACTACATAATCTGCTAGAAAATTGTCCACCGCTTGCGCCTTGATGGAGAGCCTCGGCATGAAGGAGATGTCGAACTCGCTTAGTTCGATGGACCACTTGGCAAGTCTTCTCGAGTGCTCCACCCCTTCAATGATCTTACGCAGAGGATGGTCGATCACCACCTTAATCGAGTGTGCTTTAAAGTACGACCGAAGTTTCCTGGCCGAAACAACCAGAGCGTATGCTAGCTTTTCCAGGATGGGGTAACAGAGCTCCGCCTTCTTCAAAATTAGGCTCACATAATAGATGGGCAACTTCTTCTTTCCCTCTTCCCTTACAAGAAAAGAGCTCACGGCCTCCGCTCCTACTTCTAGATACAGGGCCAGGTCCTCTCCTTCTTTTTGGCTTTGAAGTAGAGGAGCCTGGGAGAGCTGTCTCTTCAACCCTTGGAAGGCCTCTTCACATTCGACAGTCCACTCAAACCTTTGGTTACCCCTCAACACCTTGAAGAATGATGAACACTTGTCCCCTGATCTGGAGAGGAACCTACTTAGACCGACCAACTTTCCTGTCAAGCGTTGGATCTCCTTGGCATTGCGAGGTAATTCCAAGTCTAAGATGTAACATCCCATTTCCGGCTAGACCCCCTAGGAGTTGGTTGGTCGAGTCAGAACCCCGGGGAGCACAAAAAGTGAAAATAGAGCGATCAATTTTTCGGGTCACGGGTTGGTCACGCCCGTGACCGACCCGTCACGCCCGTGACCTGGGCGTGACTACTTCGACGATCGTCGATCTCCACGAGACGATCGTCGAACGTGCTGACGGGGCATGTCACGCCCGTGACCAAGGTGTCACGCCCGTGACTAGGGGCGTGACCCCATCGACGATCGCCGATCGCCGTGAGCCGATCGTCGAGCTTGCGCCCCGGGCATGTCACGCCCGTGACATGAGTGTCACGCCCGTGACCTAGGGCGTGACCAGCCTTCGACGATCGTCGATCTCAATTCGACGATCGTCGACCCAAAATCTGCCATTCGGACCTGTCACGCCCGTGACCCAAGGTGTCACGCCCGTGACCATCATCGACGATCGTCGATCTCTGTTCGACGATCGTCGAACCCAGGATTGACTATTCGGACCTGTCATGCCCGTGACCTATGTGTCACGCCCGTGACATTGGCCGAAACGACGGTTCGGGCCCGAAATTATTCCAACACGCGTGGTATTAAATGCTGGTGTGGGAAGTTACACCAGGAGTAACTACCGGCCGTTTTCCTTCTGAAATTCTATAATAAATGAGGAAAAGGTGGTCCAATAGAAAACCGCCAGCTGTACACACCTGTTCAGTTCCGCCGTTTCTTATCCCTTCACTGTAACCGAAACGTTAAAAGGGAGGAGCCTTCATGACCATTAAGGCTTAAACTATTCACCTTCCCGCTTTTCTGACTTATAAAAGCCAACCTGGAATCAGAGGAGAAGGTTACACGCTCAAGTAAACGGAGCAGATCCTTGTTCTTGCTGTAAGAGGAGTTCAGCAACGCCACCACCGCGCCATGGCACCCCGACGTTCTTCTCGCCTTCAAACCGCGAACAAGGTCCTCCTCTACTCCTTCTCTTTCATGGGTAGATCTTAGGATTCTTAGAAAGGAGGTTCGAGCTCAACGGAGCCGGATCCATCTCTCATTTTCATGGAAAAACCATGAAAAAGGTATTTTGAGTTCGCCGGAAACCGCCACCTCCGGCGGCCAAACCACCGCCGACCGCTAGCCATCGCCTCAACGGAGGTGGTGGTGGTGGTGGCTGGCCAGGGAAGTGACCGGACGGCCGGCAACGGATCACGGAAACGTTACAGGAAAAATGTTTTCCTGTGTCTGTTCGGGTTCATGAAGAAGATGAACAGTAGGATAAACTGTATAATATATTGATTATTATAAATTACAAAATGGGGAAAATGCATTATTTGAACATATTTTTGGTGCTGTAAACGAGACACTTAGAGGCCGAATTAGGAAAAATGACCAGACACAAAAGTTGTAGCCCTCGGGGTCTACTTTAATTTAAAATTGATTTTATTCAGTTTGGGTGAGTGGTTCGAACACAGCACTCATTTTGGTGGGATCAAGACCTAGGTTAACCAGAAATTAAAATGGTTGCCCACGGTTCATAACAAGTCCAAATGACTTGAAATTTGGACTGGAGGTCTATAATATGTATATCGAGAGGCTGTCCAAAAATGAGAATTTTTGGAGAACTTTTGTCTAAAGTTTTTGTAAAAATTTAATAAACAATATAAAATTAATTAGGAGATGAAATTAAGCCCAAACTCCCCCAAATTTTGGGTGGTGGTCCCTGGCATCAATATTAAGATCTGTACAAAATTTCAACTCGATTGGTCGAGTTTTGATTAGGGAATTATCAAGTCCTAGATAGGCCTTGGTGAGGGGTACTTTGGGGAAAAGTACAATTGGAGATGGAGTGGACAAATCTCCTCAAGAGAGACTGAAGTTGTCGGCCACTGATTTGTTGAGTCTATGTCTACCCTCTTGGGTAACATGGTGTGGCTTAGGGTGGATTTTACCCTAAGAGATTGGCTCAACTCCAACGGGTGGGAGTTTGAGGTTTGTGAAGGACATAGGAGCAAAAGCTCTTGTATGCCCTTGAAATTTGGAGGAGAGGGGGAGGATATGATGAAAACCCTCTAGTTGAAATAGTGAAGGAATTGGAGGTAGTTAGGTATCTCGAAAGTTGAGATTTTGGAATAGGATAAACATGTAATTTAATTATTCTAAACACTAAATCTAATCCAAAAATTATGAAACTCGGGAGGAGGGAGTTTTAGGATGTATTAGACTTATGGTAATTTTTCTGGAATTTTATGATTAATATATATTATACTTCATGTGTTAAAGGATTATTAGCCCAATTTGTTGTTTCAATTAATTTGAGGCTTTACATTAATTATAATCAGTTAAAATTCTGGATTTAGATCTTGACTAGTAGAACATTGATCCCTGAATTTTTATAGAATTTTATGTTGAGTAAATCTAGTACATTATTCACAAATGATAGAAAGGGCTTTTATGTTTAAAAAATTATTACGGATAGAACACTTGCTGGAAAATTATGAAACTTAGCCAGTGCAAATTTTTGGCCTTAATCTTCATGTCATAAATTATTTAGAATTTTTGGAAGAATATTTTCTGTACTTGATTCATAAACTATAGAAATTAGAGATTATTTCCAAATAGTTTTTCAGGTTATTTTGATGATAGAAAATTATGATACTTAGGATTTAGCCTTCTGAGATAGCCTACTAATTATCATAAATTTGCTGGACATCTTGCATGAATAATTAGGATAGTTCATGTTCAAACCGGTGGCCCTTGAGATTTTCGAGGAATTTAATTAAATGCCAAATAAATTAGGAAAATTTCCATTTTCTGGATTTAGGTTATTTATATCAAGATAAGTCTCCAGTAAATAGTTTAGGGCATTTGGATGAGTAATCGATCATTGCATAACCGGTTCGACATGTAGCCTAGGTTGGTCTGCATTTAGTAAATTGTGAAATGCAATAGAACATGATCTGATGAAGATATAAAGAGTAGTGAGTAGTGGTGATAGTTAGAGTTAAGAGGTGCTCGGGTTTGGCGAAAGATCGCTTTTCCCGAGGAGTGGAAGGTTTAAAAATCACCCTAGGATAGTCTATCGTAATATGAGAAGGGAATCGGGCTAAGGGAAAACAACCAATAACAATAAGTGCCTTGCGAAAGGGAACTTCGGGCCGTAATGCACCGTCTTGGTTCCTAGTGCCCCTTGAGAGCCCTTCACGGGGTATACCGGGGGCAGTCCTGGGCTAACGTAAACTGTAATAATAAACTGGCAAGAGTAACTTAGTAACTAGGATTGCACCTTTCACAACACTGTTGGCACAGGAAGATTGATGAGAGCTTCGGCTCGGTTGTTCTGGAGACGGACGGGATGGTCCGGGGAGCTTCGGCTCGGTTGGTTGGAGACGGACGTTTGGTCCGGGGAGCTTCGGCTCGGTTCTGTTTGTTTTGCGATTAAACTTGCATGTGCATAAGATAGGAAAGTTAAGGTGGTGGGTCTTTCGATATCGGGGAGTTCGATTGCACCGACACCGATATCGTTGACTCAGCGAGGTGGTTAGCACTTCGCCAACAGAAGTCCGGTGCGCCAGCCGGCAAGAGTACGCAGGCGTCCGCTTAGTGCACCAAGCGTTGAGGCGTACAATAGGTCAGACCAGTGGTGCTTTTACTGGTTTTGAGGTGGGCGAGGCCCAACCCACCGCTTCCGTTTGCCACTACGGAGGTATCCTGGGAGGTAACGGCTCCGAAAGGGGGAACTAAAGGTCTGTGTGCACAGAGTCGGGTGTGTGAGTTGCACTTGCATGTTTCATCATACCCACTAGCATGTCATAGTATAATCGATTCATTAAACCTTGACACCTAAAGTATAAGTGGTATGGGACGCTTATACATTAGGACCTGCAAAACGACCCCTTGGTCTATAAGCTTGTGTGGGCAAGTTTATAAATCAAAGGTTAATTTCAATATATAACAACCATTGCTGTTTGATAACCGACACCCCAACGTATAAGTGGTATGGGACACTCTATACGATGGGAGCCTTGAAAAGATCCCTTTGCTTATGTGTTCTCGCATAAGCGAAGGTTTAAATTCATATAATTGCTTTTCTTACTGCTAGACCTATTATAACAATCATATTAACTGCTCACCGAATACACCTTGCTAGATTAGTTTCCGCTGCCATCTGTTTCATGATTATCTCTACCATCATGTCCTTCCCTTTCTTCCTCTCCGCTCGGTACCTAGGAGCCATGGGGGAAGGGGTAGGGGATGATAGGGCTTAGTCTTTATGACTAACGGTTTTCGAACCGCATCATTTAGGGGATCGTGGAGCCCAGCATGGAGGAGCAGCCCCAGAGATCGGTGCGCCTGGAGATGGGGCAGTCTAGCTCCGGAGTTCATACAGCCGGGACCGTGAGTCTCGACCTCGAGTAGTTTACTGTTTCGCTTCCGCATGAGAGACTTGTAGTGAGGACATTTTGTACCGGGCATAAGCCCGTATTTATAGTACTCTGATGTTTCTGTGGACACTCCCTTCGTGGAGTCTTATTATATTTATGTGGTTTTTATTATTGTGGACTGCATTGCTCTTACTTCAATAATTGTGCTACTTTCTGTGATCGAAATTGGCCGGCAGAATCGGCGCCTTGTGGTGATGACCCTTCAGGACGTGAAGGTGTCGCCGCAAAGCGGCGGTTCTGGGCCTAAGACCCCGGTGGTTGAAAAAGAAAAAAAAAGGGGGTCTTACAAGTGGTATCAGAGGAAACATCGATCAGAAGAAAGTAGCAGTCCACTAACCCTGGGTCACCCCCGCTCGAGTTTAGTTTGGGGACAAACTAAGCAGCGGAAGCAGTGGTGTGCCCATATGGGGATCACATATAATTTGTCCACCTTTATGTAGTATTTGAACGTTTTCTCAGCGTGTGTTTTTGTTACGCAGCCTCCAGCACGGACTACGCCTCAAGGTGGAGTTCCACAGGCTCAGGATGTTGCACCACCCCCACCGGCCCCCACTCCTTTCATTCAGTCAGACATGGGACAGACCCTGACTGCCATTCTGGAGGCCTTCAGGGCCCAGCAGGTTCCGGCCCCGCAGCCAAATCCGGGGGCCAACTGGCTAAGCATCTTCCGAGGACTGGCTCCCCCGTCCTATTTGGGGACAGAGTCGGCTGTTCGGACGGAAGAGTGGCTAGATATCATGTATGAGATGCTGACCGGGATTCGGTGTCCATGGGAGGAGAAGGTGGCTCTGGTTGTCTCCTGCCTGGAGTCCCATGCAAAGAGGTGGTGGAAGACGCTGTTGGACACGACCTTTGCTGATAGGGAGGTTGCGGAGGTCACTTGGGAGGAGTTCAGGGCCGCACTGCTGGAGCATTTCGTTCCGCAGTCGGCTAGGGATGATTTGGAGGAGCGGTTCTTACAGCTGAAGCAGGGTACTCGGACCGTGGTGGAGTACCATCGAGAGTTTGACCACCTGGCTCGATACGCAGATTCCTACCAGCTGGACGAGGCGGGGTATATCAGGAGGTTCTACAAGGGCCTGCGTGAGGACTTGAGGGAGGCCCTCTTGTTTGTATCTGACGGGCCCATCTCCCGGATTTTGGAGATGGCCAAAAGGATCGAGGCAGATTGGCACACCACCCGGGGCCGGAAAAGGCCAGTAGAGGATCAGGGACGAAGAGGAAGGAATGACCAGCGGCGGGGTGCTGTACCAGAGGGGAGGAGGACAGAGGACCAGCCTCGTCAGGACGTGAGGCCGGAGCCGAGGGAACAGGTGGTATTGGCCCCTCCACCCCTTCGGATGCAGGAGATGCCGAGACCCGGGGGAATGGCGTATCCCCCAGAGTGCTACTTTTGTCATCAGATTGGGCACATTCGGAGGAACTGCCCCATGAGGGGGGCACCACCTCCAGCACATCAGGGCGGCCCACCAGCTCAGCATTACGGAGGCCGAGGACGCGGCCGCGGTCGAGGATACCAGGGGGAAGATCGTAGACAGGGAAGAGAGCAGGTATATGCCTTGGACCTTGCACAGCCGCGGAATCCGGAGCAGGTCATCGCAGGTATGCCGAAATGCTTCTTTGTTTTCATAGAATTTCCCCTTTAAGTTGTTAAAACTTTGAATCGCACTAGATAGATTAACAAGGAAAGAAAATTCTTTATAGAACCCTAAGATGTTTAATCACCCCAGGTATAGTGTTCATCAGCGGCAAGCCTGCCCGTACGCTGTTCGATACTGGAGCCACTCACTCCTTTGTATCGGAGTCGTTCGTAGAAGGACTGGAAGGTGTGGAGCGGTTCACAGGCTCGAGGATGAGGGTGCGGCTACCGGATGGATTTGAGCTCCTTACCACGGATCACTGCAATATGGAGGCGGAGATTGGTGGAAAAGCGTTCGAGGCTCCAGCAACGATTTTGAAGCTGACGGACTACGACCTGATCCTGGGCATGGTATGGCTGCACTGGAACTATGCCCAGATTGACTGCCAGGCAAAGAGGATCACCGTGAGACACGGGGACTCTTTCATTACCATTGAAGGTATAAGACCTGTCTCTCGTATACTCTTATCTTCGGTACAGGCCGTCAAGGCCCATCTGCAGGGAGAGGAGGTCTATCAGATTCTATTTGAGATGGAGGAGGTTAAGGAGTCGGTGACAGACATCCCGGTGGTGCGAGATTTCGTTGACATCTTTCCGGAGAAACTGCCAGGACTACCACCACACCGAGAGCAGGATTTTCAGATACAGCTTGTGCCGGGGGCCAAGCCGGCGTCTAGGGCCCCTTATCGGATGGCCCCAAAGGAGTTGGCAGAGTTTCGGACTCAGTTGCCGGAATTAGTTGAGGCAGGTTTTGTTAGACCGAGTTCCTCGCCATGGGGAGCTCCGGTTCTGTTCGTGAAGAAGAAGGATGGGACACTCCGCCTGTGCATCGATTATCGAGCACTAAACAGGCTGACCGTCCGGAATACCTATCCGCTCCCACGGATAGACGAATTATTCGACCAGCTGGAGGGGGCCCATTATTTCTCGAAGCTGGACTTGAGATCAGGATACTACCAGCTGCGGATCCAGGAGGAGGATATCCCGAAGACGGCCTTTAGTAGCAGATATGGCCTGTATGAGTTCACCGTGATGCCCTTTGGGCTCACGAATGCTCCGTCGGCATTCATGAGTCTCATGAACAGGGTTTTCGAAGCCTACTTGGATGTGTTCGTCATAGTATTCATAGACGACATCCTGATCTACTCTAGGACGGAGGAGAAGCACACTCGGCATCTGGCACTGACTTTGGAGAGGTTACGGGAGCATCGCCTTTATGCAAAATTCAGCAAGTGTCAGTTCTGGTTGAAGGAGGTGGCCTTCCTAGGCCACATCATCAGCGGAGCCGGGTTATCAGTAGATCCAGCAAAGATTCGGGCAGTTCGCGATTGGCCGCAGCTGAGGACAGCCACTGATGTACGCAGTTTCTTGGGACTTGCCGGTTACTACCGGAAGTTCGTGGAGAGGTTCTCTCGGATTGCCCTCCCCCTCACATCTTTGACAAAGAAGGAGGCACCTTTTGTTTGGACCCCGCAGTGCCAGGCGGCTTTCCAGGAGCTGAAGGACCGACTCATCTCTGCCCCTATTCTGGCCCTTCCATCCGGAAAGGAAGGATTCCAGGTGTACACCGACGCATCATACCAGGGAATGGGAGCAGTGCTGATGCAGAACGGACATGTCATAGCATATGCCTCCCGCCAGCTGAAGATCCATGAGAGGAACTACCCGGTGCACGACCTCGAGATGGGAGCGGTCGTTTTTGCTCTAAAGGTCTGGCGTCATTACCTTTATGGAGTCCACTGCGATATCTTCTCCGATCACAAGAACTTGAAATACGTGGACACTCAGAAGGAGCTGAATATCAGGCAGAGGCGTTGGGTGGAGTTCTTGGCAGATTATCAGTATGAGATGCACTACCACCCAGGGAAGGCAAACGTGGTGGCCGACGCGTTGAGCCGGAGAGCGGCCACTTCCGAAGCTGGGCCCCAGGTTATGTCTATGGAGCTGGTCCAGTCATTCAGAGACATGCAGATATCCCTAGTGTCCGAGGATGACCCAGATCTGTATAGGGAGTATCTGGCATCGATAGTGGCCATAGACGATATTCGGGATCGCATTCGGGACGGACAGAGGACAGATGCGTGGGCGGAGCCGATGTTCCGAGCTTTGGAGGAAGGTTCGACAGGAGATTATTCCCTGAGAGATGGTTTGCTCCACTTCAGAGGCAGAGTATATATACCCGCGGGAGGCCAGATCCGAGAGGATATTCTGACGGAGGCGCATTGTAGCCGGTACTCCGTGCACCCGGGGATCACAAAGATGACCGCTGATCTGAAGAGGACGATGTTTTGGCCGGGCATGAAGAAGGACATTACGTACTTCGTGACCCATTGCGAGGCGTGTCAGTTGGTGAAGGCGGAGTGCAGGAACCCCGCAGGATTGTTACAGCCACTCCCGGTGCCGGAGTGGAAGTTTGACGATATAGCGATGGATTTTATACATGGTCTTCCCCGGTCTCGGACAGGGAACGACTCGATTTGGGTGATTGTCGATCGGTTGACGAAGGTGGCCCGCTTTGTACCGATCAGGAAGGATGACTCGGTGGGAGTGCTGGTACGGAAGTTTGTGGAGCAGTATGTCCGATATCATGGCGTGCCCCGGACGATAGTATCGGACCGCGATGGACGGTTTACATCCAGGGAGTGGCGGTCAGTGCAGGCATATTTGGGCACCCGGTTGACTTTTAGCACGGCCTTCCACCCTCAGACGGACGGGCAGACCGAGCGCACCAACCGGACCTTGGAGGACTTACTACGGCTGTGTATACTGGACCGAGGGGAGCCGTGGGAGAAGATGTTACCGTTGGTCGAGTTCTCCTACAATAATAGCTACCAGTCCAGCATCAGGATGGCGCCGTATGAGGCCCTGTATGGACGAAAATGTAGGACCCCGCTTTCTTGGGTTCAAGACGAGGATCCGAAGCTGTTGGGATTGGATTTTGTGGAAGACACCGAGGCTCAGGTGAGACTAATCAGAGATAGGATGTTGGAGGCGCAGAGCAGACAGGCTAAATACTATGACGCCTGGCATCGTCAGGTGGAGTTTCGGGTAGGGGATCGAGTGTTCTTGAAGATCCGGCCCATGCACGGAGTCTCACGGGTGCGCGGTCGGAGGAAGAAACTCAGCCCTAGGTATATGGGCCCTTACCGGATCCTGGAGCGGATCGGACCCCTAGCCTACAGGCTAGAGTTGCCCCCGGAGCTGGCAGCTCTACACGACGTCTTCCACATCTCTTCGCTGAGAAGGGCTCTACTACGCCCGGAGCAGCGGATTTTGACCACCGAAGGGCCGGTAGCTTCAGACCGATCTGTTCACTTGGAGCCGGTTCGGATCGACGACAAAGGAGTGCGGATCTTGCGGCGCAAGAAGATCCCCTTAGTCAAGGTTCTGTGGAGAAATCACGGTCAGGAGGAGCACACCTGGGAACCGCAGGATCTGATGAGGCAAAGATACCCGGAGTTGTTCAGTCAGGTACATCTCACCACCTCTCGGTATACTATAGATTGCCTTCTTGTTTTGGAATGTTAAGACTAGATACGGAATATCCAGGACCTAGGCATGCGCACTTAATCAGAAAGGTAGGGGCTAATCTTTTGTTTATTGGGGAGATTGTCTTCATTATCAGACGAACAGTCGCCTGAACCCAATAGAAAGATCGTATGGGATGTTACAAGTTTAATTTATTCCGATAGAAATCCCCATAGGCTCAACCTCAATTTCGGGGACGAAATTTTTGTTTTGTTTATTGGGATTTGTAACATCCCATTTCCGGCTAGACCCCCTAGGAGTTGGTTGGTCGAGTCAGAACCCCGGGGAGCACAAAAAGTGAAAATAGAGCGATCAATTTTTCGGGTCACGGGTTGGTCACGCCCGTGACCGACCCGTCACGCCCGTGACCTGGGCGTGACTACTTCGACGATCGTCGATCTCCACGAGACGATCGTCGAACGTGCTGACGGGGCATGTCACGCCCGTGACCAAGGTGTCACGCCCGTGACTAGGGGCGTGACCCCATCGACGATCGCCGATCGCCGTGAGCCGATCGTCGAGCTTGCGCCCCGGGCATGTCACGCCCGTGACATGAGTGTCACGCCCGTGACCTAGGGCGTGACCAGCCTTCGACGATCGTCGATCTCAATTCGACGATCGTCGACCCAAAATCTGCCATTCGGACCTGTCACGCCCGTGACCCAAGGTGTCACGCCCGTGACCATCATCGACGATCGTCGATCTCTGTTCGACGATCGTCGAACCCAGGATTGACTATTCGGACCTGTCACGCCCGTGACCTATGTGTCACGCCCGTGACATTGGCCGAAACGACGGTTCGGGCCCGAAATTATTCCAACACGCGTGGTATTAAATGCTGGTGTGGGAAGTTACACCAGGAGTAACTACCGGCCGTTTTCCTTCTGAAATTCTATAATAAATGAGGAAAAGGTGGTCCAATAGAAAACCGCCAGCTGTACACACCTGTTCAGTTCCGCCGTTTCTTATCCCTTCACTATAACCGAAACGTTAAAAGGGAGGAGCCTTCATGACCATTAAGGCTTAAACTATTCACCTTCCCGCTTTTCTGACTTATAAAAGCCAACCTGGAATCAGAGGAGAAGGTTACACGCTCAAGTAAACGGAGCAGATCCTTGTTCTTGCTGTAAGAGGAGTTCAGCAACGCCACCACCGCGCCATGGCACCCCGACGTTCTTCTCGCCTTCAAACCGCGAACAAGGTCCTCCTCTACTCCTTCTCTTTCATGGGTAGATCTTAGGATTCTTAGAAAGGAGGTTCGCGCTCAACGGAGCCGGATCCATCTCTCGTTTTCATGGAAAAACCATGAAAAAGGTATTTTGAGTTCGCCGGAAACTGCCACCTCCGGCGGCCAAACCACCGCCGACCGCTAGCCATCGCCTCAACGGAGGTGGTGGTGGTGGTGGCTGGCCAGGGAAGTGACCGGACGGCCGGCAACGGATCACGGAAACGTTACAGGAAAAATGTTTTCCTGTGTCTGTTCGGGTTCATGAAGAAGATGAACAGTAGGATAAACTGTATAATATATTGATTATTATAAATTACAAAATGGGGAAAATGCATTATTTGAACATATTTTTGGTGCTGTAAACGAGGCACTTAGAGGCCGAATTAGGAAAAATGACCAGACACAAAAGTTGTAGCCCTCGGGGTCTACTTTAATTTAAAATTGATTTTATTCAGTTTGGGTGAGTGGTTCGAACACAGCACTCATTTTGGTGGGATCAAGACCTAGGTTAACCAGAAATTAAAATGGTTGCCCACGGTTCATAACAAGTCCAAATGACTTGAAATTTGGACTGGAGGTCTATAATATGTATATCGAGAGGCTGTCCAAAAATGAGAATTTTTGGAGAACTTTTGTCTAAAGTTTTTGTAAAAATTTAATAAACAATATAAAATTAATTAGGAGATGAAATTAAGCCCAAACTCCCCCAAATTTTGGGTGGTGGTCCCTGGCATCAATATTAAGATCTGTACAAAATTTCAACTCGATTGGTCGAGTTTTGATTAGGGAATTATCAAGTCCTAGATAGGCCTTGGTGAGGGGTACTTTGGGGAAAAGTACAATTGGAGATGGAGTGGACAAATCTCCTCAAGAGAGGCTGAAGTTGTCGGCCACTGATTTGTTGAGTCTATGTCTACCCTCTTGGGTAACATGGTGTGGCTTAGGGTGGATTTTACCCTAAGAGATTGGCTCAACTCCAACGGGTGGGAGTTTGAGGTTTGTGAAGGACATAGGAGCAAAAGCTCTTGTATGCCCTTGAAATTTGGAGGAGAGGGGGAGGATATGATGAAAACCCTCTAGTTGAAATAGTGAAGGAATTGGAGGTAGTTAGGTATCTCGAAAGTTGAGATTTTGGAATAGGATAAACATGTAATTTAATTATTCTAAACACTAAATCTAATCCAAAAATTATGAAACTCGGGAGGAGGGAGTTTTAGGATGTATTAGACTTATGGTAATTTTTCTGGAATTTTATGATTAATATATATTATACTTCATGTGTTAAAGGATTATTAGCCCAATTTGTTGTTTCAATTAATTTGAGGCTTTACATTAATTATAATCAGTTAAAATTCTGGATTTAGATCTTGACTAGTAGAACATTGATCCCTGAATTTTTATAGAATTTTATGTTGAGTAAATCTAGTACATTATTCACAAATGATAGAAAGGGCTTTTATGTTTAAAAAATTATTACGGATAGAACACTTGCTGGAAAATTATGAAACTTAGCCAGTGCAAATTTTAGGCCTTAATCTTCATGTCATAAATTATTTAGAATTTTTGGAAGAATATTTTCTGTACTTGATTCATAAACTATAGAAATTAGAGATTATTTCCAAATAGTTTTTCAGGTTATTTTGATGATAGAAAATTATGATACTTAGGATTTAGCCTTCTGAGATAGCCTACTAATTATCATAAATTTGCTGGACATCTTGCATGAATAATTAGGATAGTTCATGTTCAAACCGGTGGCCCTTGAGATTTTCGAGGAATTTAATTAAATGCCAAATAAATTAGGAAAATTTCCATTTTCTGGATTTAGATTATTTATATCAAGATAAGTCTCCAGTAAATAGTTTAGGGCATTTGGATGAGTAATCGATCATTGCATAACCGGTTCGACATGTAGCCTAGGTTGGTCTGCATTTAGTAAATTGTGAAATGCAATAGAACATGATCTGATGAAGATATAAAGAGTAGTGAGTAGTGGTGATAGTTAGAGTTAAGAGGTGCTCGGGTTTGGCGAAAGATCGCTTTTCCCGAGGAGTGGAAGGTTTAAAAATCACCCTAGGATAGTCTATCGTAATATGAGAAGGGAATCGGGCTAAGGGAAAACAACCAATAACAATAAGTGCCTTGCGAAAGGGAACTTCGGGCCGTAATGCACCGTCTTGGTTCCTAGTACCCCTTGAGAGCCCTTCACGGGGTATACCGGGGGCAGTCCTGGGCTAACGTAAACTGTAATAATAAACTGGCAAGAGTAACTTAGTAACTAGGATTGCACCTTTCACAACACTGTTGGCACAGGAAGATTGATGAGAGCTTCGGCTCGGTTGTTCTGGAGACGGACGGGATGGTCCGGGGAGCTTCGGCTCGGTTGGTTGGAGACGGACGTTTGGTCCGGGGAGCTTCGGCTCGGTTCTGTTTGTTTTGCGATTAAACTTGCATGTGCATAAGATAGGAAAGTTAAGGTGGTGGGTCTTTCGATATCGGGGAGTTCGATTGCACCGACACCGATATCGTTGACTCGGCGAGGTGGTTAGCACTTCGCCAACAGAAGTCCGGTGCGCCAGCCGGCAAGAGTACGCAGGCGTCCGCTTAGTGCACCAAGCGTTGAGGCGTACAATAGGTCAGACCAGTGGTGCTTTTACTGGTTTTGAGGTGGGCGAGGCCCAACCCACCGCTTCCGTTTGCCACTACGGAGGTATCCTGGGAGGTAACGGCTCCGAAAGGGGGAACTAAAGGTCTGTGTGCACAGAGTCGGGTGTGTGAGTTGCACTTGCATGTTTCATCATACTCACTAGTATGTCATAGCATAATCGATTCATTAAACCTTGACACCTAAAGTATAAGTGGTATGGGACGCTTATACATTAGGACCTGCAAAACGACCCCTTGGTCTATAAGCTTGTGTGGGCAAGTTTATAAATCAAAGGTTAATTTCAATATATAACAACCATTGCTGTTTGATAACCGACACCCCAACGTATAAGTGGTATGGGACACTCTATACGATGGGAGCCTTGCAAAAGATCCCTTTGCTTATGTGTTCTCGCATAAGCGAAGGTTTAAATTCATATAATTGCTTTTCTTACTGCTAGACCTATTATAACAATCATATTAACTGCTCACCGAATACACCTTGCTAGATTAGTTTCCGCTGCCATCTGTTTCATGATTATCTCTACCATCATGTCCTTCCCTTTCTTCCTCTCCGCTCGGTACCTAGGAGCCATGGGGGAAGGGGTAGGGGATGATAGGGCTTAGTCTTTATGACTAACGGTTTTCGAACCGCATCATTTAGGGGATCGTGGAGCCCAGCATGGAGGAGCAGCCCCAGAGATCGGTGCGCCTGGAGATGGGGCAGTCTAGCTCCGGAGTTCATACAGCCGGGACCGTGAGTCTCGACCTCGAGTAGTTTACTGTTTCGCTTCCGCATGAGAGACTTGTAGTGAGGACATTTTGTACCGGGCATAAGCCCGTATTTATAGTACTCTGATGTTTCTGTGGACACTCCCTTCGTGGAGTCTTATTATATTTATGTGGTTTTTATTATTGTGGACTGCATTGCTCTTACTTCAATAATTGTGCTACTTTCTGTGATCGAAATTGGCCGGCAGAATCGGCTCCTTGTGGTGATGACCCTTCAGGACGTGAAGGTGTCGCCGCAAAGCGGCGGTTCTGGGCCTAAGACCCCGGTGGTTGAAAAAGAAAAAAAAAGGGGGGTCTTACATAAGATGGCCTTCACCTTATCCAGGTTAGGCTCTTCCCCTGCAGGGGTAAAGAGATGACCAAGGAACTTCCCGCGGCTGGCCCCAAAGACACACTTCAAGTGGTTCAGCCTCATCTTTAATCTCCGCAGGGTGGCGAAGGTCTCTTCTAGGTCCCGTAGGTGCGAGTTCACACACTTGCTTTTCAACATCAGGTCATCGACATAGACCTCCATGTTTCTCCCTCTTTGCCCCTGGAAGACTCGATCCATCATGCATTGGTAGGTAGACCCTGCATTTTTCAATCCAAAGGTCATCATTTAATAGCTGAAGCACCCCTTCTTAGTGATGAAGGCGACATCCTTGACATCGGGAGGGTGCATCCGGATCTGGTGGTAACCTGAAAAAGCATCCAAAAAACTCATATCAAAAAATCTGACGGGTGAATCAACCAGCGCATCATTTCGAGGCAGGGGGTAGAAATCCTTAGGGCATGATTTATTTAATAAAGAGAAATCGATACACATTCACCAGTTCCCGCCCCCTTTTTAACCATTACCACATTGGAGATCCAGCCTGGATACTGGATCTTTGAGATTAAGCCGGCTTCCAGGAGCTTCCTGACCTCCTCGCAGATCGGCTCCTCCAGCTTAGTTGCAATGGTCCTCATCTTCTGGCGTATGGGGCGAGTCCGGGAGTCCAGGTTTAGGCGATGACAAGCCACATCCGCGTTAATGCCCGGCATGTCCGCCGCGCTACAGGCGAAGATGTCGACATTTCTCTGGATGCAAGCTCTCATCTGCTCCTGGTCCTCGGGACTTAGGCCCCCACTGATCCGCACCTTCTGCACCTATCCTCCGCTGGTGAAGACCTCCATTTACACCACTTCTTTTGTCGACTCAAGCCATGCCTGCTCCTAGCAGGCCCTTGCTTCTTCTTCGGGCTCCATATCCACCCTTACTGTTTCAACCTTCGATGCCTCCTCCAGGCTCCCCTGCTCAAATCTGGTTGCTTGCTCCTCATCTACCTCCATCGCCTCCTCCAGGCTCTCCTGCTGCTGCTCGACTTCCACCCTCCCTCCGGGTGTAATGCCCCCGGTCTTTCTGTATTTTATTTGATCATTGTTTGGCATTACGATGACACGTTGTCGGCTTTTGCCATTGTTAGAGCGTGGTCATAGCTCTTTAGGTTCCTTTAGTGGTCCATTAGGAGCCTGTTTGCAAGATTCCCCAGCTAGCCGGGGTCTGTTGTGGTGACTCGGTTGGGCCTCTTAGGGAATTCTTGTATTTTGGCTTCGGGTAGCTTTAGCCCGAGTTTTAATCGTCGGATGTTGTTTTCGAATTTGCCGTTGTGTTTGTAGCTGGGGTGTTTAGCTACGGTGCGAGTTTTGTCGAAATCCGAGATCATTTGTTTTTTTTCGCGTCATTTCGACGTTCATTTTGTTGGCCGGTAGTGGCTACTTGTTTGTTGTGCGTGGCCTTGTGTGATCAAGCTCGGTAAGGCCGGTGCTTGTTTTAGGCTAAGTATGTTTAGCCATTTATGCTGTAAATGTATATGTATGTATATATATATATAAGTTATATGTGTGCTGTACATATATATATATATATATATATATATATATATATATATATATATATATATATATATGTTAGATTATGTTGTTGCTGTTATATATATATATTTGTTTGCTTGCTGGTGGGGATTGGGTAGCAGCTAGTGGATTGTTTAGGCTTAGTATTATAATAGCATAGTGGCTGGTTTAGGATAAGCTTCAAGCTTTGGGTAGTGGTCGGATATTAGCTTAGTGTTGCTAGATAATATTAAAATAATGCTAGTGGGCTGAGCAATTAAAGCTGTAAGACCCCCCTCCCGGAACACAAGACACGGCACGAGAGGGGTCTTATGCCCAGAACAGCTGCCTTGCGGTAACACTAGCACTCAGGCTAGCCTGTACCACAAGACGCCTATTCTGCCGGCTACCAACAATATCAACAGATAAATGCCAACCCAACCATAATAATATGAAAGTCAAATCCACACCAAGCATATGTCCATAATATCATAAATAAAGAAGCTACAGCAAGCTTCTAATATCAGAGTACGTAAACAGAATTTGCCCCGAAGGGCTACAACAAAATCTCTCTCTCACTCACATCTGTAACCGACGGTAGCGATGGTACCGTCCCTTCAGGCCCTGTCACCCTGGCCTGGCTGTCCGTCTGCATAGCCTGTTGCTCCACCTGTGGGGTTTCCTCCTAAAAAGGAAGACGTAGCAACCGTTAGTCAAAAAGACTAAGTGATTTCACATCCGCTCCCCCGGCGACTCCTCGGCACCGGGCGGAGAAAGGAACAGGTATAATATATAAAAAAAACAGTAGTACAACAGGTTAAGTGAGTATACATATTATAAGCAGCAACATCAGTAGTGTATAATAAACAAGCTCTTATTTCAAATCTACGAACTACAGCAGCAAGAGAGTATATAACTAGAACAGTAAGTAACTCAACTTATATGGATGCCCATACAAGCATATAAGTTGAGGGTCGTTCAGCAGAAAGTAACTCATCGTATAGGAGTGCCCATACAAACTTATACGATGAGGGTCTTGTGTATATAATGAAGTGCAATGCTATGTATGCAATGCAATGACACACTCATGCTCAAGCACATGCAATCGCTATGTCGACACAGACTTATAGTTCCCACTATTCGAGCAGGTAGCTAACCTCTCAGGCATCAACCGTCGTGGCCAAACGGTGACAGTGGAGCGGGCATCTCCACTACTAGGCTGGTCTCCACACTACCTGGCCTAGGCCTCCACGCTAGGAACACAACAGCGGAGCTCATATGCGTACTACGGCTCAGCGGGTTCTCTAGGGTAAATATGCACCAAGATCCTAGCCCCTGACTGGCCTATGGTATGACACGGAAGGAGCCTCGGAAATGAGCACGAGGACCAAGCCCAACCGTTCACTTGGCACGGAAGGAGCCTCGGGACGTGAACACCGAGGACCAAGCCCAACCGCCAAGGTCTAACTGTCAACTCCCATCGGTGTGATGATTGGCGAGCCCGTAGACCTGCCACACTATCCTTAACCCGGGATTACGACACCGCGTGTCGACTCATACCACATGTAATTCCACAATTCCGTGGCATGGAAGGAGCCTCGGAGAAAGCTCAAGGACCAAGCCCAACCATCCATCAAATACGGAAGGAGCCTCGGGACGTGAACACCGAGGACCAAGCCCAACCGTCCAATTTTATCCAACTCAACCTCATTCCCATTAGTGACGGCAACACCGCACTTGTTAACTTCCACAATGCTACCCGTGGGGAGACGATACTCTAAGCATCAGACTATCCATTCCCTTCCATCAATCCATTATACATCCTGGCCATAGTTCTAATCATTTACTAATCCTTCCAAATGAATTCAACATATTATAGACAATGCGCATAATGGAGATCTACCAAATATAACAAAGCCTTTCATTCACTTAGGCTTGATTCACATCTCGGCATAGGGATTAAAGTCCTCAAACATCAATCTTCACATTACCTCGGTGAATAACACAAAAGAATTAACCCAACCTCGAGATTAATTGCAACATCTATTCCATCGAATCCAAGTTCATATTATAATCACCTAGAACTGTATGTAATCTGGTCAGCAACTTTGACTGAGGATTCCCGTGGCTACAGGTATTGCCTGAAAACGTACCACCACTTGTTGGAAAGGTAATTTTAAGGGCTACGACTTTCGTGTTTAGTCAAAAGCCCAGATCTAGTCACATCATGCCAGAAATGCAACTCGAAGTCTGCTGCGTACAGGATACAGAATTCCTGGGCAATAACTTCCAACCGCAGCAGATTCAAACGGACTTTCCTATGGCTACAGGTATCGCATGGAAACTTGCAACCACTCGTTGGAAAGGTAATTTCAAGGGCTACAACTTTTGTGTTTAGTCGAAAGCCCAGATCCGCCCCATTCTTGCTTAAAAATAGTCAAGAAGGTCGCTGCGTGCAGAATACAGATTCTGCACGCATCTTGAAGCGAAGTGAACGACATCCGTTCATCTTCCTCCTTAAGCGATTTTCCCCAAATCGCAACCAGAAGTCCCTCCACCCTTATTCTCCCTCTTGAGGCCATTTCCTCTTCACGAGACCACCCCTATCATCACTTTGAAGCGAGGGGAGGTTGAAGACGACTAAGCTTTAGAGCACAAGCTCTAGCATGGCCTTCCTAGAAAGCTTCATCTCACACATCAAGACTCGTTTGAGTCGATGTCTCGCCTAAGAATAACTATAGATCTAGCACCAAGGGAGAGGGGAGGAAAATCACATCATTTCCGGTGTTTCCTTCGTTGCCGGCCATGGATCGCGTTATTCTTCGTGGCGGCATCCTTGGCCTCGTTAGCAGTGTTCTTCCACGGAAACGGCGGAGCTTTTCCTCCAGAATCCGGCTCCGGCGACCCGCGATATCTCCTCTTCGGCTCCCGTCGGTTTGCACGGTGACGGATCGGCAAGAAGGATTAGATGCGATGGTTAGGGTTTGGTTTACTTCCTTTTTATATTATGTATTAGGTTAAGTCCCTTCCGCCACGTGTCACTCTCTAATTGGACCGCCCAAATTAGGTTTCATTTGAAGTGACTGGTCCAAGGATCACTCAGCACGAATCCCGAGGTCCAGTTCGATTCGCCTGTACAAGCCGGTGAATCGGCCTGGGCGCAGAAAACGCCCAAGTCAAATTCGGCGGGAATCAGCCAGTGATTCCCGTCGATCGGCGAGTATTGGCGGGTCATTCTCGACGAATCCATCGAGTATCAACAATGATACTCGGCGATTTTCCCTTGATGATACTCGACGGTCGATGGGTATCACCGGGTATTCTCGGCGATCGGTGAGAATCGTCAGGCACTCTCGACGATTTTCCGTTAGCCTACTGCAGTTCTGAGTCCGGCGGGTATCGACCACCGATACCCATCGAATCGGCGAGAATCAGTCCTCCATTCTCGACGATCGACGAGCATCAACCTCCATTCTCGACGACTTTTACTTAGCCGAGTTCCCTCATCTTGGCTACTGGTTGGGGTATCCTTGAACCCAACCCTACACTTATTCTATGCACCTGACACCTCGCGTCGGTGCACCCCGAGCCCAAGTTGAGTCTCTTGACTCAGAACACGTGCGAGGGGCCTAGCGCGAATTGGAACGTTACAAATCCTATAAACAAAATAAAAAGATTTCGTCCCCGAAATCAGGCTGAGGTCGTGGGGAGTAAAGCATACCGAAAAACAAAATATGCTTTTAAATAAAATTACCTGAAGCAAACAACTCCGGGTAGCGTCTTTGCATCAAATCCATTGGCTCCCATGTGAATTCCTCCTTCCCATGATTAGACCATAGCATTTTTACCAAGGGGACACTTTTGCGGCGCAAGGTTCTTATCTCATTATCAACGATCCGCACCGGCTCCAGTCGCACAGATCTGTCAGACGCCACAGTACAATCAGTTGTGGGGATGTATTGTTCGGACCGCAACAGCGCCTTCCGAAGCGACGACACATGGAACACATCGTGGAGATTCTCTAGCTCGGGCGGTAGCTCCAGCCGGTAGGCCAAAGGGCCAACCCTTTCCAATATGACATAGGGCCCAACATACCGTGGACTGAGCTTCTTCACTCCTCGCACTCGTGACACTCCATGCATCGGCCGAATTTTTAGAAACACCTTATCACCCACTTGAAATTCCACCATACGGTGCCTTGCGTTGTAATACTTCGCCAGCCGACTTTGAGCCTCCAACATGCGATCCCTTATTAGCCTAACCACCGCATCAGTTTCATCTATGTACTCAATTCCCAAAGTCTTCGGGTCTTCATCTTGCACCCAAGACAAGGGGGTCCTACACCTCCTTCCATATAGGGCTTCATGGGGCGCCATGCCAATACTAGCTTGATGGCTATTGTTATAGGAGAATTCCACCAAGGGCAAGAGTCTTTCCCACGGCTCTCCCCTATCTATCACACACAACCTCAACAGATCTTCCAATGTTCGGATGGTCCGCTCAGACTGTCCGTCCGTCTGAGGATGAAATGCGGTACTGAAGGTAAGACGTGAGCCCAAATACGTCTGTACCGCCTTCCATTCCTTGGAGGTGAAATGACCATCACGATCCGAAACTATCGTCTTAGGTACGCCGTGATACCGTACAAATTGTTCCACAAACAGGCGTACCAAGACATCCACGTGAGCCTCCTTCTTCATAGGAATGAACCGGGCAACCTTCGTCAGGCGATCAACGATCACCCATACTGAATCATTCCCTGAGCGGGAGCGAGGTAGCCCATGTACGAAGTCCATGGATATATCCTCGAACTTCCATTCGGGGATTGGCAACGACTGCAACAGGCCACCAGGGCTCCTACATTCCGCCTTCACTCTTTGGCAGGCTTCACAATGCGTGACAAAGTATCGGACATCTTTCTTCATCCCTGGCCAACACATCGTCTTTCGTAAGCCGGCGTACATCTTTGAAATTCCTGGGTGCACGTAATATTGAGAGCAATGTGCTTCTCTCATAATATCCTCCCGGATTCTGCCACCTTTGGGAATGTAGAGTAGGCCGCGAAAGTAAACGAGGCCGTCCTTTAGTGTGTATTCGTCGGTAGTCCCGTCTTCAATTAACTTTATTGCCGGGGCCAAAGCCGCATCTAATCCTTGCTCCACTCGGATCCGGTCCCGGATATCACAAACTATGCTCATGCTGGACAGATACTCCGTATATTCCGAAGAAGCCTTAAATATTAAGGTGATGTCCATCTCCTCGATCATCCGTGCCAACTCCATGCTCATCAATCGAGATTCTGGGCTCGAGCCGGGTACTTTCCTACTCAACGCATCGGCTACTGAGTTTGCTTTTCCGGGGTGGTAGTTCAAGGTGAACTCATAGTCGCATAGAAACTCTAACCACCGTCGTTGTCTTAAGTTCAATTCCTTCTGGGTATGGACGTACTTCAAATTTTTATGATCCGAGAAGATTTCGCAGTGGACGCCGTATAAATAATGCCTCCATACCTTCAAGGCGAACACCACCGCTCCTAGCTCCAAATCATGCACCGGGTAATTGATTTCATGCTTCTTCAATTGTCTTGAAGCATAAGCAATTACGTGCTCGTGCTGCATCAACACCGCTCCCAACCCCTGATAAGACGCATCCGTATAAACTTGAAATCCTTCCTTCCCAGACGGAAGGGCAAGGACGGGGGCGGAGGTAAGTCTATCCTTCAATTCCTGGAATGCCGCTTCACACTGGGGTGTCCACTCAAATGGCACTCCTTTCTTTGTCAAGGAAGTAAGCGGGAGGGCAATCTTGGAGAATCCTTTTACGAACTTGCGGTAGTATCCGGCAAGTCCAAGAAAACTACTCACATCGGCCGCCGACTTCAAAGGTGACCACTCCTTCACAGAGCGCACCTTGGCCGGATCCACAGCTAGTCCTGCCCCACTGATTACATGGCCCAAGAAAGCAACCTCCTTAAGCCAGAATTCACACTTGCTAAACTTGGCGAACAGGGCGTGCTCTTTTAGCTTCTCTAGAACTAAGGCCAAATGTCCGGCATGCTCTTCCTCCGTCTTCGAGTAGACTAGGATGTCATCAATGAACACAATGACGAAGACATCTAGATAGGCCTCAAACACTTTATTCATCAAGCTCATGAAAGCCGATGGGGCGTTTGTGAGTCCAAACGGCATCACTGTGAACTCATATAAGCCGTACCTTGAGCTGAAAGCCGTTTTCTGTATATCATCCTCCTGTATTCTCAATTGGTAGTACCCCGAGCGCAAGTCTAACTTGGAGAACCAATGCGCTCCCACCAGTTGGTCGAACAACTCATCGATCCGAGGTAACGGGTAGGTGTTCTGTACTGTCAGTCGGTTGAGTTCCCGATAGTCTATATATAAACGCAGGGTTCCATCCTTCTTCTTGACGAATAGAACAGGGGCTCCCCAAGGTGACGAGCTGGGGCAAACAAACCCTGATTCTACCAACTCCTGCAATTGCACTCTAAACTCCGCAAGTTCTTTTGGGCCCATCCGATAAGGGGTCCTGGAGACAGGCTTAGCTCTTGGTACAAGCTTAATTTGAAAATCCACTTCTCTATGTGGTGGTAACCCTGGCAGTTTCTCGGGAAATACCTCAGGGAAATCCTGTGCTACCCGCACATCCTTCACATCTAACTTCATCTCTTTTAGTTCGAATCGTATCATGTAGACTTCATCCCCTCTCATATGAGCTTTCAAGGTCTGGATCGAGGATAACAAGATTCGTGGTGCGAAATTTATACCTTGGAAGACTACATCAGTATCCCCATGTCTCAAATAGATACGCTTCTCCGCACAGTCGATTCTCGCATGGTGCCAATCCAGCCACGCCATACCCAGGATGAGGTCAAACTCTGGTATTCTCAAAATTGTGGCAGGGGTATCAAAGGTCTTTCCCCCAATGGCTATCTCTAACTCACACTTTGCGGTTTCCGTCATCTCAGATCCGTCTGGGAGGCGTACTCTTCGAGCAATACCAGTGAAATATTGCACTCCGTGTATATCTTTGATGAAGTCTTCAGACACGAATGAATGTGAGGCACCGGTATCAAATAACCTATGAGCCGGTTTCCCGCCGACCATCATGGTGCCTAAGTGTCATTAATAATACTCAAGCTAGATGTCTAGTATATCTCAAGCAACTAGAGGATATTAATGAAAGCAAAATGACCAATTCGAATCGTACCTGCAATCATCTCTTGAGGGTTCCGCTCTTGAGTCATGTCCAGGGCATACATCTGATCTCGAGCGGGTCCGGGGTTTCTTCCTCATGGTCCTCGTCCTCGACCACGCACATATCCCCGCCCCCGAGGGGCTGCTGGAGGGAAAGCAAGAGGCGCATCAGCAAACAGTTGTGGGCAGTAGCGTCGAATGTGGCCCGGTTGGTTGTATTCGAAGCACACCCGTTCCTGCCTTCTGCCGTGTTGCTGAAACTGTGGAGGTGGAGGTAATGCTGGCGGTTGTGGAACCGGGCGCTCCTCTCCAAAGTTCTGGGGAAAACGCCTGCCACCCCTCTGATATCCTCTTCCTCTTTTATTGTCAAACCTCCTTCTGTTGCTGGGGCCGGCTTCCATCATGCCCTCTGCTGGCCTCTTACCACTTCCCAAGTGGTCCGCTTCCAATCTCTTCGCCATATCAATAATCTCCGCCAGACTAGAGTCCGCTATAAAAAAAAGGGCTTGCCTTAGGGGATCTCGCAAGCCTTTGTAGAATCTTTTGGCGTACCCTCTATCATCCAGCTCATAGGAGTCAGCGAATCTAGCCAGGTGCTGAAACTCCCGTTGGTACTCCGTCACCGACATGGACCCTTGCTTAAGTTGCAAAAATCTCTCTTTCAGGCCATCCCGAGCGGCTGAGGGGATGAAATGCTCTAAGAAGGCTTCGGAGAATTCGCTCCAACTAATGTTTGTGTACACTCTTCCACGAAAAGTGGAGCCCATGAGGGACTTCCACCACCTTTTGGCGTGCAGCTCTAAGAGTGTCACCACAAGGGTCACCACCATGTTGTTTGGACATCTTATTCCTGCCAACAACTCTTGTATAGTGTCGAGCCACTCTTCCGTACGCACTGCCGACTCTGACCCAACATAAACGGGAGGGGAGAGAGCTCGTAAAACGCTTAACCAACTAGATCCCGGACCCTGTTGTTGTACAGGTGTCTGCTGAGATTGGGACCTAAAGGCGTCCAGAATAGCTGTGAGCATCTGCCCCAGCTCTGATTGTTGGAATTGTGTAGGTACGGACGGGACGGGGGTGCCCCTTACTGGCTCAATAAGTGCTGGGATCTACACATAAGGTACAAACTTACGGTTAGGTTGGCTAATCTAAGGTTAAAGATGGACAACTTAGTGTGAATTACATATGGGCACACCACTGCTTCCGCTAAGTCAGCTTGTCCCCAAACTGACCAATCAAACGGGGGTGGTTCCATTGTTAAGTGACTTTCGCCTTGGAGGATCATAGCAAGCTGATACCATTTGTAAGACCCCCCTCCCGGAACACAAGACACGGCACGAGAGGGGTCTTATGCCCAGAACAGCCGCCTTGCGGTAACACTAGCACTCAGGCTAGCCTGTACCACAAGACGCCTATTCTGCCGGCTACCAACAATATCAACTGATAAATGCCAATCCAACCATAATAATATGAAAGTCAAATCCACACCAAGCATATGTCCATAATATTATAAATAAAGAAGCTACAGCAAGCTTCTAATATCAGAGTACGTAAACAGAATTTGCCCCGAAGGGCTACAATAAAATCTCTCTCCCACTCATATCTGTAACCGACGGTAGCGACGGTACCGTCCCTTCAGGCCCTGTCACCCTGGCCTGGCTGTCCGTCTGCATAGCCTGCTGCTCCACCTGCGGGGTTTCCTCCTAAAAAGGAAAACGTAGCAACCGTTAGTCAAAAAGACTAAGTGGTTTCACATCCGCTCCCCCGGCGACTCCTCGGCACCGGGCGGAGAAAGGAACGGGTACAATATATAAATAACAGTAGTACAACATGTGAAGTGAGTATACATATTATAAGCAGCAGCATCAGTAGTGTATAATAAACAAGCTCTTATTTCAAATCTACGAACTACAGCAGCAAGAGAGTATATAACTAGAACAGTAAGTAACTCAACTTATATGGATGCCCATACAAGCATATAAGTTGAGGGTCGTTCAGCAGAAAGTAACTCATCGTATAGGAGTGCCCATACAAACTTATACGATGAGGGTCTTGTGTATATAATGAAGTGCAATGTTATGTATGCAATGCAATGACACACTCATGCTCAAGCACATGCAATCGCTATGTCGACACAAACTTATAGTTCCCACTATTCGAGCAGGTAGCTAACCTCTCAGGCATCAACCGTCGTGGACAAACGGTGATAGTGGAGCGGGCATCTCCACTACTAGGCTGGTCTCCACACTACCTGGCCTAGGCCTCCGTATGCCTCCATGCTAGGAACACAACAGCGGAGCTCATATGCGTACTACGGCTCAGCGGGTTCTCTCGGGTAAATATGCACCAAGATCCTAGCCCCTGACTGGCCTATGGTATGACACGGAAGGAGCCTCGGAAATGAGCACGAGGACCAAGCCCAACCGTTCACTTGGCACGGAAGGAGCCTTGGGACGTGAACACCGAGGACCAAGCCCAACCGCCAAGGTCTAACTGTCAACTCCCATCGGTGTGATGATTGGCGAGCCCGTAGACCTGCCACACTATCCTTAACCCGGGATTACGACACCGCGTATCGGCTCACACCACATGCAATTCCACAATTCCGTGGCATGGAAGGAGCCTCGGAGAAAGCTCGAGGACCAAGCCCAACCATCCATCAAATACGGAAGGAGACTCGGGACGTGAACACCGAGGACCAAGCCCAACCATCCAATTTTATCCAACTCAACCTCATTCCCATTAGTGACGGTCAACACCGCACTTGTTAACTTCCACAATGCTACCCGTGGGGATACGACACTCTAAGCATCGGACTATTCATTCCCTTCCATCAATCCATTATACATCCTGGCCATAGTTCTAATCATTTACTAATCCTTCTAAATGAATTCAACATATTATAGACAATGCGCATAATGGAGATCTACCAAATATAACAAAGCCTTTCATTCACTTAGGCTTGATTCACATCTCGGCATAGGGATTCAAGTCCTCAAACATCAATCTTCACATTACCTTGGTGAATAACACAAAAGAATTAACCCAACCTCGAGATGAATTGCAATATCTATTCCATCGAATCCAAGTTCATATTATAATCACCTAAAACTGTATGTAATCTGGTCAGCAACTTTGACTGAGGATTCCCGTGGCTACAGGTATCGCCTGAAAACGTGCTACCACTCGTTAGAAAGGTAATTTTAAGGGCTACGACTTTTGTGTTTAGTCAAAAGCCCAGATCTGGTCACATCATGCCAGAAATGCAACTCGAAGTCTGCTGCGTACAGGATACAGAATTCCTGGGCAATAACTTCCAACCGCAGCAGATTCAAACGGACTTTCCCGTGGCTACAGGTATCGCATGGAAACGTGCAACCACTCGTTGGAAAGGTAATTTCAAGGGCTACAACTTCGTGTTTAGTCGAAAGCCCAGATCCGCCCCCTTCTTGCTTAAAAATAGCCAAGAAGGTCGCTGCGTGCAGAATACAGATTCTGCACGCATCTTGAAGCGAAGTGAACGGCATCCGTTCATCTTCCTCCTTAAGTGATTTTCCCCAAATCGCAACCAGAAGTTCCTCCACCCTTATTCTCCCTCTTGAGGCCATTTACTCTTCACGAGACCACCCCTATCATCACTTTGAAGCGAGGGGAGGTTGAAGACGACTAAGCTTTAGAGCACAAGCTCTAGCATGGCCTTCCTAGAAAGCTTCATCTCACACATCAAGACTCGTTTGAGTCGATGTCTCGCCTAAGAATAACTATAGATCTAGCACCAAGGGAGAGGGGAGGAAACTCACATCATTTCCGGCGTTTCCTCCGTTGCCGGCCACGGATCGCGTTATTCTTCGTGGCGGCATCCTTGGCCTCATTAGCAGTGTTCTTCCACGGAAACGGCGGAGCTTTTCCTCCAGAATCCGGCTCCGGCGACCCGCGATATCTCCTCTTTCGCTCCCGTCGGTTTGAACGGTGACGGCTCGGCAAGAAGGATCGGATGCGATGGTTAGGGTTTGGTTTACTTCCTTTTTATATTATGTATTAGGTTAAGTCCCTTCCGCCACGTGTCACTCTCTAATTGGACCGCCCAAATTAGGTTTCATTTGAAGTGACTGGTCCAAGGATCACTCAGCACGAATCCCGAGGTCCAGTTCGGTTCGCCTGTACAAGCCGGTGAATCGGCCTGAGCGCAGAAAATGCCCAAGTCAAATTCAGCGGGAATCAGCCAGTGATTCCCGTCGATCGGCGAGTATTGGCGGGTCATTCTCGACGAATCCGTCGAGTATCAACAATGATACTCGATGATTTTCCCTTGATGATACTTGATGGTCGATGGGTATCACCGGGTATTCTCGGCGATCGGTGAGAATCGTCAGGCACTCTTGACGATTTTCCCTTAGCCTACTGCAGTTCTGAGTCCGGCGGGTATCGACCATCGATACCCGTCGAATCGGCGAGAATCAGTCCTCCATTCTCGACAATCGACGAGCATCAACCTCCATTCTCGACGACTTTTACTTATCCGAGTTCCCTCATCTCGGCTACTGGTTGGGGTATCCTTGAACCCAACCCTACACTTATTCTATGCACCTGACACCTCGCGTCGGTGCACCCCGAGCCCGAGTTGAGTCTCTTGACTCAGAACACGTGCGAGGGGCCTAGCGCGAATTGGGATGTTACAAAAGCTATCCCTTATCTTCTTCCCCAAACCCGAGTGGGTTGGCTTCCAGCGGAAGAAACGGGAGGCGGAGGAGCTGCTTCCTTGACCAGGGATTCCAGTGGTCGGTTTGCTCGGGAAACTTCAGATCCGAACTGCTCTCGCCGGGAGCTAGCTTCCTAGGTAAGTGTCTCTTGTCCTAGGGCTGTCTTTAGAGAGCTAGAATTTTCGGGTTTCTCCTTCTTCTTCCCTAAAGCTCCAGCTTTGCTTCTAGGTGGCCGAACTTGCTGCCGGAGCTGAAGATTGGAGGGTTCTTGCGGTTTCCGAGAAGTCGAGGCAAGTGGTTCCCTTGCCCTTGCCTAATTTCTTTATAACTCTTGTTCAATTAAATTTTCCCGGTCAACAATTTGATCAACCGACCGCAAGCTGCTTCCTTTTTTCCTCTTAAATTATTACGGCTGGTGTCCAGCTTAGTAGCTGGTGCATGGGATTTTCGCCTAAGTGTAATGGTATCTTAAGGGTAGGGTAGTGCTGCTAGATCGGTTAAGAAAGAGCAGCATGAGCCTTAGAATTTATTTTCCAAGACTCTGCTTGCTGGCTTTGAGTAGAGTTTTGGCTTATTTGGGTTACAGTCTAATTTATTAGGCTGTGGTCGGGTAGGAGAGATAGGAGTGAGAGCTGGAATTAAATCCCAGCTCTCGGGTTGTGTAAAGCTTAGTGGTAAGCTAGTATGGAGCTGTTGTGGTCAAACTTGCCAAAGCAGGTTTGGCGTTGGGTTAGGTAGACTCACTCAACGCCATGGTCAGGGCTTGCGGTTAAGTCTCTGGCATTGAGCAAGGTAGACTCACTCAGCACCGACGTTTCTTTTTAGGCTAATGTTATAGCCTTGGGATGTGAGCTTCTTTAGAGCTGTTAGAAAAGTTTTACCTTCCTAAGGGGGGAGGGGTATTGGGGGTGTTCGGCTAGTTTTTGTATGCCGACTCGTGGGCTATGACCAGAGGGGGGTGTTGTTGTTTGGACTCTGAGGGGTGAATTGTGTGTGCTAAGCTGTGGCCACCACTAAGTTTGGACACTGTGGCCAACTTGTTGGGTGTGTGGACCCTTAAGCTGCCACCGATTGTGTTTTCACCCTTGAGTATTTTTGGGGTCTAGTTGGTTGTGTTGGACACTGTGGCCGCCCACTCCAGTCCCCCTTATTTTTTTTACACCCCGGTCATTTGCCCACAAGCTTAGGACTGTTAGTTTCCTATTGTCTACTTTTGGTTTTTCCCTGCTTTTATGCTGATGCATTTCTTCTGCAGGTTGATTCTTTCCAGAGCAGGTAGATTTATGCTCACACTTAGTGTGTTTTGCCTTAATTGCTCTTTAAGCAATGCTTCTTTCTTTTCCTACTTCTGTAGTTTAGTACTTTGTTGCCGGGTTAGAAAACCCTTCTTTATTTAAGTAATCTGACACTCCTTTCTTTTGTTTATTTCCTTGCTGAGGCATTTCTTTCCTTGAATGTCTCAGGTCCAGGTTGTAGCCGATTGAGCGGCTGACTTTCCTTTTGCTGGGTCTTGCTGGTAGCCTCAAGGGTAGCGGAGTTGAAGATCACTCCCTTGTGAGGTAGTCTTTTTTTTCTTTTCTGTAT
Organism: Platanthera zijinensis; assembly: GCA_039513925.1. NCBI lineage: Eukaryota > Viridiplantae > Streptophyta > Magnoliopsida > Asparagales > Orchidaceae > Platanthera > Platanthera zijinensis. Next base: position 1,880,057 of record CM077097.1, read on the forward strand.
GGACATGCACACTCACCGGTGGGTTCGTGTCGGGTTGTCGACGCCCACTGGTGGCTTTCTTATTTTGCTAAGTATGAATTTAGACTGCTGTTTTTTTTGCCTTCTTGGGGGTTGTTTACTTGCTTTTGGGAAGGTTTTATTTTAGGTTGCATATTAGGTATTTTAAAACCCTAAACTATTATATGTACCTCATGCATAACATATTTGCTAACTAAAGCACTAATTTCTTAAAGCGTAAAACCTCTTTTAATATATATATACTATACTCACCTTAGGCGTCGTGCATACTCTAAGTGGTCTCTGGTGGACCCTTAGGCTCATTTAGGGTGTCAAACTAACTGAATCAAAGTATTTTTCCGCTATAAGCATATATATTTTCTTACCGTGGACTAGCTGATCCACTATGTCGAGGGATAAGGCCTTCAAACAAACTGGTTTTCTATTAAATTAAAACTTGTGATTTATGGTTTTGGTGTGTCGCCTGAGCATCGGCAGTTATCCCCTGCTCGACGTGGCATCACAACAGGTATTTTCCCTTACTCTGATACTTATTAACCTCGGGGAAAATGCGGGTCGTGACAGTTGGTATCAGAGGGAGGTTGACTTAACAATTGGTCGGGCAACCTGTCCTTTGATTGCATTAGATGTTTAGCTTCATAAGCATACACTCACCGATATATCATCAGCACGTCTTGGCCGAAGCACAAACACTACACTCATAAGCATAAAGAAGTATACGAGGCATATTATGTAGTATGGGATGCATAATATGTGTTCGTATATGGATTCACCATAGGAGAAAACATTAGAGGGTTATGTAGTATGGGATGCATAACCTCGCCACATGGATGCGGCTAGCACGTTTTTCTTTTTCGTTGCATGGGAATGTTATGTAGTATGGGATGCATAACATTTTCATGTGTACGCCGCCCATGGCATGCATTAAGGCCTTTTTAGAATCCATAGCACGGCATGCATAGCATAACATTTCATAAGCACAACCTGTCAGGCTAAAGATTTGCATGATGACATATGTACACACATGGTTTTGAGTCAAAATGAATATAAAAGGCATGCATCCATGATGTAGGCACATGAGTTAGTGTGATGGAAGTGAACCATCTTAGGTTAAGCATGGCATCATCATTATAAAATAAATCCCAGAGCAAGATTTGTAGTTACAATTCATATTTAAGTATACTTGTCTGTACCGGGTAGGCTTGTTTTAGTAGTCGGGATGGGTTTTAACTAGGGTTGGTGCGATTATAGGATGGCGAAGCGTCCTGCGATGAGATCGACTCCCCAATCTGTGGGTGAGTCTTCGGGATCCCAGAGCGAGGCCCTGATTGAGAGCTTGCGGCTAAGTAATTAAAACTTGACAAGACAGATGGTTGACATGCAGAGCCAGATCCAGTCGTTGGTAGCAGTAGTGGCAGGGCAGGCTCAGAGAGCTCAGGACCCCATTGGGGGTGTAGCTGTTCCTCCTCCTCCTCTGGTACCTCCTATTGTGGTGCCTCTGGAGATGGCATTTATTTCTCAATTTCAGCGACTTAGACCACCTACCTATGATGGAAAAGCGGATTTCATGGTTTTGGATGATTGACTGATAGCAATTGAGGAGATGCTCTCTTATGCTGGAGTCACTGACGATCAGAGGGTGATGATCGTTGCTTATCAGCTCAAGGGTCTAGCAAAGACTTGGTGGTTGCGAGAAAAGGAAAGCTTGAAGGAAGGATGTTCTTGGGAGACCTTTAAGGAAATGCTACTGAGGAAGTTTCTGCCCTCGGCCGAGCGGGACCGGTTGATGAATGACTTCCTGTATTTGAAGCAAAGGAAACTCACGGTTAGTGAGTATGAGATTGAGTTTAGCAAACTGATTCGGTTTCCTCCTGGACTTGTGAGTGTTGAAGCAGACCGGGTTAAGCGGTTTCTGGGTGGGTTAAGAAGCGACGTTCAGTAGTTAGCAAATGCCTACGGAGCAGTCAGTTATGCCGGAGTGGTGGAAGCTGCTTTGAAAGTTGAGGCCATTGATAATGCTAAGAACAGAGGCCAGCAGGCGAGGCAAGACAAGCGGAAGTCTGTTGGGTAGAAGGCCCCCAGGAACCTGATGTAGTTTCAAGGAAGAAGACAAAGGGGACGTGTAGCTTCTACGCCCGGCCAGGACATCCCCTAGAGAAGTGCTTCAAGAGATTGGTAGCGCAGAAGAAAGAACAAGTCCATGCTATCCAGGGTGCTCCCAAAGGGGATGTGATGTGTTCCTTGTGCGGAAGGAAGGGGCATGATTTGGCCCGTTATTGGTCGAAAGATAAAGCTTGTTTTCAGTGTGGGCAAAAGGGTCATCTCAAGTCGAGGTGCCCTCAGGCGCAGCCCGTTCTTCTAGGGGTTCCTTTGCAGGCACTGTCGCCACCCCCGCGGGCGGATAGAGGCAAAGGGAAGCTTAATGTTATCTCTGCAGAGGAAGCGGCGACCTCGACCCAGTTCATTTTAGGTTAGATTTCTTCCTAACTTGAATTTTCTTTCTTTTGTGTAGTTTAGCTTTTGTTTTCCCTTAGTTGTGTGCATTTCTATATAGGGAGATTTAAGGTAAAGAACCGTTGGGCACGCGATCTTTTTGACTCTGGCGCCACCCACTCTTTTGTTGCTAGGGCTTTTGTTGAGCGATTCCATTTGAGCCTAGATCGTGTTGGTGGAGCTTTCAGCGTCAAGTTTCCTTCGGGTGACTCTGTGGTTTCAGACTTGGGTATTCAGGGCTACCCAATCTTGTTGGGAGACTTTCTAGCTAAGGCAGATTTGAAAGTGATTGATCTAGAGGACTTCGACGTTATCCTAGGCATGGATTGGTTGTCCAAATATTGAAAGTTCACCTAGTGTCAACTACCTTCACCTATGGGGGGGATAGGTGACTTTTAGCGTATTTGCGGAATTAAAATTGTACCTGCACCAGAAAACAAAACAACACAACACAGAAAATAACACAGGCAATTTATAGTGGTTCCCCGATTTGGGTACGTCCACTTTCCCCCTTCGACCTATCTCCCAACCCGGGACGACTCGGTCACTTCATCAACAGGATTGAAATCCAATCCTTGCACTATCGGAAGGAACCCTTCCACACGTAGGAGTCAACACTCCCACAACACGGGTTGCACCCAACCCTACAACTAGGAACCAAATGTTCCTTTACAATGAAAAAGAAATTGAAGTGTATAAGAAATACAAACAACTTGAAGATCTAGGTGTCCCTTTTTGTTAGACTACTTGTTCTTGTAGGCAACGAAAAGTCCACAACCCTTGATCTTTCTTGGAGAAAATCTCCCCGAGACCGGCGGCGGCAAAAGGGCGGCGGCAAGGCTCTCGGTGTTGGCGGCAGCAACTGAAAGCAGCAGCGATGCACTGGAGATTCAATCTTCTTAGCGAAGTCGGCAAGGTCTTCCAACAATCACACTAGGATCGATCGTCTCGATCGATTCGGACGGGGATGGATTTCCCTATCTCAAATCAAGAGACAAAAGATCTCTGGTTAGATGCGTGAGACGCTGTGCAAGACTTGGCTTCTATCACCGGGGATCTGGAGAAGATCGAGATCAGCTGCGGTGACTACTGCACGAGCGGCGGCGAAGACGATCGGCGGAGCGGTTTGCGATTTTAGGGTGAGTCGGCGGCTCGGCTTTCGTTTTTTATATGCCTTCTTTACTGTACACAAATACCTGTGTATTTATACAATAGGTCATGGAGATAACCGTTGTGGGCCCCACCAAAGCAAAGAAATCTAAGTCCGGTTCGAAATACCGCTGGAAACCTAGACCGGTCCAGGAATTCGGAAAAATCGCCCAAGGCAAAATCGGCGAGAATCGTAGGTGATTCTCGACGAATCGGCGAGAATCACTTACGATTCTCGCCGAATTCTACTTGGCGAATTCTGGCTGCACAGGTTATAGAGGCCGGGGAGAATCGGCGGGAATCACATTTGATTCTCGCCGAATCGTCGAGAATGCAAAGTCATTCTCGACGAATTAGCGAGAATCACTTAGTGTGTACTTAGCGAGAATCATCTAGTGAATCTCGACGACTCGTCGAGAATCACTAGTGATTCTCGACGAATCGGCGAGAATCACTTAGTGATTCTCGACGATTTACACTTAGACGATTCTCGTCTTCCAACCCGTGATCTGGTCTTTGGCCCATCCTTGCTCCTTGTCTGCTCTTGCTTTATTATAGCCCTATACTTGAAATTAAGTACACCCCAATAGAGAGAGTACACGTAGGCCAACACACTGATCTGCTCAACGGGGGATTACGTCACGCAGACCCGTGTATATTGACCCACTGCACCCTGACATTGGTGTGTACTTAGCGTGGAATAACTGCAAGCACAACTTAAAAGATTTCATCAAACACATTGTCTATTTACCTTAGCTTGTACATGGGCTTCTTCAAATCAGGTACATTGTGGATACAATACCCAACAAACTCCCCCTATTTGAAGAAGCCTAAACCCTACAAGCTAAGGTGAATAGAGTATATAGTAATGAAAATCATAAACTTAAAATTGAGTTGAGAGAGATATTCATTACTAATTTCTTGAGAGCAAACTTGGAGCCACCTTAGCCTTAGCCGAGAGGGTAATCTCCCCCTTTTCGGCTTCTGCAAATCGGGGACTGAAGCATGTGACACCATGCTCCCCCTCAGTTCTTGTACCTTTGCTTACACTAAATTCCTAGCAGAGGCTCCCCCTAGACGCATGAGCCTTGAGCTCCTGTAGTCTTCATTCCTCGTAGTTTAGCATCCCCAATTCAGTTTTGAACATACTGAACTTGGCCTCGTCAAGGGGTTTTGTGAAAATGTCTGCAATCTGCTTGTTAGTGGGAACATAGCAGAGAGAGATGTCATTGTTCTCCACGTGCTCCCGAATGAAATGGTAACGCACTTCAATATGCTTCGTTCTGTTGTGCGATACCGGATTGTTGGCAATAGCAATTGCACTGGAGGAGTCGTAGTACATAGGTACTTCCTTGAACTGAAGATCATAGTCTGCTAACTGATTTCTGATCCAAAGGAGTTGTGCGCAACAGCTGCCAGCCGAGATGTACTCAGACTCTGCTGTGGAGGTTGCTACACAGTTCTGCTTCTTGCTATTCCATGAGATGAGCCTTCTTCCGAGGAATTGACATGTCTCGGAAGTGCTTTTCCTGTCATCCCTACTCCCTGCAAAATCAGCATCTGAAAAACCTATTAGCTCGACATCATTGTTTCTCAAGTACCACAAGCCAAGATTGGGGGTACCTTTAAGGTATCTTAGAATTCGCTTTGCAGCGACATAGTGAGATTCCTTAGTGTTCACCTGATATCTGGCACAGACACATGTGGAGAACATGATATCCGGTCTACTAGCAGTAAGGTAGAGCAGGGATCCAATGATGCTTCTGTATTTGGTTTCATCGAAAGGTTTACCTTTCTCATCCTTATCCAGAGACATAGTGGATCCCATTGGAGTTCTCATAGAGATTGCATTCTCCATTCCGAATTTCTTGAGGAGTTCATTTGTGAACTTCGTCTGAGAAATGAAGATTCCTTCCTCAGACTGTTTCACTTGAAGTCCCAAGAAATACTTCAGCTCTCCCATACTGCTCATTTCAAACTTTCCTTGCATAAGTTTGGAAAATTTTTTGCAAAGATTGTTGTCCGTTGAGCAGAATATAATGTCATCAACATAGATTTGCACCAGCAAAATCTTGTCTTTGACTTCCCTGAGAAACAATGTCTTGTCTATTTTTCTTTTAGAGAACTTGTTCTCAAGAAGAAAACTAGACAATGTCTCATACCAAGCTCGAGAAGCTTGTTTTAAGCCATATAGCGCTTTATTAAGAAAATATACATGATTAGGATAAGTAGGATTGACAAAACCTGGAGGTTGAGCGACGTATACTTCCTCTTTCAGGTCTCCGTTCAAGAAGGCTGATTTCACGTCCATTTGATAGACAGTGAATCCTTTGTGCGAAGCATATGCTAGGAACAATCTGATGGCCTCGAGCCTTGCCACTGGTGCAAAGGTCTGGTCGAAGTCAATCCCCTCCTCCTGTCGGTAACCTTGAGCCACTAGCCTGGCCTTGTTCTTTATGATGACACCATGTTCATCCAGTTTGTTTCTGAAGATCCACTTGGTGCCAATCACATTATGCTTTTGTGGTCTGGGAACCAGCGTCTAAACGTTGCATCGTTCGAATTGATGCAATTCATCTTGCATGGCCAAAATCCATGCAGCATCTTTGTTCGCCTCGTCGAACTTCTTTGGCTCAACCTGTGACAGGAAGCTAAGATGCAAAATCTCGTTAATGGTACCTCTTCGAGTTCTGACCCCGTCACGAGGATCTCCGATGATCTGATCTCTAGGATGATCCCTCACGTGTCTGAGCTCTAGAAGTCTGGCGTCAGGAGCTTCAACTACTTCTTGGGCATCTCCTTCTTCTAAAGGATTTGCTCCATTTTGATCTTCAACTTCTCCGATCGGCGTTGATGTGGAGACCTTGACGTATTTTGGAGTTGCATCTTTCTCGAGCTCAGTCAGGTGTAGCTTGTTGAGTCTGGCACCTGTATCTTCAAGAAGACAACTAGAAGTCTTGCAATTAAGCAAACTTCCTTCATCAAATACAACATTATTGATTCCTCTACCACTAGGGTTTTCTTGTTGAAAACTCTATAAGCCCGGCTATGGCTACTATAGCCCATGAATATGCCTTCGAAGCATTTTTCACCAAACTTAGTACGAGGGTACTTCCCATTATTCAGTACATAACATTTGCAGCCAAAGATCCTCAGATAGGACATGGTTGGTTTCTTGCCTTTCAGTAGCTCATAAGGAGTCTTACGATGGCTCTTGTTGATCAACGCCCGGTTTTGTACATGACAAGTCGTATTGACAGCCTCGGCCCAGAAGTATTCTGGGAGAGAAGCGTCATTCAACATTGTCGTGCACGCCTCAATGAGTGTTCTATTCCTCCTCTCTGCCACTCCATTTTGTTGAGGAGTGCGAGGGAAGGAGAACTCATGAAAGATACCAAGTTCTTCACAGAACTCTGTCATAGCCCTAGACTCAAACTCTGTTTCGTGGTCACTTCTAATTTTGACCACTGAGCAGTTAAGTTCATTCTGTATCTGCTTGACAAAACTGGTGAAGATGTCAAACGTATCAGACTTGCGCTTTAAAAAGAACACCCACGTAAACCGAGAGTGATCATCTACAATCACTAGCGTATACGACTTCCCTCCTAAGCTATGAACTTGCATAGGACCAAACAAGTCCATGTGCAGAAGATAAAGACATCTGGAGGAATCTTTGTCTGGGATGCCCTTAAAGGTAGCCCGAGTCTGCTTGCCCATCTGACATGCAGGACATGGACTATCTTTAATGCACTTAATAATGGGAGCATCCTTTACTAAGTCTTTGGAAAACAGCATATTAATTGTCTTGTAATTAATGTGTGTCAATCTCTTGTGCCATTGTTCACAGAGAGATGCACTGCCTTTTGCAACGAGGCATACTGGGGTAGAAGAATCTAAACTAAGAAAATCTAAACAGAAAATATTTCTGCTCCTAATGCCAGTTAATACAGTCTCCGAAGAATCACATGATATTATCAGGCATTTATCCTTGCAGAACATAACGTCATACCCTTTATCACATAACTGGCTTACGCTGATCAGGTTATGATTTAATCCTTCAACATAAGCTACGTTAGTGATAGAGAGTATACCGTTGGAAATCGTACCGTAACCTCTGGTGACTCCCCGATCAGATCCCCCAAATATGACTTTGGGTCCATTCTCGACTGGAGAGTACTCCCGCAGCAGGCTTCTTGTCCCGGTCATGTGACGGGAGCATCCACTGTTCAAATACCAAATAGGAGTTTTGTTGGCCTTTGGACATTCCTGCAAAACAAAATTAATTTGCCTTAGGAACCCAATCGTACTTGGGTCCTAGATTCCTTATTAGCATACTCCCCCTCGATTGGTTAGCCCTACGAGTGGTCGGCCTCGCATTGCTAACATAAGGAGTCTCGTTATACCTTGGATTAAACCAACAATCCACGGCAAAGTGACCAACTTTGCCACAACACCAATAGTCAAATCTGTTGTACCTCTTCCTAGGCTCCTGCTTCACCCTGGGAATGGTGGGCACAGCTGGGGCCTTGGAACTAGAGGTGGAGGCATCATAGTGATTGCAGTCATATGATTTCTTCACCTTCTGTTCCTTCAGTATAACAGGCTTGGCTTTTGGTGCCTGCTTTCTATTATGGCCGCTAGAGAATTGACCATAATTTCCCAAGTGGATTTCCTCATAAGGTGCCTTGAAGACACTCTCACTGAAGTTGTGGGGAAAGGTCCACCCATCATACTGGCTCTTCGGCTTTGCAACCGAGGGCCTGAAGTGATGGTCGTATGTTGACTCAAAGTCATGTTGGTTACAGGGAAAGCTAGGCTTTCTGAACTCAACAGGGCTAAGTGGGGCCTTTCCTTTCTCAACAGCAGAGGCTTTCTTGGCAGCCTTATTCTTCCTCTTATTCATGTTTCTCCTGGATGAGGAGCTAGGTGCCCCTACATGCCCCAAGCCAGCTCCTTTGGCCTGAGCAGAGAAGGTATCAACCAATGGAAGAACAGTTTTTGGCATAGAGAAGCTCTTGACGATCTTCCTTTCTGCCGCAAGTAGTTCTTCCAACTTGTCGACTTCCTCCTGCTTAAGATTAAGGAGCTTAAGAGACTCTGAATGCTTTGAAGTCAGGTCCAAGTGCTCCTGTCGGAGGGAGATCAAACTGGTGATCTCTTCCCTCAGGGATACACTCTCACCTTTAAGGAATTTGACTTCCTTTTTCTCAGCCTTCAGTCTCTTTCGACATTCCACGAAAGTATTGAGCAGAAGCTCATACTTCTCGAGGAGCTCAGCTTCACGGGCCGAAGGGCTATTCTCAGGGTCATCATCCTGAGACTCAGGATCAGAGTCAGAGTCGGAGAGAGGGGTGTGAGCTTTTACCTTCCCAGTAAATAGGGGGCAATCTTGATGGCGTGACCCCTCCTCCACCATTTGAAGATGATGCTGAAGATGCTGATGATGATCCGGTTGATAAGGCAATACAACTCAAGGACGTGAGGCGGCACGATGATGCTAACGGAAGGCGACGTTACAACCTCCGCCCGCGGCGTGCTCGAACCTCCATGGAAATTTAGCTTTAATAATCTTATTTCATGAACTCTATTTCTATATTTTTAGAATATAAAATTATCCAATCTTTAAGTGATAATTTTATATTCATAGCATGTTTTTATTTCTTTATTTAAACAATTTTATTTTTGGTGTGCACTTAGCCATTCGGGTGGATGAGATTACATCTCCATCATGAAGGGTTAAGGTTTGTTTGTAACTCCTATATAAGGAGGCCTTCTTATGAAATAATTAGAGAAAGATTTTAACCCTAATCCCCTTGAGGAATTCGGCCAAGAGGAGGAGCCTCCAAGCCGCTGCCCCCCCTTGCTTGTGGTGTGAAGCCGCCGGCCTCCGTTGTTCCCTCCATCCGTTCGGTGCGACTCCGGCGCGGCTTCCTTGGTGCAACTCCGGGAAGAAGGTTGCAAACCCTTCGGTGTGACGCCGGTGGATCCGTGGAGAGAGTGATTCTCCCACCCTATCTTTGTGTGAAACATTCATCCCGGTTGGGTAATCTCTTTCCTCTTCCTTGTGTGATTCTCTTCTTTAGTTGTGGTGGTTTCGCGCTCGTTTTCTCTGGATCTTTAATTTAATCGCTACAAGTTTTGAATCGAGATCGTTGTTGCAAGGCTTTTTAATTCCGTATCGGGTGGATCCTATTTGCTTGAGCGGATCTTGGCCTATAGCCTTGGTCTTGCTCTCTAAAAGGAGTGGCAACCTTTGTGTTTTCTTGGGGAATACTCCGACTCAAATTTCCGATCGTTGTTTTCGAGTCGACCATTCCTCCTGTGTTATTTGCGCTGCGTTCTTGCGACGAGGACTATTGTGAGCGAGAGGTGCTGTGTAGGTGCGATAGATCTACGACGTGTAGTGCGTAGGAAGCATTGTTTTCGTGGAGATCTCTGACTCGAGACGTACCCTACATCAATTTGGTATCAGAGGCGGTCGTTTCAACTCCCAAGTTGCAAACATCCTCTCTGCGTTCTTCGTTGGTTGATACGAACTTTCAAAAATCTGAAATTTTCGGTTTGGTCTGCATTTAGTAAATCCTTCGGAATTTTAAAACTTGTCAAAAAAATCTGAAAAAATTTCTGTAGCTTCCTAACCTTATTTCCAGCAACATTAAAACAGAAAATTTTTCGATTCGTCCTCGTTAGGTCAGCCTGCAAATTGGAAACGTCGTAATTCTGTCTAGTTGGTCTGCAAATAGCGGGCTGAAATCTTTATTTTTCAGCGAAATTTCAGAAAAAAAAGAAATTCAAATCTCAAAATTAAAATTTCAAATTTCAAATTTAAAATTTTCAAATTTTCAAATTTCAACTTTCAAATTTTAAAATTCAAATTTCGAATTTTAAATTTCAAATTTTCAAAATTAAAATTTCAAAATTTAAAATTCATATCTGAAATTGAATTTCAAATTTCATATTTCAACTTTCAAATTTCAAATTTCAAAATTCAAATTTCAAATTTCAAATTTCAAAATTCGAAATTCAAAATTCAAATTTCAAATTTCAAATTTCAAATTTCAAATTTCAAATTTCAAATTTCAAATTTAAAAATTCAAAATTCAAAATTCAAATTCCAACATTTCAAATTTATCTCAAAATTACAAAAAAAAATAATAGTGGTCTGCAAATAGCGGCCTAAAAATGTTATTTTTTTTCTCAAAATCTAAACTTTCAAATTTCTGGTATTTCTCCATCTAATTATTAGTAAGAAAACAAAAAAAAAATTCAGTCAGTAATTATTTTTATTAATTAATTTGAAAATTTAGTATTTGGTGTGCCAATAGCCGGCTAAATTTTTTTTTCTACAATAAAAAAATCTGAAAAAATTTAATTAATAATCCTATAATTTTCTTGCTCAGAAAATAAAAAAATATGCATATATTATTTTTTGAAACTAGCGGGAACAATTAAATCTTTGAGATTTAATTATAGCCAGTTTACTTTTCTCTGCATGTGCACAAGTATCGGATCGAGTTTCCTCTCCGGTTATCACTAAATGGCATATGACGTATATGCTTCTCGGTTAGACTATTCCTATGCTAAGGATATGGCTAAGCACACCCCTAGGGCACACCATATTTATCCTACTTAAGACGGTTTAGAGTATCCCCAAATTTTTAGAGACTGGCTTAAGGGATTAGAACAATATTTTAATTATCACTTATAGGATGACTATGAAAAGGTTAGCTTTGCCCGAGAGCGATTAGTAGGTCGGGCCCGATTATTTTGGTTAAACGAAGAGCGTCGTGTTGGTAGCTATCGTTATGCTTGGCCGCACATGCGTAACCTCCTCTCGGATCAATTTGATCCTGCCTACCTGCGCACTAATAGCACCACACCCGTTAGTAAGAATAGTTACAGCACTAGACCCGTATCCGCTTATAGGAGTGACCCTACGCCTCAGGATATATCCTATCCCCAGAGAGGTAGTATTACCAAGAGTGTGCCTAGTCCCACCTATAGAAAACATAAGCCATTCCGACCCAAAAATTTGAACTCGAAAGAGGTTACTATTAGGGTGCTTGCTTCCTTAGCCTCGACATCTAAGCCCTCTGATATAGTGACTGATACCTCTGAGGATGCTTACGTGGATATGGAATCTCTGGAAGATGAAATTAAACAGCCAGATGAGAGTCTTCCTTCACTTACGATAGTGCCCGACTCTCCTGTTGAACCTGAGGATGTGATTAGGACTGCGCCCGTCACTGAGGATGAGGCAAGTTTCACTGACGCTTTTAGTGATGTTGAGGAGATTGGTTACCCTAGTGACCTGGAAGAGGATTTCTCCCATGAGGAATCATCTCCAATCCCCTTCGACAATAATTTAGTCATGGAATCTTCTGTTGACCCTGAGCCAGTAGACATTCCGGTTGAGTCGGTAGAGTCATCCGATGCTGAGAGCTTACATGTCACTGATTTAGGTGATGACTTGTTAGGATCCGACGTTATATTGGTTGACCCAGGATTATTAGAGGTTTCTACAGTATTGGTAGAGTCACCTTGGGATGGATGTTCAGTTTGGGATAAGCTTAGTGTGATACATCCGGGAGTTAGTCATTTGATGTTATTATCGCCGCTTGGAACTCAAGCTAATTATTATACTCCCCTGGATTCGATTTGCCCATCCCCCTATTCTGACTTAGACGATGTCCCCACCTCATGGGAAGAATTATGTTTGGATGACGATAGCACTGAGGGCCCAACTGACTTTTCTTTGATGATAGCCCCTTCGCCTGAGGCCCAAGTTAGTTTGGAAATTTTATCGGATACGAATTTGCCTACTATGGAGACGATCACTGTTTCTGACTTAAGTAAAATTTCTAATGATTTGGTGGATTCATTCTGGGGCGAAACGTTAACTGAGGATGAGTTTTCAGTGAGGACAAATCCACTATTCGAGTTTACTTTTGATTTTAAAGGCTTGCAACCGGAGGCGTTCTCTTGGACGCTTAATCCATGCTTTGACGTTGAGTGTGACTTGGTTCCCCCTACGGAGTCAACCCTGTCGACTCTCCTTCTGGTTCCCTTAGCTCGAGTAGATGATGTAGTCATTTCTAGCCCTTCATATTTAGAGAAGTTTATTATTCCTGCCATCCCGTTAAACTTACTTAGAAGGACGTGGGCGAATGTAGTTGATGACGAACGTTTTCCGCTGACTATTTATTATGATATTTTTAAATCAAAATTTAATTTTAAATTTAAAACGAAAACGTTGGAACCCACTACGTTAATTTTTGAATTTAAAGCACATGTGCCACCGGACATAATTCCGTTATTTTATACCATTAATTCAAGTCATGTGGCACATGGGTTCTCCCCTCATGGTTTTACTTTAATTAGGCGCATTTTTAATTTCTTGACCCTTCTAAATGCGTCCTTTAAATTACTTGCGAGGTTGTTTCGAATAGTCTTCTACCGTTATGTGAATGGTTTGGTTTTTGTTAATCGAAGCTTGGGCAGTCTTCTTAGATGTCTTGTGAGTGATCACAAGAGCACTTGGGATCTTCTCCTTCCCCATGCCCAATTAGCCTACAATAATTCCAAGAATAGGTCTACGGGTCTGTCGTCGAATGAGATTGTTCACGGATATAAGGCTCCTGTGCCGCTTGACTTGGTGTCGTTGCCACCAACGTATAAGGCAAGTCATTTTGCACAATCCTTCGCCCAGCACATCCATGATTTACATGCACGTATACGGGCCACTTTGACTACGCAGTACGACTCTTATCAAGCGCACGCTAATTTACATAGGAGAGTATCAAACTTTAAAATTGGCGATCTAGTTTTAGTCCGTTTGGTTCCCGAACGCTTGCCAACTGGCACCGTTAAAAAGTTAGCACCAAAGCGCGCCGGCCCTTTTCGGATTGTTAAAAAGTTAGGTGACAACGCTTTCATTTTGGACTTGCCTGCTGATTGGGGTATCTCCCCCATTTTTAACGTTTCGGATTTAACGATGTTTGTGTCACCACCACAAGAGTTGAATTCTTTGTCGTCTTCTTCTCCCACGCTAAATTCTCATGGGTTGGGGAGTGGTAGCACGGATGATCTCTCTCTTTCAGTCCCCACAGGTATATCATCGGATGGTACGTTGCCTTCTTTTCTGCCTACTGCTAATATGTTCCCCAGGTTTCCACGGACGTTTTCCACTCCAGAGATGATACTTGATGCTGAGCCTGTTACCACTGCTGATGGCAACACCCACCGCTTTCTCATCCGTTGGCGAGGTCGACCCCCTTCGGATGACTCTTGGGTACTCGAGATGGAGCTGCAAAGTTTGGATGCCGCTCTCCTTCACCGCTATCGCTTGGACCACGCAACGGAGATGCGTGGATTTGAGCGGGGGAGGATTGATGGCGTGACCCCTCCTCCACCATTTGAAGATGATGCTGAAGATGCTGATGATGATCCGGTTGATAAGGCAATACAACTCAAGGATGTGAGGCGGCACAATGATGCTAACGGAAGGCGACGTTACAACCTCCGCCCGCAGCGTGCTCGAACCTCCATGGAAATTTAGCTTTAATAATCTTATTTCATGAACTCTATTTCTATATTTTTAGAATATAAAATTATCCAATGTTTAAGTGATAATTTTATATTCATAGTATGTTTTTATTTCTTTATTTAAACAATTTTATTTTTGATGTGCACTTAGTCATTCGGGTGGATGAGATTACATCTCCATCAAGAAGGGTTAAGGTTTGTTTGTAACTCCTATACAAGGAGGCCTTCTTATGAAATAATTAGAGAAAGATTTTACCCCTAATCCCCTTGAGGAATTCGGCCAAGAGGAGGAGCCTCCAAGCCGCCGCCCACCCTTACTTGTGGTGTGAAGCCGCCGGCCTCCGTTGCTCCCTCCATCCGTTCGGTGCGACTCCGGCGCGGCTTCCTTGGTGCGACTCCGGGAAGAAGGTTGCAAACCCTTCGGTGTGACGCTGGTGGATCCGTGGAGAGAGTGATTCTCCCACCCTATCTTTGTGTGAAACGTTCATCCCGGTTGGGTAATCTCTTTCCTTTTCCTTGTGTGATTCTCTTCTTTAGTTGTGGTGGTTTCGCGCTCGTTTTCTCCGGATCTTTAATTTAATCGCTACAAGTTTTGAATCGAGATCGCCGTTGCAAGGCTTTTTAATTCCGGATCGGGTGGATCCTATTTGCTTGAGCGGATCTTGGCCTATAGCCTTGGTCTTGCTCTCTAAAAGGAGTGGCAACCTTTGTGTTTTCTTGGGGAATACTCCGACTCAAATTTCCGATCGTTGTTTTCGAGTCGACCATTCCTCCTGTGTTATTTGCGCTGCGTTCTTGCGACGAGGACTATTGTGAGCGATAGGTGCTGTGTAGGTGCGATAGATCTATGACGTGTAGTGCGTAGGAAGCGTTGTTTTCGTGGAGATCTCTGATTCGAGACGTACCCTACATCAAATCTCCTTCCGAGTCACAGCGACCCATTAGCCCAAAGTAGGCTTCCTCATCATCGCTGGTGTCTGATGTGTCAGATTCACTCAGCGTCTTTGACTTATTCGCGATGTAACTCCTCTCCTTCTTCTTGTCTTTTAAGGACCTGTGCTCCTCTCCCTTTCCCTTTTCCCTCTTGCCTTGATGGCAGTTGGCCACAATGTGTCCTGGCTTGTTGCAACCAAAGCAAATAATGTCAGATGAGCGGTGTTTGTTCGGTTTGGAAACATACCTGTCAGAAGAATAGTTCTTCTTCTGATCCCTTGAAGAGGAGCCGTTTCTCTTTCTCTGATTCCTCAGCTTGAGGAACTTCTTGAATTCCCTTGTGATAAGGGAGAGGTCTTCCTCTGACAATTCTGAGCCGGAGGAGCTTGGCTCAGAGTCTTCCTCTTCATCCCTCTTCCACGCACGGGAAGAAGCGGTACCCTTGCCCTTTCTGGAATGAATGGCTTTCAGGGCCACCGTCTTTTCCTTGGCCGCAGCTTTCTCTGCTTCCTCTTCAGCCTTCCTTGTGTTCAACTGAAGCTCATAGGACATGAGCTTCCCGAGCAGAATCTGAGGGTCGGTTTCCGCAAGTCTACCAAACTCGCGGATGGCGCATATCTTTGTGTCTCATTCCTTAGTGAGGGATCTAAGGAACTTATCATTGAGCTCACCGTCAGTGAACACTCTTCCGTATCCTTTGAGTGCATTGACGATCTTGAGGAAGTTTTCGAAGGTAACTCCGATCTCCTCCTTGGGACTTTGCCTGAAGGCCTCATATTTCTGATTGAGGAGGGATCTCCGATCATCCCTCACTTCATCTGTGCCCTCCATTAATACAATCAGGCAGCTCCAGAGATCCTTGGTTGTCCTGCAGTTGCAGAAGTTCTGCATCATAGAGTCGTCAACTGCGCTTACCAGGATGTTCTGAGCTTTCTTGTCGAGTCCGAACAGCACCATTTTGTCCTTGTCCATTTCCGAAAGTTTCTTGGGCACTTTCTTGGTAGGATCAATGGTGGAGGCCTTAGTGGGAATGTAAGGTCCCTCCTCCACAATCATGAAGAGCCGGGGGTCGATTGCTTCCATGTAGAATCTGATTCTTTCCTTCTAGATAGGAAAGTTCAGTCTGGTGCACACTGGGATTTTGCCGGAGTGCTTGAGTCCGTCCATGGAGGATATCGGTCTTCTTCTTGACACTGGTGGCAGGATTCTACTCAAGGTGTGAACCTTTTTGATGAGTAACCTCCCTCTGATACCACTTGAAAGTTCACCTAGTGTCAACTACATTCACCTATGGGGGGGATAGGTGACTGTTAGCGTATTTGCGGAATTAAAATTGTACCTGCATAAGAAAACAAAACAACACAGCACAGAAAATAACACAGGCAATTTATAGTGGTTCCCCGATTTGGGTACGTCCACTTTCCCCCTTCGACCTATCTCCCAACCCGGGACGACTCGGTCACTTCACCAACAGGATTGAAATCCAATCCTTGCAATATCGGAAGGAACCCTTCCACACGTAGGAGTCAACACTCCCACAACACGGGTTGCACCCAACCCTACAACTAGGAACCAAATGTTCCTTTACAATGAAAAAGAAATTGAAGTGAATAAGAAATACAAACAACTTGAAGATCTAGGTGTCCCTTTTCGTTAGACTACTAGTTCTTGTAGGCAACGAAAAGTCCACAACCCTTGATCTTTCTTGGAGAAAATCTCCCCGAGACCGGTGGCGGCAAAAGGGTGGCGGCAAGGCTCTCGGTGTTGGCGGCGGCAACTGAAAGCAGCAGCGATGCACTGGAGATTCAATCTTCTTAGCAAAGTCGGCAAGGTCTTCCAACGGTCACACTAGGATCGATCGTCTCGATCGATTCGGACGGGGATGGATTTCCCTATCTCAAATCAAGAGACAAAAGATCTCTGGTTAGACGCGTGAGACGTTGTGCAAGACTTGGCTTCTATCACCGGGGATCTGGAGAAGATCGAGATCGGCTGCGGTGACTACTGCACGAGCGGCGGCGAAGACGATCGGCGGAGCGGTTCGCGATTTTAGGGTTAGTCGGCGGCTCGGCTTTCGTTTTCTATATCACTTCTTTACTGTACACAAATACCTGTGTATTTATACAATAGGTCATGGAGATGACCGTTGTGGGCCCCACCAAAGCAAAGACCAAAGTCCGGTTCAAATAGCTGCAGGTAACATGGACCGGTCCAGGAATTCGGAAAAATCGCCCAAGGTAAAATCGACGAGAATCGTAGGTGATTCTCGACGAATCGGTGAGAATCACTTACGATTCTCGCCGAATTCTACTTGGCGAATTCTGGCTGCACAGGTTATAGAGGCCGGGGAGAATCGGCGGGAATCACATTTGATTCTCACCAAATCGTTGAGAATGCAAAGTCATTCTCGACGAATCAGCGAGAATCACTTAGTGATTCTCGACGATTCTGCCTTAGAGAATTTTCTGACTGCGTCAAGACAGTCGGCCCAACCTGGCGAGAATCATCTAGTGATTCTCGACCACTCGTCGAGAATCACTAGTGATTCTCGACGATTTACACTTAGACGATTCTCATCTTCCAACCCGTGATCTGGTCTTTGGCCCATCCTTGCTCCTTGTCTGCTCTTGCTCTATCATAGCCCTATACTTGAAATTAAGTACACCCCAATAGAGAGAGTACACGTAGGCCAACACACTGATCTGCTCAACGAGGGATTACGTCGCGCAGACCCGTGTATATTGACCCACTGCACCCTGACATTGGTGTGTACTTAGCGTGGAATAACTGCAAGCACAACTTAAAAGATTTCATCAAACACATTGTCTATTTACCTTAGCTTGTACAGGGGCTTCTTCAAATCAGGTACATTGTGGATACAATACCCAACAAACATCCCCTTCAGATTCAGAATCATCCACATCTCTTGATGCAGATGCTTCTGATTCTGATCCAGTATAATACTTAGAAGCTAAGGATGGATTGTATACCTTATTGGGACCAGGCTGATCCTTGCACTGATCTTCCTCAGATAGAGCCATCAGCCCTCTATAATAATATTCTTCACATCCATTGATAGAATCCAACATTTGCAAGAATTCAGATTCTACAGGATCCTCTTTTGTAGAGAACAATCCAATATAGGCTGCTGCTTCATCCCCTTCTCCAGATTCTGATGATGAAGAGTCAGACCAACTCTTCTGCTTCTGGGCAACAAGGGATCTCTCCTTCTTGACCTTATTCTGATTCTCCTGCTTGTCCTTAGACTCCTTTCTTTTATCAGGACATTCAGCTATGACATGTCCGTGCCTATTGCAACAATAACAAACAATTTTAGAAGAAGTTTATTTACTAGGATTAGAGCCATACCCATAATCATTAGAAGTTTTCTTCTTCTTGTAATAGTCATCCTTGGAGGAAGATGAAGATGGCTTGGTTCTCCATTTCTTCTTCTTCATAAACCTTTGAAACTGCCTTGTAAAGGCAGCAAAGTCCTCATCAAAATTGTGGCTGTCTGAAGTGTCGATGTCAGTATCTTCTGGTTCAACTTCATCAATTTTTCTGGGAGGAGAAGGTGACTTTCTCCTGTCCTTTCTTGTGCCTTCAGCCTTGAAGGCAACTGATCTTTCTTTGTATTCATACCTATTGTTTTTCTCCTCCTCCTTTCTGGTAGTGAGCTGCATCTCATAAGATAACAGTTTACCAAACAGGGTTGGTGGAGGTGTATCAGTAAGCCTGGCCACTTCTCTGATGACACATATTTTTGTATCCCAATCCTTGGTCAGTGATCTGAGAAACTTGTCATTCAGTTCATATGTGCTAAAGACTATTCCATAGGTCAATAACTCATTTACAATTCTAAAGAACTTCTTGTAACATTCTGCTATGCTATCTGACTTGGCTTGTCTGAAGCTCTCATATTCTTGATTTAGCATGAACTTTCTATCCTCTCTAACTTCTTCAGTTCCCTCCATGTAGACAATCAAGGTGTCCCACATCTCCTTAGAGGTTTTGCAATTAACCAGATTCTGAAATGTAGAATCATCTATGACACTCACAATTATATTTTGTGCTCTCTTGTCTAAGGTAGCTAGAATGATCTCTTCCTTAGTCATTTCATAATAGCTCTTTGGTGTTTTGAGATTTGCATCAAGAACTGATATGTTCATAGAAATGAAAGGACCTTCCAAAACTGTGATATAAATTCTTTGATCAGATGCTTCCATGAGCAATCTGACTCTTTCTTTCCATATGCAAAAATTCTCTTTCCTGCAGATAGGTAGTTTTATGGATCCAAGTTCTTTCTGATTTTCACTTGAAACCATTCTGGCTAATCATTTAATTTCCTTGGAGATCTTCTCAGACTGTTAAGTCTATATTTGAGTCAACCTCCCTTTGATACCACTTGAAAGATTAAATTGATAGACCCTAAACACCTAGAGGGGGGTGAATAGGTTCAAATCCTTTTAATCAACTTAGGCAATTAACAATGTTAAAGCATAGTAAAATAATCACAACACAAACAATCACAGAAAGTTCACAACACAGTACACAATGGTTTATAGTGGTTTCCCAATTTACGGGTACATCCACTCTCCCCCTTCACCTATCCAGCAGAGTATTGGATTCGACCAAACTTCCTTCCGCTATCTCAGATCCACAGATCTTACAACTCAGAACCCAACTGGTTCCTACAGCTCAAACTTTTTCAAGTCCTACAACTCAGAATCTTCTTAAGACTCCTACCTCAGGAAACAACCCAACCTCAGCCTTAACCACCAGGCCTACAAATCAAATCAACCAGATCCTACACCTCAGATTCTTTCTAAGAATCCTACCTCAGGCAATAGCCCTACCTCAGCCTTTATAAATTTAGGCTTACAACTCAGATCTATATAAGATTTTACAAGGAAATTAATTGTTTAAAACAATAAAATATTCACCCTGATAGAAAGAGAATAGGGTGAATGTTTCTTGATCAGTTTTTGATAGAACTGATTAGTTTAGATCCAACCTGTCTTAACTTCTCCAAAGCTTCTTGAATTTGTACCAAGTAAGGTTGATCTTCAATTGGAGTTGGAGTTGATCTTCAAACCAGCTTCCTTCTTGAATTCAGAATAAGATCTGAATTTTTCTTGCAGACTCTTCAGGATCTGCCTTCTTCTGGGTATGTCTCTTATTCCCCCTCACTTATTCTTACCATAGTACAGTGCTTCTGATTATGATAGAATAGGTCTATATATAGAATCCATCCAAGGTTACCGGCTGATCCGGCTTATAATGACCTTTTACAGCTCTGACAGATGTGTCAACTTTGTTACTTATGACAACTGTCAGGTCTTCAGTCTTGACAACTGACTCCTCCTTGAACTTCTATCTTAGCAGAAAAAGGGGGTTGAGACAACTCCAAATGTGTCGACACAAATAGACCATATGTCGACACAAGTCTTGAAGGTGTCGACACAACTCCCACATTGTCGACATAGTCATACTTTATCTTCTCGACACAGTGTCTGTTGGATGTGTCGACACAACTGCTTCTGGTCTCAACATAACTTCTGTTGACAGATTTCTTTGAGTGTGTGTCGACACAAGTCCTATGTGTTGACACAAGCCTTCCAATCTCAGTATAATTATTGTTGACAGATTTCTTTGAGTGTGTGTCGACACAAGTCCTGTGTGTCGACACAAGCCTTCCAGTCTCAGTATAGCTATTGTTGACAGATTTCTTTAAGTATGTGTCGAAACAAGTCCTGTGTGTCGACACAAGCCTTCCAGTCTCAGTATAGTTGTTGTTGACAGATTTCTTTGAGTGTGTGTCAACACAAGTCCTGGGTGTCGACACAATTGCTTCTTGTCTTCAACATAGCTGGTGTTGAGTGTGTGTCGACACAAGTCCTGTGTGTCGACACAACAACTACTGATCTTCAACATAGCTGGTGTTGAGTGTGTGTCGACACAACTGCTGCTGATCTTCAATATAGCTGATGTTGAGTGTGTGTCGACACAAGTCCTGTACGTCGACACAACTGCTGCTGACAGAATTTCTGAGTGTCGACACAAGTCCTGTGTGTCGACACAATTTTGCTTCTGGTGTCGACACAAGTCCTTCACTAGTGTCGATACTTGTACTTGGAATATTTTTCCTGCATTTCTTTAACCTGCACATTCAAACGCAACATTCCATCAAATACACCTTGATGTATATCATTGAGTTAGGTAAGGCTTCTCCAAATCTGGTACACATTTTCCAATATACCCAACAAAAAGCGTTGAGACAAGCCTCCGAACTCAACGCCAAAATCGCCACGAAATTTCTAAGTACAATGGCGTTGAGTGAGCTCAGCTCACTCAACGCCATTCAGGTTATGGAGTTGAGTGATCTCAACTAACTCAACTCCATTCATTCTATGGCATTGAGTGAGCTCAACTCACTCAACGCCATGATTCCAGAAAATCTTTTCGTGTTAATTGGCGTTGAGTGCACTCAACGCCATTAAACCCATGGCGTTGAGTGCACTCAACGCACTCAACGACACGAGCCCAAAAGTCCTTCTAAGTAAAAATGGTGTTGAGTGCACTCAACGCACTCAATGCCATTAAGCCCATGGCGTTGAGTGTACTCAATACACTCAACGCCCTGAGCTCAAAATTCTTCCTAAGTAAGATGGTGTTGAGTGCACTTAACGCACTCAACGCCACCAGCTCATGGCGTTGAGTGCACTCCACGCACTCAACGCCCGAGCCCAAAAACCTGTCTAAGTAGATACCTGATCTACTCGTCGAGTCTTGTCGACTCACTCGATGCTTCTCGGACTTGAGTCAACTTGGCCTCTTTTTGGTTAACCCCAATGGGTCCTTAGCGATCCTATGAACTAGCCAAGGTATTAAAGGTGTTGTGTAAGACCCCCCTTTTTTTTCTTTTTAAAACCCAGGGTCTTAGGCCCAGAATTGCCGCTTTACGGTGACACCTTCACGTCCTGAAGGGTCATCACCACAAAGCGCTGATTCTGCCGGCCAATTCGATCACAAAAAGGTAGCACAATAATTGAAGTAAGAGCAAGTCCACTGAAAGTAAATCATATATATAGAATAAAATCTCCACGAAGGGAGTGTCCACAGAATAATAATCAGAGTACTAAAAATGCGGGCTTATGCCCGGTACATCATATCCTTACTACAAAACGCTCATGCGGAAGCAAAAACAAAACTACTCAAGGTCGAGACTCACGGTCCCGGCTGTATGAACTCTGGAGCTAGACTGCCCCATCTCCAAGCACACCGGTCTCTGGGGCTGCTCCCCTGTGCTGGGCTCCGCGATCCCCTAAAATGATGCGGTTCGAAAACCGTTAGTCATAAAGACTAAGCCCTATCATCCCCTACCCCTTCCCCCATGGCTCCTAGGTACCGAGCGGAGAGGAATAAAGGGAAGGACATGAAGGTGGAGATTTAATGAAAGAAACAGGTGGCAGCGGAACTAATCTAGCAATTCTATAATAAATATGTCAATAACAGAAAGTAGGAAAAATAACCTTAACTTATGTGCGAAAGCGCATAAGCCAAGGGATCTTCTGCAAAGCTCCCATCGTATAGAGTGTCACATACCACTTATACGTTGGGGTGTCGGTTATCAAATAGCAGCATATATATATATAGAATTTAACCTTAATTTATAAACTTGCCCACACAAGCTTATAGACACAGGGGTCGTTTTGCAGATCCTAATGTATAAGCGTCGCATACCACTTATACTTTAGGTGTCAGGGTTAAATGAATCGATTATGCTATGACATGCAAGTGGGTATGATGAAACATGCAAGTGTAACTCACACACTCGACTCTGTGCACACAGACCTTTAATTCCCCCTTTCGGAGTCGTTACCTCCCAGGATACCTCCGTAGTGGCAGACGGAAGCGGTGGGTTGGGCCTCGCCCACCTCTAAACCAGTAAAGCACTACCGGTCAGACCTATCGTACGCCTCAACGCTTGGTGCACTAAGCGGACATCTGCGTACTCTTGTCAGTTTGTTATTACAGTTTACGTTAACCTAGGACTGCCCCCGGTATTCCCTGTGAAGGGCTCTCAAAGGGCACTAGGAACTATGATGGTAGCTGAAGCCCATCGTTCCCTTTCGCAAGGCACTTATTGTTATTGGTTGATCCTCTTTACCCATTCCCTTCTCATATTACGAAAGACTATTCTAGGGTGATTTTTAACTTTCCTCTCTTCGGGAAAGACGATCTTTCGTCGAACCCGAGCACCTCTTAACCCTAGCTATCACTACTTCTCTCTACTCTTCATGTCATCCCATGGTGATATCATCCACAATTGTCCACCCAGACAAAATGACTAACTCCAACGACTTTCTCAGATCATGTCCTATTGCAATTCACAAATTTGTTATATGCAGACCAACCTAGACTATATGTCGAACCGGTTATGCAATGATCCCAAAACTCATCCAAATGCAAGATGTCTAGCAAATTTATAATAAATATTAGGTTATCTCAATAGGGTAAATCCAAAGTATCATAATTTTCTATCATTAAAAGGGCACTAAAAACTATTTTAACAATATTTACTATCTTCCATTATTTATGAACCAAGTACAGAGAATATTCTTCCAAAAATTATAAATAAATTATAATATGCAGATAAAGCCTTAAAATTAGCATTGGCCCAATTTCATAATTTTCCAGTAATAATATCATCCCTAATTAATTTTCAAAGCATAAAACCCCTCTTTAACATTTGTGAATGAAGTACTGGATTTACTCAACTAAAAATTATACAAAAATTCAAGGGTAACCATTCAGTCCTAAAACATTTATTTCCAAGATTGCATGGGGTTTTAATGAACAAAAAGATCCAAATAATTAAAACATCAATTAGGGCTATAAATAACTTTACAAATGAAATGCTGGAAATAAACATCATAAAATTCCAGTAAAATCTCTATAGCTTCTACCCACTCCAAAACTTACTCTACCCTAATTTCACAGCCTTTAGATAAAGTTTAGTGATGGATTGTGCTTAATTAGTATTTTACCCTAAAGCTAAAATTAAAGTTTTGAGGTATCTACTTGTCTCCAAATTCTCCAAGATTCCATTCAGATGATTCTTATCATGCTAATATCAACTCTACAGAGTTTCAAGGCAATACGAGAGCAATTGCTCCCATGTCCTTCTCAACCCTCAAAACCCTCCATTTAGGGTTTGAGCTTGGATCCTAGGGTAAATCAACCCTAAACCACACCATTTTCTCCAAGTGGGTTATAATAACCCCTACAAGTCAGTGGTCAAGATATCAGTCTCTGTTGAGGTGATATGACCATTCTAACCTCTAGTGCACTTTTTACTCAAAAATGTCTCACTATTGCATAGTTAAGAATAGGTGACTCCCTATCCAAAACTAATCCAAATGAGTTGAAAATTTGTACAGAGCTAAGTTTTATAGCCAGGGACCACTCACCAAAATTTGGGAGGGTTTGGAGGTCATTCGACCACTTAAATAAATTCCTCTAACTTAATTAAATTAAAACAGAAACTTTAGACAAAGTATCTCCAAAAATTCCCATTTTTGGACATCCTTTAGATATGGCTAAGGATAACCCCCTTCCCAAATTTCAGTTCATTTGGGCAAAGGACGAAGCGTAGGCATCCATTTTAATTTATGCCCAACACTAGTATAGCCCCCATTAAAACGGGTTCTGCGATTGAACCGCTTACCCAAACGAGTTGAAACCAATTTTAAATTAATCTAGACTCGAAGGGTTACAACTTTCGTGACTGGTCATTTTTCCTAAATCGGCCTCTAGGTGCCTCGTTTTGCAGCCTCAAAATGTACTCAATTAATTTAACTTTTCATTATGTACTATATACATAATTTATATATTATAAATTGATTTTACTGTTCATCTTCTACAGAATCCGAAAATCAGAACACAGAAAACTCATATTTCCTGTAGCTCTTCCGCGATCCATTGCCGGCCGTCCGATCACTTCCCTGGCCATCCATCACCACTGTCACAACCCGCATTTTCTCCGAATTTAGGAAATATCAGAGTATGAGAAAATACGCGCCATGATGCCACGTCAAGCAGGGGATAACTGCTAACGCTCAGGCTAAACCAACTACAATCCTTATGCAAGAAAATCCTGAGTTTTATGAATAGAAAATCAGTTATATTTTAGAGGTCGTATCCCTCGGCTCAGTGGATCACCTAGTCCACAACAGAAAACGATATTTGCACGCTGCGGAAAAATACTTTGTTTAGGTTTGACATCCTAAAGAGCACATAAGGATCCTTAGAGAACCACTTACGCTATGCAAGCCTCTACATTTAATTTATACAATATATAAGAAAACGGTTTTCATACGTGAATTGGAAAATAGTGATTAAGTTTATAAAACATGCTGATCATGAGCTTCATTTATAATAATATTTATAGTTTAAAAGTATCTAGCAACCTAGCATAAATCCTTCTCAAAGCAAGTAGACTATCTCCAGAAAATGGTAGCAGCATAAGTAATATATCTAGTACGAGGTAACAACTACCAGTGAGCGCCAACAACCTGACACGAACCCACTGGCACATATGAATGTCTGTAAGAAAGTACTGAAAAACTACCTCACTAACAAGGTAAACGGAACTCTAAAGTCCGGGAGACCACCAACACCACCACTGCAAACTAGCCACCCGACTGGCTATGGCTCAGAACATGGGGTACTCCAAAAGAAAACAGAATACCTCAGCAAGCAACAAGGTAAAAACAACTGCATGTAAGAGTCAACTAAAAGGAAGAAGTAACTGAAAAACATGTAGTAGAAAGAGTCACAACTGTCCAAAACAGGACAACAGGAAAAAAATGCACCACGTGCAAAAAAATAGCAACAACCCCAACCCAGGAACAACATCCTGCGGGGCCTACTAGGCTACCAAGAGCCAAAAGTGCTGCAAACCATCAAGAGAATAACTTCTAACACCCTAAACTGTGGGAAGTGGCAGTAGCAAAAACAAACAACGAGGAACCGGATCGGAGGCAAACTCAGTTCCCCCCATCCACCATGTCCAAGTCAACAAGCTCGAGGGTCTACACGTGAACGCACAAGGGACCTTCCACCCACACATGCCCAGCCCGTACCTGGAGCAAGAAAACAAAAGTGGTCTTGGCTATATCACACAACTCCACCCTCCTGAAGAGCTACAAACCACCACTACTAACCACGACCCACGATTCGGCCTTTAAGAAGGTAAAGAAAACGGCCGACAAGGAAATACCAGAAATATAACAAGAAAACCACTCGGGAACAAAAAACAAGGTAAAGGAAGAGTGTTGAAAAGAATCAACACGACAAGGCGTTGAGTGAGACCCACTCAGTGCCTACCTACACCTTGGCGTTGAGTGAGCTAGCCTCACTTAAAGCCAAAACCAAACTCTAACCACAATCCTACTAGGGTAACACGGAGCTCGACGCTTGTCGACCAGAGGTCGACGATAGTCGAACGGCCTAAGGCAGAAACCGAGATCGACGATCTCCATTCAGAGATTGACGATAGCCGAACGATTCTAAGACAAACAGAGGCAGGGAACTTCCAGTACTCGAGTAGTTGTCTACTACTCGTGTATTCAAATTCCAGCACTCGAGTAGTTACCAACTACTCGAGTACCTCAACCCTCTACTCGAGTAGTCGCCTACTACTCGAGTATATAAACATAACCAGCACTCGAGCAGTTACCAACTACTCGAGTACTCCAACAAGCTACTCGAGTATACAAACAGCTACTCGAGTAACTACAAACAGCTACTCGAGTATCTACAAACAGCTACTCGAGTACACAAACAGCTACTCGAGTATCTACAAACAGCTACTCGAGTATCTACAAACAGCTACTCGAGTACACAAACAGTTACTCGAGTATCTACAAACCTGCACTCGAGTAGATGCCTACTACTCGAGTAAACCAAACCCCTACTCGAGTAGTTACCTACTACTCGAGTAACTCAGAACCCCTACTCGAGTAGTTACCTACTACTCAAGTAACTCAGAACCCCTACTCGAGTAGTTACCTACTACTCGAGTAACTCAGAACCCCTACTCGAGTAGTTACCTACTACTCGAGTAACTCCACGGCTAATACTCGAGTTAATGCCTTCTACTCGAGTATATCAAAGCTACTACTCGAGTATCTCGAAACCACTACTCGAGTACTCGAGCCCACTACTCGAGTAACCCAAAGCCCCTACTCGAGTAGTTACCTACTACTCGAGTAACTCCAAGGCAAATACTCGAGTTAATGTCTTCTACTCGAGTATCTCAAAGCTACTACTCGAGTATCTCGAAACCACTACTCGAGTACTCCAGAACTAATACCCGAGTAATACACTTACTAACTTCGGGAAGATCACCCCCCTCCCCTCCTAACACTCCCTCTCGGCTATACCCAAACCAGAGCAAATCTGAACAAAGATAAACGGCATTACGCCGGCAAAGTTGGGTTCCAACAGCACAAGTAGGGGGGTCAATAGGAAGAACTAATTCCTAAAGATAGCAAGAAAAATGAGAACAATAAGTCCTCTAACCTGGGCTAACAGGGATTTCAATTTCAGCAAGAATAATCAAGAGAGAAACTTGGCAAGGGCAAGAATACCACTTGCCTTAACTTTCAGCGAAGCCTGGACGGCTTTCCTCCTCTTCACACGGAACGAACAGCCGCAGCACCTAGAACAAATCTCACGGCCATTAATGGCGGAAAACTCCAAAACCGAAAACCCAAATCTCATCAAAACTCCAAGAAAATCAAATATCTTACCGTCAAAACGAAGATCTCGGAGAGAGCAAGCCAACGCCGCTTTCGGAATCGAATTCCGTTCACGAACAAGCCCGGAATCGCTGACCGAAGGAGGTACAGGACGGGCGGTTTTTCTTTCTCCGTTTTCTCTCGTACAGGGGCGGCGGTTTCTTATGGGGAAGATGATACGGGGCTTTTCTACTTCTAACCTAACTATATATATAGATAAATATATTTATTAATATATAATAACATAATTTATTACATAAAGCACCAAAATAACGCGAAAACCGAATAACCTCGGAATTTAACGAAATTCGCACCGTAGCTAAATACTCATGCTACGAACACAACGGCGAAGTCGAAATTAACTTTCGACGAACAGAACTCGAGTTATACCCATATGAAGCCAAACACAAACATCTCCCCGAGAGGCCACACCGGGTCACCCAAAACGACTCGGCTTGCTAGGGAGATCTTGCCAACAGGCTACAAAATAAGGCACTCAGTTCCAAGGAGCTAAACCACACTCCAAAATGGCACAAGCCACAGAAACGCGACATCGTAACGCCAACGAGAATAAAAATAATCGCAGGAAAATCGGGGGCGTTACAGTCACTCCCCCTAAAAGAAAGTTTCGTCCCGAAACTTTACGCACAACACTCCTACTAAAGAAGGAGAAACAACTAATAGGAGTTACGAGAAGGAAAATATACCGATCAAATCAACGAAACAGGTGAGGGTAAGCCCTCCTCATAGCCGACTCTAACTCCCAAGTCGCGCTTTCCAAATCCTGATTCTTCCATAGAACCTTAACCATCGGTATGGACTTCTTTCGCAGCACACGCTCCTGAGTATCCAAAATACGAACCGGCATCTCAACAAAAGAGAGGTTGGGCTCTAACTGGGGCACAACATCTAAGAGCTGCCCACTGCTGCGAATACACTTCCGCAATTGGCTAACATGAAAAACATTATGCACACCTGGGAAGTTCGCTGGCAAATCCAATCTATAAGCTGACACACCAATCCGTTCCAAAATCTCAAACGGACCCACATACCTTGGGTCTAACTTCCGATTCTTACCAAATCTCTTAACACCTACCATCGGGGAAACTTTGAGGAATACAAGGTCCCCGACGGAAAACTCTAAAGCAAATCTGCGCCGATTGGCGTTCTTTTCATATCTCTCCTGGGCTATACGAAGCTTCTCCCGAATAAGCTTCACTGCGACTTCCATCTCCTCAAGCGCATCGGGACCCAACAAAGGCCTCTCACCAGCCTCAGCCCAAAACAACGGAGTTCTACAGCGCCTCCCATACAAGGCTTCGAACGGAGCCATCTGCAAACTTTCCTGATAACTGTTGTTGTAGGCAAATTCCATGAGTCGCAATCGCTCATCCCATGCTCCACCGTGGTCTAAAATATAACATCGAATCATATCCTCAACAATTTGGTTCACCCTCTCCGTCTGCCCATTGGTCTGCGGGTGGTACGCAGTAGATTACCTCAGATCCGTACCCAAACCCTCCTGCAGAGTCTGCCAAAAACGAGAAGTAAACCGGGAGTCTCGATCAGAAATGATGCTAACCGGCACACCGTGGAGTCGGATGACTTCATTCAAGTATAACTCCGCTATCTTCTTCATTGGATAATCAATCTTATAAGGCACGAAGTGAGCACACTTCGTCAATCTATCCACTATAACCCAAACAGAATCAAATCCCCTCGGGGATTTCGGTAATCCCGTAATGAAATCCATAGATATACTTTCCCACTTCCAAGTTGGGATCTCTAGCGGAGTCAACTTACCACCAGGCCTTCCATGATCGGCCTTCACACGCTTGCAAGTGTGACACTCAGCAACAAATCGGGCTATATCTCCTTTAATGTCATACCACCAGGCAATTTGCCTTAAGTCACGGTACATCTTCGTAGATCTTGGATGGTAGGAAACGCTGGAACCATGAGCCTCACTGCAAATCATCCTCCTAATATCCCCGACAGCGGGAACGCAAAACCTGCCGCGGTACCTCAAAGTACCCGCACCATCGATAGCAAAGTCGGGCAACTCTCCCTTCTCAGCCCTGGTGAAAAGGTGCATAAGATCAGGTTCGTCCTTCTGGTGCAGCCTAGTCAGAGAAATCCAGGACGGCTCTGCCACTGAAAAACTACTCTGCAAACTACAGCATCCCACTGATATATCCATAAGGAGGAACTCCTCCACTAAACGATCGGCGGAGAGGTTAAAGATCTTTCCCGTCTTTCGGCTCAGGGCGTCAGCCACCACATTGGCCTTGCCCGGATGATACTGGATCTCTACATCATAATCAGCCACATACTCCAGCCACCGCCGCTGACGCAGATTCAACTCCTTCTGCGTGAACACATACTTTAGGCTCTTATGGTCAGTGAAGATCTTGCATTGAGCCCCATAAAGTAGGTGCCTCCATAACTTCAAAGCATAAATAACCGCTGCAAACTCGAGGTCATGCGTGGGATAATTCTTCTCATGAGTCTTCAGTTGCCTTGACCCATAGGCAATTACCTTTCCCTCTTACATTAATACGCATCCCAGACCTACAAGCGAAGCATCTACGTAGACATCATAATCTACTCCCTCAATAGGCAGGGTCAGAATGGGAGCAGTGCACAATCTCTTCTTTAGCTCTAGAAAAGCCTCCTCGCATTTTTCGCTCCAAACAAATGCCACATTCTTCTGAGTCAACTTGGTCAAAGGTGCGGCTAGGGAAGAGAAACCCTCCACAAATCTTCTATAATAACCAGCCAACCCTAAGAAACTCCTGATCTCTTTAGGCGAACTCGGTCTACTCCAATCCATCACTGCTGCAATCTTTTCTGGATCGACCGAGATCCCATCCTTGTTCACCACATGGCCTAGAAAAGAAACCTGAGGCAACCAAAATTCGCACTTGCTCAACTTGGTGAATAACTTGTGGTTCCTCAACTCTGATAGGACCAAACGCAAATGCTGCTCATGCTCCTCAGCACCGCGAGACTAAACTAATACGTCATCAATGAAAACCACAACGAACTTGTCGAGGAAATCCTTGAACACTCGGTTCATCATATCCATAAAGGCTGATGGTGCGTTGGTCAGACCAAACGACATTACCAGAAACTCAAAGTGTCCATGCCTCGACCTAAACGCAGTCCGTGAAATGTCCGCCTCACGGATCCTGAGTTGATGATAACCAGAACGAAGATCGATCTTGGAGAACACCGTGCTACCACGCAACTGGTCAAACAAATCATCAATCCTCGGCAGAGGGTACCTGTTCTTGATAGTGACCTTGTTCAACTCTCTATAGTCGATGCACAGCCGCATCGACCCATCTTTCTTCTTTACAAACAAAACAGGAGCACCCCAAGGCTACGAACTCTGCCTAATAAACCCCTTAGCAAACAGCTCATCCAACTGAACTCGCAACTCCTCTAACTCACGAGGGGCCATCCGGTACGGCGCCTTAGCAATAGGACGCGTACCCGGCTCTAAATCGATCACAAACTCAACATCCCGATCAGGAGGAAGACCAGGAAGATCATCAGGAAAAACATCGGCGAAACCACGAACAATAGGAATCTCTTCCAAGCGTGGCACGCTAACAGCGGCTCCGACCGCCGAGACTAAACAAACACAACAACTAGAAAGAAACAACCTCTGAGCACATACCACAGAGATGACAGGAAAATCCTGACACAGAATAGCATACACGCTGTCGGGCTGACCGTCGTCTCTGATGAAGTCCATGAAAGTGAAGGGATAAATACTACTCTAGAGGGGGGGTGAATAGAGTTATCAAATTTTGCACTAGACAAAACTTAATGGTCTACCCAACTCCCTTGGAGTGAAGTGCGGAATGAAAAGATTATAGATATAGATTTAACCCTATAGCCTAACACAAGTGATGTGCACAAACTCAAGCTACTGTAATTACAGTTAAGGCTTGGAAAACCTAATCAGCAACTAGCAATCCTAGTTATATCTAATCACAGCCACAATGCAGGAATTAAACAAGTGAATCCAGACGACACAAGAAAATTTATAGTGGTTCCCCAAACAACTTGGGTACGTCCACTCTTCTACCCATACGGTAGGAATCCACTCAGGTTTTTGATCAGGTGCCCTGCCACCAACAGGATCTGCTTCAGGTAGATCCAGAAACCCTTTAGACTTTTGATCAGGTGTCTAAAAACCAAGTACAGGTTTTTGATCAGGTGCCCTGCCACCAAGGGATACTTTTAAAGGGAGTAATAACCCTGTACAGGAGGGGGAAGAAGGTTAAGATGTCTTCTCTATTTTACAATAGATTAGAGAAGCACAAAAACTTGCACTGAGCTAGAAAGCTCTAAAGAATCAAGGCTCCCCCTGGCTCAAAGATGTCCAGGTGAAGTCTTGCTTCAGTGCAGAAAACTCTTCAGAAAGCTCTAAAGGAAAAACTACAAGAAGAAAATAAATAATAAAATAAAAGATCTTCAAGCAGCTATCTTCTTCTTCTTCTTCTTCAAAAGAACTCTGAGTTTGAACTTCCTGAAAGCAGGAGAACTCAGGTTGAAGAGGAGTAGAAGATCTTAACACTTCTCAGTTAGATGAGTATTGTTGAGAGCAGAAGACTTGATCTTGATGAAGGCTTGAAAGCTTAAGTGAACAACTGGTTAGCTATTAGCTATTAACTATTTAACTAGCTTGAATCCTTCTTCAAAGGGTCCTTTTTATAACATCAGCAAGCAACGGCTCTCTTCAATTTGAATTACTTGTCTTCTTCTGAAACTTGAGACCTGGGCTGCAAATAACACACAGCAAAACAAACTCTGCAGCAGGATATCCTATAAAAGGAATGAACCTCTTTCTAAGATGCTGCAGGATCAAATCAAATAACAGAAGGACTAAATAAAGTCACATCAGAGAAATACTCTTTATAGCAGAAGGAAGACTTTTCAGTCTAACGGCTATAAAGGACTGTCAGCAGATAAAGTAAAATACAAAGACAGCTAATAAGACAAACAACTTTATCTAAAAAGATTTGACTCAGGCAAAAGGGATGGAGCAAATATTGCCTGGAAATATTATCATAAATCAACTGAAACAACTTGCCAGAAAATGTATTAATTAATTAAATATAATAAATAAATACAAAATATAAAGGCAGACAGAAAACGTCGAACGACCTTCGGAGATCGTCGAACTATCGGGCAGATAGTCGAACGATCCAGATAGTCAACCTAACGAAGAAGATGGTCGAACTACCCCGGCAGATAGTCGATCTATCAGAGCAGATAGTCGAACTATCAGATAGTCGATCTATCAGGACAGATAGTCGAACTATCAAGCGCAAACAGATAGTCGACCTATCAAGCAGATAGTCGACCTATCAAGCAGATAGTCGACCTATCTCAGAAAACAGATAGTCGACCTATCAACAGATAGTCGACCTATCAAAACAGACCAGATAGTCGACCTATCAAAAGATAGTCGAACTATCAGATAGTTGAACTATCAGGACAGATAGTCGAACTATCAAAGACGACAGATAGTCGACCTATCAACAGATAGTCGACCTATCAAAGCAGAACAGATAGTCGACCTATCAACAGATAGTCGAACTATCAGATAGTCGATCTATCAGGACAGATAGTCGATCTACCACGCCAAGCAGATAGTCGACCTATCAACAGATAGTCGACCTATCAACGCAGACAGAGCGTCGACCAACTGATAGACGATCGTCGATCAGCCGATAGACGATAGTCGAGCGGCGTTCGACTATAGTCGAACGAAAAAACTACTTAACCAAATTCTCAATCTGGAAAAGTGAGGACTCTACAGCTAGACTACTAACCATTGACCATAGATAATTCTTGGGTCAAGGGACTAAAAAACAAGACTAAACTCAAATCAAACTAGGGTACCAACAATCTCCCCCTATTTGAGTTAAGTCTCTCAAACACAAAAAAATACAGCTAGCTAAAGAGCAATAAAATTAATACAGGAAATAGTTAATAATTAACTAGCAGTTATCAAACAGATAGATAATAGACAAATAAAAACTAAGGATCAACAGAGTCAGGCTTAGATACAGAAGAGCTAGAAACAAAAGAGATTTTCCTTAGAGGATCATCAGCTTCTTTCTTTGACAGCTTCAAATCCTGCACACCAATGATCTTCAATTCTGCAGCCCTAGGGATAACTGCTTCAGGGTGCTTTTCCATGTATTTTGAGGGGTCAAAAACATCAGGATTAACCTGGAACTTTTCAAACTCTTTCTTTCTGAATGCAGACATGGTGGTTAAACCAGTAGTATCTTTTCCTTCTGCCTTTGCTTTTCTTATTTGAGCTGCTCCAACCAGTTCGTGAAAACGAGCCATCCTATAGTTAGGATCAAGCTCAGGACTTTCATAAACAGACTCAGGAGGAGCAGCACCTGATTCTTTATCTTGATTATCTAGATAAGATATGGGAGCAGACTTAGCAGAAGGTTCTTGCTAGAATTTTAAAACAAAATAAACTACTTACCTTTCTCAGACTGAACTGGCATAGGAGATGGGATTCTTTTCTTTGGAGAAGGAGGAGGGGAAAAAGTTGGTCTTTGAAGCACAACCTCCTTCATTTGTCTTTGGGAACCAGAATACGATCTGCCTTGCGAACTTTGATAGCTTTTCCTTGGTTGAGGCTGAAAAGAAGCAGATTTATCAGAAGAGACAGAAGGATTCGCAAAGATGTTGCCAGAGGCTCCTGCACTGGGAGGTGGAGGAGGACCTCTGGGTGTCCATCTGGGAGCAGGAGAGTCATATCTCTTAGTTTTCTTTCTTTCTTTCTGCTGGTTCTTGGAGAACCACATCTAATGCTGAAATTCTTTCGATTTGGGGACAATCCCTTTAAGAATATAGTATGGAGTATCATTGTCTCGGCTGGGAGGAGGAGGAGCAATTGCTTTCCTTTTCTTTTGAGCAGCTTTCCTTTTCTTAGCATTCTCAGACATATCAGAATCATCTTCATCATCAGAATGAGATGATGGAGGATTATCATAAGGATCATAAGCTTCAGAAACAGCCTTTTCTTTTAACTTCAGTTCAGATTTCTCTCTTTCCTCTTCTATGGCATCCTGATCCAGAAGGGAATCTAAATCCAACCCTGGTGAATCATCCCAAATAGTTGACTTTTCAACTTGCAACTCTTTTTCTTTTTCTTTCAAAGAATCTTGTACTCTTTGATTCCAGGCAGCTCTTGCTTTTTCTTCTTCCACACTCAGAACAGGAGTGTCAGCTTTGATTTCATCCTGGTTTTCAGACTCATCTTCTCTATCATCTAAAGAAAATCCAATTCTGGATCTACTTGAATATTAGTAACAACTGGATCAGCTTCAGAAACAACTGTTATAATCTGAGCAGCTAAATCTTCTCTAATATAATCTGTAGAAATTATGAACACAGATCTGCTAAATAAACAGAAATCATTCCTTCCAGGAATTCACAAACTATCAAATTAATTGACTCATCAACAAAGCGGATGAATGAATTACCTTCATACTTGACCAGCTCCCAAGATTCATCTAGGTAGGATGTAATAATCCCTTCTAGGAAATTTGCAACCACGGGAGTGGTGAGATCTTCTAAGCAGACTTTCACAACAAATTCAGATAACATGATAGCATCAGATATTTCCTTTTTCGATAACACAGAGGCTGATTCTTTTTCAGCTGGAGCAGCCACTACTTGAACTGTCATCTCAGTATCTGTTACTGCTGGAAGGGAGGCAGGAGGCTCTGAGGCATCTTCACAGAACATCTCCCCCTGCCTGATTTCAGTGGACACTGAAACCAGGCCCCTTGAGGAAGAGGGCTCAGTAGATTTGGAAAGTGATTTGATGGTAGCGGTTAAGGTATCAATGGAGGAGGCAAGTGGAGCGATTGCCTCTTCAATCATAACTTTGATTGAAGGGGTAATCAACTCCAGAATGCCGGAGATGAGTGCTGGGGTGATCTCAAAAGATGATGGAAGTGTAGTGGATGGAGCTGCAGCAGATATGGTTGTAGTGCTGGGATGAAGAATAGTGTGGACTGGAGATGGAATTGGAGATGGGGCTGGAGATTTAATAGGGGTGATAACTGGAGAATGAATGGGAGACGGAGGAGGTGATGGAATCCTCTCAGACCCTAACAAATCAAAACTAGGAGCAGATATCCTAGCCTGATGAGCAGGAAGAGGAGAAGCTGGAGGGGAAGGGAGAACAACCGGGGTTATTTCTCTAGCAGGAGAAGGGGAAAGTCGTACTTCAGCTGAAGTTGATGGAACTTCAACTGAGGCAGACTGCAAAGCAGAAGAAGAAGGAAGGGAAAGAGCTGAGCCAGCTTCTACAGGGTGAGGAGCGACCGAGTCAGTCCTGGTGCTCTCTGATGTCGCCGGAGCAACCCCTGTGAGAGCGGGTTTCACAAAGGTTCTCTTCCACTTGGAGAACAGGTTTGGATCCATCTTCTTGCTTGCATTTATTGTTGTTACGGCGGAGACCAGCAGATGGGGATATTTTTCCTTCAGGAAAATTCCAATGACCCTTCCTAGGGTAACTTCCTTCTTACCATTCTTTTTCCTTATCAAATCAAACACAACTCCTGCCCAATCAATCTTTTTCCGATTTACAATTGCACACATTAGTGCAAATTGTTGCCTTGTTATATTGTCGTGAGCAGAGTGCTTACCGAGGAGCACTTTTCCGACCAACTCAGCAAGAAACTTAATCTTGAAAGGGAAATTTACTTTGAGCAGCTTGGTGGGAATGCCCTCTGCATGTCCCAGCTCAACTAACATTCTTCCAAATTCTTGAGCATCTTGCTCATAATCCTCTTCACCATTTATCAAACCAAAAATATCAGTCAAAACGGCCGGAGTTAAGATTACCTCTTCTCCGCCGATGGTGCCAGTCATCTAATCGTCGTTGGAGGATGACGTGAAAGCCCATTCCTTGATCTCAGGTATATTTAACTTAATCCTTGATGACATTAATCTCTCTAGTCCTTGATCCCGGCACAGCTGCAGAACTTCCACGATCCCTGCTTCGCAGCTACTGAACGCATCAAAATTAACACTGAAGCCTGCATCGAACTTTACAACTGCTAGAACTGCGGGAGAAATCGCCATTGATTGCTGGAGAAAGCGCGAGAAGGACGGCGGAGACGAAGGGGACGAAGCGGCAGAAAATCGCAAGCGGGAAGACAGAATGCGAAAAGTCACGCTCCGTCGACGATAAAGCAAAAGATCTTTTAACCTAGGTCGACTATCGGCTTTATATTACACCGGAGAAAGTCGATCTATTAAAAAGATACTAGACCCGATGGTCGAACGGCCGTTCGACGATCGGCTCAGAAGCAGAGTAGTCGGACCATCGTTCGACTATTTCTGGCTTCTCAAACAACAAGCTGTCGTCATCCAGAGATCGACGATGAGCTCGACTTGTTCGACTATGGTCGAACGTCGATCGACGATCTTCAATCAGACAAACTTTCATCAACCATAGGTCGACGATGGGCTTGACCCGATCGACTATCTTTGAACGTCGTTCGACTATCTTCAAACAAGTTTCAACATTGGCAGATATAGTCACACTTAGTCTCGTCCATTGATCATGCCTAGTTGAACTAAAAAGAACAGATGCTTCTGTTCATCTAAAGGCTTGGTGAATATATCACCTCTCTGAAACTCAGTGGATATGAACTCAAGACAAATCTTGTTCTTTTCCACACAATCTCTCAGGAAATGGTGCTGAATCTCAATGTGCTTCGTTCTAGAGTGGTGCACTGGATTTTGTGCAATTGAGATAGCACTGGTACTATCACACATGATTTTGGGGTTCTTGTGTGAGTAACCATAATCCACAAGCTGGTTTTGAATCCACAGGATCTGTGAACAACAACTGGCAGCTGCTATATATTCAGCCTCTTCAGTTAAGGTTGAGACAGAAGCCTGCTTCTTACAGAACCAAGAGACCAATCTCTCTCCCAGGAACTGGCAAGTTCCTGAGGTGCTCTTCCTGTCAACTCTGCAACCAGCATAATCAGAATCAGAATATCCAATTAATTCAAACTCTGACTCAGCTGGGTACCAAAGTCCTAGATTTGGGCATCCCTTCAGGTATCTCAGGATTCTCTTTAGAAGAATCAGATGAGATTCCTTGGGGTTGACCTGGAATCTAGCACAAAGGCATGTAGCAAACATTATATCTGGCCTACTTGCAGTTAGATACAATAGGGAACCAACAATGGCCCTATAATTCTTTTGATCAACTGGCTTGCCGTGATCATCAGAATCAATAACTACATTAGTAGTCATGGGTGTAGGCATTGCTGAAGCATCAGCCATCCCAAATTTCTTTACCAATTCCTTGGCATATTTGGATTGGGATATGAAGATACCATCAGCATCTTGCTTAACTTGGAGACCAAGAAAGTAAGACAGCACACCCATACTACTCATCTCAAACTTGGAATGCATTAAGTTAGAAAACTTTTTGCACAGTTTGGGATCAGTGGAGCCAAAATAATATCATCTATATACACCTGAACTAACAGGATTGTGTCCTTGTGATGCTTGACGAAAAGTGTTCTATCAACTACTCCCCTAGTAAAGTTGTGCTCTAACAGGAAACTGGCTAAGGTCTCATACCAGGCCCTAGGAGCTTGCTTTAGTCCATAAAGAGCTTTCTGCAACTTAAACACATGAGAAGGCTGAGTTGAAGAAACAAACCCTGGTGGTTGTTCAACAAACACCTCTTCCTTAAGCTCACCATTTAGGAATGCACTTTTGACATCCATTTGGAATACCTTAAACTTCATGAAGGCTGCATAGGCCAAGAAGATCCTTATTGCTTCTAGCCTTGCAACAGGAGCAAAGGTTTGGTCATAGTCTATACCTTCCTCCTATCTGTAGCCCTGAGCTACAAGCCTAGCTTTATTCCTTACTATAATTCCATTTGCATCCAACTTGTTTCTATACACCCACTTGGTGCCTATGATCAGTTGGCCTTTAGGTCTTGGAACCAAAGTCCAAACTTTACATCTCTCAAACTGATTGAGTTCCTCTTGCATTGCAATGATCCAGTGGGGATCTAGCTCTGCATCTTTAAAGGTGAGGGGCTCAACCTGTGAGAGGAAACAAGCGTGCATCACATCCTGTCTTAATTGATGTCTTGTTTGCACACCAGCTGATATGTCTCCAATCACTTGAGATGTCGGGTGATCTCTAAGTGTGACAATATCAGCAGGTGGGATGTGATCTTCAGCAACAGTTGGGATTAATTCCTCAGGAGGAATTTGATCTTTTGTTGGTGGTACAACAACAGCTTCAGCAATGTCTTCATCACTGTCTGATTCAGTGATATGAAGAGTTGATAGTTGAAGAATTTCTTGAGGGGCATCAGGTACCTGCAATGAACTTGAGGAAGGAGAATTTTCCTTCTCCTTGTAAAACATCTGAGACTCATCAAAAGATACATGCACAGATTCTTCAATTTTACAGGTTGATTTGTTATAAACCCTATAAGCTTTGCTTACTTGGGAATATCCAAGCATGATTCCCATTGAAGCTTTTGCTTCAAATTTTCTAATATATTCTTTATTATTATTATGAATATAAATAATACAACCAAATACTCTAAAATAATTAATTTTAGGTTTCTTTCCCTTAAGCAACTCATAAGGAGTTTTACATTTAAGCTTGTGTATCAAACTTCTATTCAAGACATAATTGGCTGTACTAACAGCTTCTGCCCAATAGGAGAGAGGCATGTTAGCATCTGCCAATAATGTACTAGCAGCTTCAATGAGTGTTCTATTCTTCCTTTCAACTACCCCATTTTGTTGGGGAGTTCTAGGAGCTGAGAAGCTATGTTTGATACCTTCTCTCTCACAGAATTCTTGCATGAGAAGAGAGTCAAACTCAGTACCATGATCACTTCTGATCAAGGCCACATGAGTAGAGTACTCAGTCTGCACACAAAGTAGAAAGTCTGTAAGGGCTTTGAAGTTATCAGACTTAGTTCTCAAAAAGAAAACTCAACTGAACCTAGAGAAGTCATCTACAATTACTAAGGTGTAATACTTCCCTCCTAAACTCTGTACATTTATTGGGCCAAAAAGGTCCAAGTGTAATAGATACAGGATTCTAGGAGAATCACTCTTATTTACAGATTTAAAAGAGTTTTTGGTTTGCTTGCCTAGCTGACAGGCCTTGCATAGGCTCTCCTTCTTGTAGGGGCAAGAAGGTAAACCTCTAACAAGGTTGTGTTTAGATAACCTAGATATATTTTTAAGGTTAACATGACTAAGCCTCTTATGCCACAAAGAATTATTATTAAGGGTTACTTCATTAAACAGGCAGATTTCAGAATGAGATGAATTGAAATCTACTAAATAAATATTACCTATTCTAATACCTACTAAAACAACATTATTATCTAAAGTAATATTGCAAGAAGAGTTAGAAAATGAAACCTGGTAGCCAGCATCACACAGCTGGCTGACTGAAATCAAATTGTGCTTCAGTCCTGTCACATATGCAACTCTCTTGAAAGTGACATCTCCAATTGTGATCCTGCCATAGCCTTCTGTCTGACCACAGCTGGAATCTCCAAAGATAACCTTTGGGCCGAGCTTAGCTTTGAATCTTGACAGATGATTTTTATTTCCTGTCATATGCTTGGAACATCCACTATCCAAATACCACTTATTTTGAGTGATTGGATAGGCCTTCACCTGCAAGACATTTATTTAGACAGTGTGGACCCAGGTAACCTTGGGTCCCTTGTTTTTCACATAAGAAAAACTGGAAATATATGAAAATGCAGGCTGAGGGTGATAACCTAGTGGGTGAGATCTCCTAGGTGGGATTCTCCATGTAGATGATGGGTCAACAAACCTAGGGTTTCTATTTTCATTTAGGTTTCTATGGTACTGATTATGATTTTGAAAATCATGTTGAAAACGTCGATCGACGTTCGACGATGGGTGCTCAGATCGTCGACCTTCGTTCGACCATTGAGCTTCCGATCGTCGAGTGGCGTTCGACGCTCTTTGTATTTCTTTAAAAAATTTCTTTCTCTTTTCTCTCTTAGCTTTATTTAAGGTTTTATTAACTAGATTTACTTGCTCAGTGTTCTTCTTTCCACTAGCTGAAATGAAGTTCACTGGAGTTGAAAGATTATTTTTAAGAAGAACTGGGGGTTCACTGGGAGAAGCTCCTAAGCCTAGTTTGTCATTACCTGACCTAGTGTTAGTCATGCTGGTAATTTCTA
The DNA here is from genome assembly GCA_039513925.1 of Platanthera zijinensis. Lineage (NCBI taxonomy): Eukaryota > Viridiplantae > Streptophyta > Magnoliopsida > Asparagales > Orchidaceae > Platanthera > Platanthera zijinensis. The sequence goes on from CM077097.1 coordinate 1,921,292, forward strand.
ACAACTTAAGGCTTCTACCATTAAGTGATTCTTCTAACCTCTTAGACTTAGCTAATTCCATTTTAAGAAATTTAATTTCTTCACTACAAGTAGTGAGATCTTCCTTTAACCTAATATTTTTTGTAGCAATTACTTCTGAGTCAGCTAACTTATTTTTAAGTTCTTTTATCTCCTTTTCTGAGCTAATCAAATCTAAGCATAAGGATTTAAAATCTAATTTAAATTCTTCTGAAGTGAAGTCATAAGAAGAGAGTACCTCATCTTCTGTTGGCATCTCTTCATCTGAATCTGAACTCTCTGCAGCTGAGTGGTTGCTGCAGGCATCTATTGCCATGAGGCAAACTTCTTTTGCCTTCTTCTCTTCCTCATCCTCACTGGATCTTGAGGAGGAAGATTCTTCATCAGAATCACTCCAGGTTTCAGCAATGAAACCTCTCTCCTTCTTCTTGTTTTTGTAGGAGGATGGCTTGGAGTGCTTCCTGTGTTGTTCTTTTTCTTTCCTCTTGTCTTTGTTTTTCTCCTCTGGACACTCTGGCAAGATATGTCCAGGCTTCCTGCATCCATAACAAATAATTTCTTTAGCAGGAGAACGATCATACCTTGGTTTGTCTTCATAACGTGAAGACTTCTTTCTGAACTCCTTTCTTCCCATCTTAAGAAACCTCTTGGCAAACAATGCCATTAGTTCCTCATTTGATTGGCTGCCTTCAGAAGCATCAGCAGCCTTAAGAGCTAGAGATTGCTCTTTTCTTGTTGGAGTGGGGGTCTTTGCTTCAGCTTCTGCTTCCCTTGTCTTCAGCACTTGCTCAAAAGACTTGAGCTTGCCGAGAAGGGCTTCAGTGGAAATCTCATTTGTACTTCTGGCTTCCTTGATGGGCCAGATCCTTAGATCCCATGTGCTAGGGAAGCACATAAGAATCTTATCATTGACCTCTGTCAATGATATGTCCTTGTCCAGGGTCCTCAGCTCATTGATGATTGAGCTGAGCCTGGTGTACATGGCTTCAACTGATTCAGCATCAGTTTTCTTGAAGTTCTCATACTGTGAGATCAGGTTGGACCTTCTGTCCTTCCTTTCATCAGCTGAACCAGCTACAATCTGGTTCAGTGTATCCCACATGGCTTTTGTTGAGGAGCAGTCAGCAACCTTCTGGAATACCTCATCAGACATTGTCTGAGCCAGTATGTTCATCGCCTTGGCATCTGCAATTTTGGCCTTCTTGTACTCATCGTTGTAATCTAGAGGAGGCACTGCACTCATATCAGATGATGAGGCAGTAGCAGCAGCAGGTGCTCTTGGGGGTCCTGACAAAATAGAAGCAAAGATGCTTTCATCAATAGAATTCATATATAATTTTATCCTTGCCTTCCAGATGCCAAACTTAGCTAAGTTGCATACTGGAGGTCTGGTGCTAGAATAATCCTTGGACTGGGCCATGATAGTGAATATCTATAAGCTTTGGTATCTATCAGGATCTTGTGACTTAGGTGTTAGCCTATTCAGTCAGTCAACCTCCCTCTGATACCAATTGAAAGTGAAGGGATAGATACTACTCTAGAGGGGGGTGAATAGAGTTATCAAATTTTGCACTAGACAAAACTTAATGGTCTACCCAACTCCCTTGGAGTGAAGTGCGGAATGAAAAGATTATAGATATAGATTTAACCCTATAGCCTAACACAAGTGATGTGCACAAACTCAAGCTAACTGTAATTACAGTTAAGGCTTGGAAAACCTAATCAGCAACTAGCAATCCTAGTTATATCTAATCACAGCCACAATGCAGGAATTAAACAAGTGAATCCAGACGACACAAGGAAATTTATAGTGGTTCCCCAAACAACTTGGGTACGTCCACTCTTCTACCCACACGGTAGGAATCCACTCAGGTTTTTGATCAGGTGCCCTGCCACCAACAAGATCTGCTTTAGGTAGATCCAAAAACCCTTTAGACTTTTGATCAGGTGTCTAAAAACCAAGCACAGGTTTTTGATCAGGTGCCCTGCCACCAAGGGATACTTTTGAAGGGAGTAATAACCCTGTACAGGAGGGGGAAGAAGGTTAAGATGTCTTCTCTATTTTACAATAGATTAGAGAAGCACAAAAACTTGCACTGAGCTAGAAAGCTCTAAAGAATCAAGGCTCCCCCTGGCTCAAAGATGTCCAGGTGAAGTCTTGCTTCAGTGCAGAAAACTCTTCAGAAAGCTCTGAAGGAAAAACTACAAGAAAAAAATAAATAATAAAATAAAAGATCTTCAAGCAGCTATCTTCTTCTTCTTCTTCTTCAAAAGAACTCTGAGTTTGAACTTCCTGAAAGCAGGAGAACTCAGGTTGAAGAGGAGTAGAAGATCTTAACACTTCTCAGTTAGATGAGTATTGCTGAGAGCAGAAGACTTGATCTTGATGAAGGCTTGAAAGCTTAAGTGAACAACTGGTTAGCTATTAGCTATTAACTATTTAACTAGCTTGAATCCTTCTTCAAAGGGTCCTTTTTATAACATCAGCAAGCAACGGCTCTCTTCAATTTGAATTACTTGTCTTCTTCTGAAACTTGAGACCTGGGCTGCAAATAACACACAGCAAAACAAACTCTGCAGCAGGATATCCTATAAAAGGAATGAACCTCTTTCTAAGAAGCTGTAGGATCAAATCAAATAACAGAAGGACTAAATAAAGTCACATCAGAGAAATACTCTTTTATAGCAGAAGGAAGACTTTTCAGTCTAACGGCTATAAAGGACTGTCAGCAGATAAAGTAAAATACAAAGACAGCTAATAAGACAAACAACTTTATCTAAAAAGATTTGACTCAGGCAAAAGGGATGGAGCAAATATTGCCTGGAAATATTATCATAAATCAACTGAAACAACTTGCCAGAAAATGTATTAATTAATTAAATATAATAAATAAATACAAAATATAAAGGCAGACAGAAAACGTCGAACGACCTTCGGAGATCGTCGACCGACGCACGGAGATCGTCGAACTATCGGGCAGATAGTCGAACGATCCAGATAGTCAACCTAACGAAGAAGATGGTCGAACTACCCTGGCAGATAGTCGATCTATCAGAGCAGATAGTCGAACTATCAAATAGTCGATCTATCAGGACAGATAGTCGAACTATCAAGCGCAAACAGATAGTCGACCTATCAAGCAGATAGTCGACCTATCTCAGAAAACAGATTGTCGACCTATCAACAGATAGTCGACCTATCAAAACAGACCAGATAGTCGACCTATCAAAAGATAGTCGAACTATCAGATAGTTGAACTATCAGGACAGATAGTCGAACTATCAAAGACGACAGATAGTCGACCTATCAACAGATAGTCGACCTATCAAAGCAGAACAGATAGTCGACCTATCAACAGATAGTCAAACTATCAGATAGTCGATCTATCAGGACAGATAGTCGATCTACCACGCCAAGCAGATAGTCGACCTATCAACAGATAGTCGACCTATCAACGCAGACAGAGCGTCGACCAACTGATAGACGATCATCGATCAGCCGATAGACGATAGTCGAGCGGCGTTCGACTATAGTCGAACGAAAAAACTACTTAACCAAATTCTCAATCTGGAAAAGTGAGGACTCTACAGCTAGACTACTAACCATTGACCATAGATAATTCTTGGGTCAAGGGAATAAAAAACAAGACTAAACTCAAATCAAACTAGGGTACCAACAGTCCAAGCGCTTTCCTTTGCATTGAATGACCACATCATACCGAGAGAGCCAGTCCATGCCCAAGATGACGTCGAAATCCTCCAGATCAATCATTTTTAGGTCCGCCTTCGCAAGAAAGTCCCCCAACAAAACCGGGCAATCCAAGATGCCCAAATCTGACAACACAGATTCACCAGAAGGAAACTTGACGCGGAAGGAATCCCGAACACGATCTAGAGTCAACCGATGACGCTCTACAAAGGCTCTAGCCACGAACGAGTGGGTAGCGCCGGAGTCAAACAGAACGCGCGCCCAACGGTTCTTCACCTTAAACTTCCCTATAGGAACACATAAACTAAGAAACTACCACAGCAATACCGCAGCATACAAGCAAATAAAAATTACCATGCTAGAAAAACAACAAACCGCTAACCTGAAATAACCTGGGTCGAAGTCTGAGCCTCCTCGGAAGAAATCACGTTCAGCTTCCCTTTTCCCTTGTCCATACGCGGAGGTGGAGGTAAAGCCTGCAACAGAACTGCAGGAAGAGCTGACTGAACCTGAGGACACCTCGACTTGATGTGACCCTTCTGCCTACACTGAAAGCAGACTCTATCCTTGGTCCAACACTGGGCCGCATCATGCCCGGACCGCTTGCAAACCGAACAGGAGACATCTCTCCTAGGAGCACCCTGGATCGCATGCACCTGCTCCTTCTTCTGAGCTGCTGACCTCTTAAAACATTTCTCGACAGGATGGCCTGACCGGCCACAGAAACTGCACATTACTCGGCTCCTCTTTCCCGAAACAGCATCGGGTACCAGGGGCTTCTTCCACTCCACCGACTTTCTCTTGTCCTTTCTCATCTGCTGGCCTCTGCTCTTTGCCGTTTCAATAGCCTCAACCTTAAGAGCAGCCTCTACAACTCCAGCATAAGTCACAGACCCATAAGCACTGGTCAACTGTTGCACCTCGCTCCTCAAACCACCAAGAAATCTCTTAACTCGATCAGCCTCAACGCTGACCAAAGCAGGGGCAAAACGGCTCAACTTACTAAATTCTATTTCATACTCACCCACTGTAAGTTGCCTTTGCTTCAGATAGAGAAAGTCGTTCATGAGGCGGTCACGCTCGACCGAAGGCAAGAACTTCCTCAACAACATCTCCTTAAATATTTCCCAAGAGCATCCAGCTACTAAGCTCTCCTTCTCTCTCAGCCACCAACTCTTAGCCAATCCTTTAAGCTGATAGGTGGCTAGCATCACTCTCTGGTCACCTGCAATCTCTGAATACGAAAACATCTCCTCCATAGAGATCAGCCAATCATCAATAACCATGAAATCTGCCTTCCCATCATAAGTGGGAGGGCTCAGCCTCTGAAACTGCGAGATGAAGGCCATCTCCGCTGGCACCACTACCGGAGGTCTCACGAGTGCAGGGGGAGGAGGAACAGCTAACCCCCCAGCAGGAACTTGCGCACCCTGAGCCTGCCCTGCCACAACTGCCACCAAAGACTGAATCTGGGCTCGCACCTCCTCCAACTGTCTGCCCATAGAATTGCTACTCTGACGCAGACTCTCGATCACCGCATCATGTTGAGCCCCAGATGACTCACCTTCAGACAAGGGGGTCGAACGAGTCGCAGGTCGCCTAGCCATCCTAAAATCATAACCACCCCAAATCAGATCCCCAATCAACGACTAGAACCCAAACACAAGTACAGACCATACATATATAGATATAGGCTTAAAGCTGCTAAACTTGCTCTGAGAGTTTATCTTTTTAACAAAAATTTGATGACATGCCCTAACCTAGGATAGTTAAGCACCACCTTGCTAACTCTTGTGCCTAGATCGGATGCATGACTTTAAATTAATTTGAAAACTTATGTGTGTACATATGTCATCCTGCAAATCTTTAACTTGGCACGTTGTGCTTATGCAATGATATGCTATGCATGTTTGTGCTATGCATTCTAAAAAAAAGGCCCTAATGCATGTTATGAGCGGCATACGCATGAAAATGTTATGCATCCCATACTACATAACCCTCACATGTAGCCCCTATGGTGGATCCATATACGAACACATATTATGCATCCCATACTGCATAATATGCCTCGTATACTTCATGTTATGCCATGAGTGTAGTGTTCGTGCTTTTGCCAAGACGTGCTGATGACATATCAATGTGTGAATGACATGATGCTGAACTACTAAAGCAAACCAAGGAAGGTTGCTCAACTAACTTGTCAAGCAACCTCCCTCTGATACCAACTATCACAACCCGTATTTTCTCCGAATTTAGAAAATAACAGAGTATGAGAAAATACGCGCCATGATGTCACGTCAAGCAGGGGATAACTGTTGACGCTCAGGCTAAACCAACTACAATCCTTATGCAAGAAAATCCTGAGTTTTATGAATAGAAAATCAGTTATATTTTAGAGGCCGTATCCCTCGGCTCAGTGGATCACCTAGTCCACAACAGAAAACGATATTTGCACGCTGCGGAAAAATACTTTGTTTAGGTTTGACATCCTAAAGAGAACATAAGGATCCTTAGAGAACCACTTACGTGCAAGCCTCTACATTTAATTTATACAATATATAAGAAAATGGTTTTCAAACGTGAATTGGAAAATAGTGATTAAGTTTATAAAACATGCTGATCATGAGCTTCATTTATAATAATATTTATAGTTTAAAAGTATCTAGCAACCTAGCATAAATCCTTCTCAAAGCAAGTAGACTATCTCCAGAAAATGGTAGCAGCATAAGTAATATATCTAGTACGAGGTAACAACTACCAGTGGGCGCCAACAACCTGACACGAACCCACTGACACATATGAATGTCTGTAAGAAAGTACTGAAAAACTACCTCACTAACAAGGTAAACGGAACTCCAAAGTCCGGGAGACCACCAACACCACCACTGCAAACTAGCCACCCAACTGGCTATGGCTCAGAACCTGGGGTACTCCAAAAGAAAACAGAATACCTCAGCAAGCAACAAGGTAAAAACAACTGCATGTAAGAGTCAACTAAAAGGAAGAAGTAACTGAAAAACATGCAGTAGAAAGAGTCACAACTGTCCAAAACAGGACAACAGGAAAAAAATGCACCACGTGCAAGAAAACAGCAACAACCCCAACCCAGGAACAACATCCTGCAGGGCCTACTAGGCTACCAAGAGCCAAAAGTGCTGCAAACCATCAAGGGAACAACTTCTAACACCCTAAACTGTGGGAAGTGGCAGTAGCAAAAACAAACAACGAGGAACCAGATCGGAGGCAAACTCAGTTCCCCCATCCACCATGTCCAAGTCAACAAGCTCGAGGGTCTACACGTGAACGCACAAGGGACCTTCCACCCATACATGCCCAGCCCGTACCTGGAGCAAGAAAACAAAAGTGGCTTTGGCTATATCACACAACTCCACCCTCCTGAAGAGCTACAAACCACCACTACTAACCACGACCCACGATTCGGCCTTTAAGAAGGTAAAGAAAACGGCCGACAAGGAAATACCAGAAATATAACAAGAAAACCACTCGGGAACGAAAAACAAGGTAAAGGAAGAGTGTTGAAAAGAATTAACACGACAAGGCGTTGAGTGAGACCCACTCAGTGCCTATATACACCTTGGCGTTGAGTGAGCTAGCCTCACTTAAAGCCAAAACCAAACTCTAACCACAATCCCACTAGGGTAACACGGAGCTCGACGCTTGTCGACCGGAGGTCGACGATAGTCGAACGGCCTAAGGCAGAAACCGAGATCGACGATCTCCATTCAGAGATTGACGATAGCCGAACGATTCTAAGACAAAAAGAGGCAGGGAACTTCCAGTACTCGAGTAGTTGCCTACTACTCGTGTATTCAAATTCCAGCACTCGAGTAGTTACCAACTACTCGAGTACCTCAACCCTCTACTCGAGTAGTCGCCTACTACTCGAGTATACAAACATAACCAGCACTCGAGCAGTTACCAACTACTCGAGTACTCCAACCAGCTACTCGAGTATACAAACAGCTACTCGAGTAACTACAAACAGCTACTCGAGTATCTACAAACAGCTACTCGAGTACACAAACAGCTACTCGAGTATCTACAAATAGCTACTTGAGTATCTACAAAGAGCTACTCGAGTATCTACAAACAGCTACTCGAGTACACAAACAGCTACTCGAGTATCTACAAACCTGCACTCGAGTAGATGCCTACTACTCGAGTAAACCAAACCCCTACTCGAGTAGTTACCTACTACTCGAGTAACTCAGAATCCCTACTCAAGTAGTTACCTACTACTCGAGTAACTCAGAACCCCTACTCGAGTAGTTACCTACTACTCGAGTAACTCAGAACCCCTATTCGAGTAGTTACCTACTACTCGAGTAACTCCACGGCTAATACTCGAGTTAATGCCTTCTACTCGAGTATATCAAAGCTACTACTCGAGTATCTCGAAACCACTACTCGAGTACTCGAGCCCACTACTCGAGTAACCCAAAGCCCCTACTCGAGTAGTTACCTACTACTCGAGTAACTCCAAGGCAAATACTCGAGTTAATGCCTTCTACTCGAGTATCTCAAAGCTACTACTCGAGTATCTCGAAACCACTACTCGAGTACTCCAGAACTAATACCCGAGTAATACACTTACCAACTTCGGGAAGATCACCCCCCTCCCCTCCTAACACTCCCTCTCGGCTACACCCAAACTAGAGCAAATCTGAACAAAGATAAACGGCATTACGCCGGCAAAGTTGGGTTCCAACAGCACAAGTAGGGGGGTCAATAGGAAGAACTAATTCCTAAAGATAGCAAGAAAAATGAGAACAACAAGGCCTCTAACCTGGGCTAACAGGGATTTCAATTTCAGCAAGAATAATCAAGAGAGAAACTTGGCAAGGGCAAGAATACCACTTGCCTCAACTTTCAGCGAAGCCTGGACGGCTTTCCTCCTCTTCACACGGAACGAACAGCCGCAGCACCTAGAACAAATCTCACGGCCATTAATGGCAGAAAACTCCAAAACCGAAAACCCAAATCTCATCAAAACTCCAAGAAAATCAAATATCTTACCGTCGAAACGAAGATCTCGGAGAGAGCAAGCCAACGCCGCTTTCGGAATCGAATTCCGTTCACGAACAAGCCCGGAATCGCTGACCGAAGGAGGTACAGGACGGGCGGTTTTTCTTTCTCCATTTTCTCTCGTACAGGGGCGGCGGTTTCTTATGTTGAAGATGATACGGGGCTTTTCTACTTCTAACCTAACTATATATATAGATAAATATATTTATTAATATATAATAACATAATTTATTACATAAAGCACCAAAATAATGCGAAAACCGAATCACCTCGGAATTTAACGAAATTCGCACCGTAGATAAATACCCATGCTACGAACACAACGGCGAAGTCGAAATTAACTTTCGACGAACAGAACTCGAGTTATACCCATATAAAGCCAAACACAAACATCCCCCCGAGAGGCCACACCGGGTCACCCAAAACGACTCGGCTTGCTAGGGAGATCTTGCCAACAGGCTACAAAATAGGGCACCCAGTTCCAAGGAGCTAAATAACACTCCACAAATGGCACAAGCCACGGAAACGCGTCATCGTAACGCCAACGAGAATAAAAATAATCGCAGGAAAATCGGGGGCGTTACAACCACCACCTCCGTCAAGGCGATGACTATCGGTCGGCGGTGGTTTGGCCGCCGGAGGTGGCGGTTTTCGTCGTACCCGAAAATATATTTTTTTCATGGTTTATCCATGAAACTCGAGATAGGTTCGGCTCCATTGAGCACGACTTCATTTCTATGATCCTAAGATCTACCCATAAGAGAAGAAGTAGTGGAGGACCTTGTTCGCGGTTTGAAGGCGAGATGAACGTCGGATTGTCATGGCGCGATGGTGGCGTTCCCGAACTTCTTCAACAGCAAGAGCAGAAATCTGAATCCGTTTGATCGAGCATGTAACCTTCTCCTCTTGCTCTAAGGAGGCTATGATGGTCGAAACTCGCGAGGTTTTTATTTTGATGAAATGAAAGTTGTTTTATTTATTTGATAAAAAAGGCGGGGTTTTATTTTGAGTTTTAACGAAAGGGAGGCAAGTGCACCTATCGCGTGTAGTACAGGATATTCCGTGTGTGGAATATCGGGGTCGTATTGTTCTCGGGGCCGGCTTAGCTATTTCTACTCTTTCCCTGAAATACCTATTATTCTACCGATAATATTTTAGATGTTATATAAAAAGGAAAATGGCGTAAAAATTATATAAAATGCATAATAATAATAAATAAAAGCTTAATAATAAAACAAGAAAAATGCAGGAAATTAAAGAAAGCAGTAAATAAGTGCAGAAGTCCGATGACCAACTTAGCGTGACGCTATCAAAAGAGAACTGAACTAAAATAGACTTTTAATAAAAAGAGATCCTAAAATTTCAAATTAATTAAGGCGGAGACTCGGCCGTGGAGGTTCCATAAGAATGAGCTCACTTATCTCTAGGACTATCGCTCACCTGAACGCTAAGACTATTCGACCGATCGTTAGACCGACGAAGGATTCCTCTTAACGCCCGCATTACGCTAAGAACCCCGCTATTGGGTGGGGAACCCAATCCGGTAGAGTCGCGTGCCTCCTCTCTCGAGGGTTAGCACGGATCTCTCTTTACCCAAGGGCGATCGGTCCATACGCACCAGCCTCTCGGCGTTGCGTATGGATAACGGAAATAGGGCCCGCACATCGATATGCGGTCCTACGCGTCGTTAACCCGGGGCAAACCTTAAGAAATTTAATTAATAAGAAAAATAGGACCTTTAATTATTTAAAGCTACTTTATCTGTCCCAATGCTCTTCGATATTGAGGGCTAAGGGCGGTTAGCCACTCATCGGAATGGGGACACTTATACTAGAAAGCGATAAAGAAAGCGGTAAATGAAAACAGTAAGAAAGCAGGAAGAAAGCAGTAAATTGCAAGTCCTACCCAAACGAGTAGGACTGAAGAAAGCAGTAAATACGAATCCCGGCTCGAGCGAGTGGGCGGGGGTAAATTTATACTCATACACACACACGCACTCTACAGAAATGAAACGCACACACGCACTCTACTTGAAAGAAAACACACGCACGCACTCTAAGTTTTCCTACTCAAGTGAGTAGGAAGAAAATGAAAGCATTAAAATGACGAGTCCTACTCAAACGAGTAGGCGAGAAATGAAAACGATAAATGACAAGTCCCACTCAAACGAGTGGGCGGGAAATGAAAGCAGGACGTCATTTAACTCTTAACGAGTAGGCAGAAATAAATGCGCACACGCACGCACACGTACAAAATTAAGAAAAAAACAAAGTGCTTGAAAAATTAAAACGACTGCATTTCTACCGCAAGAATGCGGTAGAAATGCATAAAAAGACAAAATAAAAATTAAACGAGGCGAAAAGTTTTGCAAATAAACGCGAAATGGAAGTGAACGAAAAATTATAACGATGATATTTTCATTCTTAACTTTTTATAAAAATGGATAAAAAGTGGAATAAAATTAAAAAGGGAACGAAAAGTTTGTACGATCCTAAACAGTTCTAAGTTAAAGAAAATAAAAACAACACATTTTTAGGCGTTTTTATAAAGTCTTTAAGAATGAAAATAGGATAAAAAAGAAAAGCTAAAGCAAAAGAAATGCGAAAAATGAAAATAAAACGGACATTACAACGGCTAGAAATGCCGTAAAATTCCTAACTAAACGAGATTATAAAAGCTTTAAAAGACAAAACATAAAAAGAACAAAAAAGGGAACGAAAAATTGCAAAGATAGGGCGCTTCCAAATGAGATTCATGCTAAGCAAGAGAGAAAATAAACTATTTTTATTAAATAAAAGGCTATTACAAACTAAGGGAGGGGGGAGAAATTCTCTTACATAACATTTGGATCCAAATGGGCAGCACTTCGGCTAAGCAAAGTGGTCAAAAAAGGGAGACAAGAAAAGCTTACAGGAAGCTTGGTATTTATAGAGAAAAAAAGAAGATAAAAAAATAATAAAAAAGAGAAGAGGTGGCGGTCAAAAGTGGTGTTTGACTTTGCTTCTTGCGGGCATCTGCCAGCAGGCGTTATTCTGGAAGGGCGGGAAGCTGGCGTGACTCCGCTGCTATGGAGTTTGATCTTATCCCTTCGGGTTCGACGATAGTCGAATGGCTGGGTTGACAGTTGTTCGACGATAGTCGAATGGCTAGAAGCGGTCGACTATCTAGCGTGGTTTTGAAGGTCGACGATCTGCGGCTGTTTGACGTTCGACTATCTGGTAGCGTGTACTTGGTCGACTATCTGGCGGCATGGTCGGTCGACTATCTGGCGGCAACTTGCTGGTCGACTATCTGCGGTGATTGTGGAGCTCGACTATCTGCTGGAAGCGTTCGACTATCTGCAAGCGGTCGACTGTTGGCTGGCTTGCGATCGACTATAGTCGAACGGCTTGACTTTAGTCAAAAAGTTGACTTTTTTTCTGAAAAATTCAGAAAAACAAAAATGCATAAAATAAGCATTTTATTGAATAAAACAAATTAAAAATAACAAAATTAAACAAAAATTACTTAAATAAAATACAAAAAAAAGGTATATTTACAACTCATCAATTACCCTCATACTTAAGCTTTTGCTATTCCAGAGCAAAAGTTGGAGATGAACCTATAAGGAATTAAAAAGAATCCTAAATTTAACTACCGCTTGATTTAATTGTAAAAAAGATCGAAATGAATTTCCGGGGTCTCGGGATTAAATCTTAAATTATGAAAATGTTATAAATAGAGGAGCTGTTTCAAAAAATACTTCTAAATGAAAAAAATAGAAAGCGAAAATTATTTTTGTTAGTTTAACAAAAATGGATTGAAATTATATAAAAAACTTTAGCTAAAAAGAAATTGATAGGAAATAATTCAATTTAAAAATTATGCTCTCAAAAAATTTTTAAATTAATTCTAGAATCATGAAAATTTGGCTAAGTGGATTGGCGGATATGAAGAAGGCTTAGAATTTTTGAGGCGAGGTAATTTTTTCTCGAACCTCCACATATTTTTTGAATAATTAGGAAAATGAAATCTTATTTTCCTAACACATTTTTTTCTTTTTCGTTTTTTCTTTCTTCATAAATAGAAATAAAACCCAATGAATATGTATATGAGTAATGAATTTTATCCTCTTACTCCGTCATATAATCTTTTTAATTATTGGGTGCCTATGTTTACGGGACGAAATCTTATCCCTATTGACATAAGATCTTTTAAGGGTGAGCGGGAAATCATACCAATTAAGGTATGAAAAAAAAGTGGAAGGGATTTTTTATTTCAAAAAGAAAACTAGAGTTTAATAAAAAATTTCGAGAGCAACCTTTTTAATTTGGACGTTCCTACGTTTCTAAAAGCATAAGTGGAAATAATGTAAAATCCATAGATGTTATTTTCTAACATAAAAATGTGCTTTATTTCAAAAAATAAGAAGTGAAAATGAGAAAAACAAGTTCCCTATAATAAGAAAAAGGCATAAAAAATTCTTTAAAATCTTAACCCCAGAAATTTAAGTCTATCGAGCTATAATTAAAAAACGAATAGTAAATAAAGAATTAATTAAAATTCGCTTATAAACTTGAAACGATCATTTTGGAGAGCAAAGAGGTTAAGAAATGAGGTTTTCTAATTATTTATTACAAAATAATTTTTTTGATTTTTATGAGTTTTTCTAATATTTTTTGATATTTTGGGGTTATTTTTCATTTTTTTGTAATTTTTTAAAGGTTATGCAAAAAAAAATTTTTTGATTTTTTGAGTTATACAAATTTTTTTATTTTTTTGAAATATTTATAAGAGAAGATTTTTTACAAGATAGAAAAGAGAAGGGGAAAGAGACGAGAATATTTACAAAATATTTACAAAGTAAAAAACGAAGGATCGCCCGCGAACAGACTCTTATTTGTGGTTGGTTCGATGAGTCAAACGTCGCGGAGCGATGTTTTATTTTTTTGAAATTTTTAATTTTTTTCAATTTTTTTTGAGTTTTTTATTAAGTGCAGAAAATAAATGACAGAAAATAGGAAACACCCCCATACTTAAGTCCAACATTGTTCACAATGCTGCACTAAGTAGGAGGAACATGATATATATATAAAAGGAAAGCTAAACAGTTATGTACAAAAAATTTAAAAACAGGGGTTTAGAAATCTTCCCTAAATCGCGTTCGGGGAAGCCCGTTAAGCATTGTCCTGCAAAAGTTAAAAGTAAAAGCAAAAATATAATATAAAAAACGAAAAAGAAAAATTCGGCGAAAATGGTGCGGGTGATAGGGGGTAAGTGGGTGTGACTCGTAAGCTAACGTCTTAGCTAAGTGAGCGCGACCGATATGTGATCCCCTAGCGCTCATGATTGTGAAGCGCGCCGAAACTACAAAATAAATACATAATTAATAATTTTTTATTTTATATATTTTTTCTTAGTTTTTTTTTTGAATTTTTAGAGATTTTTTTTTTAATGTTTTTAGTTTTTTATTTTTTGAAAATAAAAATAAAAAGAAAAAAGAAAATAAGTTAAAGACAAAATAAAAATGAAAGATATATATTTTTTTGAATTTTAAATTTTTGGATGAAAAGAAAGATAAAAAAATTTCATCATTTTTTTAAGTTTTTTAAGTTTTTTATTTTTTTTAGTTTTAAAGTTTTTAAGTTTTTTATTTTTTTAAGTTTTTGATTATTTTTTTTAAGTTTTAAATTTTCCTGATTTTTTTGTTTTAAAGTTTTTAAATTTTTTATCTTTTGATTTTTTTTAAAGTATTTATTATTAATATTAATATTGATATTATTATTATTATTAATATAAATTTTTTTGGTTGATCAATTTATATATATATATATATATTAGTAGAAATAAAGGGTAAAATTAATAGGTTTCAGGAATTCAAAATAGTAAGTCGAATTCTTCCCCGACAACGGCGCCAAAAACTTGATGGGTTAAAACTCCCGGGGTTGTTATAGTATAGTGGTGAGTATTCCCGCCTGTCACGCGGGTGACCCGGGTTCGATCCCCTACAACGGCGCCAAAAACTTGATGGTCGAAACTCGCGGGGTTTTTATTTTGATGAAATAAAAGTTGTTTTATTTATTTGATAAAAAAGGCGGGGTTTTATTTTGAGTTTTAACGAAAGGGAGGCAAGTGCACCTATCGCGTGTAGTACAGGATATTCCGTGTGTGGAATATCGGGGTCGTATTGTTCTCGGGGCCGGCTTAGCTATTTCTACTCTTTCCCTGAAATACCTATTATTCTACCGATAATATTTTAGATGTTATATAAAAAGGAAAATGGCATAAAAATTATATAAAATGCATAATAATAATAAATAAAAACATAATAATAAAACAAGAAAAATGCAGGAAATTAAAGAAAGCAGTAAATAAGTGCAGAAGTCCGATGACCAACTTAGCGCGACGCTATCAAAAGAGAACTGAACTAAAATAGACTTTTAATAAAAAGAGATCCTAAAATTTCAAATTAATTAAGGCGGAGACTCGGCCGTGGAGGTTCCATAAAAATGAGCTCACTTATCTCTAGGACTATCGCTCACCTGAACGCTAAGACTATTCGACCGATCGTTAGACCGACGAAGGATTCCTCTTAACGCCCGCATTACGCTAAGAACCCCGCTATTGAGTGGGGAACCCAATCCGGTAGAGTCGCGTGCCTCCTCTCTCGAGGGTTAGCGCGGATCTCTCTTTACCCAAGGGCGATCGGTCCATACGCACCGACCTCTCGGCGTTGCGTATGGATAACGGAAATAGGGCCCGCACATCGATATGCGGTCCTACACGTCGTTAAACCGGGGCAAACCTTAAGAAATTTAATTAATAAGAAAAACAGGACTTTTAATTATCTAAAGCTACTTTATCTGTCCCAATGCTCTTTGATATTGAGGGCTAAGGGCGGTTAGCCACTCATCGGAATGGGGACACTTACACTAGAAAGCGATAAAGAAAACGGTAAATGAAAACAGGAAGAAAGCAGGAAGAAAGCAGTAAATTGCAAGTCCTATCCAAACGAGTAGGACTGAAGAAAGCAGTAAATGCGAATCCCGGCTCGAGCGAGTGGGCGGGGGTAAATTTATACTCATACATACACACACTCTACAGAAATGAAACGCACACACGCACTCTACTTGAAAGAAAACACACGCACGCACTCTAAGTTTTCCTACTCAAGTGAGTAGGAAGAAAATGAAAGCATTAAAATGACGAGTCCTACTCAAACGAGTAGGCGAGAAATGAAAGCGATAAATGACAAGTCCCACTCAAACGAGTGGGCGGGAAATGAAAGCAGAGCGTCATTTAACTCTTAACGAGTATGCGGAAATAAATGTACACACGCACGCACACGTACAAAAATAAGAAAAAAACAAAGTGCTTGAAAAATTAAAACGACTGCATTTCTACCGCAAGAATACGGTAGAAATGCATAAAAAGACAAAATAAAAATTAAACGAGGCGAAAAGTTTTGCAAATAAACGCGAAATGGAAGTGAGCGAAAAATTATAACGATGATATTTTCATTCTTAACTTTTTATAAAAATGGATAAAAAGTGGAATAAAACTAAAAAGGGAACGAAAAGTTTGTACGATCCTAAACAGTTCTAAGTTAAAGAAAATAAAAACAACACATTTTTAGGCGTTTTTATAAAGTCTTTAAGAATGAAAATAGGATAAAAAAGAAAAACTAAAGCAAAAGAAATGCGAAAAATGAAAATAAAACGGACATTACAACAGCTAGAAATGCCGTAAAATTCCTAACTAAACGAGATTATAAAAGCTTTAAAAGACAAAACATAAAAAGAACAAAAAAGGGAACGAAAAATTGCAAAGATAGGGCGCTTCCAAATGAGATTCATGCTAAGCAAGAGAGAAAATAAACTATTTTTATTAAATAAAAGGCTATTACAAACTAAGGGAGGGGGGAGAAATTCTCTTACATAACATTTTGATCCAAATGGGCAGCACTTCGGCTATGCAAAGTGGTCAAAAAAGGGAGATAAGAAAAGCTTACAGGAAGCTTGGTATTTATAGAGAAAAAAAGAAGATAAAAAAAATAATAAAAAAGAGAAGAGGTGGCGGTCAAAAGTGGTGTTTGACTTTGCTTCTTGCGGGCATCTGCCAGCAGGCGTTATTCTGGAAGGGCGGGAAGCTGGCGTGACTCCGCTGCAATGGAGTTTGATCTTATCCCTTCGGGTTCGACGATAGTCGAACGGCTGGGTTGACAGTTGTTCGACGATAGTCGAACGGCTGGAAGCGGTCGACTATCTGGCGTGGTTTTGAAGGTCGACGATCTGCGGCTGTTTGACATTCGACTATCTGGTAGCATGTACTTGGTCGACTATCTGGCGGCATAGTCGGTCGACTATCTGGCGGCAACTTGCTGGTCGACTATCTGCGGTGATTGTGGAGCTCGACTATCTGCTGGAAGCGTTCGACTATCTGCAAGCGGTCGACTGTTGGCTGGCTTGCGTTCGACTATAGTCGAACGGCTTGACTTTAGTCAAAAAGTTGACTTTTTTTCTGAAAAATTCAAAAAAATAAAAATGCATAAAATAAGCATTTTATTGAATAAAACAAATTAAAAATAACAAAATTAAACTAAAATTACTTAAATAAAATACAAAAAAAAAAGGTATATTTACAACTCATCAAATACCCCCATACTTAAGCTTTTGTTATTCCAGAGCAAAAGTTGGAGATGAACCTATAAGGAATTAAAAAGAATCCTAAATTTAACTACCGCTTGATTTAATTGTAAAAAAGATCCAAATGAATTTCCGGGGTCTCGGGATTAAATCTTAAATTATGAAAATGTTATAAATAGAGGAGCTGTTTCAAAAAATACTTCTAAATGAAAAAAATAGAAAGTGAAAATTATTTTTGTTAGTTTAACAAAAATGGATTGAAATTATATAAAAAACTTTAGCTAAAAAGAAATTGATAGGAAATAATTCAATTTAAAAATTAGGCTCTCAAAAAATTTTTAAATTAATTCTAGAATCATGAAAATTTGGCTAAGTGGATTGGCGGATATGAAGAAGGCTTAGAATTTTTGAGGCGAGGTAATTTTTTCTCGAACCTCCACATATTTTTTGAATAATTAGGAAAATGAAATCTTATTTTCCTAACACATTTTTTTCTTTTTCGTTTTTTCTTTCTTCATAAATAGAAATAAAACTCAATGAATATGTATATGAGTAATGAATTTTATCCTCTTACTCCGTCATATAATCTTTTTAATTATTGGGTGCCTATGTTTACGGGACGAAATCTTATCCCTATTGACATAAGATCTTTTAAGGGTGAGCGGGAAATCATACCAATTAAGGTATGAAAAAAAAGTGGAAGGGATTTTTTATTTCAAAAAGAAAACTAGAGTTTAATAAAAAATTTCGAGAGCAACCTTTTTAATTTGGACGTTCCTACGTTTCTAAAAGCATAAGTGGAAATAATGTAAAATCCATAGATGTTATTTTCTAACATAAAAATGTGCTTTATTTCAAAAAATAAGAAGTGAAAATGAGAAAAACAAGTTCCCTATAATAAGAAAAAGCCATAAAAAATTCTTTAAAATCTTAACCCCAGAAATTTAAGTCTATCGAGCTATAATTATAAAACGAATAGTAAATAAAGAATTAATTAAAATTCGCTTATAAACTTGAAACGATCATTTTGGAGAGCAAAGAGGTTAAGAAATGAGGTTTTCTAATTATTTATTACAAAATAATTTTTTTGATTTTTATGAGTTTTTCTAATTTTTTTTGATATTTTGGGGTTATTTTTCATTTTTTTGTAATTTTTTAAAGGTTATGCAATTTTTTTTTTTTTTTGAGTTATACAAATTTTTTGATTTTTTTGAAATATTTATAAGAGAAGATTTTTTACAAGATAGGAAAGAGAAGGGGAAAGAGACGAGAATATTTACAAAATATTTACAAAGTAAAAAACAAAGGATCGCCCGCGAACAGACTCTTATTTGTGGTTGGTTCGATGAGTCGAACGTCGCGGAGCGATGTTTTATTTTTTTGAAATTTTTAATTTTTTTCAATTTTTTTTGAGTTTTTTATTAAGTGCAAGAAATAAATGACAGAAAATAGGAAACACCCCCATACTTAAGTCCAACATTGTCCCCAATGTTGCACTAGGTAGGAGGAACAGGATATATATATATATAAAAGGAAAGCTAAACAGTTATGTATAAAAAATTTAAAAACAGGGGTTAGAAATCTTCCCTAAATCGCGTTCGGGAAAGCCCGTTAAGCATTGTCCTGCAAAAGTTAAAAGTAAAAACAAAAATATAATATAAAAAACGAAAATGAAAAATTCGGCGAAAATGGTGCGGGTGATAGGGGTAAGTGGGTGTGATTCGTAAGCTAACGTCTTAGCTAAGTGAGCGCGACCGATATGTGATCCCCTAGCGCTCATGATTGTGAAGCGCGCCGAAACTACAAAATAAATACATAATTAATAATTTTTTTGTTTTATATATTTTTTCTTAGTTTTTTTTTTTGAATTTTTAGAGATTTTTTTTTAATGTTTTTAGTTATTGATTTTTTGAAAATAAAAATAAAAAGAAATAAGAAAATAAGTTAAAGACAAAATAAAAATGAAAGATATATATTTTTTTGAATTTTAAATTTTTGGATGAAAAGAAAGATAAAAAAATTTCATCATTTTTTTAAGTTTTTTAAGTTTTTTATTTTTTTTAGTTTTAAAGTTTTTAAGTTTTTTATTTTTTTAAGTTTTTGATTTTTTTTTTAAGTTTTAAATTTTTCTGATTTTTTTGTTTTAAAGTTTTTAAATTTTTTTTTTTTGATTTTTTTTTAAGTATTTATTATTAATATTAATATTGATATTATTATTATTATTAATATAAATTTTTTTGGTTGATCAATTTTTATATATATATATATTAGTAGAAATAAAGGGTAAAATTAATAGGTTTCAGGAATTCAAAATAGTAAGTCGAATTCTTCCCCGGCAACGGCGCCAAAAACTTGATGGGTTAAAACTCTCGGGGTTGTTATAGTATAGTGGTGAGTATTCCCGCCTGTCACGCGGGTGACCCGGGTTCGATCCCCTGCAACGGCGCCAAAAATTTGATGGTCGAAACTCGCGGGGTTTTTATTTTGATGAAATAAAAGTTGTTTTATTTATTTGATAAAAAAGGCGGGGTTTTATTTTGAGTTTTAATGAAAGGGAGGCAAGTGCACCTATCGCGTGTAGTACAGGATATTCCGTGTGTGGAATATCGGGGTCGTATTGTTCTCGGGGCCGGCTTAGCTATTTCTACTCTTTCCCTGAAATACCTATTATTCTACCGATAATATTTTAGATGTTATATAAAAAGGAAAATGGCGTAAAAATTATATAAAATGCATAATAATAATAAATAAAAGCATAATAATAAAACAAGAAAAATGCAGGAAATTAAAGAAAGCAGTAAATAAGTGCAGAAGTCCGATGACCAACTTAGCGCGACGCTATCAAAAGAGAACTGAACTAAAATAGACTTTTAATAAAAAGAGATCCTAAAATTTCAAATTAATTAAGGCGGAGACTCGGCCGTGGAGGTTCCATAAAAATGAGCTCACTTATCTCTAGGACTATCGCTCACCTGAACGCTAAGACTATTCGACCGATCGTTAGACCGACGAAGGATTCCTCTTAATGCCCGCATTACGCTAAGAACCCCGCTATTGAGTGGGGAACCCAATCCGGTAGAGTCGCGTGCCTCCTCTCTCGAGGGTTAGCGCGGATCTCTCTTTACCCAAGGGCGATCGGTCCATACGCACCGACCTCTCGGCGTTGCGTATGGATAACGGAAATAGGGCCCGCACATCGATATGCGGTCCTACGCGTCGTTAACCCGGGGCAAACCTTAAGAAATTTAATTAATAAGAAAAACAGGACCTTTAATTATTTAAAGCTACTTTATCTGTCCCAATGCTCTTCGATATTGAGGGCTAAGGGCGGTTAGCCACTCATCAGAATGGGGACACTTACACTAGAAAGCGATAAAGAAAACGGTAAATGAAAACAGTAAGAAAGTAGGAAGAAAGCAGTAAATTGCAAGTCCTATCCAAACGAGTAGGACTGAAGAAAGCAGTAAATGCGAATCCCGGCTCGAGCGAGTGGGCGGGGGTAAATTTATACTCATACACACACACTCTACAGAAATGAAACGCACACACGCACTCTACTTGAAAGAAAACACACGCACGCACTCTAAGTTTTCCTACTCAAGTGAGTAGGAAAAAAATGAAAGCATTAAAATGACGAGTCCTACTCAAACGAGTAGGCGGGAAATGAAAGCGATAAATGACAAGTCCCACTCAAACGAGTGGGCGGGAAATGAAAGCAGAGCGTCATTTAACTCTTAACGAGTATGCGGAAATAAATGCGCACACGCACGCACACGTACAAAAATAAGAAAAAAACAAAGTGCTTGAAAAATTAAAACGACTGCATTTCTACCGCAAGAATGCGGTAGAAATGCATAAAAAGACAAAATAAAAATTAAACGAGGCGAAAAGTTTTGCAAATAAACGTGAAATGGAAGTGAGCGAAAAATTATAACGATGATATTTTCATTCTTAACTTTTTATAAAAATGGATAAAAAGTGGAATAAAACTAAAAAGGGAACGAAAAGTTTGTACGATCCTAAACAGTTCTAAGTTAAAGAAAATAAAAACAACACATTTTTAGGCGTTTTTATAAAGTCTTTAAGAATGAAAATAGGATAAAAAAGAAAAACTAAAGCAAAAGAAATGCGAAAAATGAAAATAAAACGGACATTACAACAGCTAGAAATGCCGTAAAATTCCTAACTAAACGAGATTATAAAAGCTTTAAAAGACAAAACATAAAAAGAACAAAAAAGGGAACGAAAAATTGCAAAGATAGGGCGCTTCCAAATGAGATTCATGCTAAGCAAGAGAGAAAATAAACTATTTTTATTAAATAAAAGGCTATTACAAACTAAGGGAGGGGGGAGAAATTCTCTTACATAACATTTGGATCCAAATGGGCAGCACTTCGGCTATGCAAAGTGGTCAAAAAAGGGAGACAAGAAAAGCTTACAGGAAGCTTGGTATTTATAGAGAAAAAAAGAAGATAAAAAAATAATAAAAAAGAGAAGAGGTGGCGGTCAAAAGTGGTGTTTGACTTTGCTTCTTGCGGGCATCTGCCAGCAGGCGTTATTCTGGAAGGGCGGGAAGCTGGCGTGACTCCGCTGCTATGGAGTTTGATCTTATCCCTTCGGGTTCGACGATAGTCGAACGGCTGGGTTGATAGTTGTTCGACGATAGTCGAACGGCTGGAAGCGGTCGACTATCTGGCGTGGTTTTGAAGGTCGACGATCTGCGGCTGTTTGACGTTCGACTATCTGGTAGCGTGTACTTGGTCGACTATCTGGCGGCATGGTCGGTCGACTATCTGGCGGCAACTTGCTGGTCGACTATCTACGGTGATTGTGGAGCTCGACTATCTGCTGGAAGCGTTCGACTATCTGCAAGCGGTCGACTGTTGGCTGGCTTGCGTTCGACTATAGTCGAACGGCTTGACTTTAGTCAAAAAGTTGACTTTTTTTCTGAAAAATTCAGAAAAACAAAAATGCATAAAATAAGCATTTTATTGAATAAAACAAATTAAAAATAACAAAATTAAACAAAAATTACTTAAATAAAATACAAAAAAAGGTATATTTACAACTCATCAAATACCCCCATACTTAAGTTTTTGCTATTCCAGAGCAAAAGTTGGAGATGAATCTATAAGGAATTAAAAAAAATCCTAAATTTAACTACCGCTTGATTTAATTGTAAAAAAGATCGAAATGAATTTCCGGGGTCTCGGGATTAAATCTTAAATTATGAAAATGTTATAAATAGAGGAGTTGTTTCAAAAAATACTTCTAAATGAAAAAAATAGAAAGCGAAAATTATTTTTGTTAGTTTAACAAAAATGGATTGAAATTATATAAAAAACTTTAGCTAAAAAGAAATTGATAGGAAATAATTCAATTTAAAAATTATGCTCTCAAAAAATTTTTAAATTAATTCTAGAATCATGAAAATTTGGCTAAGTGGATTGGCGGATATGAAGAAGGCTTAGAATTTTTGAGGCGAGGTAATTTTTTCTCGAACCTCCACATATTTTTTGAATAATTAGGAAAATGAAATCTTATTTTCCTAACACATTTTTTTCTTTTTCGTTTTTTCTTTCTTCATAAATAGAAATAAAACTCAATGAATATGTATATGAGTAATGAATTTTATCCTCTTACTCCGTCATATAATCTTTTTAATTATTGGGTGCCTATGTTTACGGGACGAAATCTTATCCCTATTGACATAAGATCTTTTAAGGGTGAGCGGGAAATCATACCAATTAAGGTATGAAAAAAAAGTGGAAGGGATTTTTTATTTCAAAAAGAAAACTAGAGTTTAATAAAAAATTTCGAGAGCAACCTTTTTAATTTGGACGTTCCTACGTTTCTAAAAGCATAAGTGGAAATAATGTAAAATCCATAGATGTTATTTTCTAACATAAAAATGTGCTTTATTTCAAAAAATAAGAAGTGAAAATGAGAAAAACAAGTTCCCTATAATAAGAAAAAGCCATAAAAAATTCTTTAAAATCTTAACCCCAGAAATTTAAGTCTATCGAGCTATAATTAAAAAATGAATAGTAAATAAAGAATTAATTAAAATTCGCTTATAAACTTGAAACGATCATTTTGGAGAGCAAAGAGGTTAAGAAATGAGGTTTTCTAATTATTTATTACAAAATAATTTTTTTGATTTTTATGAGTTTTTCTAATATTTTTTGATATTTTGGGGTTATTTTTCATTTTTTTGTAATTTTTTAAAGGTTATGCAAAAAAAAAATTTTTGATTTTTTGAGTTATACAAATTTTTTTATTTTTTTGAAATATTTATAAGAGAAGATTTTTTACAAGATAGAAAAGAGAAGGGGAAAGAGACGAGAATATTTACAAAATATTTACAAAGTAAAAAACGAAGGATCGCCCGCGAACAGACTCTTATTTGTGGTTGGTTCGATGAGTCAAACGTCGCGGAGCGATGTTTTATTTTTTTGAAATTTTTAATTTTTTTCAATTTTTTTTGAGTTTTTTATTAAGTGCAGAAAATAAATGACAGAAAATAGGAAACACCCCCATACTTAAGTCCAACATTGTTCACAATGCTGCACTAAGTAGGAGGAACATGATATATATATAAAAGGAAAGCTAAACAGTTATGTACAAAAAATTTAAAAACAGGGGTTTAGAAATCTTCCCTAAATCGCGTTCGGGGAAGCCCGTTAAGCATTGTCCTGCAAAAGTTAAAAGTAAAAGCAAAAATATAATATAAAAAACGAAAAAGAAAAATTCGGCGAAAATGGTGCGGGTGATAGGGGGTAAGTGGGTGTGACTCGTAAGCTAACGTCTTAGCTAAGTGAGCGCGACCGATATGTGATCCCCTAGCGCTCATGATTGTGAAGCGCGCCGAAACTACAAAATAAATACATAATTAATAATTTTTTATTTTATATATTTTTTCTTAGTTTTTTTTTTGAATTTTTAGAGATTTTTTTTTTAATGTTTTTAGTTTTTTATTTTTTGAAAATAAAAATAAAAAGAAAAAAGAAAATAAGTTAAAGACAAAATAAAAATGAAAGATATATATTTTTTTGAATTTTAAATTTTTGGATGAAAAGAAAGATAAAAAAATTTCATCATTTTTTTAAGTTTTTTAAGTTTTTTATTTTTTTTAGTTTTAAAGTTTTTAAGTTTTTTATTTTTTTAAGTTTTTGATTATTTTTTTTAAGTTTTAAATTTTCCTGATTTTTTTGTTTTAAAGTTTTTAAATTTTTTATCTTTTGATTTTTTTTAAAGTATTTATTATTAATATTAATATTGATATTATTATTATTATTAATATAAATTTTTTTGGTTGATCAATTTATATATATATATATATATTAGTAGAAATAAAGGGTAAAATTAATAGGTTTCAGGAATTCAAAATAGTAAGTCGAATTCTTCCCCGACAACGGCGCCAAAAACTTGATGGGTTAAAACTCCCGGGATTGTTATAGTATAGTGGTGAGTATTCCCGCCTATCACGCGGGTGACCCGGGTTCGATCCCCTGCAACGGCGCCAAAAACTTGATGGTCGAAACTCGCAGGGTTTTTATTTTGATGAAATAAAAGTTGTTTTATTTATTTGATAAAAAAGGCGGGGTTTTATTTTGAGTTTTAACGAAAGGGAGGCAAGTGCACCTATCGCGTGTAGTACAGGATATTCCGTGTGTGGAATATCGGGGTCGTATTGTTCTCGGGGTCGGCTTAGCTATTTC
The DNA here is from genome assembly GCA_039513925.1 of Platanthera zijinensis. Classification (NCBI taxonomy): domain Eukaryota; kingdom Viridiplantae; phylum Streptophyta; class Magnoliopsida; order Asparagales; family Orchidaceae; genus Platanthera; species Platanthera zijinensis. The sequence goes on from CM077097.1 coordinate 1,946,410, forward strand.
TACTCTTTCCCTGAAATATCTATTATTCTACCGATAATATTTTAGATGTTATATAAAAAGGAAAATGGCGTAAAAATTATATAAAATGCATAATAATAATAAATAAAAGCATAATAATAAAACAAGAAAAATGCAGGAAATTAAAGAAAGCAGTAAATAAGTGCAGAAGTCCGATGACCAACTTAGCGCGACGCTATCAAAAGAGAACTGAACTAAAATAGACTTTTAATAAAAAGAGATCCTAAAATTTCAAATTAATTAAGGCGGAGACTCGGCCGTGGAGGTTCCATAAAAATGAGCTCACTTATCTCTAGGACTATCGCTCACCTGAACGCTAAGACTATTCGACCGATCGTTAGACCGACGAAGGATTCCTCTTAACGCCCGCATTACGCTAAGAACCCCGCTATTGAGTGGGGAACCCAATCCGGTAGAGTCGCGTGCCTCCTCTCTCGAGGGTTAGCGCGGATCTCTCTTTACCCAAGGGCGATCGGTCCATACGCACCGACCTCTCGGCGTTGCGTATGGATAACGGAAATAGGGCCCGCACATCGATATGCGGTCCTACGCATCGTTAACCCGGGGCAAACCTTAAGAAATTTAATTAATAAGAAAAACAGGACCTTTAATTATCTAAAGCTACTTTATCTGTCCCAATGCTCTTTGATATTGAGGGCTAAGGGCGGTTAGCCACTCATCGGAATGGGGACACTTACACTAGAAAGCGATAAAGAAAACGGTAAATGAAAACAGTAAGAAAGCAGGAAGAAAGCAGTAAATTGCAAGTCCTATCCAAACGAGTAGGATTGAAGAAAGCAGTAAATGCGAATCCCGGCTCGAGCGAGTGGGCGGGGGTAAATTTATACTCATACACACACACACTCTACAGAAATGAAACGCACACACGCACTCTACTTGAAAGAAAACACACGCACGCACTCTAAGTTTTCCTACTCAAGTGAGTAGGAAGAAAATGAAAGCATTAAAATGACGAGTCCTACTCAAACGAGTAGGCGAGAAATGAAAGCGATAAATGACAAGTCCCACTCAAACGAGTGGGCGGGAAATGAAAGCAGAGCGCCATTTAACTCTTAACGAGTATGCGGAAATAAATGTACACACGCACGCACACGTACAAAAATAAGAAAAAAACAAAGTGCTTGAAAAATTAAAACGACTGCATTTCTACCGCAAGAATGCGGTAGAAATGCATAAAAAGACAAAATAAAAATTAAACGAGGCGAAAAGTTTTGCAAATAAACGCGAAATGGAAGTGAGCGAAAAATTATAACGATGATATTTTCATTCTTAACTTTTTATAAAAATGGATAAAAAGTGGAATAAAACTAAAAAGGGAACGAAAAGTTTGTACGATCCTAAACAGTTCTAAGTTAAAGAAAATAAAAACAACACATTTTTAGGCGTTTTTATAAAGTCTTTAAGAATGAAAATAGGATAAAAAAGAAAAACTAAAGCAAAAGAAATGCGAAAAATGAAAATAAAACGGACATTACAACAGCTAGAAATGCCGTAAAATTCCTAACTAAACGAGATTATAAAAGCTTTAAAAGACAAACATAAAAAGAACAAAAAAGGGAACGAAAAATTGCAAAGATAGGGCGCTTCCAAATGAGATTCATGCTAAGCAAGAGAGAAAATAAACTATTTTTATTAAATAAAAGGCTATTACAAACTAAGGGAGGGGGGAGAAATTCTCTTACATAACATTTGGATCCAAATGGGCAGCACTTCGGCTATGCAAAGTGGTCAAAAAAGGGAGACAAGAAAAGCTTACAGGAAGCTTGGTATTTATAGAGAAAAAAAGAAGATAAAAAAAATAATAAAAAAGAGAAGAGGTGGCGGTCAAAAGTGGTGTTTGACTTTGCTTCTTGCGGGCATCTGCCAGCAGGCGTTATTCTGGAAGGGCGGGAAGCTGGCGTGACTCCGCTGCTATGGAGTTTGATCTTATCCCTTCGGGTTCGACGATAGTCGAACGGCTGGGTTGACAGTTGTTCGACGATAGTCGAACGGCTGGAAGCGGTCGACTATCTGGCGTGGTTTTGAAGGTCGACGATCTGCGGCTGTTTGACGTTCGACTATCTGGTAGCGTGTACTTGGTCGACTATCTGGCGGCATGGTCGGTCGACTATCTGGCGGCAACTTGCTGGTCGACTATCTGCGGTGATTGTGGAGCTCGACTATCTGCTGGAAGCGTTCGACTATCTGCAAGCGGTCGACTGTTGGCTGGCTTGCGTTCGACTATAGTCGAACGGCTTGACTTTAGTCAAAAAGTTGACTTTTTTTTCTGAAAAATTCAGAAAAACAAAAATGCATAAAATAAGCATTTTATTGAATAAAACAAATTAAAAATAACAAAATTAAACAAAAATTACTTAAATAAAATACAAAAATAAAGGTATATTTACAACTCATCAGGCTGTTATTGATCTCCAAGTGGGGAGGGGAAAGGATGAAACATTCATTGCTATGAATGTTTCTCTTAATAACGTTTCGGTTATGATGCAGAGAAGAGGAAAAGGTGGAAGATGAAATGGCTGATCCAGGTGGCGATTTCCTATTGGACCTCACTCTCTCTTTCTATTAAATAATTAGAGAAGGAAACGGCCCATAAATATTCCTGCTGTACATTCCCATAATCAGAATTGATTATGACATCGGTTACCGAAATTTCCAGTCTGGCTGACGTTTCGGCCTTGGTCACGGGCGTGACACATAGGTCACGGGCGTGACAGGCCCGGGTGGCCAATTCTGAGTTCGACAATCGTCTAATTGAGATCGACGATCGTCGAAGGGTGGTCACGCCCTAGGTCACGGGCGTGACAGGGTCATGAGGCAAATTCCGCGCTCGTCGATCGTCTCGCTTAGATCGACGATCGCCGAAGGGGGTCACGCCCTTGGTCACGGGCGTGACACCTGGGTCACGGGCGTGACAGGGCCATGATGCAAATTCTGCGCTTCGACGATCGTCCCGCTGTGATCGACGATCGTCGAAGGGGTCACGCCCTAGGTCACGGGCGTGACACATAGGTCACGGGCGTGACAGGCCCGTGTTGAAAATTATGTGCCCTACGATCGTCTCCCTAAGATCGACGATCATCGAAGGAGTCACGCCCTAGGTCACGGGCGTGACCAACCCGTGACCCGAAATCTCGGTTGATGTATTTCAATTTTTGGGCTTCCTAGGGTTTTGTCACGACAAACCGACTCCTAGGGGTCTAGCCGGAAATGGGATGTTACAAATCCCAATAAACAAAACAAAAATTTCGTCCCCGAAATTGAGGTTGAGCCTACGGGGATTTCTACCGAAATAAATTAAACTTGTAACATCCCATACGGTTTTTCTATTGAGTCGAAGCGAGACTACTTGTTTTATAAACGAAGGCAATCTCCCCAATAAACAAAAGATTAGCCCCTACTTTTCTGCGCATGCTTAGGTTCTCCATTTCCCTTACCTAGTCCTACCGGTTCAATGCAAGGAGGTAATTTATTGTATACTGAGAGGTGGTGAGGTATACCTGACTGAACAAATCCAGGTATTTTTGCCTCATCAGGTCCTACGGTTCCCAGGTGTGCTCCTCCTGACCGTGGTTTCTCCACAGAACCTTGACTAAGGGGATCTTCTTGCGGCGCAAGATCCGTACTCATTTGTCGTCGATCCGAACCGGCTCCAAGTGAACAGATCGGTCTGAAGCTACCGGCCCTTCGGTGGTCAAAATCTGCTGTTCTGGGCGTAGTAGAGCTCTTCTCAGCGAAGAAATGTGGAAGACTTCGTGTAGAGCTGCCAGCTCTGGTGGCAACTCCAGCCGGTAAGCTAGGGGCCCGATCCACTCCAGGATCCGATAAGGGCCCATATACATAGGGCTGAGCTTCTTCTTCCGACCACGCACCCGTGAAACTCCATGCATGGGCCGGATCTTCAAGAACACTCAGTCCCCTACCTGAAACTCAACCTGATGATGTCGGGCATCATAGTACTTAGCCTGTCTACTCTACGCCTCTAACATCCTATCTCTAATCAGTCTCACCTGTGCCTCGGTGTCTTCAACAAAATCCGATCCCAACACCTTCGGATCCTCGTCCTGAACCCAAGAAAGCGGGGTCCTACATTTTCTTCCATACAAGGCTTCATAAGGCGCCATCCTGATGCTGGACTGGTAGCTATTATTATAGGAGAACTCAACCAACGGCAACATCTTCTCCCACGGCTCCCCTCGGTCCAATATACACAGTCGTAGTAGATCCTCCAACGTCCTGTTGGTGCGCTCTGTCTGCCCGTCCGTCTGAGGGTGGAAGGCCGTGCTAAAAGTCAATCGGGTGCCAAGGTATGCCTGTACTGACCGCCGCTCCCTGGATGTAAACCGTCCATCGCGGTCCGACACTATCGTCCGTGGCACGCCATGATATCGGACATACTGCTCCACGAACTTCCGTACCAGCACTCCCACCGAGTCATCCTTCCTGATTGGTATAAAGCGGGCCATCTTCATCAATCGATCAACAATCACCCAGATCGAGTCATTCCCCGTCCGAGACCGGGGAAGCCCATGTATAAAATCCATAGCTATATCATCAAACTTCCACTCCGGCACTGGGAGTGGCTGCAACAGTCCTGCGGGGTTCCTGCATTCCGCCTTCACCAATTGACAAGCCTCGCAATGGGTCACGAAGTACGTAATGTCCTTCTTCATCCCTGGCCAAAACATTGTCTTCTTCAGATCAGCGGTCATCTTTGTGATCCCTGGGTGCACCGAGTACCGGCTGCAATGCGCCTCCGTTATAATATCCTCTCAGATCTGGCCTCCTGCGGGTATATATACTCTGCCTCTGAAATGTAGCAATCCATCTCTCAGGAAATAATCTCCTGTCGAACCCTCCTCCAAGGCTCGGAATATCGGCTCTGCCCATGCATCTGTCCTCTGTCCGTCCCGAATGCGATCCCGAATATCATCTATGGCCACCATCGATGCCAGATACTTCCTATACAACTCTGGATCATCCTCGGACACTAGGGATATCTGCATATCTCTGAATGACCGGACTAGCTCCATGGACATAACCTGGGGCCCGGCTTCGGAAGTGGTAGCTCTCCGACTCAACGCGTCGGCCACCACGTTTGCCTTCCCTGGATGATAGTGCATCTCATACTGATAGTCTGCTAAGAACTCCACCCAGCGCCTCTGCCTGATATTCAGCTCCTTTTGCGTGTCCACGTATCTCAAGTTCTTGTGGTCGGAGTAGATGTCGCAGTGGACTCCATAAAGATAATGGCGCCAGACCATCAGAGCAAAAATGACCGCTCCCATCTCAAGGTCGTGCACCGGGTAGTTCTTCTCATGGGTTTTCAGCTAGCGGGAGGCATATGCTATGACGTGTCCGTTCTGCATCAGCACCGCTCCCATCCCCTGGTATGATGCGTCAGTATACACCTAGAATCCTTCCTTTCCAGATGGAAGGGCCAGAATAGGGGCTGAGATGAGTCGGTCCTTCAGCTCCTGGAAAGCCGCCTGGCACTGCGGGGTCCAAACGAAAGGTGCCTCCTTCTTTGTCAAAGATGTGAGGGGGAGGGCAATTTGAGAGAACCCCTCCACGAACTTCCGGTAATAACCGGCAAGTCCCAAGAAACTTCGTACATCGGTGGCTGTCTTTAACTGCGGCCAATCTCGAACTGCCTGAATCTTTGCCGGATCCACTGCCAACCCGGCTCCGCTGATAATGTGGCTTAGGAAAGCCACCTCCTTCAACCAAAACTGACACTTGCTGAATTTCGCGTAAAGGCGATGCTCCTGCAACCTCTCCAGAGTCAGTGCCAGATGCCGAGTGTGCTCCTCCTCCTTCCTAGAGTAGATCAGGATGTCGTCTATGAATACTATGACGAACACATCCAAGTAGGCCTCGAAAACCCGGTTCATGAGGCTCATGAACGCCGACGGTGCATTCGTGAGCCCGAAGGGCATCACGGTGAACTCATACAGGCCATATCTTCTACTAAAGACCGTCTTCGAGATATCCTCCTCTTGGATCCGCAGCTGGTAGTATCCTGATCTCAAATCCAGCTTCGAGAAATAATGGGCTCCCTCCAGCTGGTCGAACAATTCGTCTATCCGTGGAAGCGGATAGGTATTCCGGACGGTCAGCCTGTTTAGTGCTCGATAATCGATGCACAGGCAAAGTGCCCCATCCTTCTTCTTCACGAATAGGACCAGGGCTCCCCATGGCGAGGAACTCGGTCTAACAAATCCTGCCTCAACCAACTCTTGCAACTGAGTCCGAAACTCCGCCAACTCCTTCGGGGCCATCTGATAGGGAGCCCTGGATATCGGCTTAGCCCCTGGCACCAACTGAATCTGAAAATCCTTCTCCCTGTGCGGAGGCAATCCTGGCAGCTTCTCTGGAAACACATCGGCGTAATCACAAACCACCGGTATATTGGCAATCCGATCCTTCTCCTCGATCATCTCGAACAGCACCTGGTATACCTCGTCTCCCTGCAGATGGGCCTTGACGGCTTGTACCGAAGATAAGAGTATACGAGAGGCAGGTCTTATACCTTCGATGACAATGAAAGAGTCCCTGTATCTCACAGTGATCCTCTTCGCTTGGCAATCAATCTGGGCATGGTTCCAGTGCAGCCATACCATGCCCAGGATCAGGTCGTAGTCCGTCAGCTTCAAAATCGTTGTTGGAGCCTCGAACGCCTTTCCACCAATTTCTGCCTCCATATTACAGTGATCCGTGGTAAGGAGCTCAGACCCATACGGTAGTCGCACCCTCATCCTCGAGCCCGTGAATCGCTCCACGCCTTCCAGTCCTTCTACGAACGTCTCTGACACAAAGGAGTGAGTAGCTCCAGTATCGAAAAGCGTGCCGCTGATGAAGACTATACCTGGGGTGATTAGATGTCTTAGGGTTCTATAAAGAATTTTCTTTCCTTGTTAATATATCTAGTGTGGTTCAAAGTTTTAACAACTAAAAGGGAAATTCTATGGAAATAAAGAAGCATTGCAGCGTACCTGCTATGACCTGCTCTGGATTCCGAGGCTGCGCAAGGTCCAAAGCATATACCTGCTCCCTTCCCTGTCTACGGTCTCCCTCCTGGTATCCACGACCGCGGCCGCGTCCTCGGCCTCCGTGATGCTGAGCTGGTGGGCCACCCAGTGGTGCTGGAGGTGGTGCCCCCCTCATCGGGCAGTTCATCCGGATGTGCCCAATCTGATGACAAAGGAAGCACTCTGGTGGGGGATACGCCATTCCCCCGGGTCTCGGCATCTCCTGCATCCGAAGAGGTTGAGGGGCCAATATCACCTGCTCCCTCGGCTCCTGCCTTACTTCCTGACGAGGCTGGTCCTCTGTCCTCCTCCCCTCTAGTATAACACCTCGCCGCTGGTCATTTCTGACTCTCCGTCCCTGATCCTCTGCTGGCCGCTTCCGGCCCCGAGTGGTGTGCCAATCAGCCTCAATCCTCTTTGCCATCTCCAAAATCCGGGAGATAGGCTCATCAGATACAAACAACAAAGCCTCTCTCAAGTCTTCCCGCAGGCCCTTATAGAACCTCTTGATGTACCCTGCTTCGTCAAGCTGGTAAGAATCTGCATATCGAGTCAGATGGTCGAACTCCCGATGGTACTCCACCACCGTCCGGGTGCCCTGCTTCAGCTGTAAGAACCGCTCCTCCAACTCATCCCTGACCGACTGCGGAACGAAATGCTCCAGCAGCGCGGCCCTGAACTATTCCCAGGTAACCTCCGCAACCTCCCTATCGGCAAATGTCGTGTCCAACAACGTCTTCCACCACCTCTTGGCATGGGACTCCAGGCAAGAGACAACCAGAGCCACCCTCTCCTCCTAGGGACACCGTATCTCGGTCAGCATCTCGTACATAATATCCAGCCACTCTTACGTCCGAACCGCCGACTCTGTCCCCAAGTAGGACGGGGGAGACAGTCCTCGAAAGATGCTCAGCCAGTTGGCCCCCGGATTTGGCTGCGGGACCGGAACCTGCTGGGCCCTGAAAGCCTCCAGGATGGCAGTCAGAGTCTGTCCCATGTATGACTGAAGGAAAGGAGTGGGGACCGGTGGAGGTGGTGCAACACCCTTAGCCTGCTGAACTCCACCTTGTGGCGTAGGCTGTGCTGGAGGCTGCGTAACAAAAACCCATATTGAGAAAACGTTCAATCTTAAATAAAAGTGGACAATTTATATGTGATCCCCATATGGGCTCACCACTGCTTCCGCTGCTTAGTTTGTCCCCAAACTAAACTCGAGCGGGGGTGACCCAGAGTTAGTGGACAGCTACCTTTTTCAGATCGATGTTTCCTCTGATACCACTTGTAAGACCCCCTTTTTTTTCTTTTTAAACCCGGGGTCTTAGGCCCAAAATCGCCGCTTTGCGATGACACCTTCATGTCCTGAAGGGTCATCACCACAAGGCGCCGATTCTGCCAGCCAATTCGATCACAGAAAGGTAGCACAATAATTGAAGTAAGAGCAAGTCCACTGAAAGTAAATCACATATATAGAATAAAATCTCCACGAAGGGAGTGTCCACAGAATAATAATCAGAGTACTAAAAATACAGGCTTATGCCCGGTACATCATATCCTTACTACAAAACGCTCATGCGGAAGCAAAAAACAAAACTACTCAAGGTCGAGACTCACGGTCCCGGCTGTATGAACTCCGCAGCTAGACTGCCCCATCTCCAAGCGCACTTGTCTCTGGGACTGCTCCCCTGTGCTGGGCTCCGCGATCCCCTAAAATGATGCGGTTCGAAAACCGTTAGTCATAAAGACTAAGCCCTATCATCCCCTACCCCTTCCCCCATGGCTCCTAGGTACCGAGCGGAGAGGAATAAAGGGAAGGACATGAAGGTGGAGATTTAATGAAAGAAACAGGTGGCAGCGGAACTAATCTAGCAATTCTATAATAAATATGTCAATAACAGAAAGTAGGAAAAATAACATTAACTTATGTGCGAAAGCGCATAAGCCAAGGAATCTTCTGCAAAGCTCTCATCGTATAGAGTGTCCCATACCACTTATACGTTGGGGTGTCGGTTATCAAACAGCAGCATATATATATATAGAATTTAACCTTAATTTATAAACTTGCCCACACAAGCTTATAGACCAAGGGGTCGTTTTGCAGGTCCTAATGTATAAGCGTCTCATACCACTTATACTTTAGGTGTCAGGGTTAAATGAATCGATTATGCTATGACATGCAAGTGGGTATGATGAAACATGCAAGTGCAACTTACACACTCGACTCTGTGCACACAGACCTTTAGTTCCCCCTTTCGGAGCTGTTACCTCCCAGGATACCTCCGTAGTGGCAGACGGAAGCGGTGGGTTGGGCCTCGCCCACCTTTAAACCAGTAAAGCACTATCGGTCAGACCTATCGTACGCCTCAACGCTTGGTGCACTAAGCTGACGCATGCGTACTCTTGTCAGTTTGTTATTACAGTTTACGTTAACCTAGGACTGCCCCCGGTATTCCCTGTGAAGGGCTCTCAAATGGCACTAGGAACTATGATGGTAGCTGAAGCCCATCGTTCCCTTTCGCAAGGCACTTATTTTTATTGGTTGATCCCCTTTACCCATTCCCTTCTCATATTACGATAGACTATCCTAGGGTGATTTTTAACCTTCCTCTCTTCGGGAAAGACGATCTTTCGTCGAACCCGAGCACCTCTTAACCCTAGCTATCACTACTTCTCTCTACTCTTCATGTCATCTCATTGTGATATCATCCACAATTGTCCACCCAGACAAAATGACTAACTCCAACGACTTTCTCAGATCATGTCCTATTGCAATTCACAAATTTGCTATATGCAGACCAACCTAGACTATATGTCGAACCGGTTATGCAATGATCCCAAAACTCATCCAAATGCCCTAAACTATTTACTGGAGACTTATCATTATATAAATAGCCTAAATCCAGAATGTGGTAATTTTCCTAATTTATCTGGCATTTAATTAATTTCCTCAAAAATACCAAGGGCTACCGGTTTGAACATGAACTACCCTAAGTTCTCATGCAAGATGTCCAGCAAATTTATTATAGATAGTAGGTTATCTCAATAGGGTAAATCCAAAGTATCATAATTTTCTATTATCAAAAGGGCACTAAAAACTATTTTAGCAATATTTACTATCTTCCATTATTTATGAACCAAGTATAAAGAATATTCTTCCAAAAATTATAAATAAATTATAATATGCAGATAAAGCCTTAAAATTAGCATTGGCCCAATTTCATAATTTTCCAGTAATAATATCATCCCTAATTAATTTTCAAAGCATAAATCCCTCTTTAACATTTGTGAATGAAGTACTGGATTTACTCAATTAAAAATTATACAAAAATTCAAGGGTAACCATTCAGTCCTAAAACATTTATTTCCAAGATTGCATGGGGTTTTAATGAACAGAAAGATCCAAATAATTAAAACATCAATTAGGGCTATAAATAACTTTACAAATGAAGTGCTGGAAATAAATATCATAAAATTCCAGTAAAATCTCTATAGCTTCTAACCACTCCAAAACTAACTCTACCCTAATTTCACAGCCATTGGATAAAGTTTAGTGATGGATTGTGCTTAATTAGTATTTTACCCTAAAGCTAAAATTAAGGTTTTGAGGTATCTAATTGTCTCCAAATTCTCCAAGATTCCATTCAGATGATTCTTATCATGATAATATCAACTCTACAGAGTTTCAAGGCAATACGAGAGCAATTGCCCCCATGTCCTTCTCAACCCTCAAAACCCTCCATTTAGGGTTTGAGCTTGGATCCTAGGGTAAATCAACCCTAAACCACACCATTTTCTCCAAGTGGGTTATAATAACCCCTACAAGTCAGTGGTCAAGATATCAGTCTCTGTTGAGGTGATATGACCATTCTAACATCTAGTGCACTTTTTACTCAAAAATGCCTCACTATTGCATAGTTAAGAATAGGTGACTCCCTATCCAAAACTAATCCAAATGAGTTGAAAATTTATACAGAGCTAAGTTTTATAGCCAGGGACCACTCACCAAAATTTGGGAGAGTTTGGAGGTCATTCGACCACTTAAATAAATTCCTCTAACTTAATTAAATTAAAACAGAAACTTTAGACAAAGTATCTCCAAAAATTCCCATTTTTGGACATCCTTTAGATATGGCTAAGGATAACCCTCTGCCCAAATTTCAGTTCATTTGGACAAAGGACGAAGCGTGGGCATCCATTTTAATTTATGCTCAACACTAGGTATAACCCCCATTAAAATGGGTTCTGCGATTGAACCGCTTACCCAAACGAGTTGAAACCAATTTTAAATTAATCTAGACTCGAAGGGTTACAACTTTCGTGACTGGTCATTTTTCCTAAATCGGCCTCTAGGTGCCTCGTTTTGCAGCCTCAAAATGTACTCAATTAATTTAACTTTTCATTATGTACTATATACATAATTTATATATTATAAATTGATTTTACTGTTCATCTTCTACAGAATCCGAAAATCAGAACACAGAAAACTCATATTTCCTGTAGCTCTTCCGCGATCCGTCGCCGATCGTCCGATCACTTCCCTGGCCATCCACCACCACCACCACCTCCGTCAAGGCGATGACTATCGGTCGGCGGTTGTTTGGCCGCCGGAGGTGGCGGTTTCCGTCGTACCCGAAAATATTTTTTTTTCATGGTTTATCCATGAAAACTCGAGATAGGTTCGGCTTCATTGAGCACGACTTCATTTTTATGATCCTAAGATCTACCCATAAGAGAAGAAGTAGAGGAGGACCTTGTTTGCGGTTTGAAGGCGAGATGAACGTCGGATTGTCATGGCGCGGTGGTGGCGTTCCCGAACTTCTTCAACAGCAAGAGCAGAAACTTGAATCCGTTTGATCGAGCGTGTAACCTTCTCCTCTTGCTCTAAGGAGGCTGTTATAGATCTCCAAGTGGGGAGGGGAAAGGATGAAACATTCATTGCCATGAATGTTTCTCTTAATAACGTTTCGGTTATGATGCAGAGAAGAGGAAAAGGTGGAAGATGAAATGGCTGATCCAGGTGGCGATTTCCTATTGGACCTCACTCTCTCTTTCTATTAAATAATTAGAGAAGGAAACGACCCATAAATATTCCTACTGTACATTCCCATAGTCAGAATTGATTATGACGTCGGTTACCGAAATTTCCAGTCTGGCTGATGTTTCGGCCTTGGTCACGGGCGTGACACATAGGTCACGGGCGTGACAGGCCCAGGTGGCCAATTCTGAGTTCGACGATCGTCGAACTGAGATCGAAGATCGTCGAAGGGTGGTCACGCCCTAGGTCACGGGCGTGACACATGGGTCACGGGCATTACAGGGTCATGAGGCAAATTCCGCGCTCAGCGATCGTCTCGCTTAGATCGATGATCGCCGAAGGGGGTCACGCCCTTGGTCACGGGCGTGACAGGGCCATGACGCAAATTCTGCGCTTCGACGATCGTCCCGCTGTGATCGATGATCGTCGAAGGGGTCACACCCTAGGTCACGGGCGTGACACATAGGTCACGGGCGTGACAGGCCCGGGTTGAAAATTCTGCGCCCGACGATCGTCTCCCTGAGATCGACGATCATCGAAGGAGTCACGCCCTAGGTCACGGGCATGACCAACCCGTGACCCGAAATCTCGGTTGATGTATTTCAATTTTTGGGCTTCCTAAGGTTCTGTCACGACAAACCGACTCCTAGGGGTCTAGCCGGAAATGGGATGTTACATGTTGTGGTAGGGTTATGGGGTCATGTTGAAGCCCTAAAGTCAGACCTTAGGTTTTATGTTGAGGATGTGCTATAAGCAGACCGAGGTGATTTCCACCTTGGGCCTTGCCCACTTGATCTTGAGCTTCGGATGGTTTTGTCATGACCTAGTCATGACAAAACAAAGACCTAGGGGTCTAGTTGTTTGAGGGATGTTACATCGGGAACTGCGCCTCCTACGGGCGGTGTCCCCCAAGCCCCAGAGTGGCATGAGCCACTCCATTGAGCAATCGGTGTCCTAAGGGAAATGAAGTATGACTACCTTCGATGGGGGTATGCCCCTGAGATCTAGTAGGCTCCTATCTTCCTTAGCAAAATAAGTGTTTGTACCTGACTTTCTTCCATCTTGGCGCATTCATTCTTCCACCGAAGATGCTAGTGTGTCAATTACTTCCTCGAGGCGCACATAGGGCTTATGGGCGCGTCATTGGATGCTTGATCACAAGCCTTTTTGTAAGCTGGTCGGTCGGCGACGTGTATGCTTTCTTTCATCATTGCAGCCGACGTTGAGATTCAGAAACTTGTCAAAGCTTTTTGGGAACACCTTCCTACAGACAACAACAAACTGTTGTGGGTCACACGACTTTTCCACGGTCCGAAGAATCAGACCGCCTTTGCTCGGAATTGGACAGAGCAAGCAAACAGTCAAAAAAAACAATAACAAATGACAAAAGGTTTTTTTTGATGTTGGAGTTTAGAAAAGTTTGGGATGATTCCTTTGAGGGTAACATGCCACCTCTCCCTTACATGTACGGAAATGATGAGAAAAAACTAAGTCCTTGGAGCCTCGATGGAAGCGTTCCGACTAGGAGAATTGCTAAGTCCATGAGACCTCGATGGAAGCATTTCGGCTAGGGAAAAATTTCTAAGTCTACGAAGCTTCAATGGAAGCACTCCTGCTGGAGCGGAGCCTTGGTGAGAGCGCAACCGCGGAGAAGAACGTCGTGCCTTGGAAGTCTGATAGAACCTTTGCGCTAGAAGAGGAGTAGATCGAATTCCTCAGCGGAGGATTGGTCTAAGTCCACGACCTTGTCAGAAAACCTCAGAGATCTTTTTAGCATCTGAAGTTGCTTGTCTTGAAATGAAGGCCTGTGAGCCTATTTATAGTTTTCTGAAGCGATATGCTGGTAATTGCTCTGGGGCGGAATTTGTGCCGGTGAATGACGTCGCTCTGTTTCAGTCACCTAGATCATTGATTTTAGCGAAATGACGAAAGTGCTCCCCAGGTGGTCCGGGTAGGGTGCTCAATGGCGGCGGTGGCGACTGGCCGCGGTCGCTCGGGCTGGCCTCTTGCGTGTGGGCGCGCCGTCCGCGTGTGCGTGGTGCCCCTGACTTGGCCTGCCGCGCTTGGGCCTTTCATGCTTTTGTGTGCTCACTCTTGCGCGACCACTCGTGTCCGTTTGGCTTGACTCGAAAAGTTTTAAGGGGAATCCTTCAATGATATTTAATTTGATGATTAACATAATTAAAAAAACTATCAAAATTCTGTTTTAGTCAAATAGGTTTTCAAAAAGTAACTTCATTTCATCTAAATAGTTTTATACATTAATTTTGTTTTAAAAAAACTTAGTTTTTAAAATTCGATTCATAAGAACTAATTTTCCATCAACATCTGCAGATACCCAGAATTTGATTTGGCTATATTTGATTCGGCGGTGACGAGTGCATCCGGTGGGTCGAAATACCACTTTGAAATCTGAGAAGAGGTGGGAGTCGATGCCGTTTTCTTCTTGCTGCGGGTGCAAACGGCGACGACGGCCGTTTGTCTACCCGCTGTCCGACCGTATTTACTCCAAACGAAGGTGACGAAACGCCGAACCAAACCAAACCAAACAGCATAGAATCCCCATTTCATCTTAGATAATAATTTTGATTTCACCGTCCCTTGCTGGCAGAAATCAAAATTCCATGTGAATTTCAAACTCCATTTTGAAATGGACCGCCCCTAAATACAATTCAGCAACAGGGAACAAATACAGTTTTCCATTGATTTTCATTTGCACATCTATAATAGCTGAGGGCTGTACCTAAGAAATCTATTCTCGCCTAGGGTTGTAGAACTGTGGGCTTGGCTGGATCTCGGATCTGAGTGCGAGGGAAATAGTGAAGGAAAATCATTGACGATGCTGCCGACGGCGTGGAAAGGTCGCGTGCCCTCCAGGGCACGCTCCTCTCCCGTCTTCGCCCACTACCTCCGCAGAATAATCAAGGTATCCCACCCGCCGTTTAAGTTTGTCTAGATATTTTAGTGATTTATTGATTGATTTACATTATTTGTATGAACTGCTTGAACTTGTGTGATGTAAAATTGCACTTAGTATTGAAATTATAAAGCTTACGCATTACATGAGGAAGCAACAATTTAGAGAAGGAGAACACGTAATGGTTAGAGTTAAAGCTAAGTGGTTTCCTCAGGGAATAATGAATAAAATTAAATGCCAGGTGAATCGGCCCCTATACAGTAGTACGGAGAATTGAGACGAATGTATGAGCTAAACGTCCATAGGAGTATGAAAATTTATCAGATATTTAATGTTGATGATTTGACTCCATACGATTAGCTTCATGAGTATATGATCCCATCTACTAACACCATCTTTGAGCTTCAAACACCACTACCACCGGATACTCAATCTTAGCCTCAGCCCCAACCATTAACAGACTTACCTGTTCCCTATTCAGCACCAGAAAGCATGCACTCTTCTTTGGAGAGCATAAGTGGCATAGTAATTCATGATATTTTCGTGATACGAGAAGGATGCATATTGAAATTCCTGGTTTATTGGAGAGGAGAACCTATTATTGATGATACTCGGATGGCGCTCGAGGAGCTTGACCTACTTACTCTTAGAGTTCATTGAGAGCATACTCATCTTCATTCATCATAGAGAGTATACACTGAGAGAATTGATGTGGATCACAGATCGAGAGTGGGTCAACACTTACAGGAGCCTGCATGAGTCTACGTATGCTGGAGGCAGAGAAGGATCGTCGTATTGATGATATGAGCATTGATCATGTTTAAAGAACCGACGATATCTTTTTTGCATTTTTATTTTATCTAATACCATGACTTGATGTTTTAGATGATCTAGGATATCATAGTTGCCATTATGCTTATAAATATGAGTCTATGGGGTGTGTATTAGGAATCACATTTTTGGATAGAAATTTCGGGCTCTCATGGTCATCACATAGTGCTGATTCCATGGACCCATGGTGCCAAAGCCAATGTAACTACTTTTCCTAACCATGCCATAGGGTGAACCGATAGGCGAACTAGCGTGGACGATAGGCGAAGAGGATACAAAATAGCACGAACGAAGCGAAGAGGGTGATAAACTAGGAGAAGGGCCCTTCAACGGTGAGTCGCGATAGCGATGAAGGGTACAAAGTAGCTCGAGCGAAGCGAAGAGGGTGAGTCGCGATAGCGACGAAGGGGACCCGATAGGGTCAATGAGCTGCTAAGCGAAGGGTACAAGAAGTAGCTCGAGCTGCGTAGCAGCCCTAGTCCCAATATTCTCCCCACCACTCAATAGACACCCACCAACCGCCCGAAGACTACTCGTAATAGTTGTTCTTCACTCTTCCCTACTGGAATTGCCCCCTCCTGCCATAATCCTTCACCTGCACCCTCTTACTTTAACCGCTACTCTTATTTCCTATCTGAACCCCCCAAATCCCCTCAATCAATGTAGGAATTCAGGATTTTCCCTGATTTCAGCCTATCGTCCATTCCTTGCCAACCCACCTTTTCAAGAACTCAATTACTGCCACAGAGTCAATGATCCACACCGAGCTGTGGGAAAACATGTGATACCTGCAAAAGAGGTGGAGGCGGAGGATTTAGAGGCTTGAGTGAACATCCCCCGCAGCTGTTGGAGTTTCTCGCGAAAGTTGTCAACATTGTTGCGGGAGGAGGAAGGGAGATCCACCACAGGAGAGGCATGAGGTGCAACAGGTGAGGGTGGCAGGAGTCTGAGTTTCTTGAAACAAGTGGCCTCGATATGATTCGGGCGGCCAAAGTAAGTACAAATGCGAGTAGTGGGCTGAAAAGATCGAGGCCGACCATCACGTCCGCCTCTGTGAGAGCCCTGGCAGCCACCCTGAGGCCCTGAAGGAGGATGCATGGTTGGGAGTGTCCCAGAAGGGCATATGAAGGGGGTAACACATCATCAGGTGGAGGAGTAAACTCAAGAATCATAGAGCACACATCAGAAAGAGAAGGAACGTTAGGTGAGGTGAGAATGGTCGCGCAGACACTTTGAAGATGCGGAGGTAGACAGGCCATCATGAGAACAATGCCAACCGCCTCCTTCTGCACTCGCTGGATGGAAAAATCCAAGGAGGGGGGTTGGTGCTGAAGCCAGGCCTCAACGAGGGTCTTGGACGTTGCCACAAAGGAAATTAGGTCACTAGTAGTACCAGGGTCAGTGACTTGGAGGGCCAATAAAGATATTGAAGAGGTGTTGGAGACTGTCCTTCCCATAGTAAAGAGAATGAAGCTCGTTCCACTTAGCTTTGGTAGTCTCATGGTACATGACCATCCGATAGGGTTCAGGCTCCATCGAGTTGAGAAGCCATGGATGAATCTAACCATCATCACGGAGCCACTGGTCCATAGGAACAACTGGAGGGTGGGTAACATGATGTAGCAACCCTATGGTTTGGAGAATACGTCGCACAAAGTGTACCAATTCCACGAAATTTCTCTTCTTATTGAGAGAGATAGTGACAATTCTTCATTCATCCCATACATCAGAAGGAGTCGGAGAAAGATTTAGGAGAGATGTAGAAGAACTGGCAGGCATGTCCATAACCACTCGGTAGTGAAAGCTCAGAATCTAGAGCTCGGCAACAAAAAGACCTCAGTATCGGGAGATCGACTTGGAGGAAACAAGAGCTCGACGAGGAAGCTTGCAGCAACGAGCTCTGGACGCAGCGGACTCGGCAAGGAAGTTTGCAATAAGAGCTCGACAAGGAAGCTCGCAACAGGAGCTCGCACGGGAGCTCGGTGAGGAAGCTCGCAATAGGAGATTGAGTGGATGCTCACAATAGGAACTCGCAACGGGAGCTAGGCAGGGAAGATCGCAACGGGAGTTCGGTGAGGAAGCTTGCAATGGGAGCTCGACGAGGAAGCTCACAACTGGAGCTTGAATGGACGGAAGTGTCAGGAGCTCAGCAGGGAAGCTCGCTATAGCGAGCTCTGGACGCGGCAAGGAAGCTCGCAACAAGGTCTCGACAAGGAAGCTCGCAATGGGACCGCGGCGAGGAAGCTCACAATAGGAGCTCGACTGGACAGATGTACCAAGAGCTCAGCAAGGAAGCTCTCAACAACGAGCTGTGGACGTGACAGACTCGGTAAGGAAGCTCGCAATAGAAGATCGTAGTTGCGAGCTCACCAATACAGGGAACCGCCTGCTCGACTCGCAACATCAGCGATTTCCTTCAGGGTTGAAGGGATTTCCTTCCGCAATAGGTTGCGAGAATTCCTTCCGGGTCGAAGCCAAAAAGGCCGTGGTCGTAAACTCCCAGTTGCAGCAAAACACACTACAAGAACGTAGGGACGGAAAACGTATAACGGGCGGGGAAAACTCACGAGAGCAGAGGTAATGTCCAAAGAATTTTATCTCTCTGATACCATGTTGGGAAATATAAAAAGGAACATAATATATATTGATTTTATTATTCCTTATCAAAAATTAATTACAACAAGATTAAACACAACTATTTATGAGGAGGATGAGTGGAGAGCCAACTCTATCCTTTGATGTAGGACTAAACACTTCATAAAGGAATGGGCCCTAGAATGGGCCTTTTTATACAACTTATTTTGACATATAGTTTGGTGCATATGATTGGAGAGCATGAGTAGGAGAAGTATCATAACTTGTTAAAAAAATAAAAGGGTAGCCCGGTGCATAAAGCATCCCCGCGCAGTGAGGACCTGGGGAAGGGTCCCACCATAGGGGTGAAATGTAGGCAAACTTTACCTTGCATTTTACAATTGTCACAACTTGTTATTCATAATTTTATGTAGTGCATTTTCGATAATTTTATAGTTGGTTATTCCTAAATAGCATGATTTTTTTACACAGAATGCAGAAGTAATTACAATACTTATACTGAAAAGCATCAATAATCTTTTTAGAAATTATGTGCTCTTTTTCTGTTTTAACATTTTTTACAGTGGCGGCAAATGGATATCGAGTATACATTTTGGCAAATGCTTCATCTTTGCCGTTCACCAAAAGTTGTGTATGTATCTCCTACCCTTATTTTCTCCAAAGAAAAAAAATTTATGGGCTATATGCATCTTATTTTTAGCTGTGCATATTCAATCAGCGATCAAGCAAGCGTTGTAATCTTTACCGTTCTAGGGAGTTGTACTCCGTGCCTTGGTTGCTGTAAGATGGAGCATGGTAGTGATGGATAGAGCTTTATTGGAAGTGAAGGAGCATGTGTCGGAGTGGGATCTGTTGGTAGGCCTGTAAGCAAGGCTGTTTATGGCCAAACCTAAACCGGACGGCCACTGTTTTCAGCTCCCCAACCGAACCCGATCCGAAATTGAATGGTTTGGTTAGCATCGGTTCGATTTTAGGAGGTTTAGTACAGTTTTGGTTGGTGTCAGATTGATAAGTTTGTTTGTCAATGTTCCTTCCCATTATTTCTTCTATGCACTAATAGATCTATGATAAAAAGTAATAATTTTGAAGTCAAATCTTAAAGACAACATGCATACATGATTTACAAAAAATATAAAAGATTAATATTGGGAAAAATTTAAAACCGTAGAAAAATATAAAAGTAGAAAGAATTCTTAATTTTATTTCTCATATATTTCAGTACATTCATGTATTTGTACACTTATATAGGAAGAAATGAATGAAAAATAATCTCATTATAAGATGTGAGACTAAATTCTAAAGAGGAAATGTGCTCTAGCTCGGTCTTGTTATGAGCTTTTTTTACATATTTTAGTTAACACACCCCCACAAATTGGAGCATACAAATCATAAACACTAAACTTGGAAAAGAACTGATAATATAGCAAATGCGGTAAGACTTTAGTGAGAATGTCAGCAATTTGCTCAACAATAGTAACATGTTTGAATTCCAGCTTCTTCAGTTGCATTTTCTCCCGAATTAAGTGATAATTGACTTCGATGTATTTGTTTCGTTCATGGAATACATGATTCTTGGCAATATGTATAACAGCTTGACTGTCGTAAAATAGAGTGGCCGATGAGTGAAGTCTGACTCCTAGATAACTTAGGTGACTTTCCAACCATGTAAGCTCAGATACTACATCGGCCATTGAATGATACTCAGTTTCAACAGATGAGCGAGCAACCACAGACTGCTTCTTGCTATGCCTGATGATAAGGTGTCCGCCGAAGTAAATACAAAATCCACTTATGGAACGTCGATCATCCAGAGAGGCAGCATAGTCAGTATCAGAGTATGCAATAAGAGATTGGGAAGACGATGGCTTGTATACAAGACCTTGTCCAGGAGCAGTCTTTAAATATCAAAGGATTCGCTCGACGACCTAAATGTGAGAGGTTCGAGGAGTATGCATGAATCGACTGACAATTCCAACAAGAAATGATATATCCGGTCTTATAACTGTAAGATAAATCAACTTCCCTACAAGTTGACGATAATACTCTGGATTCAGAAGAAGGGGATCGGAGTCGGAGGCGTGCACACATAGTTTATGATTGACATCCATAGGTGTATCAACAGGCTTGCATCCAGAATAACCGACATCATGAAGGAGGTTAAGATAATACTTTCGTTGAGATAAAACAAGACCATCGTGACGTCTAGTTACCTCAAGATCAAGGAAGTACCGAAGATTTCTCAAATCTTTATTTTAAAAAACAGAGTTTATTTGCTCCTTGATCATGTGTATTCCTTTGGATTCATCGCCTGTAATCACAATATCATCGACATACACCAAGAGAATCATTGTGCCGGTCGAACTTTGATGAGTAAATAGAGAGAAGTACATCCGAGCTTCGAGTGAATCCAACATCACCAACAACCTTACTAATCTTGTCAAACCATGAATGCGGAGACTGCTTGAGACTATAAATTGAATTTTTGAGATGACTGGAAAAAGTCTCCTCTGTGGTCTCAAACCCGGGAGGTTGCTGTATGTAGACAGACTCAAGAAGGTCTCCATTAAGAAAGAGATTTTTGACATCCAATTGATGTAATGACCATTGTCGATGAACAACTAAGGAGATCAGGACACGAACAATATTCAACTTTGCGACCGATGAGCAGGTCTCATTATAATTGAGGCCTTGTTGCTGAGTAAACTCCGGGCTACAAGCCGAGCTTTGAGCTGTTCAACCATCCCGTCTGGATCATGTTTAAGCGTAATGACCCACTTACACCCCACACAAGATTATCCTTGAGGAAGAGTGACAAGATCCCAAGTCTGATTGGCCCAAAGAGCAGACACTTTCTCATCCATGGCCGCACGCCACCCCGGTTGTTGAAGAGCCTCCTATAGAGAGTTGGGAATGGAAACAGAGGATAAATAAGTTGCAAATTTTAGAAGTACCCATAAAATGAGTAGTAGATACTATGATCGGATTTTTAGGCCGCGAGGTATCACTAGTAGGGGGTGATTGTCGTTGGGCATCAGAGCGGGGAGGAAAACAAGTGTACACACAAAGATGTGGTTTGGAGGGTACGTGAACCGGGGTTGGTAGAAGTGGTGGAAGAAGAGACATAACAAGGACGGTAGGACGCGGTAATATGGTAGGTGCATGGGGAGCTGGATGGAGAGAGTGAAAAGGTTGGTCTTCCATAAAAGTTACACCCGCAGGAAATGACAACCTTGCAATTACTGGGAGAGTAGCAGACATAACCCTTTTGAGTTCATGAGTAATCAACGAATATATATTTTGTAGCACGAGGATCAAACCTGTTAGTGACAGGACCAAGAGAATGTACATAATAGGTACAACCAAAACACGAGGTGGTATAGGAAAGGGAGAGGTGGTATAGGAAAGGGAGAGGTGGTATAGGAAAGGGAGAGGTGGAAGAAAAGAATGTACATAATAGTTACAACCAAAACACGAGATGGTATAATAAAGGGAGACATGGAAGGAAATAGAAGAATAAAAGGGGTCACATAGTTGAGAATGGAGGAGAACATGCGATTGTTGAGATAGCTTGCTGTAGAAACCGTAAAATTCCAGTAAAGTAAGGAAACCTGTATTTGAAACATAAGTGAGCGTGCAACCTCAAGACGATGACGATTTTTCCACTCAGACACAACATTTTGCCGTGGTTTATAAGCATATGAAGTTTGATGGATGATACGAAAAACTTAGTACAAAGATTAATAAAAGCATGACTCATATGTTCACGAGCATTATCGGAATGAAGCGTCTTAATAGTGCTGGAAAACTGAGTATGAGTCTCAGTAATAAAATCACGAAATATAAAAGTTA
Source organism: Platanthera zijinensis (assembly GCA_039513925.1). Lineage (NCBI taxonomy): Eukaryota > Viridiplantae > Streptophyta > Magnoliopsida > Asparagales > Orchidaceae > Platanthera > Platanthera zijinensis. The sequence continues at coordinate 1,968,701 of CM077097.1, forward strand.
ATTCAAAACGATCGTGAAGTAAATACAATTATGTCATGTGCCAGTAATCGTCAATAAATATAAGAAAGTAGCGATAACTATAAATACTAGATGCTTTATATGGTCTCCAAATATCAGAGTGCACTAAAGCAAAAAGAGTATTGCTCCGAGTACAATGAGTAAGAAAAGACGAACGGTGCTATTTTCCGAAGATGCAAGACTTGCAAGTGAAGTCAATGAGAAAGATATTGGGAAGAGATTTCTTGAGGATTGGGAGAGAAGCATGCCCAATACGTCGATTCCATTCAACAGAAGTGATAGAGGAGAGCCGTGGGTGGAACATCCACAATATATAACCAATTTTACAATCTCCTTTTACCAATGATATTCTGCGTCTGTGGATCCTGTACAACAAAAAAAGAAGAAGAGAATGTTACATAACAATCAAGGTGAGACGACTAGTAGAAAGAAGGTTGAAAGAGGATCCCAGAACATGAAGGACCGAGCGAAGAGGGAGAGTTGAAGTGAGGGGAAATTCAGCAGAGCCAGAAACCGTGGTGGTGCCACTATTAGCCACTATGATGAACTTGGGATAAGTAGATTGTAAGTACTGAGACGGTTTCTGCGGAGTGATATGGTGTGTGGCACCCGATTCCACTATCCAAGTGGAGGTATGAGTGAGATAGGAGATATCTTCATTGAAGATTGACACAACAGAGCCATATGAATTACTGATCATTCCTTGAAGTTGCTGGAGCTAGGTGCCAAGGCATCAATGTCGTTGCGGGTGGTGGAGGTAGTATCATACGCAATGGATGCATGAGTCTGTGGGGGCATCCCATGCTTACGATAGCATGTGACTTCAAGATGACCATCCCAACTACAATAAGAACACTGAGGACCAGTCCTTCCGTTACGACCCCTACAACAAGAAGTGGCGCGTCCTCCACGAGCCATATGAGCAGAAGGAGAGGTAAAAGTTTGCTGGAGGAGGGCCGGTGAGGGAGTCTGTTACAGATCCTCGTTGGGGCAAGACGACAAGCACCGCAAGCCCCACGTAACAACCGCCTAGACCGTCGCGACGTATCATCGTTATTTTATTCTCATTTAAGTATTTTGATCCTTATGTTTTAAGCCTTATGAGGAGGGCATTTTAGTATTTTGGGTGAACCGGTTTTTATCCACTTTATAGGTGGGGCTTTGTGGTTTGGAAGTTAAGAAGAAATTAAATAAAAAATCTATCTCTCTCTTGATCTCTCTCTCTCTCTCTCCAGCCGGTCTACTGCATCCTCTTCCAGTGCCGACACAGATATGGGTGGATCGCTTCTCCAAGGGGACCCATTTCATTGCCATGAGCCTCCCCATCACAGGTCCCACCGTGGCCCGTGTTTTCTTTGATCGCGTGTTTCGTCATCACGGGGTACCAGAGAGCATTGTTTCTGACCGCGAAAAGGTTTTCACATCCCAGTTTTGGCAGGAGTTGTTTGACCTATGTGGCACAAAGCTGACACTTTCTTCAGCCTACCACCCGCAGTCAGACGGACAGACCGAGGTGTTCAATAGGACACTCGAGATGTACTTGCATTGCTTCACGGGGGACCGACCGAAGGATTGGGCCCACTGATTACCATGGGTAGAATACTGTTACAACACGTCCTACCACACCGCTCTCCAGACCACTCCTTTCCACCTGATATACGGTCGGGATCCACCCCGCCTCCTCACTTATGTTGCTGGCTCGGCTCGCTCCACCGTCGACACCGAGCTCCGCACGCGAGATGAGGTCTTGCACCTTGCCCGGGCTCGCCTACTTCAGGCCTAAACACGGATGGAGACCAACTACAACCGCAGCCACCGCGAGCTATTCTTTGCTCCCGGGGATTGGGTTTGGCTCAAACGCCAGCCCTACCGCCAGGCCACAGTTTCTAAGGGAGCATAACAGAAGATGGGCCCTAAGTTCTTTGGACCCTTCGAGATTCTCCACCGCATAGGGGACATGGCTTACCGTCTCCGACTCGACGATGACGCGCAGATTCACGACGTCTTTCACGTATCACAGCTCAAGCCGTTCGTGGGTGACCCTCCAGCAGCACCCTTGGTCCCATTACCACCGGCACCACCACACAAGCTTGAGGACAAGCTTGATGTCGAGCAGGGAGGAGGTGTTACAGATCCTCGTTGGGGCAAGGCGTACACGCGCCGCGAGCCTCACGTAACAACTGCCTAGACCGTCGCGACGTATCATCGTTATTTTATTTTCATTTAAGTATTTTGATCCTCATGTTTTAAGCCTTATGAGGAGGACATTTTAGTATTTTGGGTGAACCGGTTTTTATCCACTTTATAGGCGGGGCTTTGTGGTTTGGAAGTTAAGAAGAAATTAAATCAAAAACCTCTCTCTCTCTCTTGATTTCTCTCCCTCTCTCCCCGATATTTCCCTCACCCGCTCGGTTCGAATCCCGCTTGCCCTAGCCGCTGCTCGGTCCGCCCCGTCGCTTCCCTCCGTGCCGTCGCACCTCGCCGTGAGGAGCTCCTCCTCCGCATCTCCACCATTTTGCCCAAGGGATCGAGGAAAGGCTCTTCCTCCCTCCTCCGGGACTTTCCTCTCCACCGTCCGTTAACACGTTCGCAATCCCGGGAACGTAACAGAGTCCCAGGAGCATTAGGAGGGGGTGTAACATTTAATAACATGGAGAAGACATCCAAACGAGAGGGAATTGTGGAGGAGGGATTTGTGCTCGGACGCTGTGGAGATGTGGCGGAACACGAGCCATCATCATTGCAATCCTAACCGCTTCTTTTTGTGTACGTTGTGTGGCGAGATCCGCCGTTGGAGGCTGATGTTGAATCTATGCCTCAATAAGAGTTTTGGCTCGTGCAACAGAGGAGCTTAAGTCTCCCGCCCCTCCGATTTCAAGAGATTGAAGATCTGTGATGATGTCAAACAAGTGTTGGAGGCTGTCCCTGCTAAAATAGAGGGAATGAAGTTCCTCCCATATGGCCTTGGCCGTCTCATAGTACATGGCTATTCGATATGGTTCACTGTCCATAGAGTTTAGGATTTAGGATTGGATACGTCTGTCATCACAGAGCCATTCCTCGGTGGGCTTAGTAGGAGTAGCCTTAGTCAGATGATGAAGGATACCTTTGGTCTGGAGAACACGACGGACAACGTGCACCCATTCAACAAAATTCTTCTTCCCAGACTCCCAGTAAGGGAGATAATGATGATATATAGCTCATCACGAACTTCAGGAATAGGAGGTGCCGCACGTGCCGAAAGAGACGGGGCATCATTCTATTCCATTGAATGGGACGGAAGCCGCGGACAGGAGAAGACTTAAGGGAGAATAAGAGATCGCGTGGGAAAGAAATCGCACAAGAAGAGAGTGAACAAGATGCCTGGTGAGCAGGAGCACTGCCGATTTCAAGGAGATCAGGAGACCAGGAGAATAAGAAAGCTCGCGCGAGAAGACAAGGCGGTCAGGAGCTACGACCAGGACACTGCGAACAAGAAGAGGTCCTTGAGATTGGTAGGTGGACTGCCGATTAGACAGAAATCTGGCGGTCAGGCGCTGCAAACAGGAGGAGCTCGGCGAGCTTCGAGCAACTGCAGATCAACAATCAGGTGCTGTGAATAGAAGGAGCTTGGAGAGCTTCGAGCAACTGTGGATAATAGTAGCGATCAGGAGCTTCCATCAGGAACATCGAACAGAGGAGTTGTGAATGGTGGAGCACGACAGACAGTCGCTGCAAATAGAATCAGTGATTAGGCGCTGCGAACAGAGGTGCTCGCGCGAGAAGCTATGGTGGTTAGGAACTTCGATCATGAGGAGCTCGGCGGGCAGTGAGGACAACATACTAAAGACCGTGGGAAACACCAATGAGGGGGGTCCCAGAGCTGCATGGAGGAATGACTATAAAGGCAACACAAAGGGGAAACAAAAGCAGGGCAGAGCGAGAGACGTGGAGCTTCGGTCTGCAGATAGTTGACCACGCTAACAGACTGGGAGGCGCGGGTGGTAGCTGGGTCGAACGAATACGAAAATTAAATTTCGGATTGATTCAGCTCTGATACCATGCAGTGAAATATGAGAGTAGAAAACATTCTTAATTTTATCTCATATATTTCAATGCATACATGTATTTGTACACTTATATATAAAGAGTGGTAGTAGAAATAATCCCATTCTATAACGTGGGACTAAATTCTAAAAAGGAAATTAGTTCAAGCCGGGTCTTATTACGAGTATTTTACATATTTTATTCAACAAAAATTAACCGTACTTAGTCCTCATTTTCATCTATATGCACTTCCTCCACGCCACTTTTCGGTACTTTTTCCAACTCTACAAATAAGAACACTAACACATTAAAATAGTTTCAGTAATAATATGCAATGTTGGGCAATAGTTGAACAAAAAATTGCCCGTTATCAAGCTCCTCATATTTCTCCGCGTTAGCAATCATTTCTTCAATCTCAATGAGCAATGTTTTGAAGATCGAGATCTTACTTAAGATCGGGAGGCATCCCTAAGATCTTAAAATGTAGGATCGACACGGATCGCAAGATCGTATTATAATAAAAATTAAAAAAACTATACACATTGTAAGAATTATTTTTATAAAACAAAAGCATCAACATTGTTGCTCCCAGATGCACTATTCGAACCACCACTTGAAGCCATTTCTAAAACAATTAGTAGTGTTAAGTTATTAATAATTTAAAATAATTTGAACAAAATAGTAGAAAAGGAACTCATTGGCTCATTGCTAGTGTTAACAATTTAAGAAACTCTATACCTAAAAACAATTTGATTTCTTTTAATAACAAATCTGAATAATCTGTAATCAAACAAATCTACCAAGCACAAAGAACAATAAGGAGAAAAATCAGTTTAGGTGGGATCTGATATTATACCAGCCCAGGAGAAAAACTTCCGAGTAGGGATTCTGCTGCTGAGAACGAATGATGAAGAAATCGGTTAGGAGGATGGGGAAATCGAAGAAAATGGAGCTCCTGCAAAAAAAAACCGTTAGAAGAAGAAGAAGACCTGCTGCGACGACGGCGGGAGCACCTGCTGCGACGACGACGGGAGCGCCTGCTGCGACACAATCAATCTCCAGTACAAATTTGTCTTTGATTTCTTTCTCTCAACTTTAAACAAAGAGTGCAATATTTTGCTATTATTATACAGGACAATACATTGAATCTTGGCTCTAAGTTATTCACGAAAAATCTGAACCATTCATTCTCAAAAATTTTTGAACGACAATTCATTCTCAACAATTTTTGAACTACAATTCATCCACAACAATCATTTTTGCTAGTGCTTGCTTGCACTCTACATCATCATATTTACCTTGCATTGGCTAGTGTTGCAATGAATTGGCTTACTTATGACGCATGAATTATCAATTCCGTCATGATAAGGTAGTTCAATTTTCCAACCAGCTGTGATAATTTTCTGTACAATTGTGTAAAGGGCTCTCGACATGAAGATTTTTTTTGCCCAGGTTATGTGGGGAATCAAGAGCTTAAATTCTGGTGTAAAGTGGCCTTGAGCCGAGCAATCCTTACAAAATCGCTTCCAGTAATAATGTCGTCAACATAATGACCAATAAGATGCTACCTGCTGAATTGTTTTTATTTGATACAATTGTGTCTTTTTGTCTCATTTGAAGGCCAAACTGATTAATTACAACACGGAAGCGATAAAACCAAGCACGTAAAGATTGCTTTAATCCATATTGTAGAGAAATCCTCAAACTTGTATATACTTTCTCAATAATCAAATACAAGGTTTGAATACATATTTATAGGAGGGAAAAAAAGAGAAGAGAGTCGTATACATGATGTGGGATTAAAGAGGAGAAAAGAAGAAATACAAATAAATGAGCCACTTTACATGGGCTTTTCCAACACTCTCCCGCAAGCTGGAGCGTACAAGTCGTATACATCCAGCTTGGACAGAAACTGGTAAAATAGGGTACTTGGTAAAGCCTTTGTGAGGATATCAACAACTTGTTCAGTACCCGGAACATGATTCAATTCTATCTTCTTCATTTGGACTTTCTCCCGGATAAAGTGACAGTCCACTTCAATATGTTTCGTCTTTTCATGAAAGACTGGATTCTTGCAATGTGTATAGCTGCTTGGTTGTCACATAACAGGATGACAGGTGAGGGAAATTTTACCCCTAGATCGGCAAGGAGACTTTCAAGCCAGGTAAGCTTAGAGACAACAGATGCCATCGATCGGTATTCTGCTTTAGCTGAGGATCGAGCAATTACTGCTTGTTTCTTACTTTGCCAGGTAACGAGATGACCTCCAAAACAGGTGCAAAAGCCACTGGTTGACCGACGATCATCAAAGGAACCGGCATAGTCTGCATCAGAATACACAACCAATGTTGGAGTAGAGGATGAGGTTTTGTATACCAATCCTTGACCCGGAGCTGTTTTAAGGTATCTAAGGATGCGCTCAACAACTTGAAGGTGAGATGTTCGCGGGGCATGCATAAACCTGCTGACCACCCCAACAACGAAGGGTATATCGGATCTTGTGACTGTTAGGTAGATCAATTTCCCAACCAGTCATTGATAGTATTCCGGATTTTGAAGAGGAAGATCTGTATCACAAGAATGTGCACACAACTTATGATTTGCATCCATTGGAGTAGTAGTAGGCTTGCAACCAGAGTAGCCAACATCTTGAAGGAGATCCAGACAGTACTTCATTTGGGAGATGACAAGTCCATCCGGTCGTCTCGCGATCTCAAGACCGAGGAAGTATCAAAGATGCCCCAGATCTTTTGTTTGAAAGACGAAGCTGAGGTGCTGTTTGATTGCTTGGATGCCCTTCGAATCATCTCCAGTGATTAAGATGTCATCAACATAAACCAATAGAAGAACAGTTCCCGTTGCCTGGTGACGCGTGAACAGAGAGAAGTCAGCTGAACTTCGAGTAAAGCCGACTTGCCGGACGACCTTACTAAACTTGTCAAACCATACCCGAGGGGATTGTTTGAGATCATAGATGGACTTCTTAAGATGACAAACTCGGGACTCCCCCGTGGTCACAAACCCGGGAGGTTACTGCATGTAAACCATTTTCTGGAGGTCGCCGTTGAGAAACGCATTTTTGATGTCCAGTTGGTGTAGGGTCCATTGGCGATGCACATCCACGGAGAGGAGAACACGAACGGTGTTACGCTTGGCCACTGGAGAGAATGTTTCCTCATAATTGAGTCCTTGCTGTTGGGTGAAGCCACGAGCCACCAGGCAGGCCTTCAGACGGTCAATCGTCCTATCAGGAGCATGTTTGATGACAAAGACCCATTTACACCCAACAGGTGCCTGACCGGTAGGTAGAGGTACCAAGTTCCAGGTCTGGTTAGCCCAGAGAGCTGTCATTTCTTCTTCTATGGCCGCCCGCCAGCCAAGATGTTGGAGAGCCTCCTGCACAGAGTTAGGTACAAAAATCGAGGATAATGAAGTGACAAAAGTTTGAAGTTGTGAAGATAGGCGATGTAAGGATACATAATTCGCAGGGGATGAGCTGTAGATTCTGGTGTCGGATCAGCAGGATGCGGGGCATCAGAGGTCGAAGCCGACTGCAGTGGGGCACCAGAGGCAGGATAGCGACGAGTGTAGACATATATAAGAGGTGGCTTTGAAATAGGGGGAGCCTGGGCAGGAATTCGTGGTGGTGGAGTGGTAACGGGAATTCTTGGTGGTGGAGTGGTAACGGGAATGACAGGACGTAGGACGGTTGGTGGCAGAGGTGTAGGATCTGGAGCAGAGAAGAAAGAAAGATCCTCCCGAAAGGTAACATCAGTAGAGACTGTCACCTTGCGGGTAGCCGGAGAGTAGCATACGTAGCCTTTCTGAGTCCGGGAGTAGCCAACAAAGATGTGTTTGGCTGCCCGGGGATCCAATTTGTCCAAGGATGGACCAAGAGTGTGAACGTAGCAAGTGCACCCAAAGATGTAGTGTGTGACAGAGAATGCCGGAGTAGACAGGAACATGAGGCTGAACGGAGTGGCATTTTGGAGTATGGGGGGAGGAAGACGGTTAATCAGATAGCAAGCCGTCGAAAGGGCAAAATTCCAATAAGCTTTGGGAACCTGCATTTAAAGCATGATGGAGCGGGCCACATCGAGAAGATGTCGATTCTTACGTTCAGCGACTCCGTTTTGTTGGGGGGTATATGCACATGAAGTTTGGTGGATGAACCCGAATTCAGAGCAAAGAGTCATAAATTCGTGGCTAGTGTATTTGCGAGCATTATCAGTGCGAATCGTTTTGATGTTCGTGGAGAATTGCGTGCAGGTCTCAAGGAGGAATGCCCGAAAGACACGGGGAAGCTCGGAGCGATCAGGAAGTAAGTATAGTCACGTCATTCGCGAATAATCATCAATAAAAGTTAGAGAATAGCGATAACCAGAGATGCTAGTGACTTTGTACGGACCCCAAATATCGGAGTGTATTAAAATAAAAGAAGCAGTGCTCCGAGTACAATGAGACGAAAAAGATGAACGAGGCTGCTTGCCGAATACACATGATTCACATTGAAAAGAAGGTAGAGATACATCGGGTAGAGCCTTCTGGAGGACTGGTAAAGGGGCATGCCCAAGACGCCGATGCCAATCGACGGAGGAGACGGAAGAGAGGATAGTCAGAGAGTCATCAAGGAGGTAGAGCTCGTTCTGCAGTCGTCCCTTACCAATGATAGTCCGCGTCTGTCGATGCTGTATCAGAAAAGAAGAAGAGGTAAAGGTTACAGAGCAATTTAAATCATTAGTAAGGTGACCAACATAAAGCAAATTAAACGGGGAGCCCAGAATATGAAGAGCCGAACGTAGTGAGAGAGAAGAAGTGAGAGGGATATCAGCAGAGCCGGAGACCGGAACATTGTCCCCATTGACCACTGTGATACACTTGGGATGAGGAGAATCCAGGTATTGATGTGGCCGCAGGGAGGTGATGTGATGAGTGGCACCTGAGTCCACTATCCAGCGCGGACTAGTGGAGAGACAATCGATACCTTCTTGGGAGATGGAGGCAGCAGAGGCAACAAAGGCAGGTAGGCGACTGAGTAGACCATGAAGTTGTTGGAGCCGAAGGCGGACCTCTTCAAGGTCAGTACGAGTGGAGGAGGAATCGGTAACAGCAACAGTGGCCTATGGACGAGGAGGAAGCCCATGCTTGTGATAGCAGGTGGCCTCAAGGTGGTCGTCCTTCCCGCAGAAGGAACACTTTGGTCAAGGCCGACCTCCCCGACCTCAGCCCCGAGATCCGGAGCGCCCCCCGCGAGCAGGAGGGGGGAAGACAGTAGGGGTGCAAAAGTCTGCTGAAGGAGAGCCGGTGACGGAGGACCAGAACTATTAGGAGGTGGTGAGACCTTGAGCAACATGGAACACACATCTGAGAGTGATGGTGTAGCAGCAGAGGAGAGGATCTGAGCCCGAACGCTCTGAAGATGAGGTGGAACATGAGCCATCATCATGACAACACCGACAACTTCTTTTTGAGCACGTTGTGCAGCAAGATCCAGTGTAGGAGATTGATGTTGGATCCATGCTTCAACCAGAGTCTTGGCCTGAGAAACAAAGGAGGTGAGGTCGGTGGCCCCGCCAACATCAAGGGTCTGAAGATCAGTAATGATGTCATATAGGTGCTGGAGACTATCTCTACCGGAATATAGAGACTGGAGCTCATCCCACATTGCCTTGGCCGTTTCGTGATACATGACTATGTGGTAGGGTTCGGTATCAAGGGAGTTGAGGAGCCATGTTTGAACCCGACCATCGTTGCGCAACCAATCATCAGTAGGAGCAGCAGGAGCCGCTTGGGTCAAGTGATGTAGAAATCCTTTGGACTGAAGTACGCGGCGAACAGAGTGTACTCACTCCACAAAGTTCTTCTTCCTAGCTAACGAAATAGTAGTGATCAATAACTCATCACGGAGTTCAGGGGCAGAGGCCGGGCGGTCTGCAGAGGAGGAAGCTGTCTGTCAGGTAGAATCAGGAGAGGACGCCATGGCAAGGCGAGCAGGAGGCTAGGCCGGCGGACAGAAAAAACTAGCAAACAGAAGGGAGACCGCACGGTCTTGGTGATAACACACCAGCAGCAAGGCAATGAAGCCGCTGCGACCAGAATGAGGAGCGATTAGCGGGAAGAAGCTGCCCGACTAGAGAAGAAGAGAAGCCACACGGTCACGATGATAACACACTAGCGGCAAGGAGGATGCCGCGACAGAGAGGAGAAGCAGCCTTCGAGGAGACAAGTCGCAACGACTAAGCAGAGAACAAGCCAGTCGAGAAGGCCGCACGGTCACAGTGAGTACACCAGCGACAAGGGAAGATGCCGCGACCTAGATGCGAAGCTCGTCGGAAAGAGGGAAGCCGCAACGACTAAGAGACCAAATCGCGGCGAGAAGAGAAGCCGTGGCGACTAAGACAAGTCACGACGAGCAGGGAGTAGAGCAGCGAGATGGCAAAAACTCGGCGGGTAGACAAGGAGACCGCAGCGAGTAGAGACTAAGACAAGTCGCGGCGAGCAGAGAGCAGAACAACGAGAAAGCAAAATCTCGGCGGGTAGACAAGGAGACCGCAACGAGTAGCGACTAAGAGAAGTCGCGGTGAGCAGCGAGAAGGGAAGATCTCGGCGGGTAGACAGGGAAATCACACCGAGTAGAGGGGAAGAGGGTAGCCGGGATGAAACCGCGCGACAGAGGGAAACAAGGTAGGGAAGACCCCACCTGATAGAAAGGTTATAAAAGGGAGGAGAAGGAGATGAAGTGGTGGAAGCCACGAGAGAGAGAGAGTGAGAGAGAGCAGAGGAAGCGGTTAGAACGGCCTTAACCGCGCGGGAAACCGTGGTTACAAAAACTCTAACCACCATGAAGCTGTTAGAAAGGGAGCAGGCCGCAAGACACTGCGGCTTAGCAGGAAAACAAGCCGCCCGGTAAGCCGGAGGAGCAGACGGTTAGAAAAGAACAGGCCGGACCGTATGCCTCTGATACCATGTAGAGAAATCCTCAAACTTGTATATACTTTCTCAATAATCAAATACAAGGTATGAATACATATTTATAGGAGGAGAAAGAGAGAAGAGAGTCCTATACATGATGTGGGACTAAAGAGAAGAAAAGAAGAAATACCAATAAATGGGCCACTTTACATGGGCTTTTCCAACACATAAATACTTTCGAAGGTGCATACCTTTGAGCACTCCCCTTCAATAAAGAACTCGGGAGGCTGTTCTATATGTACCTCTTCTTCAAGAAATCCATGGAGAAACACGTTTTATATATTGAGTTGAAACACAAGCCAGTGGTGAGTTGCTGCAAGAGACTGAAATTGTCAAACTGAAAACATTTTAGCCACAGAGCCAAAGTCTCATAATAATTAATACCATATGTGATATGTCTGAGTGTAACCCTTGGCAGCCAGATGAACATTTAGGCGATCTAATCCATCCTTCTTGACTTTGACAGTGTAGTTCCATTTGTAGCAAATATCATGTTTACTATATGGAAGGAAAACATGCTCCCATGCCTGATTTTATTTCAACACATGTAATTTAGTTTGCATAGTCGTGGCCCAACCAGTATGAGATTTGGACTCTGTGGAATGGTTTGAGTATCAAGAATAGATATTAATGCAGTCATAGATGCAAATTACCCTTGATAATAGGTAACATATAGAGATCTACAAATACGAGTACCTTTGCGAACAACAATGAGGCGATTATTTCGAGTTGGAGCAGGTACACTACAATCTCGGTTGCTTGTAGGCTGGTAGTTTCTAAAGGAACATGCACACACGTATTTTTGAGTAGAGTTGGGCGGAAGTTTAGGCAATGTTGTAGACTCAACCAGATGATGAGAGTAAGTATCACTCCATAAATGATCTATCGTGCCCTCAGTCGGAGTCTCTGAGACGAGGGTAACTCATGATAGAGTTAAAATGGAATCCGGAGACAACAAAGTTTCTCTACGTGGATTTCATAGGAAAGAATGGAAAAACCAACATCTACAAACATAACCTATCTTTTTAGGTCAAGAGAGTATCAACGATAACCCCAAGTAGTGCAAGAATGTTTCAAGAAGATACACTTTTGGGAGTGAGCAACAAGTTTGGAGAGAGATGAACGAGCATCCCTAACATAACAAAAATAATCAAACACACAAAGACAAAGGATGTGCTAATTGTGTAGCAAATAGTGTATGTTTACGTGATAATTTGCAGATGAATTTTGAATAAAACAAGTTGTGTATGTTGAGGTGGCTTGTCTTGAAGAATGCGTAGGAAGAAGTTTATTTAAATATGTAGCTGTAATGACATGAACCCAGAAGTATTTACCATTTTAATATGTTGCAAAAGGACGCGAGTGACCTTAAAGAGCTGTTGGTTCTTAGGTTTGACAACACCATTTTGTTGTGGTGTTTTAGGGCAAGTAGTCTGATGAACAATTCATTTGTCACATAAAAAGTAGACAAAGATTAAGATAAATACTCCCACCCATTGCCCGTACGGAGACGCTTCATTTGAATAGAGAACCAAGTAAAATTTCAATCCACAAATTCCGAAAAATGGAAAACAACTATGAACGTTTTTTCATTAGATATACTGAGGTAATACGAGAAAGATCATCGATGAAAGTAACATAATATCAATGACCTAATTAAGGTAGAATCAGACAAGATTCTCAGACAGTAGAATGGGCAACATCAATAGGTACAAGGACATATTTATTATCTCAGGGCACTCTCTGGAGAACAAAAGCAGGAGGGTGACCATGACAGTAGTGGATGTCTAGGATCTGGACAGAGACTGTAGGTCATGCAATACGAGTAGCTTCAATAAGAACATACAATGCCTCCATAATTTTTCCTACCAATAATACAGTTTGTCGTCTGTTCCTGAAAAACATAATCGGAAGAGGTGAAGATATCATTAAAATTTAAATCAGGAGTGAGCTTACTACATCAGGTTGTAAGCAGACTGCAGTACTTTGTCTACAGTGGACAATGTCATGTCAAGTGTAAGTGCATAGTCACGATTTGGATAGTCGACTCATAAACAACAGTAATGGACGTTCCACTATGTGGGTGGTATGAATGTAAGATACTTCGTTGCTCGTAACATGATTAGAAGCACGAGAATCATACAACCAATAGACATGGTACTCAGTGGTACATGGTGGTTGGATGATCTGAGGAACAACAACACTACGAGGACATGTCCTAGTTGAAAGGACAGAGGTCTTCAATATTCATCCATAGAGATCTCAGCAATCTTCCTTCCCCTCGCATCGATAACATAGTCATAGGAAAAGTGGGAAGATGTTGACTGTGAAGTAGTCTTAGAAGCCCACTTAGATTTCCCGTGAAGAGTCTAACATGTTTCTTTAGTGTATCCATGACACCTACAGTTAGTGCAGTGTCTGGTATCAGTATCTTGATTACTACAGGTACGTTTTACATGGCCACCTCCGCAACCTCCTCGTGAAGCAGAGAATATGGGCTCTAAACTTTTTGAAGAGATTTGCCATGTGAATGAAGATATATCTGCTGTAACTGACCCTGCCTTGGTCAGTCGATGATACACAATAATTGTTTGTAAAGTAGATGGTCTCGCCGACATTCCTATCTTTGTATTGGAGAAGTTTGGCCCAAGTTCATTTAGTAACCAAAGTAGGACAAGGTGTTCCCTTTGTGCCGGTGCTCCTCCCTGACGCAGGACGAATCTATAGGCGGCGGGAAAATCTGCGACCTAACCCTACATGCTATGCAAAGCCCGACAGTTAGATCACAATTAGATAATAAATGTTAATATTCCACGCAGATAAATTCACCGCAAGATACAAATTATTTATTAGGGCAAACAAGCTTAGACTTTTCTCCGCGTGGAGGGCCAGAGCAAGAGAGTGCGATGAATAAACCCTGCAAATCACAATAATAATCCAAAACAAACTGCTATCATACGAGATATCCAAACAAATATGATGTCCAACCCGATAAATAAATGCTGAAAAATTATAATCCAATACAACAATACTCACTAAATAGTGGGCTGACCAAGACAATGAAGATTCCAAAGCCGAATGCGTGGATTGGCGATCGAGAGTGGAACCAGCGGCGTGAAAACAATGGAGGTGGCTTTCCCTGACGACGGAAGATGAAAAATGGATCGGAAAGTGATAGATCCGGCCACGTGTGGGTAGATCCGGTCTGGGAAGCGTAGATCCGATAGTTTGAGATCGGATCCGGGCTAGGGAATGATGAGCGGGTGGAGAAAATAGCGGATCGGGACTGGGCAGTCCGGATCGGGACTGTTTTGGCAAGGGGGCGGTGGTGGGGAGGTGGATCCACAGAGAGGAGGGCCGAAAATCAACCTAGCGACTGGAGGAGGGAAACCGGTTGTATGGGGATGGGAAGAGGGCTGGCGGCACTGCTGGTGGGAAGGAGATGAGGCCTGGAGGTGGCTTATGAAATGGGGGGTTCAGAGGCTTGCTGGAAGGGTAATCAGAAGTCGACGGTGGAACAAGGTGGAGAGAACTTAGGAAATGAACAGTAGAATTCAATTAAATAGTAAAATTGAAATTTAAACATGAAGTGCAGTCTGGTTGTTTGCTGGATGGGGGAAAACAACCAATGGTGGAAGGTTTTGGGCGGTGGAGAGATGGATTGGAGGAGGGAAAATGAGGCTTAGGGTTAGGGGGTACCTTGGGGAGGGAGATACAAGCCTAGGAGTGCCACTCGACGAACGAACCGTCGAGTGAACTCGACGAACCGTCGAGTGTCACTCGACGAACTGTCGAGTGGGGTCCTGCGCGCGGTCGGTATACTACTGATGGTAGTCGCCTAGAAAGCTTGTGTTGCCTCGAAGGCAGCGTGTCGCCATGAAGAAATTATAGCGCGTGCCGAGCTCAAATAACGTAGTTTGAAAATAGCGTATCTTTGCAAAACGGTGAAATCGAGCAAACGGCCTTGGACATGATCTCAGATAGTTGTATTTGACTCGTGACTATAATACAAGTCCAACGGAGTCGTCCGTTCACGATTCCGACGTCATTTGGACAGTTTTGAAGTCTAAGTAAATTGTCCGCAAACGCTCCGGGGAGCGTAAATGAGCATATGAACTCGGATTGGTTCGCTGATCATTCTGGTGGATCCGTGTCAACGAGACAGTCATAACGATCCCATCCGGGGCAAATTCTGAAATCCCTCTAGAAATCTGCGTGCGTTTAACTATATGGTAATTGGGCTCCTTCTAAATCATAATAAGAATAAAATGATTAAACTAATAATTATAATTAATATGTACTATATATACATAAAGTTTTAGGTTAGATGTCATCTTCCTCCGACCAAACTCCTGCAACTAACGACGGAAAGAAAGCTCTTCTCCCCCATGGCCGATCCAAGCTACGACCACCCCCTCCTTCAAGCTGTCGGCTAACACCGCACCTTTCTCTTGCAAGCTTGAATCCAACAATTCCTCCACTTGCTCCGCCATGGCTCTAGCCAGATCTTCCCTGAGAAATTCTCTATATGGCAATCCCCATGGCCAAAACTTGCAGATCTGCTCACCTCCGCCGTGCCTCATTCTACTCAACTCCCCGACAAGCTCGACCACCCAAACCGAGCAGAAAACCTTCAATACCCTGACGTTGGCACCTCCAAGTTCTTCCTCTTCCAGATCCAACAAAACTAGCCACCTCCAGTCTTCCTTTCATTCTCCGGCAAGATCTCTCCAAGACCATGACAACTGCTCTTGTCACTAAGCTTGGAATAAGGACATTTACATATGACCTTGTATTCTGAAGCATGCATAATTATGGATAGGAGAGTGCAAATTCTAAGGGATGTTTGGTTTTATGCTTTCAATTATAAAAGGGAATCTTGATCTCAATGCATCTCCAAAAGAAAATCAATTGATGTTGTTAACCACGCCACCGAGTTCTCCGGCGAGATCCAAGTCCGACTCCTTCGACGACCTTCAACGAGGCTCAGATCGGCGAGATCCGACCATGGAATGGAGCAACGCGCAAACGCCGCATACGCGACTATTGGGTAGCATGCATGGACACTCGGTGAGCTTCCTCCCCTCTCCCTCGGTGCTAGTTTCCTAGATCTGATTAGGCGAGACATCGGGCTTAATTGAGCTTGATTTGAGAGCAAGCCATGGAGGGATGGATGAAATTTGTGTTCTTATTATTTATTCCGGTCGCTTCCGGCCACCGATTCGCCGCCCGTCGATGCACCTCATATACAAGGAAGGGGTGGTGGTGTTGGTTGCTCGGACGGGGAAATAAGGTGGTTGATGTGTGAGTTTGATTAGGCTCCAGGTCTGGCAAATCATAGCCCCAGGTTGGAGGAAGAAGATGTTCGGATGTTGTCCGATCAGCTTTTAGAACCGTACAGATTATATTAAATATTGGTAGACAGAATCTGTCTAGTGTGCACGATTGACTTCGAGCCACGTTTTAGGTATGATGCACTTAGATCTAGCCCTCAAACTCAACATGAATATTGTAGTCCTTATAAATACCTTTTTAGATTGAGGTGACACATTCTTTTTGGTGGACTGTATCTTCCTTAATTCTTGTTTTAGTAAACAACGGCTCACACATACATATTTTGATGTTTTATGAATTTCTCTAAAATTATTTATCAGAAGTTTTTAAACCAGCCTATGCCGGCCCCAAGCCCGGATAAAAAATGGTGAGGGTTGTGTTAGGTAGACGACCAACGTAAAATTTAGTCACCCTTATGAATATGTATCATTTGAAAAATTGTGCAAAAGCTAGATTATTCCCCTTAAGGAACGCGTCGCATGGTCCGAATGTGGCATCTTAACAAGGATTGCTGCATCTCCAGGACTTAGGCGTAGTGTTAAATTTGCAAGAGTTCTCGTCGTATGTTCTGAATGCGGTGTCTTAGCAAGGACCGCTGCAACTTCAAGAGGACTTGGGTGTAGGTACTGCTAATGAGATTCTACATCTTAGTTTTCTGTCTCAGGTTTAGCCGAAGAAGTTTGAAGAAGCAAACAAGGATACCTCTTGGATTATGGCCATGCAAGAGAAGCTCAATCAATTTGAACGATGCAAAGTCTCGGAGTTGGTTCCCAGGCCCAAGGGACAGAACGTGATTGGCACCAAGTGTATCTTCAGAAACAAGCTGGACGAGAATGAGATCATTATAAAGAACAAAGCCAGACTTGTAGTACAAGGGTACAAACAAGAAGGGATCGACTTCGATCAGACATGTGCTCCGGTGGCTCGAATCGAAGCGATAAGGTTGTTTCTGGCGTATGCTGCTCACAAAAGTTTCAAAGTCTATCAAATGGACGTGAAGTTGACATTTCTCAACGGAGATCTGAAAGAGGAAGTATACGTAGCACAACCCCCAGGTTTTGTCAACTCTACTTTCCGTGAATATGTTTATTTTCTCAATAAAGCTCTTTACGGTTTAAAACAAGTTCCCCGAGCTTGGTACGAGACGCTATCTAGCTTTCTTTTTGAGAACAAGTTCATAAGAGTAAAGATATATAAAACATTATTTCTTAGGGAAGTAAAATGCAAGATTTTGCTAGTGCAAATCTATATCGACCATATTATTTTTGACTCTACGGAAAACAACCTTTGCAAGAAGTTTTCTAAACTTATGCAAGAGAAGTTTGAAATGAGCAGTATGAGAGAGCTAAATTATTTTTTAGGACTTCAGGTAAAACAATCTGACGATGAAATTTTTATCTCTCAGACGAAGTTCACCAAAGAGTTACTTAAGAAATTTAGAATGGAGAACACAACCTCGATGAGGACTCCAATGGGTTCAACTATATCTCTGGACAAGGATGAAAAAGGGAAACTTTTTGATGAAACCAAGTACATAAGCATAATTGGATCCTTGCTCTACCTTACTGCCAGTAGACCTGACATAATGTTCTCGACATGTGTGTGCGCTAGATTTCATGTGAACTCTAAAGAATCTCATTACGTCGCTGCAAATCGAATTTTAAGATATCTTAAGGGCACACCAAATCTTGACTTGTGGTACCCAAGAAGTAATGATGTCGAGCTAATTGGTTTTTCAGATGCAGATTTTGCAGATAGCAGGGATGACAGGAAAAACACTTTCGGGACGTGCCAATTCCTCAGAAGAAGGCTTATTTCATGGAGCAGCGAGAAGCAGAATTGTGTGACAACCTCCACTGCCGAGTCAGAGCGCATCTCTGCTGGTAGTTGTTGCGCACAGCTTCTTTGGATCAGGAATCAGCTCGAGGATTATAACCTGAAGTTTAAAGAGATTCTGATGTTTTGCGACTCCACCAGTGCTATAACGATCGCGAACAATCCAGTCTCTCACAGCCGGACAAAGCACATCGAAGTCAGATATCACTTCATCCGGGAGCATGTGGAGAACAAGGACATAGCCCTCAGCTATTTCTCGACGGATAAGCAGGTCGCAGATATATTCACAAAGCCACTGGACGAGGCCAAGTTCTTGTTTTTCAAAACGGAACTAGGTATGCTGAACAAAGACTCGTGAAGATGGCTAAGGAGACAGGATTTCACTCGGGAAGTACTACACAAGACAGAGAAATGCGACTAAGGCAAATTCGTTGAATATAACTCATCGGATCTCGACGATTCGTCGAAATACGTCTAGTATACACGATGACATTCGACGAATCTGGCTCTGCTTCCGACGAAACTTGCCGAATTTCACTTAGGTCAAAAATTTTCTTTCTTATATTGGATCCAAAGAGTCACGGTTTTCAGGTACGCGCCATTTTCCCATGTCTCAAACATAAAAAATATATATATATATATTAGAAGTTTTCGGGTAAACAGTACACATTTCTTTTCGTCGAAACGAAGCAGACCGATTCCGCCGAACTCTTCATCCCGACGATTCGGATTCCGCGCATTGTTCATCTTCTTCTTCCTCGCCGAATCGATTTAGTGCAATCCCTCCAAGCCAGTCCCGTCAGTGACAGCAATGAGTCCAGTTCTTCCAGAGGTTTTCCATCGATTTCTCCAGTAACAGCTACCGCAGTCCTCCAGGGCCGATCCTCGTACTTTTCAGCTATCTGATTCTCCATGGCTCCTAGAAGCACCAGCGGCTTGCTAGGCGGTGGAGAACTAGTTCGAACAGGGTTTGCCTCTGCTTCAGATGAGTTCAGGAATGTGATCCTAATGTTGGAAACCGCTGACCTCTCATTTGTCCTGGAACACCCATGCAAGGTACTGGATAAGGAAGTTCTTGAGTTCTTTCAGAACGCAAAGCTTCGCAGGGAAGATACAATAATCAAGAGAAAAGTTCGTCAAGTGAAAGTTAAAGTGAAGGCTTCTCTCCTCACCTGGCTTCTGAGGCTTCCAGTCTGTGACGAAGCCGATCACCTCGAAGAGGACTTTACATGAGCCTTACTATTCTGTGGACTGCCCAGAGGCACCAAAGCCGTTAAGAGAAAAGGGATGAACGAGGAAGGAAAGCGGCTGTCTGACATCATTGGTAAAGTGCTGCTATGCAAGACCGGTTCTCATGATTACCTCTCTTCAGAGATGTTCAAGATCCTAGTGGCGATCATCTGCAGGAAGATAATGGATTGGGGTGCTATCTTGTTTGCTCGGATCAATGATATTCTCCGTACCCCCAACTTTGGAAGGATTCTAAGTCTGTACTTGAATCAAATAGACAGAGATACATTTGACATGTCCAAAGGTGTACCTATCCCTCACCTGAAGAAGATCGACGCTTCCATCTTCTCGAGGTGGGATAGGAGGATCCAAAAGCCAGGGGGAGTCAGAGATGTGCCAGAGGTAGAGGAAGAGAAAGTACCCGAGGACAGGATTCCTGCTTCCAACCCCAGGGAAACTCCTGATAGATTGTAGGAGTTGAGGGGGAGCCAGCTGATACACAAGTGGCCACTGAGTCAGTGCCCTTGAGTGTTACTACAAATGCAGAGATTCCAGTTTCAGTTCCAGCTGCAGAGATTACAGTTCCAGAGACAGGTGATATTCTTACCGAGGTTGTTGAAATTGCTCATGCTGCTGTTGATAAGTTAGTGCCCGATGTGGCTGAGGATGAGAATGTTGCTGAGGATATATCAGAATCATCAAAATGTTTTTGTTGCCTAGCCAGCATGGCTTCAATGGACTTCAAAATAGATACATCTGCACTTGTAGACGGTATATCTTCAGCTGGAACTCTGGTAGGGGAGCTGGCATCTTCACTTCCCTCGGAGTCACTGGAGGACTCTTCCATGGGAGTAACAGTAGCTTTTGAAAGTAGCTCAGGAGCAGTTACTTTTCTGCTTTGCATATCGATTATTTGCCCCCCCCGAGTGAGTCGAGAGCCTCGAGTTGCAGAGACTGTCGAAGTCCAGGCCTCAGCTCAAGCTCCTCTCTAGCTTGCAGGCAACTTGCCCCCTTGAGGGCGCACATATGAGGCGGAGAGCATGTGTGATACTCGCCCAAGCGAGATGTTTGAGCTTCGCGTCCAGCTTACGCCAATGCACGGCAGAGTACAACGACGAACCTCCGAGAGATGGCATAGTGTCGAAGTCTGGCGAGTACGCAAACTCTCTCGAGCCTAAGAGCCTAGCGAATGAGCATCATCGTCCGAGCTTAAGAGCCTAGCGAGCGAGTATCATCGTCCGAGTCTAAGAGCCTAGCGAGCGAGTATCTTCATCCGAGCCTAAGAGCCTAGCGAACGAGCGTCGTTATCCGATCCTAAGAGCCTAGCGAACATCATGACGTGTGAGCATCCAAGCAATAAACGCCAAGTAGACAGACCAGCAAAAATGTTTTCATTTTAGTTTAAATGTCTCATTGCATCTTCAGAGCAAATAGGGCGAGATTCTCAACCACCCAAGAAATGTTAGTGTAGAAGGGCTTGAACTTCGGCGACTAGCTCTCGCCCTCGCTGTCGTCCTCGTCCGCGGCATTTGAGCCATCATCCTCCCCCGAACCCGAGGATTGCACTGGAATAGGAGAATCGGCCTCCTCGGCAAGAAGACCCGGGATGAAATCCACCAGCATCAAATCTTCGGAACCCAGCATCAGACGATTCTCGAACTTCAGCATGGCCAGGAGCACGTTGCCTAAGGCCCGTTGGTGTTTCTATGGTGATTTGGAAGTAATCAAGCAGTTGGTCTCATTGCCAACGTGATTTGAGTCTATAGGGTCATACATAAGAGTGTTTGGAGAAATTGGAGGAAAGATTGTGTTAGCCCACTCATATGGGATATGGGTAAAGGGCCAGTCCTTTGACATAAAGAAGCTTGACGGTTTGCATCGAGTGCGTATCGACGCACGTCGACTAGCTATCGACGCAACCGAACTGAAAGTTGATGCGGATCCTTAGTCGACGCTTCGTCGATTAGAAATTGACATTACGTCAACTTCTATTTGACGCAAGTGCGTCGACTGCGTGTCGACACAAGGTGCGTCGAGTGTCGTCGAATGCTTCTCGACGTTGTGTCAAGTTCTTATCAACGCACGTCGACTGCATGTCGACGCATATCGACGTAGCTCGTGTTTTGGCGAATTTCTAAGGGGATATAATCTGCTTAATATCCTTTGAAATAAATAGACTTGGAAAAAGTGTTTTCCTGTGTGCCTTCTGTGTGTGCTTTTGAAGTCATCAATTGAGTTGAACCCTAGATCCCCTCGTGACTTCTTCTTGCCGCTGCCTCTCCTGGAAACGAATCTAGCAAGTCGTGGAGACATGGAGAGCACTCCTCCGACCCAGTTCTTATGTGACAAGATCATGGGGTTCTCTTTCACTTGTGTGAATACCTGTAGAGTCACGGACCTATTTCTGTGAGAACTCAGCCGCCTACTATTAGACTGAGCTTTCTGGGCTGGATCTTTTGAGCATATTGATTGAGTAAAGACTCAATCTCTTTCAGGTACTATTCATGTGTTGATCACTTTATTTTTTGAAACATGGAGATCGCAAGATCCTTTACTCTTTTGGGTATTTCTTGTACATTAATTTTGATGTGCACATGTGATGTGTTGTTTCACTACTATATAGAAAACCCAACAGTGGTATCAGATCGACGTTATCGATTCAGTGCGTGTAAATCAGGAAATTTAGATTGTTCTAAATATTCAGATTTATTCTTGAAACATCAAATGTTGATGATTTTCTTTATGAAATTAGTGGTAATTTTTCAAAAAAAATGGTCGGGGCTCTGCCCCTTAACCCCGATCGCTGATCGGTCAGCGAGACCACAGCCAAGGGCGCTGCCCCTTGGAACCCCGCTAGGAACTCCTGTGATTTGTTGTGATTTCCATGTTTCAAAAATGATTTTCCCTTAACAGTAACTGCCTCTCTATGTAGTTTATGAAACAAAATCCCGTTTTAAATTTTGAATTCGACAATGAGAGATG
Source organism: Platanthera zijinensis (assembly GCA_039513925.1). Taxonomy (NCBI): domain Eukaryota; kingdom Viridiplantae; phylum Streptophyta; class Magnoliopsida; order Asparagales; family Orchidaceae; genus Platanthera; species Platanthera zijinensis. The sequence continues at coordinate 1,991,099 of CM077097.1, forward strand.
AGCTTGTCAACTGTCATAAGGAAGATTGTTTTTGCTTGTGTTCAATACATATAAACCTAAAGATTTAGAAATGTTTTGAATTGTCAGATTTAGCACTTTTTACATCAAGTGTGAATGCCTTTTATTTTGTACACAATTGGGATCTATCTGAAATGTGAATATTGTAATTTATATATTTTGCGAATGTGCACGATGGTTAAATATTAATCATGATTAAGTGTTAATCGATTATCATTAAAAATCTCTTAACCCAATATTAAGTATACGAATGTCTTCTGATGGATGACACACTTTCTGCCTCGATCGATGAAGTGTGGGCTTGTCAAAGCATGATGCATTAATTTATCATGGTAAGTGTGTAAGCGGATAATAGTGATATTCTACTGTCGATATTAGGTTCAACTTAACTAGGTGACCTCAAAGGTTGAGGGGCTAGAGGCATAGGATTGGCATACATCATTTAATTGATATGAATAAAGAGTTATTCACCAATCATACAAGAGTTGCATGATGATGCAATTGACAAAAGTTATTTACCTAAATAGCCACACTATGGGTGATCAGCCAAAGTTGATTTATGGTGTTGGTGAAATACAAATTTTGTCCACTAGAGAATAGCTTGCATAAACTCTCTGAATTGATATTAAGGGTTATCAATTTGATCAAAATAGTGTGAGTGTTTATAAAAGTCCTTATTAAAATAAAAGAAATGTATTTTGAAATATAGTACTAAAATTACTTTGCGTAATTTCTTATAGAATATTCATAGCAAGAGGTTCGCACTCCACCCTGTCCCTTAGAGCAATCCTTGAGAAGGACAAGCTCAATAAACTAACTTCCTAGACTGTTACAAGAACCTGAGAATTGTTCTCAGCCAAGAACGTAAGCTCTATGTCTTGGAAGAAGATCCTCCCAAGGATCCAGCCGCATTTGTCTCTCGTGCAGACAAAGATACTTATAATAAGTATGGAGACGATACCTTAGATATTGAATGCTTCATGTTGGTCACCATGAACTATGAGCTTCAGAAGCAACATAAGAACATGTGTACTATGAGATAATTGAGCACTTGGTGAAAATGTTTCAATAGCAGGTTCGACAAGCGGTTTGACAACTCTAAGGCATTGTTTCAGTCCAAGATGAGAGCTCGAGATCCAGTAGGAACTCGCGTACTCAAGATGATTAGGTATATCGAGAAGCTTGAGAGACGGTGTTTTTCCGTGGGTCAAGAGTTGGCCACTGATCTGATCTTGCAATCATTGTCAGACAGTTATGAGCAGTTCGTCTTGAACTACAACATGAATGAAATTGACAAGACACTGTCCGAGCTCCTAGGCATGTTGAGAACTGTCGAAATCAATATGAAGAAAATCAAGCCTGTTAGCCTCATACAGATTGTGCATAAAGGCAAGGGCAAGGTCAAGGGATCCAAGAAGACTAAGGTAAGACCTAAGTCATATCTTGATCTCAAGTCTTCAGCACCGAAAAGGAAATGCTTGGCGAATGAAGGGAAATATCACCATTGTGTGGTAAGGCAGGGCACTGGAGGAGGAACTATCCCCTCTATCTATAAGATCCGTAGCAGAAGAAGGGAAGTGTGACTTCCGCTTCAGGAATTTATGTTATCGAAATAAATGATTTTGCTCTTTCATCTTAGGTGTTAGATACCGGATATGGTTCTCATATTTGTACAAATGTGCAGGAACTGGGAAGGAGAAGATTATTGGATAAAGAAAAGGTTGATTTACGTGTTTGAAATGAAGCAAGAGTTGTTGTCGTAGGAGTTTACCATATTCTTTCTCACTGGGCTTGTAATAAAATTAGATAACTATTATTATGTTACAGCCATAACTCGAAACATTATATCTATTTCATGTCTTGATATGAAAGGATTTTCATTTATTATTAAAAACAATTGTGATTCTATTTATTTGAATGTTGTTTGTTATGATGTAGCCCAACTATTTAATGATTTATACGTTTTGAACTTAGACCATCTGATCTATAATGTAGAAAAAACTAAAAGACTAAAAATGAATAACGCAAATCCTACGTTCCTTTGACATTGTCATTTGGGCTATATAAACGAGAAATGCATATCCAAGCTCCATAAAGATGGGTTGTTGGACTCACTTGATTATAAATCATTTGAGATATGCGAGTCATGTTTATTAGGTGAAAGTATTTAGTGTCTACCAAAATCACCTAAAGGGGTGTATAGGTGATGTCTGTGTCTTTTCGCGAAATAAAAACTTAAAATAAAGCACACAAAACACAGAGATCTATAGTGGTTCCCCGAGTTGGGTACGTCCACTATCCCGCCTCGCATATCTACCACGAAGGGCTAGATTCGGCTACTTCACCTTTCTCAGATTTCAACAAATCTTACACCTCGGAGCTTTAACTCTTACAACTCGGAGACAACACTCTGACCACTCGGAGAACAACCTCTCCTACAACTCGTTCCATAGACGGATCTACAACTCGATCCACAGAAGGATCTACAACTCAATCCACACACGGATCTACTACTCAGAGGGAAAGCCTCCTACAAATGTAAATGAAGATTTACACAAGAAAAACAAAGATTATAAATAATCCTATTCAAATCTAAAATCTTCAATCATTCGTTTTTCGAAAAGTTGATCTTGAAAAACTTAGAGAACACGGAAAATCTGAAATCTTTGAAGACTTGGATCTGAAATCACGGATCGACTAGATCTAAGAGAATCAGAAACTTTAGAGAACAACGATCCAGTCGATTCGGTGGAGGAAGATTGAATCATGCAACAAACTTGCGTCGGCCGAGAGTTGTCGCGCGATACGTACTGACGGAAGCCGACGGTGATCTTCGTTTGGAATATTTCTTGATTTGGACACGATTAGCGTTGAGGAAATAAACCACCCTAAATATATATAGGGGTCTTCATTGCAACGGCTAGAACAGTTATTACACGCCGGAAAAATTGCGAGTTACTGTACATGGCTGTCGACAAGAACGAACCGCAAATTTGAAATCAGGAAGAAAAATAACCCTAAGTAAAATTCGTCGAGTATCGTCGAGTATCGTCGAGTATCGTTGAGGATACTCGCCAAACAACAATGAATTTCGACGAATTTTACTTGGTGAAATTCAGCCCGATTGAATCTTAAAACTCGACGCCATGCAAAAGATTCAATCGACGAATTCGATGAATATCGGTTAGTATACTCGACGAATTCGACGAGTATCGACTAGAATACTCGACGCATTTGACGCCTAACCAAGTGATATTCGACGAATCCAACTTAGAAAATCCAGAGAAGCAAAGTCGAAATGACTCGACGAATTCGACGGGTATCGACATGTATATTCGACGAATTCGGCGAGTATCGAGAGATACATTCGACGAATTCGATGAATATACACGATGATACTCGACGACTTTTACTTGACTGATTTTCCAACTGTCAGAAATTTTACCCTAAGTACAAATGATGAATTCAACGAGTGTTGGTAAGTATATACGACGAATTCAACGAGTATTAACGAGTATACTCGACGAATGTCTTACGATACTCGATGAAGTTTACCTAAGTAAAATTCTTGTTCTTCTGATTTCCACTCCTTGACCTTCCTTGATCCTTTTCATGCACTTGAGATAGAAGTACACCCTAATAGAGAAATTACACGTGAGTCAACGCATTGACCTACACAATGAAGGATTACATTGTATAGTCCTTGGTTTCATAACCCACTGTAACCTGACATTAGGTTGTACTTAGCAATACAGTCCTGCAAGCACATAACTAAAACACAGCATCAAATACAAACTCAATTCATCTTAGCTTAATGAGACCCTTATTCAAATCAGGGTTATTGTGGATACAATACCCAATAATCTCCTCATATTTGAAGAAGTCAGAACCATAAAAGCTAAGATAAATTGTACACATAATAATAATAAATCAAAGAAAGAACAAGACATTAAAGCATAAATTAAGAAATAAAGTGCATTCTCAGACAAAACATTGAATTATATATATATATATATATATATATATATATATATATATATATATATATATATATATATACAGATTAATGAATTTCCGCGCAGCGCTTTTTGGACAAAAAAACGCGCTCTCCGGAAAAATGAAAAAAACACCCCCTTAACAGCATTTTTAGAAAAAGTGGTCAACATGAAAGTTGTAGATCTCGACGAGATCTACAACTTTCATGTTGACCACTTTTTCTAAAAATGCTGTTTAGGGGGTCTATTTTCAAAAGGCGCGAAGGGGGTTCCGCCCGGTAAATATTACGAAATTTTTTTTTTGCGCGGACCCCTTTGGCGCCTTTTGAAAATAGACCCCCTAAACAGCATTTTTAGAAAAAGTGGTCAACATGAAAGTTGTAGATCTCGTCGAGATCTACAACTTTCATGTTGACCACTTTTTCTAAAAATGCTGTTAAGGGGGTGTTTTTTTCATTTTTCCGGGGAGCGCGTTTTTTTATCCAAAAAGCGCTGCGCGGAAATTCAGTGCCCCCATATATATATATATATATATATATATATATGAATGAGTTGTATATAGGGGCAAACAGTATCTATAAATCAATAGAAAAACAATCAAGTTTGTTTCCTCTTGCTCTTTTGACTCTGTCTGGCAAAATAAGCTTTCGGCTTGGGATAATTGATGCAGTAGCCCCGAGCCGGCCCCTCTCGGTCGACCAGTCCTTCGGCCTAGCCAGCGGACCACGTGCTGGCGACCACTGCCGGGCTGCAGCCCAAGCACCCCACCCATGACCGCACCTATTCTCAGCGCGGCGGGATGTTGGGGCGAGGTCTCGAACCCAGCTCCCTTGATAAAGAGCTTTCCTAACAGCTCTCATCACCAACTGAGCTGGCCCCAACATCCCGCCGCGCTGAGAATAGGTGCGGTCATGGGTGGGGTGCTTGGGCTGCAGCCCGGCAGTGGTCGCCAGCACGTGGTCCGCTGGCTAGGCCGAAGGACTGGTCGACCGAGAGGGGCCGGCTCGGGGCTACTGCATCAAAAAAGTGCAGCTCAGTTGGTGATCAGAGCTGTTAGGAAAGCTCTTTATCAAGGGGGCTGGGTTCGAGACCTCGCCCCAACATCCCGCCGCGCTGAGAATAGGTGCGGTCATGGGTGGGGTGCTTGGGCTGCAGCCCGGCAGTGGTCGCCAGCACGTGGTCCGCTGGCTAGGCCGAAGGACTGGTCGACCGAGAGGGGCCGGCTCGGGGCTACTGCATCAATAATATCTTGGCGGAGCTGGAGGCGCATTCGGATCATCAAAGTTATATTTTCTGAAATGCAGTCTTCGTTTAGCGCAAGTAACCTCATACTTCTGTCATTCATCTGAGCTGTAGTAATCTCACCTGTTCTCATTAGCCAAATCCACTATCTTGAATGTGTCCAAAATGATGCTCTTTGAAATCGGACTTCACACCTCAGTCATTTCTCTATTAGGTTCCAACCTGACAGCAGACGGGCCTTCACCATACTTTCTCTTTTCTGGGCTGGTTGAGGTATGTCTTTAACTATATGAACTTCTGGATTGACAGCAGCAGCAGTATCTGGTCCAAACTGAGGAAAATCCTGAGTGTCTGTCCAATATTGAGAATCCTGAGCAGGATTAACAGGAGCATCTACTGGAGCAGGCAATGCAGGTTCTGGAATTCTAGCTTAAGTCTGACCTTATCCACCAAACAATTCATTATGAAGCCAACTGAAGTTATCAAAACTATAGGTATTGACTCTCTTGAAGTTTTCAACCATGGCGGCTTCAAGGGCTGTCACCTTAGCTTTCAGCATATCCTCCCCCTTTTTGACTTCTTCCAGTACCGCGTTGGCTATGGTATTTGAATAGTAAACCATTTGGTTGTCAAAGTAGTCCATTCCTGCAGTCTGGGCAGTAATGATTGTTTTTGCATTTGCGTCAACATTATGTAGCACCTCCAGGTTACTTTTCAGTCCGGCCATTGTGTGAACAATTGCTTTGCCACCCTGCACAAACCATGAATCAAGCCTATCATCCAGTTCGTGCAGGGACTCGATCTACGACCAATCTACAACTCGATGACTTTTACTGTAACACCTCCATCCGTTACATGAAATATAATAGAGGGTCCGGCCGTGGCGCCTCGCCATATCCCACAGACAGTTGGCAGAGTTACATGTTAATATCAAAGACTAAACGAATACTAACCCAGATCATTCTAGCGGAAGTTTCAAGGCTTAACTTTTTGAACTCAAGTATCACAATAATGTCCACTATAAAAACACAGGAATGTTCTTACAAAATACACAAAAGATTCTATCGCTAGCGATAGTCACTGTCGCCCGACGATAGTCAACAGTAGTCAAACTGTTACAGCCTTAAGACCTTACAATTATTCTTTAGAAGTGTAGTTTACAGACATCGACACGCAGGCCGGCCACACATGAAAGCAATAAAACTTCGCTTGGCCTTCGAGAGCCGGCATAACTTCAGGGCTGCAACCCGCTATTTCTCACTCGGCTCTCCAGCACCTGCATAGGGACATTCCACCGGATAGTGGCAAACAAGGCAACGGTCAGCTTTCGGCTGACCTATTTATAACGACCCTACCCCATTTCCGGGGCAGCGGTATTCCTTCCCTGCAGGCATAACATTAACACAATAGATATATCACAAGAAGGCACACTCCAACACCATTCAATATATCACAAACGAGTGCCTCAGCGGCCAAACGTTCCGTGCACTCAGGGCACATTCTCGGTGTACCGGATTACCAGGGTCCCACCACCGTTCCGAGGTCCGAGACTTGACAGTCAACTTTGAGCATTTCTAGTTTTTCCGGCTCCAGGCCTAAGACTCTCATTATGCGCTCCAACGACGCCAATTACTTTAGGCACTCTAGTCGGACGAACATAACGCGAGTACATTTCAGCTATTTCCCGTTGCTCAAATCGCCAGGTTAACGCCGACGGTCACAACCATCATGGCGAACGACAAGATGCGGGTCAGCCTCCCCTTTCCCGTTCGGCTCACTGGCCTTTTTGCTGGGCGCAACAGGCTCTCAACATCACTTGTCGCTCACATGTCCCCAGGATCTGAGCCGACAATGATCAATCATGGCACTCATGGCCAATAGCTGGGCTCTCCAGGTTCACAACTTCTCATGCTACACACCTTGTCTCACGGACACAGGCTTCGCAACAAAAAATGCTATCTGGAAGCTATCGCCAGCGATAGTCACTATCGCCTGGCGTTAGCGACAGAACTCTCTTCTGTGTCCAAACTCAGCCATAACTGGAACATCTTTCCAGTTAAAACCCTGCAGCATCCTGCAGTGCTAGAAAATTGGTCTTTCACAACAACCATAGCTCACCAAGAGATATCGCCAACGATACTCGCTATCGCCCGACGATACTCGCTATCGCCCGGCGATACTCGCTATCGCCCGACGATACTCGCTATCGCCCGACGATACTCGCTATCGCCCGGCGATATCTAACAGTTATGCAAACTGTGGTATTTTCTGGGTATTTTTCTGGACACACCTCCTGTACTTCCCGCTACTCTCATTTCACCGGTACAACCCACAGACCCGGTAAACTACTCGTTTATACTCGGAGTCTTCTCCGAAGTGCAAAATAAAACATCACCAATTCAGACCAACCTGTCCGGATGGGCTTCATACAACCAGCCTATTCCGTACTGCGATTTCCGGATTCTATATGCAAAACCACCCGGGGATATCACGTATCAACCCATCAGAATTCCCTCGATTCTCCACCTTTTGGTGGGGGATTCCATGCATATTCAAAAGGAGGATTTCACTTGTCAAAGAAGGAAGATCGTTACCCTCGTAATTCGTTTCGGAGCCATGAACGAGCTTTCTATCCGGCTGAAAAGGAGCGCCTTGCTTTCCCCTTCACGAATCTTGCCTCGGTTCTTGATTCCGACTCCCGGATCTCCCTCACCAAGTCTTTCTAAGCTCAGCCTCAGCCTTCTTCTTCCTTAGTTCTTTTCTCTCAAGAGGTTGGATGAAAAGGAGGAGAGAGAGTGAGAAGAAGAGAAATGACTTCTCTTTTCTCCACTCCTCTGTTTAAGTGACCTCGGGATTAATCCCAGCCACAGGATCAATTCATCCAGAGAAAGCAATGACCACAATTTCAGCTGACTAGCCAAACTTAACGCTATCGCCTGGGCTATATCGTCGGTACCCGCTTTGACCCCAGTCAACCACCGCTCTTCGGCCGCCGTCCGGCCATCCGACACGTGTCCAGCCATACGTGGCAGTATCACCCAGTGATACTCACTATCGCCACTCCGATAGCTCACTCAACGCTTCGTCTAGTGCATTGAGAGCGTCGAGTGCGTCGAGAGCGTCGAGTGCGTTGAGTCTACTCAACGCTTCGTTGAAAGCGTCGAGTGCTATCGCTATCGCCAGCGATACCCACTGTCGCCCGGCGATAGCCACTTTTAAGTTATGTTTTCCAGTTTTTGGGGTGTTACATTTACTCACTCGAGGGGACAAGCAGTCGATATGCTAGAGGGGTGCTCGTGCATCGACTCGAGTTACAACTCCTCCTCAACTTGAGGACTTCTGTCGGTGTTGAGGCCACTCATTTTGTTACTTAAGAGATTGATCAAGAGTGAAAAGTATCAACCTCTTTGATGATGAATGATCTATTTCCAAGAAAGAACGATTTTCTCCTTGCCGAGTGGGGATGTCGGCCCCAGATTCTCTTTCAATGACATCCACAGTCGGATGAGAAGTGCGATCGGGGGGGTCAACGACCAGTATGTAAGGGAGGAGCTGATCTCGGTCGTCAATGCAGGGGCTTGGACTTAGGATGACTCATTACATTACCCGACACACTGTCCCATCATCTGCTCTGAGTGTTACGAGAGTCATGTCGGCGGTTCATTCCTCAACTCGATCGAGGATTGCCTTCGAACCTTTGCGAGTTTCAGTTTTACCCTGGCTACTAAGGTCGAGATATCGACAAACGAAAATGGCCCCCAGGAGGTCCAACGGGACGTATACGCTCGAGGCCTTCGTCGTTTTATTGGCCAAGGAGTAAAAGAAACCTAAATAGGGACTGACACTCAGGAGATCCTTCTGGACGCACACACTCGAGGCCTGCATCCTGACTTGGCTTACTCCACTCGGGAGGGTTCGCCGCCTGTGTGACGATGAACCTTTATCATTTTTAGAATAGTTTCTGATCCTGCACCGTGCTCATAGCTCTCTCGCGGCCTCAACGACGTCTTTAATGGCAGATGACCTTTCCCTCACTGTCGAGCTGGGGTGTTGATTCTGGACTCTTCTTCAATAACCCCCATAGTCAGATGAGAAGTGCAATCGGGGAGTCAACCACCAACATGCAAAGGGGGAGCTGATCTCGATCGTCAATGCAGTGACTTGGACTTAGGAGGACTCATTACATTACCCGACACGCTGTCCCATTATCCGTTCTGGGAGTTATGAGATTCAAGCTGGTAGTTTATTCCTCAACTCGATCATGAGGACGATGATGCATGCTTATCTACACTTGGAATAACTTATTAATAAGAAGGTAAAGAATCCCCATCTTTCAGGGTCATGCATATATATTCAAGGGAATGTGATTACAAACAAACATACATATTCATTTTCAGGGGTGGAATCTTTTCAGGTCATCGCCGCTCCAGGTGTTACCAAGCGGTTCCCATTCATGATCCTGCAAACGATAACCTCCTATCTCGAGCGCCTCTTGGACGATGAAAGGTCCCTCCCTGTTCAGGTTGAGCTTTCCGACGGCAGCTGCTCTCCCTGCAACATCCACCTTTTCAAAGACAAGGTCTCCCACTTGGAATTGCTTTATGCAGACGTGCTTCTCGAAGTGTCATGCCATCCTTCTCTTGACCTCCTCCTGCCTGGTCGATGCAAGGTCTCGAAGTTCTTCAATGTTGTCGAGGGAGAGTTTTTGGGCTTCCTCATTTTTGAGATGCCATTCTTCATCTCCTTCCTTTCCTCGGAGAAGCCTAAGAGAGGGCCATCCGTGGCGACAACCCTTCCCGCCTCTACCTCCAACCCGTCAAACGTCTTCTTGAAGATGACATTCACGAAGCTCCCGTTGTCCACGAGGATCCGATTGACGGTGAAGTCTTCGACGAAGGACTGAATGACCAGAGCATCATGAAAAGGGTTCTTGTTCCCCAGCATGTCCTCCACTAAAAAGGTGATCTCCTCCAGTAGCTGAGGAGCCTGGGAGCTCGAAGCGACACTCCGGTAAATGGTGTGGAGAGTTGCCTTGCGGGACCACCACCCCGACTCCTCCATGGATCACTCCGACCCCTCTCCCTCCTCCTTGACCTACTCCTCGACCCCCTGGTCAACCCAATCCTCATTCCGCCACCGCACGGGGGCTTGCTGCCTCCCCAGATTCTCCTGACCCCTCTGCCTCGACGCCTCCTCTCCTTATGCTCCTTCTCCAGCTCTCCTCCTAGCCTCCAGGAAGTCCGGGCATATCATGGTACCATGCCCCTCGACTTGATGGAGCTCACAATAAAGGGGGACCTTCGTAGGCCTGTTCCCCATCCTCGGGTTCCGCCTCTTGAAACGGTTGCCCTGCCTGACAACCTCCATCGCTTCCCTTCGGTCTCCTCCTCCTTGACGCCCTCCTGGCTGGTACCGATTGTTCCTCCTCTCCGGGGAATACCTCCTTCCACCTGGCCTCTACGGGGGTCGGTTCACGGGCTACTGGAACCTCCGTTCCTCCCCTTGATTTTCAGGAGCCACGAAGGGACTCCTTTCTTCTTGTCTCTTATGCTCCTCCTTCCTCTTCGGCTCTTCTCTTCTCTCCCCGTGCTTCTTCACTTCTCCCTTCCTTTGCCCCTCCTTGGGCCTCCTCTCCAGCATCTTATCCTCCTCATCCTCTTTTCGGGTTGCCCTGTCCTGCCTGGCCAGGAAGCTGGGATTGGTTGACTCTCCCTGCACGAACTTGTTGGCCCTCTCGGTCTACTCTTCATACGACTTCGGGGGGTCCGTGCTGATTTCCAGATTGAAAAGCCCCTACGTCAGCCCAAAAGTCAGGGCCAGCTGCAGGGTAGCGCTATCCACCTCCTGGATGCCAAGGAATTCCTCCTGAAAGCGGTCGATGTAAAGACCCAACGTCTTATGTTCCCCCTATATCAGATGGGAAAGGGCAACCACCTCCTTCTTTCTCTTCTTCGACGTTGCAAACCTCGCCATCAACCCTCGACGCAGGTCCTCGAAGTAGTTGATTGAGTTTGAAAGCCACTGATGAAACCAGTACCTGACCTTCCCCTCGAAAGTAATGGCGAAAAATTTGCATTTGAAAGCATCCGTCATGCTACGGATCGACACCACGTCCTCGAACCACTGTAGATGCCTGACCGTGTCATCTTTTCCTGAGTAGTAGTAGCTCAGGACTGGGTCCCTGAAACCTTTGGGAACTGGAGCCAACAATACCTCCTCGCTAAACGAGCTCGTCCCTCGGTGGTGACTTGCAAGTTGGCGAGAAGCACCAAACTCGCCAGCGCGAGTATCTCGGCTCCTCCCCGATACTCGCCTTCCTTGATCCTGAACCCCTTGTTGCTCGGCGGGTAGTACATCGATTGCGCTGGTCGCTCCTGCCCCTCCAGTATTAGCTCCTTGCTTCCTCGCCTAGATGGCGCGACGTCCTCCGACGGGGTACTGTGACGAGGCGACATCGCCATGACTTCCGTGCGAGGAGCCAGCAACGAGGGCACAATATCCTCGATACGCTGCGCGAGCCCGCCGAATTCCTCAGTAAACTCGGCCCGGGTCACATACTCGCTCAGACACTGCGAGTTTCCTGTTACTCTTTCTGGCTTACCTCCATCCACCATGTTGCCTCCTTGCTAGATTTTCCTCCGACTGCAATTCACGCTCATCACAGCAAAGTGTTGAAGTTGGGAAAATTACTTTTTCAAAAATTGAATCTAAGTGCAACACGAGGCTATTGGTCCCGCGATTCGGTCGACCGGTTCTGAAGATGAGAGCAAGGAAGAGAGAAAAAAGCTAAAGTACCCTAGGCGCTGTAGCAGCGAGGTCCCACCAGGTACCCAAAAATTTAGAGCTAAATTTTTCCTCCACAACCAAAAATGGCTGAGCGAGGTACGAGCCAGGGGGGTCAGGATTGCAAGGTTTCAAAGTGTCATTCCTGGTACCCCTGAAGTCCTATTTATAGACAAAACTTAGGGGGGGGGGAGGGGCTCTGGGCGAGGAGCCCCAACCTTGCGAGGTTGTTCTCCTGGACTCATTGATCTCGCGGCTCGGTACTGAGCGACATTGCAACTGGCGATCATTGAAGGATCTCGTCTTCATTTGGCGAGATGTTGGTGAAGGTCACCTATAGGCGAGTATCTCTGATGCTCGCAAAACCTCCTTGTTGACTGCTCGCTTGGGCGAGTATGATACTCACACGTAATGATGAATACCTGTCCTCGTATTTTACTGACTCGACCCTACTCTTTAATGCTGAGATAGACCTTTTGCCTACATGGCACAACTGACTCTCTCCTTGACGAATAAGGGTTGTACACTGTTGGAGGAGACAAAGTAGAGGATGCCAAAGACTATAATGCCAGTGAAGTAGAGAAGTTGAGACAACAGAGGCAGAGACTGGGAAGATCGTCCTTGTAGTTGAGGCTTCCAATTATTCTCTTTGATTGAAGGTCCTAAAAATAATGAATAGTATGCTAAAATGAGAAAGAACACTACCAGATAATAGATTGCAAGGAAAATTCGGAACATATAGAGTGTCTTTCAATTGTAGATGAGAGTTGATAGTAACGACGCAAATTCCAGTGACGCTCGCTCCGGGCTTTCATGTATGCCTCGACGATGGCCTTCGAGCTCCAACGTCGGGCCGCTGCCTTGGACTGCCCCTCACGATCGGATCCTATGTCTTCGGACTTGGCGGCCTTGATGCTATTCTTGGCGTGGCTTGGCTGCGCACGTCAAACAACATTCAACACAACTGAGAATGCCTCACCATGGTCTTCGAGGCGTCGGGCGCCACGCACCGACTGCAGGGAGACTCGCCCTTGGCTCGTTCTCCTGCCGCCCTCCACTCCATCCCGCGGACAACCGACCCAGACTTCACCGTCCTCCTGTGGCACACGGAGGCGATAGCTCCCCAAGCACCGCATGCCCCACACGCCGACATCCAACAACTCTTGGACATGCATGGATCCCTTTTTTCTACGCCGCACAAGCTTCCCCCAAATCGAGTGGCCGATCACGCCATTATCTTACAACCAGGGGTATCCCCCATCTCCGTCCGCCCGTATCGTTATGGCCACGATCAGAAGACCATTTGATGGCGATCGGCGACACGCACGCGTTTATTCCCGCAGGAGGCGGTGATCGATGACCCGGGCGGACAATCCGAGTCCGCGGATGCGCCCGGAGGGTCGTCGCGAATAAATTTGATATATTAGTTTTTAAGTTTTGAGCTGTATTTAGCCCCCGATCGGGTCGCGCAATTTCGTCCGTCCGATCGGGCGCCCTAGTTATTTTATGCCTTGCTTTTCCTATATATAGACATGCTTAGGGCTGATTTTAGGGATTGGAAGTTGCTGAGCCAGCAATCCTCCGGTCCACTTGCGGAACCCGTGCAGTCCTCGGATCCGGCGGCGCCGTCTCCCTCCAGTCCGGTAAGCTCCCGCCTCCTCTCCTTCTTCCGTCCAGATCCCGCAGGCCTTCCCCCTCCCCGTCCAGATCCCGCAGCCCTTCCCCCCTCCCTGTCCAGATCCCGCAGCCCTTCCCCTTCCTCCGTCCAGGCCTTCCCCCGCCTCCAGCCAGACCCCGCACTCCCTCCTCCGCCTTCATCTAGCCCGACAGCCCCGGCAACCTCCTCCTCAACCTCCGTCCAGCCAGACAGCCCCGTCAACCTCCCTCTGATACCAAATGATGCAGTGGTAGACCGACTAAACTGAAATACCTCTAATATGCAAGCTAGCTATTATGGACCACATGTATTGTGCGCGTGTGAGCATGAGAACAACCCGAAAACAAATTAGCAGGAGTATTGTGCGCGTGTGAGCATGAGAACAACCCGAAAACAAATTAGCTATTATGGACCACATGTATTGTGCGTCGCCGACTACATGACCCGATTCGATGAGTTGGTAGTGAGGAGTGATATCCTCGAGGAGCCCATCGCGACTGCGTCCCGATTTAGAGCAGGTCTTCGAGCCGAGATTCGAAGAGAACTGATACCCCACCGATTAGAGACGATCGAGCAGGTGTTCCAACTCGCACTCGAGTTTGAGAGCTACCTGCGTCTCGCCGGATCGAGACCGACGCCACACCGTTCTGACACCGCCACCCGCACCCCCTCTGATGCGAAGGGCAAGGCCATTGTGCCGGCCGGCCCTAGACCCGGCCCCGGACAGTGTTTCCGTTGTTCGGGCAGGGGACATATTGCTGCTCAATGTCCCACGAGGAATTTATTATTGGAGGACGGTGATGAGACAGGCGTTGAGGATGACGAGGCGGTAGTGGAAGAGATTACCGCAGGGGTCGAGGATGGTTGGGAGAGCGACGCGGAGAGAGCATTAGAGTTAGGAGTCATCCGTCGCCTCCTCCACACCCCTCGAGCTGAGGAAGATTGGCGACGCACCTCGATATTTTACACATACTTTCAGAGTGCAGGCGGTCCCTGCAAGCTCGCCATAGATAGCGGTAGTTGCGTGAACATTGTGGCAAAGAAGGGTTTGGATAGGATGCAGCTTACCGCCGAGCCCCACCCACATCCCTACCGTGTCCACTGGGTGGACAAATCGGCCATTCAGGTCACACAGAGATGTCTTGTTCCGGTCCGGCTAGCGTCCGTAGAGGACAAGGTGTGGTGTGACGTTATCCCGATGGACGTCGCACATGTTCTCCTAGGCCGCCCTTGGCTCTACGATCGTGACGCCACGTGTTATGGGCGCTCCAACACGTGCGTCTTCTTTGACAAGGGACGGAAGATCACCCTTACTCCGACCCAGCCCAGGGAGCCCCCCAAGGGCCAAGTCGAGTCATCTATTAGTGCAGGGTCGACGAGACCGGTGCACATCGTGAGGAGAGGTGCTTTTGTTCGTGAGAGTTTAGATTCGGGAGTCATGTTTGTGGTGGCCGCCGCCTTGGCTTCCGGCAGCCCCACGACGGTGGAGAGTGTGGACCCAGATATTCGGCGCCTACTATCCGAATATATTGATATTCTGCCTGAGGAACTCCCCGATGAGCTTCCCCCTATGAGGGACATCCAGCATGCGATCGATTTAGTCCCAGGGGCATCTTTGCCCAACATGCCCCATTATCGCTTAAATCCCACAGAGCATGCTGAATTAAAACGACAGATTGACGATCTTCTTAGGAAGAATTTTATTCGGGAGAGTCTAAGCCCATGTGCCGTTCCGGCCCTTCTTACTCCGAAGAAGGACGGGAGTTGGCGCATGTGCATCGACAGTAGGGCCATCAATAAGATCACGGTGAAATATCGCTTTCCGATCCCTCGCCTCGACGATCTCCTTGATGCGATGGCGGGTGCCCAGCTATTCTCAAAGATTGATCTACGAAGTGGGTACCATCAGATCAGGGTGAGGGAAGGCGACGAGTGGAAGACAGCCTTCAAGACGAAGGATGGTCTATTTGAGTGGTTAGTTATGCCGTTCGGATTGTCGAACGCACCGAGTACTTTCATGAGAGTGATGACGCAGATCTTGCGGCCCTATATGGGCAAGTTCCTGGTAGTCTACTTTGACGATATACTGATTTATAGCCAGGACCGCATGGAGCACCTGAGCCACATTCGCCTAGTATTTGACCTCCTACGAAAAGAGCATCTGTATGTCAATCTGAAAAAGTGCTCGTTCTTGACACCTTCGGTACAGTTTCTGGGTTACATTGTCTCACAGTCAGGCATATCTGTTGACCCCGAAAAGGTCAAGTCCATTCGCGAGTGGCCTATTCCGGCCAATATCCACGAGGCCCGGAGCTTCCACGGACTTGCTACCTTCTATCGGAGGTTTGTCCGGGGATTTAGTTCGATCATGGCCCCGATTACGAGCTGCCTCCGCAAGGGAGATTTCACCTGGACTGCAGCGGCCACCAGAGCATTTGAGTGCATCAAGGAAAGGTTAGCGACCGCCCCCGTGCTTTGCCTTCCGGATTTCTCCAAGGCCTTTGAGGTGGCCTGTGACGCGTCTGGGGTAGGCATTGGTGGAGTACTGAGTCAGGAGGGTCATCCAGTCGCTTACTTTAGTGAGAAACTGAATGACGCCCGACAAAAGTATTCCAACTATGATCGGGAATTTTACGCGGTCGTACAAGCGCTCCGATATTGGCGCCATTATCTCCTACACAAGGAGTTTGTCTTGTACTCTGACCATCAGGCCCTACGATATTTAGATTCGCAAAAGAAGTTAGGACACCGGCACGCCAAATGGGTGGAGTTTATGCAGGAGTACCATTATGTCCTCAAACACCGCGCGGGTGTTGAGAACAAACCGGCCGACGCGCTGAGTCGCCGAGTTACTATTCTCCATACCATGGACGCGCGAGTTGACGGATTTGAGCGCATTTGCCAGGACTACCCTGAGTGCCCCGACTTTAGTCATATCCATTTCGCCTTATCTAGGGACCCACCTGAGCCCCGCGAGGGTTTTATGTTTTCTGGGGGTTACTTGTTCTTTGGGACCCGCCTGTGCGTTCCCCAGACCTCCCTGCGGGATTACCTCATCTGGGAGCTGCACGCGGGCGGGGCCGCGGGACACTTTGGGCGTGACAAGACGATCGCGTTAGTTGAGGATCGCTTCTTCTGGCCGGGTCTGAAGAAGGACGTCACTCGGGTCGTCCGACATTGCCGAGTCTGTCAGACGGCGAAGGGGATTCGTCAGTCCACAGGTCTATACACCCCATTGCCTATTCCTCACCGGCCATGGGCAGACATCAGTCTAGACTTCGTATTGGGACTTCCCCGCACGCCGCGGAAGTTCGACTCGATCTTCGTCGTCGTGGACCGTTTCTCGAAGATGGCCCACTTCATTCCTTGTCATAGGACGTATGACGCCCCCCACGTGGCAGCCCTGTTTTTCAGGGAAGTATTCAAGTATCATGGACTGCCCACCTCCATAGTCTCCGACCGGGACGTTCGATTCACGAGCTACTTTTGGAAAACGTTGTGGAAGAAGACGGGCACGACACTGAAGTTTTCCACCGCCTACCACCCACAGACGGATGGACAAACTGAAGTTGTCAACCGAAGTCTTGCGACCCTTCTGCGTTGCCTTGTGAGGGATAGCCCGGCGACCTGGGATTCGGTTCTACCGATTGCGGAGTTTGCATTCAATAGCTCGGTCAATAGAACCACGGGTTTGAGTCCATTTCATATCATATTAGGTTATGAGCCTAGGAAACCCATTGACTTAGTAGATGTCCCACTAGGAGCCCGACCGAGTGAGTCCGCCGAGTCATTCATTCAGCATATACACACACTACATGAGACAGTCCGAAGGAAGATTGCAGCCAGTAATGAATACTACAAGGCTCAAGCCGATCAGCACCGGCGGGAGCAGACATTTGAAGTTGGAGAGCAAGTTATGATTCGCCTTCGTCCCGAGAGGCCCCCCCTGGGGGCTGCGAAAAAGTTAAGTGCTCGTCGGATGGGCCCTTACATTGTCACTCGACGGATTAATGCGAATGCATATGAGGTTGACATACCGCCAGCGATGGGGATACACCGGGTATTCAATATAGAGGACTTAACCCCGTACTATGAGGAGCGAGTATATCCGGACCCGTTTTCCCCACCTCCCTTTGAGTCCCCGCCTGATCCCCACCCCTCCAGTACACATGTGCCCATTTTACCCAGGCCGCCGCAGGCGTTGGAGCACCGGTTGGGGGATCCCCCGTTTCCGCCACCAGTTCCAGTGGTACCTCATGCTGACGGAGACACTTTGCGCCGACAGTCGCCCACCAGAGATACGCTACAGATCATTGGACATGACTTTACGACGATGGGCGGACTGACGGTTCTACGGTACTTGGTTCATTGGTCGGACCGCCCGACTTCTGACGATTCTTGGATGGCTGCTGAGGAGCTCGAGAGACTCGCCCCCGACTTGCGCCAGGAGTATGACCGTCTTCACTCACCGGAGATGAGTGCTTTCAAGTCTGGGGGAGTTGATGGCGATCGGCGACACGCACGCGTTTATTCCCGCAGGAGGCGGTGATCGATGACCCGGGCGGACAATCCGAGTCCGCGGATGCGCCCGGAGGGTCGTCGCGAATAAATTTGATATATTAGTTTTTAAGTTTTGAGCTGTATTTAGCCCCCGATCGGGTCGCGCAATTTCGTCCGTCCGATCGGGCGCCCTAGTTATTTTATGCCTTGCTTTTCCTATATATAGACATGCTTAGGGCTGATTTTAGGGATTGGAAGTTGCTGAGCCAGCAATCCTCCGGTCCACTTGCGGAACCCGTGCAGTCCTCGGATCCGGCGGCGCCGTCTCCCTCCAGTCCGGTAAGCTCCCGCCTCCTCTCCTTCTTCCGTCCAGATCCCGCAGGCCTTCCCCCTCCCCGTCCAGATCCCGCAGCCCTTCCCCCTCCCTGTCCAGATCCCGCAGCCCTTCCCCTTCCTCCGTCCAGGCCTTCCCCCGCCTCCAGCCAGACCCCGCACTCCCTCCTCCGCCTTCATCTAGCCCGACAGCCCCGGCAACCTCCTCCTCAACCTCCGTCCAGCCAGACAGCCCCGTCAACCTCCTCCTCCACTTCCGTCCAGCCTGACAGCCCCCCCCCCCCCCCAACTTCCTCCTCCAGGTCCGGCAACCCGATAACTCCCCTGCAGCCTTCCGGCAGCCACTCCCCTCCCCCATCCAGCCCCAACGGCCACTCCCCTTCAGCCCCTTCCTCCCTAAATCGGCCCGCCGCATGTACGAACTAAGCATGGTATGAAATGGCTATTTTCTTGGTGTTGATATTCAGTGTTGAACCTTCGTTATGCCTTGTTATTTCATATGTTTACGTATTATGAGTCATTTGACTTGTTAGGCATTGCTGACGCATTTAACTGAATCGCTCTCTGCTTGTTTGCAAATCATATTTGTCTCTCTTGATTAGATTATTTGCTCCAAAATTGTGCGATCGTGTTTGTAGCCTTGTGGTGTTGTGGAAATTAAATGCTAGCTAATTTGTTTTCGGGTTGTTCTCATGCTCACACGCGCACAATACATGTGGTCCATAATAGCTAGCTTGCATATTAGAGGTATTTCAGTTTAGTCGGTCTACCACTGCATCACCATTATGGAAGCCATGGTTGCCGAGATGCTTACGACATGCATCATCCTGCCGAGTGCGTGCCCCTTCTCCAGCCCGATTCTCCTGGTACGAAAGAAAGATGACATTTGGAGATTTTGTATGGACTATCAGGAGCTAAACAAGCTTTCCGTCACCGATAGGTACCCGATACCCCTCATCCAGGAGCTGTTGGATGAATTACAAGGAGCGACCTACTTCTCCAAGTTGGGTCTTCGTTCGGGCTATCACCAGATTCTGGTCAGAGCCGAGGATGTGCCCAAGACGGCGTTCCGCACCCATGACGACCACTATGAGTTTCTAGTCATGCCTTTCGGCCTGACTAATGCTTCGACCACATTCCAATCCACGATGAATGACATCTTCCGGCCACATCTACGTAAGTTCGTTTTGGTATTTTTTGATGGCATATTGGTCTATAGCTCATCTTGGCAGCTCCACCTGGATCATCTGGCCACTGTGCTTCAACTTCTCACGGAGCACCAGTTTGTGGCCCACCACAAGAAGTGCCTATTCGGGTAGACACAAATTGAATATTTGGGACACATCATCTCAGCTGCCGGTCTGGCTTGGATCCGACCAAGGTGGACGCGGTCCTACAATGGGTGACTACGACGAGCATCAAAGCGGTGCACAGATTCTTAGGCCTTACCGGATACTACCACCGATTCATCTGCAACTACGAGGCGTTGGCACGTCCGCTGACTGACCTCCTTAAGAAGGGGTCACTGTTCTCTTGGAGAGCCAGGAGACCCAGGAGGCCTTTTATGGCCTACAACATGCGCTCGCATCAGCCCCAGCCCTGGGCATGCTAAACTTTTCTGAGCCATTTGTTGTGGAGTGCGGCGCTTCCGGGAAGGGGGTGGGGGCGGTCCTCATGCAGTGGGGTCGACCCATCGCCTATTTCAACAATGCCTTCCCCAGTCGGCAGGATGCGGCGTCCGCTTACGACATCGATTTCCGGGCACTTTCTCTCCGTTCATCACTGGCGCCCCTATTTCTTGGGCGGCCCTTCGTGGTACACACGGATCACCGCAACTTGCACCATTTGTGGACTCAGAAGGTCACGACGCCCGCTCAACAACTTTGAATTGCCAAACTCCTTGGATACCAGTTCTCCATCAAGTACAAGACAGGGAGGACGAACACCGCCACCGACGCTGTGTCCCGACGAGCGCACATGGGAACCTTGGCAACGATCTCACTGGCTTGTTGGCGGGATGCTAATGCCCTGCAGGCAGAGGGGTGTGGGGATCCCCACTACGCCTCCATGATACGGGATTTGCAGAGAGATCTGAGTTCGCACCCCCTTCCGGATGATTGGGAATCCACTTTTCTACCAGGATCATCTCGTGGTCGCAGATTCGTCACCCTGGATCCCCCGTGTACTTCACAAGTTTCATGCTACTTTGACAACCGACCATTCCGGTGCCTACCCGACGTACCATCGACTGGCGTCCACCCTGTACTGGCGGGGTATGCTATGGTCTGTACAACAATTTGTGCCCAACTTTCTGACGTGTCAGAAGGCCAAGTACCAGGCGAGAACGTATTCGTCAAACTGCGAACACACAGAGCGGACATACTATACCCCAAGCTCTCGGTCCGCTATTTTGGTCCCTTCCCGATCTTGGAGAAAATCGGAGAGGTGGCTTACCATCAGAACCTCCCCAGCGATTGCCGAATACACCCCATTTTTCATGTCTCCCAGCTGAAGAGGGTCCTAGGTGATCATCCCCACCGGGCTACACTACCAGACGATTTAGCTGTTGATTCAGTTCCCTAGTACGAGCCTGCAACAGTCTTGGGAACGCGGACCGAAGACATTCAAGGACGAGCAGTGCGACATGTCCTCATCCAATGGAAGGACCAACCGGCCGAGGTCACATGGAACCTGGAGGAGGGGATCAAGGCCCAGTTTCTGGAGTTCAACCTTTAGGACAAGGTCGTTGTGGAACCCCGGGGTGTTGATATGCGAGCGAAAGACCCCATCCCCGGCAAGCGATACACCATGGTTTATACGAGGGGCGCACGGGGACCGGACGCGGCTTGAGGATGCGTCAGATTGGATCTGAGATTTATTTTCGCTAGTTGTATTTCCTTTTTATCTTATATTTCCTTATCTCATATTTCCTTTTTTTGTATATTTCCTTTTTAGCATGCTTGCTATGTAAATGCCTTCCTATATATATGGAGGAGGAGAACTATTGTAGTAGGCAATTTCTATCTTGAGAATCGAGTAATTGGAGGAGTACGAACTAGCGTAACCCTATCTTGCTTGTTTCTTCGGAACACAATCAACATGGGGGGATTTAGGTTTTGGAGGGGTGTAAGTGAGTTGCTTTCTTTTGCTTTGATAGCGCAGAAGAAAAATTAAAAATACTTTCCAATATGGATAATTTGGTCTAGTTAATTTGGAAGCTATTTAGAGATTTTTAGACTCACCTGAAATGCGTATGGGGGTAGGAGCAATTACAACGGGAGTAGACGGGAGCGGTGGAGTTGCCATAGTTCAGTTAAAGAGAGAGATGTGAGATTTCCTGTGGCAAAGTTAGCGAGCTCTGCTGTCGGAGAGCACAACAGTCGGGTCGATGAAAAGAGTCGGCGAGCTCGGTTGTCGCCTCGATGGAAAGAGTCGACGAGCTTGACAATTGGTTCGATGGAAAATGTCGGCGAGCTCGACAGTCGGCACAAAGATGGAGTTCCCTCAATCTAAACGAAGAAGTCACGATAGTCTTTGATTGATGATTTTGTTGGCACAGAGGTGGAGTTCCCTCAACAGCTAGGTATGAGCTGACGTTGATCGGGGATCTAATGGGCAGGGCTGTCTATGGCAGAGAAATAATTTCTCATGATCAGTGAGGGATGCGATGGGTGTCAGCGTGTTGTTTTTTTCCTGTAGGGCATAACGCACTAATACCATGTTAAGCCCTAATTGGAGAGAGAAAAAAACTCTTCTTACATCAATGAGAGGTAAAGAGTCTTGTTTATATTGATAACTTGGATCCTTATGCGATATTGAAAATACAACATTCAACAGAAGGATTTCATTGTCCCCAAAATGAGGATGCCTATTTTACGGATGATTAAAAAAACTATCCCATGTTTGTCTTTTTATTGATGAGGCAATTTAAAGTTTGTCCCAGATTTAGCTTGTCATCAATACATCTGTGGTACTAGTTTAACTCTTGCTTACCTTATCTCTTGTTATGGTCATAAGCACTTTACTTTGTACCCCTTAGCTTTGCATTCCTTGACTAATATCTTGTCTATTTTTGTTTGGGATGAAAAATTTGCATGTGGAATTAACTGATGCGCATCAGCTACCAGCACACAAAGTATCATAAGCGTAAGTAACTTATGTTAATTCACAATGATTTAAGATCTATCATCTTTCTGAAATTTTGTATGGTTACTACTTTTGTTTACCAAATAATATCGTACAATTGTTTATAGTTTCTGTAATTTTTTATTGTTTTAAGCCAAAGGCACTGCTTATACATGCATAGTTCCTTTGCACCTTTCTTTCTTGTTTTGGTTGGAACTTTGAAGGCTTGAAGCACCGATACTTCCTTGAGGGCCACATACTCGTACCATATATGTATCTGGTACCAGTATGTACCCGATACACTTGTTACTCTAGTCTGTCGATACACATGGATTTGACAGATTTTTCTTCATATTATGATATGAGTTTGCTTTTCTAAAGTAAAAAAAAACTTGCTTTTATTTTAGGAAAGAAAAATTTGTGATCCACAGATGCAACTAGCGGTGTTTGTTTATTATAAGTAATAAAATGTGCTTCAAATTTAAGTATCTTTTTTTGTTAAAACTATATAAAATTTGATTTAAAATTTATTATTTTATTTTTTACTATATAAATGTGCATATATAGACACATGAACATGCACATATATATATGTATACGTGTATGTAATACATTAACATATTGCGTGTGTATTTATATAACTCAATTTTAATTATGCTGTATCCCAAACGTACCTATATTCTTAATTTTTTATTTTCTCATACCACCGTACCAGATACGTATCCTGTATGGTACTCGAACACGGACCGGATACATATGGTATGCGGCAAGCGCATTCGTACCGGATATGTATCGTACCCGATACTCGCACTCGTACTTTATTGTGGACTTAGTAACTTGTTGATTCGATTGAGTTAATGAGTTTGAATCTCTATGTTTGCTAGACAATGATACGGATATGAATAATAACCCTTACAATAGTTATGACTGAAGTTCTATATTTCTTTTTAGAAAAAAAATGTGCAAATGTATCATACAGTGACATAATCAAAGATATGTATACAAATTCAGTGATGAGAGCGAGAACATGTGGAGGATTAAAACAAGAATTCCCTATCATTGTTGGCTTACATCAAGGTTTTTCTTTAAGCCTTTATCTCTTTACCCTTATCTTAGATGAGTTCACCGGACATATCCAACTAGCAATATCTTGGTGTTTATTGTTTGCATATGATATCATTTTGGTCGATGAGACGCCCGGGGGTGTAAATGAAAAACTTGAATCTTGGCGTGACACTTCAGAAAATAAGAGTTTTAGGTTGAGCTGGGCAAAAGATAAAGTATATGGAGCTTAAATTCAGCAGTGCAAGAAAGATAGATGACTTCGTTATAAAGTTGATTGCTCAAGATATTTCCCACATTGAGTGCTTTAAATATCTTGGATTGATAGTTCAAAAAGATGGAGGTGTTGATAAAGATGTGAAACATAGAATCCAAGAGCAGGTTGGTTGCTCTATAGGCACGTCAGGGATCTTATGGTTGATCGTGAAGTACCATTAAAATTTAAAGGCAAGTTTTACCGCACTGCAATTAGACTAGCGTTGCTCAATGGTTTTATGTTTTGAGTAGTGAATTGTGTACATGATCAAAAAATGGGAGTTGCGGAGATGAGAATGCTTTGGTGGATGTTTGGACACACGAGACTGAATAAAATTAGGAATGAATGTACCAAGGATAAGACATGAGTGACACCAATTGCAGAGAATATGCGAGAAGCTCGACTAAGATGGTTTGGACACGTACAAAAGAAACCATTAGAGGCACCTGTTAGGTGTTGTGAGAGTTTAGTCACTAGGCATGTTAAACGGGGGAGGGGTAGACCAATAAAGACTTGAAATGAACCTATAAGGAAAGACATGATGTACTTAGGCATTAGTAAAATTATGACTATGATAGGGCATAATGGCGACGCAGGATTCATATAGCCGACCCCACCATAGTGGGATAAAGGCTTGAGTGTTGTACTTGGGCAGATTTCCTCTTCAGCAATTGAATTAATGCTCAACCAAGTAGTTAAGCCATTAGACTATCTTGTTTTGACGCTCTCTCTGCAGGCTATCCGAACTCCTAACAAAGAGTTTTTCCGAATTTATTGTTGAATGTCTGATGATGTTTTTTGAGGAGCTTGTAATGATGCCTCACAATCAAAACTTTTTTTGAATTATGCAGTGTCCTAGGGAAGATTCATACTCTGATATTACAATCTGTCAAGTTTAATGGCAATTTTGTATCTTGCTCTAACTTTCATTTCTTTTATAGAAACAAAAAACCAGTGGGCACGAGACGATCCTGCCTTCGTGGTGATTCTCTCTCTTTTCATGGTTATTTCTTCTTCAGCTTATTGTGCTGCGTAAGTTTCTCAATTTAGAATATTTCACTGCGTTCTGATAATAATTAACATGGCCAAGTTTTTTATATTCATAGTTATCATTATTATGTTCAGCAAATTTGGTAAATTGACCCAACTGTCCTATTTACTGTTGCTATTTTGACCTCATTTGCAGGTATGATAGAAGTTTTGGACATGCTGTTTTTACAGTTATTTCAGTGGTTTTATTTCACTTCTTATTATCTGGTATAGCTTTGGTGACCTGTTGTTGGTAAGAATTCCCTTACGTATTTAATGTTAATGCCAAGCTTTGTATGCTGAATAACATTCTTTATGGCTTTTTCTTACCTATGGACAAGGCCTATAATGTTGATTCTGTCAAGTCTTTTTGAATGTTATTCATTATTTAGCAAAAATGATAGTGTAATTGCTCTATCTATGGTGGAATAGATTACTTAACTAATTTATGAGTGAATAGCTAGTATAACGCTTAAAACCGTTAAAAAATCATTTCTTAACAAAATACTGTATCTTCTTTGGAAAGTACTTGTATTTTATATGCCACCAGAATATTTTTGGTAGTTTCTTACTGAAATTCTTGTGTCATGCACTTGGATGCTTTCCTTTTATCATTGATGTATAAGTCTGTAATAAATGTGAATCCATCATCTATCTACATTAAGAGATGTACATTAATTCTTGTTGAGTATTCACCTCAAATCTTAGCACACCAATGGAATCAACTTGATCTTATTAAATGTCAACCTACATTTTCCTTATGTCTTAATCTTGGACTTATTTTATTAAATGTATTGCTGTATTCTACAAGTTTTTCCTTATTATTTTTTATTTGCTAGCCTATTTCATGCAATATTGACCTATAGCTTCTATTATGTCACTTGTAGCTTCTATTATGTCACTTAGAGCTGTCACGGTTCTGCTTTAGTTCCGGTTCCACTAAACTGGGAACATAACTGCAAGGTAAATTTTACGAGAGCCTTATTTAGTTTGTGACGCAGGACGAATCTATAGGCGGCGAAAAATCGGCGACCTAACAGTACATGCTATGCAAAGCCCGACGGATTAATCACAAATTAGATAATAAACATTAATATCCCATGCAAATAAATTCACAGAAAGACAAAATAATTAATTAGCGTGAAACAAGCTCAGACTCTCCTCCGCGTGGAGGGCCAAAGCAAAGATCGAGCAACGAATAAACCCTGCAAATCACAATATTTATCCAAACAAACAAATACCATACAAGAGATCCAAAACAAGTATACAAATCCAATATAAAAATGCTGAAAATAATAATCCAGTACAACAAAATCTTACCAACTAGTGGGCTGACCAAGACACTGAAGAACTCAGAGCCGGAGATGCGCGTACGACGATCCAAGGTGGAACCCGAGGCGTGGAAAATGATGTAGGTGGCTGTCCTCGGCGGTGGACGGTAGAATCAGATTGGAAATGGAAACGATGTAGGTGACTGTCCTCGGCGGTGGACGGTAGAATCAGACTGGAAATGGATAGATCTGACCACCTATGGGTAGTTCCGGGAAAGGAATGGATGGATCTGATGTTTGGTAGAGGATCCGGGCTAAGGGATGAAGTACGAGTGGAGCGAATGACGGATCGGGGGTTGAAATTCCCGGATCTGGACTGATCCGAGGTGAGGAGGGACTTAGAGGGTGGTTCCGCGTGGAGGGGGGGGGGGTGCGTCCAGGAGCTGTATGTTTTTTGAGGGGGGCCAGCTCAACAAGGTAGATAGGGGAGGCGTCTGTGACTTCTGGGAGAAGGGGGGTGGTCGACTGAGGTAGAGGAGGATGGGGAGGCATGCGACTGAGGGAAGTCCTGGAGGGGTGGCGGTTTTGGGAGGGGAACACCGTTGAGCCGTCAGCTGCAGGGAGGGAGGAGGCTTCAGACTGCCGACTTCACAGGAATGGGAACTATAGGAAGTGAACAAAAAATTTCATTAATCAACAGTATAAATGAATAGAAGTTGGAATTTTCTAGACAGCCATCTGTGGTTGGATTTGGGGGGGGGCTTAGGGTGGCTGTAAGGGTTTTGGAGGGGAAGGAAGTGGCTTAGGGTTCGGGGAAGGCTTGGGGAGGAAGATACCAACCTAGGAGTCGTCACATTGGGTTCTACGAAGTCAGCACGTGGGGTGATCGCGGGAATCCGGGAAAAACTTTCTCCAAATTCTGCCAAGCCTCAAATCAGCCCACAAACTACCTATTTATAATAAAATGAGAATTAAGACATCTCACCATCGACGACTATGATTGGCTGGAGGTGAGGCCACTCAAATACATCAAAAATAAAACGCAAAATAATGAAGTAGTATATCAAATCGATTTGTAACATGAATCCGAACACATTTGCGTAGTCCGATCATCGATCTGGGCGCGTCATATATGGAAAGTCTCCAATCGGCTCCGAATTGGCCAAAAACTCGTCCTCCATTGCAGGTCCTCGTCTCTGCTCCACATCAATCTCCCCAGCTTGAAAGAATTCATCTCCCGATGAATAGGGATCAAAAATCTCTTGATGTATGCCGTTTAAAAGACTCGAAGAGGTCCACTAGAGGTCGTCGAAGTGTCATCGTTGGAAGAGTGTCCTCGCCAATCAACTCCCCCCGATTGAAAAACTGTCATCTCCGGTGAATGGAGACGGCCGTACTGAAGTCAAAGTACAATGGTGAATCGATCAAACTCTGCTGCAAGTACCCAGGTGTTATCAACGTTTGTAGTAGGAATGTACTGACGGAGTCTGGTCTTCGTGATACTCTCAACACTCAACTCATGAGTGGTGGATTCCGGTGCGATCGGCGGCGCCGTTGGTGGAATCAAAGAAGACGAGTCCCCAATTGGGTGGGTGATTGAAGTTGGTGAATAGTGGTGGCCATCAAACGTGGGTGAACTGTGGGTGGTAAGGTAACGGGAGTGGAGGTGTGGGTGGATGGAAGTCCCCACTGCTTGGATCCACATACTCGCGAGGCTCGTAGTCAGACGTTATATCTTCAACACTACATACCCGGTAGATACCCATACTTGCAGGGATATCTAGATCATATGTGTTTGTTTCGATCCGTCTCATGATTATATAAGGATCCATTTGCTTAACGCTCAAGCTTTTAGTAAGTCTCACAATGTAGATTCTCACCATCACCTGCTTGCCTTCATGAAGTACATGCTCTTGTTAGTGAACATCCGCATGTGACTTACAAAATTTATTATCATTATGGATTCTCCGTCGGAGCTACTCATGATACAAACGCAAACGATGGACAAATAACTCTATAAAGACATGCAAATGAAGAATAAACGACTTAACAAATTCATGCAAATGAAACATGACCGACACAACATACTCTATATGGGAAAATCTAATAATGACCTGAAAATCTATCACAGGAGGTGGCCTATCAGGAGGCTCTCTCGGGGGAGTGTAAAAAAATTCATCCAGTGTGTGCTGAGTGTTCCGGTGACTGTGCGAGACATCTACACTCAAATATGAGCTCGTAACGAGCCAAATGTCTCTCAGGGAACGTAACACATCAGGGGGCTCACTAGGAGGTGTGTACGAAAAGTCATCGCGAATGAGATGACCACCTGAGTGAAAATCGTTTACACAGACTAGAAAGTGTGACTCTGTAGTGTGGGGAGTATCCCCGAAAATAAAGAACTCGTCTGGTGGGTTAGCAGGTGGTGCATCCCAAAACTCGTCGAGAGTGCGATGTGTCAGCAGGTGGTGCCCTGAATATTGGATGCTCCATACAATATCCATTTCCTAGGGCGCGTTCAGAGACGATAATGGAAGGGGCCTCAATAAATCGATAATCATATATGCGGGGCTCGCCTGAATCTCATCCTCACCAGGATGCGGCGGATCATCGGAGGCTCAATTGGGGGCTCGTCATAGAACTCGTCACTAGGGTCAAGGTCCTCCAGATGAGTACCGTAGTGTCCTCGTGAATGGGTGACCTAGCCACTACGAGATCAACACCAGGCTCTGGGATCTCGGTCATGATGTGACTCAGGGTAATGACAATGGGAGAGCAACATAGACCTACATTCAAGAATGGATCTGTGGGTGCGATGTTAGGAAATAAGTCTGTGGTTGGGTACTAACTAACTCGGTGTATGGCAGAGAAAAGAGGTATGAGTGAGGGACACAACACTACATGCTCAATAGGTTGCTCGAGCTTGCTCTCAGTCGAGGTCACAAGAGACGGGTCAGAAACAAGAGATAAGTCACTCACTGAGCTAAGCACCTCACTGGGGGGTGAGAGCAATCCGCATCAGGTATCATTCTGTCGTGGCTGACAGGACAGTGATAGGCATCGTGGTGACCTCAGTATGGAAGATACTCGTATTTATGGTTGTCAAGGTGAGAATCCATCGACCAGCTCTTGCGTATCTCAAACACTGTTCATTACAAAGGGTGAGGTGATATGTCTGCTCGAGGGACTTCGAGCTATGATAAACTACCTTAGTACGTATTTCAGACTGACGCCACACGAAAATCCGGAAATGGTCATGGCTCGGTCTCACGGATATCGGTCCTCACGGATATCACTCCTCACCAAACTCGTCAAACGGCCCCTGTACTCAGCGACAAACATGAATCTTTGTTGAAGGGAAAAATTGGTCGAGCAAGCGACTCCGATACGAAGAAGGCAGATACCTCTGACGCAATGTACGCTTCATGTCCACCCAACTGGTGATGCGATGTAGATGGTTTCGCCCGCGAGTCTTCTCAACGCTAGACCAATATGCTGTCGCCTGATCTAAAAGTCTAAGTTTCGCAAACTTTGCGCGACGCTCACCGACAGTGTTGTGGATATCGGCCGACATGTCGGACATGTCGGCCGACATGGACATGTCGACCGACATGAAGGTTGGGAGGTTAAACAACACGAAATTGTTTAAAAATTGGGTTGTGGTGTTTTGAAAATAACGGGCCGATATGTCGGTTTTTAACGACATAACGAGCCAAAAAACGAAAATATCGTTCGTTTTATAGTTAAAATTTTTATTTATTATTTTATTTAACAGTTTAACACCCGCTGTTTTAACTCCCCCAACCCTGCTGATTTCATTTCACCCTGTCGCTCCTGCCCTATCTCTCCCCGTCGCTCCTGCCCTAGCTCTCCCTCGCGTGCTGTCGACACTCTATCTCTCTTGTTCTTTCTTCTCCCTGCTCGCTGGGCTCTTCTGGTTCTCTGGTGCTCTCTAGCTCGCTGGTGCTCTCCCTCTCTCGCGCACTGTTGACACTTTATCTCTCTGTTCTTTCTTCTCCCTGCTCGCTGTTGCTCTCTGGTTCTCTGTGCTCTAGCTCGCTGGTAGGATTTCCCTCTCTCGCATGCTGTTGACACTTTATCTCTCTGTTTCTTTTTTCCCTGCTCGCTGGTGCCTCTAGCTTCTCTGGTTCTCTGTGCTTCTCCCTCTCCC